>OY755038.1:205381772-206684462 GCA_963576565.1 Aspidapion aeneum
GCTAGTCTGTTACTGATGTATACTTTGGCCTTGCCCATGTACTGAAAATAAGTTGATTCGAATAATTCTCTTTCTGTCTCATGCGCATTTAAATTAGCCTCGTCTAAAAGTTCTAATTCTGTCTGAATTGAATCAAAGGCATTATACACACTGTCAATCCTGTCTATGCGTGTCTCTAACTCCTCGATATTATTTGATTGTAAATCAAAACTGTCTACGAACTTCGTAAAACGTGTCAGTTGCCCTTTGTAAGTGCGTCTACTAGATTTTAAATCCACGATTTTTTGTACAGTTTGCCCTTCGTTGGCCATGACTGTGATTTAAAAATTTTAATTAAAATGACTTGACTTTAAAAAGAAAGGTAGCCAAATATGCAAAGCTAACCTCCCAATTGTACCAAATGAACTGCTTTAGTTGTAAGTAAACCCGATTAGGTTAAACTTGGTTAAAAGGAATATTTTTAGAAGGAGGAGAGATTCACTTAGATCGGAAAGTACTTGAAAGCATGGAATAGACTTACAGTTTATAAGCTTTTGTCCAGTGTTCTTTAACTCCTTGACTTCTAGTTTTACTTTGTTCAGTTGATTTTTGTATTTTTAGTTGTCACTAATTTATTGTTTGTTTAGTTGTCACTAATTTTGTTTATTTATTTAGTTGTCACTAAATATTTGTTTAGTTGTCACTAATTTTTGTTTATTTATTTAGTTGTCACTAAATATTTGTTTAGTTGTCACTAATTTTTGTTTAGTTGTCACTAAATTATTACGAAACTAGTCTTTTTCGTAACTTTTCTTTGGTGCTTACGCGAAAATAGTATTTTTCCCGTAAATTTTCTTTGTTTTTTACAAAAATAGTCTTTTTTGCATTTTGGGATACGTCACAAAAATAGTCTTTTTTGCAATTTACCCGTTGATTCACTGACTGTTGTCCACTTGTCCAAATATTTGGCTCGAAGGTCCAAAATGGATGTTCCACTTGTCCAAATATTCGGCTCGAAGGTCCAAAATGGGTGGTCCTGAACTCGTCGTTTCAGTTACCGTAATAATGACAGATGAGGTTTATTTGTAATAGCTTGTATTGAGATAGCGGACTGTAATTTTGACAATAAATTGATTTTAAATAGGTAATTAATTGTAGCAACGTCTACGACCCTTCTCTGTATGGCTTTGTCGAGCGAATGTCCCCACCTACGTCTCGGCCGGTTACATTACCACAATCCAAGCGCTAGCATCAGGTGATCGTCGATCTCCACCAATCAGAGCGTGTGCCGCGCTAAGCGAAGCTTGTGTTTCTTTGGAATGCGAGGGATGATATAGGCCATTGAATATAAGAAGTGCAAAGAAGGCCCCGACAGCGACCAATTACCAGCTCCAGGGACTCACCGACCAGCACTTTGTCGAGGTTTTTGTTGGACATAATTCAACCACTACAGGGTAAGTCCGAATCTTTTGTCAAAAACTCGGAACATTTTGTGGAGGTTTTAAAAGGTATCGAATTAGATCCCGGCGATAGATTTGTAAGTTTTGATGTAGAAAGTCTCTACACCAACGTGCCAATAAATGAGTCACTCAGTATCATTAAAAACAAATTACAAACTGATGATACACTTCACGAGAGAACAACGCTATCGGTGGAGGGGGTGATGGATCTTTTGGAGCTCTGTCTCCGTAACTCCTACTTTCAAGTGAAAGATAAGTTTTACGCGCAAAATGATGGACTCCCAATGGGTTCATCTCTTTCGCCAGTGGTAGCAAACATCTACATGGAGTGGTTCGAGGGCCATGCGATCAACACAGCAAGAGTCAAACCAAAACTATGGCTACGATACATGGATGACACATTTATTATATGGCCGGAAAATGATGACGAACTACAAAATTTTCTACACCATTTAAACGGTATTCGACCGACAATCAAGTGCACCATGGAAATTGAAAAAGATTCGGCCTTACCTTTTTTGGATGTTCTTGTCAAACGATTAGACAGAAACATTCAAACCACTGTATATAGGAAACCTACACACACGGGACAGTACCTAAATTTTAAGTCTAATCATTCTGTTGCAACAAAACAAGGAGTTATAAGAAGTTTGTATTTAAGAGCCGTAAATATTTGTAGTAATAATGAAGAATTAACCACAGAAATTAACAACATTAAAAAGGACTTACAACAGAATGGTTATTCCGAGAAATTAATAAACTCAACGATATTTAAAATTAAAAACAAACTAAATGTACCAAATTCTCAAAATAATAATCCGTTAGGTGTTATTAACATTCCATATGTTCAAGGGATTTCAGAAAACATAAGACGAATAGCTAAACACTATAATATAAAAACAGTATTTTCTTCGGGAAATACGATAAGAAGTTTTGTAACTAAAACAAAACCAGACAATCCCTCAAATAATAAGGAATGTATTTACCAAATCCCGTGTGAGTGTGGTAAATCATATGTAGGTGAAACGAAACGCCCTCTTCAGGTTAGAGTAAATGAACATCTAAAAAGTACCCAATTAGGGGATATTGAAAAATCCGGTTTAGCAGATCATGCTTGGTCAAATGATCACAGGATTCAGTGGTCAGAAGCTAAAGTTTTACATAAGGAGTCGCATTGGCGAAAACGAAAGTTTATTGAAGCTGCGTATATAATGCAGAATAAAGAAGTTTTCAGTCAACCAAGCACGGACATACCAAACATATGGAAACCACTCCTTAAGGAAAACAGGCGTCTTAGGATTAAAAAAAGGGGGCGGGCCGTCACACCTGACTGCACACCAAGTAGTATAAGTAGTAGCCTAGAGACTAGATTGTTTAGTTCACACTTGATAACGGTTAGAGATACTTACTAACCGAAACGTCGTGTTTTAAAATAAATAAAGACAATGGAAGTCCGAAATTTTATTTCTACACAATCATTGTCTACGAGTTTCAAACAAATAAACAAATACCATGACAAAAGCAGATGTCAAAGTCAAATCTATGTGAAATATAACACTTGGCGTGCGATGCATGGCGGGAAAATTGAATTAAAAATAAGAAATCTTGAAGATTTCAACTTTATTATATAGTCATTTTTCATACTTAGAAAAGTTTGGAGGAATATCCCCATAGTGTCTGGGAACATGTTACTGAAATTTCGCGAAAATATGTCTTCTCCCATAAGATCCAATGTAAAATTCAGTCCACGATAACAGCTGGTTTTTTCAGGGTCGTGGCCTGTATTTTTTGTTGGCCTTGTATTTACTTCGGTCTATTTTTCGAGTGATGACGCATAGGGTGACTTGGGGAAATAAGTGTAATAACTTCAAGAATAAAATACTTTTTCACATTTTCAGAACACGAAAACAAAGCTCAACTAATAGCTTACTATTGCATAAATATATAATGGTCCAAGTTTGTTTGAAAACACTGTTATAAAACAATTTTTTGTCATGGGTGCGCTTTTACCCCATTCACCGGGGTAAATGCGTACATGTTTGCTATTTTCTGTAAAGCTGCGTTGATTCACTAAACGAGGCACGTGCGTAAAATTACATTAAATATAGTTTATTTTGCAAATGTTGCATTTTGCCAGTCTGTTTTTTAGGGGAAAAAGTTTGTTAAATAGAAGTTTACTGAAGTAATTGGTTATGTTAATAAAACAAAATATTATTTACATATAAATAAGTTTTAAACAAAGATTAATAATTTTAAATTTAAAGAAAGAATTTTTTTTGATATATAATAGTTTTAAACCAAACCGAACCGGACGCATTTTCCCCATAGAAAAGATGCGCACTTACCCCAGATGAAAAAATTTTCGGGGTAAATGCGCACTTACCCCAAATAGCCAATTTCTCGGGGTGAATGCGCCCACATAATTAAGTTCAACCAGACTAATGTCACCTACAAAATAACATAAATATTGCACTGGTAGTGAAAACTTCTGACTTAAATCGGCGATTCCGTCTGCATATATTATGCAAATTAAGACACTGCCGCAACGGAAAACAAAATATAGTTTTTGCAAAGTCAATTGAAATGGAGTAAAAATTAATCGTCGGCGTATTCTTTTTAAATAAGTACAGGAGCGGCGGTAGATTTACTCATGAAAATTATTTCATTTAATTATGGCGTAAACTATTCGTAACACCTACAGGAACGACACTGATTTATTTTTTAACTCATACATAATCTGCCAATCAGGTGCCGTCCATCCACCTGGGCTCGGTCGGTCGAAAAACAAATACTTTGTCGTCGGACCAAAAAGAGCCGCGGCTCTTCTTTGTATAAATGTTGATAACTTTTGAGGGGCAGAATCAAGCAAAATTCCATGAAATCGATAGAACCCCGTAATAGGAAGTAAAGTTCATATCATTATTTTTGGGATAACTTTTTATGATTTTTTTTCGCTGGCCTATGCTATTTGTTATGGTAACAGCTGATTACTATCAAAAAGTTATCTAAAAAATTATGGAATGAACTATATTTCAATTGATTTTGCAAAGACTATACAAATCGATACAGAAGTGTGCAATCATCAACACCCCACTATTCGTACACATTTACACGCGGGTAAAAATGCTACATTTTTAAAAAATTCAGCCTGTTTTCTCATCACTTAAAAAATAGACCACTGCTCTGTTGTGGACAGTGACGTATGTAGGCCTGGGGGGCCCGCCCCGCACCTCGAAGCCAAGATTTTTTAGATATTTTTCACATAATATGTCTGAATAATAATAAATACGGCCTCATAGGGTCTTGGGCTCTTCCCCAAAACTGTCTCGGGCCCACCCCGACACTTTTTTTTATATACGCCACTGGTTGTGGACTAGTAGAACAGACCTGCTTATTTGGATAAAGTCTACAACCTCTATCGGTTTGTCAATTATTAACCTAACTGCCGGTACATACCAGTTTGTCCATACAATTAAATGCTTGGAGGTGTTCGCTACGTGAAATACTAGGCAATGACTCTCGGAAAGGAAAATATTTTAAAATGCGATAGGAGCAGTTAAAGAAGTTTTTTCCGTAAGTCGAATGACTTTCTCAGAGGAGAAACCTACTTCAGACAAGGAACAAACTATTAAGATTTATCAACATGTAGTTTTAATTCAGAAGCATTCAACGGCCGGCGGTTAATAATACAGACCTGTTTATTTTGATACCACAACCTCTATCGGTTTGTCAAAATTATTAACCTAACTGCCGGTACATACCGATTTGTCCATACAATTAAATGCTTGGAGGTGTTTGCTATGTGAAATACTAGGTCAGTGACTCTCGGAAACGAAAATATTTTAAAATGCGAGAGGAGCAGTTAAAGGAGTTTTTTTTCCGTCGAGTCGAGTGACCTTCTTAGAGAAAAAACTTACTTCAGACAAGGAAAAAACTATCAAAATTCAGCATAATGTAGTTTTAGGTCAGAATCATTCGGTTCAGGAAAAAAAGTCTGGGAGGAAAGAAATGGTAAAATGGTGACCATAAATAAACGTACAGGAAAAAAGCCACAAGTAAATATTTGCACAGGAAAAAAAGCTACACAGGAAAACACAAGCGCAGTAAACCGCACACTAAAAAAGTACGCAAAGAAAAAAGCGCACATAGTAAAACAGCGCACAGGGAAATCCTACAAAGTAAAGTTTTGATGTATGGAAAAATCATAATGATATAAATGTAAGTCTCTAGAATTTTTAGAAAGTTACTTAATCATCTTAATTTTGCTCACAAAAATAGGGTAGCATACAAGCTGTATAATTTTAGGGCTCTGGAACGAAGTAGCGATGTATGTACAAAATAGCGAGTATTAAAATAGCGGTATCGAAATAGCGACAATCAAAATAGCGATGTATTGAAAGGGCGACTATCAAAATAGCGATGTAACAAAATAGCGATGTAACAAAATAGCGATTGTAACAAAATAGCGATGTAACAAAATAGCGATGTAACAAAATAGCGACTATCAAAATAGCGATGTAACAAAATAGCGACTATCAAAATAGCGATATTTCGGTTCCGGTTTGGCATATAGTTCGACTAAATGGTTTCATTCTTAGAAATTTTTTCAAAAAAAAAAAACTTTCCTGACTTCTTTCCCGGGATCCTAGAGGGTGTGAATCCGAACCGAACCGAACCAGCATATTTTTTCAAAACAAAACTCTCCAGACTTCTTTTCCGGAATCTTAGAGAGTGTGAATCCGAACCAAACCGAATTCGGTTCAGATCGGTTCGGTTCGGATTCAAACCCTCTAGGATCCCGGAAAAGAATCGGGGAAGTTTTTTTTTTGAAAAAATAAGCTGGTATAGTCAAAATACCAAAGGATATAATAGTGCATTTCGGTTCGTTTCGGTTTGAATTGGTTTACTTCGATTCGGTTTGGTTTGATTCGGTATTTTGGTGTTAGCTCCCGCTAAATTTCGCGGTTGTTTATATATATTTTTAAAAACACACAACTGTATGAAGGACAAAGCGCATTCCGCGTATTTGGACATGCGCACCAACAACCAGAGAGATCCTTGTCAATCGCCTAGAGAAAAAGGCGTGTTAATTTCGTTCTCCAACTATTTCAAATATCTACACCTGAAAGTGCTCGATTTTTGTGTACTGAAGCATAGAACTAGAAACTTCAACCCTTCAGCTACGTGGTGACATCATTAGATCCATCAGGGGCCCCTTGGAAGTGGAGAATTTGGCTGCAAAAGAGGTGAGTGCATTTGTCTCTGATTACCGTTGTGTGCCAACAATATTTTACCTATGGACATTTTGATTATTTCGTAATTCATATCAATATTTATGTTTGTTCGCGCTATCATCAATTAAAATTTATACAGTCCATTGCCTTTAACGTTTTTCTAACCGTGGACTAACATAAAGTGCTCCTTCGACCGAATTATTTTAAATAATAAATCCATACGACGGTATTAATAATTATTTACCTAATCTGTGGCCAAGCCAAACAACGGCCTTGAATTTTCGCATCGCATCGAAAGTCGTCGGTGTGACACGTGTCTGGAGCGTGGTCATTCAGTAAACAAAGCGAGTAGGAATCAAAACAAACAAAACAAAAGTTCAGTGGTGTACCATATCATTTCGATATTTAAAACAATTTTCATCAATTGCGATAAATTAGTGCATATTTTCGACAATTCGTCATTTTTCTATTTCAGAAGCATTAATTTAGCGTTAATTGTTTATTTACCGACAATTTCGTCATTTCAAAGGTAAAATCATGTCTGTCAAAAAAGCCGTACAAAAACGCAAGGGTTTTTTATCTGCGATCACCGAGTGTTATGTGTTGTCAAAGACCGCGGAAAAGGATGAAAGAGCGAGAAACGAGTTTCAAGTGAGGTATTCCGATTTGGATGAAACCTTCGATAAATGCATGCTGGCGCATAATGACGTCATTATGTTGATAGACGACACGGACGACGAGGAGTTTAAAACGCAGGATGCGATCCTTTCAGAAGCTCGTAAATATTTTTATGCGTGTAAGAGGGTTTACTCTAAAATATTTCCGGTTGAGGCCCCATCCTTTTCGGGATCATATGTTCGACAAAACGAATCTGAAACTCCAAAACTCAAAGAGTTAGGTATTCCCATATTCCGAGGTGATAAAAAATTATGGCCAAGCTTTTTCGATCTTTTTAATAACATTATAGATCAAAATCAAAGTCTAAGTAACGTTCGAAAACTTCAATATTTATTTTCATATCTCGAGGATGAGCCTTTAAAATTGATATCAGGGATTAGCTTATCTGATCAAAATTATAAAATTGCTTATGACAAATTAGTCAATAGATATCAAAACAAGCGAGACCTCGCAAATGATGCTTTAAGCTCAATTATGAACTCCACTTTAAAAAACGAGTCAGCTAAGGAATTGCGTAATTTAATTGACACCTTTTCTGAATCCCTAGAAATTTTAAAATCACTTAGCTTTGACGTTGACAGTTGGGACTTTATTATTTTAGCTCACACTACTACTATAAGTAGTGTGAGCTATGGTGATCGTAATTTTTTCGAGAAAAAAAAAGTTGCTCCGATTTTAAAAATTTTTATATATCTTTGCGTTTCAGATGATTTTGAAACTTTTTTGTTTTGCTGTCTGTCTGTCTGTCTGTCTGTCTGTCTGTCTGTCTGTATGTATGTCTGTCTGTATGTCTGTCTGTAACGACCAACCCGCATAACTCAAAAACCGCTTGTCCGATTTTAATGAAATTTGGTACCTAAGTTGGGTCTTGGGCCGTGATGGTCCCATTTAAAAATGAACAAAATCCACCGAAGGCAAGTCAAATAAAAGGGTGGGGGTAGATTCCAAAAATTAGAGTTTATGTGAAAATATGGCGTGTGTGATATCAAACGAAACATTTCTTGATCTCTCACCTATCGATCGCCTATCTTTCGTCAAACAGAAAAAATTATTTCTAGCGTGTTTTCATCCCTTGCATGATGTAGATACGTGCAAATCAAAATATTCATGCAGGACTTGCAATAGTAAAAGGCACCACACTTTAACTCATATCTTAGAAACTAATCAAGAGTCTGGAAGCCAAGATACTAGTTCTGTCATTCACACACCACCTGTCAATAATCTTCATGTGTCATTAAATGCCTCAGGACCTTCAGGTACCTTTCTTTTATGCACCGCCATAATAGATGTTATGGACGCTTGCGGAAATTTTCAACCTGTAAGGGCACTGCTTGATTCTGGATCACAGACAGGATTCATCAGTGAAAAGTGTATTCAGCGTCTTAATCTTCCTAGGCGAAGTTACACCACTGAAATATTCGGATTAAATCAGATGTCTTCTTTTACTTCCAAAGGGCTCGTTCAATGTCACATTAAGCCACAAGGACAAGTCACTCCTTTACTTAATTTCGAAGCAATTGTGGTTCCACAACTATGTTCCAATATGCCTACATTCTCTTTGAACGATAATCAGTGGAAACACTTGCAAAACCTTAAACTTGCCGACCCATCTTATTTCAAATCTAGACCTGTGGACCTGGTTATTGGTTGCGAGCTATTCGCACAGATATTCAAGGAGGGCAGGGTTCTTGGACAGGTAGGGCAGCCTTCAGCCCTTGAAACTATCTTTGGCTGGGTCGTCATGGGAAAGGTTGACGAAGTAGGTAGTCTTACGGAACGAACCAGTTGTTTTTTAACGAGTCATTCACCTCCTTTAGAGGTCATTCTCCCTAGGTTTTGGGAAATCGAACATTTGCCTAAAAAACAAATCTTATCAAAGGAAGAAAAACAGGCAGAATCAATTTTTACTGCTAGTGTAGTACGGCAACCGAGAGGTAGATTCATGGTAGATCTTCCGTTTAAAGATAAAATAAACCCTGACCTAGGAAATACTTATCCGCAAGCTTATCGTAGATTTTTACTTCTAGAAAATAGATTAATCAAAAATCCTGATCTGTACACTGCCTATTCAAGTTTCATGCAAGACTATATCGATTCTAATCATATGAGTTTAGTTTTATCTAGTCAACCAAAGGTCGACGTATCGTTTAAGTACAAAATTAAGGGTAGTCTGGGATTGTTCGGCAGTCATCCCAAAAAATATTAGTCTCAATGACACATTGTTATCTGGACCGAAACTTCAAAAGGATATTGCTTCTTTACTCCTTACGTTTCGTCTTAATCCTATTGCCTACATTGCTGACATCAAACAGATGTTCCGTCAAGTCCTTATCAATCCTTATCACCGTCCTTATCAAAGGATATTGTGGAGGTTTTCTCCACAGGACCCACTTTCAGTGTGGGAACTTTCTACTGTCACTTTTGGCATGACATGCTCACCTTTTCTAGCCATGCGTACCTTAAATGAGCTGGCAGAGAGAGAAAAGGAACGTTTTCCTATGGCTAGTACTGTTCTAAAAACGTCAATCTATATCGACGATATCTTGGGAACTAGCCCTTCGCTTTCTGAAGCTCTCTCCCTTCAAACAGAACTCAATGATTTGTTGAAGTCGGGAGGATTTGAACTTAAAAAATGGGCAAGCAATTGTCCTGAGTTATTGGCAACATTGCCAGAGTCCGATCGTCAAATGCCTCTCTCTTTCGACAAGGAGGAACCCCACTTTATCAAAGTTTTAGGACTTCAATGGCATCCAAAAAACGACATTTTTTCTTATCAATGCCGAATGAAGGACAAACCCCCAACCAAACATTTTATTTTATCTATCATAGGGACAATCTTCGATCCCTTAGGTTTTCTTTGTCCCTTGTTGCTACAAGCAAAATTTATTTTGCAACAGTTGTGGATATCGAAAATAGGCTGGGACGAAGAACCAGATTCTTCTATCATCGACTCTTGGAACAAACTTCGTTCTGAATTCCCGCTTCTTTCCAATTTTCAATTACCCCGACAAATCAAACTGTCAAAAACCAATACCTGTCAATTCATCGGCTTCTGTGACGCTTCAATTCGAGTCTACGCAGGCGTCGTATATTTTCGTGTAGAAGAGGAAAACAATATATCTGTTTCTCTCATATCTGCAAAATCTAGGGTCGCGCCTATAAAGTCACAAACTTTGGCTAGGCTAGAACTCCTAGGCGCATTTCTTTTAAGCGAATTAATTGACTTCGTTTTATCTAGCTATGAGGGAAAAATAACTTTTACAAATATCGTTACTTTCTGCGATTCGCAAGTCGTATTGCACTGGCTTTCATCCCCTCCTAATCGCTGGCAAACCTTTGTTGGAAATCGAGTCAGTAGAATCCAAGAAATCATTCCCTCAAACTCGTGGCGCTACATTCCTTCTGCTTTGAATGCAGCCGATATTGCGTCACGAGGGGCCACCCCTTCACAGCTCATGTCACATGACATGTGGTGGAACGCACCGTCGTTTTTGTGGTCTCCCGAAAACGAATGGCCCGATTTTCATAAACCAAAAATGCCGATTGATTTCGGAGATATTAATCTGGAGGAAAAGCCAAAAGTCTGTTGCAATGCGATAATTGATGTCAACTTCTTAGATTAGCTTCTTATCAAATATTCCTCTATATCAAAAATTCAACGTATCATTTGTTATGTCCTTCGAATAGTTAACCTTTTTCAAAACCATTCCTATCAAAAACCCACTAAGCCGCCGGACCAAAAAGTTATTTTTGAGAATATTGTTTTTCCTAGCACCGGTGAGATGCAAAGTGCGTTACTCCTTCTTATCAAACGCGTGCAAGGTTCTTGTTTTTCTGAGCTTTTTTCCGCGTTATCTAAGGATAAACCAATACCGAAACCTTTGCGAAAACTTTCACCTTTTCTTGATGAGAATAATATCATTAGAGTCGGTGGCAGATCCGACCTTTTGTCTTATTCTGCAAAACACCCCGTCTTACTTTCGAGTGACCATCGTTTAACTACTCTTCTTATCGAGTCCGCTCATCGACAATATCTTCATCCTGGGTTTAAAACATTACATAATCTGCTTTTACAGCAATTTTGGATATTATCTGCCAGACGGGCAATTCAAAGAACCATATCCAAGTGCTTGCAATGTTTTAGAATCAACCCTAAACCCTATAGACCGCCCATAATGAGTTCACTTCCCGCTCATCGAATCAATCAACTAAAACCTTTTTCGAGTGTAGCTATCGACTTTTGTGGACCTTTCTTTGTGATTCCTCATCGTTACCGTGGTTGTAAAGCTTTCAAATCGTATGTCTGTGTGTTTGTCTGTACGGCCACACATTGCGTGCATTTGGAATTAACCATGGAACTGTCCACCGAAGGGTTCGTAGGTGCATTCCATCGATTCATTTCCAGACGCGGAAGCGTGACGCAATGCTGGTCAGATCAAGGCAGTAATTTTATAGGGTTTCGTAACCAATTACTGGATTACGCAAGAAGTGCTGCCACCAGACTTTCTATTCGTTGGCATCTGGGACCTCCTCTCAGTCCACATTTCAATGGCCTGGCAGAAGCTGGCGTCAAAAGTTTTAAAACTCACTTTGTACGAGTTGTCGGCGACCAGAAGTTGTCTATCATGGAGATGTCCACCCTTGCCTGTCGCATAGAAGCCGTACTTAATAGTCGCCCTTTATCTCCTGCCTCTTCAGACCCACACGATCTTCAACCTCTTACCCCTGGGCATTTTTTGACACTTGAACCCCTTAATTCAGAAATTCCGGAGTCAGATTTGTCCGAGGTTCCCCTAAATCGGCTCTCGAGATGGCAACTAATCCAAAAACTACATAATGATTTTTGTATACGCTACAACAGCGACACAAGTGGGCTGATTCGTCCCCAAATATCAAATTAAATGATTTGGTTATCATAACAAGTGATCACATTCAAACGCCTTTGAAATGGCCGGTCGGTCGGGTCATCGAACTGCATCCCGGCGGGGACGGTCAGGTGCGTGTTGCGACGGTACAAACGGTTACCGGTGTTTATAAGCGGCCAGTTGTAAAACTGTGCCTCTTGCCAAATTAAAGTAATTTTAATTTTCTACCTTTTACCGGGTATTACAATAGGTTTTTTTTATTTTTTATTTTTTTTGAATTTTTTGTTTGTTTTGCCTTTTTTCGGGATTTCGTTATATCTAAATAAACTTACGATACTTATCTGTTTTCATTCATTTATATTTATCGGTCGATTCTTTTTCTTATATCTATATCTGTCCGGTTGAGATTCTAAATTTGTGTGTTTTGGAGGGCAGTTATGTTAGCTCCCGCTAAATTTCGCGGTTGTTTATATATATTTTTAAAAACACACAACTGTATGAAGGACAAAGCGCATTCCGCGTATTTGGACATGCGCACCAACAACCAGAGAGATCCTTGTCAATCGCCTAGAGAAAAAGGCGTGTTAATTTCGTTCTCCAACTATTTCAAATATCTACACCTGAAAGTGCTCGATTTTTGTGTACTGAAGCATAGAACTAGAAACTTCAACCCTTCAGCTACGTGGTGACATCATTAGATCCATCAGGGGCCCCTTGGAAGTGGAGAATTTGGCTGCAAAAGAGGTGAGTGCATTTGTCTCTGATTACCGTTGTGTGCCAACAATATTTTACCTATGGACATTTTGATTATTTCGTAATTCATATCAATATTTATGTTTGTTCGCGCTATCATCAATTAAAATTTATACAGTCCATTGCCTTTAACGTTTTTCTAACCGTGGACTAACGTTTTGGTACATCGCTATTTTGATACATCGCTAATTTGATACATCGCTATTTTGATACATCGCTATTTTGATTGTCAATATTTTGATTGTCACTATTTGGATATATCGCTATTTTAATTGTCGCTATTTTGATACATCATTATTTTGATATGTCGCTGTTTTGTTACAAACGCTATTTTCATACATCGCTATTTTGATAGTCGCTCTTTCATTACATCGCTATTTTGATAGTCGCTATTTTATTACTCGCTATTTCGTACGTCGCTATTTTGTACATCGCTATTTCGTTCCAGAGCCTAATTTTAGTGGCCATCAGGGCATCATAATTATGCGATCAATTCTTTTTAGGAAAACCATAAAATGAGGTTACCTTGCTCTACTTTTTTAAGTTAATTCGAAAAATTCTAAGAAATAACCAAAAATTATACCATAAAAAATGTTTTTTTTTGGTTTTAATGAAAAACACATGGTATAGGTAAATAACAAAGGACATTTTTATTACAAAAATACTTCGTATTATACTTTTTTAATTTGAAAAGTGGAGCAAAATTTATCATAGTAATATAATAATAATAATAATATAATAATAGGTTTATTTATTCAAATAGATAATATAAATGATACAAAAAAAATCCATTTTGATTAATAAATAAACACGTTAAGCGCTGAAGCAGTATTACGCTGCTTGTTAGCGCTGTTTTTTACACAAAAACTTATAGTATTTTTTTTCATTAAATTTTAGTCCATAATCACTTTATTCTGGTTTTTTGTTACACTTGGTAAAATGTCAAAATCGTTATAAAAGATTCACTGATCGGGCACAACATACATCTTACCAAGGCCAACACAAAAATAGAGGCCACGACCCTGAAAAAATCAGCTGTTCTCCCGGGGCTGAATTTTACATTGGGTCTTATGGGAGGTCAGACGTTTTTTTATGATATTTTCAAAATGGCACTACAGATTTCCGCAAAATTTCACTGAAATATTCTCAGACACCATCCCGATATTCCACCAAAGGTTTGTAAGGAAGCAACATGATTAAAAGGTTAAAATCTTCAAGATTTAGCATTTCTTATTTTTAATTCAAATTACCCGCCATGTACCACATGCCAACTGTTATATTTGACATGTATTTGACTTTGTCATATGTGATTGTCACATTCGCTTCTCCTTTAAACTTAATTTTTGTGTGAGCTAATGAAGCGGCTATGAAAAATTAGGGCTTACTATACGTTTAAAAAAAATTGTTCTGCCAGAATAAAGTAAAAACAATCTCAAAAACGGCTTTATTTAAAAAAAAATCAAATATCCATGAACCGTCATTCCAACTTCAATATTTTACAGACAATCCGCTGTGTCGTAACGTGACCATCAAAAAAAAATCAGCCCCGGATGTGACGTCAACAAAGTGGAGGATCGTGGCCCGTCCATTTTGACAGCCCTGATCTTACAATAACTTAAAAGCTACACATAGGCAAAAATGTACTACATATGAGTAGTAAATATTATTTAGTTACAACCATGTTTTAACACATGTCATAAACTCTATACCATAATTTTTAAGATAACTTTTTGACAGTTATCAGCTGTTTACCATAACAAATAGCATAGGCCAACGAAAAAAAGCTGTCAAAAGTTGTCTCAAAAATAATGGGATGAACTGTACCATACATTTTTCATTTATATTATAAGGCAGGGCTATCAAAATGGACGGGCCACGATCCTCCACTTTGTTGACGTCAGATCCGGGGCTGATTTTTAGCTCACACTACTACTATAAGTAGTGTGAGCTATGGTGATCCTAATTTTTTCGAGAAAAAAAAAGTTGCTCCGATTTCAAAAATTTTTATATATCTTTGCGTTTCAGATAATTTTGAAACTTTTTTGTTTTGCTGTCTGTCTGTCTGTCTGTCTGTCTGTCTGTCTGTCTGTCTGTATGTCTGTCTGTATGTCTGTCTGTAACGACCAACCCGCATAACTCAAAAACCGCTTGTCCGATTTTAATGAAATTTGGTACCTAAGTTGGGTCTTGGGCCGTGATGGTCCCATTTAAAAATGAACAAAATCCACCGAACGCAAGCCAAATAAAAGGGTGGGGGTAGATTCCAAAAATTAGAGTTTATGTGAAAATATGGCGTGTGTGATATCAAACGAAAGGTAATTAAGTCTGGAGTTAAACAAAATGAATTTTAAGTTATTTAAAAAAAAGGGTGGGGGTAGATGTCCAAAATTAGAGTTTAAGTGAAAATATGGCGTGTGTGATATCAAACGAAAGGTAATTGAGTCTGGAGTTAAACAAAATACATTTTAGTTTTTTTCAAAAGGGTGGGGGGTAGATTAAAAAAAATTGAGTTTAAGTCAAAACATGGCTTGTGTGGTATCAAACGAAAGGTAATTGAGTCTGGAGTTGAATAAAATATATTTCAGTTTTTGATTATATTAGCTCACACTATAACTATAGTACCTAGTGTGAGCTTAGGTGCCCATAGATTGGCAGAGTATTTTTTTGATGGTCACGTTACGACACAGCTGATTGTTTTTAAAATATTGAAGCTGGAATGACGGTTCATGGATATTTGATTTTTTTTAAATAAAGCCGTTTTTGAGATTGTTTTTACTTTATTCTGGCAGAACAATTTTTTTTAAATGTATAGTAAGCCCTAATTTTTCATAGCCGCTTCATAAGCTTACACAAAACTTAAGTTTAAAGCAGAAGCGAATGTGACAATCACATATGACAAAGTCAAATATAACAGTTGGCATGTGGTACATGGCGGGTAATTTGAATTCAAAATAAGGAATGCTAAATCTTGAAGATTTTAACCTTTTAATCATGTTGCTTCCTTACAAACCTTTGGTGGAATATCCGGATGGTGTCTGAGAATATTTCACTGAAATTTTGCGGAAATCTGTAGTGCCATTTTGAAAATATCATAAAAAAACGTCTGACCTCCCATAAGACCCAATGTAAAATTCAGCCCCGGGAGAACAGCTGATTTTTTCAGGGTCGTGGCCTCTATTTTTATGTTGGCCTTGTATAAGGTTATAATTATGTTTTGACACGACGTTTCATTTTACGACATATTGCAATACATTTAACGCAATTTTTGTACATCTATGTTAAATTTTCAAACATTCTATGTATTGCAGATCTACCTGTTGTATAAATCCATTGTTTGAGGTTTTGTTTAAATTTTTTTAAATAAACTATATCTTTAAGTCCGAGGTTACTTTACCCCACTTTATAAAATATGAAAAAAAACATTGGTGTTTTATATGTTGGCGTAAACTACACCCAATATTTAGTTAGCTTTTCCCCAAATATTTAAAATGGTGTATAAAAAATTTAAAAATATTGTTTTTTTAAGTTTTTATTGCATAGAAATCGATAACTGCACTAGACACCAAATTTTTCGAGGTCAAATTTAAAAGGAATTTCAAGCTGCACTTCACTCTGGTATTAACTCGAGACGACTAAGCGGAAATCAGCGGCTACCGCGTCTTTAAAAAGTCAAATTCACAACGGATAATTCACGCGTGGTGGCGTTGTGGTGCATGCGCAGATTTTTAATGTGGAAAATCTAAGAACTTTTTTTCGCAATGGAGCAAAGTAGGACCAGGGGGCGCAAAGTAACCTCGTTTTACGGAAACTATTTTTTCTTGATAATTTTTCTTAATAAAAATAAGTAAGACATAATAATAAAATATCATTTTTTTTTTAAATAAGTAAGCAAAAATTAAAGATTTTTAGTTTTTATACATTTAATTTTGAGGAGGTTTTTTTGATACCCTATATCTTCTTAACATTTTGTTTTTTTTTTAAATTCTGAAAATATTTGCAATTTTTTTAGAATTTTAAAAATAAAAATTAATTTTTTTTTTAATTTATAGAAACTTAAAATTATCAAAATATTTAAAACTTGAAGATTTCTTTTTTGAGAACTATTTTAATGTGTTTGGAAATGTTCGTAACTATAAATAAATTTTCTAGATCCTAGATTAGTATTATTATCAACGTTGCTTTATAAAGAAGCTCTGAAGTTAATTTATTTTTAATGACTTTGAAAATGTACCATTTTCGCAACTTCAACGAGTAATGTTTGCAAAATTTTGTTCAAGTTTTCTAAAATTTTGAGGGGCCCTCTATGCGCTTTATTCTGTGTGCAATTTTTTCCACAGGCGATTTCTGCCTTGAGTGCTTTTCTGATAAGGCAAGTCAACAAAAACATAATTTGTTTCAGCCGATAACTTACCTATAGTAGCTGGCCGCCCTTATACATTACATATTTACATATTTTTTCAGGTTCTGCGTAAGGTAATTTCCTTTTACCCCCCGTAGAACCGCCAATGGAAGCATTCAAAACCCTGACTAGTCCGCGACTAAAACACTCTTTTAATAACATATACTCACAGTGTGCCTGAATTAGGATACATAAAAATGGTTCCAAAAACTAATTGCACATTGTGAATATGGACTTTCTCCTGACTTCAGAGCCATATTCATATAAATCCTAGCTGATCCTCTTCTCGAAATTTTATGAATTTTTTGCTTTTTTTCTAGTTAGTCTATAATAGGTGTATAAAAAAAGTTTGGTCACGTGGTCAAACTCATGGTCGTTTGGCCGCCATCTTTGAAAATGGTCGCCAAATTAAAAGATTTTTTGTTTAGGTGCATCTCCCTACCCAGTGGTCCTATTTTAATTTCTTAAAGCTTGTTTTACTCCCTTTTCAAGGGCAAACAAATTTTGTCATAACACAGTTTTTGATAAATTACGTAGTTTTTGAGATATAGCAGGATTATTAGTATTTCCGCTCGCAAACGAGTCAAAATAATACCCATGCTCATTTTATTGTAACTACAATATTATTGACATTTGTTTTTTTTTGTTACATAGAAGGCTTTAAACCGTTCACAGAAGAGGATATTGACTATATGTTTTTAAAGTTCGTTAGATGGTAAAGACTGAAAGAGGGTAGTTTCTGAAATAGTTCACAATATTATACAAAAACTGAATTTGCAGCGAAACGATGCATCCTACCGGAAAACGATAAAATTAATTTTTATAGTACTTTTAATTTCGCTTCTTCTGATGTATCACTTAGCACCCTAGCTTTGACAGTTAGCTGTACGAGCCAGCTAAAATATACAATTTTGTAAAAATTCCATGTTTTCGCTCCAAAATCGATTTTTTTCTCAAAAATTGTAAAAGATATGAAAATAATCGAAAGATGCGGAATTAAAAGTACTATAAAAAATTATTCTAACCGTTTTTCGCTAAGATGCATCGTTTTGCTACAAATTCACTTTTTGTGTAATCTTGTGAACAGTTTTAAAACCACCCTCTTTAAGGCAGTCTTTAGGGGTACCATCCATCGAATTTTTAAAGCATAAAGTCAATATCTTCTTCTGTGAAAGGTTTAAAGCCTTATATGTAACAAAAAAAACAAATGTTGATAATATTATAGCTACAATAAAATTAACACGGATATTATTTTAATTCCTTTGCGAGCACTAATAATCTTGGTATATCTCAAAAACTACCTGCGGCGCATGAAAGTGTTATTATCATCGAAATTACAACCACTGACTAACTCGCTGCTTAAAAAAATATATACCGTTTTTTACCAACAGAGAATGTCACCTAAAGTGCCCCCCCCCCCGAAAAGCACCTCTGGATCCGCCCTTGTATGAATGCTTAACGATGTCTTGCAGTCAAACTGAGCGCACATAGTAGGTCGCACGTGACAGGAGCCAGCGCCTAGACTAACTAGAAAAATGGCAAAAAATTGATAAAATTTCGAGAAGAGGATCAGCTAGGATTTATAGGAATATCGCTCTGAAGTCAGGAAAGAGTCCATATTCAAAATGTGTAATTAGTTATTGAAACCATTTTTCTGTAACCTATACTTCGTTCAGGCACACTGTGTACTGCGTCTGTTTAGATCGTGTATGGAAAACTTATGTACGTTTATTTTTAAGTAAAAACCTAGTTTATACTCTGCATGTTCTAAAACATTAAATAAATTTAATTAAACTGCCATTCATATTTTTTGACACGTGTCGTATACGGCTGGAAATTTTTAATGTCCGTGTCCATAATTATTTTATTCAATAGCAATTGTGTTACGTCCACAGGGACAATTAATTATTTTAATGCAATTATTGTTCGACGCTATTTATTAAGTTTTAACATTAAAAGACGACGGCCCTCTCAAAAATTTTGTAATTTGCCAATTTTGTTTAATTAACTTTTAGTGTTTCAACTTTTATTTCTTTGTTTGAACAATGATTGATTGGAAACAAAATTTTGAAATTCAATTGTCTTTATTCATTTAAAACACGACCTTTAAAGACGAAACGCTCAATTTCCTACACCATCTGAATGGTATTCGACCAACACTCAAATGCAAAATGGAAACTGATAAAGATTCGGTTTTACCTTTTTTAGATATTCTTGTCAAACGAAAAGACAGAAACAGTTAAGTCACTGTATATAGGCAACCTACACACACGGGACAGTACCTTAATTTTAAGTCTAATCACCACCCTTCTCGACAGGGGCCTGGTTATGTATAATTGGTTGAAATTGATGAATTTATACGATTTGAACTGCAAATAAATACAAATAATGTATTTTGCAGTGGCAAGAATATTTAAACGATTGAAATTTTATGAATTTTTGGTAATTACTTTATCAATATATGTAGCTATTCATAAATAATACTATTTACAAATGGACACAGACATTTTTTCTCGTAAAACCAGGAGAAGGGAAAAAAGGAAGGTGGGATTAAAAGTGAGAGTTCGGTTCGGAATTAAGGGCAAGGGTTATTATAGTTTTTTAAGCTTAAGAAAACAATGAAGATAATATATATGCTATAAGTAATTGTCATAAAGTTTATAGAGTTCGTGGTTTGGAGAAACGTCCAGATTGGAAGGTTTTTCTTTGGTTTGAATTTTAAAGTTATGTCATCAAAATATGTGTTCTTGCTCTTGCAAATAAGCAGCGGAAGTCTTCAGGCTTTCTTCAACAGCTTGGCGTATTAAATCATATTCCAAACGCTTTGTCTTAGATTTTGGACTTTCCCTGAAATGTTCTTCTTTGTTCATATATTTTGGACAGTCGGGAAATTTGGTAGGAATAGCAGCTAAAAATTTAGAAAACCTAAACCTCTGATAGGAATGGAATTTCGCCTCTTTGACCAACTATTACCAAAAAAAATTGTTTGTCACCAACACTTTGAAATGCATTTATAAAATATACCCTGTACATTATTTGGGTCAGCTCGGGTCGGCTCTTTGATTTACCTTTTTTAAGTTTATTTAGTGGCACATCTAATACTTCTCCTGTGTTTGTGAAATATTTTATGGAACGCTCAACTTCCTCACTTTTAAAGTGCAATTCATACACCTAACAATTTTGGAAAAAACATCATTACGAGTATATTAAAAAATAAATGGATCCATGACGGATCTGATACATTCCTAGATAGCTTTTAGATTAGCACACTTCAAGTGAACTCCATGATATATCCGCATTGAAAATACTTTTTTGTTAATATCTCAAAAGCGAAAGCTCATACGAAGCTTTTAGACAAATTATTGAGAGAAATAGTCTACTACATTCCAAAAACCGCATATTGATGTAATGCTCCGTTAAAAAGTTAGAATGTTAATTGCCCAAAAACTGTTAGCATCAATGGATAACACTATTTTACCTAAAAATTTTATGAAAATCGGTTAAGCGGTTTCAGGGCTATCGTGTTACGGACAGACGTATACACACACACAGACAGACATCACGACGATATTGCTAAGATAGATCAAAATATACACCCAGTGGCGAATCCAGGATTTTCTGGGGAAAGGGGCCAAAGTGGCAGCAAATACCAATGTATTTATTTTTGTAGTTTCTCGTAGGTCTGAGCTGTGAAATTTAGCGTCAAAAGGTGGTCCAAATGCGCCGCAGGCGAAAAATGTTGAAAACTTCAGTAGATTTTGTTAACAAATTTAAATAAGTGATGCAGCAGAACTAAAAAATAATCTTTGTCTGGAGGTGGGGAGGGGGGTGCCCGAGCCCCTCTGCTCTTTCACCCCTGGATCCGCCACTTAATACACCCAAATAAAATATTTACCGAGTTATCTCAAAAAAAAATAATACCTTCTCTAGTCGTTGCTGCTCAGGCTAGGAAGGTAAAAAACACAATCTAATATATTTATACCATTGACCACTTGGTTGGGAAAAAATCTTCCCGCTTGATAGCATGTTTTCATTTCTTGACAAGTTCTCCATCTTTAGAAAATTTAAAAATTTAGTATCTTTTTCCTTGATTACTCTAATTGGTTTTGCAATTTGGAACGGCGCAGCGACCTGGCATCTCTAAAAAAATAGGAACACAATTTTCTGAGCCATAAATTCACCAGCACTTATATAAAATAACCTCAATTACAAGGTATTTGAACCGAATTTTTAAAAAAAATAGAACCACTGGATAACCTAGAATTCACTTAAGGTCGGAACCGAACCGAACCTAAACCCACTATTCCCCTGGCTATCATATTGAATTTTACTTCTGAAGTTCATACGCTTTATATACAGGTCGTGGTGGTCTAATCAATCTGTTTTAGCTCACACTACTACTATAAGTAGTGTGAGCTATGGTGAACCTAATTTTTTCGAGAAAAAAAAAGTTGCTCCGATTTCAAAATTTTTTATATATCTTTGCGTTTCAGATGATTTTGAAACTTTTTTGTTTTGCTGTCTGTCTGTCTGTCTGTCTGTCTGTCTGTCTGTCTGTATGTCTGTCTGTATGTCTGTCTGTAACGACCAACCCGCATAACTCAAAAACCGCTTGTCCGATTTTAATGAAATTTGGTACCTAAGTTGGGTCTTGGGCCGTGATGGTCCCATTTAAAAATGAACAAAATCCTCCGAACGCAAGCCAAATAAAAGGGTGGGGGTAGATTCCAAAAATTAGAGTTCATGTGAAAATATGGCGTGTGTGATATCAAACGAAAGGTAATTAAGTCTGGAGTTAAACAAAATGAATTTTAAGTTATTTAAAAAAAAGGGTGGGGGTAGATGTCAAAAATTAGAGTTTAAGTGAAAATATGGCGTGTGTGATATCAAACGAAAGGTAATTGAGTCTGGAGTTAAACAAAATACATTTTAGTTTTTTCAAAAGGGTGAGGGGTAGATTAAAAAAATTTGAGTTTAAGTCAAAACATGGCTTGTGTGGTATCAAACGAAAGGTAATTGAGTCTGGAGTTGAATAAAATATATTTCAGTTTTTGATTATATTAGCTTACACTATAACAATAGTACCTAGTGTGAGCTTAGGTGCCCATAGATTGGTAGAGTATTTTTTACGGTTATGCGCACTTGCAAGGAGATCCCTATCACGCTCGAGAAGCGGCAAATGCGCGGAAATGTTTGTGTATGTTGGTTTTGAAACGGGTTCATTGCTGCTACAAAATAAGAAGTTTGTATTTAAGAACCGTAAATATTCGTAGTAATAATGAAGAATTAACCACAAAAATCTATAATATTAAAAGGACTTACAACAGAATGGTTATTCCGAGAAACTAATAAACTCAACGATCTCGATAATTAAAAACAAACTGAATGTAGCAAATTCTCAAAATAATTATCCGTTGGGTTTTATTAAAATTCCATACGTTCAAGGGATTTTAGAAAACATAAGACGAATAGCCAAACAGAACAATATAAAAACAGTATATTTATCAGGAAATACGATAAGGCGTTTTGTTACTAAATCAAAACCAGAAAATCTCTCAAATAATAAAGAATGTATTTACCAAATCTCGTGTGAGTGTGGTAAATTCTATGTAGGTGAAACGAAACGCCCTCTTTAGGTTAAAGTAAATTAACATCTACCCAATTAGGGGATATTGAAAAATCCGGTTAAGCGGATTACGCATGGCCAAATGATCACAGGAATCAATGGTCTGAAGCTAAAGTTTTGCATAAGGAGGCGCACTGGCGAAATCGAAAGTTTATTGAAGCTGCGTTTATAACGCAGAATAAAGAAGTTTTCAGTCAACCAAGCATGGACATACCAAATATATGGAAACCTCTCCTTAAGAAAAGCAAGCGTCTTAGTATTAAAAACGGGGCGGGCTGTCACACCTGACTGCACACCATGCAGTATAAATAGTAGCCTGTAGTCTAGATTGTTTCGTTTACACTTGAACATGGATGAAGATACTGACTAACCGAAACGTCGTGTTTAAAATAAATAAACACAATGGAAGTCCAAAATTTTGTTTCAACTTTTATTATTTTAGAAATTACTTGTTATAACAATTAAATGGATTGTCTGTAATTTATGGTTTTTGTTCACATTATTAATTAAAATATTTTGTTTTCTATCCCGTAGAATTAAAGATCTGAAAAGTAAGCGACATTCGCAAGATTGTTGCCTTTTAACATCAATGCATTTTACACCATGACACTACGTTAAAGGGGAAAAACTGGCATATTTATCATTCTGTACTAGTGATGAAAATGGAAATTATTAGAAATTTCTGAATGTGTCTCGGAAATATTGGAAATATTAAAAAATATATTATCTTTCATATTTTGTAACCTTAGGCATTCTTAAATTACGCAACGCAAGAATTCAGGATTTTGGACTCCCACCCCCCTCGTAACGCATTATCAAGAAAAAACACATTAAAATAACATTGAGTGTAACGCAAGGCCAAAATTCTTCTACCCCCCCCCTTGAGCGTTACGTAATTTAAGGATAGGCCCTTATAAGCATTAAACTTACTATAGAACAATTTTTATTTCCGATACTATTGAAGATTTTAAAGAAGTAGATTGGCAAAACGATGTTATTAAGTATGATACTGATGACAGCGATGAAGATATGCCTCTTGCTCGACTAGTGAATAGTGTAGTGTGTCAAGAATGAGATTTTTGTTGTACAAATTTGACCTTGTTTCTGTATATTTGTTTAAAGAATAACTAATAATTTGTAAAAACTAAAACTAGGGATTAGGTACCTACTTGTTAAACGAGTACTCTCCTTACTCTTCAATTTTCTATCTATTTGTCTTCTGTCTCTTTCTTCGATCCATCTTTGGACATAGGCCTTCACCAATATCTTCCACTATTCTCTGTCTGTTGCCATGTGCATCCATCTAGTTTCTGCATGTTTCTTCAAATCGTCCGCGCAACTCATTTGGGGCCTTCCCTACTTGTTTTATTTTCCCAAGATCTCCA
Organism: Aspidapion aeneum; assembly: GCA_963576565.1. Classification (NCBI taxonomy): domain Eukaryota; kingdom Metazoa; phylum Arthropoda; class Insecta; order Coleoptera; family Brentidae; genus Aspidapion; species Aspidapion aeneum. Next base: position 205,406,152 of record OY755038.1, read on the forward strand.
GTTTAAAATACATTTGTTTCATCGATCGTCTTTCTGTCGGATATTATGACCAGCAATTTTCAATTCATCAGACTTGTCTCTTAATTTCAGCTGTTAGCTTTTTCTTTTTTAATTTAATAATTTGTCTCTGGTATATATATTATAAAATTAAAATTTAATTAGAATGGAAATTTGCCGGTCATAATATCAGACAGAAAGACGATCGATTGAACAAATGTATTGTAGACTGGAGACCTTGGGAAAATAAAATAAGTAGGGGAAGACCCCAAATGAGTTGGGCGGACGATTTGAAAAAACATGCGGGGACTAGATGGATAAAGACGGCGACAGACAGAGAAGAGTGGAACATATTGTGGAAGGCCTATGTACAAAGATGGACCGAAGAAGGCTAAATAGATAGATAGATATATACAGATATTATTATATTCCTCTACTGTTCTATTTTTTCTTGGTTTATTCTGATCGTGATTTGTCTGTGTTTGTAATGATTTTAGTTTTATTGTAGTTCATACTCAAGCCTATATTTGTAGCTGCTGTATTCTTTCATCATTTTTGTTAGTTTCTGTCTTATCTGTTATTAAGGCGATATCGTCAGCATACCGTAGGTGGTTCAAGTATTGTCCGCTTGCTTTGATGCCTATTTCGTCCCAATCTAAGATTTTAAAAACTAAAAATCTTCTAGGGCCTGGTTAAATTGTGTTGCTCAGTTCTGACACCCCTTCTTATGTAGATTGGCTTGGTTCCTTCGTGGATTTTCAATTTTCAATTTTCTACTAACGAAAAAAAAATTAGTCGAGGTAGGTCACGAATTATTTCGTTCCAAACTTCTCTCTTTTTGAAGTCGCAATCTACATGCAAAGCACTTAATTTCACACAACATTTTCTTAAGTTAAAATAAATCCTTATCCCATAAAACGAAGAAATAAGCTTCCGCAGTTGTTTAGTTATTTATAAATCTAGAGAGTGCATTAGTAAGTGCACTTATAGGATAGAAAATAGAAAACCCTGGATTATGATATTATTAATCTCATCAGGGTAGCATATTTGGCTGAGGCCCGTTTCGCAAAAGTACGGATGATCCGCAGTGGTTAGGAGAAGTTTTTTTTCCACCAAATATCAACTGGTGGCAACAATTCCCGATGCCATCAATTAAGTTACTATATTTTTCTGATGGATTTTCGATGCGATCAAATGATGCCATCTACTGCAACCGGATCTTGGAGTCGACGGAAGGTTTTGGTGGAGTACATACCCGCACATTTTTTTCGTTGAGAGTCAAGTTAAAAAAACAGCATGTCTGCAATAAATAGGGCTGCGGCCAAAATTGCGCTAAAGCTATTTGAGGGTAGTAGTTTGTTATCTGAGGATTCAGACAGAATATTATATTGTATATTGTAGCGGCTTGCGTCTTACATAACTTTGTCATTCGTCATAATGAATTATAGTTTATTGAAGAAGAGGGAATGAACTTATTGGACGAAATTCTTGACAATGATCAACTTTTTGAAGGAGATATTGCCGAAGTAGATGAAAATGAAAAAAAAAAACAAATAATGAAAAGTTTTTTTTTGAAAGTTGCCCAATAAAATTTAAAGCATTCAGGCAGAATTTCGTCTTCGTTACACATGTTTTTCCTCCAAAAGTTGAAGGTGAAAAAAGGTTATGTCCCTTTCCGCTCTTGTCATTTGTGGTCATGATGCTATCGGGTTTTTATTTCAACTAATGGCTTTATATATTTTATCTGATGCTATCAGAAATAATGTCAGATTGATGACATATGTCAGCTGTTGGCATCGTAAATCCACCGATGATCGTGACTTCAACAGTTCAACAAATTTACAATCTATTTATTTGGCAATAATAAATTCTAATTCACATTTATTAGTTCATATCTTCTATCTGACTTAATTACACATCGTCGTTTAAACGCAGCAAACTACGTACTCACGTGCGGTAAATTTTCCTTCTCATTTGCCGTCATGTCCGGTAAAATCAAATTTTTGGCATTTTTTAGAAAAATAGCTATCCAAATATTTAACTTATGAAATACCCACATTGGGAACAAACAACTAAAACTCTCGGCTACAAGCAGAGGAAAGGGTGGCAAAATCGGGTACAGGGGTAAAACGGAACACCGGAGTTTTAGGTAAACTGTGCAAGAATAAAACCTCTTAGTATCAGATATTTTATCCCCATAACTGGTTCAACTCTCTGCAGTATGATTGGTGTCGGTCGGCTGAGCTTAAGTTGGTTTTTGCTTAGCATGTGATTATGTGCTGTTTATTGTAAAAATAGCTTGCGCATTTTGTGACAGTAAGTACATTTTTTACAGACTTTTCAAAATTTTGTTTACATTGAACAATCAGTGGGCTTATGTATTATTCATAATTAAACACATTGTCCGTAAAATAAGCCTTTTACTGTGTATGATTTTTGTTTGAATTTAACTGGTGCTTTGGGGCAAAACGAGGTTTTTTCATGGAATAAAACGGGCTAGGGGAAAACTGCTATGAAACGGACGGGTTTTAAAACAGACAGTTGTCGTAGTTCCAGTATGATTGTATGACCGAGAATTTCAAATTTACATATGGCAACCCTGTGCCCAGATCACACTTCGACCAAAGTTGTTTAGTAAACAACTTCACCGTGTGACGAAGGCAAGCGTTTTATTATTATTCGTTGAAAAAACAGGTAAGCTAATGAAATTTAGTTAATTTGAAATTAGTAAGGTTGTAACTAAGTTACTATAGTACGTAAATATAGCTGTAGATCTTGGAAAATATTTCTCTGTTTATATCTTGTATTGTCATTTTGAGGTTAAGTAGGTGTCGCTTCGAAGTAGACATGATACGCTGTATTGTGCGTTTCAAGACGATGTGTCCGTTTCAACGCTTCGATAAGAAACAAAAAAGGGTATTCGACATTTTTATTGCAACAACTGTTCTTAAAATAGTTTCTGTTTGAATAAAAGTTATTTTTGAAGCAATTAATGTCTTTTAATGCGAAAGAAATTTTCAAAACCGCTACTGTCCATTTTAAAACCGTCACTGTCCGTTTCAATACATCGAAGTTTTGAAATGGACAAATGCTACTTTTTCCAAATTTGAATATTACTCAGACCATAAGCTTGCCTATTTTCTTTGAATAGTTCATTTTACAAGTATATTAATTAAGCTTTCTCCTTACATAATTTTGAATAATTACATTGTCTATAAAATGTCAATTTTACTATTTTTGATAAAGTGTCCACTTCATAGCGGTTCTCCTGGGTTCTCCCCTACTTTTTATACCCCATTTTGTCCAAAACAAATTTTTTTTTTTGGTACCATCACTGAAAGTTGTAATTTATATTGTCTGCAAGAAATGGGCGCAAAATTTGTGTGGAAGAGTCGACAGCAATGACTAGGTCGCTGTGCTTTATAAATTTTGAGGATACTAAATTTAATTATTATAAATGTATTGTTTATTATAACTTTTTATTTTTTAAAGTATTTTAAACTTGGTTACTATTTTAATAAATAAATCTTGTCATACAAAAATATTGATTCCTAATTACAGAACCGCTCCGCCCGTTTTGCCACATATAGGTATCCCATTTTACTTCGTATGCGGGGCAAAATAAGGCAAAGTCAACTTTTTACAAAAATGAAAATAAAAGCATGATGGAGTTCCAAATCGCTTAGACTGAAAATTAAAAAATAAAGATAACATATCTAGCCAACTTAGTTCGAAATGGCGAACGCAATGGTGATAATTTAGTAGGAGAAATAAGCATATAAAATTAGGTATCCCATTTTACCCCCCGTTCCCCTATTAATGTTACGTTAATCAGAGTGGGTCTCATGTGATATATTCTGATATACAGGTAGGTAGTTTTGATTAAAGGCATTAATCAAGCTTGATGGTAATAAACATCTAAATTTATAATAAAACGAATATAAAACTGTTCAACTCATAACATGCATGACAATAAAAACCAGTAAGTATATTACGGCTCAAATGAGTCATTAAACATCTAATATTAGATGCACTTGAAGCGTCATTTTAAAGAATTTTAAATAACCGTGCCAACTTTTGTTTACCCATTACGATAGTTTTTTCTTTTATAAAAAGATCTTTAATATTATTTAATATGCATTTTTGTTTATTTTAAAATAAAGAACATTGCGGCTGCCAAAAATTAAATAATTTTCGCCTTTTTTAACAAAAATGTTCACAAAATACACATTGAAATTTTTATTACTGTGATGCAAAACTCCTTCTGGCCTCTCTCGGTTAGGTCCTTTGACGGTAGGCAGCCAACAATTCGACAACCGCACACAAAAGCAACCAACAAAGCACAAGGCGAAAGCTTTTTCTCAAATGTCAAGCACGCAATTGTCAGAAATTTGACGTTTAAGATGTGCGCAAAAGGTTTAATATTATCAGCAAACTTTGTGTGCTGAAAGCTACGTTTACAATCAATATTAAAACAACCGTAATTTCATTCAAATTTGACATTTCTGTCCGTACCCATTTATAATGGGCAATTTTTAGGTTATTATATGCCTCGTTTTTATTCTTTGAAAGCGTATTAGAAAAGTGTGATTTTCATGAATGTTAATGTGTAAACTTTCATAGATAGCACTATCATTTTATCAAAAACGACCGAAAACAAAAAATTATTTTTTCTTACCTTAAATTCCAACCAAATTGAGTCAAAACTTGCAATTATTACCAAGGTTCTTGATCAAATTCCAATTCCGCTTTGGTTTAAGTAACCGTCAAATTGGCAATGTAAATGATCCTGAACAAACCAATATGTAAAGCTTCTATTAAGCTGGTTCAAAATTGATTGTAAATGTAGCCTAATTGTTTCTTGCGTGCGTCTTTGCCAGTTTTACCCAGGTCAATAAAAGGTTGTGTAGAAGGGACTGGTTATCTCAAGTTATACTTTTACATAGGTTGCCCACAGAATTTGATCAGTCATGTAAATTTAGCTGCACGACTGTAGCTGGGTCATCTGGTTCCCATAAAACATAAGGGTTTAAAGCAACCCGGTGACGTAGATTTTTTAATCTGGTTACTGTTGGCTAGTCACCTGTGTAATATTATTGGGGGAATTTGGGGTTTTATAAGCTTAGTTTAACGTCACATTTGAACGTCAAAATAACTGTCATTTAAAAGCGCCATCTTCCCAATTTTATTAGAAGCCTTAGGCACAATTTAAAGATGTGCTAAATAATTAGTATACTGTGGATGTGCTCTACTATAATTAAGCAAAGACATACATTGGGGTACAACTTATTCCAATATGGCTTCCAGTATACAACAGTCTACTCCAATTTATTTTCGGTTTATATTCAGGGCTGTTTGTGTTTTTTTAAGTAGGATATTAAAAATCTTTCAAAATATTTGATTGTTTTGATGACGAAAAAAGTTATTGAACTCATTGCCCTCAATATTTTCGAAAGATAAAGAAACAAGTCAAACTGTATAAAATTACACCCTCAAAAAATTAAATATTCATTCTTCCAAACCGACTTCAACCAAACTGATTAAAATTTGCCTGAATTCTACGCTAAGAAGTTTTCTATGCTCGCCTTGTCGGAACAATGAACATTGACAGACAAAGCTAATTTATAACAACTTAGGTAGGTAATACATAAAAGATTAGTTAAAATGGAGGGTTGAATAATTTATTTAATTCAAAATTCTAGCTTTTTTGTCAATTTCAAGGCTTATTAAAAACATATTCCTCACTATTTAAAAAAGTGGTAACTATACCTTTCATATACTGCTCCTGTTTTTCTTATACACACACGTTCACAATTTGGATTGCTTTGCTGCTTGACGTTATTTGGGTCACCGCTTAGTTTAAAACCATTCTAGAGTCGGCAAAATTTATGCGATGCGTGCTTTTGATTGGTCAGCCACCAGTTTTATTTTATTTTGTTTCCTTTTTGTAAACAGCCATTTCGTTACAACATCCTTTTTGTTTTGTCATCAGTGGTACTTTTTTTTATACTGGTACTTTTCATCCAAACAGGATCAATCGCCCAGTTTCGCAAAGTTTGAGCATGGTTAAAGAGATCAGTGGTACTAAAAACATAACCCTCTTGTAAAATAAAATAACATTTATATTGTTTTTGGATAAATTTTTAAAAAAATACGTGTATGTTTGTAAAATAATTCGTGTGTATTGATTAAGTTTCTATTTTATTAGGTTGCTGCACTGGCGTATATATGGGGGGGCCTGGGGGGCCCGGGCCCCCCCCGAAGCTGAGATTTTTTTAGATATTTTCGACATATTTCATGAATAAAAACATAAAATAGCATAAAATACGCCCTCATGGGGTCTCGGGCCCCCCCCAAAAACTGCCTCGGGCCCACCCCGAAACGTTTTTCTATATACGCCACTGGGTTGCTGTGTCGTTTTTAACCGTTTTTAACAATGTTGATGTCTCCTTGGGATGCTTTTATGTATTGACTGATTTTGTGTAAGTAATATTTGTAATTTTATTTTACATTTACAATTTGTCTGTTACTTGCAGAAGCCCTAAAGATGACGTCTATACGTCGAAATGCGTAGGATTGATTCAAAAAAATTTAAAGAAGGTTGGACTTTCCCTAAGAAATCCGTATTGTCCTGTTAAATTGCTTATTTTAATTGGTTTTCAAAGTTTTCTTATTTTAATCAGTTTTTTCCAGCGATATTCTGTTGTTCCGGGCTTGTTCCTCCTCAAATCAATTAGGATAAAGCATATTTGAGGTTTTGATGAAAAGTTTGCCAGCTCGGCGTTGGCGAAGCCGAGCCACATCAAACTTGAAATGTTAAACTTTCTGAGCTACGTTCTCTGTTTTACTTGTCTGAATTCTGAGCATATTGGCAGAAGTTGTTTAATATTAGTTTTTTAGGGATATACCTATATTATTGCAAAGTCAATAGAAAAAGCAAACTTATATGTTATCGTATAAAAGATGATTTTGTTTTTCTTGCATATTCATAGGTTTCTCAAAAGCTTTGAACCCATCCTGTCAAAAAAACTGCGAGATTTAATTGACTTGTCGAGTATTAACCAGGCAACAATCTATGCAGATAAAAACTGACGAGATCTGATTAGGATTTATATTATCCCATTTATATTTATAAATCTTAATTCTCGCTGTTGAAAACTCACAAGAAGGGATCTTACAAGGAGAAATTTTTTTGCGCCAAGAGACTGTACAAATACGAGATTTTATTGGTTTACATGAGGCATACATTTTAAGCAGATTTCGGTTTTATAAGCAGGATTTCTATAGGATTTTACGAGGCTGTGCAAGAATTAAACAGGGATTTTCCTTCAACAAGCATAAGTTTTGCCGAGATATGACAAGATTTTATGAGTATTCAACCAGTTGAATGGTAACCAGTTTCCACAAGTTTTGAGCCACAAGTGTTTTGATAAGAATTTAAAAGATTATATAAGTATTCAGTTTTACACAAATTGTCTTATATCAAGGCAAATTGCTTTAAAGTAAAATAATTTGTGATTTCCTATTCACCAAGATAATATTTTCTTGATATAGCACAAGAAATGTCTTGCCTTTTATTTTAATGTAAAACAGAAATTGTTTTAGTATAAATTGGAACTGAATTAATCTAAGGCACCGTTTTCTCTGTAAGCAAAATATCACTTATATGAAGACAATTTGCTTTGTTACAAAGGGAATATACTGAATCAAAACAATTAAAGAAGAAAAATAAAGTCTCATTTCAAGATTAAACGCTGCGTTGAACTAAAAAGAAATATTTTAATTCAAAACAAATTGTTTTAAAGTAAATTAATTTATTGGAGAAAGGAACGTGTTTTCGTTGTAGACAAAAATTTTTACCGTGTAAGCAGTTTTAGCTAGCCAATTTTTTAATAAGAGTAAAATATTTAATAAGAATTATATCGCAAAATGATGATCAGTTTTGGTAAGATTTTAGAAGCAAGTTTTTCTATAGGAATTCAAAAGATTTTATGAGTACCTATTTTTAGGAAGCTTTGAGCAGCAAATTTATTATTTTCCTTATGAGATTTTAAAAGATCTTATGGGTTTCCACTTCTCCAAACTTTTCTATAATAGATTAATAATTTGCCGACAAAAACTTGTAATATTTGATGAGAAGTATCTTGGTGTTCTCTCACAAACTGTCAGCAGTTTAATTATACATATTTGTGGAAAGTTCGCGAGATCTGTTAGGAATTTGACGCATATCATAAAACCAATTTTTTCTGAAATTTTGTCGACTTTCGGCAGATTTAACCCAGATATGTTCGTATTAAAGTTCTTTTAGAAACTCATAAAAGTTAGTGAGATCTGCTGGAGATTTGCGTTAAACTCTAGCTAATATTAAATATGATACTTAAAATTCAGGGTATAATGTAAATAGTGCACCAAACTTTAAGAGAAGGTGCAAAAGTTCTAAAAAATGGACAAAAAGTTCAAATAACTTTTGGTCAAGATATATAATAAATAGTCTTTGCAATAGGTATAAATTTGTCAATTTTTTAAAGATTTTATTTATGCCTTATTAAATTTTAAAAAATTGAAATATAATTTTGTACATATCTAAATGCACCTTAATAAAAACAGAAAATAGTAATATCAGCACTAGATTCATTAAGATTTTTTTTTAACATAAAAAAGAAAACAGATTTTTGGTAATAATTTTGAGTATTTTTGTTTATTTTTAAATAATTTTACCATTTTTAAAAAAAATTAATTTTCGGTTTTCTGTAAGGAAGTTTCAACAAAACATAAAATAAAAATTGTTAAGTGTGGGTACATTTATCTAAAAAACAAAAAGGTTTAATGCAAAATATAAAAAGAAAAAAATTCTTCTTTTGATCTTTTCTAGCACCCATTAAAGTGTGCCGCATCATTTAAATTACACCTTGATATTAGGGCAAAAGAAAAAATAAAACAAATATTATTTATTTTTATTGTGTCAAAAATAATAATTTATATATGTTCTAGATGTTTTAAAGTATCAAATTTGTCATAAACAAAATAGTTTTCAAAAAATGAGCGCTATTTAAATATACCGGGTGGGCAAAAAAAACCGGACACAATGTTTTTTGTTATTAACTTTCCAACTATAGCACCGATTTCACCAAAAAAAACAGTGCTTCGCAGGGAATTGGTCGAGTTTTTACGTAAAAGTATATTTTTATCCCGAACTTAAAATCCAAGATGGCAGACAGAATCCAAATTTACCCTTGTAAGAGGCTTGTTTATTCTTGTGTTACGGAAATATTTTATATATTTTTTTGTTCGTAGAAAAGCTCTACTCTTGAAACGCACAACGAGATGTAAATCGTTAAAATGGGTTAAGCGGTTCCCCACAAATAAATTTTTGATTCAACTATATTGTTTTACAGATTAACGAAAGAAATACGAAGGAGCGATTCTTCATGGGGAGAAAATTGTACCCTTTTTCCACCATATTGGATTTAATAATGTCGGATATTTCAATAGTTTTGTTCAAAGAGCAATCCAGTGTCACCATAATGCTTTTTTTTCATTAAAATTCGTTCACTGAATTTATGATAAAATTAATTTAGACAAACAAAAATCAAAATAATGGTTGCAACAAAAATTATTATGTAGAGGACCAATAGACCGATTTTAAAGATTCTTAGCTAATTATGCGCTGCAGAGAGAGAGTTTTTCTACAAATTTAAAAAAGATTTAAACATTTTTTAAACATAAAAATAAACGGGTCTATTTAAAAGGTGAAGTTTGATTCTCTCCATCATTTTGGATTTTAAAATTGCTACAAATGTTGGTAAGGGTCCTTAAAGGGAAAATCGATTGTCATCAGACTGCTATTATTTAATTGAAATTGGTTCAGAATTGATGAATTTATGAGGAAATGAATACATAAGAATTAATAAGACAATCGTACGTAATGATAAACACATACAAAGAAAAGAGTGAACTGCAAAAATTTCTAATGTCTTCGATCATAGTATTTCGGAGAAGTCCGAAACCGGTTTAAGTTGGAATTGACATTTCAATCAATGTTGCCAGACTTTTCTGACGACTTTCCTTCAACTAAGAAATAAAAACCCTTCATATCCTTCAAAACAGTAAGGCGTGGGTGGTCGAAACCAAACCAAAAAAAACTTTATATCATGAACAACTTTTTTTAATAAAAATGGAAAAAAAAGCAAACAAATAAAAGATTTATACCTTAGATCATCAATTATAAACACCAAAATTAAAAATAAAGTCTAAATTAACCTAGTTAAGTTAAGTTTGGTAAAATTATTGGAATATTTGCAAAATATATAACTTTGCCTCAAAATAATCAAAATCCTTCAAATTCAATTCCAAAACCTTAAATCCCTTCATATTGAAGGAAAACCTTCAAATCTGGCAACACTGATTTCAATATATCTTTGGCTACTCGGCGGTAGGATAAGTTAAAGAGAGAATCACTTTAAGTGATAGCGAGTGGGAGTGAGGTTGGCAAGCGGATGGGGAGTTTCACCCAATCTTTTAAAAGGGATCCTTATCCGTGTGCATTCTCTCGCGGTGTTGTTTTTGTTGACTGTCCGATAACAGTACAACGCCGACCTGTAATGCAAATTGGATTTTTTGTACGGTTTTATGACTGTCCAATGTCCTGATGGAACAGGGGTCATAAATTAAACAGAATCGACCATAATAGGACGTGTTTTTATAAATAACTATCTATATGTTGACTTTGTAGTTGTTTGTTAAAAATAACAACCAACAAAACAAAGTTTAAATTCAAGCTCCCTCTATTTATTTGCTTCGAAAAAACATGCAGATGATGTTATTGTTCTACTCGCTGAAACTGAAATTTAATATGATGGATTTTAATCCAATATTTTCTTTTATCCCTTTTCCAGTATTGTTTCAAAAAACATTCAAAAAATCAGCATGCATGTATTTTAGTAGAGTGTGAAAAGATAACATAGCCATATCTACAGGGTGTTTAATTTTCAAACTACTAACATGTTTCACGCCCTTTGACTTTTTAATTTTTTTTTACAATATTTTTGAATTTAAGAAAAAATTACTATTTTAATTTTAATTAACTATGATTATTTTCAGAGGTCATTTATGAGCAATTGGGTGGAAGAGAGGCAAAAAACAGTTTACTTGCAAAAATTTAGAAAAATATTTCAAAACTAGTAAGAACCTTTCATTTTAAAACTTGTATTGAAGAATTTGGCTTAAATTTTATCTCAATTCTTTTTACGAAATATCATTTTCGCGTACTTGGCTTTTTTTTACATAAAATGTTTTTGTTATGATTTCACTCCTTTTTTTATTACAAGCTTTTATTTAGCTTCAGATGTTCTGTCTAACTATCTAACTATCTATCTAACTATCTAACTATCTAACTATCTAACTATCTAACTATCTAACTATCTATCTATCTAACTATCTAACTATCTAACTATCTAACTATCTAACTATCTAACTATCTAACTATCTAACTATCTAACTATCTAACTATCTAACTATCTAACTATCTAACTATCTAACTATCTAACTATCTAACTATCTATCTAACTATCTAACTATCTAACTATCTAACTATCTAACTATCTAACTATCTAACTATCTAACTATCTAACTATCTAACTATCTAACTATCTAACTATCTAACTATCTAACTATCTAACTATCTAACTATCTAACTATCTAACTATCTAACTATCCAACTATCTAACTATCTAACTATCTAACTATCTAACTATCTAACTATCTAACTATCTAACTATCTATCAAATCTTGTGAAGCGTTTTTGACACACTTCACATTATCCGATTTGGATGAAATTTGGTACACACATAGTGGTCCTATGACAATACAACATTAAGAAAAAAATATCCTTTGTCCTCCCACCCTACCCCCCACCCCCTTCCGTAAAAAATGCGTTTTTGACACACTTCACTTCAAATGACTTTTGTAAAATTTGGTTTATGCATAAAGGTCCGATGGCAATACAGCCCAAACAAAAAATATATTTCAACCTCTACCCCCACCCTCTCTTTCCCCCAATAGAAAAATGAGTTTCCAAACAACTCACGATCAGCGATTTCATTATAATCTAGAATAAACTCTAAATTTGTGATCTAAACACTTAAAGAATATTCAACATAGCAGGTCATCAAAGATATGTTTGATATGCCGCAATGCTATGCCATTGCCATACCTATGTCAAAGAAATGCTGGAGTATCTTGGGTCGGGTTGGATGGGTTTTGTACATCTGCATTTTTCTGCTAGATTGATTCTTGCAAATAGTGATATTTAATTGATACGGATATCTTATCGTGCTAACATCGCCAAAGTTTCGATCAGTCGGCCATCGCTTTTATTATTATGATACTGTGCGTGCAAGTAGTGAAAAATAATGGAATTTCCTTCGACAGGTCGCCGGTTTGGCTTTACAAGCACATTTAAAAATAATTGTCGGTATTGACGATTGAAATTGGAAAGTTACGATACATATGGAATTTTATATGAAAAGGCACCTACCTCGGACTCTCTTGCGGCTCCAGTCAACGTTTAAACGTCCAGTTTTTCACCTCAAAATTCACTTTTTCGGGAACGTGATTTTTCTAGTGTCTTGTTGTGACGGTGGTTCTTTGCGCACTCATGGCGACGCTGCTTCTCCTCCCACGTGTGCGGTGCCGTGAAAACCCATATGCATATGTAAGAGCGCGAAAATTTAAATTATTTTAAACGCGCAAAAATGGAAAAGAAAATGAAAATAGGAAATTCATTGCTTGCACCAACATTTTCCGGCCGCCAAAACACGTGTGTTTTTACTTAGTTAAGAAAAGGAAAGGGAAAAAAAATTAAATAATATTCGCCGATTAGCGATTAAACGATACAATTTAACATTAACCCAAATATGCATTAAATTATGCATGTAAATTAAAATTAAAAGAAAAGAAAAAATACTTAGAAAAAATTAAGAAAGAAAAGGAAAATTTTGCCTTATGCGTCGGGCATAGGCAAAGGACATAGTTTCACTACTGGTCGACGATATGTTCCTGTAGCTGTTTTAACGGTCACAACACGAATATGACCGTCTGAGCCAGGGTGTACGTCGACAATTCGCCCAACAGCCCATTGCATTTGCGGTTTTTGTTCATTTTTTACCACGACTAAAGTATTTAGTTTAATATTGTTAGAAGCCTCTGTCCATTTAGAACGCTGTTGCAAGGTGTTTAGGTACTCCAAGTTTTAGCGTTTCCAAAAATCGGACTGGAGCCTTTGCACCAGCTGCCAGCGGGACAGGGTGTTCAACTTGGAATCAGAAAAATCGGGTTCAGGTACGGAATTCAACGGTTCCAGGGCAAGAAAATGACCAGGGGTCAGTGGAAGAAAGTCATTCGGATCCATACTTTGGGCATACAGAGGCCGGCTGTTTAGTATGGATTCGACCTGACACAAAAAAGTAAAAAACCCTTCATAGGTTAACCGTTGCTCACCTATTACACGTTTTAAATTTGCCTTGGTGGATTTAACTCCTGCCTCGGCTAGTCCGTTTAGGTGCGGACTACCAGGACTTGAAAAATGCCAGGTAATTTTTAGACTGTGACATGCTTCCTGGGAGTACTGTTTGAGTAAACGATCAGCTCCCAAGAACGCGCTACCACAATCTGAGTAAATGTCAGAGATTCTTCCTCTTCTTGCCACAAATCTCTTAAAAGCCGCAAGAAAGGTAGGGGTGGAAATATCGGAGGTAAGTTCTAGGTGAACTGCCTTTGTTGCGGAGCAGACTAAGACAAGAATATAACCTTTGGATACCTTTGCACCTCGGATAGAGAGTTCGGAAGAATGTGGTAATCGACCCCCCACTCTTAAGCAGCCTTGTGTATCTAGAAAAAGTGAAAGTTTACGAAATTGTTTAGGAAGTAGCTTTGCGTCATTCAAACGTGAAATGAGATCAGCAAAGATGGAACGTTGAACATGCCGAACGAGAACAATAAGAGAATGTTGAAGTTCTACTTCGGTAATATTTTCGTTAGGATATTTAGATTTCTTCTCGGTAAGGCAAAAAATATAGGAAATTATGCGTTGAATTTTCTCTAGGGAAGAGTAACGAGAAAGAAAAGTATCAAGCATGTGTGGTTCAACTGTGCATGTTTGAAATACTGATTTTCGTTCTTCCAGAATAACCTCGTTTTCCGGAGGGTCTGGACAGCGAAAATCATCAGGCCAGCTCTCTTTTGGTAGCCTAAGAAAACAAGGACCTTCCCAATACAAGTCATGTTTGACAAGTTGATTAGGCATAAGACCGCGCGAAGCACAGTCGGCTGGATTTAGCGCTGATGGAATATATTTCCAGGCCGTAGGAGAAATGGTTTCTTGAATGTGACAGATACGGTTTGCCACAAACGTTTTAAACCTGTGAGGTGAAGCCGCCAACCAGCATAGAACCACTTGGGAATCACACCATGCACAGATTTGGTTGAAGTTAAGAATATCTGAATAAGTGTTTTGAATAAAGGAAATTAGGTCGCAAAGTAAAGTGGCACCAAGAAGCTCCAGTCGCGGAAGACTGACTGTTTTCACTGGTGCGACCTTAGATTTGGCCATTACAAGAAAGGTATGGATTTCTCCGGAAACTGACTCCATTCTGAAATAGACCGTAGCCGCGTAACCTATCATAGAGGCGTCTGAAAAGCCGTGAAGTTCAATGCTACGTGGTTGATCAATGGAAAGGCGTCTAGGTAAATGAATATTTGAAAGATTTGGAAGTTTGGTTCGAAATTGATTCCAAACATTTACGATATGCGGAGGAGGCTGAGAATCCCAGTCCAGCTTCTCCTTCTACAGATCTTGCATGAGATGCTGAGCAAGTAAAGAAACGGGAGAACAGAAACCTAAGGGATCAAAAATTTTCATGATTTGAGATAAGATACCTCGCTTGGTGCATGGTTTATCTTCTGGTACGACCAAGTAGGTAAACGAATCTGAGATAGGATTCCATTGGAGACCTAATATTTTTACAAAATTAGGTTCGGATTTGTCGAAACGAATGGACATTTGTGTTTCTGATTCTGAGAATGAGGAGAGAAGTTCCGGACTGTTGCTCGCCCATTTTTTAAGTTCAAACCCTCCTAGGCGCAACAGGGAGATTAACTCCGACTGAAGTTCTTTGGCAGAGGCCACAGAATCCTGCCCAGTGAGCACGTCGTCGACGTAAATGTCTTTAAGAAGCACCTTGGAAGCATTAGGATACCTTTCAGACTCAAGTTTAGCTAGTTCTTGTATAGTACGAATAGCTAAGTAAGGTGATGACTTAAGTCCATAAACAACTGTTCTTAAGGAGTAGGTTTGGACAGGATCATCCTCAGAAAATCTCCATAGAATATTTTGATAACGCGTGTGCTCAGGAATAATTAAAATCTGTCGGAACATTTTTACTATGTCAGTAACAAAGGCTACAGCATGAATTCGAAAATTAAGTAGACTTTCACGGACATCATTTTGCAGTTTAGGACCTGCGCACAACGTCTCGTTGAGTGAGACACCTCTGGGACTACGTTGAGACCCATCAAAGACCACTCTTATCTTCCCAGTGTTCCAGACACTGTGATGAGGGATAAAGTAGGAATTATCCAAGACATCTTTAGATATAGGCGTAGGAATAGGTATCATGTGACCAGTGTCTAAATAATCTTGCATAAAATCTTTGTAAGCTTGATAATTAGCTGAGTCTTTGAGAAGTCTAGCTTCCTGAAGCTTGAAACGTTTTAAAGCGATTGGATAGGTGTCACCCAACTGGGGTTCTAAGTTTATGAAAGGTAATGGAACGACGAATCTACCTGATTCGTTGCGTGAAACTGATTGTGAAAATAATTTTTCGCACATAATATCCTCAGGACTGTGATGAACCTTATGTGGAACCTGCTCTATCTCCCAGAAGCGCTCTAGGCAGATATCCAGAGATGGTTCGATGGAAGTGTAACAGCTTATGAGTGATTGTGGATTTTGTTGCTTTGAAGTTTCAACTTTACCAATCAGCACATAGGCAAAGATGCTATTAAGCGCACTAGGTTGTCCACGCTCTCCGTGGATAACTCCCTCTTGTAAGAGATGCGGAAAAAGTTCACAACCTACTAGGACATCAATGGAACTTGGTATATGGAAGTTTTGATCAGAAAGTTTGATATTGCGAATGTGATTCCACTTGCTCGAGTCGACAGCGCAAGAAGGAATCTCTGTACAAAGTTTTGGAAGTACTAAAGCCTCAAAATCAAAGGTAGGTCCCGCTTGACCTTGAGGTTTGATAAGACATTTCGTCTTACCTTTGGTATTGGAAGTAGAAAAGAAGCTTTTCGAAAGACCTAAACGATTTAGACATTTTTCTGAAATAAAGTTTGCCTCTGAGGCAGAATCGAGTAAGATACGAACTGGTTGGTAATGTCCCCTTGAGTCTAACATGTCAGCTACAACGGTAGAAAGTAAAAAAGTGGAATTTTTGGAAATCATTGTCGCATGACAGTTTGTGGAATGGCTTCCTGACATAGGGGTGCTATTGGAATTGGAAAGTGGAATATTAGCGTTCTCTGGAGGATAAGAATTAACACTCACAGAGGGCGCTACTGGTTGTGGAACGTGAAGAAGACTGTGGTGCCTAGCTCCACACGTAAAGCAGTTGTAGGAGGAGGGGCAATTCACGGTCTGGTGAGCAAAATGTAAGCAATTTTGACATAGATTCACCTGCCGAACATAACCCATCCTTTCCTGTGGACTTTTGTTTTAAAATTCGATACATTTCGATCATGCGTGATTCGAAGAACATAGGTAACATTTTATTTTTGGATTAAAAGTTCTGTTCTGATTATTTTGTATTTGAGGGTTGCTGCGTTGATTGAATGAATGAATGAATGAATGAAACGTCTTTTATTGATATAAAAAAAATATACATCAACAAGGCGAGATTTAGCTTTTTTTCTCGGTGGAGAACAATTGCTACTCTTACATCTAACCTTTTAAGTAGACTATTTTTATATAACAATTTAATAAATAATTTATACTATAATTAATAGATATTTAATTATTTTTAACTTAAATTTAAATAAGAAATATGCTCTTATATATGTAAGCAAAATTACTAAACCTACAGACGAAGACAAAGGAAATTTATTTGCCGAGATATTATACTGGTTATCAAAGTTATATTAGTTCACCATTCAAAAGCAACAATTTAGTTTTTGTTTTAAACTTTTCAATAGGCAGTGCTGCCAGATTATTCGATAATTTATTATAAATATGTGGCGCATTATAAGAAAAGCTTGATTTAAAAGATGAAGTTTTATGTTTTGGCAAGTGAAGTAACTGCGAAAGTCTCAGATGTCTATTATGACACTGTGACCTAAATTTTAATTTTTTTGCCAGGTATGAAGGAGTTTGTGTCTTGAGTATTTTATGTGTAAACACCAGAAAATGGTGTTTACGCCTTTCTTCCATTTTTAGCCATTTTAGTTCCTGAAACGTATGCGAAATATGATCATATTTACGTAATCCAACTATTAATCGAGAGCAAGTGTTTTGAACTTTTTGAATGCGTCTTTTTTCATTTTCAGTTAGACAATTTCCGTAAACAACATCGCAAAAATTAAAATGTGACAAAACCAAAGCATCACACAGCTCTTTTTTGTTTTTGTTTGATAAGAATTGTTTATTGGCATATATCAGTTTAAGAGAAGCGTATGCTCGTTTTAACATTAAAGAAACATGTGTGTTAAACTTTAAATGTGGGTCCATATGCAGACCAAGATGTCTAGCATTTTCTTTCTCTTGTTTAAGAATATTGTTCTGAATACGAACAGTAAAATTTTGTTCAACTTGCCTAATGTTATTTTTGGATCCAAACAGCATAAACTTGCATTTTTTCTGAATTAAGCTTTAGGGAGTTTTTCTCCGATAAGTTTGAAATATGATTAAGGTCTAAGTTAAGTAGGTGATTAGGTTGTTGTGGATTTTTGGGGTCAACTTCTATATGGATCTCCGTGTCATCAGCAAATGATTGAGCCTGACAGTGTTTTATGGAACGAATTATGTCTGCAAGGTATATGTTAAAAAGTAGAGGCCCGAGTATTGACCCCTGGGGTACACCTGATAGTACTTCCTCTTTTTCAGAGATATCATCATTAAATATTACCTGCTGTAGCCTGCTAGTTAAATATTCGTTAAAAAATAAACAAGATTTATGATCGAAACCGTAGTATTTTAGTTTCTGCAACATTAGTTGATGGTCAATCGTGTCAAATGCCTTCGAAAAATCGAGTAGTACCACTGCCATAACCTTTTTATTATCTATACTAGTAAAAATTTCATCAACCACTCTGGTTAGTGCAGTAGCAACATCATGACCCTGTCGAAAACCTGACTGATATTCAGAAAGAATATTATTTTTTGTTACGTAATCATAAACCTGCTTATAAACTAGCTTCTCAAGAATTTTAGAGAGTGCAGGCAATATACTTATCGGCCGTAAATCATTTAAAGAGTCAAGAGTCTGTTTCTTGGGAAGCGGTATTATATTGGAAGTTTTCCATGCCTTTGGAAAATAGCCCCGAACAAAACAGCTATTAAAAATGTTGACAAGAAAGGGTTCAATAAAATGCTCACAATACCTCAACATAAATAATGAAACATCATCAGATCCCCTTGCATTGCTTTTGAGGCATCGCATAGCCTCCGAGATATTATTTTCATTGATTAGTTGAAATTGAAATGATTTGTCAGAGAAAGAAAGATTTTCGAACTGATGACGATCAACGGCAAAGTTTTGTTTAAATATTGATGCAAAGTGGCTGTTGATTTCTGATGCTGTTGAAAAGTCTTTGGGAATTGTTTGGTTATTTTTAGTCCCTACAATGTTTAAGGATTTGAGAGCCCTCCATCTCTCTTTTTGGGTACCCTGATTGCTATTTTGTAAAGTATTTTGTTGATTTCTTGAATTTGAACTTTGATTTGAAATAGTTGTATTGAAAGCAGAAGGTGAATTAAAATTATTAAAACTGTTTCTCTGAAAACTGTTCTGTTGAGAATTACGCGTAGTTTGAGGTTGTCTAGGGGTTTGATTTTGCCTACTAAAACTGGGCATTTGCACTACAGATTCGAGCGCAACGCAATGATTTTCTATAAACGTGTAAAGATCAGTGTAGGACGGAATTTCTGAATTGTTTTTCTCTCTACTATAGTAAAGTTCGAAATCAGTCCTCATCTTGACTTCAAGTTTTGAGAGCATCATGTTAAAAGTAAGAAAGTCCCATTCTTTTGTAGGAAAACCAAGCTCATTTAAGATGGCTAGATTCTCAGAAAATGTATCCAACATGGAACGTAATTCTTTCCCAGAACTGGATTTAGTTGAAAGAAAGTTAATAGCATTCAAAGCGGTAGTAGCAATAATTCGTTTATTTTGATACCTCTTTACTAAGGTTTCATACGCAATGTGATAATTGCTATCTGCGAGGGGAATGGTTTTTACTAGAGAAAGGGCTTCATTCAGAACAGAACTCCGCAATTGTTGAAATTTCTCTATATCACTTAAATCAGAATTTTGATGTACCATTACTTTAAATAAGTCAAACCAGTGTTGCCAGCTTTTATAATTACCATCGAAAATTGGCAACCTTGGTTGTGGAAATGATCTTGTATTTGACCTCTGAACAATATTTTGTTGGTTAGGGTTGCTCACGTAATTGACAGGGTTGGCCCTAAAAAGGTCGTAGTAAATACCCTTACATTCATAATAAAGGTTGTCAAAGTCTTTTCTAGTTTTATCCTGCTCGTCAAATGAAAGTTTAAACTCTTCGAGAGAGCCAATAATTTGGTTATGAAAATTATAGAATTGAGCATGACATTCTTCGACGTCTTCATATCTGGATTTAAACAAAAAGTGAAGCGCTGTATCCGAGTTCGCTTTCAAAGCTACCTCGTGAGCTTCCGCCATTTGGTTGAAGCTCAAAAGCCTTATGTCGCAAAGTTTTTTCTGTTTTTGCGTAGACATTTTTGTTTTTGAAAGTTAATTTGTTTTTAAAATTACCCAAAAAAATGCTTAAAATATAGATTAAAATATAACCCGAATTTTAGCAAAAATTAAACAATTTTATTATTTTAATTTTATTAACTTTTTTCGAAAATTTTGAAATGAAATGTTTGTAAGTTTGTCTGTATGTTATTATTTGAACATATCCTTTAAAAAAAACTTTTATGTCTCACCAAGGATTGAACCCCGCACCTCTCGATTCCAAGTCGCACACTCTGTGCATACGACTAGCGGTCCTGTTGAAAGTTTTTAAGAAAATCGGTATTCGAAGCGGTATGACCCTGGTGACGGCGACACTTGCACCTGCGCGTTAACGCGACACCTGTAAAATCGATAATTAAAGAAAAGTAGATGGAAGAACCGCCTTAAAATTTCACTTTCGGCGTATTGACGCCACTTTTACTGAAAATGTAATGAACAAAGCGATCAACTTTCTTTGATGAACTAGTAAACTATACGAAATATGTGCATTGGCTATAGCTATTTTTGAAACGTAATGAATACTTCGGTCAACTTTTAGGAAAATATGTCCAACCGGTGTGAATCAATGGCGTGATTACCGATAAGCCGACTCACTTTTGGAAATGAAATTTTGAAAATATATGGAAATTTGGAATTTTTGTAGGAAATTGGTGAACCACAGGAGTCTAGGTAGTTTGGAAAACTATTAATTTGGAGAGAAGGACCATCAAATGTGCGTGCAAGTAGTGAAAAATAATGGAATTTCCTTCGACAGGTCGCCGGTTTGGCTTTACAAGCACATTTAAAAATAATTGTCGGTATTGACGATTGAAAATGGAAAGTTACGATACATATGGAATTTTATATGAAAAGGCACCTACCTCGGACTCTCTTGCGGCTCCAGTCAACGTTTAAACGTCCAGTTTTTCACCTCAAAATTCACTTTTTCGGGAACGTGATTTTTCTAGTGTCTTGTTGTGACGGTGGTTCTTTGCACACTCATGGCGGCGCTGCTTCTCCTCCCACGTGTGCGGTGCCGTGAAAACCCATATGCATATGTAAGAGCGCGAAAATTTAAATTATTTTAAACGCGCAAAAAAGGAAAAGAAAATGAAAATAGGAAATTCATTGCTTGCACCAACAGATACTATTAGAATGTTAGAAAATTATTTTTTAATTTTTAGTGCATTTTATAAAAGCTTGTGACTAAAATTTTTTTACCAATGTTTAAAGGATTTGAATAATATTTAAGTTTTAAAGTAGTAAAATATGCGGAATATAGTTTTGCAATGCCTTATTTAAAA
Source organism: Aspidapion aeneum (assembly GCA_963576565.1). Classification (NCBI taxonomy): domain Eukaryota; kingdom Metazoa; phylum Arthropoda; class Insecta; order Coleoptera; family Brentidae; genus Aspidapion; species Aspidapion aeneum. Next base: position 205,427,489 of record OY755038.1, read on the forward strand.
TTTTGAGGTTTTTTATTTTTTTCTCATGGTTTTATCATAGTTCCTATCAGCCTTTACATTTATAGGGGACAAAAGTAAATTATAAATTTGGTGTTTTTAAATTTTTTTCTATAGTTTTATCATAGTTCCGATTAGTCTTCCAAAGCTCAGCTCTCTAGCGCCTCTGGAAGTGGGCAATGTTGATTTTATATAAATTTACATTTATAGGGAAGGGAAGTAAATTAAAATTTTGAAGTTTTTGAATTTTTTTCTATAATTCTATCATAGTTCCTATCGGTCTTCCAAAGCTCAGCTCTCTAGTGTTTCTGCAAGTGGACAATGTTACTTTATATTAATAGGGAAGGGAAGTAAATTAAAATTTTGGGTTTTTTTCCAGGGTTTGGTCATAATTTCTATCAGTCTGCCAAATTTCAGCTTTGTAGCATGTCTAGAAGTACAGTGAATTTTTTGAAATTTCGTTATTACTTTACTACTGTATGGAAGTCTATGAAACTTGGAGGGGTTGTTAATCCTATAAAGATCTACGTCTGCGCAAAGTTTGAGTTTCGTAATTCATTCGCAAGTAGATTTTTAGATAGGCCAAATCTGGGCTGAAATGTTTCAAGAAAAGATGGTACGCGAACTTGGCGAAGCAGTGCCGTGCCCTCAGATTTGTCTAGACTAAATATGTAAGCGCCCGCACTCAGATTTAGATCACCCTGTGGTACAATCAACAAGATTAGTGATTTTATTAGCCCTAAATGACCTAAGGGCATTAAAAGGGGCAGTAAAATAAAAAAAAAATTAAAAGCTTCGTTTTTAAAAAATACACAGTTATTTTTTTCTAACATAATTTGTCTCTTTAATTTTAAAAGGCAATTTATAATATTTTCGCCGTGTTCTTCGAGCCGTATGCAAAGGATGCTCTTAAAACGAGCCAATAAAGTTCTTTGTTGGCTTCTAAAAGCATTTGTTTTTAAGGGCCTGCAAACCAAAATTTCATATGGGATTTTAAAAAAATATTATTTGAACTTTTTTGTGTATTATTATTTTTGTACATTTTCTTTGGAAAAACCGCATCTTTTTTTTTAATGAAGCTAATTTAACATTTTTCGTGCTTGATTCTTCAATACCTAAAAAATTTATAAATTAATTATGTTTTATTTAAATAGATTAACTTTTTGTATCTTGTAACCTGGATAATGAGGGTGTCTCAACTTAAAGGCAACAGAGGTGTTTTTGAGTATTTTTCGTGCAAATTTGGAGAAACGCTCGGACACGTCGATTTTGTTAGCGAGGGGGACACTTTTTCGCTTGAAATTTTTGTAGCACGCACCTTTTCAAGCGGTATACTTTACCACTATATTTTGAATAGGGAAAGTGGGTATAGTGATACCTTGTTTTAAAGGACTTTTGAATGTCTTTACAACCGAGAAAAAATTTCAAAAATCTATCCATCCATCGTTGCCTTTAAATTTTCAAATTTAACATGGACTGATAAAATAAAAACTTAATCAGAATTTTATATTTAATTTTTATTTTATCATTCTATGTTAAGTTTGAAAATTTAAAAACAAATATCTCAAAAACTAATCAATGGATTTTTAAAAATTTTACACGGTTGTAAAGATATTCAAGAGAACTTTAAAACAAGTTATCACTAGACCCACTTTGCCCATTCAAAATATAGGGGTAAAGTCGAGGGTAAAGTATACCCCTTGAAGATGGTGCGTGCTACAAAAATTTAAAAATATCCAAAAAGTGTCTCCTTCGCAAACAAAATCGATGTGTCCGAGCGTTTCTCCAATTTCGCACGAAAAATACCCAAAAATACCTCCGTTACCTTGAAGTTGGGACACCCTGTATAGAGATTTCTATCATACGACATATTAAGGATGTCTTTAATATATATTTCCGTAAATATGGTAGGTCTAACACCAGTGGCGGATTCAGGATTTTCGTATGAATAGCATAGTTTCTTCAAGATTTTTTGTTATAATTTTTCGATCCTTAATTTCATCCTTAATTTGGAATTGTTGTTTATGGTTTTCAGTAAAATCTAGCAGTATAACACCTTGGGTATTTAAAAATTATCATTGAAATTCGCTTTTTGTGATTAGCAAATTTTAACGCATAAAGGTAATCTCACGCTTTCAGACGTTGATACTTGAGACTACCGTAAAACGAGGTTACTTTGCTCCACTTTTTTGAGTTAATTCGAAAAATTCAAAGAAATAACCAAAAATTATACCATAAAAAATGTTTTTTTTGGTTTTAATGAAAAATACATGGTATAGGTAATTAACAAAGGACATTTTATTACAAAATACTTAGTATTTTAAATATGATGATAACTTGAAAAGTGGAGCAAAGTTTCCCATAGTCCGAGGTTACTTTGCCCCACTTTAGAAAATATGAAAAAAAACATTGGTGTTTTATATGTTGGCGCAAACTACACCCAATATTTAGTTAGCTTGTCCCCAAACATTCAAAATGGTAAATAAAAAATAAAAATACTGGTTTTTTAAGTTTTTATTGCATAGAAATCGATAACTGCACTAGACACCAAATTTTTCAAGGTCAAACTTTAAAGGAATTTTAAGCTGCACTTCACTCTGGTATTAACTCGAAACGACTAAGCGGAAAACAGCGGCTACCGCGTCTTTGAAAAGTCAAATTCGCAGCGGAAAATTTATACGTGGCGGCGTTGTGGTGCATGCGCAGATTTTTAATATGGAATATCTAAGAACTTTTTTTCGCAATGGAGCAAAGTAGGACCAGGGGGAGCAAAGTAACCTCGTTTTACGGTACGTCTAATTTAAGTTTATACCTTACCTAATAGTGAGAACACACAATTATAAAATCTAACTTGCTTAGTTGAGTGAATACCCTGGAAACTACCGTTCTTGTACTGCAGCTTTAACAGTGTGTAGAAGTTTAAAATAAATTATACCTACGTGTTTAATAGCTCAATTGGTGAGGCGTTGGCGTACATAGCCAGAATTCCCCAGTTCGAGTCCCGGCTGAGAATAAGAAACTTCCTTTTTAATTTTTCGTTCTTTTATTTTACCACAAGTTGGCAGTTTTTATTTATGGTATTTAAATGTTGGAGCTTATTGTTAAAATTCAGTAATTTTTTTTCTCGTATTTACATGAATTACCTCATATGTTAGCACTTTGTAATCTGTGTCTTATCACATTTTGGCACAATTTTGATGATATTAACCGAGTTGCTGTTCTCGGATTACTGTACCTACTCCATAGAATAGAATAGAATCGTTTATTTTCCCAAAGGCAATTTAGTGATTTTAGTCAAAAAAACCGTTTCTTATAAAAACTAAGAAGACATATTATTTAAAAATTAAAAAAACGCACTACAGATACATAAGTAACAAACAATAATTTACTAGGGGCTTATTGCAATAGTACCAGGCACTAATTGTGCCGGGTACTATTCTGACAGATTCACATTGAAAACTAACAGTTGATCTTTCAAAATTGACATACCAAAGTCGAATTTATAAATCCAGTCGTTTATTTTCCATTAATAGTGGCGGCACTATTAATTTTGGCTCTTATAATACACAAAGGCCTAATTTTGAAAGAAGACAGTTCTTATAATGCAAAAATGTGCCCGTCACAATTATTGCCTGGCTTTATTGCAATAGGTCCTTAATATCATTCAGTACATTAAAACTTCATTGAAGTCATAAAAAAATTAATCAATTAAATTTATTAGTATTACTTACATATTTAATGTTGTTTGGTAACTGAATAAATATTTTGCATCCCAATATTGTAGGAGCTTTTGAATTTTGAATTGAGCCTATGAGGTTGCAAGAGTCCCGGAGCTCCTTCCTTACAACACCGGCAGTCATAAGCAGTCTATTTGTACAAAAAGTGACAGCAAAATAAATTGTCACCTTAAACCTCCCGGTTGTCTTACCCATTGGTCATAGTATGAATGTTCCTTCAAAGTTATAAATTGCATGTGGAATTTTTGGTTGACGCAATTTAGTTTAAACAATTACACAAACATCATAATGAATTCGTTGTTCTGGGTTCCTCGGCTAAAAACTAGATTAACGTTGCCCCGCAGAAATCGAAGTAATTTCGGGGTTTGCGATAATTGACCAATAGAACGGCTCTATGCTGGACTTTTGCGAGGACGGGGGAGTTAAGTGTCATGCAAAAGTAGGAACGTGGATGCGGAACAGTGAAGGTGACGATGGCTTTTTAGGGGTCGTGGCATTCGGTTTTTTAGGGTTTGAAAATTAAGCATCTCAAGTGGCCCAGGCCAGAGAATCCGAAGGGCTACAAAAGGGTGATAGCCAAGTCAACGGGGCGTAAATAAGTGTAGTTTCTACGAAAAAAATAAGTGCAGTGCCGGTTATCAAATTAAAAGTAAATAAATTATATCTGTATTATCGATCTATATAAATCAGAACCCAAAGTAATTATTATAGCAATTTTTAACCCAAACCAATATCCTGTTTCCTCTGCACAGCGTTTCTCATCCCTGGATTTTTTACCCTTAGCGGAACGATCCCGAAGGACCAGCGAACCGTCGCGGCTTCTGCCAACCCTGCTGACACAATCCGGGCGTTGAAAGTGGTCAGGATGTAATTGCAAGACCGCACAATGTGACAATAGGATATGATAGCCGGTGGCTCTAAATGGATTTAATTATTTTATTTCTGATTTAAAGCCAGACCATTTTAGAGTAGACTGTCCCCACAGGCACAATCCATACCGTAACTCAGATTACACCTTAGCATACGCCAGCAAACAGTTGATTATAATTCGTTACCTTAGTGTAGAATGCCACACGTTTTTGTGAGCTGGACCTTTAAGAGGCTTTACGGCTCTAAGCTATGTCGACTGGTTGGATCCGATCCGAAGCAACTTTTTGGAGCGCAACTCTATGGCACTGTTACTCAAACACAGCTTAGGTATACACACAGCAAATTACAGCTCAACAATAAAACAATTGAATGGTTTTTGAAGCATTTGTAAGTTAAGCCCATTGATCATTTTGGGTTAACGTCACAAATAGATCAGCTCACGCGTTGACATATCGTGGATGACAAACAAAGTGTTGTTTACATTAACATGCATGTACCTAGTTATTAGAGTTTTGTTTTTAATTTTTTGTAAAAGCGGAAACATTTTTTTGGGGTGGTGGGTTGCTTAAATAAGGGAGATAGAAACAAAGTTCGATTATTTAAAAGTTTCGGTGTTTTACAAGAATCCCTTAAAAGAGGAGAATCACGTAATTCCTGTCTTAAATAACATTTTTCAACAGAAAAAAGTGTTAATGTTAATAAATGTGTTTTAAGGCAGATTAACCTAAAAATGTAGTCAACAATGCATTTAGTACTTAATTTGCTTAACGCCAGTTTCTAATTGTACAAAACCACTAACAGTAGGGTGCTTTTGATCAGGCGTTTTGCCAGTCTGTAACCTTTAATTTTATTCTGCGCAGGCGCACCAGCGCCAGCGCTCTGCTGCTATTAGTAGTAGTAGTTCAGTAATTTGCGAATAGATGGCGTTTTTTATAGCAATGGAGATTAAGGCACTAAATTTTCAGCGCCATCTATTCGTGTAGTACAGAAATTTTCCGTATCTTTGATGGTACTTTAAGGACACTATGTACATTTCTATCATATGAATTAAACAAAAAAAAATGTATGTGGTATCAATTTAGGATTTTTTAAAATTTATATACAGTGCTTTTGGTCAGGTGATAGCTAGTTTAACGTACGTTTTCTTCCTGAGGTACTTTTACTACTAACGTCACCCCTGAAATGCTACTTAGGTTAGGTTATTAAAAGCTCTTTACACTAATTTTCGGGAAAGTTGCAAGGTTAAATTTTACCAATGTTTTTTATTTGATTTTATAAAGGTATTATTAGCAAAAAAATGTATTGGATGTCTTAACAGTATTTTATGGAGCAGAGGGATAAAAATAACAGAGACTTGTTGCATAACAAAATAATACAAAACCAAAATGGAAAGTGTCGAAATGGATGATATAATATCAATATGAATATTTTGAGTAGAGTAGGTCCGAGAATGGCAACCAATAGGGACGTGCTAAACTGGAATGGCAACAGTCAATCCAAAGATAAATGAGTCAAAACAACCTGACAGGATCGAAGGAGGTGGAGAATAGGCATCGAACAACGTAGAAACACGTTCTAAAAAGACATAGTAGTAGTATTATTACTACCAACCTGTTCTAAATTCATTCAGAGAGCCTCAAATTACAGAGGAAGGAAATGCAGTCCTTTATCTGTTTCCTCAAAATTTTAGCTGTCACCCGGAAGCTGCCTATATTCGAATAGAACCCCTAAATCCTTTTTATGACTAAAGGTCTTTAAAAAGTGGTTATTCGACAGTTTCATAATATATGGTTTTTAATTTTCAGGATAATAATTTTCCGAGAAAAATAGATCAGAAAGTTTCTTTACAAATAAGGGCTTTTAAAACAACAAATTATTAACAATATGTCTTAATTTTATAGTGTGCTTAAATTCAATTCTTTCAAATTCAAAAATCTCCAGTGCGGAAGACAAGGCATATGATCTAACCATACGATCTAACAGGGCTATCAAAACGGACGGGCCACGATCCTCCACTTTGTTGACGTCACATCCGGGGCTGATTTTTTTTTTGATGGTCACGCCACGACTCAGCTGATGGTCTTTAATTTAAAAAAAAAGCCGATTTTGAGTTTGTTTTTACTATATTCTTGCAGAACATTTTTTTTTTAAATGTATGGTAATCCTTAATTTTTCAGAGGCGCTTCATTAGCTCACACTAAAATTAAATTTAAAATAGAAGCAAATTTGACAAACACAGATGACAAAGTCAAATACATTTCAAATATAACAGTTGGCATGCGGTCCATGGCGGGTAATTTGAATTCAAAATAAGGTATGCTTAATCTTGAAGATTTAAACCTTTTAATCATCTTGCATCCTTACAAAAGTTTGGTAGAATATGAAGATGGTGTCTGAGAATATTTCACTGACATTTCGCGAAAATCTGTAGTGCCATTTTGAAAATATCATAAAAAAACTTCTGACCTCCCATAAGATCCAATGTAAAAGTCAGCCCCCGGAGAACAGCTGATTTTTTCAGGGTCGTGGCCTGTTTCTTTTTGTTGGCCTTGGATCTAGCAATGGAAAGGCGGTGAGCGAAAGAATTGCGTTGATGTGATAAGCGAATTTCAGACCTTACCTTATTCGCTTGTAAGTTTTCTTCTTTTTCCAACTCTTTATTTATCGAATGCCATAAAAGAGGGAAGTAAATAATTTTGAAATAGACGGAAGTGACTCAATAACACCAAAATCAACAGTAAATGGGTAATAACATCACTTTTTTAACTACCCATTTTGCATTTATTTTGGGAAGGTGTTTTATTTCAGATTTTTGAAATTTTTGCATCGTTTTTTTTTGTATTTATTATTTTATACAGCAAAAATTATCTGATCGAGATTTCTGTACGAAAATGATATACAGTCGAACCTCTCTAACTCGAACCTCTATAACTCGAACCTCTCTATAACTCGAACCTTTTAAGGGCTCTGTAACGAAATAGCGCGTATCAAAACAGCGCGCTCATTTAAGCGCGTGTTCAAAATAGCGGCTATCAAAATAGCGCGTGTTCAAAATAGCGTGTATTATAGCAGCGCGTGATCAAAATAGCGCGTAGCATAATGGCACGGGTTCAAAATAGCGCGTATCAAAATAGCGCGTACCAAAACAGCGCGTATCAAAATGGCGCGTATCAAAACAGCGCGTATTCAAAATAGCGCGTGTTTAAAATAGCATGTGTTCAAAATAGCGCGTCTTAAAATAGCGTGTCTACAAATACCGCGTTTTGAAAGATCGCCATTACAAAGGTCGCTGTTACCAAATAGTTCGAGTAAGGGGTCTCTATAATATATTTTTTCAAAAAAAAAACTTTCCTGACTTTTTTCCCGGGATCCTAAAGGGTGTAACCAAACCGAACCGAACCGATTCAAACCCCACCGAACTAAAATGAACCGAACCAAACCGAAACATTTTTTCAAAAAATTATTTCCCTAAATTAGCTTTCCGATCCTTATTTTCGTAGGTTTCTATTCTAACCTGTGACTTGGGGACATTTTTTTTGGTGAAAAAAGGTCAGGGAGTTACTGGAAAAAACGTTTGGGTTCGGTTTGGTTCGGTTGGGTTTGGTTACACACCCTCTAGGATCCCGGAAAAGAAGCCAGGGAAGTTTTTTTTTTCAAAAATATGTTAGAAAGAGACCCCTTAGTCGAACTATATGAATTGTGTTAAGTATAGCAAGCCATCGATTTATTTAACGGTTAAGTAAGTATAACTTATCTGACCTTGCTCAAACTGAATATACCTAAGCAGACCTGATAGTTGCCATTTTGTACACGCGCTATTTTAATACGCGCTATTTTGAACACGCGCTATTATGAACACGCGCTATTTTGATACGCGCTATTTTGAACACGCGCTATTTTGAACACACGCTATTCTGATCACGCTCTGTTTTGATACGCGCTATTTTGATACGCGCTATTTTGATACGCGCTATTTTGATACGCGCTATTTCGTTACAGAGCCCTTTTAAGTAGTCCCTGCACTTTTTATATGTATTTTAACTTGAATTTCTATAACTCGAACTCTCTATAACTCGAACTGTTTTGGTTGTCCCTTTGAGTTCGAGTTATAGAGATGCGACTGTATTTCTCTTCCAAAAATTTATAAATATCCAAGTAAAAGGCATTTCTCTACAAAAATCTTCTTTATCAACGTTGCGCCTACTAACCATATACATAATATTCCAATACCCACGGTAACTGCCCATTCATGATGCAAACATGAGGGCCTTGGGGTCTTTAAGCAAAAAAGACCTGATTGGTTACTTTCAAAGACATATGCATATTATTTCCATATAGTACGTATTATTGCAATACCTACCTTTCGATGCAGAATGCAAACATATTTGAAATAGCAATATCAATGGGAAGTCTATCCTTTTTGCGGTCCATAAGATAAAATGTCCTGATTGGTTATACTTTTACGCATGACTATTATTTTATTCTTGTATTCGTTACGTCAAATCATCGGCGTACAGTTGACAAAAACTCTATCTATGTAAATTTGGTATCTGTGCAAATAGGTAACAGGGAGTATTTGAATATTACGTATATGCTGCTAACACGGCACCAGTCCCAGGGATTTAAGGTAAACCCCATTTTTATAGGTACTTATAAACCCTATGTGTATAAGGTTTAGCCTCAAAGCATCAATGGCCGTGCTTAGCTCGCAAGCCAGTTGCATTTTCAAATGGAGCAAGGGTAAAGTGTCTCCTAAGAAAAATCATTGTCCACCTTGGTCAAAATCACACATAAAAAATCTCCTATAATTATTATGCTTTTAAAATTGTGACAAACAGAACAATAAACATAAAATAACATAAAAAAAATAACCTCAGACACCAATCTAATGATTTGAACATTTGAAAGTATAAAAATGTGGTTAATAAACAAATGGATCCATGACGGATCTGATACCTTCCTAACCCAAACGAATGCGAAGTTTTTGGTTATAACATAAATATTTGAAAAACATATGCGTGACAATAAACCGAAACCCGCATATTGATGCGAAGCTCGGTTAAAAAGTTGACATTTTTTTAACTATTAACTGTCAAAAAACTGTCATTAGCATTGATGAATTATGACCAAAATCTAATCAGCTCGATACAGTATCGAATACTATTTTACTTAAAATTAGGTTAGGCGGTTTAGGAGCTATTGTGTTACGGACAGAGTTACATACACACACACACACACACACACACACACACACACACACACACACACACACACACACACACACACACACACACACACACACACACACACACACACACACACACACACACACACACACACACACACACAGATAGAAATCACGACGATACTGCTAGGGTAGGTCAAAATACACCCAAATAACACATTTTCGGCGTATCTCAAGAAAAATTTTTTCGTCAAAAAGAATAACTTCTCTAGTCATTGCTGTACGGGCTAGGAAGGTAAAAAAAATTAAATAAAAAAAACACTCAACTGCTAAATTTACTTGTACCTACTAGTCGCAGTTACAAAATTGATAGTTACACCTATAATGTACGACATGCTTCAACTTTTAGTTTTGATGCCCGAGCGCACTTACCAAATTATACAGTTTTGTATTTTCATGAATCAGGTTATTGGGATACTTTGTAGCGAACTGCGACTAGTAGGTATACAAGTAAATTTAGCAGTTGGGTGCTTTTTTATTTAAAATTACACATACGCAATTCATTTAACTAAACCAAGGTACCTGATTATTGTCGAACATGCCCAAAGGGTAGATAGGTGCGTTTCTACAAACATTGAGTAAAAGTGGGGGAGGGGTGAACTAGCAAAACGGTATTGACAAAAATCTTAAAGCATGTGCAGAAAGAATTTTTGAAATCCCTTTATATTTGTGAAAGTTATAGCTACAACTATTGCTTCGTCCCGGCGTTTAGTTTTAAGATATAAAATTTAGAGACATTTATCTAAATTAGAATGCTTTTTATTTTCTTTTTTTTTCTATAGTTATGCTAAAACTTTATACTTAAAGTTACTTTTATTTCTTGGTTTAAACTAATTTAGTTACTAAGATATGCCTTGCCTACAAAAAGGGTAAAAATTTGAATTTGCGCAGTGAATTATATGCTCAAGAATGCATTGACTTTACTTTATTATGTTTGCTTTCTTTCTACCTTGAGTATATCAATTTTCCATCCTTTTTTTAATTTAAGTTTTTTCCCTAATTTTACACATACCATTACTGCTGTATTGCTTCATATAGCAGTGCTCCAACATCCGTCTTGCTATACGGAGCTCATGCGAATATTTGGGGTACTCTCCATACCAGAGATATATATTGATCGCCAAGTGAAATCACATGCGTGCTTTTAAGACCGCGGTCGTGTATAAACATTTTATGGATTGCTTCGATGTACTACTGCTACTACTTTGATTGGAATTATTTGGATTCGACTGTGCAGCTGTCCATGTAACAAGTTCCTTTCATCCAAGGGTAAGTCAAAATGTTTTTGAGCTGCGTTTCTTTACATTTTTTACTTATTCCCTATGCTACTATTCATAACTAAGAACACAAAAGTGTAACCTAAGAGTGGGAACTATTGGACTGGAGATCCCTATTGCTACAGTTCGGTTGGTTTGTTGACTTTTTCATGCGAAAGACGTCTCGACCGACCATTTTTTGGTTCTTCGAGCCGGATTTCCCGTTCTGCTTAATAGGTGCTCTCAGAGTTGCATAATTGTGTTTGAAGTTAGGACTTTACTTTGCGTCTTTTTGAGACAAGGCATATCTTAGGTTTTACATTTTATCTACGGTGTGTCTATTGTACGTTGCACGTACCAACTTGCATTGCATTTTTTATCAGGAGGGCGGGGCGGAGAGAGGGAGAGGTAGGAGGAACTAGTAAAATTGTGTTGGAAAAAAATCTTATAGCGAGTGCAGAAAGAATTTGGAAATCATAAAATGTATTTGATGAAATTATGCGAATATGGTTTTTGAAGAGGGTGGGGGGATGACAGGAGGGGACATTGGTGGGAGTAGGGCCGACTTCAAAGTAATTACCGCAAACTAGAAGACATTTGCAATGGATGATCAAAGGAATATCATTAATATTGCCTGAAACTTTGGTAATTTGTATGCCTTAAAGCCTACATCATGTGACGAAATGGCATCTGACGACCGTTACGTTGACTTCTGTTCATCACAAAATATAACCTATAGCACCTTCGGGATCAGTAGCAATTCAACGACACCTTTTTTGTCAAAATTGGTTCAGCCCTTCCTTTATGCAATATGTGTACTTCTGGCAACCATTTTGAGTAATTGCGATGGGGATATCCCTGTAGGCGTAGGCAAGAAAAATCAGTGTTTAGACGTGTGTCATACATCACGGAAGGCAGACCTGCGTTCTAATAAGAAACGTTATTGACATGCTGTTTTAAAATGCTTTTTTGTCTGTTTTAAACTAATATTTTATATATTTTTTGTGTTTGAGTTAGTCTAAAAGCATTAAAATGTATGTTTTAAGCAGTTTTTTTAATTTTTTGTATAATTTAACACAAAAAAGTGCCTGCCGAAATTACCCACAGCCTAGAATGGGGTTTTGGTATTTTCGGCAGTACTGCCGAAAGTACGTGCAGGTCCAGTTTTTTGATTATTTGTTTGATGTTTATATGTTATATCTCAAAAACCACTGAAGCAATTAAATCAGCACATGGATACTAACTTAGCACCTAAAGAACACTTTAATATCCACCAACAAAAAAAAATATTTTTAACTCACCAAAGCCATTTCACGAATCTGACCAGTTAGGGATAGTTTTCTTCTAAAAAAGGGCGTCCAGAGTGGTATTTCGATGGTGAACATGGAGCACTTAAATAGTAGAGCCATTTGCACCCATTTTTTATTAATAGACATGTTTTTTAACATTTGGTCTGCTAACTTTTTTTTAAGCTAGCAGATCAATCAATAGCAAACCAATCAATATCTCAAAAACCACTGGAGCAATTAAATCGGGAATTGGGTACTTAATTAGCACTTAATATGCACTTAATAATCCAATCAAAAAATTTTTGATCTGCCACAAGTGGTCTGCTAACTTAAAGGACGTCGTATTTTATACTATTTTATGTTTGTATTCATGAAATATGTGGAAACTATCTAAAAAAATCTTAGCTTCGGGGGGGGGGCTAGACCACCCAGGCCCCCCGTTATATACGCCACTGAGGTCTGGCACACACTATTTAAATAAAGTTATTGCTTTATTACTGCTAGATTTTGAAATATCCATTAAGTCGCTCTATTGTTAAAAAAAAATTACTTTAAAGTGTAAGCCGAATGCCGATCAAAGAAGAAAAGCAAACGTCGTTTTCTAAATTTCCAAATAATAAAAAAGCAATTTTCCGAAAGTAGAGTGACTCGATGGAATAGTAAACAAATCCGTTTGGCCCGCAATATTCGCCAGCACTGCGCCCTACTTTTCTCGATATCATTCCCCTAAAAAAACTTTTGGACCTTTCCTGTTTATTATTTTGTCATAGATTTTTAGAAGTTCATTGTTATCAGGAGAAATTTATTTCATTCACCAAAAAAATTTTACCACGTTAGTAGGGTTTGATTTTAAATTAAAAATCAAACAAGTTTCGTGGTTAATCGGGTATAAAGGAGTTTTTGTTTCTCTCATATTTTTCCGTGGGTAGCTTGAAAGCCTAATGGACACCTAATAAGTGTTGACAATTAACTGTTTCGTCCTTATGGGACTCCTCAGAACACTACTTGGTCAATGCGACACTCTTGCGAAGTTAATTAGACGGTTTCGTTTCTAATCCTATGTAAACAGTGATAAAACTCTAGCAGGAAGCGCCATCTACCGAGATACGAGAGAAATTAAAACAAGAGCAGGCAAAAATAAACTGCTATACATACCGATCAATGAAAAGACCGATTACAAACAAAAAGAAAAAAAGTAATCCATGACCTACGACCATTGGCGTAGCTAGGGGGGGGCAGGGGGGGGCCCTGAAGTCCCTCAGGCCCCCCCTAAGATATTTTAGGCCTCCCCTACCGACTACTAGTAAAAGAACATGACGCTGAAAATACATACTTTTCTATTATTATTCGGGAAATATTCAAATAAAATAGGTGCATTAAAATTTAAAATCATTCAGATAATGTTTACATTTCAGGAAAAAGCCCTTGTCTTGCGGAATTAGGCTTTTTCTCTTTAAATTATCGGTAACTTTTCTGCACACATGCAATTTCCCGAAAATATTTTTTAAAATTAAACATAATTATGCATATTGAATATTTCATACATGTTGGCGACATCTTGTAAAATAAATGTAAGTTAAATTTCGCATTTAATAAAAACAGCGACCTTTGCCCCTCTGTTTCCGAAATCGGGTTGTAGATGTAAGGTTATAAAAGACCTTTTTAAACTGTTTTTCTAAAATAAATATAATAATCTTTTTAGTTTTTTTGAGGTTAGCGTTTAGTGTCTTATGAAAATTTTCCGATTTTGGTGACAATTTCATAACCATTTTCATATTAAGTTTTCCACGTCGTTAAATGGAATAAATTCGTCGAGCAATACCGGGAAATTTTTAATATTAATACTTCTACTCTAAGAGCAGAAATTACCGTTTTAAAGAATTGTATTTTTCGGTTAAATCAAACTGTTGGTCATGATTCTATCAAACAACATATAGCAGAAACAGCAAACCTCTACCAACTTTTTAAAGTTGCGAGTATTCTTCCAATTTCAAGTGCAACTTGCGAGAGGTATTTCTCTGCCATGAGGAGAGTTTTTAATTGGCTTAGAACAACTATGACTCAAGAGAGACACTCAGGTTTGTCATTGTTATTCATAGAAAAAGATGTTGAGGTCGACTTAGACAGTGTGGTAGACGCTTTCAGTCAGCGACGTAGAAAACTTTCTTTGTAGAATTGCTGAATTACATACTTCCTGTGTATACATATAAATAAGTTGGTAAATGTATTATTAAATTTGTTATATTAAAATATTAGAACATTTAATGCGCGTATTTTTTTTATTCATTGCACACTTTGCACGACTCTTTAAAACCTATGTTTGCTTTTTGTTCAAGATAGACCGGGGCCACGGCCCCCCCTGAAAAGCAAGGCTAGCTACGCCAATGCCTACGACAGATCTTCTGCCTTTCAGGCCAGATCAACACTTATTGCGTTTTTATCCGCCATCAGACACGTGGGCGTCTATCAGCGGAATTTTTAAGTCGAATAATACTAGCAAACGTGAAATTTAGAAGCCTGAAAGGCAGAAGAGCTGTCGTAGGTCACGGATTAGTTTTTTTTTCTTTTTATTTGTAATCGGTCTTTTCATTGATCAATATCTATAGCAGTTTATTTTCGCCTAATCTTGTTTTGGTTTCTCTAGTATCTCGGTAGATGGCGCACCTTGCTAGAGTTTTCTCACTATTTACATAGGATTAAAGACGAAACCGTCTAATTAACTTCGCAAGAGTGTCACATCGACCAAGCAGTGTTCTGAGGAGTCCCATAAGAACGAAACATAAAAATTCAATTTGTGATAAAATAAATCTATTTCAATTATTTTTTTTGCTTAATTAAAAACTGACTTTGCTTGTCGACCGTGAAGTAAAATAAACCCATCTCCTAGGAAACTAAACCGATTTTAAAAATCAGAAGAAGAATCCAAATACCTTTCAATGGGGGTATTGCATGCCCCCCCTTTATTTTTAAAAATGTTGATTTTGTCAAATGTTTGACATTAGGTTCATTCGACATAATTGCCACTTATTTCAAATATCCTCAAAAAAAAGTCCCATTAAAAAGCCTTTTTACCAGAAATCGATATCTCTGTCTGTTTAAAAGTTAGAAGGGGAAAGTCTATCCTAAAAGGTGTGTAAAACCTACAGAAACCACTACTTCGAGGGAAAATACCCCTACCGGCATTGAATTATACTGATGGTTACATGCTTTCCTTGGAAACTTGTTAAAACTATGTGGTTTTCACTTTCTCCAACGTCGATTACAAGAATATGGATAATCCTTGTTTGGAACACGTCCTAACAAGCTGCAGGAACAGTGACCCATGCCAATCCATGACGTGTCGAGCATAAGTTGTGTGAAACCAACAGAAACAACTTCTCTGAGGGAAAATAGCTTTACCGGCATATTACAATTAGCGTTCATGAAAAAGTACAGATGGCTCAATGGTATTTCGGGGGAAGTAGATGTCAAGATATGGCAAATTTATTTGTTATCGCGTTTAAGGGAAGGGATACCCCAAGCCGTAGCACTGTCTAAAAAATAGTGACCTATTTCCAACGAACAAGATGTGTCAATTTTTTCCACAAAGGAATTGGTGGAATGAAAATTTAACTCGAGGTAGTTTTTAAATTAATATGGAAGACTTTGCTATTTAAGCAGACCCCTCCTTTATCTGTTTCGCTGGGGAAGCTATGAACTTTAGTTTATGTTAGACACGGAATTAAATATTATAAAAAAGAACAAGTCTGAAAAAAAGGATTATACGTTAGGTAGTCATCGTCTAAATTTCCGATAATTTATATACAACTACCCTCGAACGTTTTTTTACGAACTATCAAAAGGCGAGATCGTCGCGCTAGGGGATACAATCGGGGTCGGATAAAGAACAGGTATGTTTGAGAGTCTGGCTATACTGAAACAATGCGCGTTACCACGTGTAAACTTTTCTTTTACTAGATACTTTATGCATATTCAGTTGCTCTTATGTTACATACAGTAATAATTTCCCATGAATCCTTTATTATTAACCATGCCGTATACTCGATCTCCCCTACTTTGTAGCATCAGAACTTTTGGATTTTGGGCCAAGATTGGGAGAAATAAACGATATCATTAGTTCCAGATCCTTAAAAGCGCACACAATAAGAACTCAATGCATTCCACGGGTGGCTTCCCTCTGATATGTTTTCCTGGACTGGAGCCAAAACGTGATTTTTATCTGTTTGCAGACAAACGCCCCGCCGTTGCCGCACCAGCCGCGCCCGCCGGCCGTGGTGACAATTGATTGCCAGATTTCGGTCGATTCTCAGATTTATTTTTCCACGCGATATCTTTAAACAAATCCCCATGTCATTACCGTTCAATGCGTCCTATAGACTTAGATATGTTGGTATGTACGGTTGCCCACTTTTTTACTGTCACCTTAAAATTGACAAAAGTGGCGGCTGCTACAGGGAGGGCAACGGGGCAGGGCCCTCCAAAAACTAGACGACAAACAGTATTTTTAATTGTTTTATTTAAAAAAAGTTAAATCTTTCCGTACGACATATCTAGTTCTTTTTTTTAGTCTGTGGTTATCAAAAGGCGATTAATTGGGTAAACTTTTTTAGCGTAAATAATTACAAGCCGGCAGCACCGCGTGGGACAAGATTTCAATTTCACCCGTTTTTCATCGGTGTATGGGTGGCTGTTCACCCGCCGGGGCGGGAGGAATGTTTGTTTTAGTTGACTTCGGCCATATTCATAGTGCAAAAACGTTCATTGGACTTCCTACGTGTTGCCGGTTCTATCCTTAGTAAAGACGTATGAGTCTGTTTTGATTTGGGGTAGGTCAGTAGTTGAAAGCCTTGTCGGTTGCGTGTCCATTGTTTGTTTTTGTTTGTTTTCAAAATGGAAATAAATACCGTCGATTATATAAATAACTGTGCAAATTTAAATACGTTGACATATGAACTTCGATTACAAATAAAATCTTTAGGGCCACATAAACCGGACCTGAAAATCCTAAAAATTATCCAAGCAAGTAATAAAAAATTATCGGATACTGAAAACTGGTTGTGCGGTTGTGAAAAACAAAGTGCTTTTTTTTGCTTTATTTGTCTTATTATGAACAATCCACGAAGATTTTCATTAAATTACCAATTTAGTGATTACTCGAGGGATATTAATCGCGGAACATTAATGGGTAGCAACTGTAGACAATAGTATATTTCATAACAAGTGCGGAAAGTGTTACTTTTTACGCGATTTCGTTTGTCAACCGACCCGTAGCGGAGTTTGGCCAGCAACCAAGTGCGGAAAAAAAATTTTTCGTAAGAGTAAGGAACATAATTTTTTCTTCGAGCGTGCGCAAAACATTAAAATAAACAAGAATTATAAAAAAAACTTTATTCAATTCTTAGGATTTGTACGTTCAAACATACACATCACATCCTGGTCTCTTTATTTGCAAGATCTTTGCCATAGGGATAAAGCATTAATTGGCTTAATTTACGACAGAGAATAGAAAAATGACTTAGTCTAATTTAACCATTCATATCAAATTAATACTTTATAGACAAACAGTGAAACCAGTATACTACTTTGTTTGTGCTAAGAAGTAATATATAGATACTCCATATCATAATTTTTGAGATAACTTTTTGACAGTTATCAGCTGTTTACCATAACAAATAGCATAGTTATTTTAAAATAAAGTAAGTAAGTACTTTACCAAATGATTCATCAAGACCTAAAAATAGACTTGACACACATGTGAATCTGGAAGCGATACCATGTTGGTTCAAAGACTAAAAAGGGAAAAAGCCGTTTGAGCTTCTAAACTAAATAAATTATTAAATAAAACGAAATAATCCTCTAAATACAACAATTTGTAATTAAAAGTTAATGTAAAGCGGGAAGAAACTTTAAGTTTAACTTTTCCAGTCAATTAATTAAGTTAAAACATATTGACTAGATTGTAATACTTATACATAAAGTGTTCGAAAAATAAAAAATATATATTATTATTCTGCCTCTTCATGAAATTTAGGAAAGTAGCGGGCACTATGACTTCTGTGTTGATCAGTAACAAAAAATTTTAGTATGTGACGCAAGTAACTAAATAATTATTTAAAATTTCGATACACTGCATAGTTTTCATAAATTAGAAATTTGACAAGGAGACTTTTGCCACACGACCAACATAAAGCTGCTCCTCATTTTCAAAAACGGAAGGTTGCACAAACAACCAATCTATATCTGTAATCTTATTTTGTTACGTCTCCCGAAACCAGATATAACAATAACAACAACGAGAATGCAGGAATATGATTTATAGCCCAACCGCAAAAATATTGAATAAAACTTTGTTCTCCGCAATAAAATTTCTTTTGATTATATTTTTGATTAAATGAAAAATCTTATATTGTTTTGGTATATATTTAGCTATTTATATTAAGCACAAGATACATTTAGATTTACCCTGGATGATTTTAAGTGCTTTATAGAAAGGCAAAGAATAAAACACTCCACTATATATTGCGTTTATAACCTTTAAAAAAGTTTTCGATAGCATTGAGCACTAGGCAGTAAAAGCATCTCTAATTAATAGCCCAATAGATCACAAATAAACCTACTTATAATATATATAGCGAAGCAACAAAATCCACCAAGCCATTCCGCATAAGAAGAGGTGTCAGTCAGGGTTACACAATATCCCATAATTTATTTAACCAGTCCCTAGAAGATGTTTTTAAAAATTTAGATTATGAAGAAATAGGCATCAAAGTAAGCAGAAAATACTTGAACAACCTAAGATATGCGGACGATATCACCTTAATAACAAATAAGAAAGAAGGACTAATAAGAATGATGGAAGAACTGGATACAGCAGCTAAAATTATAGGCTTGAATATGAACTACACTAAAACTAAAATTATAACAAACACAGATGAAGATATCACGATCAAAATAAACCAAGAAGAAATAGAACAAGTGGAGGAATATATATATATATATATATATATATATATATATATATATATATATATATATAGCTCAAGAGGAAAGCAAGATTGGCCTGCGCAGCATTCGGTAAATTAAGCTACATATTAAAAAATATTATCAGTGTCTCAAAACGAAAGTGTATAACCAACGTATCCTTCCTGTATTAATCTATGGATCCCAGACCTGGACACTTACAAAATCAAACAAGGATAAGGTAACAAAAGTCCAAAGATCAGTGGAATGAATGGATAAGAAAGAAAACAAAAGTAAGGGATGTCAGAGGAGTAGTAGCAAAATTAAAATGGAAATTTTCCAGTCATAATATCAGACAGAAAGACGAGCGATGGAATAAATGTATTGTAAACTGGAAGCATTGGGAACGTAAAAGAAATAGGGAATGAGATAAGCGGACGATTTAAAAACACATGCGGGAACTAGATGGATGAACACAGCGACAGACAGGGAAGAGTGGAAGATATTGAGGAAGGCCTATGTCCAAATATCGATCGAAGAAGGCTAAATAGATAGATAAGAAGGCACCCCGATTAAATTGATTTTGATTTTGCTGCTACACAGTTTCCAACACGTCTAATTCTCTTTGCAAGATGTTAGCACATGCATAAGTAATAACTTTAATCATGTGATATTAGTTTCCATTTACCAATTCAAGATTTAGACACCGTTTTGATTTAAGGTTTCAATTATTAGTTTGTTGAAATAGCTCTTCAAATTTTACAAAGTATTTTTCTATAAAATTAATCATACAAATTCATAAACTATATATAGTGTTCTTTATATATGACAAGGTTAAAATTTAAATTCAGGATGTTTAAAGTTAGTTTAATATACCCATTTCAATAGGTAACTATAGAAAATATAATGCAAAAAACTTAAAACCCGTTACTGTTTAAAATCTACAAAGAAAATACACACAAAATTGACGTTTTATCCATAAACAGCAATTCACTAAGCCATAAAAAAGTTGGGGGCCATGCACAAATTTAGTAATGATTATAAAGGGAAAATGGGGGTTTACAAAATATTAGAGGAGAGGAGGAGTTGCGACAGCGTTACGTAACAATTTTTACCAATAAATATTTTCCGGTCTGTGTAAAAATAGTTTTTGATTTTAACACAATAATGGTTTAAGGAAGAAGGGTTTTGAAAACGTTAAGAAAATTAAAAAAGGGTTTCGCTCAGTTGTTAAAACGTTCAACGGGAAAAGGAGAGTAAAAAATTGGCAAGGCCACCGTTACGTAATTTGTTTACAGCCTCGTACAACTAGCAGCAGCAGCACCGTCATCAAAACTATTAGAGAATTATTGAAATAAAGCCAGGCTATAATAGTGCCAGGCACAATTTTGACACCTTCACATTGTCATATCAGCTGTGATCTTTCAACACACGGCCTTTGTTTACTATATGAACCGGAATAAATAGTGCTTTCTTTTATTAATTAAAAATAAACGACAAAAGTTTTAAATTCGACTTTGGTATGTCAATTTTGAAGGATCAACTGTCAGTTTTCAATGTGAAAGTGTCAAAATAGTGCCTGGCACAATTATAGTCTGGTTGTATTTCAATAATTCTCTATTAACGATGTTGAATTCCCTGCCATAAAAATGAAACAGCCATAAATTTTTGGCACTAGTATTGTTTTTTGAGGGCCGGTTTCTCCATTGCGAGTAACTCTGGGGGGTTAACTAGGCCGGCGTAAATTTTAACCTAGGGTTAACCCGTGGTTGTGTTTCTCCAAAGGCCACTGTGGGTGGAGTTATTTGATTCTGCATTGGAAATCTCCATGTTGCTCTTCTGAGTACTGGCATTCATCTATATCATCATATGGCTCGCTGAATGTTTCTCACAGTTAGTCGACTCCAGCCGATTTCACCCGAATGAGCGTTACATAGCCGAGCCTGACGGCTCAGATCAATTCACTACCCACAAAAACTGCTAAACGCGCCTAAAGAAGTTTACACTTCAAAAAGGAAGAACCTTAGATAAATTATAGAAAAATAGCTAATTAATGGGAAGTCCAATTTCCAATAAATAAGAATCTACAGTTTTAATTCTGTATTTGTATTTTAAGTTCTTAGGAATAAAACATATTAACTGAATTATTCCATAAAAATGTGTCGAAAAAATCCATCATAACAAAAAAATTTCATGTAAAATAAGGCCAAGTACGCGAAAATGGTATTCCGTAAAAAGAATTGAGATAAAAGTAAAGCCAAGTTCTCAATACAAATTTCAAAAAGAAAGGTTGTTACCAGTTTGGTAATATTCTTTTTTAAACTTTGCTATTAGAGCCAAACTTCTTTATGTTCAATTTAGGCACTGTGCCTAAAAGTTATTTGCAGCCGTAATAGTCACGTTAAAAAGAATTTCGAAACTAGTAAGAACCTTTCGTTTTGAAACTTGTATTGGAGAACTTGGCTTTACTTTTATCTCAATTCTTTTTACGGAATCCCATTTTCGTGTACTTGGCTTTTTTTACATGAAATGTTTTTATTATGATTTCACTCCTTGTTTAAACTTTAAAGTAGTAAAATATGCGGAATATTGTTCAACACTTTTGCAATGCCCTATTAAAATGTTTTAAGGTTTTTTAATTTTTTCCTATGGTTTAACATCTCTAGACTTCCTAGAATTGGGCAATGTTAGTTTTACTTAACTTTTAGGAAGTAAATTAAAATTTTGCAGATTTCAAATTTTTTCCTATAGTTTTATCATAGTTCCTAGCAGTTTTCCAAAACTCAGCTTTCTAGCGTTTCGGGAAGTGGGCAATGTTACCTTTACATAATTTTATATTTATAGGGGAGGGAAATTAATTAAAATTTTGGGATCTTTTAAATTTTTTTCTACAGTTTTATCATAGCTCCTATCGGTCTTCCAAAGCTCAGCTCTCTAGCGTTTCTCAAAATGGGCAATGCTACTTTTACATAACTTTACATTTATAGGGCAGGGAAGCAAATTAACATGTTAGGGTTTTAAAATTTTTTGCTATAGTTTTATCATCATCCAAAGCTCAGCTCTCTAGCACTTTTGGAAGTGGGCAATATTAATTTTACATAATTTTACATGTCTAGGGAAGGGGAGTAAATTAGAATTTTGCGGTTTTTTGATTTTTTTGTTTGGTCATAATTTCTATCAGTCTGCCAAATTGCAACTTTGTAGCATGTCTGGAAGTACAGTAGAATTTTGATGATCTATATATGAGTGAGTGAGTGAGTGAGTGAGTGGCTTCGACGTTTTTTGAAATTTCGTAACTACTTTACTAGATACTTTATGGAAGTCCATGGAACTTGAAGGAATTGTTAACTCTTTGAAGATCTACTACTGTGCTAAGTTTGAGCTTCGTAGCTCCGAAGTAGACTTTTAGATAGGTCAAATATGATCTGAAATGTTTCAAGAAAAGATTCAGTTTACGCGAACTTGGCGGGACACTGCCGTGCCTCCATATTTCTTGATATTATTTTATTGCAGTAATGTGCAATTATTTTTTGATATATATATTGCGCTCATTTTCCTTCCTGTTGGATGAGGTAATATAGTATCTGCATAGCATCACGATTTAATGACCCTTACATTCGCATCCCTTCAGGCAAATAACCAACCTAGTTCATTGTGTTGCGCGGTAAGTCATATAAAAGCTCAGGAATTTTAACGACCCAGGCCGCCTAGTAGATTATTTCAGCTAACGCAACTTGAAACGTATGTAGAGGATATTTCAGTGGCAGCCCGTGAGTTGTGAAGCCGGGGGGCACATATGGCTTAATGGTGGGGGTAATGGGTTTTTGGAGAAGCACTTAAC
The DNA here is from genome assembly GCA_963576565.1 of Aspidapion aeneum. NCBI lineage: Eukaryota > Metazoa > Arthropoda > Insecta > Coleoptera > Brentidae > Aspidapion > Aspidapion aeneum. The sequence continues at coordinate 205,450,684 of OY755038.1, forward strand.
TGAGTTTGTACTATTCGTTTTACCCAAATACGTTAGAGCATATATATGGGGCATACCCATGCATTCTCACACGCGATGCTTGAAGCCAGGACCCCTATTTAATTCTTAATGTTCCATTTTCGGGTAGACAGGATTTCGGTTACTGCGCATGCGTCAGTTTTGGTTTTGGAACATACTCCGTTACGTCACAACATTATTTGACAATTGTCAAATGTTTAGGGTTATGTCTATTATTCTTTTTCTAAAAACTAGTTGATTTGGTGAAAATTTATCAAATTGTGGATCAAAATTGTAGTTTTTCTAAAACTCTTTATACAGATTTATTGTGGACACCATTCCTAATTTTATTAACAAACTATAAAGAAAAATACACGTAGTTACCTATAGAATGGCACTTCCATACTTCTTGCGGACATTTTTCCTCAAACCGCACATGTTTTACATGAATTATTTCCCATTTTTCACAGAAAAGACATAATTTTACACGACAAACGCAAAACATTGCAAAATGTCAATATGGCATCCACCCCCATAGCAGCTGGGTGTCAACCACGGTGGATAGAATATACCGGTGTTCGATCATATATATATATATATATATATATATATATATGTCGAATTTTTCACTGCTGGTCCAGCTGATTTTTGTAAACAAAAGTTAGATATAATATGAACAACGGAACAACTAATATTTTTTGAATATTTTGAAAACTAAGGCAATTTTCCTACAGTTTTCTAGTACATTCTTATAAAATGTAATTTTCAAGACGTATTGTCGTTATTTTTTGTAGCCCGCTTTATTTTTTATTACACAAAACTTAAACTACAAGTCAAACTGAATGTTGTAAATAAAGATGTAAGTCAGCGGATTGTTTTTGAAGCTGAAACGAACACATTATTTTCTTCGAATTTTAATTTTTTGTGTAAAAAGAAATGAAGCGGGCTAAAAAAAATAACAACTGGTATGTCTAAAAAATATTATTTTATAAGAATATACTAAAAAATAGTAGGAAAATTGCTTTAGTTTTCAAAAAATTCAAAAATTATTAGTTTTCTCTAACTTTTGTTTACATAAATCAGCTGGACCACCAGTGACGCGAAAATTTGACATATATTTATAAGATCCGAACACCGGTCTATTCTATCCACCGTGGGTGTCAACATGACAAAATACACGCATGCGCACTTAAAAATTTGCATCCGCGAATTTAAAATTGCCATTGTTTCCAAAGCCAGCTATGAGCGCTTTTGATTTTTTGAACATGTATTTATGCTATAAGGAATTTGGCTTTACCTAACAATGCAAATCCAATGCAAGAATTCAAAATAATGTTCTGTGGAAGATTCATTCATGTATTGCTAACACTTCAGGGTTCGTATCTCAGCAAGTAATATCTCATTTTATAGGTCAATAGTCGGTTTTTATTTTGTGTTTTTACAGATTTTCTCACAAATAAGCAGTTTCAAAGTGAACAGCCACTAAAAAAAAATTGGTCAAAACTCAAAATGGCGGCGAAATGTTTAGCGTCATAACTCGAAAATCATGCGCTTGACAAAAAAATTAAAAAAAACGTTTTCTTAGGAAATTTTGTTCTCTTGAACTTTTGTTTTAAACTTCTTTTTCTAAAACGTACAGTAATCACGTGACTAAAAAAAAAATTTTGTGCACACTTAAACCAAGATGGCGGAGGAAGCCGCCCTCCCCCAAGGTCAAAAACTCAAATTTGGTTTTGGGACTCCAATGTCAACAACATATGTCAAAATCTCGACTACACTACTACCTTCTCCAAGCTAGAATTCTATGAATGGACTACTATTCAGTGGCGGCTGTTACAAGGGAGGCAACGGGGCAGTGCCCTCCCAAAACTAGATAAGAAACATTATTTTTATTTAATTTATTTAAAAAAAGTTAAATCTTCCCTTATGACGTGATTATCTAGTTCTTTTTATTATCTGAACTTTTTTAGAGTAAATAATTACAAGCCGGCAGCACCGCGCGGGACAAGATTTCAATTTTACTCGTTTTTCAGCGGTGTATGGGTGGCTGTTTTCGCGCGGGGTGAGAGGAATGTTTATTTTAGATGACGTCGGCCATATTCATCGTGCTAAAACGTTTGTTGCCCTTCCTACATGTTGCCGGTTCTATCTGTAGTGAAGACGTATGAGTTTGGCACACACACCGTCGATTACATAATTAACTGTGCAAATTTAAATACGTTGACATATGAACTTCGATTAAAAATAAAATCTTAAGGGCCAAATAGACCGGACCTAAAATTAACCAAAATTTTAGTGCAAGTAATAAAAATTTATACGATGCTGAAAACTGTGCGGTTGTGAAAAACGAAATGCTTTTTTTTTGCTTTATTTTTCTTATTATGAACAATCCACGAAGTGATCCTGCGTGGGTGGCAAAGGTAATGTGTGATATCAAGCACTTTCGTGAAAAGTTAAAGACACAAAGTAAGTTCTACTTATTTAAAAACAACATAGAATTTTCTATGCTTGTCAAGACTGATATTAGGTGCCAATTGAATAGTGCCCATAGGCAAAACATTACCGAACATAATGAAAATGTGGCAAAAAATAGGCCTATACTTAGTAGGTTAATAGACTATTTCAAATTCTGTGGGATTTTGAGGTTGCTCTACGGGGCCATGATGAGTCTGAAACTGGGGCTAAACCGAGCACTCTGCGAATAGATTTTATCTATAAACAAATAAACTAAAAAGTACACCAAGTAGCTGCTTGTTTGTAAAAAAAAATAAAATTGTTTAGGTAAGTTTTTTATCTCCTTTTCCATGCAATATAAATTTCTGCCCCCCCAATTTATAACGTCACCAGCCGTTACTGCTACTATTTTAAAACTAAAAGTCTTTAAACGCTTCGCTACCGATGGAGAAGGTGTTTTTTTTATATTTTTTTAGCTTTTGCAGTTTTTGGAAACGCTTATACAAGAGTGGCGATTGGTGTACTTTGTAAACATTATCTGAATTTGGTACATTGTTGATTTCTATTTTGAAAGTAATTTTCTGCTGTACGTTTCAGAGTTTACTGGCCGCATTAAGTCCAGAACGAATTTATGCATACACTGTGTCACAAAATTGTATCCCTGGACCATTTGCGTTCGCCATAAAAAGTATTTAATGTGCAAATTTTTAACGGCAGCATTGCGACACCGATGTCTATATCAACTACGATAGAATATTATTTTAAAAAAGGACTTGCTGCAAAGCCGACTACTGCCGTTTTTTGGTATGTCGAAGGCAAAAAAATAAGTTAAATATAGTGCTGTGACCAGAAAAAAAGCATCAAGACTTTTTTTCTGTCTACACAGAAAAAAATAGACAGAAAAAACAAAATGTACGAATTTCAGCCATTGAAAACGTTCATTTATTCAATGTACACGGACATTTATATAATGAACACTTCCACCAGTATTTACTAAAGGGTCTACAGTGCTACAATCCTAATACTACAAATCTAGATTTTGGTTAAAGGTTTAAATTATATAATTCCTTCATAAGTACTTTGCAATATGGGCCATCTTTTTTCGTTGTAACAAAGACATTACGTCCGCAAAAAACTTCAAAATAAATAAAAAAAATATAATATATTTGTTTAAAAATGGCAGCCATATTTAAACTTCCAAACGTCACTAGGAGATGTCCAATAAAATTCGTGTAAGTTAGTGTCAGCTGTCCGCTATATTTTACAGGTGAATTATTTAGACAAGTTAGCGATGATAAAACCGATTTTAAATTCTTTTGGTGGAGATGTTACTGAAAACAGATTTTAATATATCTGGCGCTTTTAACAATATTTTAATATTGATACGTATTTAATACGTTAATGCATCTAAAGATATAGTTTTTATGTTTTATTTAGCTTTGAAAATTTTCGTATATAGGTTTTTTATCAATCTTAAATTATTTCTATAGTTTTTCGAACTTTAAACCACCCCTCAGGGATGGTACTACAATTTGACTTCACGAACTAGATTTCTAAAAAATGACATACCGTTACAAAATTTTTACGTGGTTTTTGTTTACTTCTAAAGTTAATTTGAATTTATGTGAGATAAAACTTATTCGGAAATGCGTAATATCATATTTTGCATAAATCAATTTTTTGCAGTTATTTGACCTGTGAATATAAAAAATACATTTAAACCGGTCGCTGTCAACTCTATAGACTTGATACTTAAACCCGGTCTGAAATGTTAAGTTTTACGGTCTTAGTAAATACTGGTGTTCAAGACTATTTTGTAAAATTAATGTTCTTGTACGTTAAACCAAATATTTCGTTCATTGGCAGAAAATTAATGTTTAATTTATTGATTTTACGTACCTGTTTTGTACTGTGTAGGTTTTTGTAGATTTCACAGTTGGTTCTGGGGGGGGGGAATAAAGAAGGTTATTCCCCCCCAGAGCCCGAAAAAAATATGTAAGGTATATAGACTGGTAGTGCACATATAGATTAGTTAAAGGCTGAAAAAATAATATTTTTGTTGATTCATCAGAAAATTATCTGCATAAAAAAATGCAATATTCACTGCAATTTTTTTAGATTTTAAGTTAACTCGATATTTTGGTCCTCAAAATAAAAAAAATTGCCGTATCCTGTGAAAAAAGACAGCAAGTCGTGATTATTCAAAAATCGTCTTTCTGTGTCAAACTCGCGGATTTAAAATGGCGGTCTTTTTTTACAAGCTTTTATTTAGCTTCAGATGTTCTGTCTAACTATCTAACTATCTCACTATCTAACTATCTAACTATCTAACTATCTAACTATCTAACTATCTAACTATCTTACTATCTAACTATCTAACTATCTAACTATCTAACTATCTAACTATCTATCAAATCTTGTGAAGCGTTTTTGACACACTTCCCATTATCCGATTTGGATGAAATTTGTACACACATAGTGGTCCCATGACAATACAACAATAATGAAAAAATGTCCTCCCAGCCTACCCCCACCCCCTTCCATAAAAAATGCGTTTTTGACACACAAAAAAATATCCTCCCACCCCTACCCCCACCCCTTCTATAGAAAAATGTGTTTTTGACACACTTCCCGTTATCCGATTTGGATAAAATTTGGTATACACATAGTGGTTCGACGATAATACAACAATAAAAAAAAAATATCCTCCCATCCCTACCCCCACCCCCTTCCATAGAAAAAATTGTTTTTGACACACTTCCCGTTATCCGTTTTGGATGAAATTTGGTACACATATAGTGATCCGATGACAATACAATACTAAGAAAAAAATGTCCTCCCACCCCCACCCCCACCCCCTTTCATAGAAAAATTAGTTTTTGACACACTTCCCATTATCCGATTTGGATGCAATTTGGTATTCACATAGTGGTCCGATGACAATACAACAATAAAAAAAAATATCCTGCTGATTATGATTTTTGAATTACTTTGTAAAAATCAAAATTATCCATCAAAAATGGTGGCCTTTTTCGTTTATGAACCGATATGTATTATCTTTAAAGTTTGCGGTGTTTAAAGACGCTAATTATGATTTTTAAATTAACTTAACTTAAAAAAAAAACAAAATCGCGTATTTTTTCTTTTTTGAACTGTTTTGTATTAAATTGGGAACTTTTGGATGTCTAAGGTTACTGATTATAAGTTTTGAATTAAACTTGCAAAAAGTGAAACTATCGATCCGATATGGCGGACTGTTCCTTTTATTACCGATATGTATTAAATTTGGTACATAAGTGTTAAAAATGATTTATTATTTTTGTTGAGTTAAAACTTAGGAAAATCAAATTGGCTGTTCCAAAATAGTAGACTTTTCCATTTATAAACCGACATGTAAAAAATCAGGCAACTTTAATTATTCTTTTTAATTATCTTTAAGTGTAATTGAAAAATAAAAATCAGCGACCTTGAGGACACCAAACTTAATAAACAAAGTCCGCCATTTTGTATCCGCCATCTTGCATTTTTTGTGATAAAAAAATATTAAATTGCATTATTAACGGAACACCTGTCGAAATTGCAAACTGAAACTACGGCAGCCGACAGCAAGTTACCGCGGCGACAAATCGGGTCGACAGTGAAATGGGCCAGCGGCGAATAGGATCGAAAAATCCCCCCCCCCCCCCAAATTAAATTCCTAGATCCGCCCCTGTTATTAGGCTAACAAATGAAATCAAGTATAACTAAAAACTACTATAGGCAACTATTTACCTATATTTCTTTTTGTTTTCTGTAGCGAAACTACAAAGCACAAAGGGTATATGTCGAATTTTAATTAATTAGTTTGATGTTGTCACTATGAGAACAAAATCAAAGCTTGAATTTCGTGAACAACCCTTTGCTTGTCGACAAACCTCCCTTATCGCCCTCTCTTGTTTGAAAAATTACATTAACCCCAAACTTCTGCACAAAACCATTACCTATTATTTACTATCAAACGTAAATTTTAGTACCCCTGCTATTTTACCCTACTAATTCGATACGCGTTGACTGATCAACAATGCATGAGTGAAAAACTGAAAAAAATCTTGGACTATTCTACATAGTAAATCATTAAACATGTTTTCGTGGCTAATCAGGTAGAAAGAAGTCGTTGTCTCTCATATTTTTCAGTGAGCAGCTCGAAAGCCTAACCTCACGGGGGTCCAAGATCTAATGGACACCTAATAATTGTTGGGTAAAATAGCAGTACTATACTTTTGTAAACTTATCATTATCACTATCCGTAACAAATTCTAATCAGGTTATTAGGTACAATGGCGGTTCTGCAGCAAAAGTCTGGAGGGTAATATTTGCGTCCAGGAAAAAAGCGACAATATTCACACAAAAAAAAAGCCCAAACCTAAAAAAGCGCTCGCCCAAAAGAGCGCAGATAGTAAAACAGCGCACAGGAAAATTATGAACAAGAACATTTTTGGCATATAAAAAATCATAATGAAATAAATTTAAGTCTTTAAAACTAAAAGTTAAATAACTCAAATTAGACGTTATCATAACTTAGACAGTGGGAAAGAAGAATTAAAGAGATCAGTTGGATGACTTGGTCGAGTTAATACCCTGAGAATTTCTGCCTTAAGAAATTCAGCCTGCATAGATGAAAGTTTTCCGAAAATTTATGTATGGCTTCGGTAGTTCAATGTTTAGAATGTTTGCGTACAGAGCAAGAGATCCCGGGTTCGAGTCCCGGCCGAAGCAAAAACTTTTTTCTTATTTTTCTTTCTTTAATTTCACTTCTTGTTTATAGTTTTAGGTCCTTGCATTATTTGCAATTTGGTATTTGATAAGAATACATTGGTTACACACTTTCATCTTGAAATACTGAGGATATTTTTTAGTATGTAGCTTAATTTACCGAATACTGTTCGGGCCAATCTTACTCGCCTCTTGATTACAGCTATTGGTTTCCTTTTTTTAGTTTAATAATTTGTCCCAGGTATACATATTCCTCTACTTGTTCTATTTCCTTTTGGTTTATTCTGATTGTGATATCTTCATCTGTGTTTGTTATGATTTTAATTTTAGTGTAGTTCATACTCAAGCCTATATTTTTAGCTGCTGTATCCAGTTCTTCCAGCATTTTTATCAGTTCTTCTGTCTTGTCTGTTATTAAGGCGATATCATCAGCATATCTTAGGTGGTTCAAGTATTGTTCACTTGCTTTGATGCCTATTTCCTCCCAATGTAAGTTTTTAAAAACATCTTCTAGGGCCTGATTAAATAGTTTAGGGCATATTGTGACACCCTGGCTGACACCTCTTCTTATTGAGGATTGGCTTGTTTTCTTCGTGGATTTTGATTGATGTTGTTGCTTCGCTACAGATATTGGCTATTAAGTCTGTGTATCTGTAATCTATTCGGCTATTAATTAAAGATGCTTTTACTACCCAGTGCTCAATGCTATCAAAAGTTTTTTTGAAGTCTATAAGCGCAATATATAGTGGAATGTTGTATTCGTTGGCTGGTTCTATTAGGATTTTCATGGTTAATAGGTGGTACTATAACTATACTTAACCTTTTCTGAAGGCTGCTTGTTCTTTTGTAAATATCACAGAAACTAAAGCTGTTACGAAGTTTTTGTTTATAACACAAATTATTTACCAAAATGTGGTTTACTATATTCTGAAAATCGCATAGTAATGCGATGCTAAGTTAAAAATTTAGCATTTTGAAAATTTTTTAATTGTCAAAAAACTGTCATTAGCAAGAATGGATTTTGCCCAAAATCTAATAAGCTTTCAAATACCAAAATTGCAAATAATGCAAGGACCTAAAACTATAAACAACAAGTGAAATTAAAGAAAGAAAAATAAGAAAAAAGTTTTCTGCTTCGGCCGGGACTCGAACCCGGGATCTCTTGCTCGCTAGGCAAACATTGTAAGCATTGAACTACCGAAGCCATACATAAATTTTCGGAAAACTTTCATCTATGCAGGCTGCGATGTCTCAATACAAGAACGGAGACTCTCAGGTTATTAACTCGACCAAATCATCAAAGTGATTTCTATAATTCTATAACGTCTGAAAACATGAGATCACCTTTTCGTGTGTTGAAACTTCTGATCGCAATGGGCGATTGCTAATATAATTCTCAAATACCAAAATTGCAAATAATGCAAGGACCAAAAATTATAAACAACAAATGAAATTAAAGAAAGAAAAATAAGAAAAAATTTTTCTGCTTCGGCCGGGACTCGAACCCGAGATCTCTTGCTCTTTAGGCAAACATTCTAAGCATTGAACTACCGAGCTAGCTTGTTAGCTGAAAATTTTATGAACATTGGTTGAGCGGTTTAGAAATTATCGTGTTACCGACAAACATATACACACACACACACACCTACACACACACACACACACACACAGACAGACATCACGACAATATTGCTAAGATAAGGCAAAATACACCCAAATAACACATTTTCGATGTTATCCAAAAAAAAAAAAATTTCGTCAAAACTAATACCTTCTCTAGCCATTGCTGCGAGGGCTAGGAAGGTAAAAATCATGAGACAACAGTACTTTAACTCTCTTGTCGAGACAGTCGAGCCGTGTACATCACATCAGCATTTTAATCAGGGCCGTAATGAAGCATGTCTATTTATCAGAGAGCTTGATTGAGAGTAACGACCCGAGGTTCTCGAATATTTTTTAGAATTAAATTTAGATAAAAGTAATTTAAATGATTACAAAAGGTAATTAAAAATAATTTTCCGCGCAAATGTCTAGGGATATTTTTAACGAGAACGCCATTTTTGCTTATAGATATGTGTTATTCTTTTTTGTAGACAATAAAATTTTATTTTAAACCTTGCATAACAAAGTTGCATTAGTTATATATTTATTAAAAGGCAGCATTTGGCACCTTATGCAATGTTATTTTTAAGGTGCCTTAATCTCTGAACTATAAAAGAATATGGGTGCCATCATATCCTTGCGAATCCGCGATAGACTTTTTTGATTTTTAACGTCCTAGTCCGCGCAGCAATTGTATTTTTTTTTCGATGAATAAATATTTTTGTTTGAGATAACGCCAAAAATGTGTCTGTCTTTAAGGTAAAATAGTGCTCGACTGTTACGAGCTGATTAGATTTGAGTCGAAATCCATTGATGCTAATGAAAGATTTTTTACAGTTAAATAAATTAAAATATGCTAACTTTTTAACGAAGTATAGCATCAATATCTGGTTTTCGGAATATTGTAGAACACGTTTTCCTTATAATTTTTTGGTATATCCAAAAACTTCGAGTGTTTTGTTTCTGAGATATTTACAAAAACTGTTTTGATGACTGATATAGCATGGAGTTTACTTGAATGGGCTAGGAAGGTATAAGATCCGTCATAGATTCATTTATTATAAATCAAGTACCCTAAACAACAAGTCGGCCGGGACTCGAGAGAGAGATTTCGGGTTTTTGATTTGAATTTCCATACCAGTGACAGTGGGAAAGAAGGATCATAGAGGCCAGTTTAATGGCTTGTTCCTATTAATACCCTGAGAATTTCTTGTTCTTGTATTGAGACACCACACACATACATGGGTAAAAGTTTTCCGAAAATTTATGTATGATCTTTGCTGGCTTAATGAGAGAGCGTTTGCATACAGAGCAAGAGATTCCAGGTTCAAGTCCCAGCCGAAGAACTTTTTATAATTTTTCTTTCTTTAATTTTACTTGCTGTTTATGGTTTTAGGTCCTTGCATTATTTGCAATTTGGTATTGAAAACTACCCTATATTTTGTTATGGTAAATTATGAAAGCCGAAAAAGAAAACTAGCTGAAATTTAATCATCTGGCAACAGCAATAGTACGAAAATGTATTTATACAAAAGTTAATAAACAAATTAAGAAAAAAATTAAAACAAATGTATAATAAAGGCAAATTTTAGTATGCGTAAATTAAAAAACAAAGAAGCCGACGTAGGGTATCTGAAACACAGTACGACGCATACGCATTTATGCTCAGATAAATAGTGGTGTAAAAGTGAGTGAGTAATATGAACCCAAAATCCCGTTGAAAATGAGACACTTAAACAAAAAACACTAATAATTAAATTCCGATAGATTTTCTGTTATAAACTGATAGCAGCAGTTGTAAAGACTTCATAGCTCCAATTTATTTATTTTTTTATAAAAAATAGGTTCATAATTAAAATTACAAAATCCATAGCTTTATTTGTGGTATAAAACTTTTAAAAACGTTACCGAAACTTTTGTCGTGTGACTTTGTAGATCGGTTTTGCTATAAATAAATATCTTTGCACTTATTTGTTGAATTTAGGTAAAAAAAAAACAAAAATTTATTTCTCAATTTTACCCTGAATTTCTTATTTTTCGTTTAGACTGCGATCCAACTGTTTATACGTGAATTTTTTAACTTTTTCAAGGTAAAAACTGAGACAGTTTTAATTTTTTTTTATCATATTATAGGTCAAATTTCTATGTTTTTACATTTGCAATATTTTTCTGATTATTGCTTATATTCTACAAGAGTCCTACAGAGGAGTCCAAAATCTTAAAAATATAAGAGTTTTAAAAACTGTATCATTTTTACACCAATTAACCCTACGATTGAGCATAAACCGGTTCAAAGAATCTAAAAATGAAGCACTCATAGCTTGCTTGTGATTTGTCACGTTGACACACAGCTGCCATCTGGACAGCTGCCTTGTGAGTGGACGCCATATTTGTTGTTCATTTACATTTTGCGTTGTTTTACGTTTGTCGTCAAAAATTATGTTTTTTTTTGTGAAAAATGGAAAATAATTTACGTAAAACATATCCGGTTTGTACAAAAATGTCCGGGAGAAGTAAGGGAGTGCCATTCCATAGGTAAATACTTGTATTTAGCTTTATAATTTGTTAGTAAAGTTAGGAGTGGTTTTTAGATGCTATTAAGCATTATTTATGGTATCTACAATAAATATACACAAATAATTTTAAAATTTAAATCCATAATTTGGTAAATTTTCACCCAATCAATTAGTTTTTAGAAAAAAAATATTAGACAATAACCTAACTTTTTAACAATTGTCAAATGTAGTGACGTAATGGAGTATGATCCGAAAGCGCCAAAACTGACGCATGCGCAGTAACCGAAAAATACATTGTGCGTCTTTAAAGTCTGGAATAACAGAGTTTTTAAGAAAATTACACGTTCATAAGAAAAAAGTTCGAACAATTCGATTCCTATTCTAAAACATAACACGATTTTTAAAAAAAAGGTACCTATGTCGTGTTTTGGAATAAGAATCGAAGTTTTCGAACATTTTTCTTGAGAACATGTAATTTTCCCAAAAACTACGTAATTCCAGACTTTACGGACGCACTTAGTTTCTATTGTTGCTACTCTCTTGATGCTATCCTTGAGATAATTTTTGGATAGTATTCAACTCACCCATGCCTATCGGGCAGCAGCCCAATATAGCGTGAGGGCATCGAGTCAGCGAGGCTGAAAAGTTGATGTTTTATTTAAATTCGTTTAGGTACATTTTGGGCACGTTTCTGCTTGCCGAGCTTGTCTTGTTAGGCACGAATTATGTTGATGGCCAGCACGGGATAAAAAACCAATGAGGTCAGTTAAAAAAATGTATATTATATATATTTCACCCAGGGTCTACTACTGTTAGTATAAGAGATAACAAAAAAGTGTATATACAAAACTATTAAGGCAATTATTAGAGACATTTTAGGTCAATTAAAAATACAGAAAATTTAACAGCTATCACAGTTATTGTTACTAAGAACACCGATAACATTCAGGGCAGAAAGATAGACTGTGAAACACTAAAGATAAGCATAACACAAACGTTAATTTAGTTGTTTCACAAACCTTCAAATTTTGTTTATTATTATTTGTTTATTTAGTTTTATTAGATTTATGGCTTTTTACAAATCAAACTACCGAATTTTAGTAAAAAATTCGACTGAATTAAAAAAAAAACAATATTAAACTAACCGAAAAAATAACGATAATATTAAAGGACGGCCACCGTAAGTACCGGGCGTTGTTAGCGTAAATAACAAAAAATGAGCGACAAGCCCAAAATGTCCCCATTAGCGATGGACCGTTCGGTTATATTTTGTTCAATTCCTTTAAACGTGAGAATCTAATGAATCTAGCACAAAGCAGTTAACCAAGAAAAATATCATGTATTTTCATTACTCGTTTAACCAAAGATAATCTACCCCTGGAGCAGCTCTATTCATGGTTACTAAATCTCGTATTATTACGGTGCAAGCACTTAAGCGCGCTTAAGGGTTTAATCGCGATTAAGTCCTTGTTGCTTACATACAAAACAACAAAGTGGGAGAATGGATTAGCTAAGCGTTGTTACGGTGCATCTAACGATAAAACAATGAAAATGCATGATATTTTGACTTTTCTTGGTTTAATCTCTGTTAGATTCTCGCATTTAAAGGAAGAGAACGAATAACCGAACGGTCCATCGCTAGTCCTTGGCTTTTTAGGGTTTATTGTAAAATGTCACAAAATTTTAGCAAACAAAACAAATGTATATCGCAAAGTTATAAAAAAAAATACTAAATACAGTGTCCCCAAAATCGACGTCTTTGAGAATTTTTTATGTTAAAAAAAACTCTATATATTAGATTCAATATGCCTCACTTACCATTTCGCTGTTTCATGACCAACTAAAGTTTTCTCTTACCTAAAAATAAAAAAAAATAATTATAATATTTACCGTTGTGATTCTGAGTCTATGTATTTATACCTTTCATAAAGGTAATATAATTTCTAAATACCTTCTTGTATAAAATTTTTGTCTATTTGTGCAAAAAGCTGCTGCGAGCGCAAGCACTATACAGGATGTTAATAAAATATGTCGCCAAACCTTGGAGGATTATTCTTTGAGTAATTCTAAAAAAAAACTTTATATAAATATGGGTCTGCAAATGATTAGTTTTTGAGATAGAGGTTGTTAAAGTTTTAATTTTTTGTTTGTTTTTTCTTTTTTCTTTATAACTCGTGCAGTTTTTGAGATGTTTAGCTCAGATCTAAAACGTATATGTAGCAACAAGGTATACATCATTAAACATGCCAAATATTGGGAAAAAAATACAAGGCGATATTTTTTTCAGGAAAATGCTCCCGTTTTCCCCAGAACTTTTTTGCAGATTCCAAAATATAAAGTGAATTCCTTGTTTTATTCAGAAACTTTTTGATTTCCTGCAATTTTTTCTATCTCTAATCGTTTTTACGAAAAAAGATAATTTACCTCTTCAACTGCTATTAAGAAATTACATAAGTCATTTAGTAGGAGATAAGTTTTCATTTTGTGTCTTTTCTCTCGAAAACAGTTAGAGATACGAAAAATTGCAAAAAATCAAAAATTTCCGAATAAAAAAAGAAAAAAAAAAGGTATCCATTTTATGTCTTTGAATCTGCCATTGGCTTATTGCAAAAAAAGGCAAAACAAGAACTTTACATATGCAGGGAAAGGAAACAAATTCAAATTTTTGAGTTTTTTAATCTTTTCCTGTAGTTTTCTCATACTCTCATACCTGTCAGTCTCCAAATCTCAGCTCTCAGGAGGGGAGTCAAATTAAATTTTGATTTTTTTTCCGCGGGTTTAGTCATAATGTCGATGAATATGCAAAATTTCAGCATTGTGGCATGTCTAGATGCAAGCCCGGATTTGGGGAGGGGCGTAATGTGGTAATTACCTCCCCCGCCCTGGAACAAAAAATATGCATTTTTTGGTATTGATTAAAGGAAAAATATGCTAATTTCCCCCCCCCCTAGAAAAAAAAATATATTACAAATAATTTTTTCGTCGACTATTACCCCCCCCCCCCCTAGATTTTCACCCAGATCCGCGCTTGTCTGGATGTACAATAGAATTTTGATGATATATACATGAGTGAGTGTGTGAGTGAATGGCAAGTTCGATGTTTTTCAAAATTCCGTAACAACTTTACTGCATTATTGAAGTAGATAAAACTTAAAGAAATTATTGGCCCTTTTGAGGTCTACGACTGTGCAAAGTTTGAGTTTCATAGCTGATTCCGAAATAGAGTTATAGATGTGTCGAATATGGGCTGAAATATTTCAAGAAAAGGTGGTACAGCAGTTAACATGAACTTACTGGGGCAGTGCTATGCCGTGCCCCTAGATATTTACAGTGAGGACAGAATTTTTTACACACTTACAATGATTTTCGATTTGGGGCCATGTAGGATGTGATCTTTCACTTCGTGCGAACTGAAGAGCTTTGGCCAATAGAAAGCTCGGGTCTACTACGATATACCTCGATGCTGGAAAATGCGTGTTTTTTTTTTTAATAATAAGTTTAGGTCTTTTTATACCGTTTTCAAGAAAAAAAAATGCGGATTTTTCACATTTTTTTTAGAAATTTCAAAATTAAAAAATTAGTAAAAAATTACACAAAATGCTATAGAAAGAGGTTATTTGACGTTTGTGATGTCGAGATAAAAACGGGCGGCTCACAATCCACTGAACTTGATCTAAATGGTCAATTAGCCAAAATAAGGTGACCAACTGTCTGGCAAGGGACGAAAAAAGGTAATTGTGTTTTTAGAAATGTATTTACGCATAGAAATATGGGTACACCATATTTTTTAAATCTAACGTTCTAACTGACATCTGGCTCCAACCATTTAATTGGTCGCGCATTTTCGTCCAAAATCGTCTATTGAGTATTTATAATGGAAAAAATGATGCAGAAAGCTATATAGTTTGTTATTTATCATAAAAATGATGTAAAAATCAGCACAACCGAACATTCTAATCAGCCTAACCTGACCTTACATAAAGTAAACCACAAAAACGGTAATTCAGCAGTTCGGTTTGGTTTGGTTCGGGTCGGGCTTAGGTAAGGTTTGTTGCGTCTTAAAGTAATTCAGCAGGAGTCGGCTGCGCCGACTCCTGCTGAATTACTTTAAGACACAACAAACCTTACCTAAGAACAAGTCAAACCGAACTTAACTGAGGCAAACCGAACTTAACTGAGGCAAACCGAACCCAACCGAACCGAACCGAACCGAACCGAACCGAACCGAACCGAACCGAACCGAACCGAACCGAACCGAACCGAACCGAACCGAACCGAACCGAACCGAACCGAACCGAACCGAACCGAACCAAACCGAACCGAACCGAACCAAACCAAACCGTACCGAACTGAACCGAACCGAACCGAACTGAACGGAACCGAACCGAACCGTACTGCACAACCAATAAGCAAGAATCGGCTGCGCCGATTCTTGGTGAGTAGTTCTAAATAAATAATTTCCTATAATTTGGGCCTTTAACCCTCAGATGCCCCGTAACAAGGCTTTGCTAATCCATTCTCAATCTTTGTTGTTTTGTATGTGAGCAACAAGGACTTAATCGCGATTAAACCCATGATCGCGCTTAAGTGCTTACGGTGCATCTGAGGGTAAGTCAGCGTAAGCAAATCGAATTGGGAAGTTTGATATGGCCGAATGACCTGGAAACAGTCGGCCCAGCAAAAAATTTCTCTCAATGTGTCAAAACATCTGTAGGAAGGTCAACTGTACAAATTTTCAAAATTTTGTGAAAAAACCGCGAAAAAACACGAAAAACTAGGTATGTAATTAATTTAAAATTGTTAAATTATTAATCCTAAGCTAATTTACAAATTTATGTCGAAAATTTGACGATGCAGTGATAGAAATTGATTTTTTCAACCAAAACAAGTCAAAGAAAATCACTATGTAACGTTTTTTTAAAAAATTATTTTTCAAAAAAACCATACTTTTTTTTAAATTTCCCGTATCTAAATCGACTAAAAATAGTCCAAAGAATCATTTCCATACAAAAAAATCGTTATATAGGGCGTTTTGACGAGCGAGGTATAACGTAGTAGAACCGAAAGCTCTGAACTGTCACGTGTTATGCGATAAGTCCTCTGCTGTAGAAGCTTCTCTTGCACAACGCTCAAGAAGTATTCTATTACTACGATGTGATAGTTCTTATCACATGCTTTGACCAATGGCAAACTTTAAATTAGTTCCGAGCCATCACGTGGTATGCGAAAAGACCTCCATTGCGCAAGCTTTTCTTACAATCCGACCGAGAAACGTTCAGTCGGTACAGGGCAGGAGAACGGATTTCACTTTAAACGCGTAAAATTCACTAACTGTGAAGAGCGCGCGGCACTCAAAGTTTGCTATTGGTCAAAGCGTGTGATGTGGACGATCACAAGTTTTAAGTATGAGAATAGAGCCCCAGATATTCATCGTGAAGGCGGAATTTGTTACACACTTACAGTCATTTTCGGTTCGGGGCCGTGTAGGATCTTCAACTTCGTGCAAACAAAAGAGCTTAAGCGAATAGAAAGCTCTAATTTGTCACATGTGCGATAAGACCTCTGCTGCACAGACTCAAGAATTGTTCTATTACTTCGGGATCGTAAAACATATATCACTGCTATCGCGTTGTTATGGTTAAAAATTCACTCTTCATTTAACAGTGCGCGACTACTTTACTTCTTGCTGTTGGTCGAGACGATTATGAGAATCAGCCTTCAGTCTGAGGTTCTAAAGGCGAAAATCACGGTATTTAAAAAGAAAAACAAATTGAATATTCTCCCTTACTCCTATGCAGTGGCGTGTCGTATAGGGGCTCTCTGCGATTGGCGCCCCTGGCGTCCTTTGAGAAGAAAGTAGTAAAACTAAATTTAACGCAAAAACAAATGGTGCGTGTGTTATTATTTAAAAAAAAGGTTTGTAATTTATTTGACTCCCATACCTATATTTGCGCCCCTTAAGCTCTTCGCCCCCCCCCCCCCCGCCCTTTTATCCACGACACGCTACTGCTCCAATATACATAACCGTGCCATTGTTTCTAAGTTTTTGCAAAAAAAAACAATATCCCTTTCTTGTCGTGTACTCTAACGTCGCCGTCGTCGTCGTCTTCTTGTAAAAAGCGCAAAAAATAAACGAGTTTTGTCATTCGGGCCAAGGACAACCTCATTACTCCCAGCGAAACAAGAATAAAATTCTTTGAAAAATAGTCGTTTTTGCTGTGCGCCATTTTGTTGTAATCTGCTTTACCTGTGTGCTTTGTATACTTCATCCATTTTATCAAGAAGAGTGCAATATTTGACATATTTTTAAAAAAGGGAAAAACACGACAAACTCATCAATTTTACAATCAAGCCATTGTTTAGAGAGAGACGCACCTTTCATCCTTGTTTATTTATAAGGGTTAGAAACGTAATATCAGCAACCTGGACCATATTAACACGTTAACGTTTTTGCAACGCATTACGTCGTCGATATCCCTTTCGTCAATTTTTAATATTAGTATTTAGCTTTGGACTTTTAAGGATTTTTCAAAAAATTTGCAAAATTTTAACCATTTTAAATAGTGGATTGACTAACGAGCAAACATTTTGCTCACAATTGTTCAAAATTTGGTTTAAATCTATTGGCTAAAAAATGGATTACTGGCCCATTTTTACCAAGTTTCTGTAATATACTTAAGCGTACATTTCGTTGTTGATCTTCCAAACTGACGCATCTCAAGAAAATGCAGTTTTGAGAAGACCATAACACTACCTTATTTGTGTCGTTCTTTCATCTCCCAAAGTGTCGTAACTCATAACAATCCTTTAAATAGCACAAAAATCATTAGATCCAAGAACATTTTTAGTGATATACATCCAATATAAACTTTCCCTAAAACTTGAAATTGCTCTCTTGTAAAATTACAATAAATGTTACGTCAGTTTGTAAGATCAACGACAATTTGTGCAAATTTTAAGTTGATATCTTAATTCCTTGGACATTTTTCGCTGACCGCGGAAGCATCATGTAACAATAGGGACTTATTGGAATAAAACCTGACTTTATTCTGACAGATTTAGAAAGAAAACTGAACAGCTGACCTCTCAAACTTGACATACCAAGGTCAAATTTAAAAATAAAGTCGCTATCTTTCATTTAATAAAAACAGGCACCAATAAATTCGGTTCTGTGTCTGTTTGTCCGTAACACGATAGCTCCTAAACCGGGAAACCGATTTTGATAAAATTTTCAGATAAAATAGTGTTCACCACTAAGGATCTGATTAGATTTTGGTCAAAATTCATTAATGCTAACAGTTTTTTAACAATTAATTTTTTTTTTAAATGCTTACTTTTAACACATCCTCGTATCAATATGCGGTTTTCCGATTATAGTAGACTACACATTTTGCATAATAATTTTTGTTATTACCAGAACTTCGTAAGAGCTTCAGGTTCTAAGATATTTACGAAAAACTGTTATCAAGACTTATATTCATGGCTTCACTGAATTGTGCTAAAAGGCTAGCTAGGAAGGTATCAAATCCGTCATGGATCCATTTATGATACAAACAAACAAGATAGTTTTTCATCATCATGCCAAAAATGGCTGACGACTAACGCAATTTGTCACTGTTGACATTTGAACGTCACATGTCATTAACGGCTTCCGTGGAACGTCACATGTCGTTAACGGCTTCCGTGGAACGCCGCAAACTCACGGACCGTTAACATAAGAATTTTGTCGCATGTAGAACGTACGCGATTGTGTTTTAGCGAGCTTCTATTAGATTCCGCGCCATTTGACTGGCGCTGACTGCATAGGTCATAGCAGTGTTGAGGGAAATCCATTTACTTGACATAGGGAAAGGTGGGGCAATAAGAAACAGGGGTAATAGGAAATATTTTTTCGCTACTCTTGCATTTTTTGCATAATTTAAACTTCGTCCATCTTAAATTATAATATAGCGGTCGAAATTTTTTATTTATAATTTTTTCAATAATTTCGGTTATATGATGAAAAGGTATTAACAGAACACCCGGTGGATTTAGATTAAGGCCGGCTTTGAAAATTTACCCTGTTACCTTCACAAAAGTTTGGTGGAATTTCGGGAAGGATTGGGGACTTATCTATTAAAATAGAACTTCAAAGATAAGCTGCTGAGCACCATGGCCTTTATTTTTTTGTTGGCCAAATAATAAATTTTTTGTGTTTTTTAACAGATTTTTTACTAACATGGATGAAGTATGCCAAGATTGGAGGGTATTTCATTATAAAATTCTTCTTTGCTTTATTTGAAAGTCTTAAACATAGCAGAGATTTAATTCACTTTTTAGATCACATATGTAACCACACTTATATAATCGTAAAAAAATATGTAAAAGACTCTGTCGTAGAATAATTTTGCTAACTAAATTTACCTTTAACGAATTTTAAAATGAAATAACTATAAATAATAAAAACATAATAAACATAATAAATTGTAACCTACAGTTCATTTCATGATAACTTTTTGACAGTTATCATAATAACCAGCCCAGGCCTGCGAAAAAAAGTTTTAACGAAGGCCAACAAGAAAATACAGGCCACGACCCTGAAATAATCAGCTGTTCTCGGGGGGCTGACGTTTACGTTGGGTCTTATGGGAGGCCAGACTTTTTTTACGATATTTTCAATATGGCTCTACAGATTTCCGCGAAATTTCAGTGAAATATTCTCTGACGTCATCCCGATATTCCACCAAACTTTTGTAAGGATGCAAGATGATTTTAAGGTTAAAATCTTCAAGTTTTAGCATTTCTTATTTAGAATTCTGCTTTAAATTTAATTTTAGTGTAAGCTAATGAAGCGGCTCTGAAAAATTAAGGATTACTATGCATTTAAAACAAATTGTTCTGCAAGAATATAATAAAAGCAATCGCAAAACCCGCTTTATTTAAAAAAAATCAAATATTCATGAACCGTCATTCGAACTTCAATATTTTCAAGACAATCAGCTATGTCGTGACGTGATCATCAAAAAAAATCAGCCCTCGATATGACGTCAACAAAGTGGAGGATTTTGGCCCGTCCGTTTTAATAGCGCTGTTTTAACTATTCATTTAAGTATGAAACCTCATTTCAAAATTTAAATGACTTTTAATAGGTTTGACATATCTACATTTTTTAAGTTCCTAAGGTTTTATAAAGCTTAAAAACTTATATAAACATTTATAAATACATTTAAAAGTGCAAAAAACGTAGCCAAATGGCGGTAGCACGTTCTAGGGGTGGTTGTCCAAACTGACCCCACCCTCCCCTACCACCTAACAGGGAAACCCCCTTTAATTGGTAACGGCTATACTATATTACGAATTATTGTAGTTAAATGAGTTTTAAGAAAACTTGCTTAACATTTGTATTATTTTCATACATTTTGTCACCAATAACGGATTATTTTACTAAAATAAATTGAAGAACTTGACAACTTTTCCTCAGTTTTAACAAATAACCATCAAAAATAGGGAGCCCCTTTTTCTATTAGGTAACGATACTTTTTTGGATTCATTTGACTTTAGCCGGTATTCTATTATACCCTAAATAAATATACATATACTTTAAGAAGGTCAAAAAGCGGTCTTTTTTTTAGAATAAATTTTAAAAGTTATTGTGAACATTTTAGTTGAGAGAATATAAGAGCTTTTACCTGTTCAAACTCAAACTCCTTGTTTGTTTGTTTAAGATTTTTGATTTCCGAAAAACTTTCCATTACTTAGGCGGATGCTTATGTGAAGAAGCTTTTATACAGTTTTCACAGTTTTCGGCTTTCTTTACCCATCTTGGTACCGAAGCTCTTGATATATTTCGAAAGTTAAAGTTTAGCAGTCGCTTTTTAATTTTTCTAAGTAATTCCCAATAAGATGAGGTAGTTTCACAAATAAGATTTATTTTAAGTAACCTCCAAAATTTCATATTCAGGGTCTTTATATTTTGCATATAGCGACACTGATCGAATGTCGCTACTAAAACTTAACCTCAATCTTTACCTAACCTAAACTCAAAACGTGTGCTTTTTTAAATTTTTTTAAGGCATGAAGATAATCATAACTCGTCATAGGTCCTTTTTAAAGGACAATAAACAGAAAGAGGTATAAAAGTTATGTTTAAGAAAGAAATTAATTATTAATAAATTAGGCCTATCATAATATTGTACCTCAGTTCTTATAATTTATGCATATTGAATGAATAAATAAACGAAATTATATTTTTGTATTATATATAATTTTGTTTTTTAAAATTTTTGTGAGCCTTATAAAAATAAATGTTCACGTGCGCAAGTATGTCTCTTTACTGCAAAAAGGTTCGGTTCGTTAAGTCTGCCTCGCGTCGTTCGGTAACTACTTATGAGTATGAGAAAGTATCCGCACTTATAGGATAGAAACTATTGTTAATAGCAAAAAATTGTCTAGATGTGAAAAATATAGTTTTATTTAAGTAACAGATTCTATAAAAAAAACATCCTAAACACAATCTAAAACATAGGGCGGCAGGGTAGTGGTGTGGTATGGTCATCGGCTTCACATACAGAAGATACCAGCCTCGCGTTTCGAACAACGATGCAAAAACAAAAAAAATCCGTCGCCTTGTCGCCCGCTTTCTTTTCAGCGTTAACCAACCGTCATCGAATAAGCATCCGATGCGATGCACGCAAAAATATAGGTTGACCTTGAACATCGAGAATATACGTAGGTGTAGTCCAGGAGTCGACACGCCGCCAGCCGAGAACCCAGGGATCAGTGGCGTATATAGAAAAAAGTTTCGGGGGGGGGGGCCGAGACAGTTTCGGGGGGGGGGGGGGGGGGGCTGAGACCTCATGAGGCCGTATTTTATGCTATTTTATGTTTGTATTCATGAAATATGTGGAAAATATCTAAAAAAAATATTAGCATCGGGGGGGCCCGGGCCGCCCAGGCCCCCCCTTATATACGCCACTGCTAGCATAATAACCCAGGAGCCTGCTATAAGTGCTATATAGTCGGAACCAGGATTGCGCCAGCATAAATCTCCAACAGTTAACTCATGACGACCACGACGGTTGCGCTGAACAGAAAAGAATCGTCTATAACCAAGTTCTGCTGGGACGATAACGGTGTTAGATAGATGCAAGTCTATCATGTAGCAGGACCACCTTTCGGAAGGGGTGTAAACAAAAAGGGCGCGCCATGTGCCTATTCGCTAGACCAAAGTGGTCTTCCCACCACTACTACTAATCTAAAAACATAGAACAAAACAATCCTTGGTTTCTTATGTTAAAAACAGACGAAGTTAGTTGTTAGATTGCGGCAACACTGTGCACTGGTGTTGCACCACGTATTCTAAACCTTGCACTCAGAAACAGGGCGAGCGTTCAGAATACATTTTGATTCCGGGGAAACAAATGAGTGTAATCTCCCGGAAACGTTCCGGGATCACTCCCCTTCCAGGACTTTGAAGAATGTTGCTCCTGGTGTTTATATTGCCACAACTTAACCTTGCCTGTTGTGGCGAGCCGCCGCTGTGTTAAAATGATTTTTATGCGTCATTTTGAGATTTTGAAATATTACATAAAATTGTCATTTCCTTATGAAATGACCCTGTATTTCCATACACATTTTTTGTTATTATATTTAGTTTAAATTTTTTGCCTACGCGCAACACGTCACGTCATATTAAGTAATTCTAACCCTGATTTACAGAATTAAATATAAGTTGGAATATCCCATAAATCGAAAATAGAAAAATTATAGGCCCCCTCCAAAATAAGATGTAGCTTAAACATGGCTTGCTATTATATATCAAGAGGCGGCTTTTA
Organism: Aspidapion aeneum; assembly: GCA_963576565.1. NCBI lineage: Eukaryota > Metazoa > Arthropoda > Insecta > Coleoptera > Brentidae > Aspidapion > Aspidapion aeneum. Next base: position 205,473,818 of record OY755038.1, read on the forward strand.
AAAATTTTGCCTCGGCTTGGGTTATTTTTTTCCTCTAGCCTTTCTAGAATTAGCCTGCAAAAACATAGAATTTGGGATACCTTATACAGAGGACCGAAATATACACATAAAACTGGACCTGAAATTCTTGAAATCGCCGCCTTATAAAGCACCAACAATATTTAATTGGTTTGATATTTCTTTTAATAAATAAAGATTATGTGCAGTGTTTTTGATTTTTAATGTGGGTGCGTAATATTCTATATTTTTTCTAGCCAACTAAACATAAAATATTTAAAAATAAAAAAAATACCCTTAGCTTTACATTTTGTCGTTTCTGCGAGAGCCATTTTAATTACGGCCTATTTAGCAGGACTGGAATTGACGGCGGACCGCATAAAGAAGAGCGGCAAAAATTTACCAACCCTATTATTAAAGTTTTTTCTTCCTCGTGGACGTAAAGAGGTCGCGACGTTAGTTTACAGGATGATCCATATTGTCAGGAATGTAAATTACCCTTGAGTGTGCCACTGTACAAAACCAACATGGAAAAACGAAAAGCGCAAAAGACGGTTTTGCATAGATAACAAAGTGGTTCCGCCTTCTTCCACAATAATAACCGTCTAGGTGCCATCTACCACACAGCAGGTGGTTGATGCGTGAAAACTACTGAAAAGTGAAGAGTGGGAGTTGTACTGGTTAACCGTGAGGATAAATCAAGTAGAGAAAGGGATTTCCCTTAAAGTGATTGGGTATTGAAAAACTGTGAGATTAGAAAGTGTTGTCTATAAAATATCATTTTATCTCTGTTTTTGTTTAGGTTGACTTGTTTAGCTCATTAGCTAGAATATAAAGTAAACTTTAGAATTATTACAAACACCATTGACTTGGTTCCTCCAAGCTCTTCAAAGTGGGGATAATGAATTACTCCAACCTACCGTTAATAAAAACCCAAACTTTGAGGAGACAAGTTGGTAGTCACATTCTAAGTTTTGTTGAATTAAAACTAAAACCTCTAAAGTAATTCTCAGTAAAGAAACATAAGATTGTTTTATTTAAAAGATATTTGCAGTTTGTTATTTTGGTAAGTTAAATTATTATTTTATTATTTGGGCTTGTACCAATTTGTAAATTACAACAATGTTTTATTTTGTATCCATTAAAGAGATCTACAATATATCTATAGACATACATTTAGCATAATTTAGTCTCATAATCAAGCCAGTTTAAATGATAAAATCCTAAAAATTGTTTAATGCTCATCTTAAATTTACTGAATAACAAGTCCAGCATAACAAACGGAAGTACTGCCAATAGTTCGAAAGCTGGTAGGCTTTCATCGGAAAAGCGATCCTTTAAAGACATTATCAGAGGCTCCAAATAATGTATTAATAAAGATTTTTTCCAGTACTCTACTGGGTTATTTGCTGTACCGTTCATACGTTTGTGCTGGATTCAGCTAAAATAGTGCTTATAATACTCTTTTAATGTGATTTTTATATTGCTACAAATTTAAACTTTTAGATTGCCAGATACTGGCCACAGATTCCAAAAACGCAAAACTCTTTGCTGTCATAGGCACAGGGAAATACCGGCCTTGTTGAAGCACTGTAAAGCTGAAATGCCACCTTTTTAGCTGCAGAATTGCCGTCTTCTTATAGTTTTTGAAGTCCTGCAAGGATGCTTAAAAAGATGTTTTTAAATACAACAATAACTTTGTATTTTAGAGACCACAAAGAGAGAAATATTTGGACCAATTCTTCGTAAAACTTCACGGAAAAACGAATTATATCCTTCACAGTATCACTACAGAATATATCGTTAGGAATAAGTGTATCTGTTGTATAATATCGTTGCTTGATGATCAAACAACGATAATATTATGTAGATAGGAGTTAGTTTAAAGTTCTAACTGGATTAATTGGGAAGTTATTAGATTAAACGCAAATTTTAGTGCCCGTGAATTTAAACATTAAACAATAGAAACAAAAACTTCTTTTTACCCAATTAGACACGAAAACTTGTTTGATTATTAAATTATTTTGAACATTTAGAAGGATGGGGGCAAATGCCACGATTGTCCGTCACCCCATCAGCATATATTTTATAAGGACGGAAAGTGCATCTCTTTCTAAACCATGCTGAGTAGAACCGACGTTTTCCTTCTTTGATTTTCCCTTAAACTTTGTCTTTGTTAAGTTTGTCGCGTCTCGTTTCGTAAAATATGTCATACATTCAATACAGACACTATTTTAAATGTACCAAGACATCCATAAATAATGCTTCGTACTAGTTTCATTTAAAATCTAATGTACCTAACTTGTTCTCTTCAGGACAACTATGTCATATTTTCATAAGGTTTTGGCGGCATTTCTTTACAAAGCAATAGTGCTATGAATGGTTAAATCAGACCTTTCCAGTTAGCCGTAAAGCACATTCTTCTCTATATTGTCCCCAAATTTTTTTTAATTAACATGTGTTTTCTACAGAACTTGGAATATATATATGACATATATATGAATTACATTTGTGGTGTATTTGTCCAAATGAGATAACCAGCAGTGTTAGTTAATTGATAATATATATTGTATTGTTTCAAAAAACATAAAGAGTGGATATGAGTATACTTAAAAAATCACCATTTAATGGAATTCACCCTGTATAAGAAAGGAGAAAAAGCCTTTATAACTAATGCCCTGCCACAGACCGTGGCTTTCGTATTTTTCATAAGCCAACGCAAAATACTTATTAATTAGGAGGAAATATGGATTTTGCGGTCGGCCAGGCCCTGGTCGCCCGATTATGATGGGGAAGAGCGTTTTTGCCCTAATTCTTTATCGAGTAATCGGTTTTTAAGCCCCTCTCGCGATTTATTAGAGTTCTTTGCAGAAGCGGAGTTATGGACAACTTCGCAGCGAGTTTTGAATTATTTTGAAGGGGGTCTAAAGCAAAATATTTTGGCCGGTATTTATAACAGATAAATAGCGTCCAAATTTATGCGTATTATTTATTTTTTATAAATAACTGTTAAGTAATGCTTGAATAATCATTAGATTATACAGGGTTATCCAGTTTTCTAGCCCTGTTTGTGGAAAGGCCTGTAAATATTATTATTTAAAATTTTGGCCGAGATCTAGTTTATTAAATATTTTGGCCGTTATTTGTAAAACAACGGTTAAATACCTAATGCATAAAAAAATATGTTGGAGGGTTGAAAGTTTTTTAACTCCTCTGGTATAGAGCAGTGCAATAATATTTTATTTAAATTGATTAGTCGTACTCTAAGGGTAAAGCCCCCCCCCCCAGGACCACTGAATATTGACCCCAAAACATGAATTTTCACCAAAAATCCAGATTTAAATGTATCGATCTGCGCTCAAGCCCCCTCCAGGATCAATCACTGCATATCGTTCTGCACACTAGCCCCTCCCCAGGATTAATTTCTGCATACGTCACTAATATTAAGCTTCGTACAGACTTCACGTTTGGACCAATCAAAATAAAACGGCGACCAGTCATTTGAATCTTGAAGGAAAATAAAACTGAAAGCATTTGTGAAAACAGCACAAACGTTTGATTGATTGATTGAAAATTCTTTATTTCAAGGATAGGTCAATAACAAAACACACACAGTGAAATAGTGTCAAAAATTTGATATCTGATGGTATTTTTTTTTTTAATTTTTTCAAGCTTGTCTCTAATTTTAGCCGATTTGGTAGATTGTTGTACAGTGTTTTACAAAAATAACATGGAAACTTTGCAAAGTGTTAATTTATGGATTGGATATAAAAAAATCCAACGTTCTGGTGCTATAAGTGTGAGAATTATCAGTTTTAAAATATGCATCTTTGTTCTTAAACATAAAAATTAACGTTTCATAGATAAAAAGTCCCATCACCGTCATAATGTGGTTTTTTTAAAAACCCCTCTACAACTTTCTGTATATTTTATATTAAAAACATTAACGTATTATTAAAAACTATTCTTAACATTATTTTCTAGATAATAAAAACTTCTTCCAGCTGACTTGTTGCCTTAAATTAAAAGATAATGCCAAATCGACATTGTGATTAAAAGTTTGCAAAGTAAATATGTTTCAGAGAGCTGCGGTGTCAAGATATTTATCTATTTTGTTGAGTTTTGAACATAAGAAAATTATTTGTTGTTCCCATTTAAGGGACTCATGTATTTGAATCCCCAAAAATACTAAGCTGTTTTCAACGATAAAACTCGCGTTTGAAGATGTAACAATAGTTTCTGGAAAATTATTATTATTATTTGGAGTTCTAAACAATACTGTTTGTGTCTTTTTTTGGTTGAGAACTAGTTTATTTCCGGCAAACCAGTTATCTGTTCTCTCAAGAAAAGTATTTAATTGCTCCAGCAATTCTCGTAATGTTCCTGCACTTAACTGAAGATTTGTGTCATCTGCAAATTCGGTTATATATTCATTTTCATTATCAATAATTGTCGAAAAATTAAATGTCAGAAATAGCAAAGGTGACGCTATACTGCCTTGTCGCAAACCTACGTTACTTTCTTTTATTTCAGATTTAAAATTTTGACCAACCAGTTCTGTTAATTTCAGTTCTTTGTTTATTGTGCGCTTATAATAATTCTAACCAATTTACTGTACTCCTTTTTATACCGTATTTTTCGATTTTAAATAGCAGTTACTTATGGCCTAGCCAGTCGTATGCTTTTGTTAACACAAGGAACATGCCTAGAACTATCTGGTTTTTCTAAAGTGCTTTTAAAATCTCACATGTAAACTAAAAAACTGCTGTTCCTATCGAGTTCTTTTTTTCAGCATTTTCTGTAAAAAAGTTTTCATTTTTCATGAAAGCCAAAGCTCTACTACAAAATGTGGTTTCGAAAAACGTAGAAAAATACGGTAACAAACTAATAGGCCAAAAGTTTTCTCTGAGACTACTGTTTCATCTTTTGTGCAAAGGAGCAACCTTTAGATTGATTGGAAAAATACCAAATTTGTTAACAATATGAGCTAATAAATTATATATTTTATAAACAGAAAATGTGATGATACTAATGGGAATTTCGTCGTCCCCACTGCTGTTTTTATTTTTTAAGTTTTTTGATATTTTCAGCATTTTATTTGGTTACTTTTGAAAGGTAGATCGATTAATTATCGCACCCTTTTACGTTAAACTCGAATGGGATATTTTTAGTTTGTTTCTGTAAGTCTGGAATTGCCATAATTAGGTAATTGTTGTTATCTGAGGCACCCCTTGTGGATCTCCCTCAAATTTAATGTCTTTTGATTTTTTATGTTTGCCTAGAATTTCATTGCAGATAGACCATATCTTATTTTTATTTTTACTGTTTTCAACTTTGTTTTTGTATAATTTTGATTTTGCTATGTTCATTGTTCATAGAAATGTTCATATCTGTACAAACACGAAGGTTTACAAAGCAACTAACAGAATTAAATTCAAGATATTATCTTTTTTATTTAAGATGTTTTTTTCTGTATTTGTTTGTCGAGTCACATTCGCTATCCTTTGAGCTATTACCCTCATATTCATTCAACGAGATATATTACCTACCTTGGGGATATCTCAAACGTCAAATCAATGTAAATATAAAGCAAAAGAAATAAAAAAGCCCTTTGGACATTCTCTTTAAGTCACTGACCCAAACTTTTTTGCAAAACGTTGCTCTGGCGATACCCTTATTCCCATAACATGGTTCTATTTTCCATGTCATGCTTTCATCTCAATTTAAAATACACTTCGCTTTGTCAGAGAATAGCTATTTTTCTAAAAAGTACCTAAAATCGATTTTTCTGCACGCAAATATCGTTGACATAACGACGCGTAGTGAGTTCTGTCAAGCATTTAATTGCGAAAACAATAGGTTTTTGCCAGTGTTAGGAAAAATTGTTTAGTTAACCCATTTTGGGCCGTTGATGCGTATACGCAACACTACAGTAATATTTTTTTTTGAAAAATAGGAACCTATTTGGCATGAGATATAGACAAATCCCACTTATGTAAGGTTAGACAAACGTAATCAAATTGGATTTAGAAGATTTTTTTGTTTCCATCTGCCTGAAAATTTTTTGAAAAACCTCAAATTTTCTTATTTTGGCTTGAAAATTTTCAAAATTCAAAAAAGCACAAGTATATTTGTATTTCCAAAGATATAGTACTTTTATCTTACTAAGTAAACTTTGAGTAACAATATTAAACGGAAAACTTATGTTTATTTGTAGCAGGTTTTTTTTAATTACGTGATAAATTATAGTGTTGCGTTTACGCATCAACGGCCTAAAGGGTTAAGTGAAATTGCCGAAAACATTCGGCGTGCAAATATATTGTGGAACGCTCTCAAATGTAAATCATTTGACTTTTGCACAGCCGACATCTTCTTCTGGAGTCAGTTTTGCTTATGACGTTTCCCATCAGATCACCTCTCATATCAGTGGGCGACTTTATCGGAAGTGTTCTAGCAACAAAATTCTTTGTTTTGAGCATTTGCAATGCAATAAATAATTTGAAATACAGCTGCGACATCTTATTCTGGTTTACGGTATTGTAAAGTTTTCAGGCCTTCACAAGCGAACTGTCAATAATATTTATAAAAAGTGGCCACCACCATTTTTTGCCCATTACTTTGATTCTGTTTGCAACTCCATTGTCGTGTAAATCTACGCCTCCCATATATTTATTATATGCTGATATTACCGCTGGTTGTGAAATAAAAATTCAAAAAAAAAGTTTCAATTCCCAACCAGCGGTAATATAAGCATATAATAAATATATGGAAGGCGTAAAGTTACACGATAATGGAGTTGCAACCTATAGAATCAAAGTAATGGGTAAAAAATGATGGTGGCCACTTTTTATAAATGTTATTGACAGTTCGCTTGTAAACGCCTGGAAACTCTTTAATACCGTAAACCAGAATAAGATGTCGCAGCTGGATTTCAAATCATTTATTGCATTGCGAATGCTCAAAACAAAGAATTTTGTTGCTAGGGCACTTCCGATAAATCCGCCCACTGATATGAGAGGTGATCTGATGGGACACGTCACAAGCAAAACTGACTCCAGAAGAAGATGTTGGGTGTGCAAAAGTCAAACGATTTACATTTGTGAGCGTTGCACAGTTTATCTGCACGCCGACTGTTTTCGGCAATTTCGCTTAACCCTTTAGGCCGTTGATGCGTAAATGCTACACTATAATTTATGACGTATTTAAAAAAAAACCTGCTACAAATAAATATAAGTTTTCCATTTCATATTGTTACTAAAAGTTTATTTGATAAGATAAAAGTGCAATATCTTTGGAAATATAAATATAATTGTGCTTTTTTGAATTTTGAAAATTTTGGAGCCAAAAGAAGAAAAGATGAAGTTTTTCAAAAATTTTTCAGGCAGACGGAAACAAGAAAAATCTTTTAAATCCAATTTGATTACCTTTGTCTAACCTTACATAAGTGAGATTTTTCTATATCTCATGCCAAAAAGGTTCCTATTTTTGCAAAAAAAAATATTACTTTAGTGTTGCGTATACGCATCAACGGCCCAAAATACGATTAAAACGCTATGTCTTTTTCTTTTTTGGTATAAAAATTGACATTATTAAAAATATATGTACCAGATTGTAAATATAGAATATTGTTGTTTTCGAATAAAGGAAAAAAATACTACATACTAATTTTTCCTTACACAGTTACATTTTCCCTAAAATGCTTAGTTTTTTTGAAAACTGAGTAAAACCTAAAAAACATAATTTTTTATCGTGATCTTAAAAAGTAACCCTCACTTATGGACGGCAATCAAGTGCTAACCGTAGACTTGTCCCACTTCGATGATACATCGTTTAAAACATAATTAATTTTTTTATAAAAAAGTTAGTTACACACTTTCTGTAAAATGCTTACCATTTGAGAAAATTACATAAAACTTAGTAATTTCGGTTTATTTTGCATATACCAAGGAAATACATAAGAAACGGGTGTACTGCTAACACTTTGTATCTCAGCAAGAGTACTACCCAGAGAACTCGGTGATGTCTTATTTTATAGAATATTAGTTGGTCTTTATTTTAGAAACAGATTTTCTCAAAAATAAGTAGTTTTAAAGTTAAAGGCCACTAAATAAAATATTGGTCAAAATCCAAAATGGCGGCGAAATATTTAGCGTCATAGCGTTTATTCTAAAATGTACAGAGACCACGTAATTTAAAATAAAACCTCGCCTCACCCCCAAGGTCGAAAACTCAATTTTTTTTTAGAACTTCAATGTGAACAACATATGTCAACATCTTGACTACACCACCCTTTTTTTCGCTTTAATGACTGGCCTAATATTGATGCTATGCTTTGTTTAATAGTTAACATATTTTCAGTTATTCAACTGTCAAAAAACTGTCATTATCACTAATGGATTTTGACCCAAATCTAATCAGCAGTATCGAACACTATTTTACGTAAAAATTTTATAAAAATCGGTTTAGCGGTTAAGGAGCTATCGTGTTACCGACAGACATACACACAGACAGACGTCGTTATTGTTAAGATAGGTCCAAAGACACTCACATAACATATTTTCCGCGTTATCTGAAAAAAAATGTTTTGTCGCAAACCTTCTGTAGCCATAGCTGCCAGGTAAAAATTAAGTTTTTTTAAATTTGTCTTTAACATCTTATTACACTATAGCAACCAAGGCCTTTCATAGGCAATGTGGTAAATAAAAACTTCAAATATATGTTTTTCAAAATTTTACATCGACGGTGCGGATAAACTCTTGCTGCACGGAGCGGAAATTTTTTTAAATCATGCGGAAACTCGGACTTTTTGTATTAAAAATAATGTGCGCGTACTTGGCTTTTTTCACATGAAATCATTTTGATATGATTTCACTTCTTTTTTAAAGGATTTAGATAATATTGAAGTTTTAAAGTAGTTTAAAACTTTTGTGATGTCTTCTTTTGATAGCATTTACCTTTTTTAATTTTCCTTTTGAAAAGAATAAATTTCTATTTCTATTAATTTGATCAATAATATTACCCAATTTAATGCAATTCTATCCCTGGTAAGCATGTGAATTTTAAAAACTTTTTATTTGTAATGATTTCAACAGTTTTTATTCGAACAAATTGGATAAAATTTTCTGCAGTATACTTATCCCACTTTAAAAAAGCAGCGCACATCAATAATAAAGCTTCCGACAAGCGAATAAATATAACCGACTCTCGCACAGTGGGGCAGAAGCACAAAAAGATGCGATAATGTCCCACAGTGCAATGGATGTATTCCTTTGTAGTCAGGAATGTTTAAAATGACTTAGTGATCCAAAATAAAAAAAAAGTGACCTCGAGCTGTTAGTCGAGGTATAAGTGGAATAAGCTTCAAAATATTTCCTAAAATACTATGTACGACGGCAATGTTTACAAAATATTATATTATGTTGTCGACCCTACAGAAACAGAAAGATTAAGTTTGCCCCCTCTCCAAAATTGAAAACACCTAACCCCCCCCCCCAAAAAAAAACTTTACAGATCCGACATAAAATTTTGCACACTTTTCTTCTGACTGACTTTCGCCATTTTTAAAACGACTTGACAGAAGCTTTAAATGACGTCTATAAGGTATCCCGAAGCTAAGATTTTTCTAGATATTTTCCATATTTTCATGAATACAAACATAACACAGCCGTCACGGGCCCATCCCGAGACATTTTTTTATATACGCCACTGGAAGCTTTCTTTGTTTATAAATAAACATGTTTATATATTATACAAACCAAAACAAAAAATCATTTAACTATATTAATAAATCAAATAATGAGTTAAAAAAAAGATCGGTCTGAGAGTGTAAAATTAACGTACAAACCTCGTTATAAAAGAATATTTTGATCCTTTAACGAATTGTAGCTTTCGCTACGCTCGTACTAAAAACTTTTTACCTTGAAATAAAAAGTGTCACTTTTATCCCCAGTATATATTATAAGAATAGAGCCCTCCTTAATCCTTATTTTAGCGATAAAACTGTCACTTTTTATACTTAAAATTGAAAATAAAGTAGTTGAAAACCACATAATTATATTTATAATTTAATTTTAGGGCAGAAAAATCCAAAATTTTAAAAAATATCTCCTAAAATTCGAATTTAGTGTCTTGTTAGCTTTTGGCCAATTATATACCTCGCTACGCTCAGGCTACAAACTTTATGCCTCGGGATAAGGTGTGACTTTTATTCCTTAATATATAATGAGTATAATAATACTATGTGTAGATGTATATGTATGTAGTACTTTATATTTTAAATATCTGTACTACAATTTAAACACATATTTCGCTAAGTTTGGAGAAAAATGTTAATATTTAAAAATTAATTCCGGCCTTATTGGCAAAAACTAGCAGCTAAATGTGGCATCATTTTAAAAAGGAAGGTTTAATAAAAAATGACATGTTAAAACTGGCCCGCGACAGATTAAAGAAAATAATAAATATTTGAAAAATTTTACAAAAATGACAGTTTGAAGAAAAACAACAAAAAATTTTGCATTTTTTTTATACGAGAATAATGTACTCAGCATAGTGATTATCTGATATAATTAAAATTATTTTAACCAAATTTGATCAACATTAAAAATTGTGGCAAAGTTGATTCATTTGTGTTCTTAAAACAACTACGCAACGTCAGTTTTCAAAACACGCTAATTTTGACAAGGTGTTTTATTCATTGTTTGACGTTTGACTATCTGAAGCTAACTTTCTATGGTAAAGCGATTATTAATAAATAGTTTTCAGTAAAAATATCTCCCATATTAGATAAATGAGTTCTGCACTAAATCGCATGTTTTCTTGATTTTGTCCCTCTGTGTGTCGGCGGCTTTGCGTGCGGCTTTTAGTTATAGTTGAGTTAAAAATGGAAACAACCACACACTACCGTACCCCCAGAATTTCCATAAGCTCCCACAATTTTTTTTACAACGGCTTATTTGTTCATTGACATACTGTACACAAAAAATGTTACAAAATAAGACAAATTGCATGAATCGGTTAAAAACAAAAACTGTTTTGCTGTGCACAGTTCCAGCACTCTGCTTTCTCTTATTATAAGATATATTTGCTTCATTTAAAGAAAATCAAATATTAACTTATGGAGTATGCTTATGTGCTAGAAATGTGTCCCATCCGTCATGGATCCATTTATTTTTAAAATTTTTGTCACAAGAAGAAAAAGCCAGCAATGCACATAAATACAAATCTAACAATACTTGTTTTTTTTACTTTTACTTTTTTAATTGCTTGTACATGCATTTAAAGAAAAATACATTTTAGTTTGTTCAGTAGGCTAACGCTCCCACAAAAGTTATAATAGTATGTCCGTTGACTAGATTGAGTTGACGAAAATTTGTTCAGTTCCTAGTATACTTCGGAAATAAAGTTAGCTACAAACGAACCGTTATTCCCAACACAGTTTGATACATTCTTTTGAATTATTTATTGAGTCCGCTCGTGCAAGTAACCTGGACCGCATAAAGTTAGCCTGGAAGACCGATTTTATGCTAAACGTATTCAGAGTTTAGATATTTTATCTTTTTCGCATAATATATTCCTAGTATAGTGCAGAGACTACATAGTTCAACATCTCCATAACGTATAAACACCTACTATACCTGAAACTGGATGGGTACGAGGGTTGTCTTTTAAGTTTTGCATATACAGCTGGAATAAAACAGTAGATAACTTTTAAAGACTCTATATTTCTCGAAGTATTCTCCACTTATGCTTGCGCTCAAACCAGTTGTTAAAGCTGTAATTCCTCCACCCGCTTATTAGTACTGTCAAAATTGCATTCTTGAAGGCGTCGACTGCTTCCTCTGGCGACTTGGAATCTTTGGCCACGCAGTCCAAACTTGATTTTTGAAAAAGAATATAAATCGTAGGAAATTAGGTCAGGACTGCACGGAGGATGGTCCGACAATTCGATGTTTAGTTGGGTTAAAATTTAATGATTTTTTTCTGCTTTGTGCGAACTTGCATTGTCTTAGTGGAGGATGATTCGTCATTCGGGGTTCGTTTTTCCAAGCTCAGCGATGACTTTTGGCAAGGAAATGGTGATGCACCGTTAGACAGTAACAGTCCTTTGATCTGCCACAGGAATAGCTGCTATATGACCTGCTTTTTGGATACACTTTGAGAATGCATGACTTTTGTTGACGTTTCTTCACCTTGGAACACGCTTACACCCGACTGATGTTTATTTTTGGGTTCACATGAGTAAATCCACGATTCATTACTACCGACAATGCTGTACACGTTTTTCGAGTTTCCTCCCTCAAAGCGGTCTAGAGTCTGACACCAATTGACCCTAGCTTCTTTCTGTTCCTCGGTTAACAGATGCGGTATCCAGCGGGAAACTAATTTTCTTACCCTTAATTCTTCTTGCAAAATTTTTTGAATTAAATGCTTTGAAATCCCTAATAAAGCATCAATCTCGCGACATGTCACAAGTCGATCTTTCGTGACAAGCGTGCGCACAGCATCGATGTTTTCCTGGGTAACCGCCGTTTTTGGGGCACTTGGCTTTGAATCTTCGCTATGGCTAATGCGTTTACGCTTGAATTCTCCATACTAACGAGAAGCTGTCAACTGATAGTTCTTCATTACCGAAAACAGAAATCAACTCGACAAGGCATTCTTGTTGAGGTAATTTCCTACGAAAATTGTAAAAAATTATAGCTCGAAAGTGTTCCGGTTTAATTCCATTTTTCGACTGATTTGTTAACTTAAAAAATTTCCTGTAGCTATCAAACTATATATATCACACTGACATTTTGAATTTAGGTTACGTAAAGTATCTCTATATTCAAAATATAAAAGAGAGCCGCCCACAGTATGATTTTAGCAGTTCTTGACACTTTCCTTGAAATCCCATTTTTTGCAATTTTTCAGTAATAATGTGATGTCAATTGTGTTAAACGCTTTTTGTGGGTAAATAAAGACGGTCGTTACATATTTATTTTTGTCGAGTTCACTGGATATGTATTCGAATAAATCTACCGTTGCTCCGAGTGTACTACTCTTATTTTGAAATCCATATTCATTATTGTCAAATTTTAATGTCATGTCTTTTAACTGGACTAGTCTAGATTTAATTATTTTTTCTAAAATTTTACTGAATGTATTTAATAAGATATTGCCCTGTTGTTATTAACGTTATTATGTTCACCTTTTTTATGTACAAGAATTATTTTTGCAAGTTTTAATTCTTCGGCAAAGTTCCCAGTGTCTAGTACTCTGTGTGTGTTAATTCTACAATTTTAGTTGCGATCATGTTTCACAATATTTCTATACGTTTTTTCGATTACCGGAGTACTGTTGTTTTTTAGTGTTTTTACAATATTTTCAACATCTCCTACATCTGTCTTTTGCAGGGTTAAGCTTTCTTGCACCTCTTCCTTCGAATCTTAGTCCAGGTTGTTTATTTTATGTTGCCAGTGTTTTAAATGCTTGAAAAGTGTGTGTTCATTTCTTCTCATATCTCTATCTCATTGTTAAGTTATTTCAATCTTCCAACTATTTTGAGTATTTTTTGTTGCTTTTTATGGTTCTTGCAAGTTAAATCATTCAGTAGATTCAGATACCGAGTTTGTTTAGTTCATTTTTTGCTTTATAAACTTTTTTTAATATTCTCATTTTGCAGTTTTTTTCCATCTTAAATAAAGTTTATCCCGTTCTTTCATTTTTTTATGTTATTGTTATTGATTACTTTTATTGTTTTTCTTTAGCACATTTCTTTTTTGTGTTCATTATTATATCTGCAAGGATCCTAAATGTGAATGTATCAGTATTTTTTCTCATTTCATCCCTTACCTGGCTGTACCAGTTTTTAACATCAAGATTTTTTTTCACATTTGATGAGCATTTTCTTAACTTCAACATTGATAATTTTTAGGTCTGTGTTATGATCTTTTAGTGTGCTGCATTGAATATTTTTCTTTTTGGTTGGATGATCAAGAATACTTGCTGCGTTTTTTGTTGTTCTTATGGCATTACCTTGATTTATAGTGTTGATTGAAGATTGCACCCGTTTATTTCTACCATGTTTTTGTAATATTTAATTGCCTGTGAGTTATTCAATAGAACCAAATTTATATCTCCTATAAAGATGCAAAGTTTTTTTTGATTTTCAAGTAGCTTTTTAAGAAGTAAGTTATCAAATTAAAAGTTTTTTATTGTATTAGAAAATACCGTTACCAAATAAAGAATTATAGCAACATCTGCAAAAGATTGTTGGCAGCATTTCTTTAGTCACGACACTGAACTGACAACATAAATAATATTCTTTTGAGGCGCGTTTTTTCAAATGTTTAATCCATTAGAGTAGGTTTGGGGATCTGACATTATAACGCACTTTCGTTGTATCGCACATCCCATCATATTACTTCTTTTGAAACGGGACAAGTTGGAAGGAATGCATTTGGACGCACTCATTTAATTAAAGAACGGTTTATTTAGAGGAAAGGAGGGTAACTACGAACACATAGGATAAATAATAATTTTTGTTATGAAAATTCAAAGTTAAAACCTACAACTTGGTCAACCCAAAAGTTTGATTGCACGTAAGTAAACACCGGTCTATAAATATACTAAAAATATAAATTCTGCACCTTAAAATAGACTTTAGCAAAACAGTTGCATTTTCCTAACTACCTGACACAGTCTGTACTTTTTCCATAAAAAAATCAAAACTCTTATAATTTTCAAAGTGTTCGGTACATGCTGCTTGCAATTACTTTTCTAAAGTGCTTGGTCCTTACAGCTCGAATCACTCTTGTCAAGTGCCTTGTCCATCTTTGAGGTTGTTGAGCTTACATATATATGCTCTGACAGTCAAGCCACCCTGAAAGCGCTAAACGCACCCAAGATTGCTGACGGCTTGGTGAAAGAATGCGCAGAGGCGCTGGAGACCCTAAGCGATGGCAAACGGCTGGTTTGAGTTCCGAGACATACGGGGGTACCAAGCAACGAGAAGGCGGACCAACTTGCACGACTCGGGGCAGGAACCGCCTATGTAGGACCGGAGCCACTTTTGGGCGTAACAAAAAGACAAGTGCAAAGCGGACTCAACAAATGGGCCCAGGACGCGCTATTAAACTCCTGGGAAACAAGAACGGGTTGCAGACAGACCAGAGAATTCGTAGACCATCCAAAAGCGACCAGAATTAGATGGATGCTGGGACGGACACGAAAAGACCTCGGACTGCTGACACACACACATGACACGTGTAGAAGTCGAGAATGACCCTACCTACCCAGCCTGTGGACAGGAAGAAGAGACATCAAGACACCTCGTGGCAGAATGCGAGGCCTACGGAAGGATGAGACAACAGGCACTCGGAGCGCCAACTCTGAGCGAGGAAGAACTGCACATGCTCAAATGGGTAGACTTACTGGACTTTGTAAAGAGAACAGGAAGGCCCAATGAGTTACCCGACCATCAAAGGGAAGTGCAGAGAGTGGGTTAAGGGACAGACTTGGGGCATGGCAAAAAGGGCCTACTCTGGCCTACTTGTCAGACTTGCGGGTCAACCCCCCCCCCACTACTACTACTGTCAATCTTTAATTTTGGGCATGCCTATTTAAGATAATTTTTCTTTTTGTCTGCAAAAAGGTTTGCACCTTATATCTCAATTAAATTCAAACATTTGTTAGAAGTCGTTCTGAAACAACATCTTCCGCCTCTGCTCCGACTAAAGCTTGCTCATTGCCTGATCCTATTCCATTTTTTGCCAATACAATCACTTGTGTCACCTGCTATTTAAAATTGATTAAGCTTTCTAGCAGAGAGGAGCTACCAACATCTCTACCAGCTTTGCAGGGTGACCTGGCCTTTAGATCAAATTAATATTCGCTCTTCATTGCTGTTATTACCTCTTTTGGTATTACCACAATCGCCAGTAATGTCCTCTCCGAGCAGGTAGCTCTTTTAAACTTTTAGTTTTTCAAATTTTTTTACTGCTACCGGTGTCGTTTGCTTCTCCAATAGTCTAGATCCATTGTTGTAACAAACAAGAGTTTCCTATTCAAACACAATATCCTCACTCTGCCACGCTTTCCTCTCTGAGATATGAAGTTAACTTAAACCTCGTTTGGAAAATTGTTTAAGAAAATATCGAAAAACTTTCAGTCAGTTTTTACAAATCTTAGAAAATCTTACAGCTAAATTTCACCGCCCAAAAGTTTTTACCATCTTGACAGACACCCGAGAGGAAAAGCTTTTTTAGAAGGAATATCAGATACAATCTAGCAAGACCGTAAAGAATTTAATAACTGAAATAAAAATATAACAGAATTTCATTTTACATTTTTATATTGGTCTGATAATATAGGCAGAGAGCAAAGAAACTTTTTTTAGTATAGTAAACGCTAGGAACTTAGATACCAGTATTTACAAAGACCTTAAGACTTAGCATTGTAGACAGGGTTTAAGTATCAAGTCTATAGACTTGATACCAATTGGTTTTACTGTATTTTTTTAATACTCACAGGTCAAATAACTGCAAAGATTTGGTTCACCCTAATGTGTAAATTTCTCAGTGAGTTTCATCTCATATAAATTCAAATTAACTTTAGAAATAAAGAAAAACCACATAAAAATTTTGTAACCAAATGTCATTTTTTGGAAACTTAGTCCGTGCAGTCGTAGGATTACGAGTCGTTAAATACCGAGATGAATTCCAAGACGTGTGCAAGCGTTGTTCTGTCACTTCTGCCAACCAATCAACTGAGAGATATTTCAGTATGGTTTTATACAGCAAAACTTTAATAATTTCCAGTTCTTTTTTATGAAAATTCGTCGTTTTTGTGCTGTGAAAATGCCGGTGACGTGCAAGTTGTGTGACAAATTATTTAGTGCCCAATTTAATTTGAATAAACACTGTCAAAGTAAACATGGCATACAAAAACAAAGGTATTCCTATGCAGAAAGTGTTTTTATGTTTAGATGCCTAGAATGTAAATGCTCCTTCCCAAAAAACTTGGATCTGTGTGATGATTTGAAATACAAATACAATCAAGAAATACTTGAAGAAACATTGGGGTTGAGAGTCAATACTCCCATGGCAAAACAAAATAAACGTGAAATGCATAAGATCATATAGAAGAAATACTGCATATACCTCAAAAAATATTAATCGCAGCACATAGATATTGTATATTTTTAAAATCAAAAAGAAAAGACGAATCTTAAAATGCAAAAATATACAGGGTGTTCCTTCTCAAAAAATCGACTTCATTGTCACACCCTGTACAGGGTGTCCCAAATTCGTTGTTTTTTTGTGGTGTCGGGTATTTCTAGGGGAGATAGAAAAAAACTGAGCCCCCTTTGCGACGCTCAAATTTTAAGAGAGCCTAAAGGTGAAAACCACATTTAGATATAGCAAACCGTTTTTAAGCTATGGAGTGTTTTTGTCTGCAGTTTGTTGTTGTGTAAATAGCTTTCTTATAGATCTTTTCATGAAGAATTGACAGATGTAAACGGTTTTTATTTATCTCTTTTGATTTTAAGATATTGCATAAAGTTGTTATTTTTCTTACAGAATAACTCTCTTTTTATTCGATTTTTAAAATTAGCTTAAAATTTCCTTTAAAATGATGTGTCAGACTCAATATTTTAATTTTTTTTTATTGTTTTCTTTATTTTTATTTTTTAAACACCTCTTTATTATTTTTTTTATTTTTATAATTTTATAATATTAAAATATTTTAAACCCATTAAGCAAACTAAAATATGTGGTAAAAATAAAAAAAATACAAAAATATAAAGAAATAAAGAGATCCTCCCATAAAGAAAAATTAATTTTATGTGATATCTCAAAAACTAAACGTGACAAATAAAATTTAATTTAATAGTTAAATTCCTCTTAAAAAAGTGTCTTAAGAATGATTTTACAGAAATAAAAAATATTAATAAATAAACAAGTTATAGACCTCTTCCCACAATGCAGACTTTTTAAAAACACCGCGTAGTTTAAAAACGGTTGCTATATCAAAATGCGATTTTCACCTTTAAGCTTCTTTTGAAATTTGAGTGTCGCAAAGGGGGATCAGGTTTTTTTAGCCCCTCTAGAAATACCCGAAACCCCCCAAAAACATCCAATTTACATGGTGACGGATAGAAAAAAATTATGTTGGCTTTTAAAGTTGTCATAATTAACCAAAAAAATCTACAATTTATTATAGCCCTTTATTTTCAATGATAAAGTTGCTTAGTGCTCCGGTTATAAAAAACCACCCGGTACCTACATAAAATCATCCCTAAAAATTAGAATTGACCATTGTTTTATACCTTGAATTTTTTATTATACGTTAAGCTCTTCGATCTCGCGCCAATCCCGGTATTCGCGCCAATAATTTAAATTAGACATTTTGACGTTAATTTTGGCGCATGCTCCTTTGATGGAATTCATCTCGGTATTTAACGACTCGTGTAGGATTCCCGTTAAAAATAGTCTCAAATTGTAGAACCACCCCTGAGGGGTGGTTTAAAGTTTGAAAAACAATAGAAATAATCCATGATTGACAAAAAACTTACATACAAAAATATTAAAAGCTAAATAATACATAAATAAATAACTATATCTGTAGATGCATTACCGTATTAAATACGTATCAATATTTAAATACTGTAAAAAGCACAAGATATCATAGAATCCCTTTTCAATTACTCATTCACTAAAACAATCGACCATCGGTTTAATCGTTGCTAACTTGTCTAAAAAATTAACATATAAAATATAGCGGGCAGCTGACACTGACTTACACCGTTTTTGTTCGACATTTCCTAGTGACATTTGGAGGTTTAAATATGGCTACAATTGTCACTTCAAAATATTTGATTATTTTTATTTATTTATAACCTTTGTGTGGAAATAATCTCTTTGTTACCACGAAAAAAGATGACCCATATCCCAAGGTATTTATGAACAATTTATATAAATATTAAAAACTATTGCATTCACGGGAAAAATAAGTTAAACCTTCAACCAAAATGTGGACTTTTAAACCTAGGATTGTAGCACTTAGCACTGTAGAGCCTTTAGTAAATACTGGTGAGAAAGTTCAGAACTGACGAATTTTAATTTAATTTTAAATTTGACCATTCGGGGTCCAGGCCTGCTTGATTATTTAAAGTGCATGTCGACATGAGATAAATAGCACAATAATTCTTCTAACGGTCACTTTTAACTCTTTGTAAATTTGAGAGCACTATCTTGAATTTTTTCAAAATCTATAAAGCTAGGAATCTCTCCACGGTCGCATCGAGTCACTGGTCTACCACTGAGTTTACAGATATTTGTATTACTGGTATCTCTTTCCAACTATAGTAATAGACAAATGATTCGTCGTGACTTATTCTTAAGGGACTGCGGAGAGAAACCAAGTTTTGAGACTAATAAAGGTTGATCCTTCTCGTTGATACAGCCAAAGTAAGGTTGCGCGTATTTTGCTTTCCGTCTGACTAAAGGCAATTATTTCAATTAATAGAAAAAATAAAACAGGAATATTAAGTCTTAGTTTAACAGGGACTAATTGCAATTAAGCCAAGCAGTTATAGTGCCGGGCAGTATTCTGAATGTTTACCATTTAAAACTGACATAACGAAGTCGAATTTATAAGTCCAGTCGCTTAAAGGCGGCTGTTTTAATTCCGGTCCTTATAATACAAAAAATCCTTAATTTTGAGAGAAAACAGCTGTTCTTATAATGCGAAACTGTCCAAATACTGCCTGCCACTATTACTGCCTGACGTTATTGCAATAAGTCCTTATTAAGCATAAATACGTACACTAAGAAGCATTTTATAGAGCTTGCTCTACCATGCGTGCCTTAATTACAGACTGCATTGACCAGCTACTATTAACAATATCAAAAGGAACACACCGGACAAAATAACGTGCTTTGGCAAGGTCGTACCCAGGGGAGATGTCAGTAGGGATCAATTATTCTTCCCCCCCAAATGGTCGAAACGTATGTTAAAATCACTGGCGCATCCTGAAATATGACTTGGGGAAGTGGAGAGGCGTTTGGAGGGGGCCCGAGGACTTTGGAGGGGGCCCGAGTATTTTATGCTATTTTTTTCTGTTTATTCATGAAATATGTGAAAAATATCTATAAAAATCTAAGGCCCGGAAACAGGGTGGCAAGTTTGAGCATTTAATTTGATTAATTTGGTAGTTCCTTTGTAAGGTTTTTATAATCACCTAATTTAACGCGATGTTTAGAGAAAATAAAAAATGAAAAATGGGTACATTCTTCGAAAATCTCCGAGTAACTGAACCATAGACCACACCCAAACTATGCAATTAATGCATGTATGCAAAAACAATGCATTCATTCAAAGCGAGTTATGAATTGCGTAGGAGAAAGTTGGTTCTTTTCTTAACGAAAGACCTGATAATAGTGTTTTTCTCTTTCTAAGCAGAATCTTCATGGTCAGTAAAGCTTTACCCTAACATTGTGTAAAAATAGCGTCTCGTTATAGGTCACTTACGCTCAGCGGCGTAGTTAGAAGTCATGGTGCCCCGGGGCAAAAAATTTTTTGGGGAATCTCATAAGTCAATAAGAATATAAAATGCTTGCCAACAAAAATTTGTCTTTTGTATAATAACAAAATAAAATATATTTTTCTTGCTTTTAAATTTGCAGAATCATTCATTTTATCATCGTTCTACTACATGTTTTCAAGCTAGCTTTTTTAAAGCAAGCTATTTTATAAACCTAAATATAAAATAAAATAAATATAAAATATATATTGATAGTGGCGGATCCAGGATGTCTGGAGGGGAGGGACAGGAGGTAAAAAAAAATTGTTGTTTTTAATAAAACTTTGAACTAAAGAATCAGATAAAAATAAAAGTCGCAGGCGAAAATTTTATTAACAGTTAAGTAATTTTAATAAAAAAAATTTTAAAATGTGGATTTTATGTTAAAATTTAGTTTAACAAGCTTTTTGTTACATTGAAGTTAAGAATGTATTGCCGCTTAAAAAGGATGTATTGACAAGGGCCGCTGGGGCCCCTTTTACACCAGGGCCCCGGGCACTGCCCCGGTTTGCCCAACAATAGCAACGCTACTGCTTACGCTCTTACGTAAGCAGCGGCAGCGTGTTATTCTAAGTAAGCCTTAATTCAGTTTATTAAGGATTATTTTACATATATGAGGCTTTTTGATATAGAACATTTGTAATTTATATTTTGGCTGAGCAGACAAATACATGTACCGAGGGACTTACTTATTTACATAACATATTATAACAGAATTGTTGAGAGAGCTGTATATTTAATTCAGTGGCGGATCCAGGGAGGGGCACTAGGGACACTTGCCCCCCCCCCCCCCCGAGAATTTTTTAAACATACAAAAAATGAGTAAAAAGGAATGTTTTTGCTAATAAAAATTCAAAATTTTTGCCTGCGGCGCATGAAAGTCTATTATTATTATCATCTAAATTACAACCACTGACTAATTCAATATAATGCTGCTTAAAAAAATATATACCGTTTTTTACCAACACAGAATGTCGCCTAAAGTGCCCCCCCCCCCCGAGAAGCACCTCTGGATCCGCCCTTGATTTAATTGGACTACATAAGCGGATAGTATGCTGTTTATGCAGTTTGTAATTTTAGCACATTATGTAAAAACCTACAGCGTCCAGGTCAGTGGCGTGTTCAAGTCTTGGTCTTAATCTCAACCAGTGGCGTGTCTTTAAAACTAAAATTTTTTAATTAAAATTAAAACAAGTTATTACTTTTTTTTCGAAATTATTTTTTTTAAAGATTTTTTTTTGGAAAATAAACTAAAATATTTTATGCCACTGTAAACGAAACTGATAATGGTGTATTGTTGATGGGACGGCCGAGTCGCCTCGGGCCGATTCGCCGCGAGGGGAAGCCGCCGCGGTCCGATTTGCCGAAGTTTAAGATTGTAATTTTGTTTGTTTCCTGTAGTAAACATATTTAAAAAAATATATTTTTTTCCAAATAAAAAAAAATTCTAAAAATTGTTTTGCATATTATACGATTGCCTTGCCAATCATTTCTGCATTTATCTCCTAATAATCAAAACAATTGTTAAAACAAAAATATTTTTATAGAACCACCAAACCGATTTTGCTGATTCGTACCGTGTTGTGGGTGGCAAGATTGCATCTTTTTTTTGTGCGTGAAAAGAATGCAGCTGATTTAAAAACAATAATTAAAACATGTTCGCCTTCGGCCGCCCCCAAAATCGGCCGCCTCTGCTCCTCCCCTCCATCCATTACGACGCGACGGCCCTGCAGCGTATTATTTTAAGTAAGCCTTAATTCGGTCATAAAAAGATTATTTTACATATATGAGGCTTTTTAATATAGAACATTTGTAATTTATATTTTGGCTGAGCAGACAAATACATGTACCGAGGGACATACTTATTTACATAACATATTATAACAGCATTGTTGAGAGAGCTCTATACTTAATTGGACTACATAAGCGGATAGTATGCTGTTTATGCAGTTTGTAATTTTAGCACATTATGTGAAAACTTACAGCATCCAGGTCAGTGGCGTGTTCAAGTCTTGGTCTTAATCTCAACCAGTGGCGTGTCTTTAAAACTACTACTACTACTACGTCGGTTTAGAACGTTTTTCTACGTTGTCCGACGCCTATTCTCCACCTCCTTCGATCCTGACAATCATCCTCTGTCAGATTCTTTTGACTCATTGATCTTTGGATTGACTGTTTCCATTCTAGTTTAGGACGCCCTCTTTTTCTGCGCCCTATTGGTTGCCATTCTAGGACCTGCTTTGGTAATCTTTCGTCGTTCATCCGTTGTACATGGTCGTACCATATCAGTTGCCTTTTAGTGATGTCATCCGTTATGCTTCATTTGATTCCCATTCTTTCTTTTATGATCTCATTTCTTATGTGATCTATTCTAGATATACTCATTGATCTTCTCATTGCATCCATTTCGACACTTTCCATTTTTGTTTTGTATTTTTCTGTTACGCAACAATTCTCTATTCCATACAACAGCGTGCTTTTGATCATTGTTTCATATATGTTAAATTTTACATTCCTTTCTATCTCTCTGCTCCATAAAATACTGTTAAGACATCCAATAACTTTTTTTGCTTTTACTATTCTTTTTTCCAATTCTTCACAGTCTGTTCCTGTCTTATCAAATGTGACACCCAAGTATACATACTCATTGCATGGAGATATTGTTTGTCCATTTTCTAGTACTAACTGAATTCGTTTCCAATACATAGTACTGTGTCTTGTCCACGTTCACTGTTAATCCCCACTTTTGGTATTCTTCTGTTAACTTTATCATCATATACTCCATGTCTTCTTTATCATTAGCCACAATTACTTGGTCGTCAGCAACCTGTAGTGTGTATATTGTAAATCGGTCGTTAAGTTGTATTCTCATGCCGTGCACTTTACGTTTTCAGTTTTTTAGAGCTACTGCGATATATATTTTAAAAAGAGTTGGAGAGGTACAACATCCCTGTCTTAAGCCTTTTGTTAGCAGGAATTCTTTTGAAAGTCGATTTCCAATTTTAATTTTAGATTTTGACCCTTTGTATAGTTCTTTTATCGCTTTTATGTATGATTGATATTAGTTTGCTCTAAAACTGTCCATAATTTTTCTACTGGAACGGTATCATATTATTTTTGTATTTCCACAAAGGTAACATGTGTCTCTATATTTCTGGCGCTCCTTTTCTCAATTACTTGTTTAAGACAAAAAACATTATCACTACAAGATCTGCCTGCGCGAAACCCACTTTCCTCTTCTTCTCCTTGTTCATGAAAATCATTCTCTATTAGATCTCTGAGAATCCTACCGTACAATCTACTAGAGTACTGGTTACTGAAATTTCTCTGTAATTGTTGCAATCCAGCTTGTTTCCTTTTTTATGTATTGAGGATATGAATGCAATTTTCCAATCATTAGGTACTGGATGTCCGTTTATGCATTGATTGATAATATATGTGAGATTTTCGAGTAGTTTCTCTGATCCATCTTTGAGCATTTCAGCATATATTCCACCAGGTCCGCTAGCTTTTCCGGATTTAAGCTTTTTAATACTATTCCTTATCATTTCTTTTTCGATAATTACTTCCTCTCCATGTACTTCTATGTCTCTCGTCGGAGAGGCTGCCAGGTATTCGGGTCTCGTCTCATGCAGCAGTCCCTTGTAGTGTTCTGTCCATTGTTCTGGTTTGATTATCTGGATGTTTACTTTTTCTTTTGTTGGGTTTTTTACTGTAGAAATGAATTTCCATACTTCAGAACTCTGCCTACCCCCCCCCCCGTGTGTGTTTATGTCGTGACACTTGCGCTCGAACATGTTGTTAAAACTAAAATTTTTTAATTGAAGTAAAAACAAATTGTTACTTTTTTTTCGAAATTATTTTTTTTTTAAGATTTGTTTTTTGGAAAATAAACTAAAATATTTTATGCCACTGTAAACGAAACTGATAATGGTGTATTTGGGATGGGACGGCCGAGTCGCTTCGGGCCGATTCGCCGCGAGGGGAAGCCGCCGCGGTCCGATTTGCCGAAGTTTAATATTTAATAAAAATTTTATTTTTTTTTAAATATTTTTTTCCAAATAATAAAACAAAAAATTATTTTTAATTTTTTTTTATAAATTTGTTTATAGAAAAATTGCTTTTTACAAAAATATTATTTCCAAAAATATATATTATAGTTTTTTTATTACCTACTTTTAATAAAAAAATTAAATAAAAACTGGTTTTTTTCTAAATTAATTTTTTTAAATACTTTTTTTTGGAAAAACCATTTTTTTTTCAGACATTTTTGTTTTTTGCAAAAGTCTGGTGGTCCAGACACCGCACATAACGGTATTTTATGGCGAAAAGGGCACTTCATGTGCCTAGTCGCCATGCCTGGAGCCTATCCCATACTACTACTACTTATGGTATTTTATAATAAAAACTTTCCAAAATTCCAATTCTCAAATATTAGCCACCGCACTTCGATGATTTTGTAGCATATATATATATATATATATATATATATATATATATATATATATATATATATATATAAATATATATATATACTTAGCATTGAATACTTCGCTAAAAACAAAAATTTTTAGATTCAAGTAATAAGTTTTATTTTTCTTATGGATGTGTCGGAGGCAAGTATGTGTAATATATTCATTTTACAAATGATTCATGACTCATATGTGAGTGGGCCTTGCAGCCCTTCCACTGCGACCACTAGTGGGATGTATTGTGGCTCACTTTTGAGTGGTTTCTCACCACTGTATGCCCAATCCTCCAAAAAGGTTAGCTATCAGTTTGGGTGAGACATTGTTCAGATCTTCTGAATCAATCTGAGGTTTACCGAAAGTGTTTTGACGTAAACGTGCAATCGCCGGACATTCGCACAGTACATGTCTAACTGTTTCGTCATCCTCCATACAGAGTCTACATTCGGTCTCTTCGGTTATTCCCATTCTGTGCCTGGGTACTCTTAGTCGACAGTGACCCGTAAAGAGTCCAGTCACTATACGGATCTGCTGTCTGGTAAGTCCAATAATATTCCTGGCCCTCTTCTGACAAGGTCCTTTAATTAACTCTTTAGAGGTAGCCAGTTCTGGTATATTCATCCAGTATTGTTGGAAGCTGTTCTCCATCCATTTACAAATAGTACTACCCTGAGACCCTTAACAACATGGTAACAAAGAGTATTAAATCAATAAACATAAATTTTTCAAAAACTAAGGTAATTTTCCCACTATTTTTTAGTATATTCTTATAAAATAATATTTTTCAGACATACCAGTCGTTATTTTTTCAGCCCGCTTCATTTTTCTTTACACAAAAGTTAAAATTCGAAGAAAATAATGTGTTCGTTTCAGCTTCAAAAATAATCCGCTGACCTACATCTTTGTTTACTTCCCAACCAAGTCCTCGGTTCACCTTTGATACTAAACGATCACATTCAGTTTAACTTGTAGTTTAAGTATTGTTTAATTAAAAAAAATAACGACAATAAGTCTAGAAAATTATATTTTAAAAGGATGTACCAGAAAACAGTGGGAAAATTGCCTTAGTTTTCAAAAAATTCAAAAAATATTAGTAGTTCCGTTGTTCATATCATATCTAACTTTTGTTTACAAAAATCAGCTGGACCACCAGTGACGTGAAAAATTCGCCATATATATATATATATATATATATATATATATATATAAGATCCGAACACCGGTCTATTCTATCCACCGTGGTGCTTCATTACCGAAAATATAGAAATCAACTCGGAAAGAAGGCATTCTTGTTGAGATAATTTCCTTCGAAAGTTGAAAAAAATTATTGCCCAAAAATGTTCTCGGTTGAATTTTATTTTTCGACTGATTTGTTAAATTAAAAAATTAACTGTAGCTATAAAACCATATTTATCGCACTGAAGTTTTAAATTTAGGTTAAGTAAAGATTGCGTTTAAGTTTTAGCGGGGCTATCAAAACGAACGGGCCACGATCCTCCACTTTGTTGACGTCACATCCGGGGCTGATTTTTTTTGATGGTCACGTTACGACACAGCTGATTGTCTTTAAAATATTGAAGTTGGAATGACGGTTCATTAATATTTGATTTTTTTTAAAAATGAAGCCGGATTTGAGATTCTTTTTACTATATTCTTTCAAAACAATTTTTTTAAAATCTATAGTAATCCTTAATTTTTCAGAGCCGCTTCATTAGCTCACACAAAAATTAAGTTTAAAGCAGAAGCGAATGTGACAATCACAGAAAGTCAAATACATGTCAAATATAACAGTTGGCATGTGGTACATGGCGGATAATTTGAATTCAAAATAAGGAATGCTAAATCTTGAAGATTTTGACCTTTTAATCATGTTGTTTCCTTACAAAACTTTAGTTGAATATCGGGATGGTGTCTGAGAATATTTCACTGAAATTTCACGGAAATCTGTAGTGCCATTTTGAAAATATCATAAAAAAACCTCTGACCTCCTATGAGACCCAATGTAAAATTCAGCCCCCGGAAAACAGCTGATTTTTTTAGGGTCATGGCCTCTATTTTTGTGTTGGCCTTGGTTTTAGTAACAACATTTGACCAGTGTTGCCCTCTATGTTTCTATATGTAAAATATAAAAGACAGCCCTGGTAATTAGGTTTTATTTTTGGGCCGTAATCTTTAGGGTCTCGCTCCGCCACTGATTATATGTGTTTTAATTTTTTCTATAGGCTTTAGTAATTTTTAAATCAATTTTAATAAAACTTTTTTACAGTAAGGGACAAAATCTTTGCCTTAGGTATGGTTAAACAGTAGTAGCGTGTCGTGGATAAAAGGGCGGGGGGCAGGGGCGAAGACCTTAAGGGGCGCAAATGGGAGTCAAATAAATTTCAAACCTTTTTCTAAAACAATAAAACTATTAATTCTATTTTTTTTCTCAAAGGATGCCAGGGGCGCCAAGCGCAGAGGGGGGGGGCGGTTGCCCTCCCCTGGCCCCCTATACGACACGCCACTGTTAAACAGAGTATGGGAAGGACTAAAACCATCCAAACTTGAGTGGGCAGCCCAAAATCGTAACGGTTACGCATTCGGTGTTTCGTTTTAAATATTTGATTACGCTTGGGTCAAAAAAACGATGTGTATCCAAAACGTTTGGAAAACTGAGAGCTAACGAAAGACATTAAACTAAATTATGGACAGGCCTTATCAAAACGAATGAAACACGATCTTCCACTTTGTTGACGTCACAAGCAATGCTGTTTTTTTATGGCTACATCTCGTCGTTTTTACACAAAACAAAAGACCAAAAGTTTTTTTTGTAGTATTATTTTGTTTTGAAACTATTAAATTTGCAATTTTGAAGCGACCCTCCAGTAAGACCCAAGGCGAAAATGGGCCTCGATAAATCAGCTGATTTTTTTAGGGGTCAGGCTTTTATTTTTTGGTTAGCCTTGATAAATCCCACATAGCACAATCACGTGTTTAACACGTAAAAAACCCGTGAGAAAAAGAACGTTGATTTTAAAAACTGCTAGAAAAAACGTTGATTTCATATATGAAAACAAGCTTAATAGGACATTCATTAACGATATAAGTAATAACGTTGCTAAAAACTGCATTGTAATAACGCCATTATCAAATAAAAATAGCAATGTTTTTACTTTAGTTTCAAGTGAATTCTAAGTAGATTTTTATCAACTTCAAAATCACATTAAGTTCGAACTTTTTCTACACGACTTTTAAAGCGCGACTTGCTACCAAATAATTTTTAGGTTTTACTAAAAGCAGGGGACTCTAAACTCCAAATTTAAAAAAAACCAGTTAATGAACTGATCCCTGATCCTTCACAATCACGACGCATCATTTAATAACCTGACAAAGACACACTATTATTGTGTGAAAGTGTTTACTGTTGAAAAATCTTGTTTAGCTGTTAAAGAAAACTTAATGTATTTATTCTTGCATTGAGCGCCATCTTTTAAAATTGTCTTGAAGTGTTACAATCTTAAACTAGTAAACTTTTAAAACTTCCTTTCCCGTCACTTTTAAGTTAAAAAAAAATTATTTAAAAAAATGTGACAAAAAAGACGCAATTCTGGAGGGCTTTTAGAACAGGCTTTCGCGCCTTTTTTTGATTAAAAAACATATATAAAACAAAGTGACAAAATAATATACAAAAAATTAAGTAGTTTCAGAAATCTTAATCTAGTGGCGTTTTAGAACATGTTGTGGAGGACTTTTCAAGTGTGAACTTGGCACATGTAAATAATGAGGGTAAAAAAGACGTTATATACACAGCACCAGAAACTTCAGCAAAAGTAACATTTTTATAGCATGATTTCTACTTGTTATCTTTAAGCATGTAGATAAAACAAAACAAATATTACATAGTATGAGGGTGTTTTCTAGTAAAAAATAACTTTATTATATTTGTTCACGTTAATTTAACGTTAAAGTGATTTTTGTGGTACGTTAGATGTAGATAAATATGGTAGCTACCGTTACCTCTGAGGACTTGCCCTTGAAATTTTTTCGCTAACATATAATGGTTTTGAATTAAATATACTTATTTTTTAATTATATGTTTTAAGAAATATTATCTTAATTGCATAATTTCAAAACTGGGCTTTGAAAATCTAAAATGAGCTATTTTGACAAGAACTCTGTGTTTTCCATATTAATTAAGGTATACCAGACTGATATAGCGTGGAGTTCACTTGGACTGTGCTAATGGGCTAAAAAGCTATCAGGCCATTATGGATCCAAATATTTAAAAGGCAAAACGATTTTTTATTTTATGGATATTTAGTAACGATTTTTAAAATTTTTGTGCTTGTGGTTGATATAATTTAAAAATAGATATTTTATTACTATCGAGATTCTAAACCTTTTTACTATCGGTCGGCCTTAAGAGTCTCGTATAAAGGAATGGCTTTTACGACAAACCCATTCTGGTGAGGAGTTCGACTTTTTATGAAGGTATATGGTAAAGGTAATCAGCAAGAAGAAAGTTTATTTGCAATTGAGAACAGAAGTAAACCTCTAACTACAAAACATTTACACTATCCGACAAAATTTGAGCGACTTTTTAATTTTAATAAATATACATGATACATTTATGATAAAAAGAAAACAATCTCGAAAAAAGCAGCATCAGCTATACGATATAATCGAAAATATTTGTTAATCTATAGGTGATGAAATCAAATCTGATATCTTCATTGCCAGAATGAAGACAGAAGCTTATTGCGAGCAAAGTATACTGGTCAAATACTGACTTTCGATTATTCATGTTTTATTCTAGGCAAGATAGGGGGCTCCTAGACTGTCAATAATTTTGTATAATACTACGGATTGCGCAATATTATTGACCGTTTAGGCTAATGAGTGCAAGGGGTCCCTCCATAAGAGTACGTATACACCAAACTGCTCAGCAAACGCGCTGTATGTGCGCAAACACAGATTCGTCCTGATTTCGTGTTTTCAAGTTGCGCATGCGCCGCTTGCAAGCCGTTTGCCGCAGATTCTTTGGAACGGCATCGGCACTTTGTTGTCGAGTTTTCATTTCAATCTATATTTGCTGTTTTTCCGTGGATCTAGAAAGTTCGTTGAAACGAATTTGGCGAACAGCGCATATACGGAGCGCGAGCGGTGCACATACCGCGCACGAACTTAGCACACGCATTTGCGGAGCAGTTTGGTATATACGTACTTTAATATTGCACAAAAAAGATATTGTGCAACATTATTGTAGCTCTAGGGGCCGCCCAAGGTTAGTCACTCTAATTTTGTTGTTGCGTCGATCAGAAGGTAATATTTTTATTTATTTTTTATTGATAATGTAGGTTTATTTAGAACATCATTAAAAATATAATACATGTATCATATTTAGTAAGAAAAACTAAAAAGACGCCTTAATTTTGTCCGATACTGTATAGCTGGTTTTGACTTATTTTGAAACTCTTATTAGGGGAAATTTTTTTAAACTTGTTTTGTTTTATAGCAAACACTAATAGAATTTTTAAGTGATCAATTCTAAGAAAAAAAATTTATATGAACCCTTTCAATTTTCCGATGGGTTTAGTCGCAAAATGTGAATAAAGTTATGAATTCCAGAAACTTTTTTTTTAGTAATGCATATATGTTTATTAGTAAAAGCTATACTTAATCTAAGTATAAAAAATAGTAGGACTTATCTCTAAATATGAAAAACATCTTTGGCAAATATGTCAAAAATTAAATATTTTATTTTTTGACACTTTTGCCAGAGATATTTCCTATACTTAGAGATTAGTCATACTATTTTGTATACTTAGCTTGAGTTTTTTTTTACAGGTATGCGCACTCGCAAGGAGATCTCTATCACGTTCGAGAAAGGGCAAGTGCGCGGAAATGTTGGCGTATATTGGTTTTGAAACGGTTCAGGTTGTAATCTGCAGGGAAAACTATCGCAGGGAGTCCATTCCACAGCGATGCTGTTCTCCAGAGATACGAATTCTGATATAATGAGGTTCTTGGTGCCTCTATTTTGATAGTAAATTAATGGTTACCGTCTGTTTGACGTATTCGCCTAGTAGGTGCTACTCCCGGGGGGATCATACGTGTCAGCTCTTCAGAGCATTTTCCGTGATAATACCTGTAGAAGAGAGATAGATCTCCCACAGTTCTTCGATGTTCGAGACTATCCAAGCTACGGGTAAGTGCGGGGGTCATTGATCAGCTTGATAGCTCGCTTTTGCACGGTGTGTAAAAGCATTAAGGTATGTTTGGGTGCCGCACTCCACATATGTGAGCAGTACTCCATACTCATCTTTAGAGTGTCAGCAGTTGGCTTGGTGCATACAGATGTCTCGTACGAAATAGCACCCCAAGCTTTTGGGATGCCCTTTTAGCTATATCTGCCACGTGACTGTACCAAGACATGTTGGTCTCTGCAGTGACTCCTAAGATGTTCAACTGGCTCTGCAATGTGACAGCACTTCCAGATAGCATGATGTTTGGCTCACCGGTGCTGGTCTTTTTTTAAAACAGGGCTGCTTGGGTTTTCTGCGGTTTTTGTTGCCCCAGTCCTCTATTATCTCCAGGTCGTTATTTATCTGCAATATTTGAGTTAGTCTAAGAGTGTAGCTTTCACTAATAAACATATATGCATTCCTAAGAAAAGAATTTTTATTTTTTTTGCATTTTGCGTCTAAACCCATCAGAAAATCCCCTATTGATATAACGAATTTTGTTTAGAATTGATCAAGGACATGGAATAAATAACATATATTTCTTCGATGTCAAGGAACAGTTTTATCGATGCTTGCTGACAAAGAAAATAAAATCCCAAAATCTTCACGGCCTCCCCTACTATTTAATCAAAAAGTTTTTTATTAAACAAACTTGTCTTTTAGTGCAGTTTTATAAAAAATATCTTTTAATAAATTGGTAAAAAAAAAATTTTAAGTCACAAGTTTTTATAAAATGCACTAAAAATTAAAAAATAATTTTCTAACATTCTAATATTATCATAATAATAAAAGCGATGGCCGACTGATGGAAATTTTGACGATGTTAGCACGATAAGATATCCGTATCAATTAAATATCACTATTTGCAAGAATCAATCTAGCAGAAAAATGCAGAGGTACCAAACCCACCCAACCCGACCCAAGATACCCCAGCATTTTTTTGACATAGGTACACGTCAAACATATCTTTGATGAACTGCTATGTTGAATATTCTTTAAGTGTTTAGATCACAAATTTAGATTAACTTATGCTTTGATTTGCGGTTATCCTTTTATTATTATGATAATATTAGAATGCTAGAAAATTATTTTTAAATTTTTAGTGCATTTTATAAAAGCTTGTGAAATAAAAATTTTTTTTACCATTATTATGTTCTACTTTTTAGTCTCAGCTAGGATATTTTTTTCTTAATGTTGTATTGTCATGAGACCACTATGTGTGTACCAAATTTCATCCAAATGGGATAATGGGAAGTGTGTCAAAAACGCTTCACAAGATTCGATAGATAGTTAGATAGTTAGATAGTTAAATAGTTAGACAGAACATCTGAAGCTAAATAAAAGCTTGTAAAAATAGGAATAATGCTTTAAAGAATACCAAAACATACACATTGTCGCTTTTTAAAGTTGCTTATGTATGTGTAATCCACGCCTAACACTCATATGTATATGTTTAATAACTTTTTAACAAATCCTTACTGTTTCCCTTTAGAAAAGTACCTACTTCTATCTACAAATATTTTTCAACTTGTTTTTTCCTTTTTCCCTGTCATTTGTAGTGTCTTGTTTTCAAAGGAAAAACTGAACGTTTTTAGTCATAGAAAAACTACGAAAGCAAAGAAAAATATGACAAGACAAAACTACCCCTTTTATATTGCGATATATCACACGAAAACTCTCTATTGTTGATGTGAAACTCACTGACCTCGATTATAAGAGTATAGTAACCACGTAAGGATTGAAAACAATAATAATAATGAATGACTAAATACGTAAAAATTTATGTTTTTTGCTGAAGTATAAGATGTATAGTTAGGTAGGAATTTTTTTAAAAAGTTTTGTGTCACTTGTAAAAGTACGAGAATTAATAATTATATTAAATAAAAATATATTTAAATATATATTATTATACATTTACTTAAAACTAATTTTCAAAATACTTTTAGTAAGTTTATAAATATATAATATTAGACTGCTTTCCTAATTAACAATAACAAAAATAAATATTAGTTTTGAACTTTTTACATTAATTTTTAACGAAAATAAAAAAAATCGGGAAATACCTACTTTATACAAACAATTTTATTAAACATTTGATATTTATTTTGTACCTTATTCTTATCAAAACAAAAGTCATTTCTGTAAGTAGGATAGAGAATTTACACAAAATCAGAAACTTCATCGATTGTATATAAACCTCTCTTATTTTTAATTTGTGGTTCTTTAATTTTTCTAAAAATAAAGAGATCCTTAATATCGACACAACAGAGGGTTATATCGACACTTTAGTTTAATTTAACATACTGTAAATGCTATAAAAATAAGCACATTGTCGGTTACAACTAAAGCCCTCAGAAATAATTTTGCTATAATAAAATATATTTTTAATATTTTTTGATTAAAAATGTAACGCTTAAAAAAGTAAATTTTTGTAACCACACCTTAGGATGTAATATCAACACAAATTTGCACAATCTATCGACATACGAATAAACCTTTTATCGACACATAAAAGTATGTGTCGAAATTATATCAGTACATTAAAGATTTTCTTTTTTTTTAAACAAAATTATAAAAAAAACTTTAAACATTTTTGTATTGAAACCTTATTATCGACTATCGAATGGGTAAGATAAGCTGTACATAAAACCGACAGTCCTTTTTTTTGAAAAAAAAAATAGATTATATGATTTCTTTTTGTTTATTTATAAAATTTAACCCTATCCTAACAACCCGAATCAATTTTTTTATACGTAAATATAAAATTGTTTTAGTTATATTAGTTCAAATCTTACCTGTTTCTTAAAACCATTAACCAGCGAACTGGTAACATCAAGCACTTTTAGTCAACTGCCACAATTCCCCGCTTATTTTTTGAGAGATGTAGTGGGGATATATTTTATGCAGTGCTGCCAACATGTGCACAAATAATGACATTTTTCATAAAATAGACTTTATTCAGGTGCAAGGTACCTGGATCTTATCATTTAAAACAAACCGAAAACTGTCGATAATATGTACACCCACCTACCCTATAGCGATTATATCAAAATAAATAAAAAAAAGATTATCTTGAAAACTAAGCATTTGTGGAACGGTTTATAAGAACTTTATGTTTGAAATTACTCAAGGAGTTTAAAATTAAAATTATTCTTTGTTTAAACTTATAGACAATGATTGAGTAGAAGAAAAAATTTATTCCATTCCATTGCTTATATATTTTAAACTCGACGTTTCGGTTAGTAAGCATTTCTAACCGTTTTCAAGTGTAAACTTTTTTCTATTAAAATTATGTTATTTAATTTTAAAACACCCTGTATATATGCTTCACTCTGCAGTGCTAGAAAATTGTAGTAGTAAACTTCAAGTAATCATAGTAGTATTTAAACCATATTTATCATAAATTAATTTTATATAAATTATCGCTTTAAGAAACTTTTCATTTAAACAATTATTTTTCAAATCTGTGATAGAATTATTGACGTTCATCCTGATAATTTTTTTTATTTATACAGGTATTTGCTTCAATTCGAGATAGGTTAACTACACTATATATTTATCTTCGCATGATTTTTTAGAGTACATCGTATTCTTAAAAACCACATGTTTAAATCAAACTTTTTACTATTTTAGAATCTTGTTATATTTTCTTTATCTTAGCAAATGTCTTAAAATAATGGAAAAAGATAATGCTAAATAAGTTTTAAAAGTTAAACTGCTACTAAATTTTTCTGTATCTAAGAGCTTTTTTGGCTTTCACAATGTACCTTTGATCCTTTTTTTCTATTAGGTAAAATACATATTTAATGCTTCATCTCTTTGTTATTGGATGCTATCAGCAGTCTTACAATCAAGCTAAACATAACATATGTCACAGAAGTTTTGCAATCGCAAACTTCAAAAGTGTTTTTTTTATAAAGGACAAAGTTTTTTCTACCATTTTTTTATATGTCAATCACACTGTGTTTATTTTATTACAATCTAGTCAGTAAGACTAATTAGCAATTTTGTTTTAACTTAATTTAATAGAAAAGTCAGATTTAAACTTAGGGTTCACATAACAGTTCTCCCCGCTTTGTTTAGTCTGTAGCTCACAAATATTGGGATGTTTTTATAGCATTATTTTGTTTTATGTAATTCACTTAGTTTACAAGCTCAAATGACCTCACTTTTTTTAGTCCTTGAACTAGCATAGTATTGTCTAGAAGCTGAATTGCTTCCACATTTATATGTCGATGGAGTCTATCTTCATTGCTTCATTTTTCTATACCTTCTCTCAAGTTCTTCTTTTTTTTCTTAACATGTGCTTTCCAGCGCAATTTGGCATCAAGTGTCATGCCGAGATATTTTGCCTGATTTGAATATTTTTCTATCAGTGACCGCAAAAAAGCTATTTTTGCCATGCTTCTGTTTCTTTTAAATGCGGTTTGTTCCCTAAGCACCAAAATACATACCACGCTTTCAAGTCAGATAAATAAAGTTTTAAGTCGGTGTGTGTCTTTTAATGTATTTTTCTTATAATTAAATTTGTTAATGTTTTTCGCAGACTCATAGAAAAAATAGTTTTCCTGACACCTACGCAAAGTAATTTTCCCACACTTAAAGCTTATCGAAACCCACCTTCGCATCATTTCGCTTTTGAAAAACCTAACTTTGCGCATTGATTTGGAAAACCACTATTTAAATTAAAAACTTTTCCAATGTTACTAGTGTTGCATCTTACCCACATTTACCCTATTTACACCTTTATCACCCCCGCTTTTGCGAACCCCATTTCCTCTTAAAGTTTCTTTAGCCTCAAATTTCAATTTAGGTAACACGAAAACCCTACAGATGTGTCATGTTCATGCTTTTCTTTTGACTTTTTCCCCAAAGCGGCAGCTGCCTTCTTAATCCTTTTAAAATGGTTAAAGTTGTCAAAGCATCAATATGTTGTATTATTAGAGTTAAAAGTCATTAAAATATTTTTCAAAAATCTCAACTTGAGTTAATTTGTTTTAATGCTTAAGGGCCATATATAATGCTGTAAAACATCTTAAGGCCGTCTCACCTCTTCTCCTCTATACCCAAACTTGTCATGTTTGGAATGATGATAAAATAGAGGTTAAAAGAAAGAAAGGAAAACCCTATTATTCAGTCAGTAGGGAGACCAAAACACTAATTGATTAATGGATTAATTATTACAACAAAATATAGATGGTATGACGTCAAAATTGACCCTGGCTTACCTTTTTTAGTTTTCTATCCTCTTTACCTCGTGTGTACCTTTCTTGTTGGATTCGAACAGACCATAGTGCCGTTAATCGTCGCCTCATGGCGGAGTTGGCGCGCAGGTACACACCGAAACTTTAACTGCCATTTTGCGCGAGCAATTCAAATTTTAAATTGATCAAAACAAAACAAAAATGTTGATCCTTTCTTAAACTTTACCAAAGTTGTAAAAAGAAAAATAATCAAAAAAAATATTAAAAAATTCTTGTGGAAAATATCTTTCCCCAATTCCAAACATGTCATATTTCATTGAATCCGTTAAAATAATTTATTGAAAACCCTTTCAAGGTCTTTATACTTCAACACAGAATTTGAAAGGTCATTAAACCTTACTGGCAATCTGTAATCAGATTAAAAAATCTACATCACCGGGTTGCTACAAACTTAAACCATTTGTTATATGGAAACCCAAAGACGCAGCTACAGTCCTCCAGTTAAGTTCACATAGCTGGTCGAACTCTGTAAGCAACCTGTGTAAAAGTATAAACCCATGTTATTTTTTTAAGCGGCAACTTTCTGAGGTTTTTAATTTTTACCAATACAGTTTTATCTGTATTTAAATTAATTACAGTACAGTTTTCTTTTTAGATGTACGTGGTCATGTGGCATAAAAGCGAAGGGTGGAAAAAAGTTCGGATTTTCGAAAGTGATAAAAAAGTGTAATTTTGTTGGTAATAATAGGAATAATTTATTTTGCTGCCTCTTTGTTTCGCGCCCTATAGATTTTTTTATGTTTTTTGGAGTTTTATTTCCTGCCCTAAATTATTTTTTATTCCAGAAATAAAGGATAATGACTAAAAACATAGTGTATACAGGGTCAAGCACGGGCATAGGCCGATGCGGCGATGTTACCCAACAGCTTAAAAGTGTAAGCTTAAGCAGGGCTATCAAAACCGACCGGCCCCGATCCTCCACTTTGTTGACGTCACATCCGGGGCTAATTTTTTTTTTGATTGTCACGTTTCGACACAGCTGATTGTTTTTAAAATATTGAAGTTGGAATGACGGTTTACGAATATTTAATTTTTTTAAAAACCATTCCGGTTTTGAGATTACTATATTCTTGAAGAATTTTTTTTTAAATGTATAGTGATCCTTAATTTTTCAGAGCCGCTTCATTCGTTCACACTAAAATGAAATTTAAAGTAGAAGCGAATGTGACAAACACAGATGACAAAGTCAAATACAATTAAAATTCAAAATAAGAAATGCTAAATCTTGAAGATTTTAACCTTTTAATCATCTTACAAAAGTTTGGTGGAATATCGGGATGGTGTTTGCAAATATTTCACTAAAATTTCGCGAAAATCTGTAGTGCCATTTTGAAAATATCATAAAAAAACATCTGACCTCCCATAAGACCCAATGTAAAAGTCAGCCCCCGGAGAACAGCTGATTTTTTCAGGGTCGTGGCCTGTATTTTTTTGTGAGCCTTGGCTTAAGCTACTAAGCGGAACTGCACTGCAGCAAAACTGAGCGACACCACTATTCGTCC
The DNA here is from genome assembly GCA_963576565.1 of Aspidapion aeneum. NCBI lineage: Eukaryota > Metazoa > Arthropoda > Insecta > Coleoptera > Brentidae > Aspidapion > Aspidapion aeneum. Next base: position 205,511,843 of record OY755038.1, read on the forward strand.
ATAATGCCGTGCCGTGTAGTGCATCCTAGTGCGGGATTCTTCATTCAAATTCCATTAAGCAATATTTGGCCACGCCCCGTCGTGTCGCGCAGCTCCGCTGCAGCCTAGTTACGCTCAGTGCTGCCTAATATATGCCTATATATATGCAAAACTTAAAAGACAACCCTCGTATAAGGAATTTGCAAAGACCAGGAAAAGAAATACAAGTATTGATCTTGAGCAAATTAGATGATTAAAGTTTTTATGCTATATTTTAGTCAATTTTATTCTATGCGTATTATATATAGTGTAACAAAACGGATTTTTGAATATAAATGGTATTTTTGCCATTTATAAGTTTTTAAATATTTTTAATTAAATATTGTTTTTGACATCAACAAGCATAAATTATATGCAAGACTAGGTTAAGAATAAGTAAAACTTATAGCAACACCAACGACTTGTTTTTTGGCATATTTTCAGGTTCCCGGTATTTTTATAAAAGTTTTATTCGGCTAATATGTCTTTTGAGTCACTAACATCACAATAATTTATATTCTGTAACTTGAAACAAATTTGCTAAATTATTTTGAATCTTTAAAAAACACACTGTATAATTTTAACTTTTATCGATTTTCTAAGTCTGGCTTGCTCTGCTATTTTGTCTCTTTGTTTAAAACGTTTAAAGCTTAGATTTTAAACTAATCAGCGGCAAGCCAAGAATGCCTATAGAGCAGGGTGGCTTGGCTCAGTCAAGAAAGCCGTTATAGAAAATATTCTTTAGTTGTTTTTTTTAACTGGGTATAAAGCTATTACCTTTATTATCCATTATTATTTGGTCTTTTCTTTTAGTGTTTATTTCAACTTTAACTTTAAAGCTTTTGATTTTATTACTGTTTCCAGTGTTTTGAAATACTTTTTTGTCGATTTCTAGTTTTTTTGAACATCAAAATACAAACCATTCGTTGCCCTAAAATCGGCGTTTTTAATTATATAACATCCCAAACTTAAACAGCAGTATTAAGTAAATTAAACACATACATACTTGTAGAAAAGCAAAATAGTTTACTAGCAATAAAATGAAATATATAATAAGAAGTGATAATGTGAAGTTTCAAGAAGAAAATTAAAAATGTATGTATGATTTTCCTACATTGTTTATACATTTGAGAAAAACGTTTATAGCATAATCTTTCTCCAAGAACCGTCAAATTCCCTTTCGAGATCATAATAAGTAATATATTTAATAATGTTTAATACTTTTATCAATTTTCAAATAGTTGCACAAATTGGTAGCTCGCAACTTTTAAGCCTTGGCCACTTGAGTTGACAGTACCACTGTCACAAGCCGCCTGTTACAATATTATCCTTGTTTAAAAGTGTAGACATTGCTAGTATCAGAGACTATTAAGTAGTTTATTTTTGGTTGTTTTGTTTTAATCTAAAATACAGCAAAAACTGACATTTGTTAAAAAAAAGTCAACATTTCAAGATTTCCTCAAAATGTAAACCATAAAACATTTTTTTTTAATGTATCCTGGCCAAATTCGATGTTTTTTGGATGTTGAGGTGCTTCTAGCCGAAAAAAAAATAATATTAGATAATTTTATTTTGTTGTAAATAATTTATTTTTTATAGTTTTTTAATGCAGAATGTAACTGTCAAACTTAATTTTATCAGTCACTTTTGATTTTTAAGAAATTACATATTTTTTTTAAGGAACGACCCTATTTTCATTAAATTTTTCTTTAAAATAGCACACTCAATATTTTATTAATTATTACGCTATTATTTTTTTTATACAGTGGCGTATGCAGAAATGAATCCTGAGAGGGCCTGAGCTTGGATCGATGCGCAGAGATGGATCCTGGGGAAGGCTTAAGCGTAGATCAATACAATTTAATCTTGATTTTTGTGGCAAATTCATTTTTAGGGGTCATAATAACACCTTCGGTTTAAACATAGTAAAAAATGAAATTTTATTGACCAGATAAAGTATATTATAAATTTTTTCCTTAAAAGCCAGATTTGTCGGGTCTTTTTTTTGGATTTTGCAGCTAATTAATATTAATATTTTTTGATTATACAAATACATATTTTGAATGCATACTTGTGTCTGTCAAATGAGGCTCTACAGCAACAGTTTTAAATTTGGGCTTAATGTTGGCCGCCATCTTGAATATCTCTGTCTCTCTCAACATTTCTGTATACTGTCGTCCTTAGTAAGACCCACCTATCTACGTTTTCACTTATTTCGAGAAAAGCGAATTTAAAGTTTAAATGCTTGCTAAGAGTCCATAGTAATATTTTTTTTTGTTTTTTAAAATAAAATACTTCCGAACAAAAATGTTGGTATTTTTCTTAAAAAAAACAGATGAAAGTAACCTATTTGAAGCCATTTTCGGTCCTAACTCATTTCTGATTTTTTTACACATAGGTGGGTCTTACTAAGGACGACACTATAGGGGTCAGATTCAGCGAAGTTCAAATAGGGGGAACTGATCATTTGCCCAAAAGTGCTATAAGATTTTTCTAGAAAGTCGATTTTCGAAAATCTTGACTATAACTATCACAATCAATTTTAAAATAGAAATTATTTGTTTTTTAAGCCCTGGTTCGGCGAGTTATATTTTCCTTTGTTTTCTTCACTCTCTATTAGACGTCAATGAATTCCTGCCTTCAAAACAATAGCGACTGGTATTATAAAATATGATAAATGATGCGAAATAATATTTCTGGAGTAACTATAGAGTAGTCATATATACTTTAAAATTTTACACCATTGAATCATATAAATAAGGAGTTAGCAGAAGCACCGAGCGAAAGTGCTTACAGGCTCGAGCGTTTAATTAGACACCCAAAAATGCTAGGCAGCTTGTACTCTTTTTTTGACTGGAAGTTAGAGCTAAAAATCTGAAAAAAATCATATTACATTTTGGCAACAGACCTTTTCCCCCTAATTCGACCCTGCTGAATCCGAATATCCCTGTTGCCCACTCGAAAAATGAACTGGGACGGAGAAACTCCCCCCCAAACCCCAAAAAATTTGTTATTTTTTCAGTTTTATTCAATTTTCTCGAAAACTCACCATTTTATCGAAAATTACAAAAAACAGTTTTTTGTGGAAAAAAAATGTCCTTTTCAACAATGTATTGTTCGATAAAGTTAGAAAAAGAGACTAAATCTTCAGTGGCGTCCGTAAATTGGGATTATTTAGAAAAAACAGGTTTATTATAGGTTTTATAAAATTTTCTCAGACTACACTTCTTGAGAAAAAATGTGTAGTATATACTTTATTGTAGACAATAAAATTTTCTTTTAAACGGTGCAAATATTTAAAAAAAACTAAAGTTTCTTAGGAGGAAAATGACTTTTTACACTATTCTATTCTACTGACGTTAGTTTTAAATAAAATTTGACAAAAATCTTTTTTTTTGGTAATTCTTGAAAGTGGCCCCAAAATACGGACGCCTCTGAAGGGTTAGCCATATTTTCCATCACATTGTGTGATACACCGTTCAAAGAAAATGTCATTATCCACCCTAATATAAATAACTTAATTTGTCGCAAGAAGCTTAGTTCTTAAGAAAATTGGACAAAACCTGTAAAAAAATTGATTAGTTTGGTGATTTTAAATAATTACTTTAAATTACGAACACGACTAAGGCGGTAACTATAAATTCACTTCCACTTTCGTGTACAACGTTTAAAAGGAAATGTTATTTTCTACAACGAAGTATGTATTTGATAAAGAGCTTGGTTTTTAACTGAAAAAAACTTGTAAAAAACATGTTTTTTTTAATGATTTTTTTTAAATCCCCTTATTTACGGACGTAACTGGAAAGTTTGTTATGTCAAACCCCACCGAGTATCACAATATTCAAAAGAGAATTTCACTGTCTAAAATAAAGTATGATATATATATATATATATATATATATATATATATATTATATTAAGCTTAGTTTTTGAGAAAATTAGATAAAACTTGTAACAAAAATTTTTTATTTTCTGTTTTTTTCAAATTGATTTAATTTAAGGATGCCCCTAAAGTTTTTATTATGAAACGAAGCGGATCAGATTATACATTATTTTAAATAAAATTTTATTAGCTACAACAACAAATGTTTTCTTGTGACATAAGTTTTAAAAAAAATCAAATAAATCTTGGGAAATATATGGGTATTTTTTCAACTTTATTAAATTACTTCAATTTACGGACGCCGCTGAAGAATTCGTTATCAGTCTAACTCCATTAAGTTATCCCTTGTCTCCACAAAAGTATATTATACATTTTTCTCTTAGAAGCTTAGTTTTTAAGAAAATTTGAAAAAACCTCAAACTTTCAGAATTTGGGGGGTCTGGGGAGGGTTTTCGAAGGATTTTGCAACCTTCAAAAAAACTAATATGATATTATATTTTATTTATTATTCTAGATATTTTAAATGTACATCTGTGTCAATTCGGGCTTTACAGCGGCAACCCCTGTCAACATTTCGAGGTGGAAACAGGTATATTGAGATTCAGCTGGCTAGAACGATTTGCCAAAAAGTAATAGAAAATGCTTCTAGAAAGTGGATATTCAGAAATCTTGCCGTAACTATGGGTTGTATTGAAGAGCATGTACCCCATTCAAAAACAGAGCGAGAGGTACCAAGCGCTTCGGCGTTACAGCTGGAGGTTATTATAGCACTTGCAGTACAGCGTGTCCCATTTTCGATGGGATTCAATGGGAAACTCGGTCATTATTAAAGATATTGATTTTCTGAGTGCACCTTACCGTGCTCTTTTTTTGAGCCCTTAACCCCGTAGTTTCGCTAATACATTGACTTTTTGAAAAAACTGTATTTTTAAAAATCCCTTGTATCTCGCTTATTTTGCGAGATACTTTTATTCTGTAAAAACATTTTTATGGCAACTTTTTTAGAAGAAAATAATGACGTTGTCAATATTTTTAAATATTGTTTAGTTTTTGAGTTATGGTATTTATCATAAAAATATTAAATACGGACCTGGATTTTTTATATTACTATTTTGACTGGTTTCATGCTAGTATTATCATAAAATAATAAAAATTTTAAAAATTTTTGGTTTAAGGTCAAAAAAAATATTTAATACTTAAAAAAAAATTAGTCCGAACCTGGATATTTCCAACATAAATATAAACTAAAAATTGCTAGTTAAACAATTTTTAGTTTAACTGTTTTGATACTTAGCATATTAAAATGATTTTACGTTAATTTACAGATTTATTTGAAACAAAGTCTACGAAAAAACAAATTATAAAAAAACACTAATTTTCTGATTACCATTTTGTGTAAGACATTGTTGGCATTTTTGAGTAATTTTTCTTAACGCATTTTGCATAAAAATATTTCTGCCATTTAAATATTGGGATTTTGTTGCTTGAATGAAGCAGTCACATTTTTCAAAATCTGGATATGGTCGATTTCTAGCCAGTTTAAAATAATTGTAAGCCATTCACAAAAATGAAAAGTAAAATGACAATGTCAAATCCCCGCTTTTGTTTTGTAAATTTCACGACCTGCTGTTCGGTTATCAAATAATTAGTATGATATTATTTTTGTAACTTTTTAACGTTTTTTACTTTATTTATAAATCTTTTAATTATCATTTCAAAACAGATAAACTAAAAATCGTTCAACTAGTGTGTCTTGCAATTTTTAAGTTATAATTACGTTGGAAATTTCCAGGTTCGGACTATAACTTTTTTTTCAAATATTAAATAGTTTTTTTTAACCTTGAATCAAAAAAAATATTAAAGTTTTATCATTTTAAGGTAATAATAGCATGGAACTAATCAAAGTGTTAATAAAAAAAAATCCAGGTCCGTATTTAATTTTTTTATGATAAATACCATATCTCAAAAACTAAACAATATTTTTAAAAATTGACAACGTCATTATTTTGCTCTAAAAAAGTTGCCATGAAAAGGTTTTTACAGAATAAAAATATCTTGCAAAATAAGCGAGATACAAGGAATTAATTAAAATTCAATTTTTTCAAAAACTCCCTGTATTAGCGAAACCACGGGGTATAGCAAAAATCTGATTACACCATTTTTAAGGGCTCCAAAAAAGAGCACAGTAAGGTGCAATCAGAAAATCGATATCTTTAATAATAACCGAGTTTCCCATTTAATCCCATCGAAAATGGGATACGCTGTACATTTCGCTCTTATTCAGGGTTCTCAAACCTAGAATTTGTATGCGTTCTGCAGTAGCGCACCCATGTACTGGTCTTTGGGGGGGGGGCGAGACCCAATATCTATCTATCTATCTATCTAGCTTTCTTCTATCCATCTTTGGTAATAGGCCTCCTCCAATATCTTCAATTCTTCTATATCTGTCGCCGTATTCATCCATCTCGCTCCTGCATGTCTTTTCAAATCGTCCGCCCCTCTCATTTGGAGTCTTCCCCTTCTTCTTTTATTTTCCCAAGGTCTTTAGGTAACAATACAGTTGTTATATCGATCGTCTTTCTGTCTGATATTATGACCGGCAAATTTCCATTTTAATTTTGCTACTTCTTCTCTTACATCCCTTTACTTTTGTTTTATTTCTTATCCATTCATTCCTCTTTCTATCTGTTAGCTTTATATGTAACATTTGTCTTTTCATTGATCTTTGGGCTTTTGTTACCTTATCCATGTTTAATTTTGTGTGTCCACGTCTGGGATCCATAGGTAAGTAGAGGAAGGATACATTGGTTATACAATTTCGTTTTGAGGTACTGAGGATATTTTTTAACATGTAGCTTAATTTACCAAATGCTGCCCAGGCCAATCTTACTCGTCTCTCGATTTCAGCCGTTCGATTTTCCTTTTTTAGTTTAATATTTTGTCCCAGGTATTTATATATTCCTCTACTTGTTCTATTTTCTCTTGGTTTATTTTGATCGTGATATTCTCATCTGTGTTTGTTATGACTAGTTTCACTGCAGTTTATACTCAAGCCTATATTTTTAGCTGCTGTATCCAATTCCTCCAGCATTTTTATCCGTCCTTCTTTGTTATCTGTTATTAAAGCAATATCATCAGCATATCTTAGGTGGTTCAAGTATTGTCCGTTTACCTGCTGACACCTCTTTTTATGCGGATTGGCTCGGTTCCTTAGTACATTTTGATTGATGTTGTTGCTTCGCTATATATATATTGGCTATTAAGTCTGTGTATATGTGATCTATTCGCCTATGAATTAAAGATGCTTTTACAACCCAGTGCTCAATGCTTTTGAAAGCTTTTTCAAAGTCTACAAACGCAATATATAGTGGAACGTTGTATTCGTTGGCTCGTTCTATTAGGATTTTCATGGTTAAAAAGTGGTCAACTGTACTGAATCCTTTTTTGAAGCCTGCTTGTTCTTTTGATTGATATCCGTCGAATTTTGTGGAAAGTCTGTCTGTTAATATTTTCGTGAAAAGCTTATAAATTACATTGAGCAGTGTTATAGGTCGATAATTTTTTAGGTGTGCTCTATGGTCTTTCTTGTGTAGAATAATAGTTATTGATTCTTTCCAGTTGTTTGGGATTATTTTTTCTTTTAGTATTTTATTCAGGAAAATATGTAGGATACTAACTACAGCTTTACCACCGTATTTGAGCATTTCTGCCAACCCCATATATAATGTCATATTTCCTGCTATTTTTTTGCTTTTTTCATAAAATAAAGTATCTAAAAAAATCTTATTCTAGGGCGAACCCGGGCCCCGAGGCCCCCTCCCTGGGTGCGCCCTTGGTTCTGACCCCCCCCAAGGATCCGTCACTGAGCATTTTCATGCTGACCTGTACAGCGTGTCCCATTTTCGATGGGATTAAATGGGAATTGATTTTCTGATTGCACCTTACTGCACCTTACTGCTCTTTTTATGAGCCCTCAAAAATGGCGTAATCAGATTTTTGCTATACCCCGTAGTTTCGCTACAGGGAGTTTTTGAAAAAATTGTATTTTTAATAATCCCTTCTATCTCGCTTATTTTGCGAGTTATTATTATTCTGTAAAAACCTTTTCATGGCAACTTTTTTAGAAGAAAATAATGACGTTGTCAACTTTTTAAAATATTGTTTAGTTTTTGAGATATGGTATTTATCATAAAAAAATTAAATATGGACCTGGATTTTTTTTATTACTATTTTCATTGGTTTCATGCTAGTATTATCATAAAATAATAAAAATTTTAAAATTTTTTGTTTTAAAGTAAAAAAAAAATATTTAATATTTAAAAAAAAAATAGTCCGAACCTGGATATTTCCAACATAAATATAAATTAAAAATTGCTAGTTAAACAATTTTTAGTTTAACTGTTTTGATACTTAGCATATTAAAATGGTTTTACGTTAATTTACAGATTTATTTGAAACAGTCTACGAAAAATACAAAAAAAAAACAAATTACAAAAAATACCTAATTTTTTTGATTACCATTATGTGTAAGACATTGTTGGCATTTTTGAGTAATTTCTTTTAACGCATTTTGCATAAAAATATTTCTGCCATTTGAATATTGGGATTTTGTTGCTTGAATGAAGCAGTCAAACATATCACATTTTTCAAAATCTGAATATGGTTTATTTCTAGCCAGTTTAAAATAATTGTAAGCCATTCACAAAAATGATAAGTTAAATGACAATGTCAATTCCACGCTTTTGTTTTGTAAATTTCACGACCTGCTGTGCTACCATCAAATAATTAGTATGATATTATTTTTTTTACTTTTTAACGTTTTTTACTTTATTTATAAATCTTTTAATTATCATTTCAAAACAGATAAACTAAAAATCGTTCTACTAGTGTGTCTTGCAATTTTTAATTTATAATTACGTTGGAAATTTCCAGGTTCGGATTATAATTTTTTTGTCAAATATTAAATAGTTTTTTTTAACTTTAAATCAAAAAAATATTAAAGTTTTATCATTTTAAGGTAATAATAGCATGGAACCAATCAAAATAGTAATAAAAAAAATCCAGGTCCGTATTTAATTTTTTTCTCAAAAACTAAACAATATTTAAAAAAATTGACAACGTCATTATTTTGCTCTAAAAAAGTTGCCACAGAAAAGTTTTTACAGAATAAAAATATCTTGCAAAATAAGCGAGATACAAGGAATTAATTAAAATGCAATTTTTTCCAAAATTCCCTGTATTAGCGAAACCACGGGGTATAGCAAAAATCTGATTACACCATTTTTAAGGGCTTCAAAAAAGAACACGGTAAGGTGAATCAGAAAATCGATATCTTTAATAATAACCGAGTTTCCCATTTAATCCCATCGAAAATGGGACACGCTGTACGTGTCTGCCGATGACAATTTTTTCTATGATTTTAATTTTTGAATGGGCATTTTTAGTTTTTTATGTATACATTTAAGTTTGAGAGTATATGAGAGAGTCGAAACGAAACACGTTTCTACTTATTAATGGCGCAGACCTGTCTAAAGTCTGTGACAGATCGCTTGTGAAAACTTATACAATTATCATTAATTTTCTTTTTGAAACGACTATACTTTTAAACAAAAATTTAGTACGTTTGAGTTACATTTTCCTGTTCTCTTGTACAATGTGTTTTAGAATTGTTGTGCCTCTATTGTTTTTGTATGCTTTATACTGGCATGGCGTGAGTAAAGTCACTGGCAATGGCTTGTGGAAAAGTGAAACTTTTCACATTAGTTAAGTAAACTACCATTTTCAGACTAAAATGCGATTTTGGCACAGAAAAAAAATATATTTATCATCGCAAAGTTTATGCTGCTAGGATATTCTCGAGTTCATAAATTATATAAATATAAATACATAAATAATGTCGTAATAAACATTTCCGTGGGTTCATTGTCCATTTTGTATTAAATTATTAAAAGGGTGCAATTGTAAAAATACAGGGTGTCTCTAAAAGGTCTGTACAAAACCTTAGCACATATTCCTGAGGCCAAAATAATGCAAATTACCTTAATCCAAAATTGCTCCGTTCCAGAGATGCAGGGTATTGAAATGAAAAAATTTCATGACCGAAATTTCCGAAAAGCAACAAACTTGAATAAAGCTGTGAGAACAATAGTTAGTAGAAAACTGGCCGTTGCGATGACATTTTGCCAGTGTAAAACACTCTAGTGAAATAATCATTCAAAATAATTTCAGTATTCCGTTGCGGCATCGAACACTAAAAACGGAAGAAGTATCTCGAAAACGACTTACTTTAGCGCATGTTAACAAGAGTCCCTTTTTGGCTTAAAAAGATTCAGGAAAATACTTTCTTAACAAAAATAGTTAAAAGTTACACTGAGAAAAAAGTTACAGGCATTTTAAACTATAAAAAGGAGCATTGTGAAACGCCCTCTAACGACCACAGTGAAAAGGTATCCATCTTTAGGTTTCGCATCTCAAAAGAACCCCGAGTACCAATTTTTAAAGTAATGCGTTGAGAAATGTTCATAAATTTTAAGACAATCGATTTTTAATTTTTAAATTGTTGGGAGTTTTAGCGTTGTTTAAATTGGAAAAATCAAAGAAATTTTGTGCCTGGCACAGGCCATCAGTCGTATTGTTTTTGTACGTGGAGCATGGATGTTTTAGTTTATGCCCTTTACAATAAATTTCAATTATTTCAGCAGAATTTTGAGTCAATTCATGGCGGAATTCGGGTGGGCATGGGTAAATTTCTTTAAAACAAAAAATAGAATTATAAACCCTAACCATAGTAGTAGTAGTTCAAACAAGTTCTCGTGGTTAATCAAGTAAAAAGAAAAATTAAGGATTTTTTGTTTCTCTAGTACTTTTCCGTGGGTAGTTCGAAAGTGTAACCTCACGGGGGTCCAAGTCTAATGGACACCTAATAAGTGTTGACAGTTAACTGTTTCGTCCTTATGGGACTCCTCAGAACACTGCATGGTCAATGTGACACCCTTTCTAAATTAAGTACACGGTTTTGTCTTTCACCTGACATTTCCAGTGAGAAAACAAATCCATGTATCCAACAAGAAGCGCCATCTACGGAAGTACGAGAGAAACTAAAACAGCAGCAAGAGAGTAAAACTGCTATATCATCGATCGATGAAAGTATCGATCAAAAGAAAGAATCCATACCTCGACCTACGGCACACATTGCCTTTCTAGATCAGGTCAACGCTAATTGCGTTTGTTCCGCTATCAAGACGTCGGCATCGCGTCAGTCAACGGAGTTTGAAGCCAAATATTAAAAAATGTAAAATTTAGTACCCGTAAATTAAAATACAAACAAGTTTTCGTGGCTAATCGGGTAAGTGGCCACAACCGAACCGAACCTGGCATCACTGGACACGAGCCGCCGCTGAAAATGCGAGGTTCTGAAAGTGAGTCTTCGATCTAGGATTCCTTGGATTCGTTAAGTCACTTAAGACCCATCCTTAAATTACGTAACGCAAAAACCACTACCTGTTTGTTTAACTCCCTGAAAGTAACATACGGCTCTCTCTCTCTCTTTTAGTGCGTTACGTAATTTTAATTTAAGAACACGCCAAAAGGCTTGTGGGTCCACCCGAGGGGTGGCTCGATCGCCGATTTTTGTACACCAAAAGGAAATACATACGGTATAATACCTACGGTATTTCCTGGTATTTCCCAGTATTTCCTCAAATTTTAATGGTATTTCCTAGTATTTCCCAAGCAATGGTATTTCCTAGTATTTCCCCCCCTAGTATTTTCAATGATATTTCCTAGTATATTTCCCAGTACTTCCCAAGTATTTCCTGGTATTTCCCCTAACCTGTACACCAAAAGGAAATACCGAGCCACCCCTCGGGTCCACCCTCATTTTAACTCACACGTATATTTAACTATATTACTGTGAGCTTTGGCGTTCGGTAAAAAATTTTAAAAAAAAAGATTTCAATCTTTGCGTTCAGATGTTGTTGAAATTTTTTGTCTCGTTGTCTGTCGGTAATGACCAAAGAGAACGAAAGAGCAACTTCCAAATTCTTTTTATCCCTTACAAGGTATACCAAACCAAGCCAAAATACCTCAATCAACGCCTAACGAGTAGGCGTAAGCGACACAAAACAAGGATGAATGCGGCTGTCCCATCTCAAAACACAGTAACTGAAATTTTTTTCAAAATCGATTTTTTTAGTAATTTGAGGTTACGGGGTTTTGCTCTATCTTTTGGTATTTTTAAAACTAAAATCGGTCCACAAATAAGGAAGATACTGTAGGTGCAAAACACAGTAACTGACATTCGACCGATTCTATTCCCATTTCAAAAAACATTAACTAACAAAGCCCATTTCAAAACCTTGTAACGATTATGTCGGTATGTTATACTGGGTTTTAAAATATGTTTTGTAGTTACTGTGTGTTGATATAGGAAATCTGCTTCCATTTGTATAAGAAGTGCAGCTCCCACCATAACAACCACCACCATTTACAAAATCCAGCAAAGGCAGTTACTTTGTTTTGATATGAGCTAAGTTGTTTATTTATCTGAAAAAGCCTTTGCTCAATTAGTTTTTTGACTGCCGACCTACTGTAAAGTCAAATTACTCTATTTAATTACTTTAAAAAAAAAATGTAAATAGGGTTTCTCTCAGGAACTATAACTTTTTTATTTAATTTATTTTAATAATTTTCTGCGGCCTGGAAATTTTATAAAAATCGATTTTTCTCCATTTTTAAAAAAATGCAGTTACTGTGTTTTGAAATGGGAGAGCCGAACGGGTCGACAGTGCCTAAAACTATATTATTGCCGGTTAGTATTAGTTTTTATCCCTAAAAATTTCAGCTGCCACATTGTTCAATAAATCGAAACATAGGTATGTACAAACTACTTATCTAAAAGTAAACATTTCCTCATCCTCATAACAATAAATAGATTCATGATGGATATGTAACGTTCCTAGCTAGCCCAGTAGCGCACCCAGGAATATGTCTTGGGGGTGGCCCGAGGCCTTATGATGTCGTATTTCATGCTATTTTTTGTGTTTATTCATGAAATATGTGGAAAATATATAAAAAAATCTTAGGCTTGGGCGGGGGCGCCCATGCTAGCCTACTAGTACACTTCAAATGAACTGATATATCAGTTGAAAAAATCTCAGAAACGAGAGCTCCCACAAAGTTTTTTTGTCTATTAGACAAATTATTGAGAAAAATGTCTACTATATTCCAAAAACCGCGTATTAATCCATTAAAAAGTTAGAATTTAAAAAAAATATATTTTTTAAAAAACTCATTAGTAATAATGGATTGGTCAAAATCTAATCAGCTCGAAACAGTGTCGAGCACTATTTTACCTGAAAATTTTATGAAAATCAGTTTAGCGGTTTAGGAGCTATCGTGTTACGGACAAACACATACACACACCTAGATAGACATCACGACAATATTGCTAGGATAGGTCAAAATAGACCCAAATAACACATTTTCGGTGTTATCTCAACAAAAAAAAAATTTTCGTCAAAAATAATGCCTTCTCTAGCCATTGCTATGCCGCGCCATCTAGGAAGGTAAAAAAATGAACACATCAATAATTATTTCCTATGTTAGGTTGTTGACATTTCTATTTTAATTAATCAGAAAAAAGCTGTAGGTTGTGGGTAAAAATCTACAAAAGAAAATAAAATAATTGGATTGATGCTCTGTCAGATACTAACGGATACTAATGACATGGCCTTTTACATTGTTTTTTAATTTATCAAAGGCAAACATACCGGAAAGGCGCATCGCATTAATATTCAAGGTAACTGGAAAAGCCACGGTAATGCATTAGGAATACGGTTACCTCAGCAAAAAATTGAAGGTTTTTTTAGAGGAACATACAAAAATCACACACCATACTAATCCAAACTTTTGCGGATTATTGAATCTATAAAGGTTACTCGATAATTACAATTAAAAAAGGAAAGGTAGAATTAACGTGCTCTTTCTACAAAAACTAAGAAGAAACAAAAAAGAAAAGAATAGTTTTTAAAAAAACATAAAATCAAGACTAGGCGCAATCAATAGCTATTGGGGTCCCATCAAACAAAGTAAAAGCCCGTGAAAAAAAAAATGAAATGGCACCGCCATCTTGGACTATCTAATTTTTACCTTCTTAGCCCGCACAGCAATGGATAGAGAAGGTATTGTTTTCGACGATAAAAAGTTTTTTCAGATAGCGCTGTAAATGTGTTATTTGGGTGTATTTTGTGTGTGTGTGCGTATTTTTTTTCTGTCCGTAACACGATAGCTCATAAACCGCTGAACCGATTTTCAGAAAATTTTCAGGAAAAATAGTGTTCGACACTCTAACGAGCTGATTTTTGGTAAAATAATTATTTATTAAATAAAATCCTAATGTTTGACAATTAAATTTTTTTTAAAAATGCTAACTTTTTGACGGAGCATCGCATCAATATGCGGTTTTTGGGGGGTGATACGATATCCTCTGAACTATTTAACGCATTAAAGTAAGCGGACAAAACTTGAACCATCTAACGCGGAAAGCCGCGTCCAGATCAATAAATTTGTGTTGTGCGTTGTATTTGATGCAAATTTGTTCGTGTTCGTTAAAATATTTATAGATGTGGACTGTGCGCCGCACAAAAAAACACGCAAATTTGTGCGCCAGATACAACGCACGCTATCCACCTGTCTGTAGGTTTTTCTGCCAACATCAAAGAGATTTGCGCCGAACGACCGTCGAGTGCTTGTTTTAATGTGGACTTGAATTTTAAAAAAAGTATGTTTTGACATATTTGTGTCACATTGTGTGTATATAGTTATTATTTGGGTGCCATCATGTCCTCCCAACTTATTGTTTAAAAAAAGTGTGCAGTTTATATAATACTGAATTACCTACGACATAATAATAATAAGAGTTTATTATAAAATTATTGCTAAATGCAAACACCATCACATCAGTAAACTACCTACGCACGAAAATGGATCGAGGTAAATACACCAACAGCGCACATATTTGCGCCACAAATTAACAATAATAAAAATATTTGCGCCTCAAATATTTAAAATATTTGCGCCGCAAATATTTTTGTCGAATTTAACACACAAATTTATTGATCTGGACGCGGCTAGATATGCTGATTATATCGCTTTCATAACAAACACAGATGAAGATATCACGATCATAATAAACCAAGAAAAAATAGAACAAGTAGAGGAAAATAGGTATTATATACCTGAGACAAACTATTAAACTGAAAAAAGAAAACCAAACAGCTAAAATCAAGAGACGAGTAAGATTGGCCTGGGCAGCATTCGTGGGAACTAGATGGACGAACACGGCGATAGACAGAGAATGTCCGAAGATGGATTGGTGTACAAAAATCGGCGATCGAGACTAAGACTACTCATGCACAGAATGGGACTAACAGAACAGAACGACCCTGTATGAAGGATGACGAAAAAGTTAGACATGTACTGTGTGAATGTTCAGCTATTGCACGTTTACGTCAAAACAGTCTCGGTCAACCTTAGATTGATTCAGAAGATCTGAACAGTGTTTCACCCAATCTGATAGCCGGCCTTTTTGGGGGCTTAGGCATACAGTGGGGAGAAACCACTCAAAAGTGAGCCACAATAGACCCACTGGTGGTCGCAGTAGAAGAGCTGCAAGGCCCACTCACATATTATAAATCACCATCATCAATCATCAAGGCCTAAGTTTTACTATTTTCAGTGAAGTAATACACCTTTCTATGGTGAAAAGATAAAAAACATTTTAACCGTATGAATGTTATATCAATATTAAGAAACTATGCAATCTTGAAATCATGTTTACACTGTTAAATTTATGTAAACCTCAGATAGTGTAAACAAAGCAGTTTAGTTTATTTTCGAAGAAATACTCGTATACGTAATGTTTAGAAGTACATACCTGAATTCATTCAAGCTTGCAGAAACTTTATATAATTACAGCAAATAAGCCTTGGCTTGGGGGTAGAAGATAAAATAATTTTAACTTTAAAGAATTTATTATTTAATAAAAATATTAACTCTCTTAACGAGTTTATGAATTATTGGTACCTAGTGTTCCCACCGAGACAAGGAAACAAAGATCTAAAAATGTAGGGTGTTTCGATTCAAAAGAGATCGCTCCTCTCAAAATTTGACATTTACGGAAATAAATATTTTGGCAAGCAAATTCTTTAAAGAAAATTAAGACATAAAGCGTATTACTCATCTTTTAGTATGTATTCGAAAAACTCTTAGATTGGTTGGTAAAAATGTACAGAAAAACCCTGTAAGATAAAACTCGAACGAACCTAATCTTGCTTCGTGCATTCCTGCACCTCCAAGAATGGGTTTTCCCACTTTTTTTTATACGGCGAATATAAATGGGTCAACTACACTGAGAAATATCAGTCAAATAGATATCAACCTGAGTTTTGTGTGCTTGGAAATAATTTAAAATTCAAATGTTTTAAATATTTGCATAATTTAAAAATTTTAAACAAATTATTTGACCACCTTGTTTAAATAAAAACTTTATTCAATTTTATTTGAAGATATATTTTTTAATTTTAAAAAGAAATATTGTTTTTAATAGGTTTTAAATTTAAATTTAATCTATGACATTATAAAATCTCCTGAAACAAATGTTCTAGCATTCTAGATTTAATGTTAAACCTATTTCTTTTTAAACTTTAAATAAATTGTAGAAGATGACGCTAGAGGCAACCAAAAGTTTCGCATGGTACATTATGTTTTAATTATGTAATAGTGTAGGTCCTCTCGTTCAAGAGTTTAAACTGGTTTTGGGAAGTTTGTTCCAAGGGAGCAGGCGTGGTGTCCTGGTGGTGAGACACTCTATCGAGAGCTGCTGCAAATGGACACATTGTGGAGAGTAATTTACAGTTACTCTCTAGATCATTAAATCGACACGCACTCTAGGTTGTTAGAAGTTCGAATATCTAACTTTAAAAAAAACTTAATCCACTATTTAATAAATAATCTATTTGCGTTTAATATATGACCTACCAAAAACAAGTAAATATTTTCTTTTCATATATAAAATATTTGTTTCTGATATTTTATCTTTTTTTCTTAGATGGTTTTTCTATTTATTCCCGTAATTTTTTATTAAATGTTTTAGGTAGATTTTTTGTCCTAAACTTAAATGCTTTATGTGTCTTTTATTTTATACAGATATTCTCTTTGTTCTAAATTGTTTTTATTATTTTTAAGTAGGTTTTTCGCTCAGTATATACGCGTATATTGTGTGCAAAAAATAAATAAAAACTATTAAAAATTCTTGGCTACAGACATAATGATTTTTTTTTTTTTAAATTGGCATGTGTATACAAGGCTTAAGTAAGACTAAGATATGTTTTGCCAATGTGAAAAATTAAACCAGCATTTCTGCTGTTGACCCGACCAACGTAATTACGAAAATGTTTGAGCAACAAAAAAGCCATTAAACTTCCAGAAAAAAACTGACAAACTTTTTGAGCTGGGAACACATCCATTTCGTCCACATAAAACAAACACATTAGCAAAAAGTGGCAAAATGTTGCCTTTTTATTTAGGGTGACCAATCCATTATAACGACGACTCCCTCGCTTATTTTTAACGATTAAAACAAAATAGAATGGAACTAGTATTTTTAAAACTAAAAGAAATTGCTTTAGAAAAAAACTAATAAATGCTCATTTGATTTTGAAACGATTTAAATTATAAATAAATGGATCTCTGACTGATCTGATAACTCCTACAAAGTTAGAACACACATTATTGAGAAAAATGTGGTCTACTCAATTCCGAAAACCTCATTTTAATGCGATGCTCCGGTAAAAAGTTAGCATCTTTATAAAATTTTAATTGTCAAAAGTCTAATCAGTTCGTTACAGTGGCAAACACTATTTTATAGTTTTTGCAAAGTCACCTGAAATGCTCCTAATACGGGTTTCTATCGATTTCATATAATTTTGCTTCATTCTGCCCTTCAAAAGTTATCCAAATTCATATAAAATCTTCCTGGTATAATTTCAACCCTACCGACAGAGAAGAGGTGCGGCTCTTTGCGGTCCGAGCACAAAGTATTTGTTTTCCGACCGACCGAGCACAGGTGGATAGACGGCACCTGATTGGCAGATTTGTTTGAGATGCGCTTTTAATTGCTTTCGGGTCTGCTTTTCGGCACCCCTTTAGTCGGCAGTATGCAGAGTTAGAAAATAAATCAGTGTCGTTTCTGTAGGTGTAGGAATAGAAAGTTTTATTATCTATTTTTATTTCTTTAGTTTACGCCATAATTACTTGAAATAATTTTCATGAGTATATCTACCGCCGCCGATGTCACTTTCTATAAAAGATATGCCGATGGTCGGCTTTTATCTTTGTTCAACTGACTTTGCAAAAACTATACCTGAAAATTGTATGAATATCACACGCAGACCTACATACACACCGACAGACATTACGACAATATTGCTTAGATAGGTTAAAATAACACATTTTCGGCGTTATCCCAAAAAAAATATTGTCGTCGAAAATAATACCTTCAAAGGAGCCATTGCTGCGCGGGCTAGGAAGGTAAAAGGCTAAAAGAAAAGTTGCTTATACAGGAAGTGTAAAAAAAATTAAAAAACAGTCAAAATATTATTAAATAATCTAAAAGCTTGTGAAAAAATTAAACATCAGGTTTTATGCACTTGCAATTTTTCTACTAAAACTTAAAAAAGAAGATTTCTGTTTAAGAAGGAAAGGCAGAAGGTGCTATACCTCCCTGGCTCCAACACTGATTCTATCACTCTACTTTAATTTTTACCTTCCTAGCCCGCACAGCAATGGCTAGAAAAGGTATTGTTTTCTTCCACGAATTTTTTTTTTTTAGGATAACGCCGAAAATGTGTTATTTGGGTGTAGTTTCACCTCCCCTAGCAATATCGTCGTAATGTCTGTCTATGTGTGTGTGTGTGTATGTGTGTGTGTATATCTGTCCGTAATACGATAGCTCCTAAACCGCTAAACAGATTTGCATGAAAAGGTAAAATAGTATTCGATACTGCAACGAGCTGATTAGATTTTGGTCAAAATTCATCGATGCAATAACAGTTTTTTGGCAGTTAAAAGGTTTAAAAAATGCT
The DNA here is from genome assembly GCA_963576565.1 of Aspidapion aeneum. Taxonomy (NCBI): domain Eukaryota; kingdom Metazoa; phylum Arthropoda; class Insecta; order Coleoptera; family Brentidae; genus Aspidapion; species Aspidapion aeneum. Next base: position 205,530,887 of record OY755038.1, read on the forward strand.
AACTTTTTAAAGGAGCATCGCATGAATATGCGGTTACATAAATATGGTAGTCCACATTTTTTAACCAAATTTTATAACGAAAAACTTTGTACGAGCTTTCGTTTCGGAGATATTTACAAAAAACTGTTTTCAAGATTGATATAACATGGAGTGTGCTAATGGGCTAGAAAGGTATCAGATCCGTCATGGATCCATTTATTTTATTAATTTTTGTACACAGAAAAAAGGCATTGTTAAGTTAAAAAAAATTGGTTATTTGGTTATTGGTATGCCGCCAAACTTAAAGAAAAAATCTTTGTATAACCACGCAAATACTTTTTCGACATACGGTTTTTTTTTTTTTTTTTAATTTTTTGTTAGTTTTTTTATAACTCGTGCTGCTTTTGAGATATTTGGCTCAAATCTGGAACGTGTATTTAGCTATAAGGCAAACATCATTAAGCATGTCAAATATTAGCAAAAAACTACAGGGTGACATTTTTACGGTGTAATGCCCCTTTTTTCCCCCAGAACTATTTTGCAGTAAGTCACTGGCAGATTAAAAAATGTAAAATGAATGCCTTGTTTTATACAGAAACTTTTTGATCTGTTGGAATTTTTGAAGTGTAAACTTCTTTAGGCGCGTTTAGCAGTTTTTGTGGGTAGTGAATTCAACTGAGCCGTCAGGCTCGGCCATGTAACGCTCACTCGGGTGAAATCGGCTCGAGTCGACTAACTGTGAGAAACATTCAACGAGCGATATGATGATGCAGATGCAGGCCAGTACACAGAAGAGTTCGGTTCGGTCCGCTTTGCAGAATACGTTATAGGCCAATATTATTAATTTCGCCTTGTTGAAGTTTACACTTCTGCCGTGTGGTCTTAAGCACACATATTTTTTTTGTATCTCTAACCGTTTTTGAGAAAAAAGACAAAATAATTTGTATCTTCGACTGCTGTTTAGAAATTACATAAAACTCAATTAAAACTAAAATTATGTAATATAGTGACTATTTTAAATTTTAATGTCATTTAGCAGGTTAGAAATGTTTATTTTTTGTTTTTTTTTCTTGAAACCAGTTAGAAATACAAAAAATTGCAGAAAATCAAAAAGTTTCTTAATGTATCAGAGAATGCTTATAATATTTTTGAATCTGCCACTTGCTTACTGTAAAAAGGTTCTGGAGGAAAACCAAATAAAAAATATTATCCTGTAGCTTTTTCCTGATATTTGGCATGCTTAATGATATACACCTTATAACTAAACACACATTCCAAACCAGCGGAGTAGCGTGCCTGAAGGGGCATGGGGGACCGACAGGTAAAAAGGGCGCCCCTCAAAAATCTGGCGACCAAAAAAGTATCATTTGCCGCCCTCTCAATTTGCCGTTGCCGGCCCTGCTACTTAATAAAGCTTAGAGCGCTTCGGCCACCCATGGGGCGCCGGTACCCTCGGGGCGAGGAAGGGCGACAACCCCCCCCCCGCCCCCCCTCTCTACGCCACTGTTCCAAACTTGAGCAAAACATCTCAAAAACTGCACAAGCTATAAAGAAAAACCATACAAAAAATTTGCGAAACCTGTTTATTTGAAGTATTTTTCTTAAAATCACTTAAAAAGTCATCCTCTGAAGTTTGGTGAGTTTAATATCACCCTGTATATAAACAAACGAATGGTTTGTTAAAGATAACAATAGATAGTTTACGTTGTGCTACGTATTTTTACGTAAGTATGAGATTTGACAGATACGCAAGCGCACTTCGTCACACTAGATAGTTTAAGTTGTGCTACGTATTTTTACGTAAAACTGCACGTTAAGCGCTCTACGTTTTTTTCCAAATTTGAGTTTAAGTTGAATGTTTTTACGTTACCATAACAAGTCTACTAATAGCAGAGAATATGGAATGCGGCACTGTGGTTTTTTGATGTCAAAATTTTGTTTTTGTCTTTTCAACTACAGTAGGAATATATTTGCAAAGAATCGTTTGTACTGGAAGCGGAAATTATCGTCTAGGCCTCATTTTTCGATCGGTCAATCAACCAATTCTATTCTTTGGTAACGTTAAGGTGCCCGCAGACTGCCGTAAGCTAACGTAAATACGTAAGCTCCTAACGTGACCTTGACGACGGTGTGACGAAGTGCTCTTGCGTAACTGTCAAATCTCATGCTTACGTAAAAATACGTAGTACAACTTAAACTATCTATTAACTAGCTATAGCTTGATAAATATTGTTAAATAACAAAACAATTTATAATCCTGCCAGGCTAATTCGACCTCTTATAATGGATATTGTTAAAAATGACACAGTTTTACTCCCCGCCTTTCAGCTTTCTATTTAATGACGTTCTAATAAATAGGATGGAATTAAAAAAGCATTATAATTATAAATCCCTCCTTTTTACTTCGAGATCAGTTCATAATTCCTTGTTACTACTTATTTGATGACCTCTTGGCAAATTATTTGGTTGTTATAGTACCGGTCGTCATAGTACCGGTTAGTATGCACTGGAAAAAATGTTGGTAATTTTCCATATATCATATAATTTTTTACATAACATTTACTGTAAATGTGTTTTTTTCAGTACTGTAGATATATTTTTCCATTTTTACAGAAACCATTGGATATTTAAACAATTGGATTTGAAGAAAAGCAACTGTCTTATAGATTTTACTAAACCTGTAATGTGATGGTACGTGTAATTTTTTATGGCTGTAAAGATACAGTCAAAAAAGTTGGTTACACAGTTGCCAATGTTTTTTATTAGAATTTTACAAAATGCTTTTTTCAGTGTGGTATATTACCGCTTTTTTGTGATCCAAAGTGATGACGTATTGCACTTACTGCTATTGGTTTGTTAATTTTAACGTGTATAAAACATTTTTTTACTTTTTGTTTTTTTACATGAAGACCGTAAAGAACTGGAAAAAAGAATAGTAAAAGCAAAAATAGTTATTGGATGTCTTAACAGTATGTTATGGAGCAGAGAGGTAAAAAAGAATGTGAAAGTTAACATAAATGAAATACTAGTGAGAAGTACGCTGTTTTCTGGAATAGAGACTTGTCGCATAACAGAAAAATACAAAACAAAAATAGAAGGATGCCACAAGAAGATCAATGAGAATATTTAGAACAGATCATATAAGAAATAAGATCATAAAAGAAAGAATGGGAATCAAGGGGAGCATAACGATGACATCATTAAAAGTGATATGTTACGGCCATGCACAAAGGGTGAACGACGAAAGATTACCAGAGGTGGCAACCAATAGGGCACAGAAGAAGAGGTCAATCAAAAAATTAATGAGTCAAAAAAACCTGACAGAAGATGATTGTCAGGATCGAAGGAGCTGAAGAATAGGCCTCGAAAAACGTTCTAAGCCGACTTAGTAGTAAGTAGTAGTAGAATTCATTGCGACAAAAAACGCAAATTCGAAAAAAAATTACTTGCGGCCTTTTAACTATCGGGGGCAGTAACCTGTCGCCTGTAGCACTGTGCGTCGTTGCTGTTTATTTCCAATCTTACACTTTCTTGTTGTGTATGTGTGCTATTTTTATTCCGATTCCAAAAGTTTCGTTTTCTCGTATGTCTCTAATCCATTTTTAGTTTTCGAATTCATGCTGTTTTCAGAGTTTCGACTATAAAAAGCGTGACCCCGATTTTCCTCGTTAGTTTTGCGGAACGTGATTCTCCACATGCTCGAAACATCGAAAACAAAAAAGTTTCAACTTTCTGCTTGGTTTTGAACAATTTACAAAAATTATCTGCAAATTGATGGGTATCCAAACACACGTAATTAATAATAATTTTGCTGTTTTATGCATGTAAGCAGTTGCCTTTGTTGTACGGGTAGAAAACTATGAATTCATTGATTGTCGGTCTTGATTTGACCCGACAGCAGCATCACTTTCGCGACAGCCGCCGGCCCTTACCGCTTTACGCGGCATATACAATTTCTTCTCTCGTTATGTAAAACATAGTGGGACGTCAATGCATGCAAGCCCAATGCGAAAATTCAATTCGCGCCCTTTAGCCTTGAAATAAGCTGTCTGTTCGATTATGTACATACTCGTTTCACAAAGGCCTGCCAGCAAGAAGCATCGGTTTTGGTAAAGGATGTTCCAACGATCGTTAACAAAACGTTTTATTTCCAAAGTTTTTTAATATTTTTAGTTAAATATTGTTTCGGTTCGGTTAATGTCAAGCATTAATTATCAAACAAGTTTCATGGCTAATCGGGCAAAAAGGAGTTTTTTGTTTCCCTTATATTTTTCCGTGGGTAGCTTGAAAGCTTAACCTCACGGGGGTCCAAGATCTAATGGACACCTAATAAGTGTTGACAGTTAACCGTTTCGTCCTTATGGGACTCCTCAGAACACTGCTGGTCAAGTGACAAATCTTGCGAAGTTAATCAGAGGGTTTTGTCTCTAATTAAATGTAATAAGTGAGCGAACTATAGCAAGAGGCGCCATCTACCGAGATACGAGAGAAACTAAAAACCAAAAGCAGGGAAAAACACTGCGATACAATATCAATCAATGAAAAGATCGAATGCAAATAAAAGAAAACAACTATAGTCCGTGACCTACGACAGCTCTTTGTCTTTTCAGGCCGGATCAACGCATTTTGCATTTTTACCCGTCATCAAGACAGTGAGCGTCAATCAACGGAATTTTTAAGCCAAATAATACTAACAAACGTGAAATTTCGTACCCGTGAATTTAAAAATCAAACAAGTTTCATGGCTAATCGGGCAAAAAGGAGTTTTTTATTTCCCTTATATTTTTCCGTGGGTAGCTTGAAAGCTTAACCTCACGGGGGTCCAAGATCTAATGGACACCTAATAAGTGTTGACAGTTAACCGTTTCGTCCTTATGGGACTCCTCAGAACACTGCTGGTCAAGTGACAAATCTTGCGAAGTTAATCAGAGGGTTTTGTCTCTAATTAATTATATGCAAGACTAGGTTAAGAATAAGTAAACCAAGCAACATCAGTGACTTGTTTTCTTGCATATTTTCAGGTTCGCTGTATTTTAGTAAAAGTTGTATTCGGCTAATATGTCCTTTAAGCCACTAACATCAAAATAATTCTTAATTTGTAATTGGAAACAAATTTGCTAAATTATCAGTGGCAAGTTAAGAATGCCTATAGAGCAGGGTGGCTTGGCTCAGACAAGAAAACTGTTAGGGAAAACATTCTTTAGTTGAGCTTGGTTTGCTTTACTTCTTTTAATGTAAGGGGGGTTTTTTTCAACTGGGGAAATTTTGTAAATCACTTTAACTTTGTATAAAACTGTTAACTTTCATAATTATGTTGGTCTTTTCTTTTAGTGTTTATTTTATCTTTAAAGCTTTTGACTTTATTACTGTTTCCAGTGTTTTAAAATTTTGTTTTATCTACTTCTGGTTTTTTAACATCAAATAGAAACCATTCGTTGTCCTAGAATCGGCATTTTTAATCAATAATACATCCCAAACCTAAACAGTAATATTAAGTAAATTAAACAGTTGATTGAATAGATTCACCTATTCAATCAACGTTTAAAATGTTGATAAATAAAAATATTTACAAGAAACATACAAAAGGTTTATAAAACCTAAAAGTTTAAAGAGTGTGAATATTTGAATACAAAAGTTTAACAGTAGTAGAATTTGATATTCGATTAATATATAATAAGAAGTGAAAATGTGAAGTTTTGAAGAAAGGGAGGGTATGGAAATATATATAAATATATATTGCGTTTGTAGACTTCGAAAAAGCTTTCGATAGCATTGAGCACTGGGCAGTAAAAGATCTTTACTTAATAGCCAAATAGATCACAGATATACAGACTTAATAGACAATATATATATATATAGTGAAGCAACAACATTAATCAAAATCCACAGAGGAACCAAGCCAATCCTCATAAGAAGAGGTGTCAGCGTGACACAATATTCCCTAAATTATTTAACCAGGCCCTAGAAGATGTTTTTAAAAGCTTAGATTGGGAAGAAATAGGCATCAAAGTAAACGGACAATTCTTAACCACCCAGATATGCTGATAATATCAATCAATCTAAAAGAAAATAGAACAAGAAGAGGAATATATAGGACCTGGGACAAATTATTAAACTGAAAAAAGAAAAGCAAACAGCTGAAATCAAGAGACGAGTAAGATTGGCCTGGGCAGCATTCGGCAAATTAAGCAACATATTAAGAAATAAAAAATATCCTCAGTACCTCAAAACGGAAGTGTATAACCAATGTATCCTTCCTGTACTTACCTATGAATCCCAGACCTGGACACTTACAAAATCAAACATGGATAAGGCAAGAAAAGCCCAAAGATCAATGGAAAGACAAATGTTACATGTAAAGCTAACAGGTAGAAAAAAGAATGAATTGATAAGAAATAAAACAAAAGTAAGGGATGTCAAAGCAGAAGTAACAAAATTAAAATGGAAATTTGCCGGTCATATTATCCGACAGAAAGACGATTAATGGAACAAATGTATTGTAAACTGGAGAACTTGGCCAAAGATGGATTGACGAAGGCTAAATAGAATAGATAGAAAAAAAGGTAAGTTCATTTAAAGTTTAAATTAACATGTTACCACTTAAACTAGATTCATAATTCTGTAAAGTAAGCAGTCAGACATAAGAAACTATCCCACAAACATCCTGTTGTTCAAACTTGACAGTAATAACTTAGCAGGAAGAAAGGAACCATTTTTATTTCTTTCTGCTCACTTCATACAGCTTACTTCACGGTACTATGAATCGAACTTTAGGGTTGTTCTCACAAATTGTTTAAAAGTAATTTCTCTTCTGTTTATTCTAGGTTTTGTTACATATTTTTTAACATGATTAATGGCCACTGATATTTATTTCCAAATGTTCTGTTTGTTTTAAAAATTAAATGTAACACGCCTAAACACAGTTTATTAGTTTTGACAAAAAAAAATAAAAAATTGCCAAACTACAATCAAAACAAATAGCAGGTGTTTATATCTCCCATGTATATATCGGCCCACCAGCCGGCCAATTTGCGATGTTGCCTTTTCTGGTTCGTGGCTCGTTAGTTTACGAAGGCTGCGGTTAGACTGTATCAGAAGTAATACACGTACCTATGCCCGAGAATTCAGTTCGCGCCCTTTAGTCCTGAAATAATGAGTCTGTGCGATTACGTAAATACGCGTTTCACAAGGACCTGCCAGCAAGAGGCTTCGGTTTCGGTTATTTATAATATAAGGATATTCCAACGGCAGTTAACAAAAAGTTTTCGTCCCAAAGTTTTAATGAAAGGATAAATGGTTTTATAAATAACGGTAGGCTAAAGCACGAAATTAAAGTTTACTGGAAACTAAAAAGGATACAAAAATACAAACAAACCAGTTTTAAAAAAATGGCTCATCTTCTAAATTAAAATTTCCTTTCGACATTTTTGACAACAGATATAAAACGATTATCTTACTTATACACAAAACTAATCCTAATTACAGATTTTCACTCCAGGGCTGGCAAATCAACATGGCGACCGCCCGGAACGCAAGGATCCAGGTACGCCAAAATCGTTAAAAATAAAGCAGTAAGGGTCTACGAAATCAGAACTAGTTTTCAAGAGCCAACTACGTTGAAAGTTTATTTTAAAAGGGCGTCAAATGTTGGTTTTCTTGCGATAACCGAAAGCCAGAAAATTGTCACTTAGTAACATTTGTCGATGATAGTGGTTTATTGCCGGTAGAAGAGTCTATTGAAGAATGCAAAGAAAAACTTCAGGATGCAGGGAATGCAATGAAGATGAAGATCCCTGTCCATCCATTTTGGTTGCACCGTACTGATGAACCCTAACAAGGCGGAAACATATTTCTGCGGCTACCATGACCCCTATCTGAGGACTAGCCCGAAAATTAATTTATTTAGTCTTTGACTATACCTCGAAAAATTTCTTTTATATTTAATATTAAACCTAGGCTTAGGATACCTACTACGATTTTTTTAAAAAATAACTTAATTGTATTTAATAAACTAGATTTAAAATTATATAATTAATTTTGAATAACATAAAAAACTTCCTCCAAACCTCTTTGTTCCGGGAGGGTTCCAAGAATCCATGCTGTATTACCCCTTTGAATAGCTAAGCTAATCAACTAGGTAATAAATCTTCTGATTAGTGATTTGTTACAAGAGTTTTTATATTTTTCTGAAATATCACCTAAGGTCTCAAAACTAAACGGGATAAAAATATATTTGTCTAAAAGTTCTTTATATTTTGTTTTTTTTTGTTAATCCCCAATAAGAGCAACTTCTCCAGCCCTAATATTTGTTTTTAAAATATAAGAATTCGCTAAGGTGTCGCGACAGGTGGCATCCCAAATTAATTGTTTGCCTTTTCTTCACGGGAAATACGACACACAATCAGCCCGCTTTCCGTCACTTCTACAGATTCCTACAGGTTCCAACATATTGGGAGTGTCAGCTGCAGTCAATGATCGATGTATTACGATATATCATTTAAAAAAAGTTGACGAGAAAACCTACCTGCACTATTTGGACAGCTCAGGCCTTGAATACCCAAAATATCAACAATTTGTCCACAAATGCAGGTATGTTGTTCGCACACCGGTTGACCCAAGCGAAGAGCAACGGAAATACGGACTGTTGTATTATCTAGTAAAGTTCCCAGTGGTGGTGAAGGTGAGCCATGCTTAACTGTTTCCGTAGTGATGTTAGGTTTTTCTCTCAGACGCGAAACTACCTAAGCTGATACTGCAAATTGGCAGTTGATTTTCTAAAGTGGGTATCCACATTTCATTTTTCCTTTTCAGTTTTCATCAACTGCATTTCATTCCGTGTCCATCCATTTTGGTTGCACCGTACTGATGAACCCTAACAAGGCGGAAACATATGTCTGCTGCTAACACGACCCTTTTTCTGAGGTCTAGCTCATAAATTAATTTTATTATTTATATACCTCCAAAAATTCCTTTTATATTTAATTTACCTAATACATATTTCACGAACTAAATTAAAAATTTAATAACCATTATAGCAGCGCTACGAGTTAGACTTTTTTCTTTTAAAAAATTAAACTTGAAACAAATTGGAATATTTTTGAAAGTGAAGAACGCAGTAAAATTAACTTTAATTAAAAAGTAAAATATTTAAAAAGAAATTTGCGCCTTGCGCTTAATCAACGTACCATTTAAATAAAAATGTAATACCACAAAAAATATAGGCTTATACTTTGTGGCAATACCAACTTACTTTTAAGGGGCTTAAGGTAGGTCCTTCCAAGGGAAAAACTGACCCTAGTTTGTGATGTTCAAATTTCAAAAGCAATTAAAGTGAAGATGAAAATCATGTCAAGATACCTCAAGCTTTCGGGCTGTTCGGCCGTCGTCGTTAAAAATTCGTTCTTGACGTTTCGCCATCTCGAGTGGATGGCATCTTCAGGAGATGTTGACTGTTTGTCGGCTTCTCGAAGACTGGTGGTTAGTCTGTCGCGGGCGCAGGTTATATACGCTATGGTGGGCGGGGCGTATATCAGAGCTGGTCGGTGATTGGTCACATTCCCTTGATTCAATTTTGTTATTGTAAGCGAGCCGTTTAGTGTTTTTAAGAACCGGTACCCATGTTCTGTTAATTTTAAGAGTTTCTTCAGATCTGTTGAAGTTCTGCTGGTGTTTATTAATTTCGATTGCTTCTCTATAGAGTCTTGGATAGTATGAAGAGGAGGCGCACAGAACTTGTGTGTCTTCGAGTTTTATTCGGTGGTCTTCATTGTTTAGTGTGTGGTCTGCAACTGCGGATTTTTCCGTATGTCCTAGTCGACAGTTGGCTTTGTGTTCTTTGATTCTTGTGTTTACGGACCGTTTGGTTGTTCCGATGTAGACACTTCCACAGGTACAGGGAATGCGGTATATCCCCGAAGAACTTAGTGGGTTCCTTATATCCTTCGCAGATCTGAGGTGGTTCTCGATCTTCTTAGATGGCTTAAAGATCGTTTTTATGTTGTGTTTTCCCAGAATACCTCCGATCCTATCTGTCACTCTAGGGATGTAGGGCAGAAAGGCTCTTGAAGTAACTTCGCGGCTGCTCAGTCCACCGCTACTGTTACTTCTAGTGCTCGGCTTTGGTCGTATACATTTATCTATGTCGCTTTGAGTGTATCCATTTGCTACGAGGGCGTTTTTAAGATGGTTTAATTCTTTGTCTAGATGTTCTGGTTCGCAGATTCTTTTCGTCGTCGAGAACGAATTTCCAACGACGACGGCCGAACAGCCCGAAAGCACACCCACCATTGGACGATGGCCGCGAAAGCCTTTCACAATTTATACCTCAAGCTGTTTAAGAGCTACAAGAAATATTTAAAAAATTCCTTATTGATGGACGCTATTCTCAAACTTTTTTATTTACGAGAACTTCATTTTAATTCAGAAAAAAAAAATGTAACTAATATTGATACAACTTAGAATTATTATTTTTTTTACAAAAACAAAAAAAATGCCAGTTACGAGGATTATCTTTTGAGTTTTACATATATAGCTGGCACAAAACAGTAGATAACTTTTAAAGGCTTGACTGTTTCTTGAAGTATCAAGTTGTCAAAGCTGTAATTCCACTCGTTTGTTAGCACTGTCAAAATTGCGTTCTTGAAGGCGTCGACTGCTTCCTCTGGCGACGAAAATCTTTGACCACACAGTCCATTCTTGATTTTCGGAAAATTATAGAAATTGTTGGCACTTCGCTCGGGACTGTATGGAGGATGGTCCAACAATTCGACGTTTTATTGGGTTAAAAATTCAATGGTTTTTTTGTTCTTTGTGCGAACTTGCATTGCCTTGGTGGAGGATGGTCCGTCATTCGAGGTTTGTTTTTCGTAGCTTATCGATGAATGACAGCAAACAAACGGTGATGTACTAATCGGCAGTAACAGTCCTTTGATCTTCCAGAGGAATAATCGTTGCTAAATAACTTGCTTTTGAGACAAATGGCTTTTTGGATACACTTCGAGAAAGGATGACTTCTGTTGGCTTTTCTTCAACTTAAAACACCCAATATGAGTAAACCCACGATTCCTCATCACTGACAATGCTGTACACGTTGTGGAATTTTATAAATTGTTCTGTTTTTTTTTATATTTGTGCGTACGGAAAGTTAATTAGTACAATAAAAGTTAGTTGTATTTGTTATAGGTTGTTTCTAGCATCCATTTCATCATATGACTGAATTCAGGTCAAAACTATGTCGGAGTTCAGGTAGGCACTATGACGGAATTAGAAATTTCGGATATCTAAATTTTTTTATTTACTAAAAAAATATAGTTAGATTTAAATTCTCAAAATATAATACAATGTTTAATCCATTGTCCGAAGTTTCAGCACAAGTAAAAATAATTTATTATATCAACACATAGAACATTGTATATCATCTCAAAAGTCAGTCCATGAATACTAAGAGGCTTAAGGTGACGAAATTCCGGTTGACTACAGTACGTGGTGTTCTGATTCAAAAACTTAGGTATCTAAGCGACTCTAGTACGAATCCTATCGCTGGATTTCCCTTGCCACTGTTTACTGTTACTGTTTTTAGTTACGTGACGGGTTCGTTCTTTTTAAAAAACTTTTTAGCGCTCCGCAGTAATAATTATATTGATGCCAACAGCCAAAGTTAAAATTTGAAACCAACTTTTTCAAAGAACGTCGAAAATAAAGTTTTATTTCACATTTTTGCTGACGACTGCAGACTTGATTGCAAAGTAATATTGCTGTGGGTCTGTAAGCAATCAAAAGTAAAGAAACACTTTTAAAATATACTTAGTTTTATACAATATGACCTACCAGTGGCGGATCCAGGATGTCCGAGGGGGAGGGGCCAAGAAAGAAAAAAACACAAAACCATTTTTATTTTGCGGGACTTAAAAGACAGCTTTAAAATTTAAGCCAAATCAGTTAAAGTTTGTGTCAAAATTTAAAAATACTCTGCCAATTTATGTGGGCACTTAAGCTCACACTGGGTACTATAGTTATAGTGTACGTGTGAGCTAATATTACTAAAAACTGAAATATATTGTATTCAATTCTAGACTCAATTACCTTTCGTTCGATACCACACAAGCCATGTTTTGACTGAAACTCTAATTTTTAAAATTTACCCCCCCCCCTTTTTTTTAAAATAAACTAAAATGTATTCTGTTTAACTCCAGACTCAATTTTTGAATCTTCCCCCACCCTTTTATGTGGCTTTTGTTCGATGCATTTTGTTCATTTTTAAATGGGACCATTTCGACCCAAAGCCCAGACTAGGTACCAAATTTCATTAAAATCGGGCAGGCGGTTTTTGAGTTATGCGCGTTGGTCGTTACAGACAGACATACAGTCAGACATACAGACAGACATACAGACAGACATACAGACAGACAGACAGACAGACAGACAGACATACATACAGACAGACAGACAGACAGACGGCGCAACAAAAAAGTTTCAAAGTCATGTGAAACGCAAAGATATATAAAAAAATTTGAAATCGGAGAAATTTTTTTTGTTCTCGAAAAAATTAGGATCACCATAGCTCACACTACTATAGTATAGTATATATGTGAGCTAAAATGACATTTTAGCAAAAAAAAATTTTAAATCTTGGTAAAAATTTGCGGCCTATGCAATGGTTATTTTTTTTTATGGAACTAAAATAAGGTTTATGTCAAGGAGAAAGGGGGGGGCCTCTACCACTGTGACCTACGAAAGAGAAGAAGTACGAAATAGCAGATGGGACACTTGTTTTTTATTCTACGTTAAAAATAAATCGAAATTTAAAAAAAAAACGGAATTCTGTCAAAAAAGGAATTTCCGTAAAACCAAAACCAAACCAAACCGAAATTCCATAAAACATAACGGAATTCCATATTTTTTACAGAGTTCATATTTTACTGGTCGGCATGAAAATCGGCCCTGGTACCATTCTTACCGATTCTTATGTAAAATGACCTCCTGAATCCAAATATGAACTTCGTTTTTCCCCATTACCCCCCATTTTCGGGGCAGACCACCTACCTATTTTTACTGCTTTTCGATACTTTGGTGGGGCGGAAAGAATTTTTTTGACCTTAACATCATTATTTCTGAGAGAAACATCATTATTTCTGAGAGACTGGAGAGTGTAGTGTTCTTAAACATTAATATTTATAGTAAGGTGGTAAGCCATTTGTTTCGGAGGGGAGTGTTTTGCATAAATGGTAAATGGACATTGTCGATTTTACCGTTTTATATGCATTTTTATAAAATTTTAGCTGCCAGCAGCTTAACGGTAAGGGTAATAAACGTTATAGCAAAGTATAAAGCAACATATTAGTATATAAAAGTATATACATACAGAAACCACTGGCGTATACAAAAAATCGCCTTAGAGGGGCTTGGAAATGTTTTACACTTTTATTTATTAACATATTAAAAAGTAGGAATATAAATAGTTTTAACATAATCTATTTTCAGATTCTTGGGGGGACTTTCGCCCCTTGTATACGCTCATGCAGAAACCATAATAAAAAATAAATTAGTGTTGCTTTATTTGTGAATGGGTCAGCCGAGCACGGGACAAACATTACATTGTACGGAACTGGTCTTTGCGAGAAAGATTTACTCCCAAAAATGTCGCCAAATATCCTTATTGGTCCCGCGAGATAATATTTACTTGCCGCCTTTGCACATCAAACTTGGATTGATCAAACAGTTTGTAAAAGTACTGGATAAAACAGGCGACGCATTCGTATATTTGAAAACTAAATTTCCTCGTCTTAGTGAGGCTAAACTCAAGAAAGGTGTTTTTGTGGGGCCCCAGATTAGACACCTTTTTCAAGATTCGACGTTTATTGAACACCTGAATCAAAAAGAAAAAAACGTGTGTAAGAACTTTTTAGGTAACCATAAAAGTGGGGTCGCGGTTCGTTTGTCGAAAACAAGTTTATCGAATACATCTTTACCAAAGACATTTTGATCGAAAATCCTAATTTCGAATGACATTTTGATCGAAAATCTTAATTTTGAATGACATTTTGATCAAAAATCTTAATTTCGAATGACATTTTGATCGAAAATCTACATTGACACGGTTCGGTTACGTTGGCGATCGATTGACAACGGTTAGGTTTCAGATTCTCTAGGATCCCGGGAAAGAGGTCAGGAGAGTATGTTTTAAAAACATATATGTATGTTAGAAATGTATGACATTTTGATCGAAAATCTTAATTTCTATCTACATTAAGATTTTCGATCAAAATGTCATTCGAAATTAAGATTTTCGATCAAAATGTCTTCGATAAAGATGTTTTCGATAAACGTGTTTTCGACAAACGAACCGCGACCCATAAAAGTCATGATTATGTCGCTCAGGTCAAGGAATTGCTCTTAGCGTACAAGCCCATGGGATGTAACATGTCCCTTAAAGTGTACTTCCTTCACTCGCATCTAGATTTCTTTCCTGAAAATTTAGGAGCAGTCTCGGATGAATACGGGGAACGGTTCCATCAAGACATCGCTAAGTTGGAAAAGAGGTTTTCAGGGAAGTGAAATGCAAGCATGTTGGCGGAGTACTGCTGGTTTTTTAAACGAGAGGGTTGTACCTCAGGGTATAAAGGGAAAGCAAGCACTAAGTGAAGGTACAAAAGTTCTTATTTATCAGTGGCGCACCCAGGAATATGTCTTGGGGGGCCCGACGCCTCTATAGCCTCATGATGTCGAATTTTAAGCTATTTTTTGTGTTTTTTTATGAAATATGTGGAATATAGGTAAAAAAATCTAAGGATTGGGGGTGCGGGCCCCAATGCCCCGCCTGGGTGCGCCCATGTATTTATTATTGTTTGAAACTAAAATAACTCTCTGTATATTTAAAAATTTAAATTAATGTCGATAATAATATAATTTCACGTTTGTTAATATAATTATTATCGAAAAATTATTAAAATGGGTTAAATGGCTGCTTCCTCAAAAATGGTGGGTGGTAGAAGATAACGCAAGCTATATTTGGATTCAGGGCGTCGTCTTACATAAGAATAAGCGGAAATAATGCCAGGGCTCAAGATTTTTTTTTGGAGACCAGTGTTTTTTACTCAAAATATTATGCAATTAAGTAAAAACTAAAAACTGAAAATTTTACGAAATTTCGTTTTTGCTCGGTCTGGTCTCGGTTTTAACATTAAAAAACAAAATAAAAACTTGTAAAACTGTGAATAGGAACATACAGTGAAGTTCGCATATAGAGAACCCGTTTATAATGAACACTCGCTTATAAAAAACCAAACCCAAAAAAAATTTACTGAGACAATAGTCTATTCAGTTTCCATGCAATCTTCGAATTCACTATATCCAGACTCTACTGTACAATATTAGATATATGAACACACACGAAAAAATAAATAAACTGTTGGAAGAGCTGACAAGAATAAGAGACATATTAGCTGGCCATACACACAGAGGTTGATCCGCCGGTTCGGAACAGCGCGGTTCAAACTGGCGGATTTGGCTTTCAATTAGTGGACATTCCACGCGCCAGTTATAGCCGGTATCTAAGGGCACGGCAGTGCCTCGCCAAGTTCGCGCGCCGTAACCATCTTTTCTGGAAACATTTCAGCCGATATTTGACCTATCTAAAACTCTACTTCGGAATGAGCTACGAATCTCAAACTTTGCACAATCGTCGAAATTGCCACTCACTCACTCACTGACTCACTCATGTATAGATCATCAATATTCTACTGTACTTCCAGACATGCTACAAAGCTGAAATTTGGCAGACTGATAGAAATTATGACCAAACCCCTGGAAAAAATCAAAAAACCCCAAAATTTTAATTTACTCTCCTCCCCTATACATTTAAAGTTATGTAAAATTAGCATCGCCCACTTCCAGAAATGCTAGAGAGTTGAGCTTTGGCAGACTGATAGGAACTATGATAGAACTATAGGAAAAAATCAAAAAACCCCAAAATTTTAATTTACTCCCCTCCCCTATACATTTAAAGTTATGTAAAAGTATCATTGCCCACTTCCAGAAATGCTAGAGAGTTGAGCTTTGGCAGACTGATAGGAACTATGATAAAACTATAGGAAAAAATTAAAACACCCCAAAATTCTAATTAACTTCCTTCCCCTATTAATGTAAAGTTATATAAAAGTAACACTGCCCACTTCCAAAAACGCTAGAGAGCTGAACTTTTTAAGACTGAAAGGCAATATGATTAAACTATATGAAAAAATTTAAAAACACCAACATTTTAATTTACTTCCCTCTCCTATAAATGTAAATTTATTAAAACTAACATTGCCCACTTCCAGAAATGCTAGAGAGCTGAGCATTGGAATGCTGATAGAAATTATGACAAAACCATGGGAAAAAATTTAAAAACTCCAATATTTTCATTTACTCTCCTCCCCTATAAATGTAAAGTTATGTAAAAGTAACATTACCCACATCCAGAAACGCTAGAGAGCTGAGCATTGGAAGACTGATAGGAACTATGATAAAACTATAGGACAAAATTTAAAAACACGACAATTTTAATTTATTTCCCTCCCCTATACATGTAAAGTTATGTAAAAGTAACATTGTGCACTTTCAGAAACGCTAGAGAGCTGAGCTTTGGAAGGCTGATAGGAGCTACGATAAAACCATGGAAAAAAATTAAAAAATCTCAAAAATTTAAGTAAGGCATTGCAAAAGTTTTGAAAAATATTCCGCATATTTTACTACTTTAAAAATAAAGTATTATCCAATTCCTTTAAAAAAGAAGTGAAATCATAACAAAAACATATCATGTAAAAAAAAGCCAAGTACGCGAAAATGGCATTCCGTAAAAAGAATTGAGATAAAAGTAAAGCCAAGATTTCCAATACAAATTTCAAAATGAAAGGTTCTTACTAGTTTGGAAATATTTTTCTAAACTTGGCTATTACGGCTGTAAATGACTCTTAGGCACAGTGCTAAATTGAACATAAAGAAATTTGGCCGTAATAGCAAAGTTTAAAAAAACATTTCCAAACTAGTAAGAACCTTTCATTTTGAAATTTGTATTGGAAAACTTGGCTTTACTTTTATCTCAATTCTTTTTACGGAATGCCATTTTCGCGTACTTGGCTTTTTTTTACATGAAATGTTTTTGTTAGGATAGATTTATCTGTAAGTTCAGATCGGCGCCGGCGGGCGAAACTTATGTGTTCCGCGCTCGATATTTTAACCGGCGCAGACTTGTCTGTGGGTTTACACTGTGTCAGGTGTCAGGGATAACAGACCGTTCATATAGTCTCTCTTTAATTTATTGAATATTATGACACATGTTTCCGGAATGATATAACCAAGTGCCTGTGCAGAAATTCTCACTGAAAATTTCAGATCTTCATATGATGAAACGAAGGGCAGCATTTAATCGCTGTTCTGGTTCAATGGCTTCTCTCATTTGGGTATCTTGTTTCTTAAGATCATCTCTAAACAAATTTAATAAAAGGTCATACGTGTTAATATTCATTCTTGAATAACTTTTAAAATCATCTGGATCATTTTCTCTTAACTCTTTTAATAAAAGGTCATGGCTAAATAGTTTCCTCTTAAGCAATAATAACTTCTAACCCACTTGGAATATCTCTTTTTTACACCACTATGCAATATTTCCATATTAATAATCATTCCCATACACAGAGCCTTCTTCTTTTTAACACGCAACATTTTACATACACTATGCTTAAAATACAGTGCCGCATAAAACTTTCGACTTGACGAAATTCCACAGTTTTGGTTTAACCGGCAGATAAATCTTGAGTTTTCGCCCACTAACGCGCGGTTATGTCTGCCACAGACCGATATCAATGATCGATTCGAAGATTTTTTTTGTGTTAGTGGACTGCAGTAGTTTTAAACCGTTGCGGACAAAACGGTCAGACTTATCTGTGCCGTTCCAAACCGACGGATCAACCTCTGTGTGTATGGCCAGCTATTGTAGGCTTATCAGAAACCCGTCTACAATCAGAAAATAAACTCTGGTTATCTACTATACCATAAAGGTAACAAAGAGAACAGCAACTTCGGTAGGAATTATAATAAATAAAGCTAAACTGATCCATATTATTAAAGGAATCTCAGATCGCGTTGCGAATTTAACCTTAAATTCGCTAGATGACGTTTTTCCAATTCTTAACTCTCATGGTGTGGTTTTTTTTTGCATTTCTATGACCCTACTATATTGCAACTCGGTGCTTTTGTTGATAAACTGTATAGTTTTTAAAATATGAATTCTCAAAGTTTGGCTATTTTGGTCTTATGGGACTCTAAACATGTCCAAACTATTAAAGGAATTTCAGATCGCGTTACCTATCTTAAGCCGGGTCTAGACATAACATTTTAACTTACGTCTTGCATGTCAGTCAAAAGGGTCAAGTATGACGGTTGAAAAACTAGCGTACACACTTGATAGTTTTAACGTACGTTTTTTGATCAGTTTTTACATACATGGAGGAAGCACTCCTTTTGTCAATAATGTTTTTTTGTTTTAAATGTCTATGACTTAAACGTTTCAGTAGCTAAACATAGTTTTTTAACCAGTTTTTCAAAATGTTGTGCTGATTTAGTTTGATAATGTCCCCTGAAGATTAAAGTTTCTGCTTATGAAACATGTCGGGACTATTTGTTTAAAACAAATTAATTAGTGGAGGAAGACAATAAACTGATTTCCTAAAAAATTATCTTATCTAATGTCGGAAGTTTCGAGTCGCACTCGAAAGGAATTAAAATTGTATGAACTACCACAAGAAATGCCGCTAAAACTGACGTTTTACCGGAAACAAAGCCTTTACCGATCAATTCAACAGGTCCGACTTCAGTCCTGTTCAGTTCAGATAAACCGTACGTTTTTGTCTACACGAAAGGTTTCCCTGATCCGTTTTACCTGATCAAGTAAAACGTCAGGCAAAACGTTATGTGTAGACCCCGCTTTAAAGGTATCCAAGTAAAAGCCCCCACTTCTACCCCCGATGACTAGCAGCAGCACAGCATTTTGTAAAGGCATATCAAAAGCGATGGAAAAATACAAAACCATCTTACACTGGTAATGGAAGATTTCAATGCCAAATTAAGAAAGAAAATGAACATAGAAGAAATTAGATTAGGGGATTTTGGATGTACTCAAAAGAAAGATAGGGGCACAACCTTAATGAATTATCTAGATAAAAGGCATCTTTGTGCAATGAATTGGTTCTACAGGAATAAAGCGCAACGAAAGTGGGCATGGTTAAGCACCAATTGAATAACAAAAAACGAAAATAGGGATCTATTGCAATAAAGCCAGGCACAAATTGTGCCGGGCACTATATTGCCCGTTTCGCATTATAAGAACAGCTGTCTTCTTTCAAAATAAGGCCATTGTATATTCTAAGAGCCGGAATTAATAGTGACACCACTATTAATGGAGAATAAACGACTGGATTTCTCAATTCAACTTTGGTATGTCAATTTTGAGAGATCAACTGTCAGTTTTTAATGCGAAACTGTCAATATAGTGCCCGGCACAATTTGTGCCTGGCCTTATTGCAATAGGTGCCTATTGACAATATACTGACTACTAATAAAAACATCGTTAGAGATGTAACAGTCCTAAACAGCTTTACAACAGGCAGTGATCATAGGATGGTCAGAACGAAAATCTGCAATGGTAGCAATTTCGAAATAAATAGAAAATTTATAATAACAAAACAACTTGACATTGTGGCACGCGTGCCGTGAGTTGGCCACTCCTGGACAGGTAATCTCGTAATGAAAAACGCATAGCGTTTTTAAGACGCTCACCGTTTTATGACGTCAAATTCGCTAAGCACCTGACCAATAGTGCAAAAATGGTATTCACGTACGATTGCGCTGAGCATTTTTTTAAAACGGTAACCGTGTTTAAAAACACCTATCAGTTGGCATCTGTTTTTGGAAATCGCTTGCCGTTTTCAAAAAATTCAAACCTATTAAAAAGTATTATGCACAAAGTTATTAATTTTTTTGGCCAATGTTGTATTTATAGTGGTTAAAGGAGGTCTTTAATACTTTAAGTACAATAAGGTCAAATTAGCTACCTTTCTTATTCTTCAAGGTAGAAATGAAGGATTTAAAGGAGTTTGCGAATAAAGATTTACTGTATTTTCTCTCCCCTCTGGAATTATTTAAGTGGTACAGAAAAATGAATAATTAAAAATTATTTATGGGTAAGTTTTCTACCCTTTTATATGTAAAGGTACCCTGTAGAGTAGGTAATCGAGCATTTGAGCCTTATTGGAAACACTAGTATAAGCGAGTATATTCAGTGGGAACAATGAAATGGAGGTGGTCGTGGCAAAATTTAAAAATATTAAAATTTTGTTAAAGATTTTTAACAAAATCTTTTTTTAGTTCTATATAACCTTTATTATTTTACCCTAGGAGTGTAGAGGTCATTACAATCATGTTAAGACACCGCTAGCCCAACATTTCACAATTGTCAACATTTCTCATTAAAACCATTTCTAACCATCACCTTCTCTAGATTTTCAATGTTGTTATCAATAAATAACTAACTGGGGTAAAAAAAATCTCTATGTATGCCACAAATTTAAAAAAACTTGAACAAAAAGCGAGAATTTGAAGGATGCTTTGCGAGTTCCATCTCAAGGGCGCGTTTACCAACGTGAATAACAAATTCGATCGGTCAGCGCAAATGCCATGCGTGAAGGGTGCTGTGCGTTTCACTTAGCGTTTTTAAAACGCAATGTTTTTAGGCCAATTTATGAGAATACCAGTCCTGATCTAGAGCGAGAAAAACAGTACCACTGCGGAGTTCGCTTATGACTCGGGCTTCACCATAAAATTGTGGCACCTTGTTTAAATAGCCCTGGCTGCACACATATTTAAATATTTAGGGCCATTACACAACAATTTATTCTTAGGGTAACATCAACATAATGCTTAAAACATCTTTGTTTAAAGTTTGCTGTAGAGTGTTTTCGTAAACTTCACGTTTGCCCTTTTAGCAAGAAGAAATTAACCCCAGTGTAAAATTCCTTTCGTGTCGCATTATACAATGTCGCGTGTATCAAGAGGTCTTGGAGCCTCAACATACATGGAGTTGGGAATATTCTGGACTAAAATCTTAAAAAATTCTAGAATTTACCGAGACTGTCAAAAAAGGGTATTTCGAAAAAAAAACCGGAGTTGGGACTCTCAACGTTTTTTTTCGTCATTCAAGATGGCGTCAAAATTTTTATTTTTATTTGCAATCTATACAACAAGCATAAGCTCGATTTTAAAACAAAAATGTACTGAAAATAGTTATATCTAAATTATATCATATAATAAGTTATAAGAAAAATCAATTTTTAATTTAATTATTTATTTATTTGTTGGATGTAGGGAATACAACAGGTTTACACCCAAAAAGTATCCACAGCATTATTTAACTAATTATTTCACAAATAAAAAATAATTACATACTAAAAAAAGTATTATGACTACTTAAATGTAAATTAGCTTGTCATTTAACAAACTGATTTTATTTTCTTTTTAAAAGTGGTTGGTGACATGTGGAAAAAGTCAACTGAGTAATAAAAAGTATTGGTAGTCTTTGCTATTCTACATAGTGGCTAGTTTTGAGAACAGTTCGTGTTCGTGAAGGGAACTAAAAATGCTTTGTTCGACCTAAGATTAACTTGGGAAACATTCAGCATGATTAAAGAAAGGATTTGAGGGGCGCTGTAACAAGAATTGATTATTTTGTACAAAAACATTACATCGGCTATTTGCCCTCTATTTGAAACAGATAAAATATTAAAGTGTTTTCGAGCCAGCTCGAGATTATCTGCCTGAATCGCGTAGCCTCCTAAAAGAGATAAATTTTATAAATCTATTTTGTATGTGTTCTATTCGCGCGGTGTAGACCTCATATTGCCATTTCCAGATCAAGCTACCAAAGGAAAGTCTGCCGAGAACAAAAGCATTATATAGGTACGTTATTACCTTGATACTTTTAAATTCAGCACACTTTCTAAACACATAGCCCAATAATCTTGAAGCATACGAGGCAATCAGGTCTACGTGGATATTAAAAATTAGTTTTGAATCGAATGTAATGCTTAAATCTCTTAAGTGATCGACCTTTGGAAGAGAAGGGTTGCATATTTTATATCCAAAATTTATTCTTTGTTTATTTCGAGTGAACGTAATTGATTGACATTTTTTAATGTTTAAGAAAATACTATTTTCATCACAAAAGAGTTTCAGGCGGTCGAGGTTACTTTGAATTTTTTGACAATTCTCAATACTTTCGACCATTTTCTAAAGTTTTAGATCGTCCGCGAACTTTCCAAATTCACTGTATTGTAAACAGGTTTTAATTTTATTAATATAGACGACAACACCGGAAGAAGGAGTGAAAGACTCGAAGACGAAATCTCTGCAGTGAAACATAAACTTTTATATCTTTAATATAGGATGCAATCTATCTTAAGAAGGCGCCAACCACACCGACCTCCGCTAATCTATTAAGAAGGATATTATGACTTATCTTATCGAAGGCTTTTCTAAAATCTGTGTAGATGGCATCGACCTGAATCTGTTTGTCCATGTACTAATGTAGGTAATGCGTAAATGTAAAAAGATTTGTGTCCATTTAGCGGCCCTCAAAAAATCCATGCTGCTTAACAATAATAATATTTTTTACCAAATTAAATAGGTATTTATAAACTACCTTTTCGAATAATTTAGCAACTGCTGATAATTTGCTTATGAGTCTATAATATCCCCGAGGGGTAAACTGATATTAAAATTTTATACACCTCCTACAAAACTTTACATAAAACCTAAGAATGTCCCGAATTTAAAACAGATAACTTGAAAATGTGTTTCTATTCTCTAGAAAGACAGATTCTTAAACCTGACTTCCCTTTACTTAGCCCCCACCTCATGTAGTAGTAGTTTCTTTTTGGCATTATACAGGCGTTAAGCCTAAGGCACAAGACCCCCAAAATAGCCTAGGCTAGTTGCATCCCTGATCTCTATTTTCTATACATAGTTTATAATCCCACTACCTGTGTGTTTATTTCGAAATTGAGTTTTTCGGGACAGATTTTGAAGCGAATTCTATCTCAAGAGCAACCACAAGGTTTTTTAAACCCATCGACCCTGCTTATGTGTTCGTGAGTCCACGGCCTCAAGAATTATTTAAAGAGTATCTCAAAGTTGCTCGACTTAGTCTCCGATTTGCTTATGCTCAGGAGACCGTTCAAAAATATAAATCCGAATTAGGCTTTTGGGCAAAGGCTCGCTTTGCCATCAAAATACAAGTTATTTTAATTTTTTTTATTTAAAAATTAAACAAAACAAATTTCAGAAGAAATATCAGCTGTTTACTGTCAAAAACATAATTGGTTGGTGTTTTAAATGTGATTTTTGTAGCGTTGCCAGAGATTTTGCAACTTAAGTTAAGACTCAGATAAGTGGAACATCTGAAAGTAAATTTATAACGTAAGTCGAGTTACTACTTAAGTTGCAACTTAAGATGAGGCGAAGTGAAGAAGTGCTCAGACCCTGGTTTATGGCATTTTCGTGTCGTCCAAGGTTGAGGTTATATTTCTGAGACACAAGTGGCGTAACGCACACTTTAATGAAACGCTTTCATATCTAATTATAAGATCCACAGAGTCGTCGAGTCTACTTTACTTCATTAAGAATCCGAGAGTATTCTGGATCGGGTTTCCGTTTTTCCTGAGAAATGACGGAAATACTCTCAACTTTGTCAATTCATGGGTCTTATACAATCGCAGTACAAAAACCAGTAGTCTCGGTAAAAAAACATTTTTGATCAAACCTAAATTTATAAAAACAATAAAAGTTAATTTTTTTTAATAAATTATATGTAGGGTAGCCATTTTAAAATTTAGAAAACAATGTTTATTAGTTTTTATTCATCAAAAAGTTATAAAAAGGTGATATGGGCTTCTATACTTTATCATAAGGGACAAATAAAAAATCGTCTAAGATTACAAAATTGTTAAAAACGGAATAATTAATAACTGGACATTATCAAAAATGTCATTCTTTAAAACAAGACAAGAGCAAAATTGAAGTTCCCCCCCTTTTTATGATTTTGTCCTTCTTGATTTTGTCCGGTTTTGATAAAAGACTTTATACTAAACTTCGATTTTGCTCTTGTCTTGTTTTGATGAATGACGTTTTTGTATAATCTCCGGTTATTAAGAATTCCGTTTTTGCAATGGGACTGTTATACCATTTTCATTTATGATCTTGGACGATTTTGTTTGTGTAATTTACGATGAAGGATAGGGATTCGTTTGATAAGATATGCCAGATTCTATTGCTCTAGTTTAAACCGCTCAGAAATAAAAGAAAAAATCCGGTTAATTGACCATCCCTAACCAGTGGCGGCGCGTGGTAAAAAGCTTTGGGGGTGCACACCCAAAAAAAAATTGCGGCGCAGGCGAAATTTTTTTCTGAGTGTCACGCCCAACTTTCTGGGCTATCGAGTGGGCCGTCATATCATATAATTTAGAGCAAATAATTAAAAAATAAGTTAGTTAGTTAGATATTAGCTATCTGTTATTATTGTTTTTATAAATAAATAATAAATGTATCATACCTAGTTTCTATCTTTCACAAACACGTCTTGTATTGAAAATGAAGGCGTCTGTCCTTTTTTGAAGTAAATTCTTCAATAACCAATTCATTGAACTTTGGAATTTTTTGAATAATTTTTTTCTCAATAGATAATATTGCTAGGGCAGTTAATCTATTCTCACCTATTGTGCTCCTAAGGAAAGTTTTAATTCTCTTTAGGGTAGAGAAACAACGTTCTGCTTCTGCGGTTGTCATAGGCATCTTAACCACTGCCTCTAGCACTGAAACTGTTTCTGAAAAATCTGTTTGCAAACTTCCGCCATTGTCCACCGACAATTTCAAGTTGTCCAAGCGCACTAATTACAGGTGCGCGGGAGCTGCTGTACATCTGCAACGGTAACCGCGGCCGCGGGGGTCATCACCGGGGTGCGGGCCGCATCGAGGCTAATTTATGTAGAAGAGCACGGCCGAAGGAAGGCTCAGATTCTATGTACTGTAAAATTCTATTGGGACATTTCGTTCTCTCTTTCTATATTTCCTAATTAGAATGCGACATAACTTCCACGGTGCAGAGAATTTGGTTCCAGTAACCAAAAGTAAAGAATCTAACCACGAGAAAATCCATTCATCGCAGGCTGGTTGAACACGAATACAAACACATATGTACCGAGTATTAATTGGAGTTAATATTCCAGTCTTTAGTGAATTCCTTTTGGGGTAATTAATAATTAAATTAAAAAATGATCAAATTTTAATATTTTTTAAAGTAAAATTTGGGAGTGCACGTGCACATGTGCACTTATGGAGAAACCGCCACTGTCCCCAACCCTACCTAATAATAGGTACGTCATTAAATATCCCTGCATCCTAGGCCTATTTTTGCCTACGACACTGTCTGTGAGAAATGTTCGCTTCAGTTTAGGATTAAATATTCAAAATAAAATCTATTCCATTAAGCTTTTAAAATCAAACATGTAGTACGTTTGCATGTAGAACTGAATATATTTTCAATACGATTCAATTTTAAACTAATCATGAAGACGCGAATCTAAATGCGTATCGACATGAATTGTTCTTCGTTGGCTAAGACCTCATTTAATACATTTTTATAAAAAAATTTAAAGTGAACTTTAACGGAAGCGAAACAAAACGTTAGTTAACAGAGGCCTTTTCACGCACTCCTTTCGATAACTTTATTCTTTATAAATGTGACATTAAATGACAGAATTATCCTTTATCCTTTATTTATCTGTCAAAAGCCTTTTGTGTTCTGTACGTAAAATTAATTAAAAAGTTTCGCAAACAACTAGGGAAAAACTGAAACATAGTGAATTTAAGATTAACGGCAAACTTAAGTTCACTCACAAAAGGAAACAGTTTGCTCACTTCACCTCACGGGGCGTCAAGAATAAGCGTCCAGATCAATTCTTGAAAACCGAAAACGTATTCAATTCAACTGAAAATTTTTAAGGGAAAGTCCAGTTGCTGAAAGTGTATTCAATTCTACTTAAAAACATAGTAATTTTTTGCATAAATGTATGTTGTAAGTATGTACGAACGGTTGAAATATTAATGGAAAATGTAACTACTAACAAAATATATACGCGTCCGCAAAATGCGGCATTATACATTTTCGATGTAATTCCAAATTCTAAAATCAATATCCGCCACGCGAGGTCTTTGATCGCGCCGCACTGCCTAATAGTATTTTAGAGAGCCTATAAGCTTTAAAAGAAGAAAGAGGAATGCCAAACAAAGCAGGAATGCTGAACAAAAATAAATCGTAGAAATAAAATTTCGAACTTCCATTGTCTTTATTTTTTTTAAACACGACGTTAGTAAGCTTTCAAGTGTAAAATGATGAAGTGCAGAATTCTTTACACCATCTGAACGATATTCAACCAACAATCAAATGCAATGCAATGCAAGATTCGGTCACACCTTTTTCGGATGTTTTGTCAAACGAATAGACAGAAACATCCAAACCACGATATATAGGAAACCTACATACAGTACCTAAATTTGAAGTCTAATCATTCTGTTGCTACAAAACAAGGAGTTATAAGAAGTTTGTATTTAGGAGCCGTAAATATTTGTAGTAATAATGAAGAATTAACCACCGAAATCTACAACATTAGAAAGGACTTACAACAAAATAGTTAATCCGAGAAATTAGTAAACTCAACGATCTCTAAAATTAAAAACAAACCAAATGTAGCAAATTCTCAAAATAATAATCCTTTGGGTGTCATTAACATTCCATCTGTTCAAGGGATTTTAGAAAACATAAGACGAATAGCCAACAATACTGTAATATAAAAACAGTATTTTCATCGGGAAATACAAAAAGGAATTTTGTAACTAAAACAAATTCAGAAAATCCTTCAAATAATAAAGAATGTATTTACCAAATCCCGTATGACTGTGGTAAATCATATGTATGTGAAACGAAAATATGGACCAATTTCTCATATGACGATAGTTTTTGGTATACTGACGGATCTAAAATAATATCAGGTATTGGATTCAAGGAAACGTCGAAATTGAACCCAATCTCGGCCAATTGCCTACTACATTTCAGGCCAAACTCGTAGCCATTAAACTATGTACCCCCCTATGAATAGACCAATAAAACAATAAGAATCTTCTCATAGAGTCAAGCATCCTTAAGAGCGCTTGATTTCTATACGGGCTTATCGAGAACCATTAGGAGCTGCAGAAACCACAGATTACCAAGAAACCCTAGGGGTTTTAGATCCTAAACTGACCATACCGACTCCACATTTTAGTTATCCGCAAGCAGCAGCAACTTGTATGTGAGGTTAATAAAAAAGAAAGGCTTAACATTTTTTCTTTTTATCCCCTCATCCAATTGCGGGAGGTTTAAAAACTTTTAAAGGCGGGAAATTTGAAATTTTGCTTTTAAAGTGTTCATTTGAAAAAATCAAAAGCCTGATCGCCACTAATCTGTCTGTTCGTCAAAGCCTCTTACTTTTAAAATAGTTGACCATGAAATGAAATCTTGTCAGACGGTGCACTATAGGCTAATATACCTGTCGTTGAAAAATAATTATAATACCCAGCGCAACCCCCGGCAGTCCCCACAACTAAAATATTATTTTGGCGGGAAAGCGTACTTTCATTAAAAAAACCGACCTAACCGAGCCGTTAACTGTGGCAGGGACTCACTGAATGCGCTTGGTGTCGCTAACTTATCGGTATCATTTGTAGGTATGGATACCGAAGCATTCTGCAAAAAGGGCAAAAGGGACTGAGGCAACAAACAAACAGCTGAGGAAGCGGCACCTGCCGTCTTTTTCGACCCGAACCAACCCTGAGGATGGCATAAAATGTTTCTGAATCAACCGTAAAATAGATGAAGAACAGTTTCCAGTAATACTGGATTAATCTAACAGCTTCTGGATCACTGGAATGTGTTCATTAAAGGACCTTGTATAAAACTAGCCAGGAACATCATTGGACTTACCAGACAGTAGCTCCGTATAGTGAATTCACTTTTTGCAGGTCACAACCGTCTAAGCGCTAAAAGAACAGAAGAGACCGAATGCAAAATCTGTCTGAAGATGACGAAACACTCAGAGATGTACTGTGCGAATATCCGGCTATTGCACTTTTACTCCAGAAGGTTTTCGGTAAATCTCAGATTGATTCAAAAGATATAAACAGTGTCTTACCAAAATATAAAGCTAGTCTTTTTGGAGGACTAAGCATACAGTCGTGAGAAGCCTCTCAAAAGTGAGCCACAATAGACATCATCATCATATGTGCACAATTTGGTTTAAGCTGGTTATTGCTATTAATAAGATTCATTTGCTGTATGCATTTGCACCTTTAAAAGTAAAATTTATAACCGCAGGCTCTTTAACTCTGTACATTTTATCCCAGTTGGCTCAGCATTAATTTGGACTAGATCCTTAAATAGATTTTGACGTTTTGTTTAGCAAAAACATACGTTTTTTCGTTTTCGCTTTATGAAATTTGAAACGAAAATTGAATAAACATTTTGCAGTTGTTGTTATTTCCTCATTGATGTAGGTACATACCGGAAAGGGGCGTATCTTTTTAAAATTTGGCAAACACTGATCTCTATAAACTAAACTGGATAGAACGGCTTCTATAAATTTGGCAAACACTGATCTCTATAAAATAAAACTGGATAGAAATGCTCCTATAATTTGTAATCATTCTATTTCAACCTGCCGATTACATCCTTTGAAATTAATAATTTCCAGATGCTGCACTTTAAAAACAAGAAAACCATTTTCTTAAATGGAGAACTTAAAGTGCTCAGCATTCTAAATTACATTTTTGTCAAACGTTCCACCAAAAAATTAACTGTAAATCCAGTTAGTTTCAATATATGGCATGTGAACGTTGAATATACGACGGCTGTCTATTATATTTTGCATATAGGAACATAGAGGGCGACACTGATCGAATGTCGTTACCGAAACTTAACTTTAGTCTTTACCTAACCTAAATTCAAAACGTCAGTGCGACACATATAACTTGATAGCTACACTGATTTTTTTAAGTTACAACTTTTGCAGGACATTATCTCAACAAGAATGGCTTGCCGAGTTGATTTCTGTTATCGGTAAGCCTCAATTCAAAAAATTTTGCATGAACAATTAGAGGTAAGAAATTAGTTTCCCGCTGCATACCGCATCTGTTAACCGAAAAACAGAAAGAAGATAGGGTCAATTGATTTCAGAAAACTCTAGAACGCTTGGAGGCAGAAAACTCAAAAAACGTGTACAGCATTGTCAGTGATGATGAATCATGGATTTACTCATATCAACCTAAAGATAAACGTCAGTCGTCTGTTTGGTTGTTCCAAGATGAAGAAAAGCCAACAAAAGTCATCCGTTCTCGAAGTGTATCCAAAAAGATGGTCACGACATTTGTCTCAAAAGCAGATTATATAGCAACAATTGCTCTGAAAGATCAAAGGACTGTTACTACCGTTTGGTGTATCATTTATAAACTTTGAAAAACGAACCCGGAACGGCGAATCATTCTCCACCAAGACAATTCAAGTTCGCACAAAGCACAAAAAAACCACTGAATTTTTAACATAAAAAAATCACGAATTGTTGGACCTTGACTTGACAGTACCGACCTAA
Organism: Aspidapion aeneum; assembly: GCA_963576565.1. Taxonomy (NCBI): domain Eukaryota; kingdom Metazoa; phylum Arthropoda; class Insecta; order Coleoptera; family Brentidae; genus Aspidapion; species Aspidapion aeneum. Next base: position 205,560,628 of record OY755038.1, read on the forward strand.
GTCCAAACTATTTCTATACTTTTCCGAAAATCAAGAATGAACTGCGTGGTCAAAGATTTTAGTCGCCAGAAAAAGCAGTCGACGTCGTCAAGATTTTAAATGTGACAGTACAAAAAACGAGTGGAATTACAGGGTCAAAATCAATCAAAATCAAAATATTTATTCGTTACTTAGGCCTATTAACAATAGAATGTAACAAGTCAGTAATTGTATTTAAATAGGTACAAGAGTACTATAGTAAAATAAAATGACATTGCGTTCTTACACTAGAACATGTCATATGTATATATGTATAACAAATTGTAGATATATACACAAATTACAAAAGAAAACACAAAAACGCTCACACACATACTTTAAATAGCACACAATAGTGCTTTCTTACGCCAAATGTGATTTTGTTCATTTATTTTTTTGACAAAAACAATTTTAGTTCTTTTAGTTTGTAAAATGTTTCAGTACAAAGAAGTTTCTTAAGTACTTTTTAAACTTATTCAAAAATAAAGGTTTGAAATCATTTGGTAACATATTATATAAAGAAATTCCAGCATATACTGGGCTCTTTACCATACCGGGTAGAGTAAAAATGAAAAAAGTCATTTTGAGAATACATATGTTTAGTTTTATGTATATGTATTGTAAACATATAGTGAAGTAACAGTGAGAATACAGTTTTCTTTAAAAATTTGTCGGCACGAATCCGATGGTTTTAGGTTAAAAATTATTCGCAGGAGCCTTTTCTGCGAGACCAACACTCTTTCCAAATCTGAAGATTGACCCCACAATATTATACCGTAGCTGATAATGGAATGTATGTTGCAGTTAGCAATGTCGACCTGCCTAGAGAGATTTTCAAACATGTTATGGCATAGGTGTTTTTGTTAATTTTTGAGCACAATTGACTAATATGTTCACTAAAGTTCAGATGTGTATCAAATGTAACACCTAAAAGCTTAGCGGTTGCAGAAAATACAATAGGGACATCGCCAAAATGTGTTACAATTTCCAATGGTTTGCTGTTATTGGTTTTAAATTCCAAATAAACCGTTTTGTTAAAGTTTATAATAAGATTGTAAACAACAACTTTGACAACTGGTTTGAGTGCATGCAAAGTGCATTAAATTTCGTGAAGAATACTTCAAAAAACAATAGTCTTTAAAAGCTATCAACTGTTTTATTCCAGCTGAATATGCAGAACATAAAAGACAACCATATAGTTCGGTTGATATATGACTAGATATACAACAAATATATTATTTTTACGACTCTCTAGGAGTACAAAACTATGTGCGAAAATAAAATCAAGAATTGTTTTCATATAAGCAAGTCTCATTCTAGCAATAAGCCAATATGATTTTATTTAAATGAATCAAATGCATCTTATATTGAGAGATGATTTGCCTTTAGTGATTGCAACAATACAAGAAAAAAGTTATCTATTTTTTTGTAGCCGATATATCTTTGGTGCATGAGCAATTTGTGTTTTGAAACTTTTTTTTTTGTGTACAATAAAATGTAGATATTTTATGTAAATAAATGCGTTTAGTTGGGAAACTTTATAGATCAATCACCCAGTTTTTTTTTAATAATTTTTTTTAATCCGAAAATTTAATGTTTAAAACGTGTTTTGCAACATTTTTTGGTTATTAAAACAGCATTTGGGGATTCCATTACTGTTCAGGATTTTAGTTTTTGCTGCTCTGTTTTATGGATTTAATTAATGAATTTGTTGCATTTTTGGTAAATTCGAAATTTTCGGAATTAATTCCAGCGCTACAGATTACAAGCGACAATTTGGCTAGTTCAATCTATAGCAGTAGGTATTGACATGCATGCATAGACATTACATATTTTTCAATCACAAACAAAAAAATAAATTAAAATTACACGCAAAATAAAAATTGTACCTGCTCGTAGTCGAACCTGCGCACAATTTTATCAGCGCGCAATCACACATGCGTGCATTCATCCGCGCGATATCGTACCGCACGCTTTTGACCTGCGCGCATTTGTACATAATAGGGTCGCGTATTTTACACTTTGTTACCGTTGTTATTACTGAGTCTGCGCATTAGCAGCTTCTCGCTCCTTTTTTGTTATGTACGGTAACGGCGCCCGGTACTTACGGTGGCCGGCCTTTAATGTTACCGCTATTTTTTAAGGTTAGTTTTGTATTGTTTTGTTTAATGCAGTCGAATTTTTTACTATAATTCGGTAATTTGGTTTGTAAAAAGCCATAAATCTAATAAAAATAAATAAACAAATATAGATAAACAAAAAGTTGAAGGTGTGTGAAACTACTAAATTAACGTTTGTGTTGTGTTATCTTAAGTGTTTCAAAATCTATCTTTTTTGCCCTGAATGTTGCTGTTATTCTTAGTAACAATAACGGTAACAGCTGTCAAATTTTCTGTTATTTTACCTGACCCAAAATGTCCCTAATATCTGAGCCGTTTTAACACTAGCAGCCATTAAAGTATTAAATCTCAATCAACAAAGGTGAAATTGGAGTTTTTGTTTTTGTCATATTTTTCCGTGGGTAGCTTGAAAGCTTAACCTCACGGGGGTCCAAGATCTAATGGACACCTAATAAGTGTTTACAGTTAACTGTTTCGTCCTTGTGGGACTTCTCAGAACACTGGTTGGTCAATGTGACACTCTCGCGAAGTTAATTAGACGGTTTTGTCTCTAATCCAATGTAAATAGTGAGAAAACTCTCGCAAGAAGCGCCATCTACCGAGACACGAGAGAAACCAGAATAAGAGCAGGCGAAAATACATATCGATCAATGAAAAGATCGATGATAAATAAAAAGAAACAAACTAATCCGTGACCTACGATAGCTCTTCTGCCTTTCAGACCAGATCAACCCTAATTGCGTTTTTACCCGTCAGTAGACATGTGGGCGTCAGTCAGCGGAATTTTTAAATAATACTAACAAACGTGAAATTTAGTATTTAGTAATTTTGTATTTTCCAGTCAACAAAGTACGCGGTTTAGTTGATGATGTATATTAAGAAAATAGTGTTTTTTAAGCACACATTTTCTAACTTTTTTATTATTTATATTCGAATGACAAAACAGAATGTAAATAACTTAATTCATATATTTGTTTAGAAGGTACTAGATCTATCAGACTCATTTTATTTAAAAACTTTTTCTTCTTGACCAAACCGGACCCGCATAAATTACGTTTTCATGGATATGGAATTGAATTTTAATTACGCTATCAATCTTTGGATGGAAAAATACCCCGCTCCAATTTATTTTATTTGACATGGAACACTCTTCCATTTCCCATAATTTAGCGGTGTGAAATATGGCAACTGCTAGACCGAGAGATAAATACAATTTTTCTCTAATGTCAGATCTCGTAGTGATTAAAAGTATAATTATATTATATTCAAAAGCAAAATGTTCAAAAGGTAACCCAAAAATCTCGCTGTTAAAACGTTATATGTAGAGAATTGTTGAGAGCGGGGATAGGTTAGAAAATGTAGATTACGTTAAGTGGTGGTGGTAAACCATGCACCTCTGTCTATATGATATTTTGTGCCCAGGTTAACTGTAAGGTTATTAAGAATGGATAATTGAGCACATCTTATAACATTGGTCTGCAAAAAAAAAAAATCTTGAGCCCTGGCATTATTTCCGCTGATTCTTATGTAAGACGATGCCCTGAATCCAAATATAGTTTACGTTTTCTTCTACCACCCACCATTTTTGAGGCAGCAGCCCTTTTAACTATTTTTATCATTTTTCGATAACAATTATGATTATTATATTAAGTATGAAGAGAGCTATTTTAGTTTGAAACAATAACAGAGGAGGGAGACTTCGGGCCCGCCCCCTCCAAGTCTTAGATTTTTTTACATATATTCCACATGTTTCATAAAAAAAAACACAAAAATAGCTTAAAATTCGACATCATGAGGCTATAGAGGCGTCGGGCCCCCCAAGACATATTTCTGGGTGCGCCACTGATAAATAAGAAATTTCGTACCTTCACTTGGTGCTTGCTTTCCTTTTATACCCTAAGGTACAACCCTCTCGTTTCAAAAACCAGCAGTACTCCGCCAACATGCTTACATTTCAATTCCCTGAAAACCTCTTTTCCAACTTACCGATGTCTTGATGAAACCGTTCCCCGTATTCTTCCGAGACTGCTCCTAAATTTTCAGGAAAGAAGTTCAGATGCCAGAGAAGGAAGTGCACTTTAAGGGACATGTTACATCTCATGGCCTTGTACGCTAAAAGCAATTCCTCGACCTGAGCGACATAATCATCACTTTTATGGTTACCCAAAAAGTTCTTACGCACGTTTTGGAATGCAAACCAAACTCGTTTTTCTTTTTGATTCAGATGTTCAATAAACGTCGAATCTTGAAAAGGTTGTCTATTCTGGGGCCACACAAAAACACCCTCCTTGATTTTAGCCTCACTAAGACGAGGAAATTTAGTTTTCAAAAATATGAATGCATCGCCTGTTTTGTCCAGTGCTTTTACAAACTGTTTGATCAATCCAAGTTTGATGTGCAAAGGCGGCAAGTAAATATTATCTTGCGGGACTAAAAGGGTCGTTGGCGACATTTTTCTGACCGGGAGTAAATCTTTCTCGCAAAGGCCAGTTCCGTACAATGTAATGTTTGTCCCGTGCTCGGCTCTCCCGTTCACAAATAAAGCAAAAATATTTTATTTTTTTATTATAGTTTCTGCATGAGCGGATACAATGGGGGGGGGGCGCGGGGGTGAAAGCCCCCCCCCAAGAATCTAAAAATAGATATTACCTTTACCGTTAAGCTGCTGGCAGCTAAAATTTCATAAACATAATTAGAAAATGCATATAAAACGGTAAAATCGACAATTCCATTTACCATTTATGCAAAACACCCCCCCCCCCCCCCCCAAAACAAATGTTTTACCACCTTGCCATAAATATTAATGTTTGAGAACACTAAACTCTCCAGTCTCTCAGAAATAATGATGTTCCGTGCCACCAAACTATCGGAAAGCAGTAAAAATAGGTAGGGGGGTCTCCCCAGAAAATGGGGGGTAATTGGGAAAAACGGAGTTCATATTTGGATTCAGGAGGTCATTTTACATAAGACTCGGCAAGTAATTTAAAAAACTCTACAGATCCCTTAATCTAGGCTTCTACAATACGACCCGATGCTAAACATGTCCCTTGGCATGTCACTGGTTAGCCGACCAAAAAAGGGAGAGTTCCTAAACTAATCTGAAAGCCATCTAGTTGTTGCCATCAAAGCCATCAGTCAACGGAACATATGGTTAAGACAGCCATCAGTGATGAGGCCAACAAAAACTAGAAGAACCCCGATGCGTTTAACTTAATTTTTGAATTCTGTGTAAATTTTGTGACCTACCTCAACCGCGTCTCGGGTCATTCGAAAGTGGGATTTAATGTCACCTATACTATAATGTTCCGTTTTCTCGACATAATCCAGGATCATTGCATGAGGTTTTTGTGACCTATCTGTCAATCCATCAACAGGCATCGAATACACAGTGTGCCTGAACGAAGTATAAGCTCCATATCATAATTTTTGAGATAACTTTTTGACAGTTATCAGCTGTTTACCATAACAAATAGCATAGGCCAACGAAAAAAAATTATAAAAAGTTGTCTCAAAAATAATGATATGAACTGTAGGTTACATAAAAATGGTTCCAAAAACTAAGTGCACATTTTGAAAATGGACTCTTTCCTGACTTCAGAGCGATATTCATATAAATCCTAGCTGATCCTCTTCTCTCGAAATTTTATCAATTTTTTGCCATTTTTCTAGTTAGTCTAGGCGCTGGATCCTGTCACGTGTGACCTATTATGTGCGCTCAGTTTGACTGCGGGACATTGTTACACAGTTGTATAAAAAAGTTTAATCACGTGGTCGAACTCATGGTCGTTTGGCCGCCATTTTTGAAAATGGCCGCCAAATTGATAGATTTTTTAGTTTACGCGTATCTCCTTACCTAGTTATCCGATTTTAATTTTTAAAGCTTGCTATACTCCGTTTTGAAAGGCAAATAATTTTTGTTATTACACATTTTTTATTAAATCAAGTATTTTTTGAGATATACCACGATTATTAGTATTTCCGCTCGCAAAAGAATTAAAATAACACACATGCTCATTTTATTGTAGCTACAATATTATTGACATTTGTTTTTTTTTTGTTGCATAGAAGGCTTTAAACCTTGCACAGAAGAGGCTATTGACTTTATGTTTTTAAACTTTGATGGATGGTACCCCTAAAGAATGACTAAAGAGGGTGGTTTCTAAAACTGTTCACAAGTTTATACAAAAAGTGAATTTGTAGCGAAACGATGCATCCTAGCAAAAAACGTTGAGAATAATTTTTTATAGTACTTTTAATTCCGCTTCTTTTGATCATTGTTATAATCTATTACATTTTTTGAGAAAAAAATCGATTTTGGAGCGAAAACATGGAATGTTTACAAAATTGTATATTTTAGCTGGCTTGTACAGCTTACCATCAAAGCTAGTATGTTAGGTGATACATCAAAAGAAGCGAAATTAAAAGTACTATAAAAAATTAATTTTACCGTTTTTCGCCAGGATGCATTGTTTCGCTGCAAATAAACTTTTTCTATAATATTGTGAACAGTTTCAGAAACCACCTCTTTAAGGCAGTCTTTAGGGGTACCATCCAACGAACTTTAAAAAAATATAGTCAATATCCCCTTGTGTGAAAGGTTTAAAGCCTTCCATGTAACAAAAAAAAAACAAATGTCAATAATATTGTAGCTACAATAAAATGAGAATGGGTATTATTTTAACTAGTTTGCGAGCGGAAATATTAATAATCTTGGTATATCTCAAAAACTACGTAATTTATCAAAAAATATGTTATAATAAAATTTGTTTGCCTTTCAAAAGGAAGTAAAACAAGCTTTTAAAATTAAAATCGGATGACTGGGTAGGGAGATACGCATAAACAAAAAATCTTTTAATTTGGCGGCTATTTTCAAAGATGGCGGCCAAACAACCATGAGTTCGACCACGTGACCAAACTTTTTTTATACTGCTATGGGTGCTTAACAAAGCCCCGCAGTCAAAGTAAGCGCACATATTAGGTCACACGTGACAGGAGCCAGCGCCTAGACCAACTAGAAAAAAAGCAAAAAATTGACAAAATTTCGAGAAGAGGATCAGCTAGGATTTATATGAATATGGCTCTGAAGTTAGGAACGAGCCCATATTCAAAATGTGCAATTAGTTTTTGGAACCATTTTTATGTAACCAGGCACACTGTGTACACGAATTAAGTAATCGAACAACCACTTCAAGTTTATGCTTTATAATAAAATAGATTCCAGGTAAGGTCAACGTCGGTCGTATAACTCACGGGCCAATGGCTATTGTTGCCAACAATCGATTACATTGGAAATATAGAAGAACTTGTTTGACGGCATGTGGATCGCATCGGAACTTTTCAGGAACCCGTTAGCTCCGATTACCTCATTGAAGAGATTAAGAACTCTCCCATACATTGAGTGTCCTGCCAGGCGCTTCCAAGTTCTTCCTAATTGCTAAACTTTTTATTTGCTACTTTTTATTTTTATTTTTTTTATGTTTTGCCAGCTTAACGCCAAGCAATTTGCAAGAAACAATTTACTAGGCTTCATTAATACAACCACCATTGTATTTTATGAATATGGGTGGGACCCATTCGATATTTGTGTCATTTCTTGAGAGCTTTTTAACAATGTGTTACAAAAATATTCAATACTGACACCCGTTATGAAGACATTTTCATTTTTCTTAATAAATACCGTTCTACAAGAAGTAGAAGTAAAACTAGAAGTAGAAACGTTTATTGGCTATTTTTTACATATATCCATGCAAATTATAACAAGTCATAAAAATGGTACAAAAATGTAAACACATAGTACAGTATTTTAAAAAGACATAAGTACTTAATAAAAAATAATCAAATTAAATTAAAATATTATTTTACAATTTTTTCACATCGTATTCGGGACATACGCATACCTTGATTAAATCGATTTATATACCCAACGATATTTTCAGATAATCTTCAACAGTGTAAAAACAATGTTTGAACAACTTTTTTTAAAATATTTCTTTTAAATTTATTTAATGAAAGAAGTTTATTAGAAAAATTAAAATTAAGAGAGTTGGCCTTTGGTTTCGATTGTCAATCTGTTATTTGAAGACGGATGTCTGTTTTTAATCGTATGAATTTCGGTAACAGTAAAATAGATAAATACACATGGGAGAGGCATGATCCTGTATTTTTGAAAGAGGGGTTTAGAGTGCGCCCGATATTATGCACCGCCTAACAGTTGTCAGACCTAGCAATTTTACAGTAGATCTTTTCGCCAGCCGTGAATCGGTGGGCATTTTATTAATTTGTGTTTTATTTATGTTAAGAAGAAAGTTGGCTTCAAAAACATTCAACTAAATGAATTTCTTTGGTTGGCTTCAAACCAAGTTTGAGCCCGTGTTAAAAATGTATCAGATAAATTTGAAAGTTCACTAATATTAGAGCTTTGGTCTTTAAAACTGGAGTCATCAGCAAAGTTTGTACATAAAGTTGATACCATAACTAAGTCATTATTGTATATATTAAAAAGTATGGGTCCCAATATTGATCCCTGAACTACGCCGAAATTTCTTAATAGACTCAATTTCATTAAATGAGACAAACTGATCTCTGTTTCCTATAAACCTTTTAATTAAATTCAATTCCCTATCCCGTACTCCATATATCTCAAGCTTCTCAAACAAAACTTAATGGGATACACAATCGAAAGCCTTTAACAAGTCGCATAGGGCTAGAACGCCGTGCCTACCTGAATCAACGCCTCCACAACATGCAAAAAGGTTTTTGTAGTTCCCGTTCTAAACCCAACAAAACAAGGATAAAGTTTTACAAGGTCATAGTGGAAAATTTTTAGGTGAAGTTTACGAACTAGGAGTGGTATAGACAGAAAAACAATAGTGCTCCGCTGGTGTCCAATAATCGCGCATTTTTTCATTTATTTTTCCAAAGAGATTCGGTCCAGCCAGTTCAGCAAAATTCCACCAATTTGTAGGACAATTTTGCCATTTACAAGACAGAGAAAAACTAGAAGGCTATCAATTTTTTACTGTTACTTTTTTCCTGACATGTCTGGGGCATTTTTATAGTTTACAACATATTCCCACATACTTTCACTTAAAAGGTTGTTAAAAATTAAAGGAAACAATAATGAAACTTGTGTCCGTAAGTAATAAACTTTTTATTTAAGTGGTACTTTTTCTTCAAAAATGTAGTTTGCCGATACTGAAGCAAGCCTAAACTAACATGATAAATTTAGTCGGTGCTTATATATTATACATTCAGTTCAATCAAAAAATGCCGAATGCGCCAAGTCAAACAAACAAGACTTGACGATTCAATGTGCCTTAATCAAGTAAATAAGGGAAAATTTTACGTTTATCTCTTAGACTAACACACCTCTCATGATATATCGCTTTCAGCAACCCATCATTTTCTCCCACTGAGCCATAATCGTATTTTAATACGACCCAATTCGTTTTTCCCGAAGAAAATCGACCGTAAAAACTTCTTTTGGGGCAAAATCTAGGCGTCCCTTTTTCTAAGGATTTTCTCGAGGATATAATTAAACAGATGTGAATCGGCAAAAATCTAAGGATAGGTATAGATTAAATAATTCCTTTGTAAGAAATACGACAAAAAATGTATTTTTGATTCTTCTTCTTTAAGTACAATTATTACAACCGCCTTTTTCTTTTCTTGGGTTATTTTTTATTAAGGTTTGGTCCTGGTCCCTTTTGACATTATTAGTTTTCTCTTCGCAGGGCCCTGCTGGTATTTTCTGTATCTGTATAGAATTATGTATATGTACTGCTGAAATAAGTACAAAGTTCTCAAATACCAAATTGCAAATAATGCAAGGACCTAAACCTATAAACAACAAGTGAAATTAAAGAAAGAAAAATAAGAAAAAAGTTTTTCTGCTTCCGCAGTGACTCGAACCCGGGATCTCTTGCTCTGTACGCAAACATTCTAAACATTGAACTACCGAAGCCATACATAAATTTTCGGAATTTTTTTTGCAGCCAGGAATTAGAAAGGGCTATGGAATCAGTTTTTTGGTTTGGTAATCAGCTTATTTAATTGATCAATGACTTGGGCTTAAAATTGGGAAAGAAATCTCACAGGGGTCAGTACCGGATCTGCTTCTTTTTATTATTATAATAATCTTAATGGAAATGCCTCGACGATTACGGTCTTGCAAAATAATGCAGATGATAGTGAATTGTACCAAAACTTTTAATAAAACTCTAAGATGTATCCTGAGATGAATCCAACAAATATGGACATGTCTTTTGGTAGGAACTCTAATTGGACAAAAAACAATATGAATATTAGAATAGGACCAGAAATAATATCGGTATTCGATCAGTAGAAGAACCTGGGTGTTATAATTGAGGAGCAACTGACCAAAATGCGTTAAATCCAAAATACGTTTTTTGAGAAAAACTTTAAAAAAGAGCAAACTTAGTTGGAACAAAAATTATGATGTTGATGTTTACCTATGGCTATTCTGAATGGATTTAATTCGCTTTGATTGAATTGGGTTGTTTTTATTATAGATTGACAAAAAAGCAAAACATTTTTATATTTAGCTCGAAAATCACAAAAATGGATTTAATGCATTTTGGTCAGCTGCTCCTCAATTAAACTTAAACCTTAAATATCACTGATTTTGCAGGGAGCGTACTTCCCTTTAAGAGATTTATGCAAAGGTAGATCTTGATTCGCTTTTTATGTCCTTACTAACACTTTTATTTTAAAAACAGTTGGAACATCCCTCTAAACGCTTATATCCCTTAAAAGAAAATAGTATTGTTTTTCTTTATATCCTTTGTCCTACAACCCATTAAAAACAGTAACAATGTTTGAAGAAGGACAAGAAATTACTGAGGCAAGTTCTTTTCAATCACCCTGTCAGGATTTAAAAAGGACAAAGGAATTTTAAAAGGTTTGTTTGATGTGCTTGATGAAGTTTTTGGGGTTGCAGATCGGAGGCACACGACAGTATTGTCTTAAATTGGCTATAGCAATGGCGTACGCAGAGGAGGCTTAGGGGCTGAAGCCCCACCCCACAGACTCACTGAATATTGACCCCTAATACATGAATTTTTCATCCAAAATAAATTTTTAAATGTTCCGACTTGCACTCAAGCCACCCCCTATCGGAATTCATCTCTGCATAATATGATTCCGCGCTTAAGCCCCCCACTGGCTACAACACACCTTCCTCATAATCATTCAAGTATCTAAGGATCAAATAAAAAATCCAATGGGCCCCAAATTAAGAAAGAGGTTCCACAGGGGCCAATACGGATGTTTTTTGGTAAAGACTAATTGAGCAAAAAACAATATAAATATCTCTGAATTGGACTAGAAATGATCACGTTATTCGATTAGTATAAAAACTTGGGTGTTATAATAAATTCCAAATTTAACTTTAACTCTTGAATATCACTGATGTTGCAGCAAACGTACTATTCTTTGAAAGATTTATGCAAGACTAGATCTTGATTCGCTTTTATCTCTTTGCTGACACTTTTTGTTCAAAAAACAGTTAGAACATCCCTCTAAATGCTTAAAAGAAAATAGGATTGTTTGTCTTTATATCCTTTGTTCTACAACTCATAAAAAACAGTAATAATGTTTGGAAAAGAACACGAAATTATTATTTTCATTCTCTCAGTCAGGATTTAGAAAGGAGGAATTTTAACAGTATTTCTTGATGTGCTTGATGAGATTTTTGGGGCTGTGGATCTGAGGTACATGACAGCATTGTCTTAAATTGGCTACAGTAGTGGTGTAGGCAGGAGAGGTTAAGGGGGTGAAGCTTCACCCTCCAGAGCCACTGAATATTGACCCCTAATACATGAATTTTCCCTAAAAATAAAGAATTAACAGTATCGATTTGTGCTCAAGCCCCCTTGAAATTCATCTTTGGGTATGGTTCCGCGCTTAAGCCCCCCGTAGGATTCATTTCTGCATACGCCACTGGCTACAGCATACCTATCCTCATAATCACTTAAGTATCTAAGAAACAAATGACAATCTGTAATTTGCGATGGTAAATAATCCAATGGGCTCTAAATTAAGAAAGGGGTTCCACAGGGGTCACTACCGGATCTGCTGCTTTTCATAGTATTCACGACAATCATAAACAAATGCTTCAATGATTGCAGTCTTGCACAATATGCAGATGATAGTGAAGTGTTCCAAAACTTTTAATAAAACCAACCCAAAAGAAGTCTTAAGATCCAGCCAATCCAAGAAAATTGGCTGTTATGTTTTTGGGCAAATATCCTAATTGGATAAAAAAGAATTAGAATAAGACAAAAGTAAATCACCTTAGTTGATCATTATGAAAACCTGGGTGTAATTATCGACTCCACATTAAACTTTTTAACTCTTAAATATCACTGATTTTGCAGCCAGCGTAGTTCTCTTTGAGATATCTATGCAAAAGTAGAAACATCTTGATTCGCAATTAATAAAACAACTAGTTCTGGGTACCATCAAGTGGCGGCGCGTGATAAAAAGCTTTGGGGGTGCACACCAAAAAAAAACATAAAAATTGTGGCGCAGGCGAAAATCTTTTTTTATAATTTAGAGCAAATAATTAAAAAATGTGATATTTAGATAGATATTAGTTACCTACCTATTATTATTGTTTTTATAAATTCGTCGAAATCAAAACAAACGGCCCGCGCCCGACCGATAATGCGCTAGTGGTGTGCAAATACTATTTACTCGATACTTTAATATCTGATACATGGACGGATTCGAAGTAATCGAATCCTTCGATGCCAAATACCCGTTACTCGAATCCCGAATGGGACCGAAGCCGAAGTGTTACTTTCGTATCAATCATATCGGCAACGGCCGTATGAGTAACGAGTTAGGAGCGATATTTATTTACTTAAATATTTGATTATTTGATTCAATAGCTGTTGATGTGTTATGTCTAGCGAAGCGGCTTATCTGGCGCAGTATTGCCAGGCTCAGAAATGTATTTTCCCCAGAATGTATTTGAAAAGTTGCCAGATTTTGAACAAAATTCCCCAGATTAATATATCTACATTTTCGTAATAAAAAAACTACAAACATGTAAAACATCAATATTTTTATTTTTTGCATACTTAGTACTTAAAATTTTAACTCTACTCAGTATTTATTGGATTTACCGATAATATAACTATTACTTAGTACCGAATACCAAATATCTGATACTCGAATAGGACGTATCAGTATCTACTCGATACTTGGAAAAGTAATCGTTGCACATAACTACTAAGCGCACGAATTAAAAGTGCCCGTGAGCGGCTCTAACATGCAACGCGAACCGATGATGCAGGGTTCATCACAGGGGTGCGGGTGGCATCGAAGTTAGTTTTTGTATACGCGCTATGCCGAAGGAAGGTTCAGATTCTATGTACTGTAAAATTCTATTAGGACATGTCGTCCTCTCTTTCTATGTTTCGTAATTAGCATGCGACATAACATCTACGGTGCATAGAATTTGGTACCAGTAAATAAAAGCGTTGTTTGATGGAGAGTACAACGATAACAGCAAAGAATTAGATTCGAACTAACTATATAGCGCATCCGCCATTCCCCACAGGCTGGTTTGAACACGAATACAAACACATACATACCAGGTATTAATTCCTAGATATTATTCCAGTTTTTGTGAATTTCTTTTGGGGTAATTATGAATTAAATTAAGAAATGATCAAAGTTTAATATTTTTTTAAGTAAAATTTGGGAGTGCACGTGCACATGTGCACTTATGGAGAAACCGCCTCTGGTGCCATCTCATTGTAATTATTGCAATTTTATCTTTGGTCTCTACCAGAATATTCTTAGACACTACTAGTTGCAAAAAATTAAAAATTCAAGCAATTCTTCTATTTTTGAATTACTTCTTCAAAATCATATTAGACCAAAACTATGAGTATTGAAATGGCTTATTATGTGCGACCGCAAAAAATTATATGATAATAACCAATATCACAAACAATTTTATGACCAAAACTCCCTTGTATTTCCATAAAAAATAATAAATTATTCAAAACATTATTCGCCCCATTCATCAGAAATATATTTTTAATATATTCAGGCATTTCGATTTTATAAATGCTAAACTATTGAATAAGTTACCGGCCCATTTTCTTGATTTTTCGTTAAACTTTTTTAAATTAAATTTTAGGAATTATTTGCTGACAGTATAAAATTCAAATTTTGCACTTTGTATTCTCAAATTTTCATTTTCAAAGTCGAAACTACTGTTTTATTTACTGAGGAATGTAAATAAATAATTATGAATCTCATTGATATATTTGTTTATAGATTTATTTTAATTTCTTGAATGAATTTTATTTTCAAATTTTATTACTCGGTTAAAAGCAGCCAAGTTGCATTTTACTTAGTTTAAAATAGGGATCTTAACATAAAGTTTAACAGGCATTTTAACAATCTTATTTCTAAAATAATTACGTCATACGAACAGCATAAAGGTAGGTGGTTTCCGTAAAAATTTGTAACCTTAGATTTTCGTTCTAATTTTATTTTAATTGTTTATGTTCCGTAAATATTGTCTCGAATAATACGACTTGGCTTCATTATACAGTGTGTCCCAGATAAAAGTAGCAACATGGGGTTTCAGGAACGGTAAGAGATACAATTTTGTTTAAATGAGAAAAAAGTTGCGCTCTTCCAAGGCCAATCAGATGCTATATCGAAATTAAAAATATCTACAGGGATTTTTAAGCAAAAACTAAAATTTATGTTTTTCGAATATTTAAAATAAATTTTTAATCATCTTATAAACAAATTTTATAAAATTGGACAGTTTTGTATTATCAACTATGGCCAATCAAATGACATTAATTTTTCCTAACATACCCTTTGGTACTTTGTTATTTCTTATGGCCGTCATATTAGATCAACGTAACGTAAATAAAGCATGAAAAGAGCTTTTCAACCATGTCTAAATCTTGTCATTGGATCATGGCAAATGTGATTTTACCAAAAAAAACAGTTTTTCACTTAGTTGGCTATGAAACAAATGCTGTTTGTTTTTACACCTACGTGACTATCAACAAATATTTGCCAATTATTTGTTAGGAGTTTGAAAGTATCTCAGTTAATTTTGACATTTCTGAAGTCATGCTGCCAATTAAATTTATTGAGGAAATGTTTCCAAATTAGAACGATTTGGACTTAGTCTTTCTTTTTGTGTCATAGGAACGCTGGAGGAGCCCAATATCTACTTTGGAATATCCGCTTGTCTCAATCATCCTAACAGAATTTTCGAGGCCCAGATTAAACAGTAATGAAGATTACTAATATTTCAAATTAAAGTATAATAAAATTACTGTAATAAATTATATCTTCTACTTTCGACTATACGTCAAATACTATACGTAAAGAATTCAAATGAATTAACGAAAGTTCTGCAAGAGTTTTATTAGATGTGCTTCCTATAGTTAATAAAATCGAGGCAGAATCATTGTTTTATCCTCAAGGTGGTGGTCTCTCCTTTTGTTCACACATTTTAGCCCTTTGCACTGATGCTCCTCAACTAGTACGAACTGTTACGACGAATTACTTCACTATAAGTTATCAAACCACCGAATCACGACTATATCACACTAAGTAATAATTTTAGTTCCCAGAACCAATAGATAGATAACACTTCTAAAAGTATTGCAAGGTTACAAAAATAGGTACTCTTCCTTTCATAAAAAATGCATGCAAGCATTTTCTCAATCCCGCAAAATTTTGATTTCTAATAGTGAATGCAGATCAAAATAACTGACGTTTTGCGTCAACCTGATTTTCACAATAATTTATAAAATCAAAAATTCAGCAAATTTACGGCAGGTCTATGAGATGATAATATGATGGAAAAGGCGCTGGACAGAAAATAATTCGACGGATAGAGAACATGGATCAAAACGAAGGACTGTAACTTCCTAGTTACAAGATAAAAGGCTTATCGACCACCTCAGAAAAAATCATTTTGCAACCTCGATTGAAGAAGCAATTGTATTTTTTATCAGCTATTAACAGAAAGATTTAAAAATCTGAAATTTCCTGTCAAGTTGCTGCTAAAAAAACCTTTTTTAATGGAAGAAGAACTGGCCAGGACTATTTTTGCATTAGATATTGTTCTTCATTTTTCTTTGGAAGAGGGTGGTTTTCAGAGAGTCATCTTCGAACAGCAGAAAAATTGTGTTTCATCAACCAAATTCTAAGAAAGCTGGACATTTTTCTGTGGGGTTCGTTTAGCGCTAGAGGTATGGGTGTCAAAATGTCTTGGCAAATCGAAGGAAAATTCAAAAGAAAACGTTACGTTGAGAAGTTATGTTACCATCTGTGCAGATATTTTATGAAACCAACGATTTCTTTTATCAGCAGGAAAACTGTCTCATGCACACTGCTAACGCTGTTCGCAAGTGTTTAAAAACAATAATATTAAAACTCTTCTTTGAGCATCCAACAGCCATGTATATATGGGGCCGACTTGTAAAAATGGAACTGGATACCACAACATGCTGAAGAGTTTAGCTGTGCAATTTTAGAAATTTTAGTTTATCAATACCCAGACGCGTGCAGAGTATTATTGAAAAACATGGGACCCCCACTAAATACTAAGTCCATTAATAATTTTTCTTTTACAGTAAAGATTTAAATAAAATATATTTATTTGGCGTTCGAATGGCGATGTTTGGTATTAATATTAAATAATGCGCATTTTTTGTGTTTTAGTGGCATTTTACTTTTAGCTCACACTACTACTATAAGTAGTGTGAGCTATGGTGATCCTAATTTTTTCGAGAAAAAAAAAGTTGCTCCGATTTCAAAATTTTTTATATATCTTTGCGTTTCAGATGATTTTGAAACTTTTTTGTTTTGCTGTCTGTCTGTCTGTCTGTCTGTCTGTCTGTCTGTATGTCTGTCTGTCTGTATGTCTGTCTGTAACGACCAACCCGCATAACTCAAAAACCGCTTGTCCGAATTTAATGAAATTTGGTACCTAAGTTGGGTCTTGGGCCGTGATGGTCCCATTTAAAAATGAACAAAATCCACCGAACGCAAGCCAAATAAAAGGGTGGGGGTAGATTCCAAAAATTAGAGTTTATGTGAAAATATGGCGTGTGTGATATCAAACGAAAGGTAATTAAGTCTGGAGTTAAAAAAAATGAATTTTAGTTTATTTTTAAAAAAAGGGTGGGGGTAGATGTCAAAAATTAGAGTTTAAGTGAAAATATGGCGTGTGTGATATCAAACGAAAGGTAATTGAGTCTGGAGTTAAACAAAATACATTATAGTTTTTTTCAAAAGGGTGGGGGGTAGATTAAAAAAATTTGAGTTTAAGTCAAAACATGGCTTGTGTGGTATCAAACGAAAGGTAATTGAGTCTGGAGTTGAATAAAATATATTTCAGTTTTTGATTATATTAGCTCACACTATAACTATAGTACCTAGGGTGAGCTTAGGTGCCCATAGATTGGCAGAGTATTTTATTTGATGGCAATAACATAACGTCATACAGAATTAAAGCTGTCAGAGATTACACCTTGCTGCGACACCCCTGTAATATATATTCACTGGTATGTGTATGAGTATACACTAACAAAAAGTCAAAAAGTATGTATGCGTTTTTTATGAAACCAACATAGATACCTTATTAAATTAATGTTATTCTTCTTCCTAGAATTGTACACTTAAGATTATAAGTGATGTGATTTAGTTACTCTGAGGTACCAGGTACTAGCACCTAAAGTGCCAAAATTGGTAAATCTCTAATGAAAAACTTACCGAAATCGTTGTTTTTTCCTCCGAGGCGGTGGCCTCCCCATTGGTTTGTTGTACATGTCCTCCCTTCGCACTGTTGCCACCCGCACCGGCAGGTACTCTCACCGTGAGGCAGTCCACTGATAAGTCACCAGACCACTCGCACGTCGCCGTTGGAACGGCTCACTGAATCAGCACTGCATCACACTAAATAAATACACACGTTGAGTTTTATTTGTTCTACGGGGTCAAGAGACTTCAAATGTTAAGAGAGTTAAGGTTCAAGGTGTAACGTAAAAATAACGCGGCACTGTTTGTAGTAGTTTAGGTTAGAAAAACAGCATCAATTCTTAGTTTTTTTAGAGATCTCACTAGTTCTTTTCGTAGATTTGTGAATTTAAGGTAAAAAAGTGATTACACTTGCTATCCTACGATAGAAAAATAGCCGCAGACGCGAAAAAGTAAAAAAATCCGGTTAATTGTTTGACCTTATCTCACACGGCGCGTGGTGTGAAAACGGTCGTTGTTTTTGGCGTCGATCAGCTGTGAACAGCACGCGTCGTTATGAATCGTGAGGCACAGACTGTTGTACTTTCGCGTATATCGAACAACGCCGACGCCGCCATATTGGCGCATGGCGGCGCGACGCGCCGCCGCGACGGCTGCCACTTGCTGCTTGCGCGTGCTGTTGTATCCTGCGGGATAGAGTCTCGCTAGCAGGATTAGTCGTGGAAAACCAATTATATTTTACTAAGTAAAGTTGGGAGGTTTATGAGAATTAAGAAAGCAAAATATAATTTTGACAAAGATAAATTGACGGATATCTATAGCGTTTAAGAACAGTGGTGGATCTGGGGTAAAATAAGTCGTGGGCAATGACAAAATTTGGCCTATAATCTACGATTTCGGGCACATTTTGGCGCCGTTGGCCCTGGCGTGGGCAGATACCCACTCTACCCGC
This sequence comes from Aspidapion aeneum, assembly GCA_963576565.1. NCBI lineage: Eukaryota > Metazoa > Arthropoda > Insecta > Coleoptera > Brentidae > Aspidapion > Aspidapion aeneum. The sequence continues at coordinate 205,579,495 of OY755038.1, forward strand.
GCCTAGATCCGTGCCCACTCTACCCGCGTCTAGGTCCACCACTGTTAAGAATGCGGTGGTAATAGCCGCAGACATCAATTTTAACGTCTTATTAAACTTTAAGAGCATGGCACTTGCTCGATCCATTTTTGGACATACAAGCCTCCCCCAATATCTTCCACTCTTCTCTGTCTGTCGCCGTGTTCATGCATCTAGTTCCCGCATGTTACTTTAAATCGTCCGCGCATCCCATTTGGGGTCTTTATCTACTTCTTTTATTTTCTCAAGGTCTCCAAAATAAAATACATTTCCATCGAACGTCTTTCTATCTGATATTATGACCGACAAATTTCCATTTCAATTTTGGTACTTCTCCTCTTATCCATTAAATTCTTTTTTTTTGTAAGCTTTACATGTAACATTTGTCTTTCCATTGACCTTTGGCCTTTTGTTACTTTATCCATGTTTGATTGGGATCCATACGTGAGAAAACAAACATTGGTTATTCACTTTTGTTTTGAGATAGTGATGATATGTTTTATTTTTGAATATGTAGCTGTATTTACCAAATGCTGCCCAAGACAATCTTACTCGTCTCTTGATTACAGCTATTTGGTTTACTTTTTATACTTTATTGCCTTCTAACTATTGAATTAAAATAATGCCAAACTAAACTTGAAAGAATGGAGCTAGTTGCCCATACAACCTTATTAATTGCATCTTCAGCCATTTACAAGAGTAAACTAGATAAAATAAAGCTTACGCTCATGTTCACAGAAATTAAAAGTACCTCTTTTAATTTATTTGCCATTTGTTGCAAAAATAAAGTCCCCGCCCTTCAACGACTGGTTTTGCCGATTTTGCTTTTAGCGATATTAATTGCGACCTGATTCTCTTTCTGGCATATATTTAAATTTGGTTTCCTTGGCAAATCCGTTCGCAGTCTTCAGGACAACAAGTAAAAGGTAATGTAAATCAAAAAGAATGAAAAAATAGGTGAAACGAGAGCGAACCAAGGGAACTAAGTCCGTGGCGGGACGAAAACGCCCACCGGTCGATAAGGAAAAAATACATTTCGGTACTGTTCAACCAGACCATGCTCATCACCGTCTCCCACACGTCGCGTCGCACTATAGTCTGAGGGATCAATATTTTGGCCAAAAATAGACTTTTAAAGTGAAACTCTCTAATCACAGAAACGCAAATCAATAAAGAAATCTAAATCGCTAATATACCATTAAAAGCTACTTATTATTACCCCCCACTCTTGTCACCACCATTTTTGTGATTTATACTGCCTATAAGTTCTAAAAAAGTGTATTATTTTTAATATGGTCTACAAATTACACCGCCTCACAAAAAAATATAAGTTGCAAAACTCAGAGGGTAGACCCCCAAATCCTCCTACTTTTGGTGCGCCAAAACCGAGTTCTCAAAAAAAAAAAGTTTCAATTATCGAATTTCCCCTATTACCCCCCTCCCACTGGGGGGGGGTAAAATTTTATCTATTATAAAAATTCAAAATATTATGTATATTCTTAAGTATTTTGGTCCGCAGGACTGAAATATAAGGAATAAAAAGTTTTGTAACCATTCAATCACCCCTTCCCCCCTTTTATTTGGAGGTCAAAACTTTACCTTTTTAATGGAAATGCACAGTTTATCATGGAAATAGTTTTATTTGCTAAATTCAACCAAGACAATAAAAATCCATAATAATTTACTCAATTATCCCCTAAGTCACCCTTAGCAAATGGCGTATCCAGGGGGGGGGGGCGGAGAAGGGCAGCTGTTGAGCTGACCGCCTCTTTAACCAAGCTTTTTAAAATCGGACATTTAAATTAAATTATATTACGAACTCCCCCCCTCCTCCCTCTCTAAATTAAGAAGGCCATGGAATTCACAAACCTGCCCCCTCTTCTGTTTTGGGTTGGATACGATCTTGCCCCAGCACCGATCTTCCCTCCCTGGGGAAGCAGTAGAGACTAAAATAAAAATTCATAGAGAAGTTTAGTCGTGCCTATAGTAATCCATACACAATTTATTTATAATCTCCCACGACTTCCCTCCCCATGGGAATGCTAAACAGTTTTTCCCGTTCGGTTTTTTTTCAAAAAAATCGTGCCTACCCCATATTAGTCGACTTTCTTCTAATTTAATTTTACCTTCCTAGCCCGCGTAGCAATGGCTAGATAAGGTATTATTTTCGACGAAAAAACAATTTTTGAGATAACGCCGAAAATGTATATTAGGATGTATTTTGACCTATCTTAGCAATTCGTCAAGATGTCTGTCTGTGTGTGTGTGTGTGTGTGTGTGTGTATATTATTTCTATCCGTAACATGATAGCTCCCAAACCGATGAACCGATTTTCATAAAATGTTCAGGTAAAATAGTGTTCGACACCCTAACGAGCTGATAAAAATTTTTAAAAATGCTAACTTTTTAACGAAGCATCGTATCAATATGCGGTTTGGAAAATATATTGTAGTAGTAGACTATATTTTGGACAATAATTTGTGTTAGCAAAAAACTTGGTAAGAGCTTTGGTTTCTTAGATATTTACAAAAAACTGTTTTCAAGGCTTATATATAATGGCTTCACTTGAAGCGTGCTAATAGGCTAGCATGGATCCATTTATTTTAAGCATTATATTTGGATTCAAAGTACACAAAAACCCTTTAATCGATGTATCACGTGACAGATTTTATTTTTTTAATCTAACGAACCGAACCCCCGCCCCCCCACCGATATAATTTATTCTATATTTGAATTTAGATGCTCCAAATACCCTAAAACAGATGTATCTGCTTTAAATGTTTGCAGTTTCTATTAATTTTCTATGTATTTTGGCGGCCATCTTGAATTTGTCTTTTGTTTTTTAAAGTTCTTTGTTAAGACAGAAGTTTTAATATTTATGATTCATTCTACTTCTTTTAAGGTACTTTGCTCATTACTATCTATATAGAAGACACACGGAAACACAAATTAAAATGCACTAGAATAGGTACTTTGTGTCTATCAGAATATGTACCGTCATGTTTAATAACCAATTTGGAGACTATCGCACTTTTTCGCACAAACAGTGTATGTACTCCGGAAAGTACATATTAGGACGAAAATATTTTTGCAAAAATTAATTTGAAAGTTCTTAAAAGCTTTTTTGTTAGTCCAATGAAATATCGAAAAGAAAAAAATTCATGCATTTCTTGCACAATTTTTGTATCATTGGTATTTAAAGAATAAGTTTAAAATCCCTGTGATCCAAATTATCAAAAAATAATCCACTTACCTTAAGTTACAAAAGTAATTCCTAAAGTTTGTTATAACTCTTCGCATTTCTTAGAAATAGCACATTAAAGTTAGTGAAAAATAATGAACAAAAAAAAACAATTGCTCATTTTCAGGAAATGTCAAATTCAGACAACGATATTTCAAAGCCTGCTTTGGCAATAAAGCCAATTATGCTGGAATTTTAAGGTGCCGTTATTTTGCTTTAAAAAATATATAACTAAACAGTTTTATTGTAAAGTAAGTTTTTGGTATTTTTGGTCAAAATATTGGGGTCTCAGACTAAAGTGCGTCGGTTCGGAACCGAAAGCAATGAGTTAACAAAGTATAAAAGGCAACTTCAAAGGGCTAAAGTCAACCACGGGCACCGGTGTTTTGGAAAAAGGTATTTTCATCCTTAGCGTGGCTTGCCTGAAGACAAGATTGAAGGTAGATTAAACCAGTGGCGGCGCGTGGTAAAAAGCTTTGTGGGTTCACACCAAAAAAAAAATCGTCGAAATCAAAACAAACCGCCAGCACCCGACCGATAATGCCAAATTGTCTAAGCGCACTAATTAAAAGTGCCCGTGAGCTGCTCTAACATGTAGCGCAAATCGTGGTCGCGGGGGGCATCAAGGGGGTGCGGGCGGTATCGAGGCTAGTTTTTGTATAAGGCACTGCCAAAGGAAGGTTTAGATTCTATGTACTGTAAAATTCTATTGGGACATGTCGTCCTCTGTTTCTATATTTCGTAATTAGAATGCGACATAACACCTACCGTGCAAATAAAAGTAAATAATTAGATTCGAACTAACAATATAGCGCATCCGCCATTCACCGCAGGCTGGTTTGAATACGAATACAAACATACATACCGGGTATTAATTTAAAGAAAATATTCCAGTCTTTAGTGAATTCCTTTTGGGGAAATTATTAATTAAATTAAAGAATGATCAAATTTTAATATTTTTTTAAGTAAAATTTGGGAGTGCACGTACACACGTGCACATATAGAAACCGCCACTGGATGAAACTGGCTACAAGATACAAAGTAAATAAAAAAAAAACAAAAAAATAGGTGAAAACTATTTTTTATTCTACGAGTAAAAAGCAAGATATTTCATCTCAGCTCACCCAGACCATGCTATCACCGTCTTTGCGGCGTCCGTTCGGAACCGGTACCTCGGATACCTTGTTGCTTTCATCAGTCCTCATTTATAATATTATCATTTGTTAATTTTTTCCGCAAATTAAACATTTCGGAGAGTAACTGTGTTTAACTGTTATCTACTCTCCATAATAAGTCAATTTGCAAGAAATACTGTCGAGAGCAGTCCTAAGTTTTAAAGCAAAGCAAAATTAAGACCCAAGAACTCGATTGATTTGATAACGCAGATTATTTGTCTTAGCCTTTTCAACCAGTGCTTCATTAGCTCAGTATGCAGAGCATTAGCCTAGCAAGACACGGCTCTCTGGTTTCAATTTAGGCTGAGGAAATATGACCTTCTTAAATTAATATGGTTTTATTGCCCTCTGTGCATCAAAACTATCCTTTGTGAAGAACTATTCCAACTGCATATGTACAGATATTTTATAGTTTAACATTTCTGAGTGGAGACTCTGGAATGACTCTATCCAGGGCGTTGTTTCGACGATGATGGGCCGTCGTTCGTCGGCGAGGGAATCGCTATTACCTTTGTCCCACTTATTTTTGCTTTCGATTTATGTATATGCAAGAACAGGCTGGCAAGAGCAGGAGGGCGATAAAAGAAAAGAAGGGCAATTTTTTGTCCCACTTTTTATACAAAGCAATGATCAAAGCAACTTTGTGTACATGTCTCTTAAGAAATGAATAATGAATGTAATATGGATGAGAGTACCTGCACTGTATTCTGAATTCTGCCATATTTTTTTTTATTAGCATACTACAAAAAATTTCATTTTATACGGAATGTCTCAAAATTAATGGTACAGAGAAAAACTCGTAGATTTCTTGGCTATCGATCCAAACGAACAAAATAAACAAGAAATAAAATTAAATTAAATATTGAAAATCCAGGTTTATACAACATAGCTTATTTGAAAGGTCTCTAAAATACCTGGGTACTACATAATGAAATTTTGGCAAACACACTAATTCAAAACTTTTAGGAAAATAAAAAATAATAATAAAAAATTTTAATTTCTTTTTTGTAAGGATAACCTACATCATGTGATGATACCTTATTCAAACGTTATTTTAAAGACTTTTCAGTCAAGCCATATATTGCTATAGTATATTTTAAAAATTAATTTTTAAAAAACTACTAATACAAAGATATATAATATTTTTTTAATCGGACTAACTTTTTTAAATTATTTTATTTAAATTCACAGAGTCCCCATATCTGTCTAAAATATTGGTGGTAGGATGTAGTAAAGGGGTGTAAAGGGGATAAATTCATAACATTGGAACCAAAACAGATACGCATATATGGTTTTCAGATTTATGATTTGATATGGTGACAATACAATTTTATGAGAAAAAAAAATCGTTAATACGGTGGTATGTGAGGTTACAAAGGGGGAAGATTCAGAAATGAATCCACAACAGATACGAACATGGTTTTCAGATTTATCTTTTTGATTTTACTACAATACAATTTTATAAACAAAACTCGTTGGTAGGGGGTTGGTGAGGGTTGTAATTTCAGAACTTTATAATGAAAACAGATACAAACATGTGGTTTTCACATTTATGATTTGATCTTGTTTGACAATATAATTTTATGAAAAAAAACGGTGGTAGAAGGTAGGAAAAAGGTGTAAAGGGCGTAAATTTATAATTTTGGAATAAAACAGATACGAACATGCGGTTTTCAGAATTATGATTTGATCTGGTTATATTATTTTATTAAAGAAAACGGGTGTAGGGGTAAGTGAGCGGTTTAAAGGGGGTAAATTCATAACATTGAAATCTGGAATCAAAATTATTTGAGAAAGGGCAACCTTATGTTGCATACAGTCCTGTGAGAACGCTTAATGGATTTGGGATTGAGGAATTGAATTGCACAAAATTGACAGGAAAGAAACCTTGTTATAATGCGGCAGTGCTAGAAATGGAAAGGTTGCGAAAGTAATGATTATATTGCTTCTTCTATTGTCGGTAATACCAGAGAAATAATTATGCTTGGCGATTTTAATAGCCGAACTGGCAGGCAAACCCAGAGCAAAGTGATAGGACCATTTGGAGAGGAAGTAACAAATGATAATGGCTTAAGACTGATGCAATTGTGTGAAACCCACAACCTAAAAATAAATAATGGTTTTTTTAAACATAAGGATATTCATCGATATACCTGGATTCAGCCAACAAGAAATCTTAAATCAATTATTGATTATGCTAAAGGTGGACAACACTCGCAATTAAAGTGGTATGATGTGCGAGCACTTCGTGGTGTTACCTGTGGATCTGACCACCATCTGGTAAAAGCAAAAATATTATTCCCTTTAAGAAAAACAAATAAGGACGAAAGTATTAGAGAAAATGAAATCCTAGAATGCATCGAAGACAATCAAAAATACAACTTTAGAAGTTTAGAAATCGAAAGTACTCAAAGATTGTGGTAGAACCGATTAGATGAAAAATTAATAAACACAAATCACTCATTTGAAGAGATATATACAAACATAATAAAAAGCTTGAAGGAAGCAAGCAACGAAGCTGTTGGGTACCAAGATAATAGAAATAACAGGAAGATGTGGTGGACGGACAAAATACAGGAAATGGTCAAAGAGAAAATACGCACATACTGGAAATGGCTCAGTACTAAGGAGCAAAGAGACCTAGAAATCTACAGGGAAACCAGAAGACAGCTAAGAAATTTGATACGCACAGAAAAAAATGAAATGTTCGAGCGCAAGTGCCACGACATAAACACACATGTAGGAGGTAGGCAGAGTTCTGAAGAATGGAAATTCATTTCTACAGTAAAAAACCCAACAAAACAAAAAGTAAACATCCAGATAATCAAACCAGAACAATGGACAGAATACTACAAGGGACTGCTGCAGGACTGGCAGCCTCTCCGAGAAGAGACATAGAAGTACATGGAGAGGAAGTAATCATCGAAAAAGAAATGATTAAGAATAATATTAAAAAACTTAAATCCGGAAAAGCTAGCGGACCTGGGGGAATATATGCTGAAATGCTCAAATATGGAACAGAGAAACTACTCGAAAATCTCACATATATTATTATTCAATGCATAAACGGACATCCAGTACCTAATGATTGGAAAACTGCATTCATATCCTCAATACATAAAAAAGGAAACAAGCTGGATTGCAACAATTACAGAGGAATTTCAGCAACCAGTACTCTAAGTAGATTGTACGGTAGGATTCTTAGAGATCTAATAGAGAATGATTTTCATGAACAAGAAGAAGAAGAGCAAAGTGGGTTTCACGCAGGCAGATCTTGTAGTGATAATGTTTTTTGTCTTAAACAAGTAATTGAAAAAAGGAGCGCCAGAAATATAGAGACTAATGTTACCTTTGTGGACCTACAAAAAGCATATGATGCCGTTCCAGTAGAAAAATTATGGACAGTTTTAGAGCAAACTAATATCAATCATACATACATAAAAGCGATAAAAGAACTATACAAAGGGTCAAAATCTAAAATTAAAATTGGAAATCGACTTTCAAAAGAACTCCTGATAACAAAAGGCTTAAGACAGGGATGTTGTATCTCTCCAACTCTTTTTAAAATATATATCGCAGTAGCTCTAAAACACTGGAAACGTAAAGTGCATGGCATGGGAATACAACTTAACGGCCGATTTACCATATATACACTACAGTTTGCTGACGACCAATTAATTGTGGCTATGATGAGAAACTTAACAGAAGAATACCAAAAGTGGGGATTAACAGTGAACGTGGACAATACACAGCAATTATGTAATGAAAACGAATCCAGTGAGTTAGAACTAGAAAATGGACAAACAATATCTCCATGCAATGAGTATGTATACTTGGGTGTCACATTTGATAAGACAGGAACAGACTGTAAAGAATTGGAAAAATGCATAGTAAAAGCAAAAAAAGCTATTGGATGTCTTAACAGTAGTTTATGGAGCAGAGAGATAAAAAAGAATGTAAAATTTAACATATATGAAACAATGGTCAAAAGCACGCTGTTGTATGGACTAGAGACTTGTCGCGTAACAGAAAAATACAAAACAAAAATGGAAAGTGTCGAAATGGATGCAATAAGAAGATCAATGAGAATATCTAGAATAGACCACATAAGAAATGAGATCATAAAAGAAAGAATGGGAATCGAGGGAAGCATAACGAATGACATCACTAAAAGGCAACTGATATGGTACGGCCATGTACAACGGATGAACGACGAAAGATTACCAAAGCAGGTCCTAGAATGGCAACCAATAGGGCGCAGAAAAAGAGGGCGTCCTAAACTAGAATGGCAACAGTCAATCCAAAGATCAATGAGTCAAAAGAATCTGACAGAGGATGATTGTCAGGATCGAAGGAAGTGGAGAATAGGCGTCGGACAACGTAGAAAAACGTTCTAAACCGACATAGTAGTAGTAATTAAATAAAAAATAAATAAAAAATATTTTTTAAGTCAAACGATTTTATTAAAAAATTGTACTAAAAGGTAAAAAATAATTTGGAAGATTTCTGTATACTACAGTCTAAATTTAACAATAACGTTAATGGCCCAATATATATATATATATATATATATATATATATATATATATATATTTAAGATCGATATAAAATCTTGGCGCGAGTATTGAAGATACTCATCAATTTTAAGTTCGATATAACTCACAATTTTATATCGAACCAATGTTTATAAGACAGGTCAATGATCGAACTTAAAAATAAACAAGGTGTCATTAGGGACTAATTGGAATAAAACCTGACTTTATTTTAGAGTTGGCTTTATTCTGACAGACTTACAAATAAAACTGACAGCTGGCCTCTCAAAATTGACACACGAAAGTAAAATTTAAAAATAAAGTCGCTAACTTTCATTTAATAAAACCAGACACTAATAAATCCGGTTCTTAAATACACACAGACCGAATTTTGAAAGAGAGCAGCTGCTTTTAATAGTAAATCTGACACAATACGGCTGATTTTAAAATAAGGTCAGGTTTTATTCCAAGAAGTCCCTATTATTAACACTATTGTGAAATCTTCACTTTAGTTAACAGAAATCTGCGAGACTATTGTTACTTTTTAATGCACTTTTTTAATAAAATTGGTAAACTTTAATAACATTGTTTTTTGTTATTTTTGACAGGATTACCATAGCTCACATGTTGAGTGCAATTTTTTAATAAAAGTTAAACATTTTATTTATTTTTCTTATTTTTAGCAGGATTACCATAGCTCCATTTTGAATTAACACTCAAATAAATTAAGACAGTCTTTTTACGGGCTCGTGTAAAACCTATTATTATTTGTTCGTTATCCTAAAGTAAAGCACGTTATTCGTATCTGCAAGCTTCCTGCCATCCTAGTTTTATCCTGACTTTAGAGCAAGCAGTTTTATATTATTCATCAAGTCAGTCAGCTAAAACTTTGCCATTAAAATAAACAGGTTAGCTTGCGTCTCTCTTGAAAATTTTGTCAAATAAGTGAAAGATCTAAGCTTAGACCAAGAGTTGTCTGCTTATTGTATAAAGCAAAATTTCTTATGAGCAAAATTATTTAAGAAAAGCCGGACCTGTCCATCTCCACCTCCGATTTTCTTGATTTTTTGTGGGAATATTACCTACCTGGAGAATAGACAAAAGCCAAAATATTTGCTTTCAAAAAAATGTATTGGCTAGGATATAGCCATTTTTCTGTTTTTCATAAATTTTTGACATGATTTTGGGTATTTTCTATAATTCAGAAGTTTTTTGCAGTAAAATGTTGAAAATTGGTACATTGATGTTAAAGTGATCAAAGAACAAGAATGTGGTCAATAATTTAACCTAGGACAAATTTCCCCAAAAATGGTGACCAAAACCCCTAAAATTTACAGAAAAATACCCATTTCTTGGGGAAACATTGAAATTTTTTTTTATTTTTTTTTATTTTTTTCATTCGTCTTACAGAAAAAGAATCAGCGAATCTAATGAGCCCGTACTCATATTTTTCGGATTAATCGTTTAGGAAATACATGGTTTCAAAATTGGAATTTGTTTTTGTAGGCGGTAAAAATTGAGATTTTTGACCGAATAAGACAATCTTCGACAATAGATCTATTTTGTGTGAGCGAGATATGTAGCTACCTAAAAAAAGTAAAAAAATGCAAACCTGTCAAACGCGCTGAGTGATTTAACTATATTAGGCCAGTCATTAAAGCGAAAAAAAGACCCCCAGCTTGCAAAAAGTGGTAGTCACGATTTTGACATATTATGTTGTTCACATTGGAGTTCTAAAAGATGGTTTTTTAAATTACTTGGTCCCTGCACATTTTAGAAAAGACGCTATTGTAAAGTTTTTTGTCAGACGAATGGTTTTCCAGTTATGACGCTAAACACTTCTCCACCTTTTTGGATTTTAAACAGTTTTTTCTTTAGTGGCCTTTAACTTGAAAACTGCTTATTTTTGGGAAAATCTGTTATAACATAAAATAAAGACCAACTAATAGCAATGAATACAAACTATCGTGTATTCATTGCTAATAGCCTATAAAATGGCCTATGGATGCCAATTAAGTGCTAACCATGGACTAGACCCACTTAGGTGATACATCGTTTAAAAGATAATTTAATTTTCTACAATAAAGTTCATTATATACTTTCTGTAAAATGCTTACCTTTTTAGAAAATTACATAAAACTGAATAATTTCGGTTTAGTTTGCATATAATATGGAAATACATAGGAAACGGATGTACTGCTAACACTTCAGGGTTCGTATCTCAGCAAGGGTACTACCTAGATGAACTTAGTGATATATTATTTTATAGGCTATTAGTTGGTCTTTATTTTACGTTATTACGGATTTTTTCAAAAATAAGCAGTTTCGAAGTTAAAGGCCACTAACACAAAAAAATTGGTGAAAATCCAAAGTAGAGGCGAAATGTTTAGCGTCATAACTTACCATTGGTCTGACAAAAAAATGTATAAAAGCGTTTTTGTAGGGAATTTCAACACCTTCGACTTTTGTTCAAAACTTTCTTTTCTTACACGTACAGTAACCAAGTAATTAAAAAAAAAACCTGTTTGTGCACACTATATCCAAGATGGCGAGGGGGGGCAGCCCCCCTCAAGGTCGAAAATTCAAATTTGTTTTTGGGACTCCAATGTCAATGTTATATGCCAAAATCGAAACGACAACGCCTTTTGCAAGCTGGGGGTCTTTTTTTCGCTTTAATGACTGGCCTAATATAGCTAAATCACCCAGTGCGTTTGACGGGTTTGCAATTTTTACTTTTTTTTAAGTAGCTCACAAAATTAGTCGAAGATTGTCTTAATGGGTCAAAAATCTCATTTTTTACCGCGAACAAAAAAAACTTCCAAATTTGAAACAATGTATTTCCTAAACGAATTATCTGAAAAATATGAATAAATGCTCATTAGATTCGCTAATTCTTTATCTGTAAGACGCATTTAAACAAAAAAAAAATTTCAACGTTTCCCCAAGAAATGGGCATTTTTCTGTAAATTTTAGGGGATTTGGCCACCATTTTTGTGGAAATTTGTCCTAGGTCAAATTATTGAACACATTCTTGTTCTCTGATCACTTCTACATCAATGTACCAATTTTCATCATTTTACTGCAAAAAACTTCTGAATTATAGAAAATACCCAAAATCATGTCAAAATTTATGAAAAACAGAAAAATGGCTATATCCTAGCCAATAAATTTTTTTGAAAGCCAATATTTTGGCTTTTGTCTATTCTCCAGGTAGGTAATATTCCCACAAAAAATCAAGAAAATCGGAGGGGCTGAGGGACAGGTCCGGCTTTTCTTAGATAATTTTGCTCTATCTAAAAATTTAAATAAAAATTAATTGAAATTCTTACCATTAAGATAAAATAAATGGATCCATGCTGGATCTGAGCTTATATCCTGTAAGAAATATTAAGCAAAAAAAAAAACATGGTTTACAAAACAATAAAAAAATTCATAAGAAAATATGCGGTCACTACATCACATAAAAAAATTATTTTTTGAGCCGAAAATGTGTTATTTGGGTGTGTTTCGATCTATCTTAGCAATATCGTCGTGATGTCTGTCTGTGGGTATGTGTGTGTATTATTTCTGTCCGTAACACGATAGCTCCTAAACCGCTGAACCGCTTTTCATAAAAACTTTAGGTAAAATAGTGTTTGACAGTCTTACGAGCTGGTTAGATTTTGATCAAAATCCATTAATGCTAATGACAGTTTTTTGACAATAATTTTTTTTTAAATGCTAACTTTTGAACAAAGCATCGCATCAATATGCGATTTTCGGAATATAGTAGATTACACTTTGCTCAATAATTTGTGTTAAAACAAAAAACTTCGTAAGAGCTTTAGCTTCTGAAATATTTACAAAAAAACAGTTTTCAAGGCCGATATATTATCATTTTTTCACTTAAAGTGTGCTCATAGGCTAGCTAGAAAGGTATCAGATCTGTCATGATTCCTTTTATTTTTCAGGCAACGTACAGGTGCACTATTACAGCAGAAAAAAGGCTATTCCTCAAATGAACATAAAGAAACTTGAAAGTTAGTGAATAGGGGTAAAGGAAAAAATAAAACTTTCTCTTTTACCAGCAATCTTAAGGCCAATGATCCAAATAATTTTCACTGTAGAATCGCACAGAAACTTTCAAGTAAGATAATAGCTAAAATCGACCCTATGAGATACTGTTCAAGACACATTCTTCTTTATCCCAACTGATATAGAAGAAATTAACTTAATCTTTAAAACATTAAAGAATAAAAAATCCTCAGACTGGAATAAAGTGTCTTTAAAGATTTTTGAACAACTTCCGGACAGGGATTTAGAAACCTTGGCTGTTTCAATTAACATATAGTTTTCCAGAGTGCGTTAAAAAGGCAGTTGTAGTCCTTTTATTTAATTGCACTGTTGCCCACATTACCAAAAATAATTGAAAAATTAGTCCAAGATTGCTTAACAAAAATAATCTCTTGAACAGCCCCTAATTTCGAATTCAGGCATCCAAAAATACTGATAACGCCATAATCAACTTCATGGAGGATCTTTCTCTTAAACTAAACGCAGGAGAGCCGGCTGCAGCAGTATTTTGTGACCTGTCAAAGGCTTTTGTCTGTGTTATTCACAATATACTTCTACTAAAGCTTGAAAGGTTGGCGTCAGAGGTATTGCTTTGGATTGATTTCGTTCATACCTGTCAAAGAGATCTCAGTCTGTAGTTTTTAATAATCGTTCAGAAGAACAGAAAATATATGCGAGAGTTCCTTAAGAAAACAAAAAAGAAGTTAAAATTGTTGGAGAAAAACAAACCCACAATATAAAAATTATTAATAGCACAAAAGTCAGACAAAATTTTGATAAAATTATTTAAAATATCTTTAAGTGCCCCGAGCCTGGAATTTTTTTTGTTGCTGTCATTAAGAATATAATAAATAAAGAAAGTCGGAAATGTCACAAAAGTGTAACTGCCTATGGCAAGAACTATATTTATTGGAACTAATTTTTTTGTAATGTACAACCTGAGGATGAGAGCGTATGCTCTCGAAATATTTTGTTGTAATAAAATTAGTGGAGAATGATTGAACTTGTTTGATTTATAAATCACCTCCAAATATCTTTGCCTCCACCCAACATGGACTATTTCTTAAATTTTTCTACTTATATCAAAATAATTATTAACACCAATTGTAAATAATCATTAAACCTCAATCTTCTTAAGAAATTAGTATGAGCCTTCATACTGCATCTTTTATTAGAATGTTATCAAGTTGAGATTGAGATAAAAGTAAAGCTAAGTTGTCCAATACAAATTTCAAAATGAAAGGTTCTTACTAGTTTGGAAATGCCTTTTTAAGCTTTGCTATTACAGCCAAACTTCTTGATGTTCAATTTAGCACTATGCCTAAGAGTCATTTGCAACCGTAATAGCCAAGTTTAGAGAAACATTTCCCAAACAGAACTGGTAAGAACCTTTCATTTTTAGATTTGTATTGGACAACTTGGCTTTACCTTTATCTCAATTCTTTTTACTGAATACGAGTACCATTTTCGCATACTTGGCTTTTTTATATGAAATATTTTTGTTATGATTTCACTCGTTTTTTAAAGGATTTGTAGTAAGTAATGCAGAATATTGTGCAAAACTATTGCGATGCCTTATTAAAAATTTTGAGGTTTCTTAATTTTTTCCTATGGTTTTATCATATCAGCCTTCCAAAGCTCAGCTCTCTAGCGTTTCTGAAAGTGAGCAATTACTTTTACATAACTTTATATTTATAGGGGAGCCTTTTTTTCCAAGGGTTTGGTCATAATTTCTCTTTATTAATTAATCAGTCTGCCAAATTTCAGCTTTGTAGCATGTCTGGAAATACAGTAGAATTTTAATGATCTATTCATAAATGAGTGAGTGTGAGTGGCAAATTCGACGATTTTTAAAATTCCGTAACTACTTTACTACTTTATGAAAGTCTATGAAACTTGGAGGGGCTGCTAACTTTTTAAAGATCTACATACAACTGGGCAACGTTTGAGTTTCGTAGCTCATTTTAAAGTAGAGTTTTAGATAAGTTAAATATGGGCTAAAATGTTTCAAGAAAAGGTGGTACAGCAATTTACGCGAACTTGTCGGGGCACGGCACACCCAGATGAAACAATTACCTCTTGGTCTTTAAAATATCGAACCAACGTATTTCCAAGAAATTTTCGTCAACTGACTTAAAGCTTAACTCAGGAGGATGCGCTAGGCAAAAGAAGAATCACGTAAGTTGTTAACTTAAATTGTAACTTTGAGTATATGTCCCATATATCGGTGCAACAGGCGAGCCTTGCAATATTGAGGAGCAGATGGCGCTACTAGTACGATTTAGTTGCATTTGCGAGTTTCAAGGTTCATGCCTATCATGCAGTTTTCTCTAAATATTGCGTACTAGCCGAATTTATTTCAGCGCCATCTGCCACTCAATATTGCAAGGCTCGCCGGTTGTACCTCTATATGGGTCATATACTCAAAGATTGTAGCTCCAGGAATGTGTCTAGAGGTAATGGAAAATTTTAACAAAACAATAATTGTATGCTGTCGGAGAATTCGTTGTGTTCATTTGGTAGCATGTGTAAAAGTATAAAGACTTTGGCTGAAAATCTCCTTTAATGCTTTATTTAATGACGTATGAATCAAATAGGACGGTCAAAACCGTTTGATATAGTTGAAAAATACTGAAAGATCTACAAAAAACTCGTTAGCGTTATTCGATTGGCCGTAGTCGCTTATTTACTTTCGATACAGCATCTGAAGGTTAGAATAGAGACTCTTTGCATGTCAAATTTTTACGTATCCTTTGTTTGAGGCAAGCGCAGTTGCCTGGCTTAAATAAGTTTGTCCTTACTTGTGTTCGAATAACGCAGGCCACTAGTTCCATTATTTAGAGACAATGTTGCCGCACATATAACGTTATGACAAAATGAAATTTAAATTATTTTTGATACCAGACAATTATATTTCAAGAGCTAACAATGCGGGGAAATCCTCCGCAGATTTAATTTTATGCCAATAATTAAAAATTATTTTTTATATAAACTGGTAGATATTTGTTGTTTGGCAACAGGGTTCACCAACTAACAAAAAGTCATTAATGTTCCGTGAAGTGGGTAAAAACAAAGAAGAAGAAGTACAGAGTACACAGACCTTATCCTATATTTTCCTGACGGTTGTTCACTTTTTCCCTAGTTGTTTTTGGAACTTTTTAATTATTTTTGCCTACAGAACACAAAAGAGGCTTTTGATAGATAAATAAAGGATAACAAAAATAACGCAAATAAAAATAAATTGTGTTTGCAAAAAGTAAAAATTAGACTTCTGAATATCACGTGACATCTGTCGTTTAAGGTTACATTAATAAAGGATAAAATTAGCGAATGGAGTGCCTGCAAAAGATCCCTATTATTACAACATTTTTCTTATTTACCCAAATCTTTGATAAATTTTGTTCGGTTGTCGAGTAAGAGCGGCAAATTTTAAAATATTGGTAATGTTACATATTACCCCCGCTGTTCCATTAATACTCATTTTACAAGACAATTTATCTTACATTTTACTTGGTCAGAAAAGATACCCAGTTTCAGTGAACGTCAGCTTGAAATTAATATCGTTTTAACTCCTTTAAAGCTCGGTTTTATGCAAACGAGCAGCTTTCACGAATGTTTTGTTGATGAGAAAGGTAGCTAGGACAATATTTTCTTAAGGCACACCTCAGCCGTGTTTTAACTTTTTGCCTGTTTTAAGTCCAAATTAAGGCATAAAACCTCTAGAATATTCGGACAAATATTCATTACGTGTAGGGGACAGGCGGACATAACTAGATAGGTACCTAAAAAGTTATGCCCAATGTATTATTCTAAAATACTGTTAAAAAAAACGTAATATTTTTTATATTTAAAATTTTTCAGTTTTTAAGCTTTTTATTTAAAATAATGTTACGGGTTTACTGCCACAAATAAAACGAGCAAAAAATGTCAATTTATTTCGACAACTTAATGTATAAAAATGTCACTAATAACTCACTACTAAAATCGGCTTATTAACTTCGTGTTAATATCTCGCGAATACTAGAGTTCGTTATCTCTGACTGACTGGTTAGGCCATGTCCACTCGTTTATATATTCTCTGCGATCTTTCGCGAACTATCTATCCTTTTTCGGCGTCTAGAAGGTTTGCGTCCAAGTGCGAGTGTGAGTCATAGATAAAGCAACTAAAACCTAGACTAATAATACAACCATAAGATAACTAAACCTAAATAAATTCTAATGTGATTATTCCGATGTGGCATCGAACATTAAAAACCGAAAAATCTGTGAAATGGCTTACTTTAGCGGATTGTAACAAAAGTACGTTTTTTGCTTTGAAATGCCTAAGAAATTATCTTTTAACCTAAAAAAGTCAAAAAACATACTGAGAAAAAAGTTATGGCATTTTAAATAATTAGAAAAGCAGTGTAAAGCGTCCTCCAAAACTATCCATATTTGGATTCTGCATCCCAAAAAACATTCGGGTACCAATTTTAAAAATAATTCATTTAGAAGTGTTCAAAATATGTAAAAATTTCGATTTTTATTTTTTAAATTTAACTTTCAGTCTCAAAAACACAGCAATTTTCGACAATAGCTTATATAAACTTTTATCTCTATTTTGGACCGTAAAATATGCGGTTAAAATATTGACGTTCAATTTGGGACACCCTGTATAATGTAATTTTACCTGTAAGAGAAACATGTAAAGGAATAAAATGTATGCCATTTTTTAACAAATATTTTATAAAAAAATATTTAAATAAAAAAAATACCCAACTGCTAAATTTACTAGTCGCAATTGAGTACAAAATTGATAGGTATACCTATAATGTATAACATGCTTCAACTTTTAGTTTTGATACCCAAAGCGCACTTACGAAATTATACAGTTTTGTTTTCTCATGAATCAGGTTATTGGGTAATTTTGTACCCAACTGCGACTAGTAGTTACAAGTAAATTTAGCAGTTGGGTGTTTTTTTTATTTCCAACTTTTAGATTTATACTTATTCAGCTTTATAAAAAGCACTATGCATTTACAATTCATTTAGCTTTACCCAAAAAGTACGTGTAGATTTTCTACGGGCGCGAACAGTGTTACCTTCCATTGTGTGAAGGTGGGGGAGGAGAGAGGAAGGAGGGAACTAGTAAAATGGTGTCAAAAAAAATCTTAAAGCGTGTGTTGAAAGAATTTTTGAAATCGATCGAAATTTGTGAAAGGTATAGCTACAACTATTACTAATAAGAAGGGTGGGGGGAAGACAGCGGCGTAGGGTGCCCGAAAGGGCGGGGGGGGGCGACAGCTCAAAAGGGCGCCTCTGAAAACTGATGAAAAATCTTACGGCAAAAAAAAAGAACCAAAAGGAGGTCAAAAAGGCGCCTCTCACAAATCTTGCGACCAAAAAAAAAGAACCGCGCCGTAGAAATTTGAACCGCACCGTCTCCAAAAAAAAAAAAAAGGTCATCATATGTCTCTGACGAAATCTTGCCAACTAAAAAACAAAAAAGGTCATCATGTATGAGGGGGCGGCCGATACGACACAAGGGCGCCTCTCCCACCTATGGGGCGCCACTACCCTCGGGGCGGGGGGGGGCGACGAACCCCCCGCGCCCCCCCCCACGCTACGCCGCTGGGGGAAGAGTGAGAGAGGAAGGGGGAAAGTAGTAAAACTATGTTGGAAAAAAAGTCTTAAAGCATGCGCAGAAAGAATTTTTTAAATCGCTCTTTATTTGCGAAAGGTATAGCTACAAATATGACTAATGAGGAGGGACGGAAGAAGAGAGGGAGGGGTAAACTAGTAAAATGATGTTGGAATAAAGTCTTCTTCAAGCGTATGCCGAAAGACCTTTGGAAATCGTGTGATGTGAAAGTTATAGCTATAACTATTACTAATAAAGATGGCGCGGAGGAGAGAAGGTGAGGCGGGGGGGGGGGGGGGTGTAACTAGTAAAATAGTGTTGGAAAAAAATCTCAAAGCGTATGCAGAAAGAATTTTTGAAATCGCTCCCTATTTGATAAAATTCTACGAATATGGTTTTTAAATAGGGTGAGGGGAATGACAGGAGGGGAGATGGGTGGGAGCAGGGCGGACTAAAAAGTAACTACAGCAAATTAGAGGACATTTTCCATAGGTAGTCAAAGGAATTTCAATAAAATCGCCTGAAATTTAGATAATTTATGCCTTAAACCTACATCATATGATAAAATGGCGTCTGGAGACCGCCATGATAGCAGCAATTCAATGACACCTTTTTTGTCAAAATCGGTTCAGCCATTTAGCCTCTAGTGTGACACAAACATATTTACTTACATACAACAATCGAAAAACATTAGTCTTCCTTTCGCCATGCAGTTGGGTAATAAAAATCAATTTAAGATTTGGGGACATTTTATAGTAGTAACGCCGGCCGGTGCGGCGTCGCGATGGGAAAATCAGAGTGGCTTCCCCTCAAATGTTGGCGGGTAGTTCGAAGACTGGGAGCTCAATTGGAAAATTTAGCGGTCAGTTTGGAAATTTAGATTTAAGCTGAGGACCTTTTCTTCGGTCATTAAGTTTCATTTCAATGTTACCATTGAACTTGATGCGCATTTATTTGTAAAATATAACACCAAACAGCTAAATCACAGTTGGGTACAAAATAGTATGTACGAAAAGCTTCAACTCTTACTTTTGATGTCCAGAGCCATCGTAGATATTATGTTCGATGCCAAAGCACACTTACCAAATTATACAGTTTTCTACCCAAATGCGACTAGTGGGTATAGTTTTTACAAAGTCACTTGAATAACTCATAATACGGGGTTCTATCGATTTCATGAAATTTTGCTTCATTCTGCCCTGCCCCTTAAAAGTTATCCAAATTCATATAAAATCTTCCTGGTATAATTTCAACCCTACCGACAGAGGAGAGGCGCAGCTCTTTGCGGTCCGACCACAAAGTATTTGTTTTCGGACCGACCGGGCCCAGGTGGATGGACGGTACCTGATTGGCAGATTTTTTTTGAGATGCGCTTTTAATTGCTTTCGGGTGTGCTTTTCGGAACCCCTTTAGTCGGCATTTTGCAGAGTTAGAAAATAAATCAGTGTAGGTGTAGGAATTTAAAGTTTTATTATCTATTTTTATTTCTTTAGTTTACGCCATAATTAAATGAGTATATCTACCGCCGCCCATGTCACTTTCTATAAAGGATATGCCGATGGTCGGCTCTTATCTTTGTTCAACTGGCTGCAAAAACTATACAATTCAATTTAGCAGTTTTTTTATATAATTTTTTTTTATTTTAAACTTTTAGGTTTAATTCTTATTTAGCAATTTATTTAAATAAATCAAGGTACCTACCAAACATTGAACTATGCCCTAACGGTAGATAGATGAAACATTGAGTGAAGGTGGTGGTGGGAAGAGGGAGGGGGAACAAGTAAAGTGGTGTTGAAAAAAATCTTAAAGCAGGTGCAGAAAGAATTTTTGATATCTCTCTGTATATGTGAAAGTTATAGCTACAACTATTACTAATAAGTGCGCCTTGCAGGAACAAAGGAGAGGGAGGATCAAACTAGCAAAATCGTGTTGGAAAAAAAATATTAAAGCTTTTTTAAAAGAAATAATCGTCCTATATTTGATAAAATTATGCGAATATGGTTTTTGTAGAGGAAGGGGGGAATGACAAGAGGGGAGGTAGTTGGTGCCTTAAAGCCTACATCGTGTGACAAAATGGCGTCTGATGACTGCCATATTGATTCCTGTTGAAATAGATATAGCCTATAGCACCTTCGGGATCAGTAGAAATTCAACGACACATTTTTGGTCAAAATCGGTTCAGCCGTTTAGCCTCTATCGCGACACAAACATACATATCCCAAGGGAAAAACATTACCCTTCCTTTCGCCGTGCTGCAGTTGGGTGAAAATCAAATTATTCTTCATATCAATTTTTACCTTTCTAGCCCGTGCAGCAATGACTAGAGAAAGTATTGTTTTCGACGAATATTTTTTTTTTAAAACAACGCCGAAAATGTTTTAATTGGATCTATTTTGACCTATCTTAGCAATATCGTCGTGACGTCTGTCCGTGTGTGTGTGTGTGTGTGTGTGTGTGTGTATGTACGTCTGTAACACGATAGCTCCTAAACCGCTGAACCGATTTTTATGAAATTGTCAGGTAAAATAGTGTATAATACTGTAAAGCGTTGATTAGATTTTGGTAAAAATCCATTAATGCTAATGACAGTTTTTATGCAGTTTTCGGAATATAGTAGAACACGTTGCTCTCAATAATTTATGTTATTACTAAAAACTTTGTAGGAGCTGCTCTGTCTGAGATATTTACAAAAATTGTTTTTAGGCTAATATAGCGTGGACTTCTCTTGAAGTGTGCTAATGGGCTAGGAAGGTATCGGATGCATCATGGATCCATTTATTTAGATTTAGTTTTGGCGTTTTTTTGTTTTCAGGGCAGTAAATATAAATTAAAATTATGCAAGCATAAGGGATAAATGGACCGAACTCTGCCAGAAATCACCACCCTTTTGGCGAAGGGAGCGTCGCGACAAACTTTCCTGACCGGCCCTCCATTTCCCAAATTTATCTTTTCTGCATTACACTTTGACTTTTACGGTAACTCACAAAAACACACTATAATTTATGGCCGTTGTACAAAAAAAAATCAAAATACAACAGGAATTTTTTCTCAGGCCCTAGTTTAAGTAAATTCAATTATGGCCAAATTTTTACTTAAGCCATAGTTAAACTCATTCTTGCCAGCATTAAAAAAAAACTAAAGTTTATGACTTCCCCAGCAAAACAAATAAGAGAGAAAATTCTTTCATATTGATTTAAGA
Organism: Aspidapion aeneum; assembly: GCA_963576565.1. Taxonomy (NCBI): domain Eukaryota; kingdom Metazoa; phylum Arthropoda; class Insecta; order Coleoptera; family Brentidae; genus Aspidapion; species Aspidapion aeneum. Next base: position 205,601,333 of record OY755038.1, read on the forward strand.
ACTACCTAACAAATTTAATTCTCAAAGATACCACCGATCTGTGCTAAACAGTATCCGAGCTTGTTTTAAAATTCCGTTCGGACATTACCATCGATTTGTTCGATGACATTACATAGCATTTCAGTGGCAGTATTCTTGAAATCTCCCCGAGTGAGTACTCCCCGGGGAGTGACAACGAGTGAGCACTCCCTCGTTTCTCACCGTATTGCATAAATGCAGTATTCTTGGTTTGGGGAATACATGAAAAGTGATATGAAATGAGCGCACTGTTGCCAATTTTCGGATGACAGCACGTGACAATTTTGACCAATAAAAAAGCAAAAAATTTTGACAGACAATTAACCTAATACAGTTATGTGTTGAAGGGATGTAACCCCAATTTTTATTTTCTTGATTTTTTGTTTCTGGACATGGATGGACAAAAAATGAGTTATTGTAAATTTGCCCCAAGATTTTTATTTAGTTTTTATTTAAATATGACTTATTTTTTCTTAAATAATAGCTCTGTCCTTATGTTATGAGATTAAAATTTGTGTTAAATCTAACCGCGTTCAATTGAGCAAACCTATCCTAACCGGTGTGTCGACCACCAGCATTTTGCAAAAAAAATGTCCCCACAAAAAAAGTTGTTCTTCGAAAAAAAATGCTTTTTCAAAAAACGAATTTACAAAAAAAAACTAAAAATATTTTTTTTACAAAAATTATTTTTGAAAATAATACTTTCTTAAAAAGTAGTTTTTTCAAAAACTAATTTATAAAAAAAAACTAAAAATTTGTTTTAGTAATAATTTTTCAAAAAGCAATTTAAAAAAAAAAATTATAGCCCAAAAAGATTTAATGGTGGAGTTTATCAAGAAAAAGCCTGTAATGGAGGCCAAAAAATATACTTCAACATTTACAAAACACAGGGAAAAGAAAAAAACAAAACCCACACGTAACCAAAACAACATTTTCTAGGTTATCTCAGAGTTTTTGACAAAAGTCACCACGTCGGCACCTATCGAGATCTCCCCGGTGAAAAGTCGCCAAAATGTCACACGTTTTTCGAGTGAGAATTTCAAGAATACGATTTGGAGAGAAACGCCCACTTTCGCTCGAATTTCGATGAGTACTCGCTCGGGGAGATTTCAAGAATAACGACACAGGTGTCACTGATTCTAGGGTGGTGATTATTTTTGTCAAAAATTCATCCAAATTTGGTTAAAATTAACATTTGTCATCCGTGGAATTGCAGGAATGATATGGTGCTGCAAGAGAGCTAAAAAATTTCTCCCTCGTAAATTGCCATTGATGAAAAAAAGACCAATGATACTGTCACCCAAAATCCCAGTCCAGACATTAAGTTTTAAAGGATTCTGGGTCCGTTCTACAGTATGCAAATGTTTACTTTACCGTGACCAGTAACGAACAACGGAAGGATTGGGACGGCCAGGAACTGACAATAAACTTTCGTCTGTAACACAACTAGTTTTATTAAATTTTCATGATTCGCTGTTTCAATCATGGTTTCACAGAACCATATTCTTCGAAACTGATCATCTGGAGAAATGCTTTGCGTTTTCTTTACTTTAAAACTCCGGTTTTAATGTCATTTGAAACTGTTTCGGACGGTTAAGGGTGAAATATCATCGCCCACATCATTGGCAATTGCCCTACTGGAACAGGGAGGCAAAGCTTCTGCTGCGGCACAAATCATAGTTTCGCGCCATTCCCTTTTCTCTACCATTTTATGAAAAGGAGGTCTCTCCTCCACTGGGTTTGTAGCAAATCCTGCTCGTTGGAAGAGGGTCACTATTTTTTTGACCGTGCTACGGCTTGGACTATACCTTCCCTTAAACGCGACAACAAATAAATTTGCCACATTTTGACAGCTCTTTCCCTCGAAATACCATTGAACGATCTGTACTTTTTCCTGAACGCTAAATGTAATACGCGGTATGACTTGAGCTAGAATTTGCGTAAAAAACAAATACCCACTTCTCACCTGTTTCGCTGCACATACGGGTTTAAAATGGTGAAAAATATTTCAGACATTGCCCTAAATATATTTTTTTCTCTTTTACATCTCTCTTACACCCAATAAGCACAGCGAGCAGTCTATGAATTTTATAGCTTTTAACCATGTCGTATATACTAATAATAAGTCCCAAATTGCATCGAATATGACACAAGTTTAAAAAAATTTTGTTGATAGTTATTTTTTGTTGTATTTACATTTGTAATTACAAAATTACAAACTGAAGATGCATCCAAAGAAATCTCAACTCTTCTAATGGATGTGAGGCCTGAACACTAAAAAAAAACAAAATGAACAGAATTAAACCTTTTTAAAAATGGTGCTATAGTTGAATGTTAAGAATTTGTACATGGTAATGGTGGAAAAATTTATTCTGAATCTAAAAAAGAAAAAGTTGTAGAAAAAGTTTATTAAAAAATAGTCAAGTAAAAGAATGTCGGTGGCGTCGATTCAATCTGCGATTTGCAAAGTTTTATAACTCGTAGCACCAAAACTGATTTAAAATCAATTTTACTTTTCCATAAAACTCTACTAAATCAAAAAGCGTTTGACATTCCTTAATATTATGGACCACCAAACTGCAAGGCACAGTTGGTTTTGACCGTCCCGTCGTGCGCACGGTCTGCATTATTTCCTTTGTAGCTTCACTATCCAAACCCCTAAGAGAAAAGTCAAACCTAGATATCATTAGTATTGCCGCCGAGACGAGAGATGCTCGCCTCTCGTCTCGTTTCTCCCTCTCTCGACGAGACGAGAGAGATATTTTCTCTTGAATGAAAGCTCGAGACGAGACGAGAGAGAAAGACCCTCTCAGCGAGAGATTTTCGTTTCTCTCGTTCTCTCGAGCAAAAAAAGTTGATTTTATAAATTTTTATGATGTACCATCTGTTCGTATTGATCTATTATTATAGAGTTAAGCTGATATTTATGTACTGTTTTGTTTTAATTAAAAGGTATGCAAAAATTGCCATATATTCCTTCCTTGACAACATGTATGCTCTGATATAATTTATTATTTATGTTATGAATGCGTTATATCCAGCGCCGGTTTAAGGGTCTACCGGGCCCTAGGCACTAGTGGTAAGACGACCCCTCCCCTTTTACAAAGCCCCATAAAAAAAAAGACAACCTTTTTCATAGTTCTTCGTAAAAAAAAATCAGTTTAGATATTTGAACCTTTATATGACAGGACCAAACATCTCGTTCACAGAAACAATTATTACATAACCTCACACAAAAAAATAGGTAATATCGGTCGAGATAGATCTTAATATTCCTATGTATTTTTTCCAAGACATCTGGAATTTTCCCCAGTCTAAGACTTTTTTAACCCGGATTTGAATTCAGCGCCGAAAAATATATGAAGATCATGGGCGCACCCAGGGGGGGGGGGGGGGGCGGGGCCCGGGCCCCCCCAAGCCTTAGATTTTTTTACATATTTTCGACTTATTTCAGAAAAAAACACAAAAAATAGCTTAATATTCGACATCATGATGCTTCGGGCCCCCCCCAAGAGGCCTCGGGCCCCCCCCTAAGACATATTCCTGGGTGCGCCACTGTGAAGATCTTTACATTTATTTTTTTGTGAAATTATCTTATTAAAAAATATTTTGTGAAAAAAATACACTAGGCACTAGCGCACGTTGTCGCAATCATAAGATAAAGAAACTTTTAGGTTTTGCTATATTAAACAATAGCGAATTCTTTTGAGAAAGTTAGTGGGCCACTCGTGGTTCACTGACACTCTTCATGTGCTGTCAAAAAATTGCCCCAGTGCAGTTTCAAAAGAATATGAACGTGCACTAGTGCAACACGAGTTCGGAGAGCCCTTGCCAAAAAAATGTGCTGGGTCAGTGGGTCAAAAGAATACAAAAAATTGCACTAGTTTGCCCATTAGTGCTACACTTTTTTCCTAAAAGAATTCGCCATAAGTCTTATCCCCGAAAATTTAAGCAAAAAGTAAATAAAATTTAAAAAAATTTAAAACTTAAAAAAAAAAAAATTTAATTAGGGGAGCCTATTTTTAGTAAATTATTAAATACCTAAATTTGAAGAGAGTTTTTTTAAAGAAAAAAACCCATAATAAAATAAAATGTTTTTTTTGCCTTTTATTCTTGCACCAAAATAAATTTAAAGTTGAATTAAGTTTTTGGACCAGGGCCCTGCGGGCCCCTTGAAGCTCCGGGCCCTAGGCAAGTGCCTAGAGTGCCTATAGGATAAGCCGGCACTGGTTATATCTGAAAATGCTGTAAATATTTTTAAAATAGGAAGGAAACAGAAATCTAAAAATGTAGAGTGTTTCGATTAAAAAAAGGTCCTTCCAAAAAAAGATCCTTCCTATCAAAATTTGACATTTACTAAAAGGGTTAGATATTGCCAGCAAATTCTTTAAAGAAAATTAAGACATAAAACGTATTCGTTGAGTATCTATTCGAAAAACTCTTAGGTTGGTTGATAAAAATATACGGAAAAACCCTGTAGATAAAACTCTTATATCAGCACTTCCATAGAACTTAAGAATAGGTACAAAGGCCTTGTTGCTAAATGGTTGAAAGTTATATTTACTGGAAAAGAAATTACGCTCTTATTTGGAAGTTAAATATAATTGAATCGGTCATTTCAAAAACGACATGAGTCCACTTTTTTCAATCGACTTCCTCTAAGGTAAATGCATGTACTAAGCAACGACAACAGTCCGCACTTAATCTATTGATATATGCAATAACCGAATTTTTAAGTCTGTGCAAAAATAACACTAGTCCAGGTATCAAGGTAGTTTTTTCCCTCTCCTGTAAAATTAGAGAAATGTGACTCGTGTTGTTTTTGAAATGACCGATTCAATTGTATAATAACAAAATAAAGTATAATGTTAATATGCAAATAAAATTTAGCTAAACGTGTTTAAGTCCAGAATGATATTTTGTGATTGGCATAATGCTCAAAAAATACAACAAATTGTCATCCTATCTAAGTTGACACAGCTATCGGTATCAATTTTAAAGAATTTTTTATATCATATTAATCTTAAGAAAAAAAACACACACATTTCCATAGTCCCGTACAGACTTAAATTTCATTTTAGCCCCATTTTTAAGAGCAGTACAAATATATTTTAAGGTTTTTATTTTTTTCTGGCAGTACAAATATTTTTTCGTAAAAACAATGTGAAACATTCATATTTTATAGTAAATTTATTTTAAACCGGCCCTCAGATTAATACCAAATCACCAGCCATCGTTGATTTCACCGAGATCAAAGATCGCTAGCCGGCTTATTTATCTGTTTGTTGGGTAACCTGTGGTAAAAATATCCTTACATTTCTATTTACAATTTAATATCTCAATTGCTTTGCTACCTCGTAGTCGCCGCGCCGCCGCGCCGTCGGCATGCATCAAAGGGCTAGAATTTACCTAAATACAATGATCTATTGCTTTGTTTTTAAGCATGAGCGCACCCAGGGGGCTCATTTTTGGCCGGGGCCCCTCCCAAGCCTTAGAATTTCTATATTCTAATAAATATGTTCCACATATTTTAGAAAACACACGAAAAATAGCTCAAAATTCGACATTCCTCGCAAATATCTCGAAAACGACTTATTTTAGTGCATGTTAACAAGAGTACCTTTTTGGCTTAAAAAGATTCAGGAAAATATTTTGTAAACAAAAAAAGTTTAAAGTTACACTGAGAAAAAAGTTATAGTCATTTTAAACTATAAAAAGAGCATTGTAAACCAACTGTCACAGTGAAAAGGTATCCATATTTAGGTTTCGCATCCCAAAAAGCCCCCAAGTACCAATTCTTAAAGTAATGCATTAAGAAATGTTCATAAATTTTAAGACAATCGATTTTTAATTTTTAAATTTACCACCCTGTATCTCTGAAACGGAGCAATTTGGGACTAAGGTAAGTTGCTTTAAATCGACTTATTTTGACCTCAGGAATATGTGTTAAGATTTTGTACAGACCTTTTAAAATATGATTTTTTTTTTCAGTAAACACTCTTCTTTTCACAGAAGCTGTTCAAAATTGCATTTAAATCACTCATTAAGCATTACAGTCAATGGCTTAAGACAATTCTGAAAAGCTTTTGAAAAAATGTATTTATTTTTCTCTTTGACTTTTATTAGTTTTTTTTTTCATAAATCTACTTTTTTTGTTACTCAGAACATGCGGTTAAAATTTGTCAGGTAAGTTGTAAAACACCCTGTAGATGTGCTTTTGACAGTGGGCCATTATGCACATGAATAAAAAAGATTTGTAGGAATACGTAAGAAAGAAATTTAATTATATTAATCATTGTAACCTAGAATTTAGGTGCATGATAAGAAGCTATGCGCCTACCAAATAAAGATATAAATATCAAAGAATTTTGGAAAGATTTTTGGAGGGAGAAGTTTAAACAAATCAGCTTATCCAATTTTTGATTACCATTCCTTTGCTTTGTCCTGATTTAGGGGGTAAGTTTTGTCAGTTTTGGAATTAATCTATAAATTTATGGAGGACTCCTGGTTTTCAACTTTTTTATTTTTGGTGGACGTTTGTGTTACGGGGTTGACCTATTGTTTAAACGTTCAATAAACTATTTTGCTTTACAAAATTGAAAACATAATAATAAATTTTTTTTATAAAAGAACACCCAACTGCTAAATTTACTTGTAACTACTAGTCGCAGTTGAGTACAAAATTGATAGGTATACCTATAATGTACGACCTGCTTCAACTTTTAATTTTGATGCCCAAAGCGCACTTACGAAATTATGCAGTTGTGTATTTTCATGAACCAGGTTATTGGGTAATTTTGTACCCAACTGCGACTAGTAATTACAAGTAAATTTAGCAGTTGGGTGTTTTTTTATTACCCAACTGCAGCACGGCGAAGGAAGGGTAATGTTTTTCGATTGTTGTATGTATGTAAATATGTATGTTTGTGTCACGCTAGAGGCTAAACGGCTGAACCGATTTTGACAAAAAAGGTGTCGTTCAATTACTACTGATCACGAAGGTGCTGTAGGCTATATTTTTTTAAACAGAAATCAACATGGCGGTCTTCAAACGCCATTTTGTCACATGATGTAGGCTTTAAGGCATACAAATTATCTAAATTTCAGGCGATTTTATTGAAATTCCTTTAATTACCTATTGCAAATTTCCTCTAATTTGCTGCAGTTACTTGTTAGTCCTCCCTGCTATATGAACCCATCTCCCCTCATGTGATTCCCCATGAACCCAATTCAAAAACCATATTCGCATAATTTTATCAAACATAAAGCGATTTCAAAACTTCTTTCTGCATACGATTTCAGAATTTTCTTCCACCACCATGTTACTAGTCCCCCCCGCCTCTCCCTCTCTCCTCCCGTCCATCCTTATTAGTAATAGTTATAACTATAACTTTCACAAATATAAAGCGATTTCAAAAGTTCTATCTGCACCCGTTTGAAGACTTTTTTCCAACATCATTTTACTAGTTAAAAAACGTTTTCAAGTGTAAACTGAACACTTGAAAACGGTTAGAGGTACTTACTAACCAAAACGTCGTGTTTAAAATAAATAAAGACAATGGAAGTCCAAAATTTTATTTCTATCATTGACAGCAGTTGAAACATTTTTACATTTGTCCATTTCCATTGTGAGTAAATATTCCTTAATTCAGGTAAAGCTTTATCTGTTTAGCGGTAACAATCAGTTGAGAAACCGAGCAGAGAGCTGGACATCTTCGCTAACCCTCTGACAAATTGTGTTGACAAATTGGGTTAGTGAAGGGGGGAGGAAGGGTGTTAGTTCGAGGGATAGTCAGAGTTCTAAGCTGTGCATTTAGTTTTAGTCAAATCCCCTCTGGTGGTCATGATATTCGTGGTTTTTTAAATAAGATAAAACGCAATGTTTGACAAGCTAACCAGAAATAAGCACTTTAATATATTATTATCGCATATTCAAAACGAAACTGACAATTTTTACTAATTTTGAGGTTTTATTTTATGCAATCTCTCACTGTCTATAATTATCTCTTTGAAACTTCCGTTCTAAGTTTTCGATTTTGTCTTACTTGGTTAAAACCACTGAGTTGTATAAGGCCCTGAAAGGGTATAGAAGTCAATGGTTAGAACAATAAACTACGTAAACTATACAGGGTGTCTCAAAATTAAACGCTTCTTTTGCGAGATACAGGGTGTTAAAATTAAAAATAAATATATATATTTTTTTCATTATTATGAACAGTTTTAAACGTATTTTTTTCAAAATTGTGTTCATGGGTTTTTGAAATGAAAAACCTTTTTACTGTGGCCGTTATAGAATGCTTCGCACCGCACTTTTAATGGTTACCATAACTTTATCTCAGTGTAGTTTTTTACGTTTTTTGTTAAGAAAGTAATTTCCTAACCATTTCTAAGCTAAAAAGGTTCTCTTGGTAAAATTTGTTAAAGTTAGCTAGGCTAGCTAGACAATGTTCGATGTCGCACCGGAAAATTTAAATTATTTAAAAAGTAAATGGATTCACGGCGGATCTGATACATTCCTAACCCATTAGCACACCCCAAGTAAACTCCATGCTATATCAACCGTAAAAACAGTTTTTTCTAAATATCTCCGAAACGAAAGCCTACCAAATTTCTGGTTATAACAGAAATTTTTGAAAAAAATGTGCGCTACAATATTGATGCGACGCTCCGTTAAAAACTTAGCATTTTTTAAACTTTTTTACTGTCAAAAAACTGTCATTAGCATGGATGAATTTCGACCAAAATCTAATCAGCTTGTAACAGTATTGAATACTATTTTACCTAAAAATTTCATAAAAATCGGTTAAGCGATTTAGGAGCTATCGTGTTACGGACAGAGTTACACACACACAGACAGACATCATGACGATACTGCTGGGCTAGGTCAAAATACACCCAAATACACATTTTCGGCATTATCTCAAAAAAAAACAATTTCGTCGAAACAAGACCTTCTCTAGCCGTTGCTGTGCGGGCTACGAAGGTAAAAATAATTGTTAAATTTGCTGAGTGAATTAACTGAATATTTTTATTATTAAAAATTTTTAGTTTAATTTTTTTTTATACAAAATAATTTGATAATTCCGATTGGGCATCGAACATTAAAACCCGAAAAATCTGGAGAACGGCTTAGTTAAGCGGATTGTTACAAAAATGCCTTTTTTGCTTTGAAATGTTTATCATTTTATCAACGTATCAATCATTTTAATTGCAGTGTGAAACGCACTCTAACAGCCACATTAAAAATGTGTCCACATTCGCGTTTTTCATGCCAATATACCTTCGGATTCCAATTTTAAAAATATTCTGTTTAAAACTTTTCATAATATTTTAAAAATTCGAGTTCAAGTTTTAAACTTTAACACCCTGTATCTCAGAAACAAAGCAATTTTGAACCCTAGTTATATTAATTTTTATATCTATTTTGGCCTCAAAAATATGCAGTTAAAATATTGACTCTAATTTCGAGACACCCTGTATAATAGCGACCTATAGGGGCCCTCAACCCCCCCTCCTGCAAGCCTAAGGTTTTTTTAGATATTTTCCACATATTTCATGAATACAAAGATAAAATGGCATGAAATACGACATCATGAGGTCTCGGGCCACCCCCAAGAGGCCTCGCCCCCCCCTCCATTAACACATATTCCTGGGTGCGCCACTGGTAGAGTTCTATAGGTACTTAATTCGCCTGCTCCGGTTTTTAGGTCTTTATATTCTTTGGTTTTAGTACCCTCAAAACCAATATCTCGCCATTTCAACAAAATCCCAGCCATTTGGACAAAACAATAATTAACAGCAGATAAATAAGCTAAACCTTCTTAAATTAGATAACGATACGTCAGCTATAATTATTAAACATAGCGCCATGACAGGTCACTACTGCGTCGACTCAGAATAACGTTACCTAACTATGACTGTACCTTTTGTTGAACCTGGCAACTATTAGTTGGTTCTATTTACGAATGCACAATTTCCTTTTTCCTGAAATTTTTTGGTATGAAACGGACAAGGGAACTCTTTTCCTTGGTGCCAAAATATATTTCTAATGTGTGTGTGTTAAATCTAGGAAAATTTTGTCTAAATTGTTAAGAAACCCGAGTGTACCAAGGCCAACAAAAAAATACAGGTCACGACCCTGACAAAATCAGCTGTTCTCGGTGGGCTGACTTTTACACATCTGTGTTTGCATCGAAGAAATAATGTTATTTATTCCATGGTGTTTGTCATGTCATTTGTTTATGTATTTGTTTGTATTCTCAAACTTTTTCGATTTTTTAATAATTTTGTACAATAAAGTTCATTTAGAATCTAAAAATACCAGCTTCAATCTTTTTAAAACAAATTTACACTACAAAAAAATCATTTTTTAATTGTTGTAATTTTTGTAAACACATGTTAACACACACTATATTAAGTTTTAAAAGTCTGCCGAGTGCCCAATATAACAGATGTAGGTAATGCGATTACTTTTCACGCGGAAACGAACACATTCGCTTCTGCTTTAAATTTCGGTTTTGATAACCCTACTGTACAAAAGAGAAATGGCGCTGATCCTTGAGTCAATTTAGTAATAAAACTACCACGGTTTACGTATCCAGTCTCTGTGTTATCATCATCTATGCTTTGATGAGATGTGCCTTACCTTATTTCGCTATGACGTCATGAATGCCTGGTCCTTCTCGGTGTTTGCAACTAATTAAGTCCTCTATCTGCAGTGATCTGATTAAAGACTTTTCATAATTTAAATCTGTAAAACCTCGACTACGTACCTATTTTGCTTTTTATTTGCTATGACTCTACCTTTTTTAAATCAATTTGCGTTAATAAAATGTTTGATGTAAAATTATAGGCCAGTTAAAGATTGTCTAAAAATTACTTATAATTATTGTACTTTGCATTTCAGCGTAAAACAAAGCATTTAATGGAATTTCATTTAAATAGTTTGGCCTTCCTAATATACCTTTTATTCTTTGGACTTTGCCTTATACGTGTACTATATTTTTTATCCGTTATTTAAAGCATGAAATGTCACTTTTTATTATTTGAGACTTTGTCCCTTTTTATCACTAAAGTCAGTTGATTTTTATGTTGTATCTTGTTATTCGTAGCCTCGGCAGTTGGTCTGTTTTCAGCAAATGTCCACGTTTAACATTTCCTTGTTCAGACATCATCAACCCTTATCACTGGTTACGCCCTTACCGAAGAGTGCCCAACAAGGCCGAAAGTCCCGGTTAGTATACGAGCTTCTGGTATCCCCCTATTGAGGATTCGCCCACAAATTTAATGTTTCTTTTGGTCTTTTGACTATATCCTTGAAATATCCCTTTCAATATTTTTTTATAGCTCTGGTCTATAGCTATTTGCCGAAACCAATTATATCTGTCATAGGGTATTTGACAAATTTTAGAAGTTATAGAATGATACATACATTGTTTAATTTTTTCTCAAATTCATAGTTCTTTTAATTAAATAAATTCATTGAATTCAAACTATTAGCCACGTGATTCAAAACAGGCGGTCTACCAATCAGCTTCGAGTGACGTCACAAAACAGTAAAAGCCTCGAACGAACCTATTTTCTGTGTTATTTTTTTATGGAAGGTAATGTTTGCTTTGGTTTAAAGTGCGAATTATCGTCCTAAATTAGATTTTATTTTGTGTTTTGCTTATAAAAAACATTTTCAATGGAAAACGGATTCTCCAAAGCCGATAGCTCCAACTTGCCAATGCTGAACTCCTCTATGGTGGCAGGCTTCTTTGCCAATAACAGTGATTTTTGTTCTGCGGAATTTAGAAACGTTAAAATGTTGATGTAAGTATTCGATGAGTTGTTTTGTATATACATGAAAGTTTTTTTACGAAATTCTTCGCCTAGTTTTACTCATTTAGATTTTGAGGTTAAGCTATATGTTTTGCTTTTTTGTTTAATATGCCACTTACAATAGATTTATTATCTGAAAAAAACAAAAATAAAAATTATGTAATAAACTGAGGGAGGGACAGGTAGGCAAAAAGTATACAACGACCAGCAATACTTGAAGTACTGCATAGGTTACACTGCATAGTCCTACGTAGATCCTGCCTAGTCCTGCCTATGCACTGCCTAGTCTTGCATATGCACCGCTCAGTCCTACATTTAGCCTGCATGTGCACTGCCTAATAACTGAGTAGCACCGCCTAAAAATTTGTACACCTTTCTGCCTATTATAGTTGTTCACCCCTTGTAATAAACATAACCTCAAAAATTTCAATGTCATTTACGAAATAGTTATATATATTATAGACAACGTGAGAAAAATTAATAGAAACAATTTAGTTATACTCACATCAAAGTGATCTTCACAAATGTAAAGTGAAGATGTATTAGATAAGGCCCTTGGGTCTCTTCGAACAAGTTCTAGCCACTTTTTCCGTTACTTTACTGCTGTAGGCACATGAATAAATAGTTTTTTAGGTGTTTTTATGCTAGTATTATGTAGTAACACTTAGGCAGTACACACCACTTCTAGGACATTTTTTTACATAAAAAACAGTAAAAACACAAACCAAAAACAAATATACACATGAGTGCCGTGTATCTGTCCGCGAGCCGAACATTATTGGACTTACCAGACAGGAGATACGTATAGTGACTGGTCTTTATACGGGTCACTGTCGACTGAGAGTGCCCATGCACAGAATGGGACTAACAGAAGAGACCGAATGTAGACCGTGTATGGAGGATGACGAAACAATCAGACATGTACTGTGCGAATGTCCGGCTATTGCACGTTTACGTCAGAATACTTTCGGTAAACCTCAGATCGACTCAGAAGATCTGAACAGTGTCTCACCCAAACTGATAGCCGGCCTTTTTGGAGGATTAGGCATACAGTGGTGAGAAACCACTCAAAAGTGAGCCACAATAGACCCACTGGTGGTCGCAGTGGAAGGGCTGCAAGGCCCACTCACATATGAATCATCATCATCATCATCATGTGTCCGCGTTTTAGCGGCAAATTTAAATCGGAAATGAGAAAACTTGATTTTAAATGTGTTCCATGATAAAATATACTATTTTAACAATTTTGCATAGCAAATTAGGGAGCTATTGTTCATTCTAAACTCCTTTGTAAAATTTGTCAAATACCCTATTATTACAGGGTATTCAAAATTTTCTTAAAAACTAAAACTAATTATGAGAATAAAATTTCTTATTTGAGAATGTATAACTTGTTAGGGACAAATTATTTTTTTGATGCTTTTTTAGGAAGTAGACTCTATTTATGTGTCCCTTAGGCAAAAAGTACAGCTTAGATGTTTTAAAAAAAATTTAATTATATTTATTAAGTACCTAATTTTTTTTTTTAATTTACACACAGTATCCCGCTTATTAAAATAATATCAAAGTTAATAGTTAAACTTAAATCATTACATTGCACCAAGATATGGTAACTTTGCAGCCATAAGAATATAGGAAGATTCATACTAACATGGGTTTAGACTAGCATTCGCAGTGAGTTAGTGCATATATCCTATAGTCTAAACGCACCTTAGCCCTAAACACTTATTCCTGGTTCGTCAACTATAGTTTTTATGACTTGTCTTAGCGCAAGGTGCGTACTTATATCGCAAAAAAATGCTTTCACTTGCGTTTGGTCGGACATGCACACTATGGAAATAATTGGTTTCCTAGCGCACAAAAACTGCTTCTGTTTTTATCAATACAAAATTTAAAAATCAGCATCCCATCCTGATAGTTCGTCCGCTGGATAATCCTTATCTTGTTTAAAGTTGTCAAAGTATTTTGTGTCAGTGAAATCCATCAATTTCGGTTTAAAAGGGGATTTATAGTGGCCTTGTTGGAAAGTGGGCCAGTCGAAATTTTGGTACCATTTGTGGTTCTTGATGTCTTTAGTACCACCTAGAAAAATAATGCAACAAAGTTTCATAAACAAAATTCAGAATCCGTAACCATCGTAATAAAGGACAAACCTAAAAAACGTCATTCATCAAAACCAGACATAAGCAAAATCTAATTTTTAGTCATCCGTTCTCTTACGTCTTAAATATATCTGTACTGCTAAAGCGTATTACAACCAAGCCTTTCGCCATATCGGATTAAATTACAAGCAAATGCTTTCACTAAAATTTAAAAGGGAGTGCTTTTATAAGTAACATCTAGTATCAAAGAAAATTTTTAGATATAAGGTTAAAATGTTAAACTTTTCATCTTAGCTAAGATGTTTTAATGTTATTATGTACATATATAGTTGTTAATAAAGTGATTTGACGTTATCAAAATTGGGGTGAATTTTTATTGTCTATTTAATCTCAAAAAAGTTTTTTTGATTTTGGAACTTTTCGAAGACAATGATATTATCTTGAGTTGATTTAGCTGCTTACTTGGCTTGTTATGAACCAAATCATTGAGTAAATAACCCATATAGAAGAGTCACCGGCGAGCTTTATCATATTGAGAGGCAGATGGCGCTGAAATAAATTCGTCTGGTGCGCAATATTCAGGGACTGCTAGTACGATTTAGTTACATGTGCGAGTTCCGAGGCTCATGCCTATCATACAAATGCCATTAGATCATAGTAGATGTCTCTGAATATTGCGTACCAGACGAATTTATTTCAGCGCCATCTGCCCCTCAATATGGTCAAGCTCGCCGGTGGCTCCTCTATATGGGGTATTTACTCAATGACCAAATTAAAAGGTATTTGTCCTAAGGTAACTGATAAAGGGTGTGTTTAAACTTAGACAAGAGATGGCGCTAAGAGCGCGGCACCCATTGTCAGTACCCTGAATTTATCCAAGCCACACGCTTGGCTTCATTTGAAATCCAACTTGCCGGTACGCTTGTAGCAGTTATTCTTAGAGGCCCTTTTCCAGTACAGATGTATTTAAGACGTACGCGCCTCCGTTATAATGAGACAAAACTAAAAATCATCAGCAGTCAAATTATAATTAGTAGTATTGGACAAAACCAAAATCGATACTAAACCAACTATTACATTCGTTTTAGCTTGTATTTTAAGTTTTCTGTAAGGTAAAATAAAGCGGGCTAAAAAAATTAACGCCAATAAAATTTAAAAAAATTATTTTAGAAGCATATACTAAAAAAGAGTTGAAAAATTGCTTCAGTTTTCAAAAAATAATAAAATTATAAAATATCCATTAAAGAGATATCATACCTAACTTTTGTTTACAAAATGAGCAGTGACGTCAATAAATAAAGTGGCGGAAAAAATGCGGCGACCTCTTTCTTCTAGGGACCGTGGCCTTGAAGTAAGTAAGTTTAAACTAATTTGAGCGGTCAATCGGTAATTATCGTTCCAAATAGATAAAAACCAACCGCATTTGGTCATGATTATCTTCATAGTTCAACTATATGACGTCACCAATAACGTAGAAAAACGCCATTGGTTTAAACCGAAATTTACCCAGGTCCGGAGCTGTTTTCAAATCTTGGTTATCTCCACCGATCTCCAACTAAGTATTTTGAGGTTATGCTGGCTAATTATTCAAGTATTTTTTTTGTAAAAAAAAACGAGTTGTGGGATAGTGGATAAAGTTACGACAGTTTGTAATAATTCGAAATATTATGTCGGGCGCTATTGTGTATGAGAAAAGTCTAAAGGCCTAGTTATAGATTAAAAACATCTCTGGCTACGGGTTTTAAATGCAAGTTGAATTAAGGCTTGAGGTAGATTTATAGTACCTAAAAAAGTCATTTTTTGTGTACTGAGTTTGCCATAATAAAAACCTTCAAAAACAACCGTAAAAAAACATTGGAATAACTTTCAAAAAAGTAGGATTAGAGTTTCAAACAAGTTCGTTTTAGTGGTTTGGTCTAGTTATTAGTGACAGCTCATGTCAAGGTCAACCAGAAAAAACCAACCGCCTTTCGACATGATTGATGGCTCAAATTTGTTTTTTCTACGAGCGTGCGGAAAGTGTCACTTTCCGCAAGTATTTTAGTTTTGAAAGTTTCACTTTTTCGCAGGCTTTTAAAACCTTAGCAATCGGTACCTTAAAATTACGTTTTTCGGTGTCCATAACTGTTCAAACTATCAAATAGTTTTCACAAACCGGCCATGTTAGGCTTTTATGTATTAAATTAAACATTGTCTTATTATTTTATTTTTATTGTGTTCCTAACTCTTGCGGAAAATTTCTTTCCCGCACGCGATTACAGTTGGCCGAACGATGCGTAGCGAGTTTGGCCAGCAATCAAGTGACACTTTCCGCACTTGTTAGAGAAAAACTATTTTGTGTTTTGAATATTTAAATGTAAAATTGGGTTAAGTTATTTCATACCTCTTTGCATTCCCAATCTCTCAGCAGCGACTGGTCTACACAATTTTTCAATCAAGTTTCTTGCCCGCAAATTCATGTATCCTGGAAAATTCACTCTGTCTATTCCCTGCAAAATTTTGTTGTATGTTCTCATATGACTGCTATCGCCTGTTCTAAAAGGAGTGCGCCCTAAAAAAGTCTTTGTGGTGAACACTTTATATTGGTTTAGTTTTTTTACCTTCCTAGCCCGCGCAAAAAGGTATTATTTTCGACGAAATATGTTTTTTTGGAATAATGCCGAATATGTGGATGTATTTTCGCCTATCTTAGCAATATCGTCGTGATGCCTGTCTGTGTGTGTGTCTTTGTCTGTCCGTAACACGATAGCCCCAATTTTCATGAGTTTTTACAAAAAAAGGTTCGGTTCGGTTCTGCTGATTTGATTGTGGTCAAAATTGAAAATATGATAACTTTTTACCGGAGCATCACATCAATATGCAGTTTTAGGAATATAGTAGAGTACATTTTTCTTAATAATTTATGTATAACCAAAAACTTCTCATAAGCTTTCGTTTTTGGAAAATAGGCTTTGGAAAATGAAAATTTTGACACTTGTAAAACAAAATATAGAAAAAAAATGTCTAATTCTGTAAGCGGTTACTCACCGGTAAGAAGCTCAAAAATAAAAGCACCAAACGCCCAATAATCTACAGCTTTATCATGACCCTTATTAAGCACTATTTCTGGAGCTACATACTCAGGAGTTCCTACAAAAACAAACACAAAAATTAAATTTTCAAAACTGTTGGCTCAGCTGCTGAATCCATGTGAAACGACACTAATTATGATGAACATCTTAACCCTTTACCGACAGCTGACACACCTTATGCGACACCAGGGTTGGATGGGCTTAAACAAACCGGCCCTGGCAATTTTTTTTTTATTCGGCCCTCGCTTCGGCACAAAAGTTTTACGGCAAAGAAAACGAAGCCATATTGTGTTATTTTTGTGTTTGATATTATATAGGTTATGTTATTAAATAACATGCTAATTTTAAACGATGTAATTTGCATTTTGAGAAAAAAAACTTTATATAAACATATGTATGCATGTCCTAAACATCCTAACTTGTGAGATACAAGTGTTTAAAGACTTTCCGAAAATCTCGTTTTTTATTAAT
Source organism: Aspidapion aeneum (assembly GCA_963576565.1). NCBI lineage: Eukaryota > Metazoa > Arthropoda > Insecta > Coleoptera > Brentidae > Aspidapion > Aspidapion aeneum. Next base: position 205,618,818 of record OY755038.1, read on the forward strand.
ATCTGTGATACTGCTCTAGATATTTTTGTAAAGTTTTATATTCTGTATGCCTATATTAAACATTAAGTACCTATTAACATAATTAATATCTAATTTTTTCACAAAATGAAAACTCAAAAAAAAAATAAAAGCGTACAAAAGTTTAACATACAACAGCACTGCCCCCGTTAGTAAAAAGGCTGCAAACATTTTTCTTCAAATTTAGATTTTTGGTCTCGACGGATTTTCCATCACTTGCGCCCTTTTAACTACCGGGGGCAGAGCAGATATGCTAATTTTTCATATGGTAACGACTTTTTGAAGAATGAACTTGATACTGCAATTTTATCTATGATCCCCTTAATTTGAATTGGACTCAATAACGATTTTTCAATCGGTTAATCGATTTCTTAGATTTTTTATGTATTTTAGCACCAAAAAAGATCTTTCGCAACTAAGATATGAAATATTGGCCGTACCGGAGGGGGTGATCAGGGGGATCAATCCCCACCAAAATAGTCAACAACGTGTGTTAAAAGAGATTTCACAACAGCAACACAAATAAGAAAAAAATTGGATAATATTTTTATTAAATTTTTTTAATCTCCCGATTTTTTCTTCTGGATATTGATATTATAAAAATATATTAATAGGTGAGTGTCATTATCACATTATCTCCTTGATACATTATACTTATTTTAAGTAACTGCAACAATCAAACGAGTAACGCAGGCCTGGAGTTACTACATACAGATTTTTTAATTTAAATGTTTAATGTTTTAATTACCTAGTTCGTTTGTCTAATATACAAAAATAAATATTAATAATTTGGAATAAGTACATCGGACCTGCGGCCCAACCGGCCCTAAATTGTACCGGCCCACCTGGCATTTGCCCGGCTGCCCGCCTGTCCACCCGGACGGCTGTCGTATATGGTCGACGGCTGTCGCAGCTTTTGCTTTCATTGCATTGACCACTCATGCAGTTGACGCATATGGTCGACACAGTCGATTGCAATCTAGTTTTGTGTCGAGTGCAGTGCTTGTGTTTTCACAGCTTTCGCGCCATTATGTATGTATGTATATTTTTGTTTTTGTGAGCTCTATTATTTAGAAGTGTTTGTTTTTCTCAATATATTACACTTTTACAATAAAAAACATGGTTTTAACATTTAACTATAGGGGAATACAACTTCAGATTTGTGGCGCATATAGTCGACAGCCGTCTCTGCGGCACGGTCTAATTCTTCGTCTGTTCGGAACAAATTCTCGAGTAAGGCCGCCGCCGTACAGATAGGGTTAATTCCATATTATTTTGGCATAATTCTTAAAACGTTGCATGTATTAAGAAAACATGGACACCGGTAACTTGATAATGTTGGTATACAACTTATCCCTATCGTGTCGGCATATTAAACAACCTACCTGCAAAGGTAAATGTCTTTCCTCTAGCAGGCATTTTCTTGGCAAATCCAAAGTCACATAATTTTAGATATCCCTTTGTGTCCACCAAGAGATTTTCCGGCTTTAGGTCCCTAAAAATTGACTTTTAAATAACATGTTGGGTCGGGTTCTGGGTCCTTAATTGATGATTGTGAATTCTTTCAATTAAAAGTTAAATTTTCAAAAGCAGTGCTGATCAATACTTTTCTCGAAAATGTCATCAGTCCAGTGGCTTAGACGCTATCGTTATTCGTACAGACAGACAGACAGCCAGACACACAGTCATACGTACGTTACGACTTAATTGCTAATATAAGGAAAATAACATTTAAATTATAAAAACAATACATTTGCTCGTTAATACGAGGACTGTCTTTTATATTTTGCATATAGGAACATAGAGGGCGATACTGATCAAATGTTGTTATCAAAACTTAACCACAATCTTTCGTTAACCTAAATTCAAAACGTCAGTGCGATACATATAGTTTTATAGCTACAGTGAATTTTTTAAGTTAACAAATCCGTCGAAAAATAGAATTAAACCAAGAACATTTTTGGCCTATAATTTTTAACAAATTTCGAAGGAAATTATCTCAACAAGAATGCATTGCTAAGTCGATTTCTCTTTTCGGTTATGAAGCACCAGTCAGTCGATAGTGTCTCGTTGTTATAAAGAATTCAAGCGTGGACGGATTAGCCTTAGCAACGATCCAGGCCACCACTGTCACTTAGGAAAACAAAAAGGTGAGACATTGCGAGATTGAGACTTCATTGTGGATCTCAAAGACCTCAATTGAAAAGAAGCTAGGGTCAATTGGTTTCAAAAAACACCAGACCGCTTGGAGGCATGAAACTCGCGTAGAGCATTGTCAGTGGTGATAAATCGTGGACTCACATGAACCCAAAAATAAACGTCAGTCGTCTGTTTAGGTGTTCCAAGATGAAAAAAAGCCAACAAAAGTTATCCGTTCTCGAAGTGTATCCAAAAAGATGGTCGCGACATTTATCTCAAAAACAGGTCATGTCGCAATAATTTCTTTGAAAGATCAAAAGACTGTTGGTGCCGATTGGCACCATTTGTTTGCTGGAAGTAATCGCTCAGCTTCGAAAAACAAACCCTGAACGACGAATCATCCTCGACTAAGACAATACAAGTTCGCACTAAGCACAAAAAACCACTGAATTTTTTACCCAACAAAACGTTGAATTGTTGGACCATCCCCAGTCCCAACGATTTCTAAACTTTTCGTAAAGTCAAGAATGGACTGCTTAAAGATTTTAGTCGTCAGAGGAAGCAGTCGACGCTATCAAGAATGCAATTTTGACAGTACCAACAAACGAGTGGAATTACAGCTTTGACTACTGATTTGAACGCATGCATATAGTCTAAATTATACGCATATGTAATGACGTCACCAGATGAGAAAATAACGTATGGCGTAGATATTTTTGTCAATCAATGTTTTTTTTATTGACTGTGACGGATACTTCACATAGCCAATTACCTACCTATTTAAATTATAGACACTACTTTTTTTTAAAGTTTATTGTCACCGCTGTTTATAATATACTAAACAAAGATAAACAAAAATGACGTCATTACAAATGGGTATAATTTGAACTATAAATGCGCTAATTTTTGTGGAGAATATTTCGAGAAACAATATAAAGTCTTTGAAAGTTATCTACTGTTTTATTCCACCTGTATATGCAAGTTAAAAGACAATTCTCATACCTTTGCGATTTAGTAAGATAAAAAGAGTCTATGCAAAAAAAATTATACCTATATACGATCCCCTTGCTATGTAAGTATTCAAAAGCCTCCAATACGCATGCGGACAAAAACTTAGCATCCTTGTCTTCAAATCGTTTTTCTTTTTGTCTATGCAAAAGTGAAAATAAATCTCCACCTAAAATAATAAATAAAAAAACTGAAAAGGTAAAGAATCTGAATCACAGAATATCAACAAATATAACCAAGAAGAATAAAAGAACTAAGTTTACTCATATTAACGAAATAGACGTAAAAGAATCTGAAAGGAGAAAAGCATAATAAAATTATACAACTTCTCGAAAAATAGCAAATAAAACTGATAGAAGAACAGTAAAAGCAAAGAAAATATAAAACACCATAACAGATTGTATAAACAAAGAATTAATTTTTTTAATTAGAAGAAAAGGAAATGAAATACACATAAAAGAAGCTGAAAAGAATCAGATTGGAGTTAAGTCAAATTTACCTAGACATGTTTCCATTAGAAAGTAAACATATTTCGCGTCCTTAAACGTTCTGTACAACCTTGCAATAAATGGTGATTTGCAGTTCATCTGAATAAACTTTTCATTATAAACATGCTCTTGTTGCTGCTGATAAATAATGTCAATTTTTCTTAGGTATTTTAGAGCAAAGACTAGCTCCTTCTTTTTCTTGTGTTGTACTAACTCGACCCTTCCAAACCTAAAAAAAGACGATTCTTAAAAATAACGGGCAACGGAAACATTTTATTGCGCGAGATACCTACTTTTTCAACCTAGGTCTAAATAGTATTATAAATAGAGTGTGCAGAAAGCCTTATGAAGTTTCGCATAGAGATGATATTTTTATTTGCAAAACTTTATGTTTCTTAAGGGTTAAATTTTTTGTTAAAAGAGTAAAGGAACATTATTATATAAAGAAAGTTAACTTCCGGGGTTCATTCTCCTAATATAAACATAAAGTTTTGCAAACAAAAATATCATCTCTATCTAAATAGATATTCTTTTCTCGCTCTATAAATTGAATATTAGTTTTTGATTCAAATTAGGTACCGTAAATTAATCATATTATATTTATTCTGTTTGAAAATAAATTAATTATTTCAAGTTTGAATTTTAAATGAAAGAAAGTTTTTTTTGTTGTACTATTTTTGTTTAAGGCAACGATAAGTTTTGGAGACACTGACGCTAGAGCTTTATAGTACATTGTATCTCCAGCTGTATGTTTTACTAATTTAGAAGGGTTTTTATGACAGCTGAACTTCTCGGAGGGGTTTTCCTCCACAATGCAGAAGGTGCAATCATCTCTACCGATTTCAGTTGTGCAGTGACCGATTGTGATTGTGGCACTTTTTTCGTTAAACAAACCCAAGCATTCGTGCTTGAGTTTGTATAATGTTTTTAACTTCCAGAGTTATAACCACTAATTCATTTATTTAGTAAGTATTGGTAAGCCTTAACATGCAAACGTTAAACATTTTGCCGTAAAATAAAAAGCAAAAGTTTTCATTGGGATCAAATCACGAGATTTATGTTAAAAACAGCGGCAGATATTCTTTATAATTTTTTTTCTAAATACAACAGGAAAAGTATTTAAAGCGGACTTAAAATAAACCGATAACATTCACACCAAACGAAAGACATGTAGTTTGAAAACGGTTGCGAATATAATCGCCAATAACCTATTTATAACCCTAATTTTTCGAACTAATTTATAATGGTTATTTCTTCTTCGGCTAGTAATAGCATATACGTCATACGTATATAAATTACAGTGCACTTCAAATGAGACTTGAGATGAAAATGACCACTCTATCCAAAGCTATATAAGTTTTGGTAGCGTGTGCGTTTTAGAATAGAATGTTTGATAGTCATTTATTTCGCATTACGAGTTTCAGGCAATTTTATTTCGCTTATACTAATAACAATTTTTTTTTGATGTTTTATTTCTAAAGTAACTATTTTAATCGCCTTACCAAAAAAATTAAGTTGTACTTTTTTATTAAGAATTATTGATATTCGCATACCCGAGTCACGTCTTCCAATGTAGATATTCTATGGACAACTGATGAGGGGAAGAAGAAATCTGGGAGGATAACAGAAAGGATACAGGTATGTTCTCAAGAGGAAAATGATAAAATTCCAGATTGAGACCAACAACTTCGAGACGGTGGCAGGCACCACCTGGTCCATAAAGGATCAAAAAGATTTGACTAGGAGCTAGAGATACAGAAAAGCGACCGCAGAAAGGAACGAAAAAATCGAGAGAAGAATGATCAAGCTATCGCTGGAAACTGGGTGTGCTACGACTGCGGAAGAGTATACGCCTACGGAATTAGCTTACATAGTCCATTAAAAAACGGACAACAGACTACGAAAATGATGAAAATGATGATGATTGTGATGGCTTACCCTCCAACACCTAACGTCTTCAAGATTTTTAAATCATCCAGTTTAATATCGGGGAATTCGACAGTTGCCTTTTCAATTATTTCCGTGGGCTTTGCTTGCACTGTAGGAATCTCAACGTCACCGAATAAACTTATAAAGTCACTTCTGGTTAGGGTAAGACAATCTACTCCAGGAGCTTCAGCTACTACTGTGGCCTGTCTGGTATCTGAAAATTAGCCTATTTTGTTCCCGGAAGCTACGTTGTTCTAAATACTTTCTATGTAACATGTTATATTTTTATATTTATTTATACTTAAATATAGATAGATATATTATGTAAAATATTGTATACAAAATCTGGTATAAATAAATATATATTATTATTAAGTATATAGTATTATTATATGGGGGAAAACGGGTACAATTGTAAGTAACATCAACTATAAAAAACTTTTACCTTGAGGGTAAGTCCATATCAAAACAATGGTTTGGACCTTGTCACCTTTGATTTTCATAATTTTTGATTAAATTCTTTACTAAGTAGAAAGAAGTAAAAATGGAAATTTTTAGATTTTTTAGCAGTCTAGTTTTTGAGTTATTAATTTTTTTAAATGCTTAATATCGTCTTTTTTAGCACTAACTTGATTTTTTAAACCCTTGTTATTCATAAAGTCTTGGGCATATCGAGGTAAAAGTTGCTGTGTAATCTTATAGGTCTACAAGCTTAATTATGGTATGCCTAGTTGTAAAAAAAATGCAGGGGTCTCACCACAAAATTTATTTTTGAAGCAGTTTAAAAACGGATTTTTTATTGTGTTCAATTTTTTTATATTTGCTTTCTAGACTATTTATTTACATGTAGGCCAAGTTTTATCATGGGATAACAGTGGGTCCCTATTTTAAAATTTATTTTTGTAAATTGATGTTGTTCAAAATTCTTTTATTTTACCTTAAATATAACTATTTGACAATTCCCTTACTTTAATATTTTACCTATATATTAGCCGTGACTGGAATTATACTATTTCAAAAGTTTTTAATCATTTTCACTTACTTATTTCGGCGCCTAAGTTAAGATTACACATCCACTCTACCTTTTCGATTTCGGTTCTACGTTAAATCAAATTAATTTTCAGAACGGATAAGTCGCAAAGCCAAACAGACTGAGAAAACAGGCTACGAAACGTCATGTATACGCAACTTTTGTTTTTACAAAAAGTCATCAGTCAAAATAATACGCCACCACTGATATTTAATTACCTTACGGCCGATTTTGCCACTATTTTAAGCAGTGGCGGTTCCTCCATAAGTGCACATGTGCACGTACACTCCCAAGTTTTACTTTAAAAAATATTAAAATCTGACCATTATTTAATTAATAATTTCATCATAAAGTATCAATAGACCCCAAAAAGAATTCACCAAAGACTTGAATACTAACTAAAAATGAATACCCGGAATGTATGTGTTTTGTATCTAGACCTCACTTCGGTTCATGCTCTTGTGAATCAATTGCGGCGATCGATAACGCCCGCACCAAGGTGATGCCACCCGCCTCACCGGTTGCCGTTGGCTGTGAAAGGTGCAGCTTAAATTAGTGCACTGAGACAACTTGGCGTTATCTGTTGGGTGTGGCTGCAATAATTTTTTGGTGTGCACCCCTAAATTTTCATCAATATCAAACATTGAAGCGAGAAGGGCGAAAAGGGGGCATTTATGTAGAGGTTCTCAATTATTTTTGTGTGCCCGTTATTATGTAAGTACGTTTTTTAATTAATTGTTTCTTTATTTAAATGTCAACGTAGCGAAACCAGATGCCCATTGTGTCCACCTTTTTATAATATACATGCTTAGAGTAATATTATTCTGAGTATACATGCTACATAAATAAGATGCCTCATAACAATATGTGCACTTTAGATATTAATTTTTATAGTAATAAAAATATCAGACAATATATACATCAAGATATAAATATTTTTTTTTTAACTATGATCCCATTATTATCCCAAGGCACACGTATAAACAAATAGTCTAAAAAAAAAAATGTAAAAATTAAGAAAAACAAAAAATCCGTTTTTGAGATTTTATCAAAAATATAATTTTGGCATAGACTCTTTGTCCTTTTTTTTTAGGAAATAAGGTTATCAACACATCAAAGTTTGGCTTGTGAATTGTTCTCTACAGATAATTATCTTGAACGGTTTAAAAATTATAGAAGTTTAAAGAAACCGATGCAGGCTTAAAATGGGTCAATATTTTTATTATTGGAAACGCATAACTCAAAAAATATGCAACCAAAAAATTTAAAAATTTGTATTTTTACTTTTTATTAGGCGGAGAATAACTACACAAAAACTCACCATCATCAAAAAACTCAAGGTTCAAAAATATTTTTAAATTGGTTGAACTGATGTGGACTTACCCTAAATCGGCTACACTGTGTGAGTTCGCTAATATGGATGTTTTTTAATCAAATTTTCAATGCAATACGACAACGTTGTAAACAGTTATCAAAGATTGTTTGATTTTCATACTATTGAGTAAAATTTTAATTTTTATGATATTAGCTCACACATATACTATACTATAGTAGTGTGAGCTATGGTGATCCTAATTTTTTCGAGAAAAAAAAAGTTGCTCCGATTTCAAAATTTTTTATATATCTTTGCGTTTCAGATGATTTTGAAACTTTTTTGTTGCGCCGTCTGTCTGTCTGTCTGTCTGTCTGTCTGTCTGTCTGTATGTCTGTCTGTCTGTCTGTCTGTCTGTCTGTGTGTCTGTATGTCTGTCTGTAACGACCAACGCGCATAACTCAAAAACCGCTTGGCCGATTTTAATGAAATTTGCTACCTGGGCTGGATCTTGGGGCGAGATGGTCCCATTTAAAAATGAACAAAATCCACTGAACACAAACCAAATAAAAGGGTGGGGATAGATTTCAAAAATTAGAGTTTATGTGAAAATATGGCGTGTGTGATATCAAACGAAAGGTAATTGAGTCTGGAGTTAAACAAAATACATTTTAATTTATTTTAAAAAAAAGGGTGGGGGTATATTTCAAAAATTAGAGTTTAAGTGAAAATATGGCGTGTGTGATATCAAACGAAAGGTAATTAAGTCCGGAGTTCAACAAAATACATTTTAGTTTTTGTTTTTTTTAAGGGTGGGGGTGGATTTCAAAAATTTGAGTTTAAGTCAAAACATGGCTTGTGTGGTATCAAACAAAAGGTAATTTAGTGTGGAGTTGAATAAAATATATTTCAGTTTTTAGTTATATTAGCTTCACATAACTATAGTACCTAGTGTGAGCTTAGGGGCCCATATATTGGCAGAGTATTTTTGGATAGCTTTACAATGACTGTGTTTCTAGAAATGAACAGGATTAGTAGATATTTTAGTTATTTGTCAAGGTGACATTTTCAACAATTTTCTACAATCGTGAAAATAGTCGAAGTTTGTACAAAAGCAACATTTACGAGGCGTACACATTTTTTTGTTTAATTTGAGATACTTAGAAAAAAATTAGTTTTGCAGGATTTTATAGCTCATATAAAGGGAAAATTATAACAACAGTTGACATTTGTAGCACCTTGTTTTATACACAATAGTGTTAATTTTTTTATTCAATTAAAATTTGATTTTCTCATACCTGGTGTTTTATAGTAAAATGTCTGAGAAATATGTCAAAAAAAAAAATCGAAAAATTACTTACTATGAAAATTTTGCCTTTTTTAAAAATTGTTACATTTCAACATGTCATACGGGTTTTTAGGCTATTCAAGCTTAGCTTACCTTCTTTTTGAAGAGCGATTTCTCCAAAATATTTGCCTTTTCCTAGTTGACCTACTACACCCACTCCACTTTTTATTATTGATACAACTCCTAAAAAAAGATAAATATAATTGATATTTATAACTTAAATATTTAGGTTTCTTTATTGATAATAAATAAGAACTAATCGATTTAATAAATTGTGGGTTGACCTTTAGGGCTATAACAATTTTTGTTCTACTTCTTACCATGGGCAATCCCATTTTGGGTACTTTTTGTACAGGAACTGTACAAATTGAGCTTTTTCTACTATCTTTGTTATTAACGAAATTGTACCATTTTTAGTGATATTTGTTTAAAATTAGGTATTTTGCCTAAAGTCGTGGATTAGCAAGTATTATCCATATACATAATATTCCAATACACACGGTAACGGCCCATTCATGATGCAAACATGAGGGCCTTGATATCTTTAAGCAAAAAAGACCTGATTGGTTGCTTTCAAAGACATATGCATATTATTTCCATATAGTACGTATTATTGCAATACCTACGATACCTTACGATGCAGAATGCAAACATATTTGAAATAGCAATACCAATGGACACTAAGTCTAACCTTTTTGCGATCATTAAGTTAAAATGTCCTGATTGTTTATACTTTACACATGCATATTATTTTATTCGTGTATTCATCATGTCAAATCATCGGCTCACAGTTGACAATAACTCTATCTATGTAAATTTGGTATCTGTGCATTTTTCGTACCTTTATTTCTGAATGTTTGCATCAAACGCCAATCATTGTGTAAATAGGTAACAGGGAGTATTGGAATAGAAATAAAATTTGGGACTTCCATTGTCTTTATTTATTTTAAAACACGACGTTTCGGTTAGTAAGTATCTCTAACCGTTATCAAGTGTAAACTAAACAATCTAGTCTCTAGACTACTACTTATACTACTTGGTGTGCAGTCAGGTGTGACGGCCCGCCCCCTTTTTTAATCCTAAGACGCCTGTTTTCCTTAAGGAGTGGTTTCCATATGTTTGGTATGTCCGTGCTTGGTTGACTGAAAACTTCTTTATTCTGCATTATATACGCGGCTTCAATAAACTTTCGTTTTCGCCAATGCGACTCCTTATGTAAAACTTTAGCTTCTGACCAATGAATCCTGTGAACATTTGACCATGCATGATCTGCTAAACCGGATTTTTCAATATTCCCTAATTGGGTACTTTTTAGATGTTCATTTACTCTAACCTGAAGAGGGCGTTTCGTTTCACCTACATATGATTTACCACACTCCCACGGGATTTGGTAAATACATTCCTTATTATTTGAGGGATTGTCTGGTTTTGTTTTAGTTACAAAACTTCTTATCGTATTTCCCGAAGAAAATACTGTTTTTATATTATAGTGTTTAGCTATTCGTCTTATGTTTTCTGAAATCCCTTGAACATATGGAATGTTAATAACACCTAACAGATTATTATTTTGAGAATTTGGTACATTTAGTTTGTTTTTAATTTTAAATATCGTTGAGTTTATTAATTTCTCGGAATAACCATTCTGTTGTAAGTCCTTTTTAATGTTGTTAATTTCTGTGGTTAATTCTTCATTATTACTACAAATATTTACGGCTCTTAAATACAAACTTCTTATAACTCCTTGTTTTGTTGCAACAGAATGATTAGACTTAAAATTTAGGTACTGTCCCGTGTGTGTCGGTTTCCTATATACAGTGGTTTGAATGCTTCTGTCTAATCGTTTGACAAGAACATCCAAAAAATGTAAGGCCGAATCTTTTTCAATTTCCATGGTGCACTTGATTGTTGGTCGAATACCGTTTAAATGGTGTAGAAAATTTTGTAGTTCGTCATCACTTTCCGGCCATATAATAAATGTGTCATCCATGTATCGTAGCCATAGTTTTGGTTTGACTCTTGCTGTGTTGATCGCATGGCCCTCGAACCACTCCATGTAGATGTTTGCTACCACTGTCGAAAGAGATGAACCCATTGGGAGTCCATCATTTTGCGCGTAAAACTTATCTTTCACTTGAAAGTAAGAGTTACGGAGACAGAGCTCCAAAAGATCCATCACCCCCTCCACCGATAGCGTTGTTCTCTCGTGAAGTGTATTATCAGTTTGTAATTTGTTTTTAATGATACTGAGTGACTCATTTATTGGCACGTTGGAGTAGAGACTTTCTACATCAAAACTTACAAATCTATCGCCGGGATCTAATTCGATACCTTTTAAAACCTCCACAAAATGTTCCGAGTTTTTGACAAAAGATTCGGACTTACCCTGTAGTGTTTGAATTATGTCCAACAAAAACCTCGACAAAGTGCTGGTCGGTGACTCCCTGGAGCTGGTAATTGGTCGCAGTGGTATATCCTTCTTATGGATCTTTGGTAATCCATAAAAATGTGGTGCCTTACTGTGGTGTGGAGTCAGGCGGGATCTAGCAGCGTCCGGGATATTTTCAGCATACTTCTTCAAAGTCCTGTAGATGCGTCCTTCTATGGTGGTGGTTGGGTCTTTGGGTAGTTGCTTGTAGTATCCTTTCTCCAGAACTTCTTGGATCTTTTTGTCGTAAGTCTCGACATCCATGATCACCGTTGCGTTTCCTTTGTCGGCCGGTAGAATCTTGATTGATTTGTCAGGCTGCAGGTTCTTGATTGCCCGTTGTTCTTGACTGGTGATGTTTGTCTTTTGTTGCTTCTTTCTGTCCAACGTTGTTCTTACTTTATGGCGAAACTCATCAGCTTCGGGTTGAGGTAGACTAACGGTCTCTATTGCCGCAATAATTTCCAGTGTCGGTATCTGTGCCGGTGCAATGGCGAACTTAAGTCCCTTACTGAGTACCAATTCTTCGTTGGTCCTTTTGGAGATGTTCACTATAGTGCTTGGTGCTGTTGAGTCTGTTCTATCTTGAGTACGTGTCTGTAGTTTCTTAAGTTTTTCTCGGTGAGTTGATCGTATCTTCTGTCGTTCTCTGTTGCACGTACTGTCAATTTTACTCAGTATCGGTTCGTAGTCTTCCTCCCATGTGTGTCGTCTAATTTCGTCAAATCGCTCCTCCATGTCGGCGTTGAAGTTGGCTTTTCTCCATCGATGGTAACTGATTTGGGATCGGATTAGTGCTTGGCTGGTCCTCTCTAAGATCTTCTTTGTTCTCTCTCCCGGAAAGTTGGCTTTTAGGCGGAAACCAACCGGAATGACACCACTGTCGCGCGCCTCGCACAAGAATGAAATGTGTTCTTCTTCCTTTATCACTTTAAGTTTGGTCTTCTCGTAGCCTCTGAATAGATTGTTGATTCCGGGTCCGTACCGTTCTTCAACTCTTTGTTTGAAACTCGTAGACAATGATTGTGTAGAAATAAAATTTTCAAAGATCCATAAGAAGGATATACCACTGCGACCAATTACCAGCTCTAGGGACTCACCGACCAGCACTTTGTCGAGGTTTTTGTTGGACATAATTCAACCACTACAGGGTAAGTCCGAATCTTTTGTCAAAAAACTCGGAACATTTTGTGGAGGTTTTAAAAGGTATCGAATTAGATCCCGGCGATAGATTTGTAAGTTTTGATGTAGAAAATCTCTACTCCAACGTGCCAATAAATGAGTCACTCAGTATCATTAAAAACAAATTACAAACTGATAATACACTTCACGAGAGAACAACGCTATCGGTGGAGGGGGTGATGGATCTTTTGGAGCTCTGTCTCCGTAACTCTTACTTTCAATTGAAAGATAAGTTTTACGCGCAAAATGATGGACTCCCAATGGGTTCATCTCTTTCGCCAGTGGTAGCAAACATCTACATGGAGTCAAACCAAAACTATGGCTACGATACATGGATGACACATTTATTATATGGCCGGAAAATGATGACGAACTACAAAATTTTCTACACCATTTAAACGGTATTCGACCAACAATCAAGTGCACCATGGAAATTGAAAAAGATTCGGCCTTACCTTTTTTGGATGTTCTTGTCAAACGATTAGACAGAAGCATTCAAACCACTGTATATAGGAAACCTACACACACGGGACAGTACCTAAATTTTAAGTCTAATCATTCTGTTGCAACAAAACAAGGAGTTATAAGAAGTTTGTATTTAAGTGCCGTAAATATTTGTAGTAATAATGAAGAATTAACCACAGAAATTAACAACATTAAAAAGGACTTACAACAGAATGGTTATTCCGAGAAATTAATAAACTCAACGATATTTAAAATTAAAAACAAACTAAATGTACCAAATTCTCAAAATAATAATCTGTTAGGTGTTATTAACATTCCATATGTTCAAGGGATTTCAGAAAACATAAGACGAATAGCTAAACACTATAATATAAAAACAGTATTTTCTTCGGGAAATACGATAAGAAGTTTTGTAAGTAAAACAAAACCAGACAATCCCTCAAATAATAAGGAATGTATTTACCAAATCCCGTGTGAGTGTGGTAAATCATATGTAGGTGAAACGAAACGCCCTCTTCAGGTTAGAGTAAATGAACATCTTAAAAGTACCCAATTAGGGGATATTGAAAAATCCGGTTTAGCAGATCATGCATGGTCAAATGATCACAGGATTCAGTGGTCAGAAGCTAAAGTTTTACATAAGGAGTCGCATTGGCGAAAACGAAAGTTTATTGAAGCTGCGTATATAATGCAGAATAAAGAAGTTTTCAGTCAACCAAGCACGGATATACCAAACATATGGAAACCACTCCTTAAGGAAAACAGGCGTCTTAGGATTAAAAAACGGGGCGGGCCGTCACACCTGACTGCACACCAAGTAGTATAAGTAGTAGTCTGGAGACTAGATTGTTTAGTTTACACTTGATAACGGTTAGAGATACTTACTAACCGAAACGTCGTGTTTTGAAATAAATAAAGACAATGGAAGTCCGAAATTTTATTTCTACACAATCATTGTCTACGAGTTTCAAACAAAGAGTATTGGAATATTACGTATATGGTATTATCACCATTTGGTGATCCGTGTTAAAAGTGCAAACATTTTAGGACCTCTAAAAATGGTTAAAATAGCAAGGAGTGCAGATTTTTTATATGCTGAACCCAACACGTGATCCTATCAAGAATGTCTGGTTTGATTAAATTCTTCCATCTTTTATTTGAAAAACTTTACTTCGGAATTTTGTTCCAAATTGCTTTTTTACAGACTTTCTTAGGCTGAATTGAACTGGTCAGCTGGATTTTAACTGTGGCTTTTAGTTTTTGAGATATAACATAAAGTTGATTTTTTTATGTAATAACCCTCTTATTTTTTAATAATCTTGTGTTTTAATAATTGTACTTGTGTCTATTTTCGTTGTTAAGTAAAAAATAGTTTTAAAACAAAAAAAAATTAATTAATAATAAAGAGGAACTGAAATAGTAAAATATACAAAAATATTTTGACCACGTAGTTCGTGCAACTTTCAAACTTTAATTTTTGAATCAACTTTTGCGCCAAATTCACATATTCGGAAAAAATACACATTTTCAATTTTGATTCAAAGAAGCAAGATGCCAGCGCCATCTACGAAAAAAATAATCTCGCGAAAAGGTGCACTCAAGAAGTGTTAATCTATCGAAATCACCACACAGCAAGGTAATAAAAAATAAATCGATCAAAGATTCAATAAAACTCAACAAAATTCTTTCGAAAATAAAACCTAAACCATTAAAAAATTCTTTGAATCTCTTGGAAACCTTTGCAACCCGTGCTGACACCTGATGCACTATTGCCATTTGTAAAGAGCCGACCCTCTCCATAGCCGCAGCCCTTAAAAGTGTTACAATCTTAGGATTATTCATGATAGGATATAATAGGTATATGTTTCTCACCTGCTGTAATGATATAAAACTTATTCCCTTTGTCACCTTGCCTGATGATTTGTACGCCAGTTTGAAAAAATTCAGGTTTGAGTAAATTCGCCACTTGTCTTAATATCTAAAAATTTATTTGCTATTAAAAGTTACAATAAATAGGTATAGAACAAGAAATAAACAATAAAAATATAATAAAAGTTAAGCTCTAAACTCACACACGCAAGCATAGAGCCCCAAGCACACATTTAAAGATTAAAAATTTCGTCCAACTGCTGCATGTCGAGAATGGTTCCTATGACTGAAGCTGCATTTCCCCTTTGAATGGCAAGGCTTAACCTCTGAATCAAAAATGAGGTTGATCTAGGTTCGTGGGACCTACATTCGATTTTGGCACCAAGTTCTTTGACAAAATTTTTAGCTTTTTCCCCCCAAGGTCCAAAAATCTCTACAGAAAAAGGAAAAAAAATGTAATTTTGAGATAATTCTGAATATTTGTTTATTTTAATTTGTTCCCTTATTTTTGCCGCTTCTCCCGCTTTTTTTGATGTTAAATTTATGTATGAAACTTTTATTAAGTATATATGTTTAAAAATGTATCTTTATACAATATATGTACTCTACTGTTTTTGAATGTTTGGTAAATCTTACCAAGATTTAATACCATATATGGTGTCCAATTTTTTTGACTTACTTCTATGTCAACTACGTTCAATGTCTTTACATTCTGCAAAAATTTTAAATTTTGATCCTGCTCCTTAATGTTCTCTTGTATCACAATTTTCTGGTAAACTTGTTGTTGCAAAACCTAGAAAGTTACAGAATACCTCAACCTAGATTTAGACATACACATTTCAAGTAAGCATGTATCTTTCGCGTGTTAATACAAGATAATTTTCTTAATTTAAAAGTTTATCAATTTAATTATTTTGTGTTGTACACAGAACGAACAAGTTTCATAATATCAATGAATTTGTTCATTGATTTTATTGATTTTCAGCTTATAAACAAAATACATTGATTCAATATAAAATTCATTGACATTCAAGAGATTGGTTTATTGTATTAATGTTTGTGTACAATAGATTAATGTTTATTCGTTCATTGGCTGAAAACTAATGTATACATTTTGTTTCTTCTCTTTAGATGATTTAGATCTCAAAGCCGTTGTAGAATGGTTTGGTGAATCTATAATTTTATTTAATACCTCTGATACTAACCCAAACTTTTCCAGCTGTGACCGCAGTTATCGAAGCCAGCCTTTTAGCATTGTACAAGATTGCCAGTTCGCCAAATACTCTAACGTCACTAAATTCTCCAAATTGTTGTCCTTTGACTGTGATTCTGAATTTTCCTGTTTTTGATACGTACATTTCATGACCTTTGTCTCCTACAAAACAACATTTAGGAAATATTAGGAATACACCGCTAGAAGGACCAACAAACATTGTTAAATAATCCTTATATTAAAAGTGCAATGAAGAAGATACCGCCTTTTCGCACGAAATCTTAAAACCCAATTTTTTTGTTATAAAGCATTTCTTGCCATTTTAATGCTGCTGACAGATTTCCAACGACAAAATTGAACTGCTTATTCATAATTTATGCAGCGTTTAATATTTCTGACATTATTTGGAGATATTTTATGGTCAGTATTGTTGGCATATCATAGGTTGTTCAAAACTTTAGCATTACCAATAGTAATTCACTCTAAATAATCCTTATATTAAATGTGCAATGAAGAAGATACCGCCTTTTCGCACAAAATCTTAAAACCCAATTTTTTTGTCATAAAGCATTTCTTGCCATTTTAATGCTGCTGACAGATTTCCAACGACAAAATTGAACTGCTTATTCATAATTTATGCAGCGTTTAATATTTCTGACATTATTTGGAGATATTTTATGGTCAGTATTGTTGGCATATCATAGGTTGTTCAAAACTTTAGCATTACCAATAGTAATTCACTCTTTCCAACCATTTAAATACTTCAGATTTAATTAATCTTTGAGATTAATATGATTCACTGTAAATATTAAAATAAAGCAGGACAGAATGTTCTGCAACTCTGACTAGCTGTTTAATTTCAAAAAGGATTTCTGGTAGTTTTGATGTCCCTGCTACCAATGCTTATGTTTAGTAACTTTATGAGTTCTTCGAGTTGTGCTTTTGAACAAGGTTTTTTTTCAAGACATAATTGAGGTAGAATGTTTACTCAAAAAATATTCTCTGGATCCCATGCTATTTCTGAACCCTACCTATATACTTACTAAACTCTCCAATTTTTCAAATACTCTCTGCACAATGTAAACCAAAAAATTTGCTAGTATCGGTATTTTAAGTATATACGGACTATTAGAGCATTATTTAGCATTTGGCAGTGTAACACATGTAGATTACGGCCATTATTGAGGTAGGTATTATTGTTCAACTAGAATAGAGCGCATTAAACGGTTCGGTAATAACAGGCATTTCATGAGCATAAGGTCTCTCCAATTTTAACTTCGATGACGCGCAAAAGATACTGTCAGTAACACGCGTTATTGACGATTTCCTTGCTTTGGTTTTTTTGAAAATATTTTATTGTCAATAGTAATTTAATTGATTTTTATTTTGAACCTTTTTCTTGCGTTTATCAAATATATTATAGAATTCCTCGTCTACCACCGATGGGACATGCTGCCTAACCTAAACTTGAATATGTACCACCGGTGCCGGTACCTACGCGTCGTCGCAAACGTGGCATAAAAAACTTAAATGAAGATAATTTTTGATCCTATGTCTTTACTGTACAGCTAACATTCTGAACAGTCATCATTGGGAAGTCCTGTTAAGTATTTAGTCCATATAATTAACTGCAACATATTATTTAAACTAACGCCCTTCTTTAACAGTTCAAAGAATCGAAAAGTTGGAAACAATGGCAAATCTAAATTCGCGGATGCGAATTTTCAAGTGCGCATGCGTGTGTTGTGTCATGTAGGCACACAGCTGCTATATGGGAGGAGGCCATATTGACATTTTGCGGTTATCTGCGTTTGTCGTGTAAAATGTTTTTTTTTCTGTGGTATTAATTCATGTAAAACATGTGCGGTTTGTGGAAAAATGTCGGGAAGAAGTACGGGAGGGCCATTCCATAGGTACCTACGTGTATTTTTCTTTATAATTTGTTAATAAAGTTAAGAGTCGTTTATAGATGCCACTAAACACTCTTCATCGTTGTCACAATAAATGTGCACAATTAGTTTTTGAAAAACTACAATTTTATTCCACAATTTGATAAATTTTCACCCAATCAACTAGTTATTAGAAAAAGATATTAGACATTACCCTAAACATTTGACAATTGTCAAATAAAATACTGACGTAACGGAGTATGTTCCAAAACCAAAACTGACGCATGCGCAGTAACCAAACTCCTGTCTACCCGAAAAAGGAACAATAAGAATTAAATCCTGGCAAAAAATTGTTTATTCGCAGCCTTTCGTCAGGATTTTTATTTGCCGTTTATTAATTTATTAAAACCGTAATTTAAAAAAAATATATTTTTTTCAAAATATCATGGTCAGATTTGAGAATAATAAAAGAATAGTATTTGTATCTATATAATAAGGCTATGCTAACCTTGTTTAATTAGTTTTTGTTTGGCAGATACTTCTACCAAATTCATAGCATTAATTACGTCCTGTAAGGTTTTTCCGGAAAGTATTTTGCTAAGAAAATCATTTTTCTCAATTGCTTTCCTTATACTTGCTTCGTCCCTAAAACAAAGTTTATTTTTATTATTTTCTCATATAAATATTTAATGAGCATGAAGTTAGCGAAACACCCATCGCAGATCGAATCGTGACTAGGTGGATAATTTGCCGTTAATTAGTCGTAAATTAGTTCGGTTCGGTTCATTTTGACCGTTTTTTAGGGTGCTAACTTCATATGAAGTTACCGAAGCACCCTCGTAAAAATGGCTTTTATCAAAATCGAATATGGTGGATAATTTGCCGCTAATTAGTGGTGAATTAGTTGTGGAAAAATTAATTTTGTCGCTCTTATTTTTGACCCGTTTTTTGGGTGCTTCGCTAACTTCATATTTTGGCACCCATCGCAAATCGAACCGCTACTAGGTGGATAATTTGCCGTTAATTAGTCGTGAATTAGTTGTGGAATAATTAATTTTGTCGCTCTTATTTTTGACAGTTTTTGAGGGTGCTTCGCTAACTTCATATGAAGTTAGCGAAGCACCCTCGAAAAAATGGCTTTTATCAAAATAGAATATGGTGGATAATTTGCCGCTAATTAGTCGTGAATTAGTTGTGAAAAAATTAATTTTGTCGCTCTTATTTTTGATTATTATTATTATTTTGAAATATGAAGTTAGCGAAGCACCCTGGTAAAAATGGCTTTTATCAAAATCGAATATGGTGGATAATTTGCCGCTAATTAGTCGTGAATTAGTTGTGGAAAAATTAATTTTTTCGGTCTTATTTTTGACCGTTTTTGAGGGTGCTTCGCTAACTTCATATGAAGTTAGCGAAGCACCTTCGTAAAAATGACTTTAGACATGACGTATCAAAATCGAATATGGTGGATAATTTGCCGCTAATAAGTCGTGAATTAGTTGTGGAAAAACTAATTTTGTCGCGTTTAGTTTTGAGTGTTTTTTGGGTGCCTCTCTAACTTTATATGAATTAAGCAAAGCACTCAAAAAACGGTCAAAAATAGGAGCGACGAAATTAATTTTTCCACAACTAATTAACGACTAATTAGCGGCAAATTATCCACAATATTCGATTTTGATAAAAGCCATTTTTACAAGTGTGCTTCGCTAACTTCATATGAAGTTAGCGAAGCACCCTTAAAAACAGTCAAAAATAAGAGCGACAAAATTAATTTTTCCACAACTAATTCACGACTAATTAGCGGCAAATTATCCACCATATTCGATTTTGATAAAAGCCATTTTTACGAGGGTACTTCGCTAACTTCATATGAAGTAGCGAAGCACCCTCAAAAACGGTAAAAAATAAGAGCGACAAAATTAATTTTTCCACAACTAATTCACGACCAACTAACGGCAAATTATCCACCTAGTCACGATTCGATCTGCGATGGGTGCTTCGCTAACTTCATGCTCATAAATATTTAAATATCTGTATATCAATCAATCACTAAACGCCCATGTTGACGTTGGGACACTCAACAGAACTAGATTATTGATCCTATGTGTGTATAGAAATTCCAAGTAGGTATTTAAATAAATGGATGCATGATGGATCTGATACTTTCCTACCGCATTAGCACACGCTAAGTGAACTCCACGCTATATCAGCCTTAAAAGAGTTTTTGTTAATATCTCAGAAACGGAAGCTCCTACAAAGTTTTTAGTAATAACACAAATTATTGAGAAAAATGTGTTCTGCTATATTACGAAAACGCCATATTGATGCCATCCTCCGTTAAAAAGTTAGCATATTTTAAATTTTTAGACTGTCGTTAGCACTAATGGATTTTGAACAAAATTTAACCAGCTCTTTACAGTATTTTTTACTATTTTACTTGAAAATGTTATGAAAATTGTTTTAGCAGCTTAGGAGCTATCGTGGTACGGGCAGCATACACACACTGTTATGTTTAATATATTTTTTATTTCTATTTTATCATGACAATGTCACTCACTCATCAACTACTAGTGATCAATAATAATAATAACAATAACATTACAACTCCCTTTTTTATTCTCTCTTGCTATTCTACTCTCTTTTTTTTTTTTGCTCTTCTATATCTCTCCCTGAGTTTGTGGACATGGTCGAAGATATCTTCTATTTCGTTTTAAAAGTTTTCCACTGGGCAACTTTATTGTATACTGTCTATGTTTAGCTACTTCTACCACAATGCCCACTTTGTCCCATAATTTGGATATTGGATTTTGTATTCTGGCTGTTTCTCCCTTTTTAATTTCAGGTATATCCTTGGCATTTTTGTTGTATGTATTTGCTTGTTTTTGCTTTTGAGCAGTTTTAATATCTTTTAAGGTAGACATTTTTTTCCACTTTAGATCAAAAGCATTTTGACGTGTCGGAATCAGTGACCTCATATCTCGACCATAAAGCTTCTGAGCTGGTGAAAAACCATCATCAGATGGAGTATTTCTCCATTCAAGTAGTCCAGACAAAAACTTATTTTCATTTAGTCTTCCATTTTCTGTGCTTTTAAAAATTAAATCTTTCATTGCACCAACTGCTGCTTCAGCATGCCCGTTGCTTTGAGGGTAATACGGGGTCGATGGACTATGCTCAATGTTCCAATCCTTGCAGAATGATTTGAAATCGTATGCATTATACTGTGGACCATTATCAGATCGAAACCTTATTGGCACACCTGTGTCTGCAAAAATTTTTTTTAGATCTTGAATCATTCTGTTACTAGTAGGATCCTGATTTCCGTAATGACATACTATCGGCCATCCTGAGAATCTATCTACATAGACCATGTAATGTTTGCCCGAACAGACAAACAGATCTGAGGAAACATCAACAAATGGTCGGGGTGGCGGGGAATCAAACATCATAGTTTCTTTTTGTTGAGATGGCTTAACAGTTTGACATGCTTCACAAGAATCAATAAGGTTTTTTATGTCTGAACTCATTGCAGGCCAATAAACCGTGTTTCTAGCTCTTCTTAAAGTTCTTACAATTCCTTGATGTGCATCGTGTAACCGTTCCATAACAATTTTCCTAGCTTCCTTAGGTATTAATAATTGGCAACCCTTCAATACTAACTGATCTTCTATGCTGAGCTCGTTTCTAATATTCCAGAATGGCTTTAAACAATCTTGGAGATCTTTTTTATTGGAAGGAAATCCATTTTGTATTTGTTGTCGTAGACACTGGTATTCCAAATCTTTAGTTGCTACTGCTTGTAACTTTTTTAAAGAAGGATCAAAGAAAATGGAATCAGAATTGTTTATATTCTGTATTTGTTCTGCGATCACTGCTTCTACCATGAGCACTGCATCTTCTCCCAATAAGTCACTTTCAGTTGACATGGCTATAGGTGATCGAGAAAGAGCGTCAGGGATAATATTTTCCTTGCCTTTACACCATTTAGCTTGAAAATTAAAATTAGACAATTTTTCTTTTAACCTTTGAATTCTACAATTTTCAATTTTGTCCAAGGTATAATTATTTAATATTGTTATTAGTGGTTTATGATCGGTTATAATTTTAAAATCTGGTAATCCAAGCAGATATAGTTTGCATTTATGTACTGACCAAGTGATAGCCAATAACTCTATTTCTATCATTGCATATCTGGATTCTGAGTCAGACAAAAATCTGGAGCCACATTGAATCAATTTCCATTTATCGTCATGCTTTTGTAAAAGGATATATCCCAGTCCATTTAATCGAGATGCGTCCACATGCAATTCGGTCTCCAGTAAAGGATCATAATGTCCCAAAATTGGTGGTGAAACTAATGCTGATCTAATGTTTTCAAAAGCTTCATCGTGTTTACTCGACCATATAAATTCGTTTCGTTTCTTCATCAAATCTCTTAAAGGTGTTGCATGACAACTGATTTCTGACGAAAAGTTTCCCAGCTGATTTACTATTCCCATAAATGATCTCAGTTCGGTCAAATTTTTAGGTCTTGGAAAATTTCGAATCGCCTGAACTTTTTTAGGATCAGCTTTTATTCCATTTTGACCAACTATGTAACCTACATACGGAACTTCATTTTGGGCAAAAACGAATTTTTCAGGGTTCAGAGTAATTTTATATTTTCGGCAACGCTCTAATAATTCCACGACTTTCACATAATGGTCTTTAAAAGTTTCGTCATGTAGCAAAATATCATCTACTACTTTTTCCATATTTGACATACCAGCAAGTGCTTCATCACCTCGACGACAAAATTCATCGCCCGAACTAACTAATCCCATTGGCGTTCTTAGAAATTGATAACGTCCCCATGGAGTCAAAAATGTCGTTAACTGTTGACTTTCTTCATCCAAACTTAACTGCCAATATCCACTAGTGGCGTCCAATGTTGAAAAATAATTTGATTTTGTGTCAATATTTGAAACAGCTTCCCAAGGTGCTTTAAATGGATGTAACGGTCTCTTTACATATTTGTTTAACATTGTATAATCAACACAAATACGCATTTTTCCATTTGGCTTCTGGACTATCACCAACGGGCTGACAAAATCACTTGGGGTTCCCTCTACTGGCTTGATTATTGATTTCTTTACCATGTCATCAAGTTCTTTTTTAACTCCTTCCCTCCACGCGTACGGGATTTTTCTCGGACATGATATTGCAAAGGGCACAACATCTTCTTTAAGATAAATATGAACGGGTTTCCCATCCATTGATTTGAGATTCGTACTGGTATCAAAAACGTCGGCGTATTTTTCCAATAATTGACTTTTAAGAGTTTTGGCGTTTTCTTCGTTTATTGGAACCTCACTTAACTTTGCAACATTTAATGATATTGGTAAAGGGTCAGGAAAATCTTTGTGAATTATTCCCAAATCTATAAGAACTTTCCTATCAAGTAAAAGTTCTTTAACATTTTTGCATATTACAATTTTTGTTTCACAACATCTTCCTTGAAGTATAATTTTGCAGTTTATTATACCGATTGTTTCTATAGTAGATCTGTTTGCAGCTTGTAATTTTAAATTCGTTGCTTCTAGTGAGATCTCGTGTAATCGCTTTAAAAAATCTTCTCCAGCCACCGAAACTTCAGCACCTGTATCCGGAGTGGCCTTATAAATAAATGAAGATACTTTTGGATGACACTGTACTTCTATTGTGACTGTTACATGACGTGTCTTGTCCCGCCAATTTTTATCAATACTGTCAATTGAGGTTATTGATAAATGTCCAATATTTGAAGTTTCTTGTTCTTCATCAACAACATTTTTTACACTTTTTTTTAAGCATAAACTAGTAAAATGCCCTCGTAATCGGCATTTATTACAAATTATATTCCTCGCTGGACATTCCAGAAGTGATTTATGCCAATTATTGTTGCATCTACGGCACTTTTTGGCAATATTTTCTGGTTGTTTTGGAACCGCCTTTACTTTCGAAAGTTTTATTTGAGAATTTTCTTCTAGAGTTGCAACTTCTTCGGCTTCGCATAATTTAACTAAAGACTCTAAACTTGCATCTTCTGGAAGTAATCTACATTTTTTGCGAACTTCAGGATCGTAAAGAGATTCAATAATGTGGTCTATAAGGCATGTTTCGTAACAACTGACGCACGGATCGGTAAGTTGAAACAATTTTAATTTTTGTCTGTAAAATGATGTGAACAACTCACCAGACTCTTGCTTTCTGGCCATAAATTGACTTCGTCTCATTCTGTAATTTTCCTTTTTCTTAAAATATTTTTCAAGTTCGTTAAGTATAGTTAAAACATTAGTTTTATTAGGATTATTAATTTTTAAAACTAAACGTAGAACATCCAGCATATCTTGGTCAAATAATGATAAAAGTATTGCATTAACTTGTGGACTACTAACATTTTGCAAACCTTGAATCAACAGATAGTTTTCGAAATTCCTTCGCCAATCAGTATACTGAGCAAAAGAAATATTTTCCATTAATTTTCCTGGAAGTGGAAAATTACCAGTAACTTTTACAATAGGTTGAATAATCTCATCATTATTATCTTCACGCTCTGGTTGATTATCAGTGTGACGTATAGTTTCAGCCGAATTTTCTTTCGTTGATAACATTTTCTTGATTGCTTCTTGAAGCTGTTGTATCTGCAGATTCATATTGGTCTGGAGATTATTTACCATTTCATGGGTATTTCTTTCAATTATAACAATAGACTCCTGAGTTTTTTGTAATGATTCTTCTAGTGAAGTTCGTTCATTAGCTTCATTTGCAGTTTTATTTTGATTTGTTTCTTTCTTTGATTTCTTTGGCGGCATCTTTGTACTTTTTCCCAATATTTCGTAGCTTTTATATTTTATATATATAGTTTATTAGGTTCAAAATCACGACTGCGCCATGTTATGTTTAATATATTTTTTATTTCTATTTTATCATGACAATGTCACTCACTCATCAACTACTAGTGATCAATAATAATAATAACAATAACATTACACACACATGGACCGAAGTCACGACGAAATGGTTAAGATAGGTCAAAAGAAAATACAAAAAACACATTTTAGGTATTATCTTTTAAAAAAAATTTGGTCGAAAACAATACCTTTTCTAACCATTGTTGCCCGGGCTAGAAAGGTAAAAATATATTTGTTAGGAACATATACCTATACATACCTACAATTAAGAATATTTTTCACTTAAATTATCAAATATTTAAAAAAATTTGCAAGTGGGAATTTTTGATAAGGGGTCATAACTCAGGAAACTTGGTTCACTAATATTATTGACGTTTCAACCAGTGTATGAAATTTTGAAATGGGGGAGAATCAGAACATTCATCACTCTCGGTCAGAAGAAATACGGAAATCTAGTTAAATCGCATACGCAATTCGAGTTTCACATGATTTTGAGGAAGTACTTCTTACCATATTATGTATATGCTTCTCACTCATTTAAGAATTCATACACACCACTAACCTACGCAAAATAATTTAGCAGTATTGATAAAAAGTCTTATACCGCGTGAACAAGTCCATATCTGGGGGGCTTAGTTTCTATAAGAGGTCACAAAACAGATGGAGTATAGCATGTATTAATAAGAGACCACGATACGCACGATTCCCGTTGAAAGCCTTCAATCGTTGTCAAAGGTAACAACCTGAATAACAGTTAAAAATACTGCTTGTTTGTAAAAGTAAGTGAATATTATTAATTAAATTATTTACTTTATAATTCAATTAATTTATTTACTTTTAAGAAGAAGCAGAATTTTAAGATATTATTCTACTGTCCGTTTTAAAAACAAGCTTTACAAAAATACTGTTTTCAAAGAGAGTTTGATCGAAAACCTTTCGAAAACATTTTTTTTGTAATATCTCAAATGACGTTTTTTTCGGAAGAATTATTGTTTAATTACATTTTTCTCAAAACCTTTTCTTTAAATTAATATTTTTTCAAAAACGTTTTTGTTAAATTATATTTTTTACAAAAATTATTTCTTTGAGATTGCTTTCCTTTCCTCGTTTTGGGAAATCAAAATCGGTATTATCCTAACCTTCTTAAATTGATGGCAAATATATTGATTAAGTTGACCTTTCGCGAATCGAGTAGCGGCTTATACTGATATTTCCGCTAATCTGGCAACGTTGGTTTAACGCTTTTCTATTCTCCCATGCAATCCTTATGGTCCATACAAAAATCCTACCCCTAGATAAAAGGCTGGCCACGCTGTATAAAATCATACAATTTAAATAATCTTTGTAATGTTCACAGTTATTTGGGGCTTAACCACCAAGATACCTTTTAATCTTGATCAACTATAAATAAATACATATTTTCAAATAATTTTGTCCACTTTTAACTTTTAATAGTAATCCAAAAATCGACCAGTAAATCAACGTTTTCTATTGATTAGATTAAGGCTTTGACGTAAGTGATTAGGATAAAGAATTGTTTGTTTAAAATATCTCAAGATGAACAGATTAATACCTAACATAGAATTTAAGTTATTTTTTACTTGAGTAAAAATTTTTGAAAAGAACACAGACTTCTCAATTATCTAACTATATACAGTGAAACCTCCTATAAGCGGCCACTCACGGTTTCGTCGATTTTGTCCGCTTATTGGAGGTGTCCGCTTTTGAAAGAGAACTGCGAGAATTTAATATATATTTATTAACAATTTCCGCTTCTTGAGTTTTCTGATATTAAATATTTCAGCGATCTTTCATGCTGATAGATGTTCCTTCTGCGAAACGTTAACAACTTCCATTTTTTCACATAAACTAAGAAGTTTTTTACAAGGCGCCATTTCAAACTACCCACCTGAACAATAAAAATAAAAAACAGCAGTCCCGCCATTAAAATATGTTGTAAATACGACAAAAGTGTTTAGTCTTCACAATAAAACGGAAAGAGGTAATTCCCTGGCTGTGCGTTGTTGCCAACAAAATACATAATATTTATGCCCATGTCGTGCAGCTCTCGGTCCCGTTCTCAGATATTCGCGTCCGGTTAAGGGAGGTTTCAGAATTTTTTAACCAAAAAACAAAATTGTCTGCGTCCGGTTATTAAAGTGTCCGGTCATAGGAGTGAATTTTACATGTAAAAAAATAAGGAAAAGCTTGGTTCCAATAAATTTGTGCGCCTAAAGGGAGTGTCCGCTTAATAAAGGTGTCCGCAAAGAGAGGTTCCACTGTACTCTATTCGTTTAGAGGCCTTTATGCACTTTTGGTGTTATTGCAAAGTTGACTCCAAGGGTTGAAAGCCCTTACCTTTAGGAACAAAATTCTACTTATTGGATATCTGTCAAACTTATGCCAAATAAAATATGGCGACTCAAACATGAAAAACAGAAGACTTTTGGAAAATTCACAACTTTTAGATTTTTTAACCGATTTTTTTTAAATTAATTTTATATTATTTAGATTAAAATGCACTTTTAAAAAAACTGTTAATCATATGCATTTTTAATATATCTGACTGAAAAAAAATATATTCCTACATTATGTTTATTTTTCGTGCTTTTGCGTTTTTTTTGAGAAACTGCTAATTTTACAAAAAAATCCTATGTAACTACTATAAACCTTTTCACATGCACAGTGGTTATTAGCGGGTGCGTTTGCTGGTTTAAAATAAGCATAACTTTTTCTCAGTATACTAAAGAATATTTTGATGTCAAAAAAATACTTTTGTTAAAATATAAACCGTTTTTCAAATATGTCGCTTCTAAGTGTTCGACGCCGCATCGTAAGTAATATTTAAAAAAAAATTAAATAATAAAAATATTAAATTAAAAATATCTAAAAATTAAAAATACATTTGGCACTTCCACTGACCGAATTTCATCTCTAAGTGTTACAACATTTTTTTCTGCCAAATAATTTGAATATTTCGATCTCAGAAACGGTTAGAGGATTTTATGAGGAAAACCTTTTTGGCTCAAAGATATTTAGGAAACTACTGGGTTCACTCTGTACAAACTGTGTCTATATAGTAACTACAGGCCCTGGATACATTAAAGACTAAACTATCTCTGATATTATAATTTATAATTATTATGGAACTTACTCTGGGCTTTTTGGATATACAGGAAGTTCTTCTTGAGCGGTGGCTTCAGCATCAGTAATTGGAGCATTGACTTGTATACCAGAACGTCTCCTATTCGATACTCCTTCTGTGTCGTTTTCTTCAACGGAGGGCCTTTCTTCTGAACCACTACCTTTGTACAAAATTTAAATCACTTTAAAATTCTAAAAATCTTTAAATTTAGAATTTAACCCCAGGAGACGCGGCTATGTTTAATAATTTGTATTTTCTTGCTTTAAATTTTAAAAATATATTTACATTGTTTTTCCAAGATTTTAGAATAGAATTTTAAAGAAATATTGCATTATTTGGCACCAAGGCCCAAGACCGTGTCACGGGACTTCCTTGACTTAATGAATAGAAGATGCATTGTTGCTAAGTAGTATAGTTTGTACGAGTTGTTGGTGATTAAATCGAACCACTTATTCTTTATTATAGCCTAAAAAAATTAAACTATAAAATAGAGAGCCCTTACCGGAATTCTGCCTGGAATATAATTCCTCATCTTCTAGATCTCCAAAGGATGAAGCTGCTGATAAACTTCCAGGTGTGGAAGGAACTGTCAATAGAGAGTCATTACTGAGAGGAATTGTCTCTTCTTGTTTTGTTATGTTTAACTCTAATTTTGTTACTGTTACTGACAAACTAGGTTCTGAGGATGATGGTGGTATAGAAACCTCAGGTAGTTCTGTCTTGTTTTCAGGTTGTACCTTAAGTTATATCAATTAAACTATATCAGTGCTACAAAGATAAACGTCTAATGTACATGAATGTAAAATAAAAAAAATTACATATATATTTATATTTAATGTAAAAACTATACGTCTAATAGATTCAAGTGAAATAAATAGCAAAGAAAATGGTTTACAGTTTTACTTACCAGATGCGTTTCTGATTGAGATTTTTGCTTTAAAATTCCATGTGGCGCCGGTGGTGGCTCGATGTTTTGTTCACCATTAAATATGCTAACAGAGGTGTCATGGAATCGAACTTCTGCTGAATTATCTACATTTTTACTGCTAAAAACAAAAAAGGTTAAAAATATCAGGTTCATTTATCTCACCGTGATTATGTTTTTTGTTCTTGTTGAAATATATCCAGAAAAACAAATTGGTATTTATACTTCTCTAATGAATTTCTACTACTACTATTATGTCGGTTTAGACCGTTTTTCTACGTCCGACACCTATTCTCGACCTTCTTCGATCCTGACAATCATCTTCTGTCAGGTTTTTTTTACTCATTGATCTTTGGATTGACTGTTGTCATTCTAGTTTAGGATGCCCTCATTTTCTGCGCCCTATTGGTTGCCATTGTGGACAGGCTTTCGTAATCTTTCGTCGTTTATCCGTTGCACACGTACCATATCAATTGCCTTTTAGTAATGTCATCCGTTATGCTTTCCTTGATTGCCATTATTTCTTATATGGTCTGTTCTAGACATTCTCATTGGTCTTCTTATTGCATCCATTTCGACAATTTCCATTTTTGTTTTGTATTTTTCTGTTACGCGACAAGTCTTTATTCCATACAACAGCGTGCTTTTCACCATTGATTCATATATGTTAAATTTTAGACTCTTTGTTATCTCTCTGCTCCATAAAATACCATTAGACATTCAATAACCTTTTTTGCTTTCACTATTCTTTTTTTCAGTTTTTCACATTCTGTTCCTGTCGTATCAAATGTGACACCCAAGTATACATTGCATGGAGATATGGTTTATCAATTGTCTAGTTCTAACTCACTTGATTCGTTTCCAATACATAAGTACTGTGTCTTGTCCACGTTCACCGTTAACCCGCACGTTTGGTATTCTTCAGGTAACTTTCTTATCATATACTCCATGTCTTTTTTATCAATAGCTACAACTACTTGGTCGTCAGCAAACTGTAGTGTGTATATGATAAATCGGCCGTTAAGTTGTATTTCCTTGTCGTGTACTTCTTACCAGGAATTCTTTTGAAAGTCGATTTCCAATTTTAATTTTAGATTTTGACACTTTGTATAGTTCTTTTAACGCTTTTATGTATGTATGATTTGTATTAGTTTGCTCTAAAACTGTCCATAATTTTTCTACTGGAACGGTATCATATGCTTTTTGTAGGCTTAGTTAGGGTTAGTTACAAAGGGAACATGAGTCTCTATATTTCTGGCACTCCTTTTGTCAATTCATTGTTTAAGACAAAAAACATTATCACTACAAGATCTGGCTGCACGAAACCCACTTTGCGCTTCTTCTTCATGAAAATCATTCTCTATTAGATCTCTAAGAATCCTACCGTACAATCTACTTAGAGTACTGGTTACTGAAATTCCTTAGGTACTAGATGTCCGTTTATGCAATGACTAATTATATATGTGAGATTTTCTAATAGTTTCTCTGATCCATATTTGAGCATTTCAGCGTATATTCCCCCATGTCCGCTAGCTTTTCCGGATTTAAGCTTTTTAATACTATTTTTATCATTTCTTTTTCGATGATTACTTCGTCTCCATGTACTCCTATGTCTCTTCTCTAACACGCTGACAGATATTCGGGTCTCGTTTCCTGCAGCAGTCCCTTGTAGTGTTCTGTCCACTGTTCGGGTTTGATGATCTGAATGTTTACGTTTTTTTTTGTTGGGTTTTTTACTGTAGAAATGAATTTCCATACTTCAGAACTCTGCCTACCTCCTACGTGTGTATTTATGTCGTGGCATTTGCGCTCGAACATTTTATTTCATTCATCTAATGAATTAACGCACTAATAACTTATGGGTATTTATATTTTAAGATATGAATGAATGAATTAATGGAGTTTTGTAAGCGCTAAAATTATCATGCAATAAGGCCACCTTGCTGCACCAGTTGTTCCGCACTCTCAACCGTTTCAGCCACCCGCTACACTACTAAGAAAGGAGCAGATTTTCCTGAGCTAAAACTTTCTAATATCGCTAGCAAATCTGAGTGCTTACCAAAAAAATTCAAGGAACCCGTGCTTACACATAATCGCAAATGTGACTCTCTTATCATGACGAGTACATGCGCACTCGGTTAAGATATGTAGAGGGGATTCTTCATCCATCAGACGCCATCGACACTCCGAGTCTTTAACGATTGCCAGAACGCTAAGATGCTTATTAAGGCAACATATAAAAGTCCTCTCATTAGTCTCATGTCTTTTCTACCGAGTGTGAGCAAGGACCTCGACCTGGAGGCGTTCACCTCCCCTATAAGGAGTTTTCTTTCATGTCTTCCCAGAGCAATCGAGAGCTCCTGAGTTAACCACTATGCATTCAGTTTCAATTGGATCTGCTAATGATCCCATTCTGGCTAGTTGGTCAGCCTTCTCGATTTCAATATTAATATTACCCCCATGTCCTGGAACCAAGAGGAGATCAACCTTGTTATGTCCTGCCCGAGTTTTAAGTATATCCCTACGTCTAGCTTTTCAAGATATTACAAACAAATTAAACAATATATTTTAAGGAAATTTATTAAATTGTAAACTAGAAATTAAACGACCATGAATAGCTTATGAACTTAACATTGAATTAGTTATTTTTTTCTTACCTGTTTTTCTTATTGTGTTCGCTTAAACTAAAGTTACTTGTAGTCGTGCCATTTAGTGGTCTTCCATTAGTCTCTCCTATGGGCTTAATGGTAGGGCGTCGAATTGGTGATGCCACTTCATTGGAAGGTTTGAAGTGATGATTTATAGTATAGCTTTCGCTTTTCCTGCAGAAGCAGCCTGGCATCTTAAACTTTAAAGAATATTTACTATATAGGGTTAAACAAAAAAGTGTTAATTGATAGCTATTTAAGAATGGACAAAGCTCAACAGAGAACAGCTGTTAAAGCGAAAAAAGACACGAATTTAAAAAACAAAGTGAGGAGACACAAGTAGATAAGACAAATTACGTGAAAAGTGTAATATCTAAGGAAGAAAGGGCCATCTATAAATATACATAAAATAGAAGACCAGAAAAAAATCTATATATTTAGCCTTCTTCGATCCATCTTTGAACATAAGCCTCCCTTAATATTTTTCATTATTCACTGTCTGTTACCGTGTTCATGCATCTAGTTCCCGCATGTTTCTTCAAATGGTCCGCCCATTTCATTTGGGTTCTTCCCTTAAATCTTTTATTTTCTCTTCTCTTCTCCAGTTTACAACAGACTTGTTTCCTCGATCGTCTTTCTGTATATTATTATGGCAAATTTCCATTTTAATTTTGCTGCCTCTCCTCTAAAATCCCTTTTTTTATCTGTTAGCTTTACATATAACATTTGTCTTTCCATTGATCTTTGGGCTTTTGTTACCTTATCAATGTTTGATTTCAGACCTGGAGTCTGGGATCCAAATGTGAGTACTGAAGGATACTTTGGTTATACAATTTCGTTTTGAAGCACTGAGAATATTTTTTAATATGTAACTTAATTTATCAAACGCTGCCCAGGCCAGTCCTACTCGTCTCTTGATATGAGCCGTTTGGTTTTATTTATTTAGTTTAATAATTGTCCCAGATACATGTATATTCCTCTACTTGTGTTCTTTTTTTCTTGGTTTATACTGATCGTGAGATTGGTGTGTGTTATTATTTTAGTTTTAGTGTATATCATAGTCAAGTCTATATTTTTAGCTGCTGTATTCATTTCTTTCAGTATTTTTATCAGTTGTTCTTTCTTATTTGTTACTAAGTTGATATCATCAGCATATCTTAGATTTTAAAACATCTTCTACGATCTGGTTAAATAGTTTAAAGAATAATGTGTCGCTTTGTCTGATACCTCTTCTTTTGCGGTGCCTTTGTGGATTTTGATTAATATTGTTGCTTCGCTATATATATTGGCTATTAAGTCTGTATATCTGTGATCTATTAGGCTACTAATTAAAGATGCTTTTACTGCCCACTTTTCGAAGTCTATAAACGCAATATATAGTGGAATGTTGTATTCGTTGGCTCGTTCTATTAGGATTTTCGTGGTTAATAGGTGGTCAGCTTTACTGATGACACATTTTCTAAAAGTTGCTTGTTCTTTTAATTGATATTCGTCAAATGTTGTTGTTAGTCTAGCTGTTAATATTTTCATGTTACAAGCTCATAAATTACATTGAGGAGTATATAGTTCGATAGTTTTTTAGGTCTGCTCTATTGCCTTTCTTGTGTCGAATAATGGTTACGGATTATTTCCAGTTGTTTGGGATTATTTTTTGTTTTAGTATTTTATTCAGGAGAAGATAAAGGGTATTAACTACAGCTTACTATGGTACTTTAGCATTTCTGCTCTCTTTATTTCCGCATTGCTTATTTCATAGAAATAAAATTTCGGACTTCCATTGTCTTTATTTATTTTAAAACACGACGTTTCGGTTAGTAAGTATCTCTAACCGTTATCAAGTGTAAACAGTTTACACTTGATAACGGTTAGAGATACTTACTAACCGAAACGTCGTGTTTTAAAATAAATAAAGACAATGGAAGTCCGAAATTTTATTTCTACACAATCATTGTCTACGAGTTTCAAACAAAGAGCTTATTTCATGTTGCAATTCTGACTTTATGTTCTTTATTGGATGTTCTTTATGGTATTTCACCATGGTACCCTTTTGGTTTAATGTAATTCTGTATAGCGGTCTGCTATTTATAATATTCTCTTTAACATTAGTTTCTACGCCGTTGATATATTTTATTTTAATTATTTTATATTTAACTCGGTCTTATAGGTATTTCATTATTCTGTCATTTTCTATATTTCTCTCAACTTTTATTTCTCTTTCTTTTTTATTTTATTTTTTATTTTTCTTATAGTTCTTCCTTTTTTTTTCCAGGTTTCGGCTTTTTTCCATTGGCTTCTTACTTTATGTAACTTCTTTCATTACTTTGGTCATAGCTCTTCATCTTTTTTCAACTGAATAAATAAGTGCTGGTGATGGGAATAAAAGTTTGAGAGTATAACCTATTAATGTAATTTTTGCCGATGAACAGACATTTATAGTTGGCAGACAATAAGATTTACACTACGATGTTTAGAGAACTAACAGAAAAAATATGAACTATAAGGATTAAATTAAATAAAAATAAAACACAGTATCTCAAGTCAACTTAAGTTAACTCAACTTAACTTAAGTCAACTTCACTTTATTGTTATAAATCATATAAAAATAAAAACAGCAACGTCCAAACTTAGAATAGGTATTAAAGCAAAAAATAACTGCTCCTTAAATATTTGTAAATTTTCAACTTTATTGATTACATTCAGTATTTCAAAAGCCATTATTGCTCAATAAAAAGGCGATTTCTCATAAAACGAAGATCTGTATACTGGTAGAACAAGATTCTGTCTATTTATAGTAAAAATTTGTATTTACTTCTTCAGAGTAAAGATAATGACTTTCTAAGCATCCGAGGCAGATTCCCAAAATGAAATGCTGTGATATATCAATAATTGAATTATGTAAAATAAAATATTTTTAAACTGTTGAATTACATTATATCTCTTAATCTCCTGATAATAGCACAATAGCCGTTTAATTTAGTTGCTAAATTTAGAATGTGGGTATTCCAAGTTTTAATTCAATCCAACGTTTGTGATGCAAATTTTTTGCCATTTAATGGGACGTACGTGAAGAAAGAGTCAGTTCCAGTTATTCTGAAGGTCGTCAAGATAGTTTTCTTATTATTATTATTATAACTAAAATAAAAACTAAAACATTTTCAGAAAATAAAAACGCCATTTTGAAGAATGAAGTATGATTCTATCCGCCATCTTGAATCTAATCTTTTTGCCATTTAATGGGACGTACGTGAAGGAAGAGTCAGTTTCAGTCATCCTGAAAGTCGTCAAGGTAGTAGTTTTTTTTAAATCCAAGGTAGTTTAAGTCCGCTTTAACCTTCTGGCCGTTTATAGAGCATAAAGAAGCATGTTCCTAGAAATAAGCAGTAAGGACCACCATAGTTAAGTCCGCGAAATAAAACATATCTTTGGAAAGCAACTGTTTACTTTCTAGATATTTAGTATGATTTTATAAGATTAGAACTACCCCTCCCCCCCCCCCCGTATCCCACATGACTTCATGATGTACACAGCTTATTATGAATTATGGTATCGAAGGCTTGCAGAGGTTAAAAAAATAGCCCATAAGTCTCTAGAAAGATCTGTGTGTCGGAGACTGGGAAGATACCATGTCGAAAATGCCGCGTCCAATTTTGTTAAAAAAACACGTGAAAGTTCACGAGATCTCGTAGGTATTTCCTGCGAATTATGAAACACCACATTCTAATGAAATTTTACGAAAGTTCACCAGTTTAAAATACATATATTTAAACCGTTAAAAGTTTATGAGAACCGAAACACCTAAAAGTGGTGTTTCATAATCCGTAGAAAATACGAGATCTCATGAACTCTTAAAACTGGAAACTCATAAAATATTCTAAAATCAAGGAAGAAGGAAAAATGTACTAGTCAAATATTTTAAATCCTTATCGAAAAACTTAGTTTAAAACTCCTTGAAACTGGAACCTACTTTAAAACATTATTCAAATATGATATTTGCTTTCTAGACTGGTTACTCATCAACACTTTTAAATTTTTTCACAAAAATTTGCTTATCAAATCGCATATTTCATTAAATCACTTAAACCCTTATGAAAAAATTGGTTGTTAAAAACGTTTTGAAACTGAAAACTCATAAGATCTTTTAAAATCTAATAGAAAACATAAAAAAATAGGTAGTCAAGTCTTTTTAAAACGAGATACTCTAAAATCTTTTAAATTCTAATAGCAAAGCGCGCTTGTAAAATCTTACCAAAACTGGTCAATATTGTGTTCTTTAATTCTCAATAAAACTTTTAAGTTCTTATAAAAAAATTAAAACATTTGCTGGCCAAAACTTCTTAAACATGGACACTCATAAAATCTTTTAAATACAAATAGAAAAAATAAGATAAATTGCTAGTCAATTTTTTTCCCTGTTCAATTCTTGTACATACAGTAAAATCGTATAGAAATACTTGCACAATCTCTTCGCGCTAAAAATTTTCTCCTCTTAAGATCTCTTAAATTCTTTTGAGTTTTCAACAGCCACAATTAAGACTTGTAAAGCCTAATCAGATCTCGTTAGTTTTCATATGGCATAAATTGTTTCCTTGTCAATACTTGGCAAGTCAATTAGTTGTTTTCAAGCGGTTTTTTTGGCAGGGACTGATGAATTACGCCTAAGATACCTAAAGAAATGGAAAGAATCTTACTATATGTTAAACATGGTATCAACAGAAAGAAAATTGCAGCGAGTCATAAATAGATCAGTGCAGCCCTGTTATGACTATTTATCTCTTTCTCAGACGATGACAGTTAGACAGCAAGGTAGTTGCAAAAGTTGCATAGTGAGAAATAGTAGAGTAAATTTGTAAAATAAACCTGCAAAAAGGGTATATTTTTTTATATTTGGCATAGTAGTACCTAACACCAAAAGCTAAATTTTCATTCGAGGATCCCCGATTTTCCGGCCTCAGAATCCAAGATGGCGGCTGCCAAAGTTATGAAAAAAAATGATTTCCTTGTTTTAAGAGCAATTAAATTAATTTTGATAAATTTACTTTAAGTGGCATATACTCAATGTAAAAATGTAAAAAAAATTTACACCTGTCACTGCAAAACAAAATGGCGACTATATTTTTAAAAAATCGTTTTTCTTCGATATTTTCTTTATTTTTTATGCGATATTTATTTTTAATACCTCATATTAAAGCTACTGACCAGTTCTTTAAACCTGCTTAAATGAAATGATAAGTTTCCCAGCCGACACAAAGATGGCGCCTAATTTGTCAAAAATAAAAGAGACCTTTACAACCAGTAGACCAAATTAAATTTTTACAAAAAATGTTTTTGGATTTTATCAGTAGTAAGCCAGATTTTGTAAAAATTTATAAAAAGTTACAATTTGACATTTAATATTTTAAAATGGCGGCCGATGTTCAGATAAAAAAGTAATTTTTTTGTTCTTGTTTGACACAACTAGTATTCCGTGTAATATATTGATTTATACTAAATGGGGGTCGCCGATTGTAAATATTTCATAATAAATGACATATATCTATTATTATCCAAGATGGCGGCGGTCAAAATATAAATACAACAGTATCTTTTTGGTTTACCAAATCTTTTTACCAAGATATATAGTTTTATATTAATCTTAATTAGTTTTAAATTGTAATGTAAAAAAAAATAGAATTTATTTATTTTTTAAAGATGGCGGCCGAAAAAGTAAAAAAAAAACATTTTTGTCTATTTTTTTCGAAATTTAACAAACAAAACTGAGAAAACCAAGACATCTCGTTAAACAAAATACAGATGTTTTAAATATGTCAAAAAATTTGACATATATCACGTGCCGG
The DNA here is from genome assembly GCA_963576565.1 of Aspidapion aeneum. NCBI lineage: Eukaryota > Metazoa > Arthropoda > Insecta > Coleoptera > Brentidae > Aspidapion > Aspidapion aeneum. Next base: position 205,656,617 of record OY755038.1, read on the forward strand.
GTGATTTGAATAAATTGACATTTTACTTAATAGCTATCTCCGTTAATATTCATCTGACAGTACGTTTAAATTAGCAAAGTTAAATATTTTTTTCTAAATCATCAGAATCTTATGTCAAAAATGACATATGTCATACACTTGTCAAACTATTAACATATGGTTTATTTTTTTAAATAAAACAACATGTTTAATTTATAGGGCTTCTTTTTCTGATTTCAAAAATATATATGTTGACATCTAGTCCAGCCGTTGTGGAAATATTTGCATTTTAAAAATTATATTCATTAACAAAATGGCAACATCCTTATCGTTTATTTAGGTTATTAAAATACAAATATTTCAATAACGGCTGGTCTAAATGTCAACATATTATATATTTTTGAAATCAGAAAAACGAGTCTTATCAACTAAAAATATTATATACAGGGTGTTTTATTTAAAAAAATAAACCATATGTCAAAAGTTCGACAAGTGTATGACATATGTCATTTTTGACATCAGATTCTGATGATTTAGAAAAAATTATTTAACTTTGCTTATTAAAACATTACTGTTAGATTAATATTAATGGAGATAGCTATTAAGCAAAATATGGTCAATTCAATCAAATCACCCGGTACGTGACATATGTCAACTTTTTTGACATTTTTAAAATATCTGTGTTTGTTTACCGAGATGTCTTGTTTTTTCCAGTTTTTTTTGTTAAATTTCGAAAAAATAATCAAAAATTTCATCTTTAAAAAATAAATAAATTATATTATTTTTGTACATTATGACTTAAAGCTAATTAAGAGTAATATAAAACTACATATCTTCGTAAAAAAATACCAAACCAAGAAGATAATGTTGTTTTTATATTTTGAAAGCCGCCATCTTGATTAATAATAGACATGTGTCATTTATTATGAAATATTTAAAATCGGCGACCCCTATTTAGTATAAATCGATATATTACACGGCAATACTAGTTCTGTCAAACAAGAACAAAAAAATAACTTTTTTATTTGAACTTCGGCCGCCATCTTAAAATTTTTAATGTCAAATTGTAAATTTTTTGAAATTTTTACAAAACTTGGCTTACTAATGATAAAATCCAAAAAAAAAAAAATTTTTATTTCATTTGGTCTACAGGATATAAAGGTCTCTTTTATTTTTGACATATTAAACGCCATCTTTGTGTCGGCTAAGAAACTAATAACTTTTTTTCATTAGGTTTAAAGAGCGGGTCAGTGGCTTTGATATGAGGTATTAAAAATAAATATCGCGCAAAACATAAATAAAATATCGAAGAAAAACGATTTTTTTAAAATATAGCCACCATTTTGTTTTAAAGTGACAGGTGTAATTTTTTTTAACATTTTTGAATTAAGTTTATCAAATTTAATTTAATTTGTCTTAAAACAGGGATTTCATTTTTTTTTAACTCTGGCAGCCGCCATCTTGGATTCCGATGCCGGAAATTAGGGGATCCTCGATTGAAAATTTAGCTTTTGATGTTAGCTACTACCTCGCTAAATATAAAAAAATATACCCTTTTTGCAACTTTTTATTGAAATACCCTACAAATTTACTCTACTAAAACGGGAGACAAGTTTAAACTAGCATCAAATTCAAGTTAACTACTAAAGTCTAATCATAATCTACTAAGCAAGTGTAGAGCCAATTTTGTCGTATGGAGCTCTCAGAGTGAAACAAAAATGTTAGACGCTTCGAAGAGAGATTTTCTTAGACTTAGAAACACATATTCCAGACTAAAGTTAAAAGTAATTGGACCACATAATTTTTTTTATTTTACTTTAAATTTAGTCCGTCTTTGGTTTAGTGACTATCTATTAAATATTTTTAATAAGATGTCGTTATTAAAACCTCTTTGTTAATAAAACCCATACTTTAAAAAAATTCTTTGAACTCCCTCAATTGGGTGGACCAGATCTTCCATATTCCAGTATTGGTAATACTGGACTATCAGATAAGTACATACTTACTTCAATATTAAGACTTTTAGTACTTCTACAAATGAACCCAGCAACTTTTTGGGAGCTCTCAATTTTGGAAATAATATGTGATGAAAATGAAAGATTAGCATCGAAGGTTATACCCAGGTCTTTTTGTTCAGATACACGTTCTAGGTTTTCATTTATTAAGTTTTTGTTAGGACTAAATGACAAACAAAAGCATTTACACAAATATAAATAAAAACTGTTTTCCTGGCAATATAGGGCTGTGTCCTGAAATTCTCTTTCAAATGTTTTAATCCTCCAATAAGAAAACTTCAACAAACAATTGAAAGTCATCGGCAAATGCCAATGATTCCAAATTTTTTACCTTAGAAATAATTTTGTTGAAGGCAATAATAAAAAGAAGTGGTCCCATATTGACCCTTGGGGCATATCACAAGAACTTACATAAATAGTAGACCTACTACCTGTTAATTCTACAAAACGATATCATTTACTTTATACACTTACAGGTAAATGCAAAAGTTGCATAGTGAGAAACGGTCCTTATACACAGAAAAAAAGAAGTTCTTCAGTTAAGAAAAGTAGTTTTCTTGAAAAAATTATTTTGACCCAAAAGCAAAAGTCTCCGAACAAATTGTTTTCTTTTTATCTAAGCAAACCGCTTGTTTTGGGGAAAAAAATTGTCTCGGTAAATTGTTTCGGTTTAAAACAAACTGCCTTTCGCGAAGAAAAAGTGGTTTTGAAGCAAGATATAAAATGTCTTACTAATATATTCTTAGCACAAATAAAGCTTTACTTTGTGTCAAGACTTTTAATTTTTTCACTCAAAGTATCCGGCATCTCAAAACGAAAATGGCGATTTATTCCATAATACTAGAAAACACAAAACAAGAAAGTTGCCGCTTCCATTCAAAACAAATTAATTTTCTTAGATAAAGGCAACTTTTATTTTCATCGGAAACCAGCAGTTTAAGAGAATAGTTTTTTTTGTTAAGAAAATATCTTCTCCGTGCATAGGAAAGCAGATTTTTTCTTGGATGAAAGCAATTTGCATTCACTGAAGACATTTTTTTTTCTGTGTAGGGGTTAAAAATAGCATCAATTCAAATCCACTGCTAAAATCTAATCATAATCTACAAAGCAAGTGGATTTTGACGTATGAAACTCTCAGAGTGAAACAAAGAATATTAGACGCTGCGAAGACAGAGTTTCTTAGTCTTAGAAACACATATTCCAGACTAAAGTTAAAAGTAATTGGACCGTATAATTTTTTTAAATTTTGTTTTAAATTTAAGGTAGTTGTTATTTACTTACTTGTAGGTTCGAATAAAATAGCAAATTCTATAAATCACAGCGTCATAATCGCACTATAAAAGTAATCATACCACATTCACACCCACTTATTTGAAAAATAAACTAAAGCAGCTAAAAAAAAACTGCTTCAATTATTGCAATCTCAAAATCATATTCCACGACAAGAAGATTAGATAAAAAATTTAAAATGATTAATTGTTATTATTGTATGGGATTGTCATGATAAATTTTATAAAATAAACAATACTTAATAAATTATTGTATAGTCAATTATGTGTATATTGGGACCCCTTTTTAAAATTGACATTAAAGTAGATGAAAAATCTAAGTTTTGAAAATTTTGGGCCCAGTAGTTTTTTTTAAATAAACTTTTGAAAATTAAAAAATTCTCAAGTTTTGCTCTTACTCACATAGCACAATCACGTGTTTAACACGTAAAAAAGGCTTGAGAAAAAAAACGTTGATTTTAAAAGCTGCTAGAAGAAAACGTTTATTTCATATATTATGAAAACAAGCTTAATAGGTCATTCATTAACGTTATAAAAAATAACGTTGCTAAAAACTGCGTTGTAATAGCGCTATTATCAAATAAAAACAGCACTGTTTTTACGTTAGTTTCAAGTGGCTTTTATCAACGTTAAAATCACATTAGATTCACGCCTTTTCTACACGACTTTTAAAACGCGACTTGCATGACTTTTCTACCGAATAATTTTGAGATTTTACTAGCAGCAGCGCCACCTATTGTCGGCATTTTTCACTTTGACGAAATCTATCAGGCAGTGCTTTACTCTAAAAACCTGAAACCTACCTAAAGAAACTGATCCCTGATCCTTTACGATCACGACGCATCAGTCATTTAACCTGATAAAGACACATTAATACTCTGTGAAAGTGTTTACTGTTAAAAAATCTTGTTTAGCTTTTAAAAAAAAACATAATGTAAATAGATAGATATAATATTTTGTCTTGCCTTGAGCGCCATCTTTAAAATTGTCTTGAAGTTGTATTCTTAAACTAGTGAACTTTTATAACTTCATTTCGCGTCTCTTTTAAATTAAAAAAATGTTATTAAAAAGACGTGACCAAAAAAGTCGCAGAAAGGTTTTAGAAGGCTTAATCTAATGGCGTTTTAGAACATGTTGTGGATTACTTTTCAAGTGTGAATTTGGTACATGAAAATAACGAGGGTAAAAAACACGTTATATACACAGCACCAGAAACTTCAGCAAAAAGTTGATTTTTATAGCTTGATTTCTCCTTGTTTTAAATATTACATGGTATAAGGTTGTTTTCAAGTAAAAAAAGACTATGTTATTTTTGTTCACGGTAATTTAATGTTGATGTGATTTTTGTGCTATGTGGGTACATAGGTATAGAAAAATAGGAATATCTCTAAAACTACTTTACAGAAATCTATAAGTGATACCTTTTGGGAAAGATATTTTAAAGACCTTGTATCACATGATACATTTTAAAAATAAAATTTTTGAAAAATTATTTTTAATTTTTTTTAAAAACAGCATTTTTTATTTTTTTACTAAGGTCTTTAAAAGACCTTTTAAACGAGGTATCGCTCATGCATTAGAGACATCCTTATTTTTCTATACTTATGTAAGAGCAAAATTTGGTAATTTTATGATTTTTAAAAATTAATAACAAAAATACTACTCGACCAAATTTTAAAAATTTAGATTTTTCATCTACTCTATGAACAAATTAAGTTTACCGAAAATTATCCAAATCGGAGAGGGTGTTTGCTAAACCCCTGGTTGATTTCATATGAAACGACCTAAAAGCAACTTAAAACAAAATGAAAAGGCATGTTGTTACCCGTATGATTTTTATACCGACTGGTCCACTTATCTAGGAAGATACGTTGGAATACGCCCAATTTATTAGTCCCATGCCAAAGAAGATGTATCAACATCTTCTTTGCCCATGCATTCTTCGAGACAGCGAACGAAAGATGATGGTTTCCACGGTATATTTTTTGAAACATGGGTGACTCCTGACTACGAAAATATATCTTGGCCTCCCCCCCTTTAAGTCATACCCCCTCCACACCCTTTCAAACCCTTAAAATTGATTCATGAATATCTCAGCAACCAGCAGTGATAGATTAAAAAATTTTTCACTGTAATTTGTGTAGTGATCTCTAGAATATTTTATGTATGGACACTCTATTGCATATCTCGAAAACTAAACAAGTTATTAAAAAAACTTTGTATTTTTAAAAAAACAAAATTTTTTATTTTTGTCCATATTTTCTAAACCAGACGAATATAAAAAAAGGGTTGGTATAAATATTTTTTCAACGTTTTCGCTCTTTTCAAAAAGGTATAAATCTGTGGGGTTTTGTTACCTCCACTCGCAATAGTACTTAATGAAATTATAACTAGTAGATACATCACTGCCTATTGAAAAAATATTTGTTTTCTCGTAAAAGTGTTATATTTTTTTTGCTAAAATCGGTCCCCATATTTAGTCTTTGGGCAGGCCTACGCCCGATTTATTACTTACACAGTACAAGTACAGTTACAACCCACATAACACAAAAAACCCATCAACGTTAAATTCACATGAACAAAAATAACAAAGTTATTTTTTACTAGAAAACAACTCATACCATATAATATTTATTTTGTTAAATCTACATGCTTAAAGATACCTTAAAAACAAGGAGAAATCAAGCTATAAAAATGTACTTTTTCTGAAGTTTCTGGTGCAGTGCATATAACATCTTTTTTACCCTCGTTATTTTCATGTCCCAAATTCACACTTGTAAAGTTCTCCACAACATGTTCTAAAACGCCACTAGATTAAGACTTCTGGAACCTACTAACTTTCTGCGTCTTTTTTTATCACGTTTTTTTTTAATAACATTTTTTTTACTTAAAAGTGACGACAAAGGAAGTTATAAAAGTTCACTAGTTTAAGACTACACCACTTCAAGACAATTTTAGAGATGGTGCTCAAAGCAAGACGAAATATCTATATATACATTATGTTTTTTTTAAAGCTAAACAAGATTTTTTTAACAGTAAAAACTTTCACAGAATATTAATGTGCCTTTATCAGGTTAATAACTGATGCGTCGTAATCGTGAAGGATCAGGGATCAGTTCCTTAACAGGTTTTTTTGAGTTTAGAGGCATAAGCACTCCCTGATAGATTTCGTCAAAGTGAAAAATGCCGACAATAGGTGCCGCTGCTGCGAGTAAAATCTCAAAAATATTCGGATTAAAAGCCAGTCGCGTTTTAAAATTCGTGTAGAAAAGGCGTGAATCTAATGTGATTTTAACGTTGATAAAAATCACTTGAAAATAACGTAAAAACCGAGGGGTGGCGCGGTATTTCCTTTTGGTGTACAGGTTAGGGGAAATACCAGGTAATACTTGGGAAGTACTGGGAAATATACTAGGAAATAGCATTGAAAATACTAGGGGGGGGGGGGGAATACTAGGAAATACCATTGCTAGGGAAATACTAGGAAATACCATTGCAATGAATGACCTATTAAGCTTGTTTTCATATATGAAATAGACGATTTTTTCTAGCAGCTTTTAAAATCACCGTTTTTTTTCTCACGTATTTTTTACGTGTGTTGTACCAGTGGCGCACCCAGGAATATGTCTTAGGGGGGGGGGGGGGCGAAGCCTCATGATGTCCCATTCCTGGGTACGCCCATGATTGTGCTATGTGGGAAGTAGCCCCCCTCTTCTTGGCCTGGGGCTGCCACTGTATGGATTCTTGTTGTCAGAATGGCCCTGGCTGCCAAGGAGACCCAAACGAGAATTTACGAAGAAGAAATGAAGCAGTCAACTTTTAAAAGGTCCAAAAATAATTTGAATCGACCATAGATTTATACAGTGTGTTTCACAGAAAACTTAAGAAAGCTCTTTACTGGAATTTTTTTATGAAATTGGGAACAACCCTCGAACACGTCAATTTTGTTTGTGACTATCTATAGACTATTAATAATCTTGTTTTGGACTATCTTAAAACATTTATAGCGCGCACCCCCTTAAGGGGTACACTTTACCCTGGTATGTCTGATAAGAAAAGTGTCATCGTGGTGTAGTGGTAGCAGTGTTTGTTTCCCACACCGGCGGTCCGGGTTCGATTCCTGACTAGGTACTTGGTTGTTTGTGTTTGTTTAAAAATGCTTTAACCTTGCTCGAACTTTGCGAAACTAGGGGATTGATCCTGATTGGATAGAAAGTCCCAGTGTTAATTTTAAAAGAAATTTAAAAAAATAAGGAAAGTGGGTCGAGTGATAACTCATTTTAAAAGTCTCTTGATTGTCTTTACAACCGTATTAAGATTTCGAAAAAACAGTAATTGGTTTTTAAGATATTTGCCTTCAAATTTAGGAGAGACGAACAAAAAAAATTAAATCAGAATTTTATATTTTTTTGATTTAATTTTTATTTAATCAGTCGATGTTAAATTTGAAAATTTAAAGGCAAACATCTCAAAAACTAAATGATAGATTTTTGACATGTTTACACGGTTGTAAAGACATTCAAGAACCTTTAAAACAAGTTATCACTCGGCCCACTTTCTTTACTCGAAATATAGGGGTAAAGTTACCCCTCGAGGGGGGCGCGTTGTACTAGAATTTCAAGGTTGCCAAAAAATGTCTTCCTTGCAAACAAAATCGACGTGTCTAAGGGTTTGTCCCATGGTTTGTCCATATTGCCGCAAGAAATACCCGAAAAAGCCCTTGTTAAGTTTTTGTTGAAATACCTTGTATACATAATGCAGGTTAGATCAAGGAAGCAATAAAGTTTTATTGTTAATCGTATTTATAATTTTTTTTTCTAATCTAGATAAGTTAAATAGGTGTTTCGAATTTAAGAAGGGGAAATCAGGGACTTATATTGGGAAACCGGGGTAAGTTTTTGACCAACCAAACTTTATTTCTGCTCTTGCTTAATGTATGATTTCCTTGTTAATCGATTTCAGTCATGTATTGGAATTAGTAGCGCTATTCTTCAATTTAGTGAAAAACGAAACATCTACCTTGAATACTTGCATATCATTGGTCCCTTGTTCCTTTTGATACTAATGGCATTATTTTGACGGCGAATGTTTGCTTCATTTGCCATTCTAAGAACCAATAGAACAATTTGTATCAAAAATTGTCCGACCTGTATCAATAGGGAGAGAAATCAACCACCGGCGGTCATATCGTATATTGTATAACCAAGAGGATGGAGGTGCAGGTACCTAACCCAAAGGCCAATGGCTTAGGGGAAGGGGGGCGGTTATGGCATGTACAACAAGATACTTTTAACTCTCAGTTTTGTAAATATATCACAATAATTTAAAAATCATATAGTCTCATACTATACGTAGGGGCACCGTCACATCACCACACACTAGTCCGGCCAGAATAAAATGAGGCACAGAAGAGATAGACAATCTATCTCCCTCTGTTTAGAGCACTTTTGTACTGGGTGGTCTTCATTTTTAGCAAATTTACCATGAACTAAATTTTAATATTACAAGTAAACACGGTACTCGTCTCGTACGTTTAACAAAATCTCACACCGTTTTATTGCGTTTCTATTGTTACCGCTGGCTCAATTAGACTCCGGCCCGTTCACAATTCACATCTTTTATTGGGCTTCTATTGTCATCGCTGGGCTCAAACAGGATGACTAAGCACGTTTCATACACATTCCAAAATTCAAAAAGAAACAGTGGCGTAACATTTACAATTTTATAGTTTTTAAACAAAATTTTGATGTAGGGTAAATTGCAATTTAATAGACTTTGTTACGAGAAATTCACCCGCTAAATTAAATTTTAACTGTCACTTTTAGTTTTTGAGATATGACATAAAGTTGCATTTTTTCTTATGGAATGGCCTATATTTTAATTAATTTTCGAATTCGTCATTGAATTCTTTTCAAAATGATGTATCATAAGTCATAGTTTGATTAAGCGGTTTCGGAGATAATTAAAGTTTTATATTTTTGTCTAGTGTGCGTTGAATGACGTCATGCGCCATTGACATGAAAGCCTTGCGGTCAAATCCTATTCAATGCTCCTATAGTTTTGTTGTCTTATACTATGCAAATCAAGTTGGCCTTGCGTCTTGGCGTTTTGTCATTGTTTTCAATTGTTTAAACAATTTGACATTACGCTTTGATATGAAATTATTTTGCACAAAAGCGTTTTTAATTTTATTTTGAAATGTGTATCAAAATGATGCAAAGTATGACATGTTAAAATGTTACTGGGAAAGTAATGATATTCAACAGGACGCTAGAAACTTCTCTTCAAATGTATCCCGAACGAAGACAACCGTATATGGCTACATTTCTAAAGTTGAAAAGGAACCTTGTTCAGTATGGCTCTATGGCGCGATGATTATTGATAATTTTTAATAATATCGAATTTCTATTGAGTCTGTAATTTTTGTTTCTTTTTCTAACTAGGCTTTGAGGGCCGTCAGCTGAATTATAATTTTTCCAAACCTGGCTTACTATATTTTTGACTGTGTAAAATAATAAAAATACTGGAGTGCCTTGACCTGCCTCAGTAGGAAATCATAGCACACTAGAAATAAGTGAAAAAGTTGAATATCTCCTAAACCGCTAAATAAAACTATGATATTTGATACATCATTTTGAAAAGAACTCAATGACGAATTCGAAAATTAATTAAAGAATAGGCCATTCCATAAGAAAAAATGCAACTTAATGTCATATCTCAAAAACTAAATGTGACAGTTAAAATTTAATTTCGCGGGTGAATTCCTCGTGACAAAGTCTATAAAATTGCAATTTACTCTAAATTAAAATTTCGACTAATAACGAAGTTATAGACCCCCTTCCAAAATGCAGACTTTTTAAAAAGCCCCCGTAGCTCAAAGACGAGACAATATTCCAAAATGCGGTTTTCACTATAAGTCTTCTCTTGAAATTTGAGCGTCGCAATGCGTGGTCAGTTTTTCTCTGTCTCCCCTAGAAGTACCTTAAACCCCCTAAAAGTGCCCAATTTGGGACACCCTGTACTTATATAATATAATGTATAAAAGTATTGCAAAAATATTTATTTTTATGAAAAATAAGGTATGGAGTTTTCCATACAAATATAAAATTAATACCTAATAATGATGAATTAAAAAATTATAGCACGCTACTGGACAGATAATTATAGCGTTTTGCGCCTCATTTTATTCTGGCCGGACTAAAGTATCATCAACGACACGTCAAATATTTTTATATTATAAGCAATGGCAGGGGCGGATCTAGAAATTTCATTTAGGGGGAAATTTTGTGCGTTTAGCATAGAGAGAATGAGATAATTCGTCGCCGCCTACTCACCGCCGCTAATTTGCCCCAGAGCCAACTCGTGCCGGCCCCGACCCCAATTCGGCGCCGGACCAACTCGCTGTTGGACCGATATGACTCCGCACCAACTCCCCGTGGTGACAACTCGCCAAGCCTGAAAGTTTGGTGTGTTCAAGGTCGCTGATTTTGATTTTTGAATTAAACTTGAAAATAATTAAAATGGAGAGTTCAAAATGTCGGATTTGTACATTTATGAGCCGATATGTATTACATTTGGCATTTTGGGGTGTGTAAAGCCGCTGAATTTGATAATTAAATTAAATTTGAAAAAAAAATTATTTAAAAATTTAATTTAACGTTGATGTGAGTTTTGTGCTATGTGGGATATAGTTCAGACCCTACATACGAGATTCAAGCCATATGCTGCGTTTAATGATAGAAGCAACACACTTGGTATGGATAGACATAAGACTCATCCGAATATTTTACCTGGCAAGGGGGTGGTTCCCCCTCTTAAACGTGCTTTTTGATAGTTTTTTGCTAATAACTCAAAAACAGTAGTGAACTTTTTTAAAAATCTTCTGGAGATTATTTTCAAGCAGTTACAATTTTCTTTCCAACGATGTACCTTAGTATCCTCTGGCGACAGTGGTGCGCATTCCATTAGCGTACGAAAAAAGGGAAAAAAATTTTTAAAATATTTTTTATCTATTTTTTGTGGTATTTGTTATCCTTAGCACTATTTTTTTTTCAAGAAAATATTTTTGCTTGAAAGTCCATTGCATACAGTTAAATACTTATTAAGCTAGACATATATTTTTTAAATAGATGCCTTAACATAAAAATAAATGTGTTTGTAGAAATCCTTAAATCAAACAAAAATTTTGAACATTCATTTTTGTGACTGAGTAAATAAAAATGTAAAAAATTATTTTTGGTTAGTAATAACTTAAAACTGACTTTTTCTTGTAAATTATCCTTAAAGTGGGGTAAAGGGGCATCCCCCCTCTCACCCCCTGTTCGTGCAACTTTAATTTTAAATTCAAATTTTGCGCCAAATTCCCGTATTCGGAAAACCCACACAATTTCAATTTGATTGGCACAAGCAAAACGCCAGCGCCATCTACGAAAAATGAATCTGTGCAAAAAGGCGTAACCAAAAAGATTCGTCTGTCGTATTCTATCGAGATCACCACGCAGCATGGTGATAAATTCTATTAACCAAAAAATCCAATAACATTCTTAGAAAATCAAACTAAACCATTACACAAACAAGTGATTCTAGTGTGGATCGACTGCAACGACTGGGCCAGCGAGAGGAGCTCCTCTGGACGACGGAAACAACTGAAAAGGTGAGTGCCAATCCTCTATATTGTCTTTGTGTGGCTCGGAAAAATTAGTATTTTAAGGATTTAAAAATTTAAAAATTAGTCCTTTTAAGGATTTTTGCACCCAGATTTTATAAAACGACCAGCGCGCTTACAGTCCCGCCGCTCTACCCCTCAAATCATCAACATTTTCTGGTCCCACGACCCAGATAGTTTTTTAAAATTTGTTTGCTAAAAATATTAGATTTTTTCGCCTCGCCATTTTGGTTCGCTTAGTTGCCGTGTCCAGTTTAAATCGGAGGTTCCGTCCCCCCTTGCGTGGCTTAACGGTTGCTCCACCCACATTTCATTGCAGCCGAAATTGGCACTTGGTACGTCGTTTGTTTTGATTCAAAAATCGAAATTTGTTTAAATAATAGTTATTTGTTTAAATAATATGTTATAGTTATTCAAAACAACAAAAGTGCTTGTGAGTTGAATGCTTTATTCTTATTTAACAGGTAAACAAACACATCTAGTAGAATTAGTATTTACCTGTAAATAATAAGAGAAGCGGTAGTAGGTACAAGTTGTTTTGTGTGCATTTATTTTGGGAGAAAAATCGCGACCTAGGATAACAGCTGTTGATAAGTTTTTGCGTTTATTCGAGAAATCGATAATAAAATATATGCTTGTTGGACTCTTTTGGACTGATTAAAGTCAATAGGGGTCAAGTGTTAGTTTTATTCCTTTTAAATATTTTTTATTTTTTTAATTAACAATATGTCGTTAAAAAAGCTTGAGAATCAACGCAAAGTTTCAATATCTCGTATTACGGAAACGTATAACTTGGGAACAAAAGCTAAATCAGATAGTTCTTCCTTGCCAATTTTTAAGGCGTTTTACGAATTGTTAGATGATCACTATGAACAATTTAAAAACATTCATAATGACATCATAGGTCTCTTGAAAGACGACGACGATGATGAATTCGAAGTACAGGACAAAATTAGGAAAGATACGGATCTATTCTACCACCAAGCTAAAGTTCTTTTTTCGAGTTTATGTTTCGATTCAGTTCATTCAAATTTTACCCCCGCAACTTCACACTATTCACGTAGCGATGATCTGGGCCCTTTAAAGGTACCTTGCTTTAATGGAAACGTAAAAAAGTGGCCAACCTTTTACGATGTTTATTCTTGTTTGGTTCACGAAAACTCTAATTATTCCGATATAAGGAAATTTCAACATTTGCTAACCTTCGTGGAGGGCGAACCACTTAATATTTTAAGTTCTATAAAATTAACGGCAAGTAATTACGCAATCGCCTGGAAGGTATTAACAGATCGCTATCAAAATAAAAGACTTTTAGCCAGTACCTACTGGAACTCAATCTACTATGCAAATTCTTTAAAGGGAAACCAGTCAGCAAAGGATCTTAGAGTCTTGGTAGATACCTTTTCCGAGAATATTGCGCCGCTCGAAAATCTTGAATTTCCAGTAACGTCGTGGTGTTTTTGTTTATTTTCAATTTTATTATCAAAAATCGATCAAACCACAAGAACCGCTTTCGAATTAAAGTATAGTACTACCGAGATTCCAACATATCAAAATCTAATTCAGTTTCTTATTAACCAATGCCGTGCTCTTGAAACAGTACAGCTATCTCCCCAAAATACGCAAATGCAACCTTCGACTTCAAAACAGCAAAAACCAAATTATTCGAATTCTAGTAACCAAAAATATAATTCTTATTCAAATAATCAGTACAAATCAAGCCCTCCATCAAATTTTTTAGCGCATACGCACTCACAAGTATCAAATAAACAATCCAATACTCAATTTCGACAAAACCAACAACCCTATAAGTGCAAATTATGCAATAATTCTTTTCATCCACTCTCGCAGTGTGGTGTTTTTATCTCCAAATCTCCTGCAGATCGTTTTACTTATGTAAAACAACAATCGTTATGTATCAACTGTTTACGTTCAAATCATCAAGTAATGGACTGCAGTAGTACCTACAACTGCAGGGTATGTCGACATAGGCACCATAGTCTTATTCATCTATCGCAAACGACAGATTCAATCCGTCAGAATTCAAGTCAATCCTTTGTTATTTCAAGCCAAAATTCAAATCAAAATTCGAACTTAAATCAAAGTTTTAATTCAAATCAAGTGGCCGTGCCTAGCACAGGCACAAACTTATCGTATCAGAATTCAAATTCAAGTCTTAGCCAACAGAACCCTAGTTTTGTTCAACCCAGTTCAAATTCAATTCAAATCAATTCGAATCCAAATACATCTACAAATCAATACTCTTCGTTATCCACCTTGACGCCCCGTACGACAGTGCTTCTAGCGACTATAAAATTAGAGGTACTCGATAGTCGGGGTAACTACCAACCTGTCCGAGCACTTCTGGACAGCGGTAGCCAAGCTAACCTGATAAGCGAAGCTTGTCTTAACAGGTTAGGCTTGCCAAGAAACAAAATTTCGATCCCTGTTCTGGGACTAAATCAATCTTCATCGGCCACTAACGGCATTTCTACTTGCACTATTCGAGCCCTAGGCCAACAAGAGCCTACCTTTTCTATTCAAGTCTTCGTTTTACCGAAACTCTGTTCGAATATGCCCTCAATACAGGTAGATTCATCCAATTGGAGTCATATTTCAAATCTAAAGCTTGCAGATAACCAATTTTACAACCCTGGTCCAATTGACTTACTCTTAGGTGCACAACTTTACACAGAAATCGTCCAATCAGGACGAATTCCAGGACCTCACGGCCTACCCTCCGCTTTTGAGACAGTTTTTGGGTGGGTCTTGATGGGCCAAACTCAAAACATAAATATTTCACCTCAAGTCAATTCTTACTTTACTTCCTGTGAGCAGTCTCTCGACTTTAATATTCGCAGATTTTGGGAACTAGAATCAATTAAGTCAAAAACGTTTCTCTCACCCGAAGAAAAAAGATGTGAAGAGATTTTCCAAAAAACTACCACTAGAGATATTTCGGGCCGATTTACTGTAAATTTGCCATTTCGTCACATTGACCCTCCTGACCTAGGAGACACATATTCAGTGGCCTATCGTCAATTTTTGTCTCTTGAATCTCGCTTAATAAAAAATTCAAATTTCTATAGTATGTACTCGGATTTTATGAGAGAATATCTCAAAAACGGGCACATGTCTTTAATTCCAAGATCCGAACCTAGACCTCAGTTATGTTCTTATTTACCACATCACGGAGTCCTTCGTCTTGACAAATCAACGACTAAACTCCGGGTGGTTTTTAACCCCTCGATTAAGGGTTCGAAAGGCCTAAGCATGAACGAAACTCTTTTAATAGGACCAAAATTACAAGCCGATATTTCCGAAATTCTATTAAAATTCAGATTTTATTCTATCGTATTTTTGACGGATATAAAACAGAACTTTTTACAAATTCAAATTAATCCAATTCATCGGGACTACCAAAGGCTACTTTGGCGATTTGATCCCAACGAACCCCTGCAGGAATACAGGCTTAATACAGTGACGTTTGGTGTTAGTTCAAGTCCCTATTTAGCTATTAGAACTCTTAGAGAACTAGCCATCCTGGAGTCTAAGAATTATCCTGAAGCATCCCAGGTCCTTTTGAATAACATTTTCATGGACGATATTTGCTGTGGAGCTAACTCTCTAGAAGGTGCTTTATCACTTCAAAAGGATCTCATAGCGTTGCTTAAATTGGGAAAATTTGAATTAAGAAAATGGGCATCAAATAATCCGAAACTTCTTTCACATTTGTCGCCCGCTGATTGTCAGATCCCTGTTACCTTTGAAGACGATTCTTCAACATCGATTAAGGTGTTGGGCCTTCAGTGGCACCCTTCTATAGATACTTTTACCTATTCTTGTACCCCTTGTGAAAAACCTTGCACCAAAAGGAATATTTTATCGGCTATCGCTAAAATTTGGGATCCTATAGGTTTCTTATCGCCTGTTTCATTTTTAGCCAAAGTGATTATGCAAAAACTTTGGTTATGCAAAACTGATTGGGATGAAATACCCCCCGACCCAATCAAAACTCATTGGAATCAATTCAATAATCAATTAACCACTCTTTCGAATCTTTGTATACCTAGACATATTTTTTCGAATAATATTCAACGATGTCAATTGCTAGGTTTCTGCGATGCATCCGAGCTAGGATACGCTTCTTGCGTATACGTTCGCGTCGAATTACCAAATAAAATTATCAAAACTGCTCTAGTCATGGGCAAGTCAAGGGTTGCTCCCTTACACACTATTTCAATCCCACGTTTGGAACTACTTGGAGCTACTCTATTAGCTGATTTACTCGAACTAGTTATTCGCACCTATTCATCATTACTCGTAATCGATGAAATTCTTGCGTTCTCGGACTCACAGGTCACGCTTCATTGGGTCACATCTTCACCTCACAAGTGGAAGACCTTTGTGGCAAACCGCGTAAGTCGTATTCAAGAAACAATCCCCGAAGTCCCATGGTATCACATTACTTCACTCGAGAACCCTGCCGACTGCGCTAGCAGAGGGTTGTCGCCCAATAACTTAATAAATCACCCTCTTTGGTTTCACGGCCCTCCATGGATTACCTTGCCCACTACGGAGTGGCAAATTCAAAGGTTTATAAATGAACGTTCTTTGGGAGTTCCAGACGAGGTTCTCAAAGAAGAAAAACCGGAAAATTCAGTGGTGCTGACGGCAGAAATTCAAAATCAAAACTTTTTTGATAGATTAATCGATAAAATATCCAATTTAAATACCATTCAAAAAATCATTTGTCATTTTCTAAGACTTATTCACAATCGAAAAACCTCAGTTGACCCTTTATCCGGCGTTTTTTCCGCTTTTGAACTACACAAGGCTCTACTTGTTTTAGTTAAAAGGGTCCAAGAAGAGTGTTTTTCGGATATCATTCAAAAAATTCAAAATACTCAGCTATTACCTAAGCCGTTTCGCAAACTCGCGCCCTTTTTGGACGAATTGGGTTTCCTTAGAGTGGGCGGACGCTTACGGCATTCTCAACTCTCCTTTGAGGCAAAACATCCCTTATTATTGCCGAAATCTCATAGATTAACCCAATTGATCATTATTCAAACTCATAACGAAAATTTACATCCCGGAATAAACACAGTCCAATACTTAATTCGTCAAAAGTTTTGGATTATGTCATCACGTCGAGCTATTCAGAGGGTTTTATTGAAATGTATTCCCTGCTTTCGCTTAAAACCAAAACCTTACACTCCGTACATGTCGGATTTACCTTCTTTTAGAACGTCACAATTAAAATGTTTTTCACACGTTTGCTTAGACTATGCAGGCCCAATCAAAACCTTTGTAGGTCAGAGACGTCGTGGAGCACAAGTTGGTAAATCATATATCGCAGTCTTTGTCGATACTTCTGTCAAAGCAATCCATATCGAGCTGGTTTCGGATTTAACCACAGAGGCGTGCATCGCCGCTTTACGACGCTTTGTCGCTAGACGTGGCACTTGTGTCCAAATCACAAGTGATAGAGGCTCAAACTTTGTTGGGGCTATTAAGGAGCTCCATAATCTTTCGAAATTAGCTTCTGAGAGCTTAAAAATCAAATGGTGTCTTAATAGTCCGGGAGCCCCCCACCTAAATGGTCTAGCAGAAGCAGGAGTCAAATCTATAAAAACACATTTGTATCGGGTCATCGGTGACCAGATACTAACCTTCGAAGAGCTCTATACTCTCCTTGCCCAAATAGAGGCATTACTCAATTCTCGACCCCTTTGTGAGCAAAGCTCTGACCCAAACGATCTTACGTCTTTGACTCCGGGTCATTTCCTCACAATGGAACCCCTTAATTCGTGTCCTGATCCTGACCTTTCTACCCTTAAAGTTAATACCCTTAAGCGTTGGCAACTTATCCAACGAATTCATGCCGATTTCTGGAAGCGTTGGAAACTCGAGTACTTAAATAACACTGGTTGCTGGGTAGAATAGTATCTGTACATCCTGGTCGGGATAATCACATTCGAGTTGCTACTGTTAAAACACAACACGGACTTTTCACTCGTCCCGTGGTCAAGTTGTGCCCACTACCTTTAGATGCGCACTAAACTCCCAAGCAACTTCTTTTGTTTCGTGTGTCGTTATCTAGAATATATATATATATATTTTTTTTTCATTTTTTTTCTTTTTGATCTATAAACCTAAAACGGATTTTAATAACCTACCCTTTAAGGTTTTGAATTAACTTATATTTTTTTTTATATAGCCATTTGTTTATTCAATTAATCTCAATGTAAAACTTCGTTTTAAGTGGGCGGAAAATGTTCGTGCAACTTTAATTTTAAATTAAAATTTTGCGCCAAATTCCCGTATTCGGAAAACCCACACAATTTCAATTTGATTGGCACAAGCAAAACGCCAGCGCCATCTACGAAAAATGAATCTGCGCAAAAAGGCGTAACCAAAAAGATTCGTCTGTCGTATTCTATCGAGATCACCACGCAGCATGGTGATAAATTCTATTAACCAAAAAATCCAATAACATTCTTAGAAAATCAAACTAAATCATTACACAAACAAGTGATTCTAGTGTGGATCGACTGCAACGACTGGGCCAGCGAGAGGAGCTCCTCTGGACGACGGAAACAACTGAAAAGGTGAGTGCCAATCCTCTATATTGTCTTTGTGTGGCTCGGAAAAATTAGTATTTTTACATCGTCCTTTTAAGGATTTTTGCACCCAGATTTTATAAAACGACCAGCGCGCTTACAGTCCCGCCGCTCTACCCCTCAAATCATCAACACCCCCCTCAAAAGTGCTCTCTTATAGTATTTTCCCAATTATTTGCAAACTTTTAACTTGGCAAAAAACAACTAAGTAACAATTATTAAGGCTGATGAAAAGTCCTCTCTAACGATGTATAACGCGCCCCCGTTACATCAGTGGCGCACGTTTTATAGGCATTTAAATATATGAGAGGTGTGGAAAAAACTTGCTTTTTTTTAAATTTTCTTAAATTTTACTGTCCCACATGTCTGGTTTTGAAACTTATTTTTAAAGCTGAAGAAATTTCCTTTCCAACGATGTATATCACTCCCCCCTCAAGGCAGCGGTAGATCTAACATAGACGCACCAAAAATGGTCAAATTTGGTATACACTTGAGTCCACTTAAGACAACCCTGTTGGAACAGTATTAATACACACACTACGTTCAATGAGAGAAGCAACACATTTGGTATGGATATACAGTATACTCCCCCCAATAATATAACGAGGGGGATCCACCCGCCTCCTCTTGGTGGGGGGGGGGTGGTCCCAACCCTAAATGTGTTTAAATGACATTTTTCGGTTTGTTAGAAAAAAAAATTAAAAAATATTTAAGAGGGGACCACCCCCATCTAGAGTAGGCGCGTGAATCCCCCTCGGTATATTATTGGGGGGAGTATACTGTATATTCATACCAAGTGTGTTGCTTCTCTCATTGAACGTAGTGTGTGTATTAATACTGTTCCAACATGGTTTTTTAAATAAAGGTTCAAGTATATACCAAATTTGACCATTTTTGGTGCGTCTATGCTAGATCTACCACTGCCTTGAGGGAAGAGTGATATACATAGTTGGAAAGAAAATTTCTTCAGCCTTAAAAATAAGTTTTTAAAGCAGATATGTGGGACAGCAAAATTTAAGAAAATTAAAAAACAAGTTTTTTCCACACCTCTCATTTATTTAAATGCCTATAAAACGTGCGCCACTGAAGTAAGGTGGGCGTGTTACACATCGTTAGAGAGGACTTTTCATCAGCCTTGATAGTTGTTACTTAGTTGCTTTTTGCCAATTAAAAAGTTTGCAAATATTTGGGAAAATACTGTAAAATTTTTGTCTAATTTAGGGATTTCTACAAACACATTTATTTTCAGGCGACTATTTAGAAAAAATATGTCTAGCTTAATAAGTATGTAAGTGTATAAAATGGGCTTTAACCAAAAATATTTCTTCGAAAAAAAATAGTGTTAAGGATAAAAAATACCACAAAAAATATATTAAAAAAATATTTTAAAGATTGTCCCCTTTTTTTGTACGCCAATGTAATGCGCACCACTGTCGTCAGAGGGCAGTAAGGTACATCGTTGGAAAGGAAATTATATCCGCTTGAAAAATGATCTTTAGAAGAAAAAACTATCAAAAATCACGTTTAAGGGGGGGAACCACACCCCTGCCAGGGGCGGGGGGGGGGGGTGGTTCCCCTTTGTAAAATGTTCGCGCGAGTTATATGTCTATCCATACCAAGTATGTTGCTTCTATCATTAAACGCAGTATCCGACCCCGTAGGGCCTGAACTAATAGTATGAGTCGCGCCTAATACTAAAATGCTTTAAATTAATTAAAGGCCAAAAATCGCCCAACAATTAGAAGAAAGAAAAGATGTACCCGGTATTTTTGAACGATCCCATCATGAGTTGCATTTCCTTATATGTTTTTTGAGAAAATCTTTATCCTAAAATACGAGAGAAATGGAGTGAAAAGTAGGTAAGTCGATATAATGGCCACCTGAAAAGTGCAGGAAACTTTTTGCAATGTGTCACTTCGTACGTCGAGCACACACCACTTAGCGCGAATAATGGCGCTCACATGCAGTGCGCGCCTCGATTTATTTCTTTGCACAACCTATTTAGAACGAAAACTTTTTAACACAAACATACAGGGTGGCGTAAAGACGGGCATCCCCCGGTAAACAGGCGTGGATTTACCCTACAAATCTCAAAATATATTTAATATTGACACAGAATACACCTCCTGGTTACTTTGCAAAATAGTTGTATGCAATATTTTTTATAAGGATTTCCCTTCCCAAATAAAGTTCCTAGATCCGCCCCCGTGTAAAGTACTGTCCTGGATGACGTAGGAGCAATCAGAGAAGAGAAGAAGTGTTCTCTGGAAAGATACAAGAAGTACTAAACACGGTAAAAGACTGCAAAACAATCATCATACCGTTCACCCGTAAAAGAAAGCTAGACTTCCTGACTCCTCCGGAGCTTAACGGTGAAATAATTCCATTTGCGTCAGAGGGTGAATACCTGGGGAGTAGATATACTATACGGGTTCTGGGCCACTTTTTCCATGTAAATCTCCATAAGACGAAAACGTGGTCATTTTTTTGGACATGTCACAGAATATTTCATTCGAGGCAGTAATTTTTACATGACTCTTTTTTTGTGCTACCGAATCAAACATTTTCTATAAATGTTTGACTCTCAGCTAACTGTTAAGGTGTTGCTAATCATATTGTACACACAAGTATCGAGCAGTCTGTAACATGCTATCTGGTGCTTGTTACAGGACTTTATTTTAGTCACCCAAGCAGTGGGTTACTTGAAAGTGGTTATAATACTTAAGGGTCTATCTAGTCAATAAGTTTAAAGCCCGTAATATTCACAACTTAAAGATTTCAATTATTTTTATAAACACATATATATATATATATATATATATATATATATATATATATATATATCGTTTGTTTCTTTTTTAGTACTAGCTACTTGGACTAGGTTCATAGTAAGAACACCAATATAATTTCTTATTTGTTTATTTTTACATAGTAATACAATTAAGAATAAAAATATTTAAAGATTTTTATATATCTATATATATGGTTCCAATAATATTTAGTAGGATTATTAAAATCACATTACATGTACTATGACTATTATTATATATATTTATTTTTACATTAACATATTAGACTTAACATATAAGCTAATTATACAAATTTTATAATATACTTGCAAAACGAAGATTAAATTTAGGTTTTATTTATATATATATAGTTGACTACTAAAAATATCTAACCAATATCAACAAACATACCATTATTAAAATTACAGTTAACCTAAGTTATCTCTCAATACTATAGTTCCCCCACGGTAACGTTTCATAAGAGTCTTTTGAAATACATCTTTTATCATCCAGGGGACTCAGCCCAATCTTTGTCTGTTTTACAGAGTATAGTCTATGCTTTTCGGATCTTATAAGATTTTGTGTAACCACCTTCTCTTGAAAGTTATTTAGGCAGGCGACATAGTCCTCAAATAATATTTTTGATTTTACAACGTTTTGCTTTACACCCTTGGCCTTCTTAATCACTTTTGCGGCTTTACTCTTGTTGTCCACTACTTTTGTAGCATACATTTTAGCTCTAAGACCAATAAAATGCGTCATTATTTCGCCACTGTTTTCATCTTTCATCATGCCCAAAACTTTTTTATTTACCCTCGGAATGTTATATATGTTATCTTCAGCATAATCTGAGGTATCAAAGTACTTGTATTGATTCATAAATATCATGATTTTTTATGGTATAAACTAAACTATCAGTATCTGTGTATGCCACAGTACAATCCTTTCCAAAAGCTGGTAGCATGTAGTTATAGTGAAAATCATATATGGTTGTTTTGGCAATGTCCAAAATACACATCCCCACATATATCGGTTTATTAAAATATATTTCGGTTTTTTCAAGTTCAACGGCAACCAAGTTTTCATTGAATATTATAACGCTTTTGAATTCGGGTCGAGAAATCAGTGCTTCCGCTCCATATCGTCCATCCCATTTCTTGATTAATTTAACAACACTATGTTTTCGTATATTTTCCATGGTTTTACCAAACACGGCGTTGTTCATTAATTTAAAAAGGTTTTTCTCAAATTCATTTTTGGCATTTTGTCTTAATTGAGTATTTAGATCAATGTAGGGTTTCAACCATGCAGATTGCTTAAAGCATAAATTTCTATAAATTTTTTCAAGTCTTATTCCAAGTTTCATTGCTTGCTTTAAATTTCTATAATGAATTACATACGCTCTTTTATTATATAGTGTAGCCATAAGTTTCTTATTTTTGGGGTTTGTTTCGCCAGGTGGGCAGTGATGTTCAGGACATAGAGGCAAGTCTGAAAAATAGTCATGTAATTCCACAGGAATGTACAAGTCGACTTCAAGAATGTATCCATTACTCGAGTCATCTTCAATCTTATTAACATCAAAATTGAGCATTTCCTCGCTTTCCAACCAATAAAATTTTTCATATGGTAGTTTCTGGCTCATGCTATAGCCATATTGGTTATTAATATCAAAATACATCAGAAAAGATGTTTCTTTAGTTGAATTATAATTGGACATGTATTTGTTGTTTGCCTCCACATATCTTTTAGAACATTGGCTCAAACCACCTCTAATACCGCGTTCTATAAAGGTTACCATATTATAGTCAGTCAAAAGCTCTAATTTTTGTTGCGTGTGGTACAGCATGCAATCCCACGTGTAATCAGGAAGGGTATAATAGTTAGCAGGATCCAGACCATACGTTTTATGACAGCTTTCTCTAAACGTTTGAAATACTTGCATTAAGAGGATTATATCAACTTTCATATAGAGTTCCATATAATCCTGTAGGGTTTTACAGCCAAAGGTTTTCCACACATTCTTTGCATGGTCATAATCAGCAGATGATATTTCTCTACTTTCTAGTAAATTAAAAAAGTTGAGTTTTTCTGGCAAAGATATCTCTTTTAGCTTTTCCCAACTATTCATGTAGTCATAGCAAAATACTCCTTTTTTATAAATAAGTTTATATTGTTCGTCGGATAAGTTGGGGAATTCGCTTTTTACCAGTGGATAGTCCTCAAGATTTGAAGCCAGCTTATCCAAGCTACTGGCCATAAAGCGAAACGAATCAATAAATCTAAATTCAATTAAATTTTCACTAATTTTTTTAGTAAAGGCTATATATTTTTCTTTGTTAATTGGTAGCAAATTTATTGAGCCATCCAAATTAGCGATATTTTCAATTATTAAATGTCCATCATAGGAGCTAAGATTATGAAATACTACCGGGATGGTGTGACTATCTTGAAAATTCAAATTACAGCTTTCATGCGCAGGACCACGATAAGCAGAGGTAAGGTGACTATGATCGCGTATTTTCTTTTCACCAGCTAAAAAGTCCTGTTCACACATATGACATTTTTTAGCTTTGTTAAAGTCACGTTTTTGTTTTTTACTTAAAGGCTCCATGGGTAAGTCACAAAGAAATACAGTTTCTAAGTTTTCAGCAAACTCCAGTAATTGTTTACTAAACCATTCCATACAGTCAGGTCCCGTGTACGATCGATAAAATGATAGAGAATTATCATAAGCACATTTTACGTAGTACCCCACTGAACAAGGCACATGACTTTGATATTTTTGGGTTCTTTTACTACTATTTTTTACCATAGGCATCAGTAAGCATTCGATATCGCAAAAAATAATAAAGGATGCAAATTACTTATTTTTAAAATTTTGAAATTCAACAATTTTATTCTCTTTAGATGGTATTTTCGGAACAGTGATACTGTCAATAATTTTGCAGTCTTTTATATGCTGAATAAATCCAGCTTCAGAATAGAAGTAGTGCAAACATCTATCACATAAATAAGTTGCTTTCTTGCATTTGCTGATCTGGCTACTTACTAGCCTTGAAAGATTTTTTATCCATACAAAGTGGTAAGTTGGTGGAGAAAGATCTTTAATCTGTTCTTTCTCCAAATAGTAATTATCCTGTATCATTAACAAATTAACATGTTTTTCATGTTTTTTCTCCGTAATGTATACAGGCAGTCCTTTAAAATTGTTTTTGTTAAGTTTCTGCAGGCGGTACACGTTTATGGAAACATTATTTTGCATTTCGAACCGGGCTACCTGGTTTATAGTCATTGGAAACTTTATACCTTTTAAATTTAATACTTCTTGGGGGTGCGGATATGATGATGTACGATAAGAATGATCTTTAACGGGATATAATGCCGACACTACAGCCCAACTAAAACATAAATTGTCATTGTTTTTTACATTTACACAAGCCTTACGATTAAGAATTTCTTTGGGTAGCTCTAAAAAACAACCAGATCTTAAAGGATTGTACTTATTAAAAGCAATTATAAGATTTCTTATTTTTGTAAGAGACCATCCAGATTGATTTTGCTCAAATTCTTCCAAATCAGTTAAAAGCAAATTTTTTACATTTTTGTTAAACCAGTTTTTTAAATTTGTGTTACGGTCAATAACTGCATTAGCGGTATTAACATGTTTTGTCTCATTTGCAAGTGGTGCTTGTTTCGGTATTTGAAAATCTGCACTTAAAATAGTATTAACTTTTAAAATGTCTTCTTTTTTTAATGCATTTTCTATCCTTCGTTTAAATAAACTAAAGCAATCCTCTAAAAACTTTTTGGGATCCTTATGTTGTAAATTTGTAATTACACCACTTCTTACCCTACTGTTAAAGGCTGATTTTACATCTTCCCATTGGACCCAGTGTTTTGCAGTTTTCTTGGTGATGACGTCCCCCACATCCATGCTTAATGCTTTTCTTTAGGCGATGCTTAAAGCCTTTCACTTCTCCAATGCAAGCAGTTAGATGGACCTTTTCATGAACCGTGCGGGACTTCTTTAGGGCAATGCTAATTTTTCGACTAGCTTTAGCACAGTCGTTCAAGATTCTGGATATATTTGGCACTTTATTAAAATTATCCACCTGATATTTTATATCACTAATTAGTTTAGTAGCAAAACTTATTTTAGATCGGTCTGATATAATATCACCACAGGAAGAGAGTTCAGATTTTTCTGAATCAAAATCAAAGTTTTAAAAAATTTGTGTTCAACGATTCACAGATTTTTAATAATCACTACTCTTTCAATTGTCATCAACGCAAACAGGAGCAGTAGACGAGTATGTCGGAAGTCGTGGACTAACAATACTGACAGAATAATTACAAGCACGAGCTTTTATAAGCTTTTTTAGGAACAGGGTTGCCAACTGTTTTATATTGTATATATATTTGGAACATTGCAGTGTTACCAATTTTGGGTTTTAAGTATATAAGAATCAACCAATATCTTGGTATTTTGAGCAAATTTATACTTGATTTCTAAATTTGATGCCTCACTATACTTTATTTTTATTAAAACTTATTTAAATATTCTTACAAATTACAATGTTATAATTTTCAAAATTTCAATCAATGTCAGCAAACAAAAAAAGGAGCTCAGCAGAAGAATAAGAAGGAGGAAAAGAAGGAGGAGGTGAAGAAGAAGAAGAAAACACTCAAAACGAAAAATGAAAGAAGCAAGGAAAGAGGTCGGAATAACAAAATAAAATAGACTGATAACTAAGAAACGGAGGATTATAAGGAGATAAGGGACTATATAAATTTTTAATTAGAAGTGCAACTATAAATGTCAATGTGAATTTTTAATTAGAGATGCAAAATTAAATGTAAATTTCCAAAGGTATAATTTATTATACAAATAGTTGTCATTTAAAATAAAACAAGACTTTCTGCCCAGTTTGCCAACTGAGATCTTGACCCATACAACTAACTAGCAGATACGTTCAGACAAGTTTTTTTTTTCAGGTTCTAACAAGTTAGGAAAGACAGGTGTGGTCCTACAGCTTTACCTACTTGGACTTACTCAAAAGTTTTAGCATTTTAAAGCCAAAGTATTTTAAAGAGATTGACTAATATTACATCCTTTTCTAGTACATAATTTATACATATTTTTTTATTTTGCGATATTTCACACGTAGGGACAAGACGCAATATATATTAATTTTTAGCTGACTCTTGTCATGCAGATGATTACTAGGACTCAGCCATGTGGTAATTTGAGCTCTTTCTACTGAGATGCGTCATCAGCAGTAAATGGAATCTCAGGCCAGGCAAGTAGGTCTCAATACGGAGCCATTTGGTATTTAACCTGTCAGCTGATACCTTTAAGAATATCTAAAACATGTGTAAAAAGTTGTTTTGTTTATGCATCTAGTCATACATATCTCATATTCAGTTAAACGGACCTAAAAAAGGTCTAAAATATAATGTTCTGTGTTTTAACTTTAAAAATAATTTGAATGACCAATACATAGGTACCTTGTTTTAATACTATTAATAATTACTAGCATCAAATTAAAAGTTTTCATAAGTGATTTATATTCTAATTTTACAGTAAGGCGATTCAGATCACATCTCCTTTTTTCTTTATACTTGTGTCAAAAAGTCAAATATTTCTGCCAGAAACTAAACGAAGCGCCTGGGTCAATTACTACTTTGGTGACTTAACATTTAATTCGCCTGTTTCTTCATTTCATAATTCATAATTGGGCGACCCCCAATCCTACCCCTGTCACATGTGACAGGTCCCATGTCACAGGTCACATGTCACTGGTCACTGGTCACTTGTCACTTGTCACTTGTCACTTGTCACTTGTCACTTGTCACTTGTCACTTGTCACTTGTCACTTGTCACTTGTCACTTGTCACTTGTCACTTGTCACTTGTCACTTGACTTGTCACTTGTCACTTGTCACTTGTCACTTGTCACTTGTCACTTGTCACTTGTCACTTGTCACTTGTCACTTGTCACTTGTCACTTGTCACTTGTCACTTGTCACTTGTCACTTGTCACTTGTCACTTGTCACTTGTCACTTGTCACTTGTCACTTATCACTTGTCACTCGTCACTTGTCACTTGCCACTTGTCACTTGTCAATTGTCACTTGTCACTTGTCACTTGTCACTTGCCACTTGTCAATTGTCACTTATCACTTGTCGCGTGTCACTTGTCACTTGCCACTTGCCACTTGCCACTTGCCACTTGTCACTTGTCACTTGTCACTTGTCGGTTGTCACTTGTCTCGTGTCACTTATCACTTGTCACTTGCCACTTCTCACTTGTCACCTATCAACTGTCAACTTTCAATTGTCAACATCAACATGTAGATTTATGCACTTGTAAAACCCAGTGCAAATGTCTATTTTTGGTGTTTAAGACATATTCTTACCAGAATTGAGCTACATTTGTACATCGCAATTAGCTTTGCAATTTAACTACAAATATGTGCCTATAGAATGAGTTCTAAAATGTGAGGCACAATAGACTTGCTTGTAGTTAAAGTAAAAAGTGTAAAAAAGACAACAATTATTAGGAATTGGGTCATAATTACGGTTTTAAAGCTCGAGTATCCATGTCAACAATGTTCATTTTTTTATATTTTTTAACTGCATTTATTTATCTATAATGAAAATAGCGATTCGTTCCATTATTTATTTATTTTCTTTGCAGATTATTAAGGATTTTTTATGAATAGATAAATTAGGTTTTTTAAAGATAATTCGTGTAAGTACGAAATGTCGTTTAGCTTTTATTACAAAAATGATTTCATAGAGCTGTAAATTCAAAGTCTTAGTATCTCTACATTGGTACTAGTGCCTGTGTGCCACTATACCTAACTAATATAGTAAAACTGTGATCCCTGGTAGTTCGTAAGTTTTGTCCTAGATTTCTGTGTTCGGTTCTAGGAAAAGTGCCTATATGCCTGGTGTACGTCTTTATATGCGTCATATTTCATACATTCATCATAAATTGTTTGTAGATTCCGCCTACCATGCGTCTTTACTATTCTGTTTTGTTAGTTAAAAAGGCGGCATAAATGCATTGTTTCCCTATGATATTGCGGCCTTTTAACAGGGGCAGAATTCGTACATGATTTTCTAAAAACACTAGCTTTCAATAGGTTGCAGCTTCTTTCCTACATTCTATGGAGTGCCTCTGAAGAGTCTTTATGTCTGTCGGTAGATCTCTATGTCTGTCTGTCTGTCTGTATGTATGTATGTCTCTTTGTATGTCTGTCTGTTCGTCTATCTGTATGTCTGTCTGTATGTCTATCTGCCTGTATGACTGTCTGTAAAAACCATAAAACCATAACCTCAGGGGAAGGGAAATCTGAGAATGAATGAGTGTTAGAGTAAGTGGAGCGAGAGTGAAAGACAAAGACAAAATCTATATATGGCATTTAAAATCGAAGATTAGGCGTAAACCGAAAGGTAGGTAGCCTAGCCATTTCCGGGAGGGGTCCACTCGATCCGATAGCTTGACTACGGCGACACCCCCCCCGTATGTCTGTCTGAATGTATGTCTGTTGAAATAAAAGCTCTAAAATGGCACGATTAACTATTTATCCACCTGA
Organism: Aspidapion aeneum; assembly: GCA_963576565.1. NCBI lineage: Eukaryota > Metazoa > Arthropoda > Insecta > Coleoptera > Brentidae > Aspidapion > Aspidapion aeneum. The sequence goes on from OY755038.1 coordinate 205,685,584, forward strand.
GAATGGGCCAATAAGGCAGAAACCTGTAATCGATTAACATGGATCAATGTGTCTGTAGCTTGTCAGGGCATGTTTCAGACATGATTCATCATATCCTTGTGACCGACGTTGGGAAAGGTGAAAACCACATAGTGTTAACTATATTTCATATGAATACAGGATAGGGCCACAGTATTGGCCTCTCAAAAGGTTTACAAGAAGCAAATTATGTTCGGGCTTAATTTATTGTGATCAAAATATCAAATTAGGTTTAAAAGTTCATTAGTTTCTACATTATCTATGTTAAAGCGAGAATTAAAAGTTGTTTTTTATATATTATGCCAGTCGTTTGTTCTGATTAACACCAATCAGACAGTAATACAAAATCATACATTTTAAAAGTTTAGATTTTAATTAAATTGTATTTTACATATTTTATTAATTCACAACTGTAATCTGTTTTAATAATAAACTTTAAATCGGACTAATAATACATTGTAGAGAGTGCAAAAGCACCCCTTTAAGGCCAAAGTCTTTAATTTTTATAAATATTTTTTAAACTATATTTGCGTAATATTAATTAAGATTAACCTAAAAAATACCAAACTTACTATAATATGAGAAACACAGGTTTTAAGCAAAAGGTGAGTTATCTTATGTGTTGTGTTCCAACTTTACGAGCTGGAGTTCCCATCCCGTTTTTTTTTGGCACATTTGGCAACGCCAAGCCTAATAGATAGAGCACAAACCGTATTGCGTGCATAACAGTAACTTACCGCGAAACATTTTTAATAGTACAAATATCTTTTATTCTTTAATTAATTTAATCAAACCTTAAACTATTTAGACGTATCGCGACGACATAAATTCTATCAAAAACATAAAAAATCGAGCGCAGCCTAGACAAGGAGGAATAGAAAAATGGGAAGTTCTCCCTGAGGCATGACACAAGGGCACACGAGGTGGCATACTTGCTTGACCCTGGGACCAAGTCTCTAGTATGCCATTAATACACTACCAATTAAAAAGTTGACGAGTACACAGCTTCAAGTCTAATAATATACCAAAACCAGAGCAAGTTATTGCTACTGTATTACGTCTTTAATGTATTTTCTACATAATAGTTTAAACATTCGTAAAATTTTTTATATTTTGTTAAAAATATTTTTTGTTTAAATTACCTGTAAGTTTTAACTTAATGACATAAAGCAGAGACATGTCTTTATTTACTTTTAAGCTTCAGAGTAACACTAACATTTTTACATACATTACTGCAAAACTAGATACCACACTTAAAAGAATAATGAACCTTCTGTTGAAAAGAATCATATTTTGAATTTATTTTAAAATAATCTAAAACACTAACCATGCTAGTTTTTTTTAATTTACAATAAAAATTAAATAAAAATTTCATAAAACAAAACCAATTTTTCCATAACAGAATTTTCTGACATATTAATTTAAGCCGAACATTTTCTGTTTATACCTACTGCGCCTGCATGCATTGAAAACCGCAGTTAGAGAGAGTTGAGAGACGAAGAAACACAAAAAGGGTCTGAAGTACCCGAGTATCGTTAGACACGCTTGCTTGGCTCTGACCATATTCAGTCTAGCCAACAAAGCGGGTGTTGAAACAAGAGGAATGCAAAAGAAAAAGAGGAGACGAAAGCTAGAGAAAGGGCATTTTAGTAGTCCTAACTTGAAATATTTTTTGTCCAATGGTAATATTATTCATTGCGGAGTTGCCAACTCTCGCTCAAGAGATAAATTTTTATAGATTTTAAAACCAGATATGCTGTCAATGACAGTTGACAGGTGACATTTGACAGTTGACATCTGACAGTTGACAAGTGACAGTTGACATCTGACAGTTGACAAGTGACAGTTGACAAGTGACAGTTGACAAGTGACAGTTGACAAGTGACAGGTGACAAGTGACAAGTGACAGGTGACAAGTGACAGGTGACATGCGGGCGGGGCTTAATGACAGGTGGGCGGGGCTTAGTGACAGGAGGGCGGGGCTTAGTGACAGGTGGGCGGGGTTTAATAACAGGGGGGCGTGGCTTACGGTGGTAGGAGAGGGGGCCGCTGGATTCAAGTATAGGACTACTAAAATGCCCTTTCTCTAGCTTTCGTCTCCTCTTTTTCTTTTGCATTCCTCTTGTTTCAACACCCGCTTTGTTGGCTAGACTGAATATGGTCAGAGCCAAGCAAGCGTGTCTAACGATACTCGGGTACTTCAGACCGTTTTTGTGTTTCTTCGTCTCTCAACTCTCTCTAACTGCGGTTTTCAATGCATGCAGGCGCAGTAGGTATAAACAGAAAATGTTCGGCTTAAATTAATATGTCAGAAAGTTCTGTTATGGAAAAATTGGTTTTGTTTTATGAAATTTTTATTTAATTTTTATTGTAAATTAAAAAAAACTAGCATGGTTAGTGTTTTAGATTATTTTAAAATAAATTCAAAATATGATTCTTTTCAACAGAAGGTTCATTATTCTTTTAAGTGTGGTATCTAGTTTTGCAGTAATGTATGTAAAAATGTTAGTGTTACTCTGAAGCTTAAAAGTAAATAAAGACATGTCTCTGCTTTATGTCATTAAGTTAAAACTTACAGGTAATTTAAACAAAAAATATTTTTAACAAAATATAAAAAATTTTACGAATGTTTAAACTATTATGTAGAAAATACATTAAAGACGTAATACAGTAGCAATAACTTGCTCTGGTTTTGGTATATTATTAGACTTGAAGCTGTGTACTCGTCAACTTTTTAATTGGTAGTGTATTAATGGCATACTAGAGACTTGGTCCCAGGGTCAAGCAAGTATGCCACCTCGTGTGCCCTTGTGTCATGCCTCAGGGAGAACTTCCCATTTTTCTATTCCTCCTTGTCTAGGCTGCGCTCGATTTTTTATGTTTTTGATAGAATTTATGTCGTCGCGATACGTCTAAATAGTTTAAGGTTTGATTAAATTAATTAAAGAATAAAAGATATTTGTACTATTAAAAATGTTTCGCGGTAAGTTACTGTTATGCACGCAATACGGTTTGTGCTCTATCTATTAGGCTTGGCGTTGCCAAATGTGCCAAAAAAAAACGGGATGGGAACTCCAGCTCGTAAAGTCGGAACACAACACATAAGATAACTCACCTTTTGCTTAAAACCTGTGTTTCTCATATTATAGTAAGTTTGGTATTTTTTAGGTTAATCTTAATTAATATTACGCAAATATAGTTTAAAAAATATTTATAAAAATTAAAGACTTTGGCCTTAAAGGGGTGCTTTTGCACTCTCTACAATGTATTATTAGTCCGATTTAAAGTTTATTATTAAAACAGATTACAGTTGTGAATTAATAAAATATGTAAAATACAATTTAATTAAAATCTAAACTTTTAAAATGTATGATTTTGTATTACTGTCTGATTGGTGTTAATCAGAACAAACGACTGGCATAATATATAAAAAACAACTTTTAATTCTCGCTTTAACATAGATAATGTAGAAACTAATGAACTTTTAAACCTAATTTGATATTTTGATCACAATAAATTAAGCCCGAACATAATTTGCTTCTTGTAAACCTTTTGAGAGGCCAATACTGTGGCCCTATCCTGTATTCATATGAAATATAGTTAACACTATGTGGTTTTCACCTTTCCCAACGTCGGTCACAAGGATATGATGAATCATGTCTGAAACATGCCCTGACAAGCTACAGACACATTGATCCATGTTAATCGATTACAGGTTTCTGCCTTATTGGCCCATTCTCAGGTGGATACATAGTTAATCGTGCCATTTTAGAGCTTTTATTTCAACAGACATACATTCAGACAGACATACGGGGGGGGGGTGTCGCCGTAGTCAAGCTATCGGATCGAGTGGACCCCTCCCGGAAATGGCTAGGCTACCTACCTTTCGGTTTACGCCTAATCTTCGATTTTAAATGCCATATATAGATTTTGTCTTTGTCTTTCACTCTCGCTCCACTTACTCTAACACTCATTCATTCTCAGATTTCCCTTCCCCTGAGGTTATGGTTTTATGGTTTTTACAGACAGTCATACAGGCAGATAGACATACAGACAGACATACAGATAGACGAACAGACAGACATACAAAGAGACATACATACATACATACAGACAGACAGACATAGAGATATACCGACAGACATAAAGACTCTTCAGAGGCACTCCATAGAATGTAGGAAAGAAGCTGCAACCTATTGAAAGCTAGTGTTTTTAGAAAATCATGTACGAATTCTGCCCCTGTTAAAAGGCCGCAATATCATAGGGAAACAATGCATTTATGCCGCCTTTTTAACTAACAAAACAGAATAGTAAAGACGCATGGTAGGCGGAATCTACAAACAATTTATGATGAATGTATGAAATATGACGCATATAAAGACGTACACCAAGCATATAGGCACTTTTCCTAGAACCGAACACAGAAATCTAGGACAAAACTTACGAACTACCAGGGATCACAGTTTTACTATATTAGTTAGGTATAGTGGCACACAGGCACTAGTACCAATGTAGAGATACTAAGACTTTGAATTTACAGCTCTATGAAATCATTTTTGTAATAAAAGCTAAACGACATTTCGTACTTACACGAATTATCTTTAAAAAACCTAATTTATCTATTCATAAAAAATCCTTAATAATCTGCAAAGAAAATAAATAAATAATGGAATGAATCGCTATTTTCATTATAGATAAATAAATGCAGTTAAAAAATATAAAAAAATGAACATTGTTGACATGGATACTCGAGCTTTAAAACCGTAATTATGACCCAATTCCTAATAATTGTTGTCTTTTTTACACTTTTTACTTTAACTACAAGCAAGTCTATTGTGCCTCACATTTTAGAACTCATTCTATAGGCACATATTTGTAGTTAAATTGCAAAGCTAATTGCGATGTACAAATGTAGCTCAATTCTGGTAAGAATATGTCTTAAACACCAAAAATAGACATTTGCACTGGGTTTTACAAGTGCATAAATCTACATGTTGATGTTGACAATTGAAAGTTGACAGTTGATAGGTGACAAGTGAGTAGTGGCAAGTGACAAGTGATAAGTGACACGAGACAAGTGACAACCGACAAGTGACAAGTGACAAGTGACAAGTGACAAGTGACAAGTGGCAAGTGGCAAGTGGCAAGTGGCAAGTGACAAGTGACACGCGACAAGTGATAAGTGACAATTGACAAGTGGCAAGTGACAAGTGACAAGTGACAAGTGACAAGTGACAAGTGACAAGTGACAAGTGACAAGTGGCAAGTGACAAGTGACGAGTGACAAGTGATAAGTGATAAGTGACAAGTGACAAGTGACAAGTGACAAGTGACCAGTGACCAGTTACAAATGACAAGTGACAAGTGACAAGTGACAAGTGACAAGTGACAAGTGACAAGTGACAAGTGACAAGTGACAAGTGACAAGTGACAAGTGACAAGTGACAAGTGACAAGTGACAAGTGACAAGTGACAAGTGACAAGTGACAAGTGACAAGTGACAAGTGACAAGTGACAAGTGACAAGTGACAAGTGACAAGTGACAAGTGACAAGTGACAAGTGACAAGTGACAAGTGACAAGTGACAAGTGACAAGTGACAAGTGACAAGTGACAAGTGACAAGTGACAAGTGACAAGTGACAAGTGACAAGTGACAAGTGACAAGTGACAAGTGACAAGTGACAAGTGACAAGTGACAAGTGACAAGTGACAAGTGACAAGTGACCAGTGACCAGTGACCAGTGACATGTGACCTGTGACATGGGACCTGTCACATGTGACAGGGGTAGGATTGGGGGTCGCCCAATTATGAATTATGAAATGAAGAAACAGGCGAATTAAATGTTAAGTCACCAAAGTAGTAATTGACCCAGGCGCTTCGTTTAGTTTCTGGCAGAAATATTTGACTTTTTGACACAAGTATAAAGAAAAAAGGAGATGTGATCTGAACCGCCTTACTGTAAAATTAGAATATAAATCACTTATGAAAACTTTTAATTTGATGCTAGTAATTATTAATAGTATTAAAACAAGGTACCTATGTATTGGTCATTCAAATTATTTTTAAAGTTAAAACACAGAACATTATATTTTAGACCTTTTTTAGGTCCGTTTAACTGAATATGAGATATGTATGACTGGATGCATAAACAAAACAACTTTTTACACATGTTTTAGATATTTTTAAAGGTATCAGCTGACAGGTTAAATACCAAATGGCTCCGTATTGAGACCTACTTGCCTGGCCTGAGATTCCATTTACTGCTGATGACGCATCTCAGTAGAAAGAGCTCAAATTACCACATGGCTGAGTCCTAGTAATCATCTGCATGACAAGAGTCAGCTAAAAATTAATATATATTGCGTCTTGTCCCTACGTGTGAAATATCGCAAAATAAAAAAATATGTATAAATTATGTACTAGAAAAGGATGTAATATTAGTCAATCTCTTTAAAATACTTTGGCTTTAAAATGCTAAAACTTTTGAGTAAGTCCAAGTAGGTAAAGCTGTAGGACCACACCTGTCTTTCCTAACTTGTTAGAACCTGAAAAAAAAAACTTGTCTGAACGTATCTGCTAGTTAGTTGTATGGGTCAAGATCTCAGTTGGCAAACTGGGCAGAAAGTCTTGTTTTATTTTAAATGACAACTATTTGTATAATAAATTATACCTTTGGAAATTTACATTTAATTTTGCATCTCTAATTAAAAATTCACATTGACATTTATAGTTGCACTTCTAATTAAAAATTTATATAGTCCCTTATCTTCTTATAATCCTCCGTTTCTTAGTTATCAGTCTATTTTATTTTGTTATTCCGACCTCTTTCCTTGCTTCTTTCATTTTTCGTTTTGAGTGTTTTCTTCTTCTTCTTCACCTCCTCCTTCTTTTCCTCCTTCTTATTCTTCTGCTGAGCTCCTTTTTTTGTTTGCTGACATTGATTGAAATTTTGAAAATTATAACATTGTAATTTGTAAGAATATTTAAATAAATTTTAATAAAAATAAAGTATAGTGAGGCATCAAATTTAGAAATCAAGTATAAATTTGCTCAAAATACCAAGATATTGGTTGATTCTTATATACTTAAAACCCAAAATTGGTAACACTGCAATGTTCCAAATATATATACAATATAAAACAGTTGGCAACCCTGTTCCTAAAAAAGCTTATAAAAGCTCGTGCTTGTAATTATTCTGTCAGTATTGTTAGTCCACGACTTCCGACATACTCGTCTACTGCTCCTGTTTGCGTTGATGACAATTGAAAGAGTAGTGATTATTAAAAATCTGTGAATCGTTGAACACAAATTTTTAAAAACTTTGATTTTGATTCAGAAAAATCTGAACTCTCTTCCTGTGGTGATATTATATCAGACCGATCTAAAATAAGTTTTGCTACTAAACTAATTAGTGATATAAAATATCAGGTGGATAATTTTAATAAAGTGCCAAATATATCCAGAATCTTGAACGACTGTGCTAAAGCTAGTCGAAAAATTAGCATTGCCCTAAAGAAGTCCCGCACGGTTCATGAAAAGGTCCATCTAACTGCTTGCCTTGGAGAAGTGAAAGGCTTTAAGCATCGCCTAAAGAAAAGCATTAAGCATGGATGTGGGGACGTCATCACCAAGAAAACTGCAAAACACTGGGTCCAATGGGAAGATGTAAAATCAGCCTTTAACAGTAGGGTAAGAAGTGGTGTAATTACAAATTTACAACATAAGGATCCCAAAAAGTTTTTAGAGGATTGCTTTAGTTTATTTAAACGAAGGATAGAAAATGCATTAAAAAAAGAAGACATTTTAAAAGTTAATACTATTTTAAGTGCAGATTTTCAAATACCGAAACAAGCACCACTTGCAAATGAGTTATTGACCGTAACACAAATTTAAAAAACTGGTTTAACAAAAATGTAAAAAATTTGCTTTTAACTGATTTGGAAGAATTTGAGCAAAATCAATCTGGATGGTCTCTTACAAAAATAAGAAATCTTATAATTGCTTTTAATAAGTACAATCCTTTAAGATCTGGTTGTTTTTTAGAGCTACCCAAAGAAATTCTTAATCGTAAGGCTTGTGTAAATGTAAAAAACAATGACAATTTATGTTTTAGTTGGGCTGTAGTGTCGGCATTATATCCCGTTAAAGATCATTCTTATCGTACATCATCATATCCGCACCCCCAAGAAGTATTAAATTTAAAAGGTATAAAGTTTCCAATGACTATAAACCAGGTAGCCCGGTTCGAAAAGCAAAATAATGTTTCCATAAACGTGTACCGCCTGCAGAAACTTAACAAAAACAATTTTAAAGCACTGCCTGTATACATTACGGAGAAAAAACATGAAAAACATGTTAATTTGTTAATGATACAGGATAATTACTATTTGAAGAAAGAACAGATTAAAGATCTTTCTCCACCAACTTACCACTTTGTATGGATAAAAAATCTTTCAAGGCTAGTAAGTAGCCAGATCAGCAAATGCAAGAAAGCAACTTATTTATGTGATAGATGTTTGCACTACTTCTATTCTGAAGCTGGACTTATTCAGCATATAAAAGACTGCAAAATTATTGACAGTATCACTGTTCCGAAAATACCATCTAAAGAGAATAAAATTGTTGAATTTCAAAATTTTAAAAATAAGTAATTTGCATCCTTTATTATTTTTTGCGATATCGAATGCTTACTGATGCCTATGGTAAAAAATAGTAGTAAAAGAACCCAAAAATAGCAAAGTCATGTGCCTTGTTCAGTGGGGTACTACGTAAAATGTGCTTATGATAATTCTCTATCATTTTATCGATCGTACACGGGACCTGACTGTATGGAATGGTTTAGTAAACAATTACTGGAGTTTGCTGAAAACTTAGAAACTGTATTTCTTTGTGACTTACCCATGGAGCCTTTAAGTAAAAAACAAAAACGTGACTTTAACAAAGCTAAAAAATGTCATATGTGTGAACAGGACTTTTTAGCTGGTGAAAAGAAAATACGCGATCATAGTCACCTTACCTCTGCTTATCGTGGTCCTGCGCATGAAAGCTGTAATTTGAATTTTCAAGATAGTCACACCATCCCGGTAGTATTTCATAATCTTAGCTCCTATGATGGACATTTAATAATTGAAAATATCGCTAATTTGGATGGCTCAATAAATTTGCTACCAATTAACAAAGAAAAATATATAGCCTTTACTAAAAAAATTAGTGAAAATTTAATTGAATTTAGATTTATTGATTCGTTTCGCTTTATGGCCAGTAGCTTGAATAAGCTGGCTTCAAATCTTGAGGACTATCCACTGGTAAAAAGCGAATTCCCCAACTTATCCGACGAACAATATAAACTTATTTATAAAAAAGGAGTATTTTGCTATGACTACATGAATAGTTGGGAAAAGCTAAAAGAGATATCTTTGCCAGAAAAACTCAACTTTTTTAATTTACTAGAAAGTAGAGAAATATCATCTGCTGATTATGACCATGCAAAGAATGTGTGGAAAACCTTTGGCTGTAAAACCCTACAGGATTATATGGAACTCTATATGAAAGGTGATATAATCCTCTTAATGCAAGTATTTCAAACGTTTAGAGAAAGCTGTCATAAAACGTATGGTCTGGATCCTGCTAACTATTATACCCTTCCTGGTTACACGTGGGATTGCATGCTGTACCACACGCAACAAAAATTAGAGCTTTTGACTGACTATAATATGGTAACCTTTATAGAACGCGGTATTAGAGGTGGTTTGAGCCAATGTTCTAAAAGATATGTGGAGGCAAACAACAAATACATGTCCAATTATAATTCAACGAAAGAAACATCTTTTCTGATGTATTTTGATATTAATAACCAATATGGCTATAGCATGAGCCAGAAACTACCATATGAAAAATTTTATTGGTTGGAAAGCGAGGAAATGCTCAATTTTGATGTTAATAAGATTGAAGATGACTCGAGTAATGGATACATTCTTGAAGTCGACTTGTACATTCCTGTGGAATTACATGACTATTTTTCAGACTTGCCTCTATGTCCTGAACATCACTGCCCACCTGGAGAAACAAACCCCAAAAATAAGAAACTTATGGCTACACTATATAATAAAAGAGCGTATGTAATTCATTATAGAAATTTAAAGCAAGCAATGAAACTTGGAATAAGACTTGAAAAAATTTATAGAATTTTATGCTTTAAGCAATCTGCATGGTTGAAACCCTACATTGATCTAAATACTCAATTAACACAAAATGCCAAAAATGAATTTGAGAAAAACTTTTTTAAATTAATGAACAACGCCGTGTTTGGTAAAACCATGGAAAATATACGAAAACATAGTGTTGTTAAATTAATCAAGAAATGGGATGGACGATATGGAGCGGAAGCACTGATTTCTCGACCCGAATTCAAAAGCGTTATAATATTCAATGAAAACTTGGTTGCCGTAGAACTTGAAAAAACCGAAATATATTTTAATAAACCGATATATGTGGGGATGTGTATTTTGGACATTGCCAAAACAACCATATAATATAACTATAACTACATGCTACCAGCTTTTGGAAAGGATTGTACTGTGGCATACACAGATACTGATAGTTTAGTTTATACCATAAAAAATCATGATATTTATGAATCAATACAAGTACTTTGATACCTCAGATTATGCTGAAGATAACATATATAACATTCCGAGGGTAAATAAAAAAGTTTTGGGCATGATGAAAGATGAAAACAGTGGCGAAATAATGACGCATTTTATTGGTCTTAGAGCTAAAATGTATGCTACAAAAGTAGTGGACAACAAGAGTAAAGCCGCAAAAGTGATTAACAAGGCCAAGGGTGTAAAGCAAAACGTTGTAAAATCAAAAATATTATTTGAGGACTATGTCGCCTGCCTAAATAACTTTCAAGAGAAGGTGGTTACACAAAATCTTATAAGATCCGAAAAGCATAGACTATACTCTGTAAAACAGACAAAGATTGGGCTGAGTCCCCTGGATGATAAAAGATGTATTTCAAAAGACTCTTATGAAACGTTACCGTGGGGGAACTATAGTATTGAGAGATAACTTAGGTTAACTGTAATTTTAATAATGGTATGTTTGTTGATATTGGTTAGATATTTTTAGTAGTCAACTATATATATATAAATAAAACCTAAATTTAATCTTCGTTTTGCAAGTATATTATAAAATTTGTATAATTAGCTTATATGTTAAGTCTAATATGTTAATGTAAAAATAAATATATATAATAATAGTCATAGTACATGTAATGTGATTTTAATAATCCTACTAAATATTATTGGAACCATATATATAGATATATAAAAATCTTTAAATATTTTTATTCTTAATTGTATTACTATGTAAAAATAAACAAATAAGAAATTATATTGGTGTTCTTACTATGAACCTAGTCCAAGTAGCTAGTACTAAAAAAGAAACAAACGATATATATATATATATATATATATATATATATATATATATATATATATATATATATATATGTGTTTATAAAAATAATTGAAATCTTTAAGTTGTGAATATTACGGGCTTTAAACTTATTGACTAGATAGACCCTTAAGTATTATAACCACTTTCAAGTGACCCACTGCTTGGGTGACTAAAATAAAGTCCTGTAACAAGCACCAGATAGCATGTTACAGACTGCTCGATACTTGTGTGTACAATATGATTAGCAACACCTTAACAGTTAGCTGAGAGTCAAACATTTATAGAAAATGTTTGATTCGGTAGCACAAAAAAAGAGTCATGTAAAAATTACTGCCTCGAATGAAATATTCTGTGACATGTCCAAAAAATGACCACGTTTTCGTCTTATGGAGATTTACATGGAAAAAGTGGCCCAGAACCCGTATAGTATATCTACTACTCTGGGGGTCACCCTAGATAAAACTCTCACCTGGAACGCCCATTCGGAAAAGGTAATCCGCAAAGCCACACTGTCCCTATGGACGTGCAAAAGAATTTGCAGAAAAACCTGGGGCACTAGCCCCAAACAAATGCACAGGCTGTATATAACAGTCATTAGACCAATGATTGCGTACGGTGCAATAGTCTGGTTTGAGAAGGGACATCAAAGAACCTCGAGAGCCAAACTAACCAGCTTACAACGACAGGCCAGTCTTGCCATATGTGGTACAATGAGCTCTAGCCCATCGACTGCGCTTGAATGCTTACTAAACTTACCTCCGCTTCACATTTTCTTAGAGGCGGAGGCACGAAGAGCACCTTATAGAATAAGGGCCAACCACCAGGATGGCCGGGCAAACAAAGTGATATCAACAGCCCTAATTAGGGAACAAGAGTTGGATGCAACTCTAGGAATGATATCTGATGTCATGCCCAACACGGTGTTTAGCAGAAAGCTATACAACATTATACTCCCAGAGAGGGAGAAATGGTTAAAAAACAGGACCAACTTTTCAAACAACGATAGCTTCTGGTATACCGACGGATACAAAATGCCATCAGGCGTTGGATCTGGTGTTGTTACTATCCAAGAAAAAGTCGAGATTCAACATAGTCTCGGCAAATTGGCTACTATATTTCAGGCCGATCTCGTAGCCATTGAACTGTGTGCCCGGTGGATTACTGACCACGAATGGACCAACAGGACAATTAAAATCTTCTTCAACAGTCAAGCAGCCTTAAAAGCGCTTGATTCCTACACGGTCTCATCGAGAACCGTAAGGAACTGCAGAGACTCGCTGAATACGCTTGGTAGCGCTAATAAGGTGTCATTAGTATGGATACCAGGGCATTCTGGGCACGAGGGAAATGAGGCCGCGGACCAAGCAGCGAGGGAAGCGGCATCTGCCGAATTTTTTGGCCCCGAACCAGCCCTGGGCATATCATACAATGCTACTAAATTAACCATATTGGGATGGATGGAGGACAGCTTCCAACAATACTGGATGAATATACCAGAACTGGCTCACTCTAAAGAGTTCATTAAAGGACCTTGTCAGAAGAGAGCCAGAAATATCATTGGACTTAACAGACAGGAGATCCGTATAGTGACTGGACTTTTTACGGGTCACTGTCGACTAAAAGTACCCATGCACAGAATGGGAATAAAAGAAGAGACCGAATGTAGACTATATGGAGGATGATGAAACAGTTAGACATGTACTCTGCGAATGTCCGGCTATTGCACATTTACGTCAAAACACTTTCGGTAAACCTCAGATTGATTCAGAAGATCTGAACAGTGTCTCACCCAAACTGATAGCTAACCTTTTTGGAGGATTAGGTATACAGTGGTAAAAAACCACTCAAAAGTGAGCCACAATAGACACACTAGTGGTCGCAGTGGAAGGGCTGCAAGGCTCACTCATATATGAATCATCATCATCAAAGTACTGTCCGGCCGGAATAAAGTGAGGTGCAAAAGAGATGGATCAACTCAATCTTCCGCTGTTTACAGCACTTTTGTCTTACTGGGTGGTCTTCATTTTTAGCAAATTTGCCATGAACAAATTTTTAATATTGCAAGAAAACACGGTACTCGTCCGGTACGTTTAACGAAATCGACTCCAGCCCGTTCATAATTCACCACCCTTTTATTGGGTTTCTATTGTTACCGCTGGCTCAATTAGACTCCGGCCCGTTCATAATTCACACCCTTTTATTAGGCTTCTGTTGTTATCGCTGAACTCAAACAGGATGACTAGGAACGTCTCATACACATTCTAAAATTCAAAAAGAAACAGTGGCGTATCATGTATAAAAGTTTGGAAAAAATATTTATTTTTAAGAATAATAAGGTATGAAGTTTTTCAGCAAAAAAAGGCTTGGAGGTATATAAAATTATTACCTAATAATGATGAATTAAAAATTATAGCACGCCACTGGACAGAGAAAGATAGCGCTAATTGATGCCATCTCTTCAGATATATCTCTGCTGCGGTAACAGCATTGTAGATTGTAGATAACCATAGCGCCATACCGTCCAAATTTGGCCTCCGTAGGTTTTTGATGACGATTTTACAACAACTGTTTTAATCGATTACTAATGATGCCACCAACACTGCCTGACCTGTAATTAGATCCCAAATTTTCTCAGTCAAAAAGTAAGGTTCATTTTTTCAATTCTGAATGGTTTAAGCTACAGTAATGAAGCTTGGCACGCACATCGCCCTTCACGTAATTATTTTTTGTCTGTCAAAGAACTTTATATATTTTGCAAGGGGGCAAAATGTGTTTTTAGATTATGCCTTATATATAGGTACAAATCTAGCATTAGAATTCAAAAAAATCAACGGCAAGTTGGAAGTTCAAGCAGGGGGCAGTCATATATAAAAAAGTGAAAATGTGACGTTTTAAACAAGAAAATTGAACATTTTCCTACATTATTTATGTAAATTGTATATTTAATATAATCGAAAAAAACACTTATAGTAGAGGAAAGGTGCCTATTATCGCATAGGTTCCTAATATCGGATAGTCAAGTATTTCCTAAACTACTGGTCCGATCTACCTGCGTGTGCATGTACCGATGCTACACCAAGTTCTACAGATTCTACATAAATTACAGATTTCTGCGGCAAGTTTTTATTTGCTATTCAGATGTTTACGTGAAATCATAGTGCACGAAAATTTTACCGCTGCTGATTATAGGCAATCTATTCTTAGAAGGTAAGACAAATTATTAATTTGATTTACATCATTTGATTAAGCATATTATAAGGTTTTATTTGATGTATAATTTATTAGGTTTACTGCAGTTTTGTCTTTTCGAAAAGGTTGATAACCTCACATATAATGTATGCCTTAATATCGGACACTATGGCTTTCCCAATTTTGTTCTTAGTTTTAAGCGTTGACAAATTATTTTTGTATTGCAAAAATATTAAGCTAGTGTATAGTTTTAACTGATTAAAAAGTATAATAAGAAAAGCTCTTACTTTACTATGGGTTCCAAATATCGGACATTTGCGATATTGGGACTACCTTCTATCCGATATTAGGACACCATTTTTAAAATTGTGATTCTTGTATTCCAAAATATATTTTTATTTGTCTCAGAAAAGAATAAAGTTTAACATTTGGCACTTCAGAATATTGAAAAATATAGGTTACGTAATTGTTTGCCAACACGTACTTCTCATATATAGCTGAAAAATTTTTTGTATGGTCAAAAACAAAAAAGTATCCGATAATAGGCACCTTTCCTCTAGTACTTCCTCCAAGAACCGCCAAATTCCCTTTCGAGATCGTAATAAATAATAAATTTAATAACGTTCAACACTTTTATCAGCCATTTAAATTGTTGCACAAATTGGTTGCTTGCAACATTCAAGCCTTGGCCACTCGATTTGACAGTACCATTGTCAAAGGGCTCGCCTGCTACAATAGTGTCGACAATCAAAATGCATGGAAAAGCAGGGCTACCAAAACGGACGGGCCACGATCCTCCACTTTGGTGACGTCACATCGGGGGCTGATTTTTTTTTATGGTGACGTTACGTCACAGCTGATTGTCTTTAAAATAATAAATTTGGAATGACGGTTCATGAATATTTGATTTTTTTTTAATAAAGCTGAGGATGTTTTTACTACATATATTCTTGCAAAACAATTTTTTTTTAATGTATAGTAATCCTTAATTTTTCTTTTTGATCATCTTGCATCCTTACAAAAATTTAGTGGAATATCGTGATGGTGTCTGAGAATATTTCACTGAAATTTCGCGGAAATCTGTAGTGCCATTTTGCCATAAAACCCAATGTAAAAGTCAGCCCCCAAGAACAGCTGATTTTTTCAGGGTCGTGGCCTGTATTTTCTTGTTGGCCTTGGAAAAAGAACATTTGCAGATCAGGCCTTAGTACTTTTTGTTTTATTTTATTTTTTACTATAAACGGCTTCCTAGCAGTAAATTATTATGTATTAGTTTATGCGTAGTTTATACCTGATTATTTTTATTTCTTCTTGAAAGAATTTTATTTTGAATGCAATAAAGTAAGTAAGTAAGGATCAAGCGGTATAAATAACGTAAAATAATGAAGGATAGTGTTACAGGTTAGGGTTACTGGGTTATCTTTGAGGGGGTGTTAAATTCCATTGTTGTTGTTCAGCAACTTATCGAGAGTCAGCTTTAAGACAGTGTAGGCATTGCTTTGATTGAAATGTTCGTTGTGTAAATATTTTGAGCAGATAGCAAACGGATAGCTAAAGATGTCAATAAGCTATAGGATTTTTCCTACGAGCGTGCTCTATCTATTTCTGGTGCGGAAAACCCGTTTTTCCGGACGGTGTAGGAAAATGTTGCCGAACCGTGCGGCAAAGTTTTTCCGCACCGTGATGTCAATTTTTGACAAAATGAATAAAGATTTGAATGT
Organism: Aspidapion aeneum; assembly: GCA_963576565.1. Lineage (NCBI taxonomy): Eukaryota > Metazoa > Arthropoda > Insecta > Coleoptera > Brentidae > Aspidapion > Aspidapion aeneum. The sequence continues at coordinate 205,701,977 of OY755038.1, forward strand.
TCTGTTCATCATGTTACACAGAAATGCCTTGGTTGCTATGATGTATGTGTAAGGTTTTAAATTTCGCTAAATAACTATTTTTACCTTCCTGGCCCGCGCAGCAATGCCGAGAGAAGGTTTTATTTTCTAGAAGGATTTTTTTTTGAGATAACGCCGAAAATGGGTTTTATGGGTGTACTTTGACCTATCTTGAGTGTGTGTGTGTGTGTCCCAAGGAACAATATTACCTACATAAAGGTAATTTATATTGCTAAGTTACCTAAAGAGGTGTTTTACAACCAAAAAGTGATTTATATAATAAAACCGATATTCCCTGTTCTTTTTAGAGACTTGTAGCCCGAGCTGTACAAGCCCTCTTTCCCCAACCACGTGGGAAATGGGGGTAAAAGCATGAAATATTGTACACATATTCTGTAAAAAAATACAAAATTCGTGACCCGCCGCACCCCGATTTTAATTCACCGTGAAAGAAATGGGGACTTTTTTTTTAAATAGCGGAGAAAAATTGCCAAAAATTAGGTTATCGATTTTTAGTATAGGGAATCCCATGAGACCAAAATGCCAAAACTTTGAAAATTGATATCTCACAAATTATATATGTTATCAGCAAACACACTGAGTTACAGTAAAGTGGGGCCATAGAGATGTAAAAATACTCTGCCAATCTATGGGCACCTAAGCTCACACTGGATACTATAGTTATAGTGTATCTACGTGAAAGCTAATATAACTAAAAACTGAAGTATATTTTATTGAACTCCAGACTCAATTACCTTTCGTTTGATACCACACAAGCCATGTTTTGACTTAAACTCTAATTTTTCAAATCTACCCCCACCCTTTTTTTAAAAACTAAAATGTATTTTGTTTAACTCCAGACTCAATTACCTTTCGTTTGATATCACACACGCCATATTTCCACTTAAACACTAATTTTTGAAATTTACCCCCACCCTTTTTTTTTAATAAACTAAAATGTATTTTGTTTAACTCCAGACTCAATTACCTTTCGTTTGATATCACACACGCTATATTTTTACATAAACTCTAATTTTTGAAATCTACCCCCACCCTTTTATTTGGCTTGTGTTCGGTGGATTTTCTTCATTTTTAAATGGGACCATCTCGACCCAAAACCCAGCCTGGGTACCAAATTTCATTAAAATCGAGCAAGCCGTTTTTGAGTTATGCGCGTTGGTCGTTTCAGACAGACATACAGACACACAGACAGACATACAGACAGACAGACAGACAGACAGACAGACAGACAGACAGACAGACGGCGCAACAAAAAAGTTTCAAAATCATCTGAAACGCAAAGATATATAAAAATTTTTGAAATCGGAGCAACTTTTTTTTTCTCGAAAAAATTAGGATCACCATAGCTCACACTACTATAGTATAGTAGTAGTGTGAGCTAAAACCACACTTTCAGTGTAGATTCGGAAAAACGTCATTTAGCGATTTTTAGTATAGAAAATCCTTGAATTTCTTTGGAAAATACCATGGCAAAATTTTGAAAATTCATCTCACAAACTATACATGTTTTCAGCAAACGCACTGAGTTACAGTATTGAGGGGCCGTAGAGATGCGAAAAAACCACACCTTCATTTAAGATTCGCAAAAACGTCATTTAGCGATTTTTAGTATAGATAATCCCATGAGACCAAAATGGCAAAATTTTGAAAATTCATATCTTACAAACTAATACATGTTATCAGCACACGCACCGAGTTACAGTATAGTGGGGCCATAAAGATGCGAAAAAACCACACCTTCCGTGTAGATTCGGAGAAACGTCATTTAGCGATTTTTAGTATAGGGAATCCCATGAGACCAAAATGGCAAAACTTTGAAAATTCATATCTCACAAACTATACATGTTTACAGCCAAGGCACCGACTTACAGTATAGTGGGGTCATAGAGATGCGAAAAAACCACACCTTCAGTGTAGATTCGGAAAAACGTCATTTAGCGATTTTTAGTATAGGGAATACCATAAGACCAAAATGGCAAAACTTTAAAAATTCAAATCTCACAAACTATACATGTTATCAGCAAACGCACCGAGTTACAATATAGTGGGGCAATAGAGATGCAAAAAAACCACCACCTTCGGTGTACATTCAGAAAAACGTCATTTAGCGATTTTTAGTATAGGGAATCCCATGAGACCAAAATGGCAAAACTTAAAATTCATATCTCACAAACTATACATGTTATCAGCAAACGCGAGTTACAGTATAGTGGGGCCATAGAGTCTTTTAGCCAATAGTAGTCGAATGTTGTGCGAAATGACTTGTCCCGACCAATGGCAGGTAGGTAGGTAGGAAAAGCTTGCGCCATAGAGGTCTCTTCGCATAGCACTTGACGGTTAGGAGATTTTTTAAAGCAAGATATTGGTCAAAGCATGTAATGGGAACCACACATCCTCAGGAGCTCTATTCTCGTACTTGTGATGTGATCATTCCCATCACATCCTTTGGCTATGTAACAAAACGGGATTTGAATATAAATGGTATTTTTGCCATTAAATATTGTTTTTGACATCGACAAGCATTAATTATATGCAAAACTAGGTTAAGAATAATTAAAATTTATGGTAACTCCGGCGACTTGTTTTTAGGCATATTTTCAGGTCCGCTGTATTTTAATAAAAGTTGTATTCGGCTAATATGTCCTTTGAGCCACTAACATTAAAATAATTTATATTCTGTAACTGGAAACAAATTAGCTAAATTATTTTCAATTTTTAAAAAACACACTGTGTAATTTTACTTTCTAACGGCTTATTTAAGTCTGGCTTGCGTTGGTATTTTGTCTCTTAGTGGAGCGTTTAAAGCGCAGGCTATCCTTTCTCGCCAAATCGACGATGAGTATAGTTCTAGCCAATCAACGACAAGCTTTTTGTGCTTACAAGCGTATAGTTGCTTTGACTCAGACAGGAAACTTTCGAAAGTCGTTGGAGCAAACATTCTTTAGTTGGCTTTGCTTTCATTCACACTTCTTAAGGGGGGTTTTTTTCAACTAGGGAAATTTATCAATTATTTTAACTTTATATAAAACTGTTAACTTTATTATCCGTAATTATTTTGGTATTTTCTTTTATTTTAACTTAAACTTTACAGCATGTGAATTTATTACTGTTTCCAGTGTTTGAAATATTGTTTTATTCTTTTTTAACATCAAATACAAACTATTCGTTGCCCTAAAATCGGCATTTTTAATCAATAATACATCCCAAACCTAAACAGTAATATTAAGTAAATTAAACAGTTGATTGAATAGTTTCACCTATTCAATCAACGTTTAAAATGTTGATAAATAAAAATATTTACAAGAAACATACAAAAGGTTTATAAAACCTAAAAGTTTAAAGAATGTGAATATTTGAATACAAAAGCTTAATAGTAGTAAAATTTGATATTCAATTAATATATATAAGAAGTGATAATGTGAAGTTTCGGGAAGAAAATGGAAAAGGTATGTATAATTTTCCTACATTGTTTATACATTTGAGAAAAACGTTTATAGCAAACTTCCTCCAAGAACCATCAAATTCCCTTTCGAAAACAAATAAGTAAAAACCTTTAATCTTTTTATAATTTATATAAGTTGTAGCCTAAATTGGTAGCTCGCAACATTTAAGCCTTGGCTTCTTGAGATGACAATACCACTGTCACACAGGCCCCTGTTACAGCTATTAGTGGTCGAATGTTGTGCGAAATGACTTGTCTCGATCAATGGCATAGACGCCCGCTTTTAAAAGTTAGTGATTTTCACGCGTTTAAAATACATCGCATATCACGTGACGGCTCGGAGATTATTTAAATCTAGCTATTGGCCAAAGCACGTTACGAGAACCATCACATCCTACGAGTACGAGAATAGCTATCCTGGTAGAGTTACCAGTTATATATAATTCTAAAATAACACGTCAATCAGGTGTAAAAATGTGACGAATATTGCAGTCAACATACTGCTCATCAAAATGACTACTTTTCAATACATAAAAGACGGCATTTGGTGACCCTTCGCTACCTGGGGGTCAATTTTTTTAACGGCGAACGTGTGATTGTCCATGCGAACGTTCACCGGTCGTGCGCGAATGCTTTCTATACTGTATCTATGTAATATTCTCAGACTCGGGAATGATCACATCTCTCGAGAGAACGTTCATTCCTATCCACTTTAAAAATTGAGCCCCTGGAAAATTATTGTCCCTAACCTAACAAATTTACGTTTGTGTGCTAGAATATTAATTATTGATTTTTGTCAAGGACGCATTTGCAAACGTCGGCAAGTAATTTTATTCAAGTTTAAAACCCATTGTTAAAGGGTGCAGGTAGCCTTTGTTAAACATTACAAGAAGGGATAAAGCATGTATCACAAGATTAGGTCCGTTCGATACTTTCACCTGAAGACATTAAAAATACCTAGTGTTAAAAATACTGAAATGTGCCCAAAAATGTGATAATTAATATTCAATTTGTGCACAGATTCCTGAGAATCTCACAAAGGTTATTATGGTTCCAGTAGCGCGTGTAACTTTTATCGCGGATTTTATGTGCATTAAGCCGTGCAAGGATTATACAATTTTTGTTTCTTGAAAAAGATGTATCCTAGCTAGTCTTATTTTAGGAATTTTTTTTTGCCACTTGCCATAAGACACACTTTCTGGCGACAAACTAAGCAAAATAGTGACCTTTCAGTCGGCATTTGTTACAGAAATCAAGGGTGGACGTGTCGCTGTTAATATATCGCCGATTTGGGCGAGTTTTATCGACATTTCGCTTTTCGGAAAACCTGAAATAGGCGGGCAATCGGTGACGATTCATTTATTACGAACGGCCCTCCTAACAAAATATACTCCGAACCAGCATATTATACCTTAGAAAATAGTTCAATTTTCTAAGTATGTAGTATATTATAAACATTGCATTAACTTATATTACGCCGAAAAACATTATCTGATTTCAGAAAAAATTGTACACCTAACATGAGTTTTAATATTGTAGGTATACAAATTTTTACCTTCCTAGCCCGCGCAGAAATGGCTTGCGAAGGTATTATTTCTGACGAAAAACTTTTTTCAGATAACGCCGAAAATGTGTTTTATGGGTGTATTTTGACGTATTTTAGCAATATCGTCGTGATGTCTGGTGTTTCTGGCTAAAATCAAGGACGGTGTTTTGACGTTTATTGAACACATGAATCAAAAAGAAAAACGAGCTAGGTTTGCATTGTAAGAACTTTTTGGGTAACCATAAAAGGGATGATTATGTCGCTCAGGTCGAGGAATTGCTCTTAGCGTACAAGGCCATGGGATGTAACATGTCCCTTAAAGTGCACTTCCTTCACTCGCATCTGGACTTCTTTCCTGAAAATTTAGGAGCAGTCTCGGATGAATCCGGGAACGGTTTTCTTAAGATATCGCTAAGTTGGAAAAGAGGTTTTCAGGGAAGTGAAATGCAAGCATGTTGGCGGAGTACTGCTGGTTTTTGAAACGAGAGGGTTGTACCTCAGGGTATAAAAGGAAAGCAAGCACCAAGTGAAGGTACGAAAGTTCTTATTTATCAGTGGCTCACCCAGGAATATGTCTTGGGAGGCCCGAGGCCTCTATAGCCTGATGAAGTCGAATTTTAAGCTATTTTTTGTGTTTTTTTATGAAATATGTGGAATATATGTAAAAAAATCTAAGGCTTGGTTCGGTTCGGTTCAGCAGAAATGAAATTAAGATGAATGATTTACATTTTACAAACCTAATAAACTACTAAACAACCTTAAAAAAATTACGTGACGGACAGGGTAAAGTAAATCACGTCTTTTCTCTCTTTAAACGTTATGGGAGTAAAGTAAATTATTTAAAAAAATGTATGTTTATGTATATAAACCAACTTAGCTTTGGTTTAGTATGGTATCAGATTTGTAATAAATTATCACACAAAAAATATATGCCAAATTAAAAGCACTAGAGATACCGCCACATTCGTATTTATCGACCCAAATAACCACCATATACCAATTTTTGTTCCAAAACACATAAAAACCAATTTGCTAGGGACAAAATTTGAAATTTAAAAAAATAACTTTATAACCCTGTGTCTTCTAAACTATCAACTTTCGGATTAAGGCAAATATGAACAAATAGTAATATTTTGAGCTCCTGAATTGATCCTACAATTTTGGACTATTAACTAGAACTCACCCTGTATAGTTCGTTTGTATTACTGATACTGATAATCGGTTGATGTAGAGCAAGGGAAATTTCAGAATAGGTCACGCCCTACGGAGTCCGATACTGCGTTTAATGATAGAAGCAACACACTTGGTATGGATCATATACATAATATTCCAATACCCACGGTAACTGCCCATTCATGATGCAAAGATGAGGGCCTTGGGGTCTTTAAGCAAAAAAGACCTAATTGGTTGCTTTCAAAGACATATCCATATTATTTCCATATAGTACGTATTATTGCAATACCTACGGTACCTTACGATGCAGAATGCAAACATATTTGAAATAACAATATCAATGGGTCCAAGTCTATCCTTTTTGCGGTCGTTAAGATAAAATGTCCTGATTGGTAATACTTTTACGCATGAATATTATTTTATTCTTGTATTCGTTACGTCAAATCATCGGCTTATAGTTGACAAAAACTCTATCTATGTAAATTTGGTATCTATGCATTTTTCGTACCTTTATTTCTGAATGTTTGCATCAAACGCCAACCATTGTGTAAATAGGTAACAGGGTGTATTGGAATATTACGTATATGGTATGGATAGCCATAAGACTCGCCCGAACATTTTACTAAAGGGAACCGCTCCCCAACCCTGGCAGGGGGGTGGTTCCCCCGCTTAAACGTGCGCTTTGACGGTTTTTTGCTAATAACTCGAAAACGGTCAACTTTTCTAAAAATCTTCTAAAGATCATTTTGCAAGCGGATAAAATTTCCTTTTCAACCATGTACCTTAGTCCCCTATAGAGATAGTGGTGAACGTTCCTAGGCCTACGAAAATAGGGGAAAATGTTTGAAATATGTTTTTTTTATTTTTCTTGTGGCATTTTGTACCCTTAACACATTTTTCAAAAAAGTATTTATGTTCAAAAACTCATTGTATACAGTTAAATATTTAATAAGTTGGACATAACTTTTAAAAGTAGCCGCCTTGAACTTGAAATAAATGTATTTGTAGAAATCCTCAAATCAAACAACTGTAACTCAGTGAATAATATTCAAGGTAAGTAAAAAAATATTTTTGATTAGTAATAACTTAAAACTTAATTTTTCGAGTTGAATTCATTTAAATTGTAGAGAAGGGTATCTCCCCTCTCGCCCCCCGCAAAAGTGATATTTTACAGTATTTTTCTTTTATTATTTGCAAACTTTTAACTTGGCCAAAAACAACTAAGTAATAGTTATTGAGGCTGCCCAAAAGTCCTCTCTAACGACGAATAACGCGCCCCCCATACATCAGTGGAGCACCTTTTATAGGTATTTAAATAAATAAGAAGCGTGGAAAAATTATTTTTTTAATTTTCTTGAATTTTATTGCCTACATGTCTGATTTTAAAACTAATTTTTAAAGCTGAACAAATTTCCAGCGATAGATCTAGCATAGACCCACATAGCACAAAAATCACATCAACGTTAAATTAACGTGAACAAAAATAACTTAAAAGTTTTTTTTACTTGAAAACAACCTCATACCATGTAATATTTATTTTGTTAAATCTACCTGCTTAAAGATAACTTAAAAACAAGGAAAAATCAAGCTATAAAAATGTACTTTTTCTGAAGTTTCTGGTGCTGTGTATATAACGTGTTTTGTACCAAATTCACACTTGAAAAGTCCTCCACAACATGTTCTAAAACGCCACTAGATTAAGACTTCTCAAACCTACTAACTTTCTGCGTCTTTTTTGGTCACGTTTTTTTAATAACATTTTTTTAACTTAAAAGAGTTGCGAAAGAAAGTTATAACACTTCAAGACAATTTTAAAGATGGCGCACAAGGCAACACAAAATATCTATATATATCTATCTATACACATTATGTTTTTTTTAAAAGCTAAACAAGATTTTTTAACAGTAAACACTTTCACAGAATATTAATGTGTCTTTATCAGTTAATAAAAGATGCGTCGTGTTCGTGAAGGATCAGGGATGAGTTCCTTAATAGGTTTTTTAGAGGTCAAAGAACTGCCTGATAGATTTCGTCCAAGTGAAAAACCCTGACAATAGGTGGCGCTGCTGTTAGTAAAATCTCAAAAATATTCGGTAGAAAATGCAAGTCGCGTTTTAAAATTCGTGTAGAAAAGGCGTGAATCTAATGGGATTTTAACACTGATAAAAATCACTTGAAACTAATGTAAAAACATCTGCTGTTTAAATTTGATAATGGCGTTATTACAACGTAGTTTTTAGCAACGTTATTTTTTATAACGTTAATGAATGATTAAGCTAGTTTTTATATATTAATTTATATTATATATAAAACGCGGCTTTTAAAATCAAAGTTTTTTTTTCTCACGCCTTTTTTAGGTGTTAAACACTTGATTGTGCTATGTGCACAATCAGGTGTGCTAAAAATGGTCAAATTTGGTATACACTTGAATCTTCATTTAAGACAACCATGTTGGAACAGCACTAATACACACACTGCGTTCAATGAGAGAAGCAACACACTTGGTATGAATATACAGTATACTCCAGCGAAAATATAACGAGGGGGGAACCATGCATTCACTCTTGGTGGGGGGTGGATCCCCCCCTTAATATTTTTTTCGACACTTTTTATTACTTGGTATATCAAATTTGAACAATTTTTCTTGGGCTTTAAAAACAAGTTTTAAAACCACATGTGACATGTGAGACAGTAAAATTTAAGAAAATTAAAAAAAATTATTTTTTTTCACACCTCTCATTGATTTAAATGCCTATGAAAGGTGCGCCACTGACGTAAGGTGTTACAAATCGTTAGAGAGGACTTTTCATCAGCCTCAATAATTATTACTTAGTTGTTTTTCGCCACGTTAAAAGTTTGCAAGTAATTGGGTACTGTAAGAAAGCACTTTTGAGGGGGGTGAGAGGGGGTGAGAGGGGGATGCCCCCACCAAGACTTTAAAAAAGGTTAACTAGAAAAAGTCAGTTTTAAGTTATTACCAACAAAAAATAATTTTTTACTCACTCTTTATTATTTACTGAGTTACAAAAATGAATGTTCAACATTTTTGTTTAATTTAAGGATTTCTGCTTTTAAACAAAAATATATTTTGATAAAAAAATAGTGTTAGGAAAAAAAATACGAGAAAAAAATATATTTAAAAATGTTTTCCCTTTATTCGTACGCTAATGGAATGTGCACCACTGCCTTCAGAGAGTACTGAGGTATTAAAAAGAAAATTGTATTCGCTTGAAAAATGATCTCTAAAAATTTTTTGGAAAAGTTGACTGTTTGCGAGTTATTGGCAAAAAACTATCAAAAAGTACGTTTAAGGGAGGGGAACCACCCCCCTGTTAGAGTTGGGGGTGTGGTTCTTTCGTAAAATGTTCGGGCGAGTCTTATGTCTATCCATACCAAGTGTGTTGCTTCTATCATTAAATGCAGCATATCGCTTAATTCTCGTATGTAGGGTTTGAACTAGAAAGCGACGAACTGAGTGACAACATACAGTGATTCACTTTACCCCTACAATATTACGTATATGTTACCCCTTAGTTAGCCAATTTGTTTAATAAGAATTTTAAAAAAAACAATTTTAATTTTTTTTAAAAAAGGTTTCTATATGCAGTCACAATATCTTCTTCTACACCACTCAAACTGCGACATTGATGCGCAGACACCGCGATAAATCTCGTTGAAAATTACCTAATATTATGAAATGGTCTTTCAGTGTTCATTACCTAGGCGCACTCAGGAAGGGGGGAGCCTAGGGGCCCGGGGTTTTCCCAAGCCTAATGAGTTTTTGGATATATTCCCCATATTTTGTGATTAAAAAAATAAAATAGCATTAAATACGGCAAAATGGGGTCTTGCCCCCCACCCCAAACAAGATATATTATATTTTTGGGTGCGCCACTGTTTATTATGTTTATGTTTGTGTACATCAACAATCTTCCCCTGAAAATCGTAAATTTTGTTTTTTCAGTGTAGTTGCGAATAAATATTAATTCCTTTTGAATTTCAAAAATTCTGTGACTAGCGTGTCGATTGCTTTTCGACAAAATTCGATTGATCCTGTAAAAAAAACTAATGGCAACTCGGTTCTGCTGCTGCGGTAATCAAGTTAGCAGTGAAAGGGTGAAAACTCAACGCTAGTTTCTTTTTATTTTGACCCCAATTTTATCCGCCTTTAAAAAGAGGTGTTTTTGTCACAGCTAGGCCCATTCAGTGCTGTATCTAGGAAAAAATTTCGAGGAAAGTTGAAAAATCTCAATAAAAACATTTTTCTGTGTTTTTGTTGTTCCTGTAAAATATCTTAGTAAAGTCTCACTTTATTGGCTATTTCAAAAGGATATGTTTCGACTTAAGTAACCCACTTACTCTGCTTTATTAGGTACTCCTTTAAGAAATAAATCTTATAATCAAGTTCTAGTTACAGATTTGACTTAAATTTTAAGAAAACTTATTAACAAAAAAACACAGCTTATCTTCCAGACAAAGATTATTTTTTAGTTCTGCCGCATCACTTATTTAACTTTGTTAACAAGTTAAGTTTTCAACATTTCTCGTCTGCGGCGCATTTGTACCACCTTTTGGCTTTAAATTTTGCAGCTCAGACCTTTGAAAAACCACAAAAATAAATTGTTTGCTGTTTGCTGCCACTTTGGCCCCTCCCTCCAAGAGATCCTGGATTCAGCACGGGGTAAAATTAATACAAAATTAAAAACAAATGCACTTATACAAAAGGTTCCTACCTCTAATAGTATAGATCGAGAAAAAACATGGTTATCTACAGTAATTATTTAAAAAAGAAGTACAAAATAATTAAAAATAAAAAAGAACGACTAGTCCCTACCACTCATTTCGTCAAAAAGACCTAAGTCGCAAGATTTGTAAAAAAGTGTTACAGATCTACGTGCCTAAAACTAAATTATCTGCGGGTACAGCAGTCAGTACCTTTTCTTGAAACATTTCAGCCCATATTTGATCTATCTAAAACTCTACTTCAGAATGAGCTATGAAACTCAAACTTTGCACAGTCGTAGATCTTCATAGAGTTAACAACCCCTCTAAGTTTCATCTTCTTCCATAAAGTATTAAAGTAGTTACAAAATTTCAAAAAACGTCGAAATTGCAACTCATTCACTCATGTATAGATCATCAAAATTATACTGTACTTCCAGACATGCTACAAAGCTGAAATTTGGCAGACTTGTAGAAGTTAAGACCAAACCCTTCGAAAAAATAAAAAAAACCAAAATTATACCTCGCTTTATACCCGTAAAGTTATGTAAAAGTAGCATTGCCCACTTCCACAAACGCTAGGGATCTGAGCTTTGTAAGACCAATAGGAACTATTATAAAACTATAGAAAAAAAATTAAAAAACCCCAAAATTTTAATTTACTTCCCTCACCTATAAATGTAAATTATAGATCATCAAAATTATACTGTACTTCCAGACATGCTACAAAGCTGAAATTTGGCAGACTTAAAGAAATTATGACCAAACCCTTCATAAAAATCAAAAAAATTCTACAATATTCCCTAAGAGTCGAAAGGGTACCCTGAAAGTGAGCCTAAGTTACGGCAACGTAATACGAACCACTTTTATGGCAGTTTTCCCTTTTAGTCTTAGATAGCACACTCGAATTTCTACTCTTCCGTCGCGGCAACTTATTCGTCCCTAGCTTCCGCCACTATAAAAACACCTTCACAGTAGTAGGAACCACGCGATAAGCAATATCACTACCCGTAAGTTATTGGAGTGAGGCCAATTGTCATTTTTGTCAACAACAATGCCTAATCCTGGTTTTTGATGCGGTGTTCTGTAGCATCGTGGTTTTGTGAATTTGTAAGTTTTTGTTGATGTGAATGATGAAAATGCGTCTCGTTATCGAAAAAAATCTGTATTATTGCCTCTTATAACTTACAGGTTTGTTTACACATTTTAGCATACATTTTGTTCTTTCGGGGGTGCCACTTACCGGGGATACTTTATAAAAACCAATGCAAGTATTGTATTACGAAAATTTATACAAGTATTGTATTAGAAACCAAAATAATTATTGTGATTTATTTTACTAAAGACTGATCAAGCAAGGTCCATATTATAGAAAGTTATCAAACAGCTAAAAGAACGTAGTCATATACATAAAATCAACTTATTTTTTTATAAATTTAAGTAAATAATATTTTGTTTCAAGCCCGGGCTGAAATTAAAGGACAAATTACTTAACAAAATTAAGTGCCTCGGCCGGGACTCGAACCCGGAACCTTTGACCAGTGGCGGATTCAGGATTTCCAGGGGGGAGGGGCCAAGAAGGAAGCAAAACACAAAATATTCCTTGGTTTGCGTGCGTTTTTAATAATTCTTAGGTCTAAAATTTAAATTCACAGGTGGCAAATTTTTTAAATACTCAGTGTTTTTTAGAACAAAAAAAATAAAAAAGTGATGTTTGGGGTAAATTTTGATTAAACTCGCGGTTAATTCATTGGCATTTTCATCCGTTCAACTAAAAAAAGTTTTATGTCTGGGAAGGGGGGGGGGGGTGCCCGGGCCCCTATGGCCCCCCCTGGATCTGCCATTGCCTTTGACTGTGTACGCCAACGCCCTATCAATTGGCGTACATATTCGGTTCCTAGTTCTAGTCACGGCGGGCGCACAGAAAACTTTTGTTTTTATGATTTTTCGTTCTTCAATTTCACCATTTTCACCCCTGGTTTGGAATTGTTATTTACGGTTTTGAGTAAAACCTTGCATTTTGCACTTTGCTAAGTTGTAGGGTCAATGTGCCAGTGAATGAACTGAAATGATATGTTGTATTATAAAATGCATGTTTCAAGTAAATATTAATATTTATTTATCATTCGTCGAAAAATCAGGTCTACCTGAAAATTAATGCTGTGGGGACAAAAAGACCGATTTGAACCCTTTTTTCTATGTTTCCTTTCTTTTTATCCTGATTTTAATATTTGTTACTATAAGTAAAAAAAGTAAAGGTTGAACATTTCTAGATCGGTTGGAAATCCATGAAAAATTACTTCTTATTTATAAAAGGAGCCATAAAAGTAGGGTTAAAAATGAGCGCGAACAAGATGCGACTGCAAAAAGTCTACGTTTCCAAAGTAGAAACAGGAGGTAGTATCTACTTTAAAAGATCGACACTAAAAAAAAGTCAAAGTATTTACGGCTTTCAAGTTGTTGCAAAAAGTTATATTCTCTAGATTATTAGATCAGATGTTACTATGATGACACCAACTTTTGTGGTAATAATTAGTTATAATGTAGTTGTAGAATACACTTGTTTGTGACTTCAATGAAGTTTAACTTTCTAATGGTAATTCAGTAACATAGAAAAGTCACGGCGACTACGAAATAACGACTAAAAAGAAATTAAAACTTTGGCAACGTCGTGGTAGGGAAAACTATCAGAATAGACTATCAAGTAACAATCCTAAGAAGTAGTTTAGAGGGTCGTTTTTACGAAAGCTCTACTTTCGTGATACTAGATAGTAGACAGAACTAAAAAGTGCCGAATTTTTGTTGAGATTACCACATTTCTACTATAAGATAGTAGCAAAGTCTTTGGAGCGTGTAGCCGCTACTATGAATATTACTTGGGTTCTCCCTTAGGATCTTGCACGATTTTTTATTTGTCCTTTATGTTAAACTATGTGGGCCCCAATAATGATCTTTTTTGTAACGTACATTTTATCACAAAGCCACATCACCCATTATTTCAATATATCAATTTTAACCATTCCCGTCCACGTGTGGGCCCCATTACAATTTTTGACGAATTTTATCTGATATTGCTTTTGACTATTAAGCGGGATTGCGTTTGAAATTTTATTGTGCGCTTTTGCAGTCCGTTGACGAATGAGTTTCCTCTTGCCGGCACGAGTTTTGTAATCCAATCTGTATTGCCAAAGACCTAAAGAGGACTTTTAATCCCTACAACACACGAAACATTGAGGAGGGGGTGGTGGAGATTTCGCCTTGCGATTAATGTCCCAGTCTTTAGGATTTCAATGTACTATTATTTCCGGAATTTATTGATTTCTCTGCATTTTTAAAAAATATTTCTAATACTTTCCTAATTATTCCTTAACTCTAGAGCACAACTAGCGAGGCTAGTTTGGGCGAGGTTGAAGCTTACTAGAGAAGGGGCTCTAAGAGACCCTAGCACCCTAAGATAAAGAAAATAATTGCAATATAAAAGAGCTACTATAAAAATAATGAAAATATTTTTTAAAAATTAACTCGTTTTCGGAAAAAATCGCGCCGTAGAAATTTTTTTGTAGATATAGAGGAAAATAGCGCCACAGGCGAAAATTTCTAAAAAATTAAGGTATTCTCGGCAAAAATAATTTAAATACTTTATTTGTAAAAATCATTTCGCAGATATGACGAAAATAAAGTCTTTGGTAAAAAGGGGAAAAAATAAGAGCATGCTAATTTCAGAAAAATAAAAAGAATAATTTTTTGGGGAAAAAGCGAGTCGGAAATTTTTACTGACTCATATGTAGAGTCAATTCGCCCCTGTTAAATTGGGCTCGTTTCGTCTTGGGAGGCCAATTTTGAGATCGAGGGGACTAGCCCCTCCCTATTTGCGCTCCTTTATATTATATTATTTATAATACCTTTATACACAATATATAACATCTGCTGCTATGTACTCACAAAACACCTCTGAGAATCAACTCGCTTTTTTAAAAATCCAAAATGCAATCACAAATACCTAAACGTGGAAAAAAAACTCCATATATTATGTAAAAAAAAGCATTTTTGTAAAAATACAGGACTCAATGGGACACTTGTCAGAACACGACAGGACCCAAAAGGATACGACTGGACCCAACAGAACATGACAGGACGTAACAGGACCAATCAAAAAAATCAGGCTTATAAGTTTTTTAGGGAAATATGACAAAAATGTTGTCACCGCAGAGTCATCAGCTAATAAAAGTACTGTACAAATTTCTTAAGTTACGATACTTTAATACAATTCATAAGATTTGAAAGTGCCAACGCGGAGATGACGAATTGATTTCCAGAATTACGGCGGTTGCGTTACATAATAAAATTAGAAGGGTACGTGTTGTTATGTTCAATCAGCATTTTCGATTGTAGCTATGAATAAAAAATTCTTTGATGTCATAGCGTTTTTACCGCACACAATTTTTGCACATTTTTTCAAAAAATAATAAATAATGAACTTCACCAATGTGCTAAATAATAGAGTAAGAGCTGTTGCGCCAAGAAAGAGTACCAAATCCATAAAAAGGAATAAAGCAGCCATACAGCATCCGAACCAAAATGATAATCATAACAAAAACATTTCATGTAAAAAAGTACGCGAAAATGGCATTCCGTAAAAAGAATTGAGATAAAAGTAAAGCCAAGTTTTCCAATACAAATTTCAAAATGAAAGGTTCTTACTAGTTTGGAAATCTTTTCTTAAACTTTGCTATTACAACCAAACTTCTTTAGGTTCAATTTAGGACTGTGCCTAAGAGTCATTTACAGCCGTAATAGCCAAGTTTAGAAAAATATTTCCAAACTAGTAAGAACCTTTCATTTTGAAATTTGTATTGGAAAACTTGGCTTTACTTTTATCTCAATTCTTTTTACGGAATGCCATTTTCGCGTACTTGGCTTTTTTTTACACGAAATGTTTTTGTTATGATTTCACTTCTTTTTTAAAGGAATTGGCTAATACTTAAGTAGTAAAATATGCGGAATATTGTTCAAAACTTTTGCAATGCCATACTTAAATTTTTGAGATTTTTTAATTTTTTTCCATGGTTTTATCGTAGTTCCTATCAGCCTTCCAAAGCTCAGCTCTCTAGCGTTTCTGAAAGTGCACAGTGTTACTTTTACATAACTTTACATGTATAGGGGAGGGAAATAAATTAAAATTGTCGTGTTTTTAAATTTTGTCCTATAGTTTTATCATAGTTCCTATCAGTCTTCCAATGCTCAGCTCTCTAGCGTTTCTGGAAGTGGGTAATGTTACTTTTCCATAACTTTACATTTATAGGGGAGGAGAGTATGAATGAACTACTTTACTACTTTATGGAATTCCATGAAACTTGGAGGGGTTGTTAACTCCATGGAGATCTACGACTGTGCAAACTTTGAGATTCGTAGCTCATTCCGAAGTAGAATTTTAGGTAGGTCAAATATCGGCTGAAATGTTTCCAGAAAAGATGGTTACGGCGCGCGAACTTGGCGAGGCACTGCCGTGCCCTTAGATTTAATTAAATAGACCTTTTTAATGGTGTTTATAGTAACCGCAGTTGGCTTTTTCCATCCTCATCAGAATACACACAAATTAAAAACTGTCGATTGAAATAGCAAGGGCGCACCCAGAGCCCCCTCCCCCCCCCCCCAAGCCTAAGATTTTTTAGATACTTTCCACATATTTCATGCATAAAAACCAAAAATAGCTTGAAATACGGTCTCGCCCCCCCCCCCCAAGACATATTTCTTGTTAATATACTAAAACATTTGCGCATTCGGTAAAACCAACTTTCAAATTCTTGTGACCAACGTTCTTGTGAAAGGTTGCTAATTTCCTTCTCAAATGCAGCTACTGCCTCTTCATGTGCAATAATGATGATCTCGTAACTTTTCTTTCATCTTAGGGAATAGGACGAAGTCACACGGAGCTAGGTCAGAAGAATAAGGTGGCTGAGGTAACAGTTTGACCCCTTGTTTAGCAAAAAAATCGGCGCTGTGGGCAGATGGATTGTCATGGTGCCATTCAGTACCTCGTAAACCAATCAATGGAATGTTTTTGCACAGTTGTTGAAAGACTACAGGAACACATTTGGTTATATTCCATTCAGAAGTAACCGTCCTTTGATTTTTCATAGCTACCGTCGTGATGTGTCCACTTTTGTAAAAACATGATTTAATCATTTTCTTTCCAACACTCGGGGATCGATGAATTTTCATTGGAGGCTTCTTCAAAGCACCAAACTGATGATTGCTGTTAAGTTTCGCGATCATAATGATTGATGATGGTTTGTCACCCGTTACGATGTTGAAAATGTTTTTACTTACTTTAATTTTGATATAGGTCACTAGTCGATCTTGTTTTACCATATTTTGGACAGCTTCTACTGTTTCCGAAGTCACAGCAGTGGGCAGGGTTGGATGGGCTCAAACAAACCGGCCCTGGCAATTTTTTTTATTCGGTCCTCACTTCGTCACAAAAATTTTACGGCAAAGCAAACGAAGCCATATTGTGTTATTTTTGTTTTTGATATTATGGAGGTTTTGTTATTAAATAACATGCAAATTTTAAAGGATGTAATTTGCATTTTGAGAAAAAAAACTTCATATAAACATATGTATGCATGTCCTAAACATCCTAACTTGTGAGATACAAGGTGTTTAAAGACTTTCAGAAAATCTATTTTTGTAAACATTAAACACTAAGTACCTATTAACATAATTAATATCTAATAGTTCCACAAAATGAAAACTCAAAAAAAAAATATTGAAACGTACAAAATTTCAACATACATCAGCACTAGTTAAAAGGTACGAATTTAGGTTTTTGGTCTCGACGGATTTTCCATCATGTCTTATGTAATAAAATTTACAAAAAAACTTAAAAAAAAAACAAATAGCAGTAACTGTAGTACTGCTTTATGCACAATTAAAACTTTGAAGTCGTTTTTTTCCGAACCACAATTTCGTCACTTGCGCCCTTTTACCTACCGGGGGCAGAGAAGGTATGCTAATTTTTCATATGGTAACGACTTTTTTAATAATGAACTTGATGCTGCAATTTTATCTATGATCTCCTTAATTTGAATTGTACCCAATACCGATTTTTCAATCGGTTAATCGATTTCTTAGATTTTTTATGTATTTTAGCACCAAAAATGATCGCAACTGAGATATGAAGATTGGCAAGGCTGTACCGAAGGGGGAGATCAGGGGGATCAATCCCAACCAAAATAGTCAACAAAGTGTGTTAAAAGAGATTTCACAACAGCACAAATTTTAAAAAAAAATTGGACAATTACATTTTTTTAATCTCTTGATTTTTCCTCCTGGATATTGGTATTGTAAAAAGATAATAATAAGTTAGTGCCATTATCACATTATCTCCTTGATACATTATACTTATTTTAATATTAAAGTGACTGTCACAATCAAACGAGTAACGCAGGCCTGAAGTTACTACATACAGATTTTTTTAATTTAAATGTTTAATGTTTTAATTAGTTCGTTTGTCAAATATACAAAAATAAATAATGATAGTTTGAATAGGTACATCGGGCCTGCGGCCCAACCGGCCCTAAATTGTACCGGCCCACCGGGCATTTGCCCGGTTGACCGCCTGTGCCATCCAACCCTGGCAGTGGGCGGTCGACCTGTGCGAGGCTCATCATCCGATAACACTCGGCCGTTTTAACCTCTGCAAACCTTGTAGTCCTAGAAGTGGCAGAGTCCCTACATTCGGTTTGTTTTACTCCTTTTTTGTAGTCATACAAAACCATGGCTCGAAAATTGCGACTACCTGGTTCCATTTTTATCCAACTGCAGCACGGCGAAAGGATTGTACGATTGTTGTATCTATGTAAGTAAATAGGTTTGTGTCACGCTAGAGGCTAAACGGCTGAACCGATTTTGACAAAAAAGGTGTTGTTGAATTGCTACTGATCCCGAAGGCGCTATGGGCTATATTTTTTTAAGCAGGAATCAACATGGCGGTCTTCAAACGCCATTTTGTCACATTATGTAGGCTTGAAGGCATACAAATTAACTAAATTTCAGGAGATTTTATTGAAATTCCCTTGATTACCCATTGCAAATGTCCTCTACTTTGCGGTAGTAGTAGGTACTTTGTAGTCCTCCCTGCTCCTACCCATCTCCCCTCCTGTCATTCCCCCCACCCTATTCAAAAACCATATTTGCATAATTTTATCAAATATAGAGCGATTTCAAAAATTCTTTCTGCATACGCTTTCACATTTTTTTCCAACCATTCCACCATTCTACTAGTTCAACCCACCCCCGCCTCTCTCTCTCTCTCCTCTCCGCCATTCTTATTAGTAATAGTTATAGCTATATCTTTCACAAATATATAGCGATTTTAAAAGTTCTTTCTGCACAGACTTTTTTCCAACATCATTGTACTAGTTTTTCCCTCCCTCTCCTCTCCCCTCTTTCCTTATTAGTAATAGTTGTAGCTATACCTTTCACAAATATAGAACGTTTCCTAGTTCCCTTCTCCATCTCCCCTCTTCCATCCCCCACCATCACTCAATGGAAGGTAAGACTGTTTGCGTCCGTCTGAGTAAATTGTAAATGCATACTGCTTTTTATAAGGCTAAAGAAGAATTAAACCTAAAAGTTGGAAATAAAATATTTTTAAATAAAAAAAACACCCAACAGCTAAAATTACTTGTACCTACTAGTCGCAGTTGGGTACAAAATTACCCAATAACCTAATTCATAAAAATACAAAACCGTATAATTTCGTAAGTGCGCTTTGGGCATCAAAACTAAAAGTTGAAGCATGTCGTACATTATACCTATCAATTTTTCACTCAGCTGCGACTAGTACTTACAAGCAAATTTAGCAGTTGGGTGTTTTTTTATTTAATTTTGTTTTATTACAGTAAAATTTTGCAAATGCTGAGATGAATTTGCGTTCGTGGTAAAACGCCTACTGATTGAAAAAAGTGCTCTCGCTGCGTGTGAACACCTTTGATTTGAGAGAATATAGCAGCGAGTTTAAATAGTTTAAACTTGTATGGATTATAAATATCTAAAGAGTTTTAGAATGACCCTCGTATTAATATTTTTAAAATGTATTCGCTAACTTGCGAAATCTTACAGGGAAAATGATAAAATTTGAATATTTATGTCGAGAGAGAATAGAGATATTCCTTTCGCCACGTAAAATAAAATTAAACGGTAAAAAGACGTGGCATTTACATAAACTTTCAATAACCAAAAATGTGGGAAAAATTCCCCTGAGACCTAATATTTAACTGACAAACGTGGTACGGAAACCGGGATGGAATTTCAGGTATAATATTCTGTAAACAAATGGTTTAAACTAAGGTCACTCATCGTAAAGCAAGCTAAGAGCTAAGCTTGCCTTTACGAAAGGTCTAAGCTTGTGTTTACCTTGCCTTTGTTTAAACAGGGCTGACTATAGACCTATAATACGAATTGACCGAGCCCCATGCTCAAAAATTGATTTCAGAGTAAGATGGGGCTAGTGGGGGCATAACACGGACAAAAACGCATTATATTGTATGGGAAAGACCTTTTTTTGAATTAATTCGAAGCTTTTAGTTAGAAAAATAACTTTAATGAAAGTAAAGAAGTTTAAGCAATTGCACTAGAATCTAGAAAGCTTAAGCTTAATACGAATTTTCATTTAAAAATATACTTTACTTAATTTAAACTAGTATTTTTTTTAAAATTTAATAAAATAGAGAATTATTGAAATAAAGCCAGACTATAATAGTGCCAGGCACAATTTTGACACCTGATCTTTCAACACACGGCCTTTATTTACTATATGAACCGGAATAAATAGTGCCTTTTTTATTAACTGAAAATAAACCACGAAAGTTTTAAATTCGACTTTGGTATGTCAATTTTGAAGGATCAACTGTCAGTTTTCAAAGTGAGTGTGTCAAAATAGTGCCTGGAACAACTATAGCCTGGCTGTATTTCAATAATTCTCTAATATAACTAGACATTAAGTTTACAGGTCTGTACTGCCTACCTTGAGACATTTATTTAGGTCACCACATGTACCCACAAAACACCAAAAAGTACTATTAATAATGTACAGGGTAACCCAGGAAAATTTTGCACTGTTGCAAACCTTTTTTGAAAAATTCTTATAAAGCTTGTAATGGTAGGACAAATCAGTGGCGGTTTCTCCATAAGTGCACATGTGCACGTGCACTCCCAAATTTTACTTAAAAAAATATTAAGCTTTGATCATTCCTTAATTTAATTCATAATTACCTCAAAAGAAATTCACTATACACTGGAATATTATCTAGGAATTAATACCTGGTATATATGTATTTGTATTCGTGTTCAAACAAGCCTGTGGGGAATGGCGGATGCGCTATATAGTTAGTTCGAATCTAATTCTTTACTTTTATCGTTGTACTCTCCATCAAACAATGCTTTTATTTAATGAACCAAATTCTATACACCCTAGATGTTATGTCGCATGCTAATTACGAAATATAGAAAGAGAGGACGACATGTCCCAATAGAATTTTACAGTACATAGAATTTGAACCTTCCTTCGGCACAGCGCGTATACAAAAACTAGCCTTGATGCCACCCGCACCACCGTGATGACCACTGCATCATCGGTTCGCGTTGCATGTTAGAGCAGATCACGGGCACTTTTAATTCGTGCGCTTAGTAGTTAATTATGTGCAGCGATTTCTTTTCCAAGTATGGAGTAGATACTGATACTCCCTATTCGAGTATCAGATATTTTGTATTCGGTATTAAGTAATCATTATATTATCGGTAAATCCAATAAATACTGAGTAGAGTTGAAATTTTAAGCACTAAGTATGCAAAACATAAAAATATTGATGTTTTACATGTTTGTAGTTTTTTTATTACGAAAATGTAGATATATTAATCTGGGGAATTTTGTTAAAAATCTGGCAACTTTTCAAATACATTCTGGTGAAAATACATTTCTGAGCCTGGCAACACTGCGCCAGAGAAGCCGCCCCGCTAGACATAACAAATCAACAGATATTGAATCAAATAATCAAATCTTTAAGTAAATAAATATCGGTCCAAATGATTACAAGTACTCCAAACTCGTTACTCATACGGCCGTTGCCGATATGATTGATACGAAAGTAACACTTCGGCTTCGGTCCCATTCGGGATTCAAGTAACGGGTATTTGGCGTCGAAGGATTCGATTACTTCGAATCCGTCCATGTATCAGATATTAAAGTATCGAGTAGATAGTATTTCCATACCACTAGCGCTCAGACAACTTGGCATTATCGCTCGAGCGCGGGCGGTTTGTTTTGATTTCGACGATTTGGTATTTACGACAATGGCGGAAGTTTCTAATTCTGATAGCATTATCGTGCAATATTTCAAGACAATTAAATTTTCATCTTTGCCATTAGAAGAGAAAATAAACTAGGTGTAATAATTTATTATTTATTTATAAAAGCAATAAGGTAGGTAATAATATCTAACTAAATATCTCATTTTTTAATTATTTGCTCTAAATTATATGATATGACAGCCCACTCGAAGGCCCAAAAAGGTAGCGTGGCACTCGAAAAAGATTTTCGCCTGCGCCGCAATTTTTTTTTTTTTTTGGTGTGCACCCCCAAAGCTTTTTATCACGCGCCGCCACTGGGACAAATTACAAGAAAAAATTGAAAAATGGATAGCTACAGCTATTTTTTATCTACAGGGTGTTCCAAGTTTAATGTCCACCATTTATAACTGTGTTATTATTAAAGATAGAAAAACAAACTATAGTTTTGACGCTCTTTAAGATTTAATTAATTATTATTTTTTTTTTTCCTTAACTTTTAGGTTTAATCCTTATTCAGCCTTATAAAAAGCACTATGCATTTACCATTCATTTAGCGTTACACAAAAAGTACGTGTAGATTTTCTACGGACCCGGACAGTGTTACCTTCCATTGAGTGAGGGTGGGGGAGGAGAGAGAAAGGAGAGAGGAAGGAACTAGAAAAATGGTGTTCAAAAAATCTTAAAGCGTGTGCAGAAAGAATTTTTGAAATCGCTTTATATTTGTGAAAGTTATAGCTACAACTATTATTAATAAGGATGGTGTGGTGGAGAAAGGGGAAGAGAGGGGGAAACTAGTAACATTTTGTTGGAAAAAAGTCTTACAGCGTGTGCAGAAATAAATTTTGAAATCGCCCTATATTTGATAAAATTATGCGAATATGGTTTTTTTAAGACTGTGGGGGGAATGACAGGATAAGAGATGGATGGGAGCAGGGAGGACAACAAAGTGCAGCAAATTAGAGGATTTCGGAAACGATAAGAGATACGAGTTTGTTTAAATGACAAAAAAATTGCGCTATTCTAAGATCAATCAGGTTCTGTAGCAATATTAACGATATCTACAAGGGTTACTAAAATATCGAGCCAAAACTAAAAATTGTGTTTTTTGAAAAATTGAAATATTGCCGCCATCTTGCATATAAATTTAATAAAATTTGGTAGTTTTGTATAAGCAACTACGGCCAATCGAATGTCGTTAACAAATTTTTTCTAGGCCTCCTAGATTTTTTGAAACCATAGCCAACTTTCTTATTTCTTATGACCGCCATATTGAATTTATACGGCAATAAATAGAGCATTAAAAGAGCTTTCCAACCATGTATAATAGGTCTATCTTTGAATGACGGAAAATGTGAATTTATTTAAAAAACTGTTTTTTACTTGGTTGGCTGTGAAACAAAGGCCTTAGTTGCGTTTGTTGTCATACCTACGTAACTATCTGTCAAGACTTTGTCATTTATTTGATTTATCTGTTGGAGTTCAGAAGTACAGTGAAAATCGCGAATAACGACGTCGCTTATAACGACAAGTCGCATATTACGACGGAGACTTCGTAGTTTGGTTGGATTTACGTTACTGTATTGCAGTGGCGTATATAAGGGGGGGCCGGGGGAACCCCCGAAGCTAAGATTGTTTTAGATCTTTTCCACATATTTCGTGAATACAAACATAAAATAGCATATAATATGGCCTCATAAGGTCTCGGGGCCCCCCCTAAACTGTCTCGGCCCCCCCCGAAACTTTTTTCTATATACGCCACTGCTGTATTGCCTATAAAGTAAGTCCTCATATAACGACGGCCGGTTATAGCGACCCTTCTTTGTTGGTCCCTTCGCCGTCGTTATATCCGACTTTCACTGTATTTTTTGCACGGTAATGCCAGCGGCGTAGCATGTAGGGGCGGGGGGGCGACAGCTAACAAGGGTGCCCATCAAAAATCTTGCGACCAAAAACAAAAAAAAAAAAGGTCATCATGTCTTGTCTTTAGTTAGTTTTCTTTTCCGCCATCTTAATTTGCCGTTACCGGCCCTGCTACTTAATACTAAAGGGGCGCTTCGGGCACCCATGGGGCGCCAGTACCCTCGAGGCGGGGGGGGGGGGGGGGCGACAAATCCCCCGTGCCCAGACCCCCTCCCGCCCCTTCCCCACGCTACGCCACTGGGTAATGCATTGCGCGGTTTTGGTTTTTGCGTTTTATTTTTGAAGTGCGGTTCTCGTACTTGCGCGGTAAAAAGCTTGCGTGGTATTTTTAACGAGTTAATAGGTTGCGCATGGTATTTTTAGCGCGTAAATGAGCTGCGCGGTTTATTTTACGCAGTTAAAAAGTTGGGCTACGCGGATTATTATTTTTGCGCGGTAAAAACCTTGAGCGGTATTTATTTGGGCCAAAATTTTTACCAATGCAATAAAAACTTTAAGTGCAGAAATCTCGAAAACCCTTGCTTTAAGCGACCTCAAAACAGTATAACTTGTTTACATAAAAATAATCGCAAAAATCATATTTTAAATAAAAACTGGTATATACCGAGGCACAAAAAAGTTACATCGATTTTAGTGTAAGGGTGGTGACCCAGAGAACACCCTCTACCATGT
The DNA here is from genome assembly GCA_963576565.1 of Aspidapion aeneum. NCBI lineage: Eukaryota > Metazoa > Arthropoda > Insecta > Coleoptera > Brentidae > Aspidapion > Aspidapion aeneum. The sequence continues at coordinate 205,726,843 of OY755038.1, forward strand.
AAACCAAATTTTGCTTGCTCATTCCAAAAAACCCCGTACCGCAAATTTTTTTGAAAAAATAATGATTAGTAAAAAAGTTATTAAACAATATCCTAATAAAAAAATAAAATTTAACACCCTGTATTTCGATTAATATCAACTTTTAAGACAAGTGTAGCTAAATCTTAATATTTTTATCCAAAGAATCTACAGTTTTACTATTTACATTAGTTCTGGACGGATACATTTTGTTACGGACAATTACGTTTCTTAACATTTTAGGTTGCTACAATTTTTTTAATTGTAATTAAGCATTTTTTTTGGTTTTGTTAATTTGTTTGCCGAGACCTTTTGCCAGAATAACAATTTTTTTGTTTGTTTCGCACACTATTGAAGAAATTTCACGTTTCGGAAATTACAGATTTTTTTCTGTCACATGTCTTCGCTTGTATTTTATATTATTTTTAAAGATAAGTAGTAATTATATAAGCAAAAGTACCCTACAGTTTTAATTTGGCTCTGCTACAGAGTAGCGCCCTACAAAATAGCGCTGCTTCAAAATAGCGCTGCCAAAAAATAGCGCTGCCAAAAAATAGCGCTGCTACAAAATAGCGCTGCTACAAAATGGCGCTTACAAAATAGCGCCTTACAAAATAGTGATGCTACAAAATTGCGCTGCCACAAAATAGCGCTGCTACAAAATAGTGCGCATCAAAATAGCGCCTTACAAAGTACCGCGCATCAAAATAGCGCTGCTACAAAATAGCGCAATCACAAAATAGCTTGCATCAAAAACACGCGGCGGCAAAATGCGACATCTAATAAAAACAGTGAAATTTAAAAAAGCATCATTAAAAACTTCCCTGACTTCTTTTGCGGGATCCTAGTGGGTGTGAAACAAAACTGAACCGAACCGAACTGAACCGAATCGAAGTATCGGTTCAGCTCGGTTTGGTTTAACAACCTCTAGGATGCCGGTTCGATTCGGTTCGGTTTGGTTTCACACCTCTAGGATCCCCGAAAAAAGTCACGAAAGTTTTTTTTATATGTTGGAATGAGGTTACCGGGAGTGGTAAGTCATAAGACGCTATTTTGTAGCAGCGCTATTTTGAAGCAACGCCATTTGGATGCGCGCTATTTTGTAGTAGCGCTATTTTATAGCAGCGCTATTTTGTAGGAGCGCTATTTTGATGCACGCGATTTTGTAAGGCGCTATTTTGTAGCAGCGCTGTTTTGATGTGCTCTATTTTAAAGCAGCGCTATTTTGTTGGCGCTATTTTGATGCACGCTATTTTCTAGCAGCGCTATTTTGTAGCAGCGCTATTTTGTGGCAGCGCCATTTTGAAGCAGCGCTATTTTGTAAGGCGCTATTGTGTAGCAGAGCCGTTTTAATTTATTTAGTGAAAATTGTGATGTTTTGGAGGATTGCAAAACCTCGGTGACAAATTATAATTTTTAAATTTTGAAATAAGTTTTAGAACTTCAAGTAAAAAATGGGGGATTTAGAATTCTAGAAACTTCAAGGTTTAATTTAATGTACTTATGTTTCCTTTTTGTTAAGGTAGTTTACAAAATATACAGGTTTGAAATTTAAAATTAACCCGAGTGACACCGTGACATGAAATTTCGTATTTTGGCCGTATAAAAACACCCTCATGTTGCACCAAGCCGATTTTAAGGCCCAATCCGGCCCTGACTAGGAAAGTAAAAATTTAAACTGTGTATTTATAAAAGTCAAGTCACGGCTTGTAACTATTACCTTGCCTAATGATGTGGAAGTATCGCGACTGACAAAAATGACGAGAAAATTGAGAAAATATTGATTTTACATCAAGAAAGCACCTCTCCTGGATTTTAGAATTCCAAATTATTTAAATTTGATGTTTTTTATTGCTTTATGGTGTTAACGGGAATGAGAGACTCGAGCCAATAACCGTCAAAAATACAAAAAAACAAATTTATGTCGCTAAGAAAAAGAAATGATCTGATATCTTCCTAGAGGAAGTCTAATTGACGTCCATTTGAGGTCCATTTTAGCTCCAGAACGTCCAGAACATATAACGCATATTCAGTGGATGTACAATGGACGTCCAGAATTGGACGCCCAGAATCATTTATGGATCTACAATGGATGTTGATTTAGGAGAGTGCTATTTACAGAAATTAATGTGTTTTTCCTTTCGAGAATAATAAAAATATTTCCTGCATAATAGTACAGGTGCTAGAGATAGTTGAGTATACAAAATATGAGGATCGCAGTTTGACAAGGATATTAGCTAACAATATAAAAAATTATTTTTATTTAGCAATAACTGAAAACTGGGTTTTTCTAGTTAACCTTCTTGAAAGTGGTTTGTGGGGCTTTCCCCGTCTAATTTTTCTCAAAAGTGCTCTCTTACAGTATTTTCCCAAATATTTGCAAACTTTTAACTTGGCACAAAACAACTAAGTAAACTAATTTTTTTTAATTTGTATTTGTTTTACTGTCCTACATCTCTGGTTTTAAAACTTATTTTTAAAGCCGAAGAAATTTCCTTATTAACGATGTATATACATCGTTAGAAAGGAAATTTCTTCAGCTTTAAAAGTGAGTTTTAAAACCAGACATGTAGGATAATAAAATTCAAGAAAATTAAAAAAATATTGTTTTTTCCACACCTCTCATTTATTTAAATGCCTATAAAAGGTGCGCCACTGATATAAGGGGGGGGTGTTATACATTAATCACTATTGCTTAGTTGTTTTTGGCGAGTTAAAAGATTTCAAATAATTTAAAAAATACTGCAAAAGATCACTTTGGAGGGGAGCGAGAGGGGGCATGCCTCCTCCCCCCAATTTAAATGAATTCAACTTGAAAATGTATGTTTTAAGTTAATCAAAAATATTTTTTGACTCACCTTGAGTATTATTTACTGAGTTACAAAGATTTCTCCAAACACATTCATTTTTATTTCAAGGCGGCTACTATTAAAAGTTATGTCTAACTTATATATTTAACTTTATACAATGGGTTTTTAAACAAAAAGCAACGTGTTAAGGATACAAAATGCCACACGAAAAATAAAATAAAAACATGTTTTAAACATTTTCCCCTTTTTTCGTAGGCCTATAGTACCACTGCCACCCACCACTTAGAGGGTACTAAGGTACATGGTTAAAAAGAAAATTTTATCCGCTTGCAAAATGATCTTTACAATATTTTTAGAAATGTTGATCGTTTGCGAGTTATTAGCAAAAACCGTCAAAAAGCACGTTTAAGGGAGGGGGGAATCACCCCCCCTGTCAGGGTTGGGGGGTGGTTCCCTTTCGTAAAATGTTCGGACGAGTCTTATGTCTATCCATACCAAGTAGGGCCTGAACTATAAAGGTTATTAAATATTTTCACTTCAAAGCTTAGTTTTTAAGAAAATTTTAAAAAATCCTAAAAATTTCTGATTTTGGGGGATCTGGGTAGTTTTTGGGGGTTTTGCAGCTAAAATTTAAAAAACTATTATAATTGTATTTTAAGGTTAGATTTTGAAACTTTTGGATGCATTTCATTGTGGCTTTAGAGCGTCAATTTGGTTAAATTTTCAGAAATTCGATCACGACTACAAGTGGAGAGGGGATAACAAAAAATTGGAACAAAAAATTGATTGGGCTTGCCTGCCTTTCACCAGGCCCGTCCGGCATTTTCAGAAAAAAGTTAGTTACTTTTAAAAATTACACTTTTTTTTGCAGTTTTTATCTTTTCCATGTTTTTTTTCTGGTTTTTGAGTTTTTACTGTTTTTGTGGAGTTTTACAATTTATTCCAGATATGTCACTTTTTGTCCCGATTTTTTTATCTTTATCCTTGATTTGTCAAAATTCATTCATGGGATAAAAAGCAGTGGCGCATCCAAAAATATGCCTGGTGGGGCCCGAGACCTCATGATTTTATGCTATTTTATCTTTTCATTCTTAAAATATGTGGAAAATATCTAAAAAATCTGAGGTTTAACGGGAGGCTCGGGCCCCGAGCTCCCCCTTCCCCCCCCTCCTGTAAAGTAACACTTTACCTCTAAAATGCGGGATAAAAAATGTACTTTTTATTACGAAATTGCGAAAACCTATTTTACCGCCATTTTACCATTTAGTGAAAGTAAGATAAACAAAAATAACGCATTATAAATGGATTATAAACTTAAACAAACAAACCAGTGCAGGCTAGTTAAAAACATATTTGTTTTAGGGTCAGTAAACCAACCTGGTGTAAATTTTAACCTAGGTAGGTTATAAAAAATGTACTTTTTATTACGAAATTGCGAAAACATATTTTATCGCCATTTTGCATTTAAGCAAAATAAAGATAAACAAAAAGGACGCATTATAAATGGATTCTAAACAAATAAATAGACCGGTGAAGGCTGGTTAAAAACATTATTGTTTAAACAAATCTAAAAAAATTTGTAAAATAAATATCAACATATTAAAAAAAACTGACCTTTTTCTTGTTATATCTATAACTGACATTTTTCTTGTTATATCTATATATTAAGTTTAAAAAGTCACAAACACTAGGTATTTAATACAAATAGGTATTCTTAATATCGAAAATTTACATCAAACCGAACCGAACCCACTTGTTGTGCCTTGGCAAACCACTCATCTATGTAACTATGTTTACTTGAGTGTTGCTTTTTTAGCAGTACATTTTTGTTAAAATTCATCTAATTCTAGTAGGTTCACTCATGGGATCAGGTTCGCCTATCACACATGTCGTCGGCGAAACCCGAAAAATGTGTAACTCCACATTAAGACGAATTTTAGATTATGTTGTCATCTGTTAACGAAAATTGAAAGCTGCAGTACTATAAAAATTTATGTATATCCTAGGAAAGCAGATTTTTTTTTTAAATTAGTAGAATAGAAAACTAGCGAACCGAACCGAACCGAATCGAACTCCAGTCCGTTGTTATTTGTAAATGAAAAATATGTAAATCCCCAGTTTACATGGTTGTTCTGTAACCTGACTTTTGTTCATCTAGTCTAGCCCATATTTATAGTAAACATTTGATAATAAAACAAGTATGGCATAATATATAATAAAAAAGATAATTTACAATAAAACCCGCCAATAGTTTATTTTAAAAAACACTAGATTTACACCATTTTCCTTTTAAATTATTTTATATTTTATGAGCATGAAAATATCTAACTCCATACTCATACATAGTATCAATACAAAACATAACACTGCCCTGTCAAAAATGCCGCGTCAAATCTCGTTAAAAAAACAAGTGAAAGTTCATGAGATCTCGTAGGTATATTCTGCGGATTATGAAACACCACTTTCTAGTATACTCCCCCAAATAACATAACGACGGGGAACCATACGCTCACTCTTGGTGGCGGGGGTGGTCCCAACCCTAAATGTTTTTTCGACATTTATTAGAAAAAATGTTAAAAAATATTTAAGGGGGGGGACCACCCCCCGCCAAGAGTAGGCGGGTGGATCCCCCTCGTTATATTTTTGGGAAAGTATCGTGTATATCCATACAAGTATGTTGCTTCTCTCATTTAACGCAGTGTGTGTATTAATACTGTTCCAACATGGTTGTCTTAAATAAAGATTCAAGTATATATGAAATTTGACCATTTTTGGTGCGTCTATGCTAGATCTACCGCTGCCTTGAGGGGGGAATGATATACATCGTTGGAAAGGAAATTTCTTCAGCTTTAAAACTAAGTTTTAAAACCAGACATGTGAGACAGTAAAATTTAAGAAAATTAAAAAAAAACAAGTTTTTTCCACATCTCTCATTTATTTAAATGCCTATAAAAGGTACGCCACTGATACAAGGGGGGAGTGTTATACATCATTAGAGAGGAATTTTCATCAGCCTCAATAATTGTTACTTAGTTGTTTTTTTCCAAGTAAAAGTTTGCAAATAATTGGGAAAATACTGTAAGAGACCACTTTTGAGGGGGTGAGAGGGGGAATGCCCCCCACTTTAAAGAAGGGTAACTAGAAAAAGTCAGTATTAAGTGATTAATAACCAAAAATCATTTTTTACTCGCTCTCATTTTTATTTACTCAGTTACAAAATGAATGTTCGAAATTTTTGCTTGATTTAAGGATTTTTACAAACACATTTATTTTTAGTTCAAGGCGACTATCAAAAAAAAATATGTCTAGCTTATTAAGTATCTAACAGTATACAATGGGCTTTTAACGAAAAATATTTTTTTGAAAAAAAAAATAGTGTTAAGGATAAAAAATGCCCCATAAAAAAGATAAAAAAAATACTTCAAAAATGTTTCCCTTTTTTCGTACGCTAATGGAATGTGCACCACTGCCGTCAGAGGGTACTAAGGTACATCGTTGAAAAGGAAATTGTATCCGCATAAAAAATGATCTCCAGAAGTTTTTTGGAAGTTGACCGTTTTCGAGTTATTAGCAAAAAACTATCAAAAAGCACGTTTAAGGGGGGGGGACCACCCCCCTGCCCAGGGTGAGGGGGCGGTTCCCTTTCGAAAAATGTTCGGACGAGTCTTATGTCTATCCATGCCAAGTGTGTTGCTTCTATCATTAAACGCAGCATATGGATTAAATCTCGAATGTAGGGCCTGAACTATTTTTGTTTAAACAAAACTAAAAAATTTAGTAAAATAAATAACAACATATTAAAAATAAACAAACCTTTTTCGCGTTATATCTATGTATTAAGTTTAAAAAGTCACAAACACTAGGTATTTAAGATAACAATAAATTTGACACACCCGTTCGTTTGACCTTGTCCTGCGACTCATTCATGTAACAACCAATTGTTAAAACAGCTGTGTCCATGAGAGCTGTTTTTTTAGCAGTACATTTTTGATATATTTTATCCAATTCTGCTGGACTAAATAAGTTTGGCCTTTGCATGGATAATAGCATTGCACTAATGAAATTACCTTCGCTTGTCATACATTTTAACAACTCTTTAAAATTTATAAATGTTTGCAAAGGATCTTCAGGTATGGCGTCGTACCAATGAGTTTCAGTTAAACATTTTTTAGCTAGTTGTTTCTGTTCCTCCGGGTATTGGGCCTGAAATTAATAAATAGGACTCTAAATAAAAAAAACAGAAGAACCATAAAAGCAAAAAATTATTTATGTATAGGCATGTGGGCAACCCAAATACGTTAGGGCATAAATATTATAGGGCATACTCATGCATTCTCACAGGCAATGCTTGAAGCCAGGACTCTTATTTAATTCATAATGTTCCTTGTGCGGCTAGACAGGATTTCGGTTACTGCGCATGCGTCAGTTTTGGTGGTATTGGAACGTACTTCGTTACGTCACTACATTAATTGATAATTGTCAAAAATGTAGGGTTATATCTAATTTTTTTTAAAACTAGTTAATTAGGTGGAATTTATTAAATTGTAATTTTTCTAAAATTCATTATACAGATTTATTGTGGACACCATGAAGAGTGCTTAACGGCGGCATCCATAAACCACTCATAACTTGATTAACAAATCATAAAGAAAAATACAAGTAGTAACCTATAAAATGGCACTCCTTTACTTCTCCCGGACATTTTCCCACAAACCGCATTTGTTTTACGTGAATTATTTCCCAGTTTTCACAGGAAAAACATAATTTTACACGACAGACGGAAAGCACCGCAAAATGTAAATAAACAACAAATATACCGTCCATCCACACAGCAGCTGTGTGTCAACGTAACAAAACACACGCAGGCGCACTTGAAAATTTGTGTGCGAATTTACATTTACCATTGTTTCCAAAGCAAGCTATGAGTGCTTCACTTTTTTGAACATGTATTTATTCCCTAACGTATTTGGGGCAACCAAATCGCGTAGGATAAGATATTGTAAAAATAAACCCAAGCTGACTTGGTTAGGTTGGTTAGTGAAATACAACATGGTTACATAAAAGGAAAAAATATTGAGACAGCCATTTATGACTTTTTGCAGACAATTATAGAGAGCTTAGAAAATAGGTGCTTATCATTGGGCTTGTTCCTGGATTTGTCTAAGGCTTTTGATAGCTTAGATCACAATATCCTTTTTAAAAAGCTAGAAAAGTATGGTGTCAGAGGAACTGTGCTTGAATGGATTAAATCATACCTGTCACAAAGGAGACAGATTGTCGTTGTGGAGAGGGAGAACAAGTTACACCACTCAAATGAAGGACATCTTCCAAGAGGTATTCCTCAAGGAAGTGTCTTGGGACCAACTTTATTTCTTATCTGCATCAATGATCTTGTCGATGGAGTGACAGGTGAGGATATTAGTCTTGGCAACTTTGCTGACGATACAAATTTGAGGGTTGTTTCTGAATGGTTTGACAGCCTGGTTCAGTTAACATCTGAAACCATGGAGAGAGCCCAGACTTGGTTTGTAAAAAATAAACTTACATTAAATAAAGAGAAAACCCAGTATGTGTGTTTTACGACACAGCAAAGGACAGACATACCAGACTAAATGACCATCCAGGCAACAAATGTGACTCTGCCAGCAACAACAAAAATTCTAGGCATACACATAAACCAAAATCTAACATGGGATAAGCACATTGATGAATTAAATAGTAAATTAAGTAGTATTTGTTACACCTTAAAGGTTCTAAAAAATTACATAAACTTAGAAATACTAAAAGTGGTCTATTATGCAAACTTTCAATCTTTGATGAGATTTGGCATTATCTTTTGGGGGGCATCAAGTAGATGTGAAGATAACTTCATTACACAAAAGAGAGCTCTTCGGCAAATGTTAGGGTTACGATTCTTTGAAAGTTCCAGAGGTAAATTTAAAAACCTAAAAATATGGACAGTGTTTTGGACTTATATCTTTGAATGTCTTATGTTTTTATTTAATAATATTTTGTGATTTTACTGCTCATCATGAACATAATACGAACATTAAATTATAACATTCCTCAGCACAGATTAACTTTAACTGAAAAGCTGGCTACCTAACATGCATAACTTTTTTCAATAAACTTCCTGTAAATATAAAAAGGGAAAATAATCTTAAACACTATAGAAGAAATGTATTGACCTTGCTACTAGAAATCGAACCCTATAGCATCCCAGAGTTCCTGAGCACCCGATATAATAAGTGATAAAATGTGATACTAATGTCTGTATGTAATATTCTAAAAAAGAAAATAATAATAATCAATTTTGCCATGTTGTCATTTATTTTGTTTTTTGTTTTATTTTTGTGTAGGTAATATTTTAATAAGTTTGTAAGTTTTTAAATATTGTAATTTTAATTTGTAAGATGTAAGATTTCTCTTTTTGAGTACAATTCATTTTAACGGTGGTGCATTTCCTTGTATTGTATCAACTGGTTCCTATGAATAAAGAATTTTTGACTTTGACTTAATATAGTAAAAAGTAACTTACAGACATAACCTTATCTGGTTGGATTACAGCGCTATTTTATTCTGCGCTATTTCACACCTTGCTTGTTTAATTTTGACTATATTACTTTTAATAATTTTACGGATAGACATAAATACGTTTAGCTTGAATTTCTTTCATCTCTTTTATTTTTCTTTTTTTTCGACTTTTTTTACGATTTGGCCTTTTTGCGATTCGACTTTTTTTTACCGCTCGCTTATTCCGCAATTCGACTTAAATACGTTTCGATGCTTTTTTATTTTTCGACAAAATTAAGCTTTGTCTAAATTATTTTTTACTATATTATTTTCGACAATTTTTCGAATCAATAGAGCGACTTAGTTTAACATCCGATTTAGCGCCGTTTAAAGTTTGTGGGGATTTTGATATAAATTGGTACGATTCATAAACTTACGAAGACATTTACAAAAAACATATTTTTTTTTCCGGCAACGTAATAAAACTACACTATCTAGATCCAAGAGCTAGGACAGTTTTAATTTCACTTTTAGGTTAAGCGGCCCTCACACGATCTGTATTACTGACAGTATTTTTATATATGTCTTTGTTTATAACTTTTGACAAATAAAGACATATATAAAAATACTGTCAGTAATACTGATCGTGTGAGGGTCGCTTTAGAGTGTCCCTTTCAAACAAACACTTTAGAAGTGTGATTCCGTTCTTTTAAATAAATATTGTGATACAGGGTGTTTCCTAAACATTGGTCAAAAATTCGTGGTGTGATCAGTGATCTCTATATGGTGTGATACCTGGAGTATTTTCATGAAAAAAAGTTCCTAGAAACATTTGTCAAAAAATGCCTCCTAAGGGAGCTGTGCCCCTTTAAAAAGGGCACTCAAAAGACTGTTTTTCCTTAATATTTCCGAAATATTTTGAGGTTATAATAATAATTAATTTGCCGTCAAAATTTTATGCCATGTACCAAATCTCATGATGTTTTTATGAGGGGTTTCGAACTATTAAGGAAAACTGGACGGTATTATGCAACAACCGTTTAAGCCACAAAACCTTCAGGTACCATATTCTAAAATCTCAATGTGAAAAAACCACCATAGAAAAAATGGGATTCTTTTTACCCTAAACCCCCCTGGTATGATATGCCCCTAATAAAATTTTGCAATTCTGAGCTGAAATTCTGATGCAGCTTTAAAAGTTTATACGTTGTACCAAATGTCATGATTTTTGCATGGACGGTTTCGGAAATATTGAGGAAAGTCTTGAGGCAAGGACTATAGACATAAAGGACTGCTTAGTTACATTTAACCCGTGTTAACAAATTGTGCGGGGTGAGGAGAGCGGCGTGACGTCACCACTATTGCTAAATCCTATGTTTACGTTCGTTGTATATGATGTTATTCGTATTTTCAAGAGAGTGTTGTTGATATTTCGCTGAATAGTTTGTGTTTTTTGGATTGTTTTAGTGCAGTGCTACTAAGAAAAGACATATAAATAAACATTTTCACGTTTGGTTTGTAACAGTGTGTAAAAATTCGATTCAGGACAGAGAAGAACGTTTGTTTACAGGGTAAAAAATGGCCACTATTTTCTCAGCAAATGGGCTTCTTGTTTAATAATATTTATCAAGGAAATTACAAAAGATTCAGAATTGAAAAGGAATATTTTTCTAAATTAAATAATATTATTTATATTAATATTCTTAATTTATTGTATGTATCTGTACTTTTCTGTTTATTTGTAAAAATGTAATAATAAATACTTTTTTTATGTTCTATATTCCCGTTTTTTAATTATCTATTAAATAATTTCTTAACATGCTTTAAAAAGCGGTTGTAATAATTAAACTATATATTATGTGCATTTTTTTCCCCTTTGTTTTTTGTCTATTTGTTAAGAACAATATTTGTGCTTTTCCTTTTTTTAAATAAATCAATAGATTTTTTTCTATATGTCCGTTTTTCATTATTATTAATAATTATTATCGCAAAATAATTTTTTATTTACATACTTTTAAAACAATTGGATAAATTATATAGGTACTACGACATTATGTGTAGTATTTTTTTTCACTTTAAGTATTTAAATTTAATTTATTTAACAGATATTTCAAATATAAAATCATTTATCATCCTTTTATTTAATGTAAAGACAATATTTTTAAATGCACAATGCCTCAATTTTGCATAAAATTTAATTTGCATAAAGAAAATACCTCTAAAAGCACATAAAATCCAATATAACAATAGGCGCGCTTTCTGCCCAGCACAAGTGGTGACGTAACAGCGAGTTTGACCTTGAACATCGATTGCAGACAGATTTTGCAAACTGAGCAATCCTGTCTAGTGTATAATCGTTGGTCTTGAGGAACCATTCTTCGACAAATATTTCTAGGAACTTTTTTTCATAAAAATACTCCAGGAATCACACCACGAAATTTTGACCAAAGTTTAGAAAACTCCATGTGTTTAGTTTTTATCTTAATTTACATTTTTGTATTTTTCCTTAATTTTGGTTTCTCTGATGTGGTTAAGTGGTTTTAAATGTGATTTTGGGTTCGTTTTCAAACTAAGGTTCCTTTTGAGTTATTCCATAAAAATCAGTTTTAACTTAGATTTTCTAGTCAATGTTTTTATAAAATCCAGGGATTTCGCTCATAAGAAAAACATTTTTTTATTAAACATTATTTTAAACTGAGTTTTGTTTCTAAGTTTTTATTATTATCTTTAAGAGTTTAAAGAAAAATTAAAAAAATATATTGCAGTTCAAAAAAAAAATAGAGTTTGAAAAATTAATCCAAACAAGAAATGATAATTTAAACATTTTGAGTGAATTTTGGAATATCTTTATTCATGTCCTTGGGATCTTTATAATTCCTGGATGATCTTGTTCCACCAGTAGAATTAACTTTACCAAGGAACAAGCTTTCAAAGTTTGTATAAATCTTTAAAAACCATATTGCATTTTTCACGCAATGTGCCTTCAAATATAGCTCTGTTTAAAGAATCTATGAAATCCCATAAAAATATCGTCGGTCCAATGCCAAAGTCACGAATGTGCAATTTTGCAAAGCCAAAACCACGAATGTGCAATTTTTTGAAATACATTCCAAAAATTTTAAATTTTCAACCGACATTATTTGTTGTTTTACAAAAGTAAACCTTTCATTAGTGGTTAAGTACCACAAAATGAAATCTCTATTTTTTGCAATGTCTTCAATGTTTAAAACGCGTTTTTCTCAAAACATCAATTATGCACATTCGTGTCCAATGTTGTCCGACGCCTATTATCCACCGCCTTTGATCATGACAGTCATCTTCCGTCAGGTTTTTTTGACTCATTGATTTTTGGACTGACTGTTGCCATTCCAGTTTAGGACGCCCTCTTTTTCTGCGCCCTATTGGTTGCCTTTCTAGGACCTGCTTTGGTGGCCGTACCATATTAGTTGCCTTTTAATGATGTCATCCGTTATAGTTCCCTCGATTCCCATTATTGTTTTTATGATCTCATTTCTTATATGATCTGTTTTAGATATTCTCATTGATCTTCTTATTGCATCCATTTCGACACTTTCCATTTTTGCTTTATATTTTTCTGTTACGTGACAAGTCTCTATTCTATACAACAGCGTGCTTTTCACCATTGTTTCATATATGTTAAATTTTACATTCTTTTTTATCTCTCTGCTTCATAAAATACTGTTAAGACAACCAATAACCTTATCACTATAGCAATGTTCGGCAACTCTTAATTCTAAGATGGCCGACTTATTCATCTCTTTATAATCGTTTTTTTTTAGTTGCGAGGAATTTTTACCACCTATGCGAATGCAAAATATAGGGAAGCCACCAACCAATTTTTGACACATTTATTCTAAGCCGCCTAATAACACTAATATTTAGTCATGGTCCACTAGATTTCTAATTACTTGGAGTCATATAATTATGAGATACTTAAAACAATATTCTAGAGGTGATATTCCATAGGGTAGAATTTCCTTAAGGTGAATAAGTATATCAGTAGTAAATAATAAAATTAAAGACTTAGAAATTCGAAAAAACATTCATAACGTCACCGCTATGCTTAATTTTAAATACCTACCTAGTATATTTATTACAGTATGCCAATATTTTATAAATAAGGCCTTAAAATTACTGTCTATATAGAGCATTCCTAAAATCATCTTATTTGAATATTTTTGCAGTAGAACTAGTATAGTACATTAAATATAGGTACACACTGATCTGCCAGCTCATTTGTAGGTACTTGCAAAACCCAAAAACCGCAGAAAACATCCAGAAATGTATTTGTTATTTTTATTTTTTTAGACTTGAGACCCCTGTAGTACGCCTATGGGCATAAAACGCAGTGGGCTCAAGGACGCCAAATTATAGGGACGCCAAATCGGAGCTATAAAGGCGCTAAATTGTATATCTAGAAGTGCCGGATTAAGAGAGGGTAAGAAGTATAAGTAGTAGTAGTAGTACAAAAAATTTTCAGGTTTTTACCTGAAAATTTTTTCATCCTAAAGCAGCAGAAGATGAGCAGCAGATGAGTTCCAAATAGTGTTCGACATAAGTCGGCGGCAGGAAAACTCTATTACAGAGTTGACCAGCCTCAACCTGAACAAAATAGTTATATAAAAATCACTTGTACACGAGCGCAATTGTGTTTTAGCGTTTGACCACAAACTTAAGAATTAAAACTGCAAATAAAGTGTTACCTACAGACAAAAAAAATGGTCTGCAACGGTTTGCTTGTCAAAAATATGTTTAAAAAAGAGAACTAAATTGCTAAAACTTTTTTAATATTGTTGTATAAAAATCGTGTTTTTTTTCATATATACGACTAGCAAAAATATATTTCCTATTACCTCTGTTTCTTATTCCCCCACCTTCCCCTATGTAAAATAAATGGGTTTCTTCTGTCGCCTATTGTTTTTAATTCTTAAAATCCAGTAGTTTACCTTCTACTAAACCTACTTACGAACTCTATTTTAAAAAGGTTAGGTATTGTTAATACATCGTTAGATTTAGGTACCTTGTTTAAAAGCAGTTTAAAGTTATATTACGATGCTTTTGCTCAGGCTTTTTGCCAGTCTGTTACCCTTACCTTTATTCTGCGCGGGCGCACCAGCGCTCTGCCATCATATACGTAATATTCCAATAGTCCCTGTTACCTATTTACACAATGGTTGGCGTTTGATGCAAACATTCAGAAATAAAGATATGAAAAATGCACAAATACCAAATTTACATAGATAGAGTTTTTGTCAACTGTACGCCGATGATTTGACGTAACGAATACAAGAATAAAATAATATTCATGCGTAAAAGTATAACCAATCAGGACATTTTATCTTAAGCACCGCAAAAAGGATAGACTTATACCCATTGATATTGCTAGGGGAGACCGGGGCTAGTTGACGCAGTTTTTGGTTTTTTAATTTGTATGTCTTTGTGGTTTATTATGCAAAATAAAAAGGTAGTGCAGCATCTAGACGTTTATCTCAGCTATTTATGCGCCATGTATAATTTTTCTTTAGCTCTTATAGTTTAAAAGAAAATCAACAAAAATCATGTTTATGCAAAATGCGCCAACTTGCCCCGCTCAGGTAAAGGGGTAAATTGACGCTTTGGTTCTGGGTTGCGGACTAAATTTATTAAATAACAAAAAAAATCACTTAAATTATGTTAATAAACATAAGCTAAGCTTTAATTTAAATGTAGTACTTTTTTTTTAACAAAAATTAAAACATAAACTATATCAAAAAATAATATAATCTGTTTACTCGCTTAAGCAATTAATGCCCAAAAAAATTGCTGAAGTTTCACCAGCACATTCCTCATAAGCCCCGCCATGGCACCAGTTGCATTTAATCCATTTTTCCCTAAGTGCACTATTCTTATATGTATCAGTGCAATACAGACAAAAGCAGTCATCATCATCATCATCGCTGCTTAAGGGGTCATTATTTTTTTTATTTTTTATTTGCCGGTACCTAATTTTTCTATTTGCCTCATTTTCGCTTATTTCAGAAGCTTTTTTAAGTTCTACCCTCTTTTTTTTGGAACTTGCTCTTCGCGAAGAGCTTCTTTAATGGGCGTATCGGTTAATATAGCCGTAGTTCGTCTTTTTCGCCCTTTGGTAATATTTTTTCTTGCTTCCGCTTTAGGTAAGTGCCGTATTTGGGATGGAACTATTTCGTTTTTTTCTGAGGTTATTTCTCCCAAAGCCAAAATTTTACGAGACGGCCCTGGACGAATATCCTGGATTTGATTTTCATCAACTTCTAAAGCTTGTTGTAAAAGATCAGGTTCTTGATACTCCTGTAATTCTTTCACTTGATCATCACCCAAGTCATTAATATTAGGGTTAGGTCGGTCCGTAGAATATGAAGGTAAATACTCCTCTTCGGAAATGATATCCCGATTAAAAGGATAAATTCCTGAAACTTCAAAACCGGCAGTAATATTTATGTTATTTCTGTACCAAAAATACTGCTTGGGGTAAGTTGGCGCACGCGCCAAGTTGCCCCTGAAAAAATGAGCCAACTAACCCCAATCGTATTTCTTTGTTTATTGAATTTTTTCTCGTACAACACTAAGATATAAACAAAAATTTTAGCTTGTTTTTGAAACTAGAAATTCCAATCTTTAAACCACTCTATCTAGTAAGTACCTACAATTATTGTATGAAAAGTTATCGCAAATATATTAAATGAATAAAAATTTACTTCCCACGTGTATGAACACATTAGAGAGCGCTCACACTGAGCGACTGCACTCTGAATACTGGAACTCTTTACAAGCAGACACTAGGTCACATACATCAAAATTGTCTATTAGCACAACGTTGCCAGACTGGTGGTTTAGTAGAAAATAGCCGTGCGCCAACTTGCCCTTGCGCCAACTAGCCCCGGTCTCCCCTACTTCAAATATGTTTGCATTCTGCATCGTAAGGTACCGTAGGTATTGCAATAATACGTACTATATGGAAATAATATGCATATATGTCTTGGAAAGCAACCAATCAGGTCTTTTTTGCTTAAGGATCTCAAGGCCCTTATGTTTGCATCATAAATGGGCAGTTACCGTGAGTATTGGAATATTATGTATATGTCTGCCATGCTGTTAGTGGTAGTTTAAGGCCACTAAATTTTCAGCGCCATCTATTCGTGAATAACTAAAGTACCGGAATTTCCCGTATGTGATCTCACTTTAAGAAGACTAGATGTACATTTCTAACGTATGCCGTCTTAATTTAAAAAACAATCGTATTGGATCTTAATTTAGCATTTTTAAAATTTAAAAACAGTGCTTTTAGTCAGGTTTTTTGCCAATTTGTCACTCTTACCTTTATGGTGCGCGGACGCAGCAACGCTCTGTCATGCTGTTCTCTAAACAATAAAAAACAATCAAAAGAAAACAAACTTTCTCTCCTATAAATCTCCTATCACAGAATCACATCAAAGAATTAAAATTGCTATCTTTTTTATATAAACTTTTTTTTGTAGCTCCAATAGTTTTAAAAATAAAATGAAATAAAACATTTTCTTTTTACCTTTCATTTATTTATTTTTTTTTGACAAATAAAAAAAAATTATATCTTTTGAACTATAAATTTTTAAACACATTACAAAGCAAGTAGTTTAAACTTTGTTCAATAAAAATCAGATGAAAAATAAAAAAGTTTCAATTTTTTTAAAGATACCCTTGCCCTTAGTTAGTTATTATCGGCAGAAAGTTGGCACGACTTGCAAGCAAAACTTGATTTGTCCATAGATTAGTGTTCCCAAATGTCATGAAAAATAATAGCAGCTCGCTAAAGAAAACGTGCGTCAAAATTCTTATGTTAATCCAGGGCCAAAACAAAGTTAACCGTCCGTAAGTTTGCCGCGTCTACAGATGCCGCTAACTACATGTTACGTTCAAATTTCAACAGTACCAAATAGCGTTGGGGCCATTTTTGTTGGCTGTTGGGCTTAAATTTGGCACGACCAAAAACTATATAAACCAGTGGCAGCTGCTACAGGGAGGGCAACGGGCCAGTGCCCTCCCAGAACTAGACAACAAACAGTATTTTTAATTGATTTAGTTAAAAAAAGTTAAATCTTTCCTTACGACATAATAGGGTATTTGACAAATTTTAGAGAAGTGTTTAGAATGATACACAAAATTATTAAAATAGTATATTTTATCATCAACTTGATGAGACTATCACAAAAATCGGTAATACCAGAGAAATAATTATGCTTGGCGATTATAGCATAGCCGAACTGGTAGGCAAACCCAGAGCAAAGTGATAGGACCATTTGGAGAGGAAGTAACAAACGATAATGGCTTAAGACTGATGCAATTGTGTGAAACCCACAACCTAAAAATAAATAATGGTTTTTTTAAAAATAAGGATATTCATCGATATACCTGGATTCAGCCAACAAGAAATCTTAAATCAATCATTGATTATGCTATAGGTGGACAACACTCGCAATTAAAGTGGTATGATGTGCGAGCACTTCGTGGTGTTACCTGTGGATCTGACCACCATCTGGTAAAAGCAAAAATATTATTCCCTTTAAGAAAAACAAATAAGGACGAAAGTATTAGAGAAAATGAAAATCTAGAAAGCATCGAAGACAATCAAAAATACAACTTTAGAAGTCTAGTAATCGAAAGTACTCGAAGATTGTATCAGAACCGATTAGATGAAAATTTAATAAACACAAATCACTCATTTGAAGAGATATATACAAACATAATAAAAAGCTTGAAGGAAGCAAGCAACGAATATGTTGGGTACCAAGATAATAGAAATAACAGATCCACCACATGGACAAAATACAGGAAATGGTCAAAGAGAAAAAACGTACATACTTAAAATGGCTCAATACTAAGGAGCAAAGAGACCTAGAAATCTACAAGGAAACCAGAAGACAGCTAAGAAATTTGATACGCACAGAAAAAAATTAAATGTTCGAGCGCAAGTGCCACGACATAAATACACACGTAGGAGGTAGGCAGAGTTCGGAAGCATGGAAATTCATTTCTACAGTAAAAAAGCCAACAAAAGAAAAAGTAAACATCCAGATAATCAAACCAGAACAATGGACAGAACACTACAAGGGACTGCTGCAAGAGACGAGACCCGAATATCTGGCAGCCTCTCCGAGAAGTACATGGAGAGGAAGCAATCATCGAAAAATAAATGATAAAGAATAATATTAAAAAGCTTAAATCCGGAAAAGCTAGCGGACCTGGGGGAATATATGCTGAAATGCTCAAATATGGATCAGAGAAACTACTCGAAAATCTCACATATATTATTAACCAATGCATAAACGGACATCCAGTACCTAATGATTGGAAAATTGCATTCATATCCTCAATACATAAAAAAGGAAACAAGCTGGATTGCAACAATTACAGAGGAATTTCAGTAACCAGTACTCTAAGTAGATTGTACGGTAGGATTCTTAGAGATCTAATAGAGAATGATTTTCATGAACAAGAAGAAGAAGAGCTAAGTGGGTTTCGCGCAGGCAGATCTTGTACTGATAATGTTTTTTGTCTTAAACAAGTAATTGAGAAAAGGAGCGCCAGAAATATGGAGACTCATGTTACCTTTGTGGACCTACAAAAAACATATGATACCGTTCCAGTAGAAAAATTATGGACAGTGTTAGAGCAGACTAACATCAATCATACATACATAAAAGCGATAAAAGAACTATACAAAGGGTCAAAATCTAAAATTAAATTTGGAAATCGACTTTCAAAAGAATTTCTGGTAACAAAAGGCTTAAGACAGGCATGTTGTATCTCTCCAACTCTTTTTAAAATATATATCGCAGTCGCTCTAAAAAACTGGAAACGTAAAGTGCACGACATGGGAATACAACTTAACTACCGATTTACCATATAAACACTACAGTTTGCTGACGACCAAGTAATTGTGGCTAATGATAAAGAAGACATGGAGTATATGATGAGAAAGTTAACAGAAGAATACCAAAAGTGGGGATTAACAGTGAACGTGGACAAGACACAGTACTTATGTATTGGAAACGAACCCAGTGAGTTAGTACTAGAAAATGGACAAACAATATCTCCATGCAATGAGTATGTATACTTGGGTGTCACATTTGATAAGACAGGTACAGACTGTAAAGAATTGGAAAAAAGAATAGTAAAAGCAAAAAAAGATATTGGATGTCTTAACAGTATTTCATGGAGCAGAGAGATAAAAAATAATGTAAAATTTAAAAGCACGCTGTTGTATTGAATAGAGACTTGTCGCGTAACAGAAAAATACAAAACAAAAATGGAAAGTGTCGAAATGGATGCAATAAGAAGATCAATGAGAATATCTAGAATAGATCACATAAGAAATGAGATCATAAGAGAAAGAATGGGAATCGAGGGAAGTATAACGGATGACATCACTAGAAGGCAACTGATATGGTACGGCCATGTACAACGGATGAATGACGAAAGATTACCAAAGCAGGTCCTAGAATGGCAAGCAATAGGGCGCAGAAAAAGAGGGCGTCCTAAACTAGAATGGCAACAGTCAATCCAAAGATCAATGAGTCAAAAAATCTGACAGAGGATGATTTTCAGGATCGAAGGAGGTGGAGAATAGGCGTCGGACAACGTAGAAAAACGTTCTAAACCGACATAGTAGTAGTATATTTTATCATGACTACATTTAAAATCAAGTTTTCTAATTTCCGATTTGAATTTGCAGCTAAAACGCTCATTTCTAGCATGGCGTTGCAATGACGTCACAGCGCAGTAAACTCTCGGACAGATATACGGCATTCAAGTGTTTAATAGCTTTTGGTCTGTGTTTTTACTGGTTTTTATAAAACACCTAAAAAACTATTTATTCATGTGCCTACAGCAGTAAAATAAAGGAAAAAGTGGGTAAAACTTGCTCGAATAGACACAAGGGCCTTATCTTATACATCTTCACTTTACATTTGTGAAGATCACTGATCATTGTCTATAATACATATAACTATTTCGTAAATGACGATGAAATTTTTGAGGTTATTACAAAGGGTAAACAACTATAATAGGCAGAAAGATGTACACATTTTTAGGTGTACCTAGGCAGTTATTAGGCAGGACTACATGCAGTGCATATGCAAGACTAGGCAGTGCATAGGCAGGACTAGGCAGTACCTACGCATGACTGTGCAGTGTAACCTATACAGTACTTCAAGTATTGCTGGTCGTTTGCCTCCCTGTCCTGCAATTTTTGATTGTTTCTTAATGCTTAAAATAATAATGATTAGGTATTTAATTGAATCTATTGTAAGTGGCATATTAAACAAAAAAGCAAAACATATAACCTAACCTCAAAATCTAAATGAGTAAAAGTAGGCGAAGAATATCATAAAAGAACTTTCAGTTATATACAAAACAACTCATCGAATACTTACATTAACATTTTAACGTTTTGGAGAATCCGTTTTCCATTGAAAATATTTTTTATAAGCAAACCACAAAATAAAATCTAATTTAGGACGATAATTCGCAGTTTAAAAACCAAAGCAAACATTACCATCCATAAGAAAATAACACAGAAAATAGGTTCGTTCGAGGCGTTTACTGTTTTGTGACGTCACTCGCAGCTGATTGGTAGACCGCCTGTTTTGAATCACGTGGCTAATTGTTTTAATTCAATGAATTTATTTAATTAAAAGAACTATGAATTTGAGAAAAAATTAAACAAAAAAGTTTGTTTTTAGCATTACCAAGACCTAAAGAGATATCTAAAAATAAATATATATTTATTTTTTACTACTATCAAACACCCTTTTTAGCGTAAATAATTACAAGCCGGCAGCACCGCGCGGGACAAGATTTCAATTTCACCCGTTTTTCCGTTTTTCAGCGGTGTATGGGTGGCTGTTCTCGCACAAGGGCGGGAGGAATGTTTGTTTTAGTTAACGTCGGCCATCTTCATCGTGCTTAAACGTTCCTTGCCCTTTCTAAATGTTGCCGGTTCTATTCTTAGTAAAGACGTATGAGTTTGTTTTGATTTGGGGCAGGCCTTGCAGGTCGCGTGTCATTGTTTTTATTATCGTTTGTTTATAAAAATGGAAATAAATACCGTCGATTACATAATTAACTGTGCAAATTTAAATACGTTGACATATGAACTTCGATTACAAATAAAATCTTTAGGGCCACATAGACCGGACTTCAAAATTAGCCAAAATTTAAGTGCAAGTAATGCCCAAGGGTGTTAAAACTTATAATAGAAAATTTGATAAAAAATTATATAATGCTGAAAACTGGTTGTACGGTTGTGAAAAAGAAATGTTTTTTTTTGCTTTATTTGTCTTGTTATGAATAATCCACAAAGTGATCCTGCGTGGATGACAAAGGGAATGTGTGATATCAAGCACACTAGTGAAAACTTAAAAAGACACAAAGTAAGTGGTATTCATTTTAATAACCACACAAAATTTTCAATGCAAGGCAAGACTGATATTAGGTGCCAATTGAATAGTGCCTATAGGCAAAACATTACCGAACATAATGAAAATGTGACAAAAAATAGACATATACTTAGTAGGGGCTATAAAAAAGAAAGGCGAATGGACTTTATCTATAAACAAATAAATTAAATACTACACCAGTTTGGAAAATCTTAAAATAAAATTGTTTCGGTAAGTTTTTTTATCTCATTTTTCATGCAATTTAAATTTTTGACCCCCCCCCCCTCCCCAATTTATGACGTCACCAGCCGCCACTGATCTAAACTATCTCTTCTCGTATAATCTGCGCATACAATTATTGTTTCCATGTAGATTCATTATCAACAATAGATATTCGGCTGGAACTTTTCCCGATCGACCGGCCCGTCAGTGCAGTGATTACATTTACATAATCCCCTTACCGAAGAGCTCTAGGGATGGGCGCGACTCATGAAAATTTCTGTTTATTTATTACCCTGTAAACACAATGCAGGACTTATTTAGAGTACCGTAAAGTTAGTATACCATTAGAGTAAAAGCTATTGAGGGTGCAAACGTAAGTTAAGTTGAGTTTAGGTTGGCTTGTTCACCACTTACACCACTCATTCGAGAAATACCCAAATTTTTGAGATAACAAATTGAAAAACGTAATTGTAAAGTTCATTGAAAGGAAATCAGAAAAAACGATGCATATAAAATATCTAAAGTGCACCTACCTTAGTTTTCATCTAGTTGCAGTCGTTTTGGTCGCTTGGAAGATAGGAAAAACGGGAAAATTGTAGCACTCACGGCGTTTCTTGTGCTTCTTGTCGGTTTCCCGATTGCGACTCCTCGCGCAGACTCGCGCGTGTCTCGGTGCGGGGATAAATCATATGCATATACCCCGCGAAATTTGAAATGAAAAATAATATTAAAATATAAAGGTAGCCAAAAGCTGGCAAATAATTCTTGCACCAACATTTTCCGGCCACCAAAACACGTGTGTTTTTAGTAAGGATACGAAAAAAAAACTATATCTAAATACCCAAATCGTGCAAGTATGCACGAAAATTTACCTTAATTCTAGTAAATTACAAAAAGGAAAAAAAAATGACATATAAAGAAAAGAAAATAAAAAATTTTGAGCAAAATTTCGAAAAATTTACTTGTGTTCTACCTCCGGCAGGGGCAGAACACATATCTTGACCACCGGTCTTCGATAAGTACCAGTAGCGGTTTTTACTGTCACGACGCGAGTAAGCCCATCAGCACCTGGATGTAGCGCTAAAACACGTCCGAGCGACCACTGCATAGGGGGTTTTTGCTCGTTCTTAAGAACGACTAAAGTGTTGATTTTTATGTCATTGCATTTCTCAGTCCACTTACCACGTTGCTGAAGTGTGTTTAAATATTCTAAACACCACTTTTTCCAAAAGTCAGCTTGAAGTCTTTGGACAAGCTGTCAGCGAGACAAAGTGTTAACCTTGAGGTCGGAAAAATCCGGTTCTGGTATAGAATTTAAAGGCTCCAATGTTAGAAAATGACCTGGTGTCAGCCGAATGAGGCCATTTGGATCTAGACTTGGAGCATAGAGAGGTGTACTATTGAGTAAAGCCTCAACTTGAAACAAGAAGGTAGTAAATTCCTCATATGTAAGGCGCTGCTCGCCTACAACACGTTTGAGGTGAGCCTTGGTGGATTTTACTGCAGCCTCGGCTAAACCGTTTAAGTGAGGGCTTCCAGGGCTAGAAAAGTGCCACGAACGTGTGATATCCTTCCACGTCTGGAGACAAACCTTTTAAAGGCCGTTAAGTTAATTCTAAATGCACTGCTTTGGTTGCAGCACAAACGCAAACAAGAATATAGCCTTTATAGAGTTTGGCACCTCGGTGTCTTGACATTAAGATATCAAACGGTCCGCAATAGTCCACGGCAACATGGGAAAATGGTTTTAACTGGGAAATCCTTTGAGGAGGTAAATCTCCCATAAATTGCACAACTGGTTTTGGATGAAGTCTGAGACCACGAAGATTCTGTTTAGAAAAAGAATACCGTAAAACCGGGTGAATAGAGACACCCTGGCAGGTTTAAACCTGTGTATCTCTGAAACTAAAGGCATTTTCACAGTGGATTATTTTAAAAAACTGCCATGGCATTTAGTACTCAATTCATACAAAAAATAAAATTGATCAAAAAATTCCTTTTATATTTTTTTATTTTTTTTGTGTTTTTTCTCTTTTTACCCGCCGATGGGGTTTATAGAGACGCCTATGTAAAGTTATTAATTTTTGCGATTTAGACGCACTTAGGATAAATCGAGACCATTTTTTTTAGATTTTTTTTTGTACTTTAAAAAGGGAAAACAAAAATAATACACAAAAAAAAACGCCAAACAATCTCTAAATTATAATTTTTTTTATTAGCCCAAAACTTCTAAAATAGCTATCAATAGCATGTGTAATTTTTTGCACGGTTTCAGTTATATTTACGCACCATGATGTTGTCTGCGGTTTTTCTAAAGGCTTGACATGGTGCATGACGCGCTGCAAATATTTGCAAGCAAAAAATTTCGGTCAAATTGTTGCCTGCAAAAAATCTTCTTTTCGTTTGACATTGTGCATGGCAGCATGGCCATGCATTGATTCCCCAGAATCTAGGTTTAAAATTCCCCAGTATGCATGCAAGTACAGTTTGCATGCAAAAAAATGGCACCGGACCGATAAAAATGGATTGCCTGCAACAATCAGCTGGATTTGTACTGCGCATGCACCTGGGCAAAATTTCATGCATTTGCCTGCAAATTTTATTGTCATGCACCATGTCAAGCGGCCTTTAGGCAGTCTCTATTGGCCCTGATTATCTAAAAAAAAAACGACATGTTCGATAAAAAAATCTAGCATTCAACAGTGGGGGTTTATTGACATATTTTTTTTAAATATCATTTAAAAACACCTTAATCTATCATACTTACCGCAAAATCTTTTTTTTTTAAATCTCCAATATTTTTTTCTGGTAAAAGATTTTTAGGTTATAAATTGTCGACATAAAACCCCTAATTTTTAATTAACCATAACATTAAGGTGACGTTTGACCTACTTGCACTTGTGAACCTATAAACTCGCGGAAAGGCGAGAAAACAAAAATCAATCGAAAAAAGTGAGTTTGGGCAAAACAAAAAAAGTTGTAATTTTTTATACCAAATTCCCGATTTTTGCCTATTCACCCGGTTTTACGGTAACTAATTTAGCAGCAGATCAAAATACAAACAACTTCTTCTCCTTATCGCTCTTGAGTCATGCGCCGCGCCGTCTTCCATAAGACACATCGAATGAATTTGATTGCATTTTTTTTGGTAGGGCATTGCCTAGTTTGAGTGTGGTCTATGATCCAGTTCCTTGAAGATGTACTCATTTTTGTGTATTACTGTCTCAAAACATAGCGATCAATTAGGCTGCCATATCCTATGAATAAAATTGATTTTTTGGACTGCTAATGTCATGGCATAGCTGACTTAAGAGCTTAAAAAAAGGTACGAATACGTGATTTTAAAAACTCTACAAAGTCCTCTCAAGGGCTACCAAATTAATCAAATTAAATCCTCAAGCATAGCTACTATTTATCTGTTTATTTGCAATCAACAGACTTACAGCCCAATAATAGATTACAAACAATAATCTTATCTAAGTTAACTACACACTACCAAAAAAAGAAAAAATTATTGTGTGTGCTTAAGACCACACGGCAGAAGTGTAAACTTCAACAAGGCGAAATTAATAATACTGGCCCATAACATATTCTGCAAAGTGGACTTTCTGTGTATATCATCTGCATCATCATATCGCTCGCTGAATGTTTCTCACAATTAGTCGACTCGAGTCGATTTCACCCGAATCAGCGTTACATAGCCGAGCCTGACGGCTCAGTTTAATTCACTACCCACAAAAACTGCTAAACGCGCCTAAAGAAGTTTACAGTTCAAAAATATATTTTTGCGATAAAAAGTAGTTCAAAGGAAAAATAATAAGAACAATAATTATTCACAAAAGCCAAAATATAAAAGTTTGTAACTGAGATTCACTGAAAATTTATATACTTCCACATTTTAGATTTTAATTTTTTTTATGTGAGTTTTAAACGATTTTATTGAATTGAATTTAAAAATGTCTATTTAATTTTTCACACTATTTTCGAGATTGCATTCTATATAGAGGTGAGTTGATACCAACATTGGTGCATGACCACAGAAGAGCCAGGGCACGACCCTCTTAAATAAAAAATGTTCTTTCTATTTGTGAGATAAGGACTAATAGTAAAATTAATTCTTCCTAGGAGATATAAACAGTCAATTTTATAATGAATTAACTTAAAAAGGAACGTTAAGGCAGATTTCTTTCTTCTTGTTTCTAATGTTTCATAATGAAATTCCTCAGGTAGTATTTTATATGGTATATCAAATATACAGGGTGTCCCATTAAGGATGGCAGCCGGATTTATCTCAGATACTAGTACAGCTACGAATTCGAGAAATTTTTTTTTATAACAAAATCGGGTCTTGTGAATTCACCTAAAATATTTTTGTTTTTGTAGCTTCCCGCTAGGGGGCACTAATAACATCTCCCAACTATAAAAATTGAATTTTATGACAAAACTCTATGATAAACATACACAAATTTTACCATATCCATATTCCTTGAAAGATTCTGCATAATATGGATCTCTCACTTGTACATCTTTCTCACTTCCCCACATGGATGGAACGAAAATGTCACTTTTTTTTTAAATAATTACTTCTACGTGGTAACTAAACCGACTCTTATTATTTATTTGACTTATTAAGATAACCTTAAAAAATGCAAAAGTTCTTGATGTTTGGTTTAAATTAACATTTTCTGGAAACAGGAAATTTTTTAAAACTACCAAACCAAAAAACTTAAATTACTTAAAAAATTCAGATACAAACCCATTAATATTGTTACGGGTTCACAACGACAAATTAAAACTCGCAATTGTTGAAAAACGATACGTCAATTTATTCCGACAAATTATGTACAAAAACACGCACTTAAACTTACTAATAACTTGCTAATAATTCACTACTTTAATACGCCTATTAACTTCGCGTTAACATCTAGCAATCACTACGATTGGTTATCTCCGACTGACTGCCTGGTGCGCGACCCCGGCCCTATAAATAGGATCGTCCATGTCTCTCGAACTTTCCGGCAGCCTTCGACGTCCGGAAAGTTCTCGTATTATTGCGACCGCAAGTCACAGATAACGCAACTAAAACCTAGACTAAGAATACAACCTTAAGATAAATCAACCTAATACTACACTAAACCTAAATAAATTCCAATTATAAAATTTAAATAACTTAAATTTGTAACAATATATTTACTTGAAGTTTTCAAACGATATTCATTTAAGATATTACTGGAATCCGCAAGTCAAGGTATGACTTAGTTTTGAAGATATTTAAAAAATAGTTTTGTTTGTGTATTATGTGGTGAGACGAGACCTTATTTTGTTATGTTTGCAGTGTCACACCTGTTATAATTTTTTGACAATTTAATGTTTATTGACGTTTTATAATTCTTTATGTCAAAAACAATTTAATAAGTTTGGTTCGAAGATCCTAGTCTTTAATTTTTTTGATACCACCAAAAATTTGTTATAAAAATTAAAAATCCTTTTATATTTACTCATACTTTGTACATAGGCTAGAATAGCATTGTTTATTGTATTATTTTGTATGAATAAATATTATAAATAAAAAATAAAAAATAAAATACATAATAAATTTATAGGAGGATCAAGGTATGGTTGTCACTGATTGTTCCCTGCACAAAGGACAAATAAATTTCAACGTATATTATACTTACACAGTTATAAATATCTCTACACTAACAATGTTGCCAGTTCGGCATTAGCTGGGGACTAGAAGCACGGATCACCTGGTGATCCGTGCTAGAAGTTACCTGGGGACTTGAAGTTGCAGACTCTTACCATCCTTTACCCTATTATTATTATCGAGGAAATACGTTTTGTAGATTTGATATTCTTTTTCTGTGTAGGCTCTGGTCGGTGCCGACTATGGCCTTTTATCTGGCCTTTTATCTGATAAGCTATTTAACAGAGATAATAATAGAAGAGTCGAGCGAGAAGTAACTCTAACGAGCACGTTCGGAATTTGCATGTTTGACCACTACGATGTGAATTTCAAATTACTGGATTGTCCTACGTCTTTCCATCCTCTCCCGTTCCATCCGCCCCGAAGGTTCTTTATTTTCGTATGGAATAAAACACGAATTGGCACAGAATAAGAAGAGGTAAGAATTGTCAATTTTTTTATTACTTTTGAATAAAAACTCAAACAAGTTAATATAGCTAAATAAATACTCTGCCAATATATGGGCCCCTAAGCTCACACTAGGTACTATAGTTATAGTGTACGTAAAAATATCTAAAAACTAAAAACTAAAATATATTTTATTCAACTCCACACTACTTTTGTTTGATACCACACAAGCCATGTTTTGACTTAAACTCAAATTTTGGAAATCCACCCCCACCCTTAAAAAAACAAAAACTAAAATGTATTTTGTTGAACTCCGGACTTAATTACCTTTCGTTTGATATCACACACGCATATTTTCACTTAAACTCTAATTTTTGGAATATACCCCCACCCTTTTTTTTAAATAAATTAAAATGTATTTTGTGGAACTCCAGACTCAATTACCTTTCGTTTGATATCAAACACGCCATATTTTCACATAAACTCTAATTTTTGAAATCTATCCCCACCCTTTTATTTGGTTTGTGTTCGGTGGATTTTGTTTATTTTTAAATGGGACCATCTCGACCCAAGACCCAGCCTAGGTACCAAATTTCATTGAAATCGGCCAAGCGGTTTTTGAGTTATGCGCGTTGGTCGTTACAGACAGACATACAGACAGACAGACAGACAGACATACAGACAGACAGACAGACAGACAGACGGCGCAACAAAAAAGTTTCAAAATCATCTGAAACGCCAAGATATATAAAAAATTTTGAAATCGGAGCAACTTTTTTTTTCTCGAAAAAATTAGGATCACCATAGCTCACACTACTATAGTATAGTATATGTGTGAGCTAATAGAGCATTTGAAGGGTACAGGGGATCAACTAGCTAAGGCAAATTTAACGATTTTTAGTAAAAACGTTTTTTAGGTTTGAAACCGAATAAAAATACTCTGCCAATATATGGGCCCCTAAGCTCACACTAGGTACTATAGTTATATTGTACGTGTGAGCTAATATAACTAAAAACTGAAATATATTTTATTCAACTCCACACTAAATTACCTTTTGTTTCATACCACACAAGCCATGTTTTGACTTAAACTCAAATTTTTGAAATGCACCCCCACCCTTAAAATACTCTTGCCAATATATGGGCCCCTAAGCTCACACTAGGTACTATAGTTATATTGTACGTGTGAGCTAATATAACTAAAAACTGAAATATATTTTATTCAACTCCACACTAAATTACCTTTTGTTTCATACCACACAAGCCATGTTTTGACTTAAACTCAAATTTTTGAAATGCACCCCCACCCTTAAAAAAAACAAAAACTAAAATATATTTTGTTAAACTCCGGACTCAATTACCTTTCCTTTGATATCACACACGCCATATTTTCACTTAAACTCTAATTTTTGAAATATATCCCCACCCTTTTTTTAAAATAAAGAAAAATGTATTTTGTTTAACTCCTGACTCAATTACCTTTCGTTTGATATCACACACGCCATATTTCCACATAAACTCTAATTTTTGAAATTTATCCCCACCCTTTTTTTTGGTTTGTGTTCGGTGGATTTTGTTCATTTTTAAATGGGACCATCTCGACCCAAGACCCAGCCTAGGTACCAAATTTCATTGAAATCGGTCAAGCGGTTTTTGAGTTATGCGCGTTGGTCGTTACAGACAGACATACAGACACACAGACAGACAGACAGACAGACAGACAGACAGACAGACAGACATACAGACAGACAGACAGACAGACAGACAGACAGACAGACAGACGGCGGAACAAAAAAGTTTCAAAATCATCTGAAACGCAAAGATATATAAAAATTTTTGAAATCGGAGCAACTTTTTTTTTCTCGAAAAAATTAGGATCACCATAGCTCACACTACTATAGTATAGTATATGTGTGAGCTAAAAAACAAAAACTAAAATATATTTTGTTAAACTCCGGACTCAATTACCTTTCCTTTGATATCACACACGCCATATTTTCACTTAAACTCTAATTTTTGAAATATATCCCCACCCTTTTTTTAAAATAAAGAAAAATGTATTTTGTTTAACTCCTGACTCAATTACCTTTCGTTTGATATCACACACGCCATATTTCCACATAAACTCTAATTTTTGAAATTTATCCCCACCCTTTTTTTTGGTTTGTGTTCGGTGGATTTTGTTCATTTTTAAATGGGACCATCTCGACCCAAGACCCAGCCTAGGTACCAAATTTCATTGAAATCGGTCAAGCGGTTTTTGAGTTATGCGCGTTGGTCGTTACAGACAGACATACAGACACACAAAAAGACAGACAGACAGACAGACATACAGACAGACAGACAGACAGACGGCGGAACAAAAAAGTTTCAAAATCATCTGAAACGCAAAGATATATAAAAAATTTTGAAATCGGAGCAACTTTTTTTTTCTCGAAAAAATTAGGATCACCATAGCTCACACTACTATAGTATAGTATATGTGTGAGCTAAAACTGTTTAATTTGATTCTGTAGTATCCAATTAACATTTTTGGTACTAAACAATAATTATTACAGACAATAAGTAAGGAAAACTGTTTATAATCATAAGTTATTGACTTTTACATTCTCTTATGTCACAATATGCAATGGAAATACAAGCTAAGTCGTTGACTTACCTGGTTTATCCCCTGGAATATTGAAATAAAACATTGAGAACCCATAACAAAATTTAATGAATAGGTCTAATTTGTTCATTACTGTTTATAGGGAATACAGTGAAACCTCTCCTTGCGGACACCTCTATTAAGCGGACACTCCCTTTAGGCGGACAAATTTGTTGGAACCAAGCTTTTGCCTATGTCTTTACATGTAAAATTCCCTCCTATAACCGGACACTCTAATAACCGGAAGCGGACAATTTTTTTTGGGTAAACAATTCTGAAACCTCCCTTAACCGGACGCGAACCTCTGACAACGGGACGGAGCGCTGCATGACATGGGCATACATATTATGTAGTATGTTGGCACCAATGCACTCTACAGCCGGGGAATTACCTCTTTCCGTTTTAATGCGAAGACTAAATACTTCTGTCGTATTTACATTATTTTATTCGGCGGGAATGATGTGTTTATTGTTTAGTTGGGTAATATTAGATCTCTTTGAAATTGCGCCTAGTAAAAAAAATTCTTAGTTTATGTGGAAAAATGGAAGTTGTTAACGTTTCGGAGAAGGAACATCTATCAGAACGAAAGATCGCCGAAAAATTTAATATCGAAAAATCTCAAGCAGCGGAAATTGTTAATAAATATATATCAAAATTTTGCAGTTCCCTCCGGACACCTCCAATAAACGGACAAAATCGACGGAACCGTGAGTGTCCGCTTATGGGAGGTTTCACTGTATTCGCATAAAATACTGCCGCATCCGGTCCACAGAATTTCTTCAAAACCTGCAGATCGTCGAATTTTTGCTTTGATATCGGTATTGGAGCTTAAAATTAAAAAAAAAACAAAAATTCTCCATTATTCTGTTTTTCGCCTATGATTTTTACCTTTCCAACAAGGGAAGGTAAAAATCACCAAAAATTTTTTTCGCGATTACACAAAAAATTGGGAAAATATTGTCATGATATCTGTCTGTCGGTCTGTCTGTCTGTTTGTATGTCTGTCTGTCTCGCGAAAGCTCCGAAACTACTTGACCGCTTTTAATTAAATTTTCAGAAAAAATAAAAGTCGACCTAAGTAGGATATGAAAGGAGTTTGGTCAAAATTGACCACTCAGGGGCGGAGCTAGAGGGGGTTGATTTCTGAAAAAATCACATTTTTGTAGAAGATATGGACTGTAGTAGGGTATGACACTAAAGGAAATTTTACGAACGTTATAAAAAAATATTATAGAAGACAATGGTGAATCCAGAGATTCTCCCCCCCCCCCTCCTTAAGCAGCAAAAAACTGGGAATGCACATTGCACAGGCTTTGTCCGAGCGAACGCCGATGACTTAGCCTGTTTATCCCCTGTTACCACGACTTAGCCTGTTTATCCCCTGTTACCACGACTTAGCCTGTTTATTTCCTGCACGGTATGAATTTAATCGTTTATTTCTCGAGACTAATAGCCCATCGCACCGACTTTTTTTTTCGTTACTTAGCCTAAAGTGTTCCTTATTACGGCATATTATGATTATAATAAGAAACGCTTAAGGCTATGGCACTGAAAAAAAAGTCGGTGAGATGGACCCTAAGCAACTTTATAGCCTGTATAAGATTAGGGTAAAAAACACATCATCTTCATTCACTGATCTCAATTTAAGATATTCGACAGAGCGTCACTGCTTATTTTCATCGGCGACCTCTAGTGGTGGTGGCTTATACTACTTTTGAAAGGTCATAGTGTTCTAAATCCTGGCAATGCGGTTTTCGTGATCCAGTGACCCTATAGGCTTGTTCATCGCTTCTGCATCAACAAACATTATTTACATGTCAGAAGAATCAGTTGGTAGCCAGCGACTTGTTTTTAGAAAGATTTTCAGGAATCGCTGTATTTTATAAAAGTTGTATTCCTCTCCTCTTTAAACTTAGTAATACCAATTATGAATTCGAAATTCGCAATATATGCATTAATTGTCGTAAATTTGTCGTGAAAGGAAAAAAATTGTCGCGTCACGCGTTTTCCTAAAGAGGGGTGGTAAGTCTCAACTTATCACTACCACCCCAAAAAAAACTGAAATTTTTAGAAACTAGTCTATGGAATAATTGTCGTTTTGTCGTGAAAACAAAAATTTGCTCGTGCCACCCATTTTCCTGAAAAGGGGTGGTAATGCTAAGTTGAGTCTCAAGCAATTTGAGATTTTCTGGCCATATCTCAGTGATCTTTAAGTTCTTTCACAAAACATGCGATGATTTATGATGTTGAGCCCATGGGGATCTGTCAGTCGGCCACTTTGTGGTGATCTTTCCCTGAATTCTTCTCCGAAAAGGTGTTTATTATTTTAAAAAATTGTAACCCATTCAGTTTTAATTTTATTTTGACTGTGTCTTCGCAATATTCCTTTTAATTTATTATTATTATAATTATTATAATTCTGGGCTGGAAGTAATATTTGCTGAGACTGATTATATCAATCTCCGTAGTAACGTTGAATTTTGCCTCAAACCAGAGGAGACTATGCCTAATACTGCAATTCGGCAGGTGGTCTATTCTCAGTAGATGTCCACGTTTCATATTTTCTTTTCAGACAACATCATCATCACCATTCATCTTCATTCATTCATCTACCTTAACACTAGTTATGCTTGTACTGAGGAGTGCCCATCAAGGCCGAAACTGCCGGGTAGTATAGGAGCTACTAATATCCCCCTTTGAAAGCTTTGCTCACAACTTTTATTTTTTATTTTTTGGTCTTTTGACTATATCCCCGCCAATACCTCTTCAAGTATTAACAGCTTAATTGCAAATTACAGATACTGACCAAGGCTACATGTCCATCCGAGAGAAGCACTCTCGAAAACCGCTCCCAAGAATATTTCTCGCATACCGACAGAATTGTCAGACACTCAAACAACTCTGAGCGACGATCACACAGTAACTTATCGTTTATTTTTTCTAAATTTATAGAGAGTAGTAGTAATTTATTGTCTGATCTAGGATTGTGCTATTAATTCTGACTCCGATGGGAAAGAAGCTTACCTTGTCTACGTAGCGCTGACGAGACGGATTTCAACAAGAAAATAGGTTTATTTTAAACAAAATTTAAATTTTGAGCAACGACGACGCCGTAACTCCTATTCCGGGCCATTTTTCATGTCAACCGACACGAAACCCTTTCCTATTTATTTTCTTGAATAGGAAACTACATTTACAATAACATACAAAAATATGGGTATAGGTTTTATAATACATTGGTATATTTAATCTAACCTATTTATTAGCGGCTAACCAAAATAAATTAGTTTAACCAATTGATTATCTTTAAATTTTACGTTTTTTAATATATGGCTTTAAACTCCGTTGACAGACGCGATGCCTTCATCTTAATGGCGGAATAAACGCAATCAGCATTAGTCTGACCTAAAAGACAATGTGTGTCGTAGGTCACGTGATGGATTCTCTCTTTCAATCGATATTTGTATCGATCGATGATATAGCAGTTTTACTCGCCTGTTGCTGGTTTAGTTTCTCTTGTACTTCGGTCGATGGCGCTTCTTGTAGAGTATATTACTTTGTAAAGGTGAGAGACAAAACCGTATACTTAACCAGGGCTATCAAAATGGACGGGCCACGATCCTTCACTTTGTTGACGTCACATCCGGGGCTGATTTTTTTTTTGATGGTCACGTTACGACACAGCTGATTGTCTTTAAAATATTGAAGTTGGAATGACGGTTCATTGATATTCGATTTTTTTTAAAATAAAGCCGTTTTTGAGATTGTTTTTACTTTATTCTGGCAGAACATTTTTTTTTAATGTATAGTAAGCCCTAATTTTTCATAGCCGCTTCATTAGCTCACACAAAAATTAAGTTTAAAGCAGAAGCGAATGACAATCACATATGACAAAGTCAAATACATGTCAAATATAACAGTTGGCATGTGGTACATGGCGGGTAATTTGAATTCAAAATAAGGAATGCTAAATCTTGAAGATTTTAACCTTTTAATCATGTTGCTTCCTTACAAACCTTTGATGGAATATCGGGATGGTGTCTGAGAATATTTCACTGAAATTTTGCGGAAATCTGTAGTGTCATTTTGAAAATATCATAAAAAAACGTCTGACCTCCCATAAGACCCAATGTAAAATTCAGCCCCGGGAGAACAGCTGATTTTATCAGGGTCGTGGCCTCTATTTTTGTGTTGGCCTTGACTTAACTTAGCAAGGGTGTCACAATGACCAAGCAGTGTTCTGAATTTTATAAAATTTGTTTACAAGATGGCGGAGATATTTTAATTTTTTACTCGATGTTTTGAAAACCCCTGTAGATATTTTAAATTTCTCATTTAACCAAATCTCAATATCTCTTACCGTTTCCGAAATCTCCATGAATATAATGTACTTTTATCTGAGACACCCTGTATAGTGCACGATTGATAGCATTTGATAGCTTTGCTTGGGGATACGCATCTCATCATTCCTATAGGGTCCTTCTTTTGTTTGCAGTAGGTATTGACGTAAACCTGACTTCAATGCACCTTTATTTTGAATTGAAATGTGTAATTACAGGGTATCCGTTAATTAAAACCACCATCCAAACACGTATTGTACAATTCCCAAAATACTGTTGCAAAGCAGCTTTTATTAGTATAATGAAATAATGAACGAAATGAAAATGTTGACCCAAAGGTACCCAAAAAAGAAGAAAAAATCTTTATTTTTAAAAGCTCCTCCTTCGCCTTCAAGATCATCAATTAAGTCATTTCCTTTGAAACTCGTAGAGATTGATTAAGTAGAAACAAAATGTCAGACGTCCATTGTCTTTATTTATTTTAAACACGACGCAACGTTTCGGTTAGTAAGTCTAACCGTTTTTAAGTGTAAACTAAACAATCCTACTACTTATGCTACTTGGTCTGCAGTCGCTGTGACGGCCCGCCCCCTTTTTAATCCTAAGACGCTTGTTTTCCTTAAGGAGTGGGTTCCATATGTTTGGTATCCCAAGTAACACAAATTGCTAAAAAACAGCTACCAAAACACTTTAACAGCAAAACTGAAAGTAAAATAGCTATTACAGCTGTATGCCGTTTCACTGCTAAGCAGCTTCTAAAGTGTTGTCGTTGCTGATTAGGCAATCTTTATTTAGCTCTCACAGTGTCATGACAGCTCCAAAATATAGCACGTTAACATTAAAGTAATTTTGTCTAGAAATAAATAAGAAACAATGGCAACTATTGCAAAATAGCTATTTCCTGTAATGGACAGAGACTTTTACTCAAATGGCTGACGAAAAACTTGTTATGTTCTACACTACTGTGATATAATCGCGTAAAAAAGGCGGTTCTCATCGTCAAAATGTTTGGCAGGTTAACTTTTCTGATAAAACAGGTCAAGATAGCTTGTCAAAACGCAAGCGCCTCGAAAATTCAGAATAATAAACGTTTTTTTTTTGGTGTTTGTTTTTAGGCTAGAAATTATTTTATTACCATTATCCTTGAAATACCCTATAAATTAATTCTTAGTCATATTTTATTGAATTTAGCACTTTCTAGAATTTATTTAGGCCCTGGATCACCTGGAAATTAATATTTTTTAGTCCATAAATTTAAAGAAAAATAAATAGGAAAACTATCATGGCCGCCTCGGCCGTCTCATTGGTTTCAGCAGTTTAACTCTAGACAAGCTATTTTTTAATACTTAAGCCTAAATAATGTTGATTTGTAGCTAACTTGCGTTCTAACATTTGGCCCATTATGTAATACGAAAAAGAAAAGAAGAGTCACAGATGTTACCTGTCATCTTGGGCGCTGTCACAATCTTATTTAACCTAATCTGTGGCTGTCACAATAACAAAATAAACAAATATCTCAATTAAAAATTGTGCGAATGTTAGAAGATAAAGTTATTACGTGCCCTACCACAGTACCCCACCAGTGGGAAGCAAAAAACATATTATTTTGGCCACCGCCTTCAGCAACCCTTAAGTTGGGTTTATACAGAAACATAGCATAACATAAGACATAGCATGACATAAGATATCATTACAGAAGGAAACTGTAAGGCTGTGTATACAAAAAATATAATAACATGACATAACATACAAGCTTGGCCCAAGTACTTTAAATGAGGCCCCACACACTCTAAGTAATTGGTAATTGCAAGGTGAGAATTCCCAAAGTGGTCGGTGCTGGCAATTGACTCTGGTGCACTTTGCTTGGAATCAGGTGAGTCTAAATAAACTGACTACTAAAGCCTCTTGACTTGAAGTAAAAAAAAAACAGAAACCGAGTGTCATTCAAACCAATGAGATTAAAAAAATATTTTTTGATCTGATGGATTCAAACATTGTGTCCCTGAATGACAGGTTTTCATAATTTGTCATTAAGAAACACTATTTTTTTTTGAACATTCTGATTTGACTGTTTTTTACTAAACACACTCTTGACTACCAATTTTTACTTGTGCCAAGTAAGAAAAAATTAAAAAAGCATGTTACATTGCCTTGGTTTTTTTAATTTTTAGTTAAAAAAGTTTTATTTACATTTTTTAATTTTAGAAAACAGTTAAAAGAAATGAAGTACAAAGACCAGAAAGCATCCCAGAATGGGGCCCATTTGCTCACCCCTTGGAAATATGAGCAAGGAAGCCAAAAAGGGGGTCTGCTTGCAATTGACTCCAACTCATTTTACACAATTTTTTTTATAATTATTAAAATTAAATTATATAATGTACAGGAAATTAAACATCTTTGCTTTAATACCACGAATGAATGGTAGTGGCGATTAGCACCCTTAAAGGATCTAACCTGGCACGTAGACATGCGTTTCTGGGTATGTTGTTTACAAATGTATGTATTGTGTATGACTCGGAAAACAATGTAAATGTAACCCAGTAGACTTCAAATTATATTTAAGGCCAGAAACTTAGTCACCATGATATACCACATAATGCCATAGTTATAGCCTTAGACCACTGGTGGGTCATATACCTTTTGACATAATCAACAGGGTACGGAGAGCCACAATGTGCCTGCACTAGCTGTTAGTATATAGGCTCCATATATCCTGTATGTGGTGATTTCCTGAATGGCCAGGTCACAAAATCCATTCAGAGAATCACCAGATTAACCCACCCCCCTCATATCTATATTTTTTTACATACTTGTCAAAGCTTGTCCATTACTAGACTACCCATGGGTCAAGGCTTCTTTAGTTAGCTCTTAGGACAGGCTTGGGGGTTACCTTGGTGCTATTATGCATATTCTAAAAAAATCTGATAAGAAAGGGGCCCCTCTTGCCTCTCCAACCCCCATGAATACACCATTGTATCAAATGTGTATTACATTGGTGAGTGGTCCAACAGAGGGGTTCCAGAGACACAACAAAAAGGAGGACAATTTAGATTTTTTGAACATAAATTGTATAGACTAAAAAATTAATTAGGCAGTATATGATTTTCTTTTATAAAAAAATGTTTTTTTTAACATGCCAAAAGCTTTTTGTACCTCTAAAATTTTCTAAATACCTACTTTAAAATAAATGGAAATTCTTGAGAAACCATATTTATTACACAATAAGTATTACCAAAATAGTTTTTTTACTCAGTTACATAGGTAATACACCAGAATGTGCCTTTGTATTTAAAGTTCTCTAGAAACAGGTTGGGGGAGGTGATAGCCTCCATCCTCTCTGGGATCACCACTGGTAAGGCAGACCTTAGTAGGAATAGGTAGAGAAAATTTTTGTTTTTAAGGTAGCTAGGTAAATAAAAAACAAGAAATTTATTTATTTAGTTATTCAACTGATAAACTGGGTTCTTAATGCCCAGGGTGCAACACCTTAGAGGGCCTAATACAATGGGTTAAACAAGTGGGTCTATACCTTATTTGTGAGCCTGGCCTGATTATGTGCTAAGGTAAACCAAGTCTACAGTACTCTACTAGTATTTGTACACTTGCTGTCGGCAGCTCACATAGTGCACAATGGTGACAAAGTTAGTGCTTAATTATATATCATCTTTTAATGCTAAGCAGGCAGAAAAATGAAGGACTGATGTACCAAAATCAAGCATTATTTTTGGCCATGGTGCATTTGGTGTTATATAAACCAACCCTTGAATTACACCAAAAAACAGACAGACTGATGAAAAAATTTTTACAGCACTTTTAAGGTTCACTCAGGACTGATAAGTACCAGGCAGGGACCCCTTGATTGGCCCCATTGTGCTCTCCCTGACAAGGCATCGCACCAGGGTTTCAAGGAACCAGTCACTGTTTACCCAACTTTAGTTCCCTCTCAAAGATAAAGGGATACTCTAAAAGATGGGCAAATAAACTATCCTTTATGGCTGTGAGTGAACATTTGTTTAAAAAAAACAAAACCACAGTTAGGTTAGAAAAGAAAACAACAAACAGAAGGCACGTTCCGTAAAGAAACCGGTTGCGTAACTCGGTGTTTAGGCGGCCGGGTCGTGACGTCAGGGTCCGTCACAGTTTTCCTAGAAATCAGCAGTCAAACGCTGTTTATATCAAAATTTCATCTTTTGCGAGGAAATTTTGAAATTTTTGGGTGTTTTCGTCTTGTAAGTGTTTAAATACCTGTTACGTGCTTACTATAAATGTATTAAAAACTAAGTAAAAGAACTGGTGGGGTTTTAAGTATAATTTAAATTTTAACAAACACAAATTTTTCTGTGTCGGTTGTTTCCTACCCATTCAATGTGGGTCATACAAGGTTACAAGGGGAGCTGGAAAATAGACCTTGGGGCGAATGGTTTTCTCTCTATACTGCATCTGATATCTGCAACCAACACATAATGTTTAAGATAACTTTTTGATAGTTATCATCACAATCAGTATAGGCCAGGACAAAGATTATGAAATGAACTTTACATACAGATAGAAAATTACTAATAGTTTAAAAAATACTCAATGTTGTTGGCTGCTTTTAAGGCGCCTACTAAAAATAGTTCTTAAATGATGTACCTATTACACAGCATATTGAGGAAAATAATATTGCTGTTAATTTATTTTAAATATTTTATTTATTTTCCTAAAGTTAAAAATAACGAAAATATTCCAAATTCAAAATTAGGCTTAGACTACTTTCTACCAACTAAAATTAAAATACTTACGTAATTTTGAATTTAAAATGTCTTCGTTATTATTTTAAACTTTAGGCAAAAATTTTTTTGAAAAAATTTGTTTAGAGTTAAATGGCCTATCAAAAAAAAAAAAAAATATAAAATACAGGGTGTATAAATTTTTTTCAATGTTTTTTGAAAAACTCAAAAACTGCAAAAAGCGATGCTCTATTTTTTTTTAAATTTGAGTATCTTAAACAGCATTAAAAATTCTACTAATTTGCCAATTTAAACTTTTTGCTTTCTTTAATAATAAAAAAGTTAGCAATGGTGGACACTTAACTTGGAACACTCTGTATAACGCTCAAGCAGGAGTGAAGTAATATTAGCCTTGCGTTACAGTCGATGTATTTTTTATGATATTTCTTGAAAATGCGTTAAGAAGAGGTGATCAAAAATCCTGAATCTTTGCGTTATGTTATTTATGAATGTTCCCTTACTGCCTTATTATTTTAACATCCTTTTTAAAAAAAAATTTGATTACATTTTACACAAAAAAATCTAGTTTTAGTTATTTCCCACCCACCAAAAAAACCAATAATATGTGGCTAGTTTGCTTTAGAGTTCGGCGTAAAAATTTAATTAAATTGAACAAGAGAGTAGCAA
The DNA here is from genome assembly GCA_963576565.1 of Aspidapion aeneum. Lineage (NCBI taxonomy): Eukaryota > Metazoa > Arthropoda > Insecta > Coleoptera > Brentidae > Aspidapion > Aspidapion aeneum. The sequence goes on from OY755038.1 coordinate 205,767,338, forward strand.
AAGTATTTATAATCGTGTCCTGAATCTGATATTTATAAAACTATTGGAATTTTTATCATAAACTTTTAAATTATTTAATTTTTTAATAAATTTTGGTATTTTTCCTGCCTTTAAATAGACCTATCTTTATTTCTTTCATAATGTAACGTATAGGGCTTTCTTTGTTGACCGTGGAGCAGGGAAAATGCCGCGTCATTGGCTGGGAGTTACCACACAACCGGTTTCTTTACGAACCTTGGATCAGGCCTGACACAATTTGACAATAAATCCTCCTTTTTTCAACAGTCAAAATCGCACTGGTCCTCGGGCCAAGTATTGTTAGGGGCTGTTCAAAAGTTTTGTAATAAACAGCTTAAAATACAAAATTGCTAAATTGCCACTTTTTATAGCTAAATAATAGGAATAAGAGCTTAAAATTTATGTTATTTAGCTAGCTAAATTTTAGCATGCTTATTAGCAATTATTTAACTTTAAAAGAGCATGTCCTGGGTAATATTACATCAATAGCCATTTTATCCATAAACACCTGCTATCAGAGAGGTTCTATAGCTAAAATAATTTCTAAACTACAGCTAGCTGTTTTACAGCAAAAACTAAGCTCTGACAACACTTTCACAGCAGAGTTTTTGCTTTTAAACTATATTGTCCAGTTTGTGTTACTTGGGATGTCCGTGTTTGGTTGGCTCGAAAACTTCTTTGTTCTGCATTATGTGTAGGGGATAATTCGCCACGGTCGATTTGCCGCGGCCGATTCGCCGCGAAATATTTGCCGCAGTCCGATTTGCCGCGGGGACAATTCGCCGCGAAATTTTTTGTTTCATGCTATTACCATTGGCAATTGTTTAAACAGTTTTTTATAGCTTGACTTCATATAATATATTTGTTTATTTGTTTGATCATAACTTTTTTCAAACTTTTCCAACTAGGTAAATTTGTTTCTATTACCTATTATTAGTTATAATTAATATAAAGTTTAATAAAAATTCACTAACCTTTAATTAAATACACTCAACAACGGACACAAAACACTGTGTAAAGTAAAACATAACCTGTCAACCTCAATTGCAAAATATTGAAAAATAATGTGAGGGCAATGAATAGTAATGAATATCAATGAATAAAAATGCCATAGTAGTGAATATTAATGCCAAGTAATGAAAAGTAGTCAAAACTAATGAAAAGTAATCTCAAGTAATGAAAAGTAATGAAAAATAATGAAAAGTAATGAAAAGTAATGCCAAATAATGAAAAGTAATGAGAAATAATGCGAACCACATTTTGTACATGTATTGCGAGAGTGAATTCCCCCTCGAGTTAAAAATAATAATCAGCGATCCGAAATCCGCCATTTTGTATCCGCCATTCTGATTTTTTTTTAAGTTTAAGTTATAAATTATAATCAACGACCTAAAACACCCTAAAGTTCCGGATTTGATGCATATTGGTTCATAAGTGGGAAAGTCCGCCATTTTTGATCCACCATTTTGATTTTTTTTAGTTTAAGTTATATCGGTTCATAAATGGAAAAATCCACCATTTTAGATCTTCGCCATTTTATTTATTTTTCCAATAAAAAAAAATTTTGAATTGTATTGTAATTTTTAAGGTAGTAGATTTCTGTCGTTTTTTCTTCATTATTACAACAAATATTTACGACTCCCAATCCAGTGCTATAATTTAGTTTAAGACGCACCAGACGGGTTAACCCAAAGATAATGCAATTAATCAATTCTGCTGTAATTCGGGGAATCGCCGCCACTGCGGCTCGCTCTGAACAATGGCTAACTTTGTTAGATTAAACGGCTAATTTTCGATGCCTTTCTGCATTTTTGTTACAATATTTGAGGCCACTGGCCCTGGCGTATTCGTATTCAAGGGAGAGGTATGTTAATTTCATAATTTTTGAGATTTAGTCGGTTTAAAACGTTTTTCTACGTTGTCTGACGCCTATTCTCCACCTCCTTCGATCCTGACAATCATCTTCTGTCAGATTTTTTTGACTGTTGCCATTCTAGTTTAGGACGCCCTCTTTTTCTGCGCCCTATTGGTTGCCATTCTAGGACCTGCTTTGGTAATCTTTCGTCGTTCATCCGTTGTACATGGCCGTACCATATCAGTTGCCTTTTAGTGATGTCATCCGTTATGCTTCCCTCGATTCCCATTCTTTCTTTTATGATCTCATTTCTTATGTGATCTGTTCTAGATATTCTAATTTCTTCTTATTGCATCCATTTCGACACTTTCCATTTTCGTTTTGTATTTTTCTGTTACGCGACAAGTCTCTATTCCATACAACAGCATGCTTTTCATCATTGTTTCATATATATTAAATTTTACATTCTTTTTTATCTCTCTCCTCCATAAAATACTGTTAAGACATCCAATAACCTTTTTTGCTTCTACTATTCTTTTTTCCAGTTCTTTACAATCTGTTCCTGTCTTATCAAATGTGACACCCAAGTATTCATACTCATTGCATGGAGATATTACTTGTCCATTGTCTAGTTCTAACTCACTGGAATCGTTTCCAATACATAAGTACTGTGTCTTGTCCACGTTCACTGTTAATCCCCAATTTTGGTATCCTTCCATTAACTTTCTCATCATATACTCCATGTCTTCTTTATCATTAGCTACAATTACTTGGTCGTCCACAAACTGTAGTGTGTATATGGTAAATCGGTCGTTAAGTTGTATTCCCATGCAGTGCACTTTACGTTTCCAGTTTTTTAGAGCTACTGCGATATATATTTTAAAAATAGTTGGAGAGATACAACATCCGTGTCTTAAGCCGTTTGTTACCAGGAATTCTTTTGAAAGTCGATTTCCAATTTTAATTTTAGATTTTGACCCTTTGTATAGTTCTTTTATCGCTTTTATGTATGTATGATTGATATTAGTTTGCTCTAAAACTGTCCATAATTTTTCTACTGGAACGGTATCATATGCTTTTTGTAGGTCCACAAAGGTAAGTAAGTCTCTATATTTCTGGCGCTCCTTTTCTCAATTACTTGTTTAAGACAAAAAACATGATCACTACAAGATCTGCCTGCGCGAAACCCACTTTGCTCTTCTTCTTCTTGTTCATGAAAATCATTCTCTATTAGATCTCTAAGAATCCTACCGTACAATCTACTTAGAGTACTGGTTACTGAAATTCCTCTGTGATTGTTGCAATCCAGCTTGTTTCCTTTTTTATGTATTGAGGATATGAATGCAATTTTCCAATCATTAGGTACTGGATGTCCGTTTATGCATTGATTAGTAATATATGTGAGATTTTCGAGTAGTTTCTCTGATCCATATTTGAGCATTTCAGCATATATTCCCCCAGGTCCGCTAGCTTTTCCGGATTTAAGTTTTTTAATATTGTTCTTTATCATTTCTTTTTCGATGATTACTTCCTCTCCATGTACTTCTATGTCTCTTCTCGGAGAGGCTGCCAGATATTCGGGCCTCGTCTCCTGCAGCAGTCCCTTGTAGTGTTCTGTCCATTGTTCTGGTTTGATTATCTGGATGTTTACTTTTTCTTTTGTTGGATTTTTTACTGTAGAAATGAATTTCCATACTTCAGAACTCTGCCTACCTCCTACGTGTGTGTTTATGTCGTGACACTTGCGCTCGAACATTTCATTTTTTTCTGTGCGTATCAAATTTCTCAGCTGTCTTCTGGTTTCCCTGTAGATTTCAAGGTCTCTTTGCTCCTTAGTACTGAGCCATTTCAAGTATGTGCGTTTTTTCTCTTTGACCATTTCCTGTATTTTGTCCGTCCACCACATCTTCCTGTTATTTCTATTATCTTGGTACCCAACAGCTTCGTTGCTTGCTTCCTTCAAGCTTTTTATTATGTTTGTATATATCTCTTCAAATGAGTGATTTGTGTTTATTAATTTTGCTTCTAATCGGTTCTGATACAATATTTGAGTACTTTCGATTTCTAGACTTCTAAAGTTGTATTTTTGATTGTCTTCGATGCATTCTAGGTTTCCATTTTCTCTAATACTTTCGTCCTTATTTGTTTTTCTTAAAGGGAATAATATTTTTGCTTTTACCAGATAGTGGACAGATCCACAGGTAACACCACGAAGTGCTCGCACATCATACCACTTTAATTGCGAGTGTTGTCCACCTATAGCATAATCAATAATTGATTTAAGATTTCTTGTTGGCTGAATCCAGGTATATCGATGAATATCCTTATGTTTAAAAAAAACATTATTTATTTTTAGGTTGTGGGTTACACACAATTGCATCAGACTTAAGCCATTATCATTTGTTACTTCCTCTTCAAATGGTCCTATCACTTTGCTCTGGGTTTGCCTACCAGTTCGGCTATTAAAATCGCCAAGTATAATTATTTCTCTGGTATTACCGATTTTTGTGATAGTCTCATCAAGTTGATCAAAGAACATTTGTTTTGTAGCTACTCTTTCGTCATCTGATGGTGCGTAGACTGCTATTATGCTTATATTATGTCCAAGCATCTTCAGGTTCACTCGAAGTATGTTTTCACTAATGCAATCGTAGTCTGTAATTTTATTCTTTAGATTTTTCTTTATCCAGAAGGATACCCCTCTGGCCGCTCTTTTTTCTTTTGGGACTCCAGTGAATATATGGACAAAATTACCGACACTATTCGTACCAGTTCCTTTCTTTTTTGTCTCAGTGAGTGCAATAATATTGATCTTACAATTCTGCACTTCGGTTGCAATAATGTCCAACTTTTGATTCAGTCCCTGTACGTTCCATGTAGCTATATTTATAGTCCTGTGTCTTTGCTTTTTTCGTCTTCGAGAGTTTCCATCCATTGCTCCGAGGCTTTGAGCCGATAGTAACTATGATAAAACTATAGAAAAAAATTAAAACACCCAAAAATTCCAATTTACTTCCCTCCCCTATAAACGTAAAGTTGTGTAAAAGTAATCCATTTATTTATTTATTAATGCTTGTATTGTCGAAAGATTGGTACATTTTACAAAAGTATATAACCTACGATACTAAATTCTTACGACAAAAGTCAGAGTTCGCACTATCTATTCTTCAGGAGAATGCATAGCAGCGTTCTTCCACTCAGGCTTGCCACATTGGTAACATTGCCCACTTCCAGAAACGCCCGAGAGCTGAGCTTTGGAAGGCCGATAGAAACCATGATAAAACTATAAAAGAAAATTAACAAGCCCCAAAGTTTAATTAACTTCCCTCCCCTATAAATGTAAAGTTATGTAAATTAGCATTGTCCACTTTAAGAAACGCTAGTGAGCTGAGCTTGGGAAGACTGATAGGAACTATGATAAAACTATAGGAAAAAAATTTAAAAAACCAAAATTTTAATTTACTCTCCTCCCCTATAAGTGTAAAGTTATGTAAAATTAACATTGCCTACTTTCAGGAACACTAGGCTGAGCTTTAGAAGGCTGATAGGAACTATGATAAGGAAAATATAAAAAAAACCTGAACATTTGTATGCATTGCAAAAGTTTTGAACAATATCCCGCATATTTTACTACTTTAAAACTTAAATATTATCCAAATCTTTTAAAAAGCAAGTACGCGAAAGTGGTATTCCGTAAAAAGAATTGAGATAAATGTAAGGCCAAGTTCTCCAATACAAATTTCAAAATGAATGGTTCTTACTAGTTTGGAAATGTTTTTCTAAATTTGGCTATTACGGCTGCAAATGACTCTTAGGCACAGTGCTAAATTGAATGTAAAGAAGTTTGGCTGGAATACCAATAGATATAGGGGAGTTTTAAAAAATCTTCGACAACTATCCCACGGGGTACCATAGACCTCTTAGCTAGACACTTTTTGACTCTCTTGATATGTTTGTAGCACCGCACAGGGGGTAAACTTGGGTAAACTTTACACCTTTGTTTTGTTTTTTCAGAAACTTTAGTATTTCTTTCGCTAAATTAGTTTTAGAGAAAAACTGTTAATACGTTGTTTGCAGAATCTTCCTGTTTTATAATTAAAAAAAGAAATAGCAATATTAACTAATTAAAACGACAATTAAATTGTTGTTCTACTACAATCAAATCATAACCTATACAATTTTTTTGTAAAGTTTAAGTGAAATATTTAAAAAACATGGAAAAAATGACAGGCGCTCTTACTCAAATTTGAGGTAATGACCAGGCGACCTAACATTGAGTGTTCCATAACCAATCTATATGTGGCCTATACGTAATATTCCAATACTCCCTGTTACCTATTTACACAATGGTTGGCGTTTGATGCAAACATTCAGAAATAAAGGTACGAAAAATGCACAGATACCAAATTTACATAGATAGAGTTTTTGTCAACTGTACTCCGATGATTTGGCGTAACGAATACAAGAATAAAATAATATTCATGCGTAAAAGTATAACCAATCAGGACATTTTATCTTCAGGGCCGCAAAGAGGATAGACTTATACCCATTGATATTGCTATTTCATTCTGCATCGTACGGTACCGTAGGTATTGCAATAATACGTACTATATGAAAATAATATACATATGTCTTTGAAAGCAACCAATCAGGTCTTTTTTGCTTAAAGACCCCAAGGCCCTTATGTTTGCATCATGAATGGGCAGTTGTCGTGGGTATTGGAATATTATGTATATGATATGTGGGAACCCAGTGATTAACAGTGGTGTGATTGCTTCCTTATTCAAAATACCCCTGAACAACACAATGAACACTGTATTCGCAAAATACAAGGAAGCAAATTAGTTCGTTCATGCACGCTGGAAAGGAGCGTAGTCATTTGAGGCAGGATTCGCATGCCTCTCTGCGAGGCTGAACGAGTGCCTGGTTCACGTCAATATGTGCATTAAGACGAAAAAATATAAAATGGATTACAGACTCCGAGCGGAAGGCGCCGCACGCCACGGGTCGATGCATCGCCCAATCGATGGATGTTGGCAAGCTTCAAATGCACGTACACATACGTATGCTCGTTTAGCTTCGCAACAAGGCGTATTCTGCCTCAAATAAATACGCACCTTAATGAAAACGCGGCATTAGTAGCCCAGCAAACATGGATTACAAAAAAAGTACTTTTTAAGTACTGGCTTTCACTGCTGCCCATAACGGCAAAGTACTAATTAGGAAGTACTTAATTCGTATTGATTTGGGACAACGGTAGCAAGTATATATTTTATTACAAAAAACACTGTACTTTTAAAATAATGCAGTTTTTTTAACTTCTTTGTACACAAAAGCATGTACTTTTAAATCAATGTATTTTCTTCGTATTTTTAGTAAATACAAAAAAAACTGCATTTTTATAAATTTAAAAAAAAACCTGTACGTTTAAAGCATTGTATTTTATTAATTTTTTTAGTAGTACAATGGAACTAATTGTATTGTAAATAATGTAAGGACATTACTTCACTCACGTCTCATATTAACGGATCTTTAATATTTTCCTTTTCATATCAGATGAGGATATTTCCAAGGATTATGAAACATTCCACATCAATTTAAAAATAAATAAAATCATTTACATTGTTATGCTTGACATTCCTTAGTGTACCTGTAAAATGTTGACTAGTGTTTGCCATCTAGTGGCAAGGACGGCAAACATGAACTTGTCAGTTTTTTTGTAAATATTTCATTTTCACAGTAAAATATTTAATATTTTTGTACTAAAATAAAGTGCTTTAAAAGCAACTGTTTAAAAATACTTTTAAAATGTTTTTTCTCTGTGATATTAATTTTGCAGTAAAACTTTTAAACTTTTAATAATAAATTAAATGTACTTTAAGAGTACTTTCTTAAAAATGTTATTAAAATGTTTTTTTGTGAATATTTTATTTTCACATGAAAATTTTAATTTTTTTGTACTAAAATAAAGTGCTTGAAAAGCAACTGTTAAAATGTATATACTTTTAAAATGTTTTTTTGCCATTAACGCTGGCTGCACTTGGCATTCTTCAAAAATAAAGTATAACTTCGTTGTATTGAAAATAAATTACTAATATGATGCATTTTTTGCACTTTTAAATAATACGCAAATAAGACAATACAAAAATAATGCACATCGTTGCCGATGCAAGCAGTTGCCAGCAGTTAAAGTACAGTAAAGTACCAGCAGGTCGATGTTTGCTGGGAGGTATCTAACTAACCATTTTTATTTTTATTAACTGATTTCATAAAATTCGTTATAACTTAAAAAAATTGTAAAAAATACTAGGCCCCTTTTGGGAGTTATAGAAATCACTGATAGCTGACTACTATGTATCAAAAACTTTATCAAACAAACCTTCAAGCCGTAAAATATTAGCCATGACCCTTTGAAAAATGCATATAGGTACAGGATTAATTAAATGTATAAAAAATTAATGGGTACTGGTAGTACTGGATGGGTATCACCAAAAATTTATAACGTAATTCATAATTTAGGAAAACCCAAAGATTATATTGTATAGGGCTTTGGACGCTATCAATTTTAATGTTTTGGAGCCACGCATAACAAAGTATAAAAAGGTCTTTTATTTAAAAAATAAATAAATAAAAAAACACTCAACTGCTAAATGTAAATACATAATGCTTTTTATAAGGCTGAATAAGAATTAAACCTAAAAGTTGGAAATAAAAAAAAATTATTAAAAAAACACCCAATTGCTAAATTTACTTGTAAGTAGTAGTCGCAGTTGAGTACAAAATTGATAGGTATACCTATAATGTACGACATGCTTCAACTTTTAGTTTTGATGCCCAAAGCGCACTTACGAAATTATACGGTTTTGTATTTTCATGAATCAGGTTATTGGGTGCTTTTGTATACCCAACTGCGACTAGTAGTTACAAGTAAATTTAGCAGTTGGGTCTTTTTTTTAATTAAAATTTTTTTTATTTCCTTCTTTTAGGTTTAATTCTTATTCAGCCTTATAAAAAAGCACTATGCATTTACAATTTCATTTAGCTTTAGCCAAAAAGTACGTGTAGATTGTGTGAAGGTGGGGAGGAAAGAGGGAGGAGGAAACTAGTAAAATGGTGCCGAAAAAAATCTTAAATCGTGTGCCGAAAGAATTTTTGAAATCGCTCTAAATTTGTGAAAGGTATAGCTACTACTATTACTAATAAGGAGCGTGGGGAGAAGAAAGGGAGAGGAAGAAGGAAGCTAGTAAAATAATGTTGAAAAAAAGGTTTAAAGCGTGTGCAGAAAGAATTTTTGAAATCACTCTATATTTGTGAAAGGTATAGCTACAACTATTACTAATAAGGAGAGAGGGGAGAAGAGAGGGAAGGGGAAACTAGTAAAATGATGTTGGAAAAAAATCTTCAAGCGTGTGCAGAAAGAAATTTGAAATCGCTTTATATTTGTCAAAGTTAGAGCTATTACTAATAAGGCTGACGGGGAGAAGAGAGGGAGAGGCGGGGGAGGGGGGTGTTAACTAGTAAAATGGTGTTGGAGAAAAGTCTGAAAGCGTATGCAGAAAGAATTTTTGAAATCGCTCTATATTTTATAAAATTATGCGAATATGGTTTTTGAATAGGGTGGGGGAAATGACAGGAGGGGAGATAGGTGGGAGCAGGGAGCACTACAAAGCAACTACAGCAGACTAGTGTGATGACAAAATGGCGTCTGAAGACCACCATGTTGATTCCTGTTTAAAACAATATAGCCTATAGCACTTTCGGGATAAGTAGCAATTTAACGATACCTTTTTTGTCAAAATCGGTTCAGCCGTTTAGCCTCTAGCGTGACACAAACATACATATTTACTTACATATATACAACAATCTAAAAACATTACCCTTCCTTTCGCCGTGCTGCAGTTGGGTAAAAAATAATGTATCATCTCCCAAGAAAAAAACTTGCATATTTTGGACATAAGTAGGAACAGGGTGTTTCTTTGTAATTTTAAAATCCCTGTAACTCGGTTATTATTTAGAATAGAAAGTTCACCCACATTAGTGTAGCGCCAGGGATTCAATGGGGGGGGGGGGAGGTTTGAATGTATAAATGAAAAATTTTGTGTAAGGGTGGTTATTAACAGTGTACACAATTTTTTGCTTTAACCCCTAAACTATCAATAATTTACCAAATCGACCAGTTTTTGTTTGAACTTTCTGCTCCCAATAATAATCGAGTTACAGGGATTTGGTAATTATAAAAAATCACTCTGTACAGTCCTGCCAACCTGGATGTTATTATTATTAAACATTTATTACATTTATTGTTTGATAAAATTATTATTTAGTTTTTTTTGTAAAAACCCTGGTAATGTGTTCAAATATAAATAAACACGATGGGTACTTAATTTTTGTTTGTCCGCTTGTTTAGCCAGAATTCAACAAAATTACGAAAACGAGTTTTTCTCGTTCTTCAAAATGTGTCAATGTTATATTATATTTTACTCTATTTTATACAAATTATTAATAAAATAATACATCCCACATAGCACAATCACGTGTTTAACCCGTAAAAAAGGCGTGAGAAAAAAAAAACGAGTACTGCGTTTTAATAACGCCTTTATCAAATTAAAACAGCAATGTTTTTACGTTAGTTTCAAGTGATTTTTATCAACGTTAAAATCACATTAGATTCATGCCTTTTCTACACGAATTGTAAAACGCGACTTGCATGGCTTTGCTTCCGAATATTTTTAAGATTTTACTAGCAGCATCGCCACCTATAGTCGTGCTTTGGCCTCTAAACTCCAAAAACCTGTTAAGGGACTGATCCCTCATCCACGATCACGACGCATCTGTTATTAACCTGATAAAGACATATTAATATTCTGTGAAACTGTTTACTGTTCATAAATCTTGTTTAGCTTTAAAATTATGTATATAGATAGTGTCTTGCCTTGAGCGCCATCTTTAAAATTGTCTTGAAGGGTTGTAGTCTTAAACTAGTGAACTTTTATAACTTCGCGTCTCTTTTAAGTTAAAAAAATGTTATTAAAAAAACGTGACCAAAAAAAACGCAGAAAGTCAGTAGGTTTGAAAAGTCTTAATCTAGTGGCGTTTTAGAACATGTTGTGGAGGACTTTTCAAGTGTGAATTTGGTACATAAAAATAACGAGGGCAAAAAACACGTTATTTAAACAGCACCAGAAACTTCAGCAAAAAGTACATTTTTATAGCTTGATTTCTCCTTGTTTTTAAGTTATCTTTAAGCATGTAGATTTAACAAAATAAATATGGTATGAGGTTGTTTTCAAGTAAAAAAATACTTTGTTATTTTTGTTCACGTAAATTTAACAGTTTGTTAGTATTATTTGGCTTAAAAATTCCGTTGATTGACGCTCACTGTCTAGCTGACGGGTAAAAATGCAATATGCGTTGATCCGGCCTGAAAGACAAAAAGCTGTCGTAGGTCACGGACTATAGTTGTTTTCTTTTATTTGCATTCGATCTTTTCATTGATCGATATTGTATAGCAGTGTTTCGCCTGATTTTGTTTTTTGTTTCTCTCGTATCTCGGTAGATGCGATAATTTTCTTATAAAAAAAAATTACCCGTTTTATAAAACGACAATTTTTTTTTTAAATTTTTTATAATTTTATGTTGGGAGTTGATAAAAAACGTTTTTAAAATATACCTACTGTCAAATTAACAAAAAAAATTATTAATTGGTTTACCTACATACCATTCTGATATGGTCCTATATATCTGATATATTTGGACACTCTGTATTTTGTAATTATAAGTTTCTAATTCTAGATATTAGAGACTTAAAGTCGACAGTATCTATTTTGGTTCGTATAGTAAACAAAATCCTTATGTTGAAAGATTAGCTGTCATATTTCAATAATAAACTGTCGAAATACAGCTTGACACTATTATTGCGTGGCTTTATTCCAATAAGTCCCCATTATCAAAAACTGACATGGGCGCACCCAGGGGGCACATCAGGTAGCTTCGGCCCCCCCCAAAGGCCTCGCCCCCCCCCAGGGCATATTCCTGGGTGCGCCACTGAACTGATGATCACTTTCATGTGTCCCTGATATCATTCTATTTTTCTAAAAGATAGGGGCAAATAGATCATTTGTTTTATGTTGCCTTTGTCATTAAAATTCACTTTAAAACAAATTAGGATAGATTTTAGTATAATGTCCGAGATAAATGAGTGATAATTTGTTTAATAGAAGTCATACCAATTGTCTAAAACTATTACTAAAGATTACTTCTGTTACAAGCCAGAAAACACTGAGCAGGGTCACGCGATCTGACCTACCCGTAAACATTTTCTCCATAATAGTCTGGGGCCATAGCGCCAAAATTTACCCAACTGCACCCATTTCCCCTCCTGTCATTCTCCCCACCCTATTCAAAAACCATATTCGCATAATTTTATCAAATATAGAGAGATTTTTTTACCAACACCATTTTACTAGTTCCCCCCATCCCCCGCATCTCCCTCTCTCCTCCCCGTCATCCTAATTAGTAATAGTTATAGCTATAACTATAACTTTTCTAAGTTCTTTCTGCATACACTTGAATAATTTTCCAACATCATTTTACTTACCTTATGAGTAATAGTTGTAGCTATACCTTTCACAAATATAGAGCGATTTCAAAAATTCTTTCTACACACGCTTTAAGACTTTTTTCCAACATCATTTTACTAGTTTCACCCTTCCTCTCTCTCTCTCTCTTCTTCCCTCCCTCCTTATTAGTAATAGTTGTAGCTATACCTTTCACAAATTTAGAGCGATTTCAAAAATTCTTTTGGCACGCGCTTTAAGATATTTTTCGACACCATCACTCAATGGAAGGTAACACTGTTCGCGTCCGTAGAAAATTTACACGTAGTATTTGGGTAAAGCTAAATGAATTGTAAATGCATAGTGCTTTTTATAAGGCTGAATAAGAATTAAATGGGTTTGGCCTTGCGTTACACCCAATGTTTCTTGAATGTGTTTTTTCTTGAAAATGCGAGGGGGGGAGGAGGGGTCGAAAATCCTGAATTTTTGTGTTACGTAATTTAAGGACGATCCCTAACTACTAGTCGCAGTTGGGTACCAAATTACCCAATAACCTGATTCATGAAAATACAAAACTGTATAATTTCGTAAGTGCACTTTGGGCATCAAAACTAAAAGTTGAAGCATGTCGTACATTATAGGTATACCCGAGATCAGTTTTGTACTCAACTGCGACTAGTACTTACAAGTAAATTTAGTAGCTGGTTGTTTTTTTTATTTACTATTTTTTTATTAATGAAGGTTTTACAACACCTGTTTTAATCGCTTACTAAGGATCCCACCAACACTACCTGACCTGTTAACAGACCCAAAATTGACAGTTAAAAAGTACGGTTAGGGTGTCAAAATATTTTTTCAATTCTGAACGGTTTAAGCTATAGTAATGAAATTTAGCGCGCACCATCGGCTTCATCACGTACCTACTTATATTTTGGCTGTCAAAAAAATTTCTATATTTTGCCCCTAGGAGGAAAAATGTATTTTTAGATTATCATGATATGATATACTATATCTTCTAAACTATTGCACCTGCACAACTGTATCTTACCAAATTAATAGCTGGTAAAATTACCTACAGGTCTGCCAAACAAAAATTAAAGGTGCTAACGAGGCCCCCTAGATAGGAGCAAAATTTTTTGTAATTTAAAATTAAAAAGCTTAATTGACTCTGCCCTATGTCAGCAAATGTCCACCAAACGGTTGCGGTTGACCACTTCTTAATTTTATATACCTTATACTTTGCCCTCGGCTCCTAGGGACTGTAAGGTACCAACATCTTAGTTTTTCTCCACCGCAAAATCAGAAAATCACTCATTCAAGATTCTTTATTGGGTCGGTGACGAATCATAAAATACAAAAATTTTCATCTTTAGGGGCGGCCTACTGTGTTTTAACATCCCAAACCAGCTAAAAAAAATAATGTTTTGACCACAAGCAAAATAAATTATATATTTTCATTTGATAAGCAGACATTCCATACCATACAAAAAATAAAGCATTTAAAAAAAATACCTTTGTTTTTTATTTTGCAGTGCCGCAAAGTAGGTCATTTATCGTTAAAATATTGAACTAAAAATATTTTATAAATGGCTAGTATGAAACCTAAATTACTCTGCTTACTAAAATAAAACTAGAAAGATACAAAATACCAGTAATTGCTTAAGATATCTAGTTTGACATTACATATTTTTTACCCTGAAATTGTAGCTTAATCGTAGATAACTAAATGTAAATGTTTTATCGAATTTTGAAGATCTCAAAAAAATTATATTATTTTATATGGATTATGTTTTTAGTAACCAAAGGTAACTCTAAGGATAATTTATTTTGGTATTACTTGGATCTTCAACTTTAACACCCTGTATAAAAAATTACAGCATCTTACAGACTACGCAGTAAATAAAATATTTTTCAGGTATGTTTAAAATACATAAATTTTAAAGAAAATAATGGTACGCCACTGTTGTCTAACATAAAAATTATTACTGAAATTATTATTCTTTGTTATGGATATGTTGTATGTTGATTTTTTTCGTTTAATGTACGGATTTGGAATAAAAAATATAAAATTTATTTACTAGCATCCCTTACGAGAAAAACAATTTATTATTTTCTTCAAAATTACCAAGGGAAATTCCCATACGAACGCCACTGGTCAAAATAAAAAAACATGTTATGCATCAAAAAATTCCTTTTGATAAATAGAAACTATATACTAAATTTCACAAAAATATCTAGAGCAGTATCAAAGATATTATTAAAAAAGGAGATTTGTTAAAAACCTATAACACCCTGTTCGTAAAAGTTAAGACGTTTTAAGACATATGTTCACAAAAAGTTTTTCTCTCAAAATGGACCCAATAATTACCTTATTAAATATTAGCAGGTTATTCAAAAACACCCTGCATATTTTGAAATATATGAATAATTTCTACCAAGATTGTGCTTCTGAAACACTGTCGGCCCCTACATAGGGGTTATAAATTTTAAAGTTCAAGCAATTTTATCAGATTAAATCGTTGCAAATTTAAAAAAAGCTAATTTTTGTGGCAATTTCAATCGGACTTCACAAGCATGGATTTGAGGGGGCGGTAACGGGGTAATTACCCCCCCTCCCTAGAAAACAAAATGAACCTAGAAAAAAATAATATAATAAAAAAAAATTTCGTCGACTATTACCCCCCTGGATTTTGACCCAGATCCGCGCTTGGGACTTCATCCATTAGATAATAAATTAACTTTAAAATTTATTACCCCTATCTAGGGGCCGCCCCTAAAGATAAAAACTTGTGTATTTTATGATATGTGACCAGTGGCGTATATAGAAAAAAGTTTCGGGGGGAGGGGGGGGGGGAGCCCATGAGGCCGTATTTTATGCTATTTTCTGTTTGTACTCATGAAATGTGTGGAAAAAGCTAAAAAAATCTTAGCTTCGGGGGGAATCCGAGCCCCCGAGGCCCCCCTTTATATACGCCACTGTATGTGACCCAATAAAATATCTTAAATAAGTGACTTTCAGATTTTGCGGTGGAATCAAAATAAGAGGCAAATTCTTGTTGTAGATGTTTCAAAACAGTGTGGTTCAATAAATACGTCATCAATTGGTGACGTTTCATATTTCTACATATTTTCCAATTTATGGGCGTTATACGATACCGTTCACAGAGGTGTAAATTGTGAATTTATTGTCAATATTTTAGTAAATACTAAACAAAATTAAGAAACAATGTCTCAATTAAAAAAACAAAATTTTAACATTGATTTTTTAATATTGATTTTTCAGCTAAACGTCAAAAAATGACATAACATGTGTGCGATTTTTTAATTTTATTGTCTTGTACTAAGGTCACTGAGATTATTTGCAATTTTCAATATTTTTTCTTAAAGCCTCTTGTTCTTATTTCTAAACAGTAATAAAATGTTTTTTTGCAAAGTTCGTATTTTTTCAAGAATAATCACCGAACCGAACCGAACCAAACCATAGATATATTTTGGCCAATTAAGAAGATAAAATACCCTGTAGATTTAAGGAATCGCAACATGTTGTCAAATTTTTTATCTTGGTGTAATCAGTCAGGGCTATCAAAACGGACGGGCCACGATCCTCCACTTTGTTGACGTCACATCCGGGGCTGATTTTTTTTTGATGGTCACGTTACGACACAGCTGATTGTCTTTAAAATAATGAAGTTGGAATGACGGTTCTTGAATATTTTTTTTTTTTAAATAAAGCCGTTTTTGAGATTGTTTTTACTTTATTTTGGCAGAACAATTTTTTTTAAATGTGTAGTAATCCTTAATTTTTCAGAGCCGCTTCATTAGCTCACACCAAATTTAAGTTTAAAGCAGAAGCGAATGTGACAATCACAGATGGCAAAGTCAAATACATGTCAAACATAACAGTTGGCATGTGGTACATGGCGGGTAATTTGAATTCAAAATAAGGAATGCCAAATCTTAAAGATTTTAACCTTTTAATCATGTTGCTTCCTTACAAAACTTTGGTGGAATATCGGGATGGTGTCTGAGAATATTTCACTGAAATTTTGCGGAAATCTGTAGTGCCATTTTGAAAATATCATAAAAAACGTCTGACCTCCCATACGACCCAATGTAAAATTCAGCCCCGGGAGAACAGCTGATTTTTTCAGGGTCGTGGCCTCTATTTTTGTGTTGGCCTTGAATCAGTATCTATAGTGGAAACAAAAAATAAATTTTTATTAAAATCAAAATTTTTAAGTGGCCGGGTCGACATGGAAAGCCCCATATGTAAAACCAGGGCTATCAAAACGGACGGGCCACGATCCTCCACTTTGTTGACGTCACATCCGGGGCTGATTTATTTTGATGGTCACGTCACGACACAGCTGATTGTCTTTAAAATATTGAAGTTGAAATGACGGTTCATGATTATTTGATTTTTTTTTTAAGTAAAGCCGGTTTTGAGATTGTTTTTACTATATTCTTGCAGAACAATTTTTTTTAAATGTATGGTAATCATTAATATTTCAGAGCCGCTTCATTAGCTCACACTAAAATTAAATTTAAAACAGAAGCAAATGTGACAACACATTTTACATAGTCAAATACATGTCAAATATAACAGTTGGCATGCGGTACATGGCGGGTAATTTGAATTCAAAATAAGAAATGCTAAATTTTGAAGATTTTAACCTTTTAATCATCTTGCATCCTTACAAAAGTTTGGTGGAATATGAGGATGGTGTCTAAGAACATTTCACTGAAATTTCGGCGAAATCTGTAGTGCCCTCAGAGTAATTTATTACTCTAAGGAGTGCCATTTTGAAAGTATCATAAAAAACGTCTGACCTTCCATAAGACCCAATGTAAAAGTCAGCCCCCGGAGAACAGCTGATTTTTTTAGGGTCGTGGCCTGTAATTTTTTGTCGGCCTTGGTAAAACAAATCATAACCGTACTGCCATTTTTTTAAAATGTTGAACCGTCCCTGATTTCTGCCCGATAGGAAACATTATAAAGTTTTAAAATGCCTAGACGCAAACCACTTGATGCACTACCTTCAAACTTTAATATTTGCCCATGAACCCTCTCCAGAGTCGTGACTTTATTCTCTGTAAATTTCCTTTAAATTGTAAAAATAAGACAAAACAATTTTTCTTAACGGCTGCCATTTCTATTATCTCTTGCGTTGCTGCGTTTCCGCAATTGATAATGGCAGCATTTTTGCTTCCTTTAGCAATATAAAAATTTGCGGAAATATATTAGGATGGAATAAATAAATAATTTAACACTTGATGCAGAACCACAACAAAAAAAATTGAAAAATAATACATCAGATATTCACAGAATAAATTTAATTTTGATAACAATGAAGAATACTAACTAATTTTAATAGACGCCCTTTACTATTAATGTTGTTTTTTGTTGCTAACTACACGTTATTAAAATGGGACAATGAAAATAAGTAGTCGGTATAAATTATTTTATTAGAAGTGGAATGTTTCGGCTACTATGTAGCCATCTTCAGTACCACTTTGTTAGAGATAAAAACATTCCATTCTATGAACATCAATAATAAATTTTAAGATTCCTGTCACTTAAAATATATTAGTAAAAAATCACAGAACGCAACAAATTTTAATATTTTAATATAATATAATTTTTTTTTACATTTAATCAACAATTTGGAAAAATGTTTGCGTTCTGTCATTTGTTACTAATGTTTTGTTAATTAATGTAGTTATATGTGTATATTTTCACTGACAACAACCCCTAGATGTATTATTGATAGTTCATAGTTCATATCTCTGTCAAAGTGGTGCTAAAGATAGCTCACAGTAGAGTCCCTGTATGTTGGATACATGATTGTTGTATCCTTGGTGTAATAGAATTTTAATTACTGCTTGGCTATATCAGAGAGGCATTCTTAGTTTCAGCAGTTTGTTTTTTCGCTTTTGAAACTGTCAGAAAAAGTTGAATTCTGGTGTTTAGGGGGTAGGCGTAATTTGATGTTTTTTAAGTATAACTTAAGAACCATTTAACTTGTGGAACTTTTAAAAAACGTCCATTTGGAACTCTTAAAAACACTTTGTGCGGACGGTTCAAAAACGAAAAAACGACCAACAAAAACGTGCCAGGGACATTACAGGGAATTTTTTTGAACATTGGAAGTTCGTTCCTAAACGTATAGTTTTAAACGTCCTAAAGCCTAGGTCCGAAACGGTCTAGGACAACTGGGAGCCGCCAACTCGGCGTCGCGAAATGGGCGCCGGGACAACTACGTGCCGCCATGCCAGCTGGGCGCGGGGCCTACTCGGCGCCGGACTAAAATATTTATTTTCGATAAAATGTGCAAATGAAAAACAAAATAGATATTAGGTATATTATTATTTATGGAAAAACATCTTTAAAAAATCCTTTACGCAATTTTCTTGAAATTTGGTTTTGTTAAGTATAGTTAAATCCAATAAGTCGAGTGTTGAAATTTGGTAGGTGTAGAGTTCTGGTAACCTGGTAACATAAAATTTACGTTTTTGATTACAAGAATGGCGGATCCAAAATGGCGGATTTCTTTATATTTAAAGCGATTTGTCTCAAACTTGAAAGTTTGCAGTGCTTGAGAATACTTAATACAGTTTTATTTTCAAACTTACAAAAATTAAAATGGCGGATTTTCTTATTTATGCACCGATATGTATCAAATATAGAACATGACGGTGTTTCAAGTCGCTGATTATGATTTTTCACTCAAACTCATAAAAAATTCAACATGGCGGATCCAAAATGGTGGATTTCTTTATTTTTAAACCGATTTGTCTCAAACTTGAAAGTTTGCAGTGCTTGAGATCACTTAATACAGTTTTATTCTTTCTTATTTGTATCGATATGTATCAAATATCGAAATTGGCGGTGTTTCAGGTCGCTGATTAAGATTTTTGTATAATAAAATGAGGACCGGCAAACTAATTTAGGGAATTAATTTTTAGAAAAAATATTTTGATTTGGTTCGGTTTTAAGTTTTTTTTTTGAAAAAATATGTTAGAAAGTGACTTCTTATTCGAACTGTTGCTGTTTATAATGTCGCTCGTTTAAACTCTAGCCCTTTTGATATGGCGCTGTCTTAATATGTCGCTGTTTTAAATGTCGCTCTTTTAATATGTCGCCGTTTTAAATGTCGCTCAAATTAGACCACCGTTTTAAATGTCGTCGTTTTAAATCCCGCTCTTTTGAATAGGCCCACATAGCACAAAAATCACATCAACGTTAAAGTAACGTGAACAAAAATAACAACGTTTTTTTTTACTTGAAAACAACCTCATACCATGTAATATTCATTTTGTTAAATCTACATGTTTAAAGATAACTTAAAAACAAGGAGAAATCAAGCTATAAAAATGTACTTTTTGCTGAAATTTCTGGTGCTGTGTATATGACCTGTTTTTTACCCTCGTTATTTTCATGTACCAAATTCACACTTCAAAAGTCGTCCACATGTTCTAAAACGCCACTAGATTAAGACTTCTCAAACCTACTAACTTTCGTCAAAATGAAACATTCCGACAATAGGTGGCGCTGCTGCTAGTAAAATCTCAAAAATATTCAGTAGAAAAGCCATGCAAGTTGCGTTTTAAAATTCGTGTAGAAGAGGCGTGAATCTAATGTGATTTTAACGTAAAATTCACTTGAAACTAACATAAAAACATTGCTGTTTTAATTTTATAATGCCGTTATTACAACGCCGTTTTTAGCAACGTTATTTTTTATAACGTTAATGAATGACCTATTAAATTTGTTTTCATATATGAAATAAATGTTTTTTTCTAGCAGCTTTTAAAATCAAAGTTTTTTTTCTCACGCCTTTTTTACGTGTTAAACACGTGATTGTGCTATGTGGGTGAGTACTGGTTTTTTTTTCGAAATAAAAAAGACGTAGGCCCCCTATAGAATAAATCACATTCCAATCGATACCAATCAATACGTCCACCAAATCTTCTCGAGCTAAGTATATAAACCTCAGAAGCATCCGTCCGGCAGGCAACATTCAAAAATTATACTTACCCTGCTCATTAACGCACTGCAGAAAGAGAGAGTTGGGTACTTTAAGAAGTGGTACCCAAGCCGTTCTGCAGTAGCCTAGCCGCGACCGCTTATTTTAGTTTAACTAACTAGAGTTTACGTAACGGACAACCTCGTTAGCGCAGTACTTCGGACTGGTACTAAATTCAGATCAATTGCGGTCAAATTCGGTCATTTAAATTGAATCGGAATTTTTTATTTATTATTCGGTACTAAAAAAATAAAAATGCGCGCTTTATCGTTGGTGTTTGTGTGCGTGGTTGCAGTCGGGACAGCTACTCTGGTTAGTCAGTGCCCAAATGGTAAGCATAATATTTTTTTAAATTAATAAAGTAAAATAATAAATTAATAAAATAAAATCTGAGGGCACAGCAGTGCCCCGCCACGTTCGCTTAACTGCTGTACCAATTTTCTTGAAACATTTCAGCCCATATTTGACCTATCTAAAACTTTACTTCGGAATGAACTACGATACTCAAACTTTGCACAGTCGTAGATCTTCATAGAGTTAAAAACCCTTCCAAGTTTTTATAGACTTCCATAAAGTAGTAAAGTAGTTACGACATTTCAAAAATCGTCGAAATTGCCACTCACTCATTCACCAAAATTCTGCTGTACAGCGTGTCCCATTTTCGATGGGATTAAATGGGAAACTCGGTTAGTATTAAAGATATTGATTTTCTGATTGCACCCTACCGTGCTCTTTTTTTGAGCCCTTAAAAATGGTGTAATTAGATTTTATCTATATCCCGTTGTTCCGCTAATACAAGGAGTTTTTGAAAACACTGCATTTTTAATAATCCCTTATATCTCGCTTATTTTGCAAGATATTTTAATTCTGTAAAAACTTTTTATGGCAACTTGTTTAGAAGAAAATAATGACGTTGACAGTTTTTTTAAATATTGTTTAGTTTTTGAGATATGGTATTTATCATAAAAAAATTAATACGGACCTGGATTTTTTTAAATAACTATTTTGATTTGTTTTATGCTATTATTATCACAAAATAATAAAAATTTTATATTTTTTTGTTTTAGAGTTAAAAAAAATATATTTAATATTTAAAAAAAAATTTAGTCCGAACCTGGAAATTCCCAACTTAAATATAAATTAAAAATTGCTAGTTGAACGATTTTTAGTTTTACTGTTTTGATACTTAGCAAATTAAAATGGTTTTACGTTAATTTACAGATTTATTTGAAACAAAGTCTGCGACAAATGCAAAAAAAAATAACGAAATACAAAAAATAATAACTAATTTGTCGTTAATGATACAAATGTTCAAACTGATTGCCATTATGTATAAGACATTGTTGGCAATTTTAAGTAATTTTTCTTAACGCATTTTGCATAAAAATATTTCTTCCGTTGAAATAGTGGGATTTTGTTGCTTGAATAAAGCAATCAAACATATCACATTTTTCAAATTCTGGATATGGTCGATTTCTAGCCATTTTAGAAAAATTTTGAGTGAGCCAATCACAATGTCAATTCGACGCTTTTGTTTTTCCATGTTGAAGTAAATTTAATGAGTTGCTGTGCTACCATCAAATAATTACTACGATATTATTTTTGTACTTTTTAACATTTTTTGATTATTTTTGCAATTTTTAATTTATATTTACGTTGGAAATTTCCAGGTTCGGACTAAAATATATATATTTTTTTAAATAATAAATATTTTTTTTAACCTTGAAACAAAAAAATATTAAAGTGTAATCATTTTAGGATAATCATAGCATGAATCCAATCAAAATAGTAATAAAAAAAATCCAGGTCCGTGTTTAATTTTTAATGATAAATACGATATCTCAAAAACTAAACAATATTTTAGAAAATTGACAACGTCAATATTTTGCTCTAAAACAGTTGCCGTGGAAAGGTTTTAACAGAATAAAAATATCTTGCAAAATAAGCGAGATACAAGGAAAAAATAAAAATGCAACTTTTTAAAAACCCCCTATATTAGCGAAATCACGGGGTATAGCACAAATCTGATTACAACATTTTTAATGAGCAAAAAGTCAAAAATAAGAGCGACAAAATTAATTTTTCCACAACTAATTCACGACTAATTAGCGGCAAATTATCCACCATATTCGATTTTGATAAAAGCCATTTTTACGAGGGTGCTTCGATAACTTCATATGAAGTTAGCGAAGCACCCTCAAAAACGGTCAAAAATAAGAGCGACAAAATTAATTTTTCCACAACTAATTCACGACTAATTAACGGCAAATTATCCACCTAGTCACGATTCGATCTGCGATGGGTGCTTCGCTAACTTCATGCTCATACATTTTTAAGGGCTCAAAAAAAGAGCACGGTAAGGTGCAATCAGAAAATCGATATCTTTAATAATAACCGAGTTTCCCATTTAATTCCATCGAAAATGGGACACGCTGTACTTTCAGAAATGCTACAAAGCTGAAATTTGGCTGACTGATAGAAATTATGCCATACCCTTGAAAAAAAAATCCCCAGAATTCTAATTTGCTCCCATCCCCTATACATCTAAAGTTATGTAAAAGTAACATTGCCCACTTCCAGAAACGCTAGAGAGCTGAGCTTTGGTAGACTGATGATGAACTATGCTAAAATATATGAAAAAAATTTCTAAACTCCAAAATATGAATTTACTTCAGTCCCCTATAAATGTAAAATTATGTATGCCACTTCCAGAAACCGAGCTTTGGAAAGCTGATAGGAACTATAATAAAATTATAGAAAAAAATTAAAAAACCTCAACATTTTTAATTACTTCCCTATAAATGTAAAATTATGTAAAAGTAAAGATTGAAAGACTATAGGAAAAAAATTAAAAACACCAAAATTTGAAATTAGGTCCCTCCCCTATAAATATAAAGTCATGTTAAAGTAGCATTGCCCACTTCCAGAAACGCTAGAGAGCTGAGCTTTGGAAGGGTGATAAATCCATGTGAAAAAAATAAAAAACCTCAAAATTTTAAATAAGACACTGCAAAAGTGTTGAACAATATTCCGCATATTTTAGTACTTCAAAACTTAAATATTATCCAAATCCTTTAAAAAATGAGTGAAATCATAACAAAAACATTTTATATTAAAAAGCCAAGTACGCGAAAATGGTATTCCGTAAAAAAAATTGAGATAAAAGTAAAGACAAGTTTACCAATACAAATTTCAAAATGAATGGATCTTACTCGTTTGGAAATGTTTTTTAAACTTGACTAAGATACTTTCAAAATATTCTTTTTAATACTTTAATAATTTTTTTTATTATTTTATTTTAAATAATTGAAATACCTATTCGGGTGTGATATCGAACACTAAAAGCCGAGATATGTTGAAAATGGCTTACTTCAGTGGCGTAGCGTGGGGGAGACGCGGGGGGTTTGTCGCCCCCACCGACCCGAGGGTACTGTCGCCCCATGGGTCCCCGAAGCTTTATTAAGTAGCAGGGCCGGCAACGGCAAATTGAGAGTTGTGAGAAGACATGATGACCTTTTTTTGTTTTTTTTTGTTTTTTGGTCGCAAGATTTTTGATGGGCGCCCTTTTTAGCTGTTCGCCCCCGCCCCTTCAGGCACGCTACGCCGCTGGCTTACTTTAGAAATTATTATTTGAGAAATTATTTTCGGACAAAAAAAGTAAAAAAGTACACTGGGAAAAAAGTCGTAGCCATTTTAAATCATCAAAAGTGCTGTCTAAGGCCCTGTTTATACCCACGTGCCAATTCTTAAACCATTTATTAATTATTATACGTAATAAGATTTTTATTTATTTACTTTTATTTCTCGAAAATTGAGTAGTTTGGGACTATGCTACCTAAGTTGATATAAATCGGCTTACTTTAACTTTGTGATGTGATTTATTATTATTTAGACTCAGATATAGTTATATCTACCTCCAAGATCGATCGAAAACTTAACTTGTTAACACAAGGACTATTAGTATTCTATTATTTAAAAAAACTATAGAAATAAAACCAGATTAGCCCCATCTTACGGTGACTTTTATGTTTCTTCTCTTGAAATGCAAAAATCTTGATTATGCTTTTAAACAATATTATGCTGTAATACCATAAGAACTACTATCAAGTAGCCTAGAATAGAATTAATTAGTATATAATTAGGGACAAAAAATACATTAAATTAAATTGAAAAAAAGAGAAAAATGTTGATTTGTCATCATGCTGTAAATACGCAATCTAATAGGTACTACTGACATGTGCACGGTTTTTAACCCTCGGTTAGGCGCGTAGGTGATAAGAGTCAACCACTCCTTTATTTCTGGTCACTGCATTGGATTAAGTTGGTTTTCTAGCACCACCTCCTTTTAAAACTAATAATTTTTTTTTTACTATTTCAATAATAACTTTGTTTCTTTTTAAGCATGTCTTGTTTCTATTTTTTTACTCTTTTTTGCAATATTAAAACATTTGTCCCCCACACGCCTAACGACTTATTACCAGCTTACCCAGAGTTAAGGTGCCTTTAAATTTGAGCACGAACGCAACATTGTTTCGCACTCGGTAAATACGTATATAGCGTTTTTATCTAGAGGTAGGATTTTGCATGGGAGAACAGAAAAGCGTACAACCAACGTTGCCAGATTAGCGAAAATATCAGTATATACAGCTACACGGTTCACGAAAGGTCAACTTAGTCAGTTTTATTTAAGGATTGTATGGGAAAACATTTTTTCGAAAACATTCTTTTTGTATGACATTTTTTCCGAAAATGTTTTTTTTCGAATCCGTTTTTTTTTTTTTGATAACGTTTATTTCAAACACATTTTTTTTTAAGACGATTTAAAAAAAAAAATTCTTAACGGAGCTTATTTCCTGTCTTACTGTTGAGAGTTCTAAATCGGTGTTATCCTAACCTTTGTCAATTGATAGCAAACGTACCCTAACCTGTCCAGACCCCCTAACCTTTTTCCTCCACAAAAAATGTCCATATATATAACTTGGGGGACCCGAGGCCTTTGGGGTGGGTCCCAAGGCCTCATGATGGCGTATTTTATGCTATTTTATCTTTTCATTAATGAAATATGTAGAAAATATCTTAAAACGTTTAAATTTTTTCTCAGTGTAACCAAACAAATAGTTCATAGTACAGCGGGTCCCATTTTCGATGGGATTAAATGGAAAACTCGGTAATTATTAAAGATATCGATTTTCTGATTGCACCTTCCCGTGCTCTTTTTTTCAGCCTTTAAAAATGGTGTAATCAGATTTTTGCTATACCCCGTGGTTTTGCTAATACAGGGAGTTTTTGAAAAAAATGCATTTTTAATAATTCCTTGTATCTCGCTTATTTTGCAAGATATTTTTATTCTGTAAAAACATCTCTATGGAAACTTTTTTAGAGCAAAATACTGACGTCAATTTTTTTAAATATTGTTTAGTTTGTGAGATATGGTATTTATCATAAAAAAATTAAAGACGGACCTGGAATTTTTTATTACTATTTTGATTGGTTTCATGCTATTATTATCTTAAAATGGTAAAACTTTAATATTTTTTTGTTTTAAGATTGAAAAAAATATTTAATACATTCTTAGTCCAGTCCTGGAAATTTCCAACGTAAATATAAATTAAAAATTGCAAGATACACTAAATGGATGATTTTTAGTTTATCTTTTTTGAAACGTTAATTAAAAGATTTATAAATAAAGTAAAAAACCAAATTATTTGATGGTAGCACAGCAACTCATAAAAGTTACTTCAACATGGAAAAACAATAGCTCACTCAAAATTATTCTAAAATGGTTAGAAATCGACTATACCCGGATTTTGAAAAATTTAATATTTTTGACTGCTTTATTCAAACAACAAAATCCCAAGATTTAAACGGCAGAAATATTATTAAGCAAAATGCGTTAAGAAAAATTACTCAAAAATGCCAACAATGTCTCACATATAATGGCAATCAATTTGAACATTTAGACCATTAAAGAAAAATTAATTATAATTTTTTTAATTCGTTATTTTTTTTTGTCTTTGTCGTGGACTTTGTTTCAAATAAACCCTTAAATTAACGTAAAACCTTTTTAATTTGCTAAGTATCAAAACAATTAAACTAAAAATCGTTCAACTAGCAATGTTTAATTTATATTTATGTTGTAAATGTCCAGGTGCGGACTAGTTTTTTTTTAAATAGTAAATATTTTTTTTAATCTTAAAACAAAAAAAAAGTATTAAAATTTTTATTTTTTTGTGATAATAATAGCATGAAGCCAATCAAAATAGTGATAAATAAAATACAGGTCCATATTTAATTTTTTTATGATAAATACCATATCTCAAAAACTAAACAATATTTTAAAAAACTGACAACGTCATTATTTTCCCTTAAAAAAGTTTTTACAGAATAAAGATATCTCGTAAAATAAGCGAGATATAAGGGATCATTATAAATGCCATTTTTTCAAAAACTCCCTGTATTAGCGAAACTACAAGGTATAGCAAACATCTGATTATACCATTTTTCAGAGTTTAAAAAAAGAGCACGGTAAGGTGCAATCAGAATATCAATATCTTTAATAATAACCGAGTTTCCCATTTAATCCCATCGAAAATGGGACACGTTGTACACCGCTCTATTTTTTAAATGATGACGTACCACCTTAAGAATCTGCGCATAGGAATAAGTTGGATATCTCGGCAAAGTGAAGCTATTAACGAAAATTCAGCCTGTTACTCATCACTTAAAAAAATACTCTGCCAATATATGGGCCCCTAAGCTCACACTAGGTACTATAGTTATAGTGTACGTGTGAGCTAATATAACTAAAAACTGAAATATATTTTATTCAACTCCAGACTAAATTACCTTTTGTTTGATATCACACAAGCCATGTTTTGACTTAAACTCAAATTTTTGAAATCTACCCCCACCCTTACAAAAAAAACAAAAACTAAAATGTATTTTGTTAAAGTCCGGACTCAATTACCTTTCGTTTGATATCACACACGCCATATTTTCACTTAAACTCTAATTTTTAAAATATACCTCCACCCTTTTTTTTTAAATAAATTAAAATGTATTTTGTTTAACTGCAGACTCAATTACCTTTCGTTTAATATCACACACGCCATATTTTCACATAAACTCTAATTTTTTTAATCTACCCCCACCCTTTTATTTGGTTTGTGTTCGGTGGATTTTGTTCATTTTTAAATGGGACCATTTCGACCCAAGACCCAGCCTAGGTACCAAATGTCATTAAAATCGGCCAAGCGGTTTTTGAGTTATGCGCGTTGGTCGTTACAGACAGACATACAGACACACAGACAGACATACAGACAGACAGACAGACAGACAGACAGACAGACGGCGCAACAAAAAAGTTTCAAAATCATCTGAAACGCAAAGATATATAAAAATTTTTGGAATCGGAGCAACTTTTTTTTTTCTCGAAAAAATTAGGATCACCATAGCTCACACTACTATAGTATAGTATATGTGTGAGCTAACACTACTATAATATAGTATATGTGTGAGCTAATAGACCGTTGTACTGTGGACTAAAAGATTACTCTCCGCAAACGGATTTAGGAATACCTTGTACATTTTGTTAATTTTAACGGGCTCAATATATATATCTACTAAATATATGAGATTTTCTTAATAATCCCATTATGCAGAGAAAAATAATTTAAAAAAAATAATGGCTTGGGAAACTCGAAACAATTACACCAATAATAACTTAGACCTTTGATTCTTTAACGTAATATTTTAATTACCTTTATCTATAGACGATATAAAATGTAAGGTTATAGCTTTAATGGGAATCTCACAGTCAAGACCTTCAAGATGAATTTTTAATGGCTTTAAAACTCTTTGTTTTACTTCGACATCCAATTTATGATTTATAACTTTATCCCAGCATAGTAGCCTAATGATAAAAATGCTTTTTTCTCTTTAAAAATTCGTTATAGCTGTTATTAATCTCGTTGTTAATAGTAACAATTTGTATGCCAAAAAATGAATATTTTGTTTTTTTAACATTTATTTATTTTCATGAATCAAAAGGTCCTAAAGAATATTTAAAATATAATCATCAGTTTGATTTGCCACTTTTGTATTTTTTAGATATTGCATAAAGTTGATGTTTTTTAAGAATAAAAAACAAAAAAATCCTATAGAATGGCGTACCACACTTATTTTCTTATTATTTCTTTTAAATTAAGATTTCATTAAAATTGTGCAAATATCTCTAACTAAACTAGTTCAACATACCACGCAGCCCACGAGAAAGACCGGCCCGGGCACGGAAATATCACGTGACCGTAGGAGTCCCACAAAAAAACGCCTCACGGCCCGCTGTCATTATAAAACATGTGTGTATTCAGTTTTGGTATGTTTGTTTACGTCGATTTTTTTTTAATTCGGGTACGATATTAAAATAACGCAGCCAACGAAAAAGACTGTAGTGGGCTGCGTTAAAATAATTAATGGCTAATGAGTAAATTATAAAGAAAATACCTATAAGATAAACAATGCCGCGAACGTGTAATTAGTGTTGTTCCTTGTCGGTCCAACTATAAAACTGAAACCTAATATGTTGCAAACGGGAAAGAAGTAGTAAAAGAGAAGATCTTGGATAAGATTGATCAAGTAATAGACATCCTTTGTGACATTTTCGATAGTGAGAGTAAAAAATGTGTTTAGTTGTCATTTCTTATTGAACAATTAGGTCTCTTGAAAAGGTAACCTGAGAATCGAAGATATGGTGGATACACTTTAATGTTGGCTTCATCTTTGTTTATCCAGTTATCCAGTGCATACACGTCAATTCACAATTCTAAGGTAATTTGTAAAATACAGATAG
Organism: Aspidapion aeneum; assembly: GCA_963576565.1. Classification (NCBI taxonomy): domain Eukaryota; kingdom Metazoa; phylum Arthropoda; class Insecta; order Coleoptera; family Brentidae; genus Aspidapion; species Aspidapion aeneum. The sequence goes on from OY755038.1 coordinate 205,796,642, forward strand.
TAATCTCTCTGGTAGTGTGAAAAAGAACATGAGTTGGTAGTTAACTTACACTTTATTGAAATAGATATTAAACTTTGTGCTGGGGAATTTTTCAAAAAATTATTGACGACCACTACATTCAGTTCATTGAATGGGAAAACCACTTATTCACAAAATCACTTGTTTCTTTTTAATAAATTATTGTGAAATGTTTTATATTGAAAATTTTTCTTCAGATAACTCTAGCGAGTGTTTTTGTGGAGAAAAACTATTGTCAAAGCTTGAAAAAATTAGTTTAAGGGCATGTAAAGTTCTTTTAATTAATTTTATCAAAAAGCACAATGATTTAGTGTCTAATAAATCTTTGAATAAGAACTCAAAGATGATGACAGTCAAAGAAAAATTAAAAAACTAAAAGCTTAGGTTTGATATGTCCAATTTTCAAAGACTTGTATAGATTTGAAGTTACTAACGATATTATGTACCTAATATATGTACCTGAAGATATTAGAGTGCAAATTTTGTGTAATTTTTTATTTTATAGATTCAGTTCTTTTATCCATAATAAACACATATATCAGCAAAATACTTTTTTCAATTTTTGCCTATAAAAAAACAAAATTTTTTTGTTAATTTATTTAAATTGTGTAAAAACCTATAGTATATTAAGCAATACAATAAGAATCCTGGGACTCCTAAGATCACGTGACCGCCGACTTGCTTATAACGCGCCATGGCCGGTCTTTATCGTTGGCTGCGAACATACCACTATAAAAAATATCCTAACTTCCTAACCGGGTTGAAAAATGACAATGCAAAATCATGCGTATTTAATTTATATATTTTACAATATCATTAATTTACTTAAATAACCACCATAAATTACAAATAAACATAAACAACATAAATAAAAAAGCAATATGGACAATACTACAATGGGGACGGCACAGAGTTAAATTTTATTAAAAATTATGCATGATTTGACCACGAAATTCGAACAATTGAACAATGGCAAATGTAAAATTCGTTAACGTCCGCTTTTAACGGTTCATTTGTAGTTTTTTGTTGCTCTCTTTTTCATATTTGGTTTAATTGATTCTTTATAGTCATTTGATAAAAAAAATCTCCAATTTATACTAAAAATACTTTTGTAAAAAACTTCGTTTAAACTATTTTTCAAGGACAAGCCGAGGGTACCATTACGATTCGTCAAATCCGCGCATTGTGTAACGCGGTGAATAGATTTTTGACCGCAATTTACAGGGTGATTCATTATATTATCTTTGCTGCACCTATTACAAGAAGTAGAAAAAAGTGTATATGTAAAAGTTATAGCATTTGTCCTTAACCGCCAGAATGTTATCTAACAAAACAATAACAGACAAGAAAGAAGAACTCATAAAAATGCTGGAAGAACTGGGTACAGCAGCTAAAAATATAGGCCAAAGTATAAACTAACTACACTAAAACTAAAATCATAACAAACGCAGATGAAGATATAACGATCAGAATAAACCAAAAGAAAATAGAACAAGTAGAGGAATATCCCTGGGACAAATTATTAAACTAAAAAAAGAAAACCAAATAGCTGAAATCAAGAGACGAGTAGCATTCGGTAAAATAAGCTACATATTAAAAAATCAAAAATATCCTCAGTACTTTAAAACAAAAGTTTATAATCAATGTAACATCTATCTACCCTTTGGGCATAGTTTAATGTTAGACACAAATGCATGGTTTAGGTAATAATAAGGTACCTTGATTTAGTTAAATGAATGGTTGATTAAGAATTAAACCTAAAAGTTGGAAATAATTTTTTTTTATGTAAAAAAATGCATGATGAACCGAACCTACCTTGTTATGCCCATCTATCCCCTGAACCTATTTTAAGATTTAGTATTGAGAAAACCATTTACACAATATTAATTCTGAATTTTGTGGGTCAAGTTCAAAGTTACATAATAATTATGGTCATATTTAAGCAATGTTTATGGTAATATCAGTCTCTACTTCTAAACAAACATTATAGTAAATTAATGAAATGACAAACCAAACATTGGTACCTGCAAAGATACTCTACAGGGTGGCCCATAAAATTTAAGAAAAAATGTAAATACCTTTTTTCCAATAACTAAATTTAGGATTTTCATACTGTTACACCTGAAACGTAAAGTTATACAAACATAAAAATTATCAAACAAGTTTTTGTGACTAATCGGGTAAAAAAGAAGTTTTTGTTTCTCTCATATTTTTCAGTGGGTAGCTCGAAAGCTTAAGCTCACGGGGGTCCACGTTCTAATGGACACCTAATAAGTGTTGACAGTTAACTGTTTCTTCCTTATGGGACTTCATTTGAATTCCAAGTAAGGAATGCTGATTTTTTCAGATTTCATGGCCTATATTTTTTGTTGGCCTTAGTGAGCGAAATTTTCACTTTTATGTGTAAACTTAATTTCCCTGGTGAACTTAACTTAACCATCTATGTTTCACGGGGAAATGAATCCCTATAAGTTATTGTGGCGTTTTTAACCTTATATTTAATTGATTTTTTTGTTTGGTTTTAAATTTTTTTTATAAAAATAGGTAACTAATTAATGTAAGGAGTAAAAAGCTTGGTTAAGATTCATTACCCCGTGAAAAAAAGGTGGTGATTTTATGTTCACCCATGAAAGTGACATCTCACCTTACGGGCTGTCAAGAATACCGTCTTGAGATTTGGTGAGTGCTTATCTCACCTCACGGGTAGTCATAAAAAGCGTCAAGGGAAAAATATACTTTAAAATTAAAGAGGGTTTTTCCGAAGTTGTTTTCCCTGTTTGCAATTTCGAAAAATCTAAAAACATCTAATTTATTAATTATAAAATTAAGTCCTGTTTTATATTAATTCGGAACTCAAAGAGATTATTTTAAGTCACCTTTGCCTTTATTTTTATTTAACTTATAAGAAATTTAATAAAGTATATGTACATTATTATATTTTTCTTCTTTATTTTTACAATTTTTACAAATGTTTCATAGAGATTTACTGTATTTTTACCTTCCTAGCCCCTGTAAGAAAAACGATAGCTGCAATGGACTGTATATATTTTTATTAAATGAAATAGCGAACAAACATAATAATTAATACGGAATCACGAAAATTAAGAGTCCATAGGTTAATTGCTCTAAATCACACAACGGAAAGTCGAAAACAAGAGTACTCACCGCACCGATGTGCAGCCAATTTCTTCACGTCCCAGGGGCCCCTGTCAGGATCTAATGATGACACCACGTAGCTGAAGAACTGAAGCTTCTAGTTCTGTGGTTTAGTACACAAACCGAGCACTTTCAAGTATAGAAAATTGTAATAAATTGGAGAAAGTAATTAACACGCCATTTTTCTCGGCGGTCGTGAAAGGATCTCTCTGATTATTGTTGCGCTTGTCCCATGCGCGGAAAAATGTACTCTCTTTCTAATTCAATTGTGTGGTTTTAGATTTCAAAAGAACCGCGAAATTTAGCGCGAGCTAACAGCCCCCGCAGCAATGGCTAGTAAAGGTATTATTTTCGACAAACAAAAATGAGATAACGCCGAAAATGTGTTATTTGGGTGTATTTTGACCTATCTTAGCAATATCATCGAGATGTCTGTCTGTGTGTGTATGTATGTCCGTAACACGGTAGCTCCTAAACCGCTGAACTAATTTTCATGAGATTTTTATGAATTTTGGTCAAAATCCATTGATGCTAATGACAGTTTAACCGGTGCATCGCATTAATACGCGGGAATATAGAAGATAATAATAATAATAATAATAATAATTTGTGTTATAACCAAAAACTTCGTAGAAGCTTTCGTTTCTGAGATATTTACAAAAAACTGTTTTCAAAGCTCATATAGCGTGGGGTGTGCTATTGGGGTAGGAAGGTATCAGATCCGTCATGGATCCATTTGTTTAAGTTTACGTTGCACACGTTTACTGTGACATCATATATGTACTTAACTTTCCTTGCATAAGCAAAAAATTTATTGAATCCCAGACACATTTTGTTCTTTTTTCAGAAAAAATCGAAAACCTCCAGGAAAAAGTAAAAATCGGAAACTGCAACAAACCTCCATGCAGACTCAGAAAAGACACAAAAGTCCCTTTGACTATGAAGTTCAAAGCAAGTAAGTACATTCTAGGAGAAGATTAAAAAGTTATTTCGACAACAAGTGCGCAAAAGTAGTTCGACGAATGGCACGACGCGAAGCGGAGTTCGAATAAGTTTAAAGGCGAGAAAGACACTTTGCGGAAATTTTGAGAACAATACTTTTTCCACGAAGGTCTTAATAAACAGTTAGAATTTAAAATAAATAATGAAACTTTTTTTTTCTGATGCCTTTTGAGAGTGGTGCCGATGTGGGTAATAAATCTAAGAGATAAATAAGGGATATTTGCTAAGCACTAAATTCAGCTAAAATACAAAAAAGGAACCTGTAAAATTTAAATATCATACAGTCACCATTATAATTTTGAATATTCGTATTTGAGAGCTGTGTTTTATATTTTGCATATGAAAAGCACAGAGAAAAAAATGTGCAAAGGCACTCTTAGTTAGTTTGGAGATATAACATTTTGAAAGTTTAAAACTGACACGTTCTTTTCCTGTTGGCCAAATGAATTATTAGTAATATCTTGTGACGGCCTGTTTTTTCCCAGTTTGAATATTCCAGATAATAATACACATCGTAAGACATATATAACCCACTTTCTTAGAGAAATTGACTTTGCACGTTTTTTCCCTGTGCTCTTCATATAGGAACATAGGGGGCGACAATGATCGAATGTCATTAATAAAACTTAACCTCTATCTTTACTTAACCTAAATGCAAAACGTCAGTGCGATACTAGAGTGAATTTTTTAAATTAACAAATCAGTCGAAAAATTGAATTAAAGCGAGAACATCTTTGGGTTATAATTTTTTACAACTTTCGAAGGAAATTATCTCAATAAGGATGCCTTGCCGAGTTGATATCTGTTTTTGTTAATGAACCACCACATCAGTCGACAGTTGGAATGGATTAGTCTTAAGTCGCCTACAGACACGCGAGCATTTCTTGAGATTAGTACGCGAACTAATCTCTAGAGATTAGTGCGCGAACTAATCTCTGGGAATCGCCTACACACACGAAGACAAAATTAAACGTTTTATCAATGCGTTTTGCCTAGACACCGAGAGATTTGCTCGCGTACATTGTGCGCGCGAACTAATCTTCGAGAGATATTTTAGGCGGATATTGTCTACACACGAAGAGATTAGTATGCGCAAACTTGTACGCGCGTGCTAATCTCTGGAAATGTTCGCGTGTCTGTAGGCCCCTTTAGCGACGATTCAAGGCCGATTGCAATAAAAACGGCTATCGCCGAGGAACACATCGATGTTGTGCGCATGCTCATCGCCGAAGATCGACGTGTGACATATCGTGAGATTGAAGCTTCATTGGGGATTTCATAGACCTCAATCCAAAAAATTTTGCATTAAGAATTAGGGGTAAGAAAACCGAAAAACAAAAAAAAGCTAGGGTCAATTGGTGTCAGAAACCTCTAGACCGCTTTGAGGCAGAAAACTTGAAAAACGTGTACAGCATTGTCAATGGTGATGAATTTGGGATTAACACATATGAGCCCGAAAATAAACGTCAGTCGTGTGTGTTCCAAGATGAAGAAAAGCCAAGAAAAGTTATCCGTTCTCAAAGTTTATACAAAAAGATGGTAGCTACAATTCTTCTGGAATATCAAAGGACTGTTACTGCTGATTGGTACATCACCATTGTTTGCCGAAAGTCATCGCTGAGCTTCGAAAAACGAACCCCGAACGACAAATCATCCTCCACCAGGACAAGGACAACAAGTTCGCTTAAATCACAAAAAACAATTGAATTTTTAACCCAACAAAACGTCGAATTGTTGGACCATCCTCCGTAAAGTCCCGACCTAAGTCTCAACGATTTCTACACTTTTCCGAAAATCAAGAATGGACTGCGTGGTTAAAGATTTCCATCGCTAGGGGAGGCATTATATTAATTATATATTATTATAATAACAAAGGTGTGGAATTACAGTTTTGACAACTAGTTTGAGCGCATCCAAATTGCATTAATTTTCTTGGAGAATACTTCGAGAAGCAATAAGTCTTTAAAAGTTATCTACTGTTTTATTCCAGCTGTATATACAAAACTTAAAAGACAACCTTCGTATATATATACGGTAATTATACAAAACAAAAATGAGTGCGCGAAGTAATAAGTACTTTGCTTACGCGAGAGGCAAAAATTACATACCGCTTAAACAGTTGTATAAAACCAACAGAAACAACTACTCCCATGGAAAATACCCCTACCGGCATTGAATTATACTCATGGTTTGATGTTTTCGTTGGGAACTTGTTAAAACTATGTGGTTTTCCCTTAATTAATTAAGTTAATCGAAGTTGGAGAAAGTGAAAACACACATAGCTTAAACAGTTATTATTGGTTGTCTTTGAAGTTTTCCATATACAGCTGGAACAAAACAGTAGATAACTTTCACACACTTTATTGTTTCTCGAAGTATTCTCCACGAGAAGGCATGCACTTTTGCATGCGCTCAAACCAGTTGTCAAAGCTGTAATTCCACTCGTTTGATGGTACTGTCCACATTGCATTATTGAAGGCGTCGACTGGTTCCTCTGGCGACTAAATCTTTGACCATGCAGTCCATTCATGATTTTCGCAAGAGTATAGAAAGGATGGTCCAACAATTCGCCCTTTTGTTGGGTTAAAAATTAATGGTTTTTTGTGCTTTGTGCGAACTTGCAGTGTCTTGGTGTAGGATGATTCGTTGTTCGGGGTTCGTTTTTCGAAGCTCAGCGATGACTTTTGGCAAACAAACGATGATTTACCAATCGGCAGTAACAGTCCTTTGAGCATCCAGAGGAATTTTTGCTACATGAGCTGCTTATGAGACAAATGTCGCAACCATCTTTTTGGATAAACTTCGAGAACGGATGACATTCACATTTTTGTTGGATTTTCTTCGTCATGGAACACCCAAACATACGACAAACGATTATTTTTTAATTCATATGAGTAAATCCACGATTCGTCACCAGTGACAATAGTGTACATGTTTTCCGAGTATCCTGCCTTAAAGCTCATGAGCATGAAGTTAGCGAAGCACCCATCGCAATTCGAATCGCGACTTTGCCGTTAATTAGTCGTGAATTAGTTGTGGAAAAATTAATTTTGTCGCTCTTATTTTTGACCGTATTTTAGGGTGCTTCGCTAACTTCTTATGAAGTTAGCGAAGCACCCTCGTAAAAATGGCTTTAGACATGACGTATCGAAATCGAATATGGTCGATAATTTGCCGCTAATTAGTCGTTAATTAGTTGTGGAACAATTAATTTTGTCGCGTTTAGTTTTGAGTGTTTTTTGGGTGCCTCTCTAACTTCATATGAATTAAGCGAAGCACTCAAAAAACGGTCAAAAATAAGAGCGACAAAATTAATTTTTCCACAACTAATTCACGACTAATTAGCGGCAAATTATCCACCTAGTCACGATTCGATCTGCGATGGGTGCTTCGCTAACTTCATGCTCATATAAAGCTCTTTAGAGTTTTCTGACACTAATTGACCCTGCGGTATCTAACAGATGCGGTATCCAGCGGAATCTAATTTTCTTACCCCTAATTATTCGAATCGAATTAAGGTTACATGTCGATCTTCTGTGATGCGCAGAGAATCAATGGTTTCCTGTGTCACAGCCGTTTTTGGTGTACCCGGCCTTAGATCGTCGTTAAGGATGATCCGTTTACGCTTGATTTCTCCATACACACGAGAAACTGTCGACTGATGTGGTGCCTCATTACCGAAAACAGAAATCAACTCGGCAGGCATTCTTGTTGAGATAATTTTCTTTGAAAATTGTAAAAAATTATAGCACAAAAATGTTCTCGGTTTAATTCCATTTTTTGTTTTGTTAACTTAAAAGATTTGTTAACTTAAAAAATTTAGTGCAGCTATAAAGCTATATGTATCGCACTTACGTTTTGAAGTTAGGTTACGTAAAGAATGAGGTAAAGTTTTATTAATATATAAAATATAAATTTACTGATTCAGCAACACCAAACTCTAACACCAGTATAAAGGATCTACAGTGCTAAGTGCTACAATCCTAGGTTTAAAAGTCTACATTTTGGTTGAAGGTTTAACTTATTTCTACCCGTGAATGCAATAGTTTTTAATATTTATATAAATTGTTCATAAATACCTTGTGATATGGGTCATCTTTTTTCGTTGTAACAAAGATATTATTTCCACACAAAAGTTATAAATAAATAAAAATAATAAAATATTTTGATTTAACAATGGTAGCCATATTTAAACCTCCAAATGTCACTAGGAAATGTCGAATAAAAACGGTGTAAGTCAGTGTCAGCTGTCCGCTATATTTTACATGTTAATTTTTTAGACAAGTTAGCGACGATTAAACCGATGGTCGATTGTTTTAGTGAATGAGTAATTGAAAAGGGATTCTAATATATCTTGTGCTTTTTACAGTATTTAAATACTGATACGTATTTAATACGGTAATGCATCTACAGATATACTTTTAAGTTATTTATGTATTATTTAGCTTTGAATATTTTTGTATGTAAGTTTTTTGTCAATCATGGATTATTTCTATTGTTTTTCGAACTTTAAACCACCCCTCGGGTGGTACTATAATTTGAGACTATTTTTAACGGGAATCCTACGACTGCACGGACTAAGTTTCCAAAAAATGTCATTTGGTTACAAAATTTTTATGTGGTTTTTTTTTAATGCTTACTATCATATTGCACATTAGGGTGAACCAAACTTTGCAGTTATTTGACCTGTGAGTATTAAAAAAATACACTTAAACCGGTCGGTATCAAGTCTATAGACTTGATACTTAAACCCGGTCTACAATGCTAAGTCTTAAGGTATTAGTAAATACTGGTGTACAAGTTTTAAAAAAATAAACCAAAGGATAACGAATTCACGTTACACCACATGCACGCTTCACTCATGTGCTTCATGTTAAGCATTTGCCTATACGGTCTCCGTTTCTTTTTAGCAAAATCCGTAAAGAACCTAAAACAAGTGGTCAACGCCAACATTTTGGGAATTCCCTTCCCGTTCGTCGGCGTCGACAACACCCCAGCCTGTGATAAGATCTTCGAAGAAGATGGAACTACCAAAAACAATTGCCAGTTTCAAGAGGGGAAGACTTACATCTTCAAGAATGAGATTGATGTCTTGAGGATTTACCCAAACGTAAGTGTCATTGAATATTCCTATCCATATTTCTCATATACGTAATATTCCATGATATTTCTATCTGAATGTAGATTTTTAAATTGTGAGAAACGTTCTCCTAATAGAGATGTGATCATTTTTCCAACTTGCAAAATATTAACACTTGCTTTGGCTCTTTGATATTTTAGGAGAACAGGGTTTCCTTGTTCGGAAATAAGGCATAAAAATATTTACAATCAACCGGTTAACTCTCGCTTAAAATTTCACCCGTTCCTTATTGAAAAATCGACGTCCTCAAGAAGACAGTACACGAAACAAAGTTAGCGTCAATGCTATGCATTTCAGAAAGTGTTTCCACAGTGTTTCTTGTGTGCCATTCTTTCCCAAATTATGAATATAACTAAGCATAGGATCAATATGATTATAAGTTTAAATAAGTGAATTACGGAATGCGGAATGAGGGATCGGGTGGGGAATTTCATAAAGCTGATGTGGCATATGCTGACGGACTGAAAGATAGTTTCTTTTTTTTGTGAATTAGACAAGCGTATCTAAACTGAATAAGGAAGGACGAGTGAGAATTCCAATATTAATAAATTGAAATTGAAATTGAATGAAAAGGATCCTACCGTGAGCTCTTGGATGCGCATTAGCTAAACTAGAGTCAATTGAACTGCTAGCATTAGTATTCAAGTTTGGCAGTGTGCAGTTAAATACCATGAGATGAGTTTTGGACATGTTAAGGCAAAGGCGACTTGCATCACCATGCACAGTTTTCTCAGATCTTCAGAAATATCCAGAATAAGTTGTTGAAAATCTTTGTTATGCCATAACACGGTGGTATCATCTGTAGTTAATGTAAATAATCCTTCTATATCCAGTTTTGCCAGATCGTGGATATAGATCAAAAAAAGAATAAGACCAAGTACGGATCCTTGTGGCACACCACATGGAATGTTCTTTGTTTCAGAGGAGTTCCCATCTAGATGCACGGACTATGTTCGGTCTTTTAGGTAGCTCGCGAACCATGAATGATCCTTTCCTCGAAAGCCGTATGCATAAAGCTTCCGCAGCAGCGTTCCGTGACTAACACAGTCAAAGGCTTTTGACAGGGCACAGAACACTGCAGCACAAGCCTCCTTTTTATTATGAGTTTCAAATACTTTAGAAATGAGCTCATACATAGTATCAGATGTGGATTTGTTCGATTGAAAGCCATATTGATGTTCAGTTAGAATATCCTTACGATCCAAGAATGATAGCATTCTACTTATTTAACAAGAGTTTCTACAAGTTTTGATAGGATTGATAAAAAAAAACTTGGTTTATAGTTCGACGGACTAGTAAGCTTACCACCCTTAAACAGAGGAATGATTTTGGCTCTTAATTATTATCTACAGTGTGTCCACGAATTCAGTGCCGGTAAGGTACAGGTGACAAAAAATGTCGATTTAGATTCTGATTTTTTGGAACTCGCTCCTGCTTTGTCTTAACCTAAGATGTTAAGAAAATGAGCCAAATTAATTAATATACAGGGTAATTTAGTAGGCTGATTTGATGATGTAAGGTATAAACGACAAAAAAATTTCGATTAAGATTCTGAATTTCGGGGAATTGCTCCTGGTTGGTTGTAAACTAAGATGTTAAAAAAATGAGCAATATCAATTAGTAGACAGGGTGGTTTAGTAGGGTGATTTGATTAAAACTGTTAAGACTAAAGTACCTTTGTTTTAAAAGATATCGGAAAAGGTTATACAAAAGAGTTATTTAGAATCAAAAGTTACAGCAGATTCTCAATTTTCAGAAAAATCAGCCAACTGATTTAGTAAACCATTTATTAAAATTTTTCTTTAGACGATTTTTAGCTGATTTTTCTGAAAATTGAGATTTAGCTGTAACTTTTCTTAATAACCTTTTCTGATATCTCTTAAAACAAACCACAACTTTTTATCGAATCAACCTACTAAACCACTCTGTATATTGATTGAGTTGGCTTATTTTTTTTAACATGTTAGTTTAAGACCAAGCAGGAGCGGTTCCCAGAAAATCAGAATCTAAATCCAAAATTTGTTGTCATTATTATACCTTACATGCACTCAATCCGTGGACACACTGTATATTCATTTTTGAGGATTTGAATAAAGTCGCAAAAATAACCAACGGTTAATATCTTTTAATATTCTACAGACCACTAAAAATAAAATTCCTCGGTAAAATTCAATTCCACAAAGAAAAATAAAACGAAGAATAATAAAAAATATAAATAAAAATTACATTAGAGAGCTTATTCCTAGCAAAAGCTGAGGCAAAAATTTACATGTTTTTATAATAGAGGGACGTGACCGTATTCCGAAAACATTTTATAAAAAGTTTAATTTGAATAATTCCCTTTTTTGTATGAGACTGGGTGCACATTTGTTGTTTTCGTTTAACATGTGTTTCACATTTTATCCCCTGAGATTATCATATTGCTTTTAGTCACATTTATTTATGTTGGACATTCTGTACAGGAACTTATAAATAAACTTTCACCCCTAATCCTAATATATTTTCCAGTTTTTTTTTAAATAAAATACTTAAAACTTTAAAAGAAATTTGTTGTATCAGATAGAATTTTAGTAATTAGGTAAAAATAGGAAAGGAAAAATTGGGATTTGAAGTAGGTATAAATGGGCGCACCAAAACCTCAGATTTTTTACATATTTTCTACATATTTTAAGAATAAGAAGAAGAAATCGCATAAAATACGACATCATGAAGCCTCGGACCCCCTAAGACATATTTCTGGGTGCGCCACTGGGTATTTTAAAAATTGAATTGCTGACTCTGACATTCTTAAACATTTTAAGAGATTCAGGAGGAATTACAAAATAAAATTGTTTTTAAAGCCAATAAATCAAAAACAGGCGCAATCAAAATCCGAAAGTAAATACTTTTTGTTCAAAAATATATGTACAATTAAAATTTAAAGCCAATTAAAAGATCTCACGCAACCTAAAGAATCCAGGGGCGTGCGGTAAAATTTGAGACTGAGAGAAGCAATTTTTTTAAAATTGCTTATATGTATTTTTCTATACTTTTTAGTTTTAGTAAACTTTGATTTCTTACCTCAGCCTACCGTTCAGAAACAAATATTCAACATCATGAGGTTTCGCCCCCCCCCCTCAAATCGGTCTCGGGTCCCCCTCAAGATCTATTCCTGGGTGCGCCACTGCTAAAACTGCTATGATTCCAGAAACCAATTTCATTAGCAAAAAGTAAACAAAACCAACAATTTTTTTTTTCTCACAACCGGTTAGCTACTCATACTGCTCATACCTATCGGTATTTAAATGTCGTGTGCAAGTTTTAATTTTCGTTGTAAGCTCTCTCATTTCGGGCTTGGGCCTACCCCTATTTATAATATTTGTCTTTTCAATAAAACTTTGGGAAGAAAACACACTATACAATCACACAACTGTATAGTTTTAACGCCCGTCGCAATATCCTTTACTCAAACCAAAGCCTCTTGCTGGCACGCCATTGGGAGATGCATCTGTACATACGTAATCGAACATATTGCTTATTTTAAGGTTAAAGGGTGCGAACGGAATTCTCGAATTGGTCTTGCATGCATTAACCCCCCACTCCACTATGTTTTACATAACGAGAGAAGCGATGTTATGTGCCGCGTAGAGCGCCAAGCGACGCTGCTCTCGGGTCAAATCAAGACCGACAGACAACAAATTCTTCTTCGTTTCTCACGTGTTCGACTAAGACAACTGCTTACATGGTTGCCTTTTTTTATACGCTCTTCTATTATATACAAATAGGTATATATAAGGTACCGCTTTTCTAGTACATAGGTACGCGCAAAATATATTGCTTCTGATACGGTCTTATCACCCCTACAGGACGGACGCAGTTACGTCAAGTTTTAATAGTAAACTTTTAACAATTTTTTTTTATTCGGGACTTCAAAGGAAGACTTGTATATAGACGGCAATTTCGTGCCAGTTACTTCGTTTCGCGGCGCCGGCGGAGCAGTTTTGTGTTGTTTGGTTTTGTTTTTGACGTAGGCGAAAAGACTTGGTGGTTGAATAAATCCAAAATAAGGAATTAGGAAAGTAAAACAACTCTCAGTTTTATCAAAGAATACGAGAAATACCCAATTATTTGGCAAAAAAGTAATATACTATTTTACACGGTCAAAAAAGAAAATGCAGATGCAAGATTTTTAATGAGAAAATTGCTGTGATAAAAAAATGGAAAGCTTGGGGGGGTGTGGGGCTTTCGGCAACGAGAATGATGCAAAGGTACTGCAAGCTAGTGTATGAATATCCAGTTGCCAAATATGTGATATAGCTAAACGTTTTTCGGCTGTCACAGCTTTCCAAAAATAAGTAGCTTTTCTGGAAATATCGGGACGAATTGATTCCAATACACATAACTGCGTTAATACCTAATTTGCTAACAAAAAGCTTTTAAAAATAAAAAATAATAAATAAATATATAAATAACAAAAAAAAAGAAATGAAAAAAAAAAGTATTTTTAAATTGAAACTTACTTTTTTTTCCTAAACATCTCCCCTTATCTGAACCTCTTAATAATCTTTCATGCACACTAAAATTTGGTTAGGGATTTTATGACAAATTGTGTTGAAAATATGTATCGCAATAAAGCTTGATTCTCCCACAAGAGCCCATATGAAATAGCAATGTATTTTGTAAACTATGATGGTGATCGATAATCGTACCACCAGCCAAACAAAAAATTATTTGAATAAACAAAAAGTACTTTGCCACGTATAAAGATAAAAAATAAAACATTGAAATATATTAAATGAAAAACAATACGATTTTGTTTAAAATCATTTATGCATTATTTGCACGAGCGGCTAATTGAGAATTATTGAATTCTCCAAACTCCAAACATATTTTTTAATTTTTCATTTATTACGTGTTTTGCGTATCCATGGTTATTGCCCATTCTTTAATAAAATAATTTAATTGTTTTTGGTCGGTAGTAAAGTTACGTAGATTTAGAAGCATGACAAAATTAAAGTTTTTGAAAATTTCGTAAAATTTTGAAATTTGAATTTCTTTTTTTATATATTTTTTTTATATATTTTCTTTATTTATTTATTTTATTTATTCAAATAATCATTATTTTTGTGGTTAAAGTTAAGGTGACGAACTAACCTAACTTACTGACTAGTGTACTCCCTTTTGGTTGGTAAATGTGAGGTGACCAACTTACCTAACCTATTACTGTAACCTCCTTTTTGTAACTGAGGTTACCAACTAATGTAATCTATTCTATCAATTACTGTACACCCCTAAAGATATTTATGTATCTTTGCATCTACATATTCTATCGAAAAAAAAATATTTCGCCTCGGCAAATTAACTGCGCCCAGTTGCTCATTCTAGTTTTTGTATACTATTAGAAAACATCAGCGTTGTTTTAAATTAAATAATTACCCACTTCAAAATATGTATAAAGCATGTCGATAAAAATGGATTTTTTATGTTTTAATTATTAAAAATTCTAAAAATTGCAATATAAATATAAAACTTTATTTAATTACTTTTATTGCAACTTTTAATATAGCATTTATAACAAAACATTTTTGTCATTGTAGATTCTGATAATTAAAGAAAAATCCAACTTTTTAAAAAGGCAAAAAATTAAAAAAATTACAGACATATCGTCTCGTCTTAGAGCTACGGGGGCTTTTTGAAAAGTCTGCATTTTGGAAGGGGGTCTATAACTTCGTTATTAGTGGAAATTTTGATTTAGAGTAAATGGCAATTTTATAGACTTTGTCACGAGGAATTCACATGCTAAATTAAATTTTAACTGTCACTTTTAGTTTTTGAGATATGACAAGAAGTTGAATTTTTTCTTGTGAAATGGCCTATATTTTAATTAATTTTTGAATTCGTCATTGAATTCTTTAAGCCCCCGTAGCTCAAAGACGAGACGATATTTCAAAATGCGGTTTTCACTATGTCTTCTCTTGAAATTTGAGCCTCGCAATGCGTGGTCAGTTTTTCTCTGTCTCCCCTAGAAGTACCTTAAACCCACTAAAAGTGCCCAATTTGGGACACCCTGTACATATCTAAACAAATTTCGATACACATTCCTGGTTCCTCATATACTAAAAAAAAATGTATTAACACTTCATTACTTATACTTGAAAACGGTTAGAGATACTTACTAACCGAAACGTCGTGTTTAAAATAAATAAAGACAATGGAAGTCCGCAATTTTTTTTCTACGAATTTAAAAAAAAAAAGAAATACCTTATCCTTAATACACTTTTTACTAAATTCAAGCACATTTATTATTTCTGGTTTATTCAGGCATTTTCGGAAAAGTTTTTTTATTTTGTTTTTGTTGCTGTACGCGTATTACCATAGACGATTTTTAATTTATATTATTTTTATCAAGACTGATGTCTACATATTAAAATAAAATAGGTTTCAAAGAATCTATATTTTTTTTCTTAAAACCTCAAATTGAACAAACTGTGTATGGAAACACTTGCCAGAAAATGAGAAAAAACGACACACACGGTGAAAATCAATAACACATTATGTTGTATGTATGTATATTGGAATAATTTAACTTTCCTATTTTTTAAACTAATTAAATTCTCTTTCCTGGCAAATTTTTTAAGAGTAATGTTTTTTTTACATCTTAAAATAGACGACTCAGCAAAAACCAAACCACTGTTCTTTTTCAAAAACTGCTTTCAGAATTTCGGCATTTTCGGATGGTAATGGGGCCTATTTTATGATTTAAAATGGAAATTTTATTTTATTTTACGCTTATTTTAAAAATCGAATAAAAAGAGGCTCATTCTATAAGAATACCAACTTTGTCTAATAACTTAAAAACTAAAAGTAACATATAAAATTTGATTGGGAGTTCTATTCTATTCTATCTATAATTTTCATAAACAAAAAATTTATAGGCCTCCTCCCAAATTGCAGACTTTTTAAAAACTCCCTGTAGCTTCTCAAAAAAAGAGCCACGCAAGAAGAGGTCGGTATTTTCTATATCCCCTAGAAACTCCCGAAACCCCAAAAACAACGAATTTGGGACACCCTGTTTTTTTTTAAATAAATGCATATTTCCATCACCCAAAGACAACGCTAAAAAGCTATTTTTATTACCTATTTAATGACTAAACAAAAATAAAACAAAAAGTGCGACATATTGTTTTGAAGGAAACTTTAGGCTGAGTTTAAAATTCAAATAAAATAGTCACTCCTTAAGAAAAAATATAACTTTGATTTACATCTCGAAAACTAAAAGTGACGGATAAAATTCGATTTGACAGATGCATTCAGCTTTAAAAATAAATTTTGGGAAATAAAAGCAATATGCCTTAATCGAAAATTCAGACTTTTTAAAAAGCCCCTGTAGTGCAAAAACTGGTTGAGATATCAAAATGCGGGTTTCACCAAAAACCTTATTTTAAAATTTGAGCCTGGTAAAAACGGGTTGATTTTTCTCTCCCGTAGAAGTATCCAAACTCACTTAAAACTGTCAGATTTGAATCACCCTGTACATAGCACTTATTATTTTTTTGTTGTTTTAGGTCAAGACTGTCGTCCACTGGGCCCTTCAAGACCCAAGCACCGGCAAAGACGTTGTTTGTTTTGAAGTCCCGTCCAGAATTACAAGTTAAATAAATATGCTTTAAATAGAGAAGACTAAAAGCCAATTCACACTAACGCTTAAGCAAGCCTCACACGATCAATTAATCTAATATATTTTTATTTTTTAAGTGTTATGAAAAAAGACATCTATACAAATGTTGAGAATAATATTGATCGTGGGGGCCAGTTTTAAATCATTTAACTGATACACAGACTAACCTAAAATTGTAAAATATTATTTGGGGATGAGGGATCGATGTTCTGGTTTTAAAAGATTATTATGTGTGAATTTGGTGTTATGCTATAAACTCAACTAGAATATTAAATGTTACTTGTAGTGAGCTAGAGTATTTTTATACATAGGATATTTTTGATACATAAATTTAATAAAAAATCATAGGATGTATTTATTTTATGTTAAATATACCTTCTAAAGAGATTTAAAATAATCTGATCATAACAAAAAATGTAAAAAAAAGACAAGTACGCAAAAATGATATTCCGTAAAAAGAATTGAGATAAAAGTAAAGCCAAGTTCTTCAATACAAATTTCAAAATGAAAGGTTCTTACTAGTTTGGAAATGTTATTTTAAACTTTGCTATTACAGCAACTTCTTTATGTTCAATTTAGCACTGTGCCTAAGAGTCATTTGCAGCCGTAATAGCCACGTATAGAAAAACACTTCCAAACTGGTAAGAACCTTTCATTTTAAAATTAGTACACGGTAAAATTTTTCATCTATAATGAAAACACGTTCTTTTCTTGAATAAATTGTTTTACCTTAAAACAATTTGTTTTGAACTAAGATATTTATTTTTAGTTCAACGCAGCGTTTAGTCTTGAAATGAGACTTTATTCTTCTTCTTTAATTGTTTTGTTTCAGTATACTCCATTTTGTAACAAAGCAAATTATCTTCATATAAGTAAAATTTTGCCTCCAGAGAAAACGGTGCCTTAGATTAATTCAGTTCCAATCTGTAATAAAGCAATTTCCGTTTCACATTAAAATAAAGAGCCAAGACATTTTTTGTGCTACATCAAGAAAATATTCTCTTGGTGAATAGAAAAGCACAAATTATTTTACTTCAAAGCCATTTGCTTTGATCTAAGACAATTTTTTTATCGTGTATTGGAGAACTTGGCTTTACTTTTATCTCACATCTTTTTACGGAATATCATTTTTGCGTACTTGGCTTTTTTTACATGAAATGTTTTTGTTATGATTTCACTCCTTTTTAAAGGAATTGGATAATATTTAGGTTTAAAGTAGTAAAATATGATAAATATTGTTCAAAACTTTTGCATAACTTTACATGTATAGGGGAGAGAAGTAAATTACAATTTTCTTCTAGTCTGGTCATGATTTCTATCAGTCAAATTTCAGCTTTGTAGCATGTCTGGAAGTACAGTAGAATTTTAATGATCTATACATGAGTGAGTGAGTGAGTGGCAATTTCGACGGTTTTTGAAATTTTGTAACTACTTTACTACTTTATGAAAATCTATGAAACTTGGAGGGGTTATTAACTCTAGGAAGATCTACAACTGTGCAAAGTTTGAGTTTTGTAGCTCATTCCGATGTAGATTTTTAGATAGGTCAAATATGGGCTGAAATGTTTCAAGAAAGATGGTACAGCAGTTGCGCGAACTTGGCCGGGCACTGCGGTTATTAGATT
Source organism: Aspidapion aeneum (assembly GCA_963576565.1). Lineage (NCBI taxonomy): Eukaryota > Metazoa > Arthropoda > Insecta > Coleoptera > Brentidae > Aspidapion > Aspidapion aeneum. The sequence continues at coordinate 205,815,240 of OY755038.1, forward strand.
TAAAAAATTCTAAATTCACATTTCTTGTGACTATTGGATAACAATGATTTTATTTCTCTTGCATTATTACTGAGGGTTGTTCAGAAGCTTTACACCCACGAGGTTCCAAGGTTTAATCGAAATCATCAAGTGCTGAGTGTCAACTATTTTGTCCTAAAAGAACTCATTAGAAGACGGCTTGGCCGAATCGAGAGTGGCAACGCTTGTCTAAACTGTTGTAAGAGAGATAAAATAACAGTACATAATTCGTCTATCGAATCGTAAATTCAGATCTTATTTTTAAAATTTGAGAAAAATAATAATTTTTCCTGTATTCAAAAACGTTTGATCCATATAATAGCCATTTTGTTTAATCTGTATCTTATCACAATTTGGCACAGATATCTTAAAAACTGGAGAAATTAAGCCCTTATTTAAGAACAGATAAAGCCGAACTTGGACACTACAGTCCAATTTCTTTATTATTAATAATTTAAATAAATGGATCCTTGACGGATCTAATACATTCCTAGCTAGCCTCCACTTCAAGTGAAGCCATGATATATCAGCCTTAAAAAAAGATTTTTATAAATATTTTTTATAATTTTTCGTTTGGAATTGTTGTTTATGGTTTTGATTAAAATTTTACATTAATGTACTTTAGTATTTAAAAAAGCTTAAATGAAATCGATAGATAGGTAAATAGTTACATTTAACCAACGCAATAAAATATAAAATATATAAATATAAAAAACAAAATTTTAAAAAAAGTGTTAATTAAAGTTAATAAGACAGTATCTATAATTTGCGTTAGCCTGTTAAACAAGTTTATTTCTAAAATTAGAAACTAAGGACGACCTGCATCATTACCAAAAACTATTAGGATTCCATCACAAAATTATTTAACACGTTAACTGCCACAATTCATTAAAATACCAAGCTCACACTACACTATACCATAGTAGTGTGAGCTATGGTAATCCTAATTTTCTCGAGAAAAAAAAAGTTGCTCCGATTTCAAAAAATTTTATACATCTTTGCGTTTCAGATGATTTTGAAACTCTTTTGTCACACCGTCTGTCTGTTTGTCTGTATATCTGTCTGTAACGACCAACGGGCATAACTCAAAAACCGCTTGCCCGACTTGAATGAAATTTGGTACCTAGGCTGGGACATGGGTCGAGATGGTCCCATTTAAAAATGAACAAAATAATTTACCGAACACAAGGCAAATAAAAAATGAAAATATGGCGTGTGTGATATCAAACGAAAGGTAATTGAGTCTGTAGTTAAACAAAATACATTTTAGATTACTTAAAAAAGGGTGGGGGTAGATTAAAAAAATTAAAGTTTAAGTGAAAATATGGCATGTGTGGTATCAAACGAAAGGTAATTGAGTCTGGAGTTGAATAAAATATATTTCAGTTTTTAGTTATATTATCTCACATGTACACTATAACTATAGTACCTAGTGTGAGCTTGTTTGCCCATATATTGGCAGAGTAATTATTTTAGTTTGCTTTACTTACTTTACTTTTTATACGACTGTCTTGTAAAAGGGGGTTTTGCGCACGGAGAACACGATCTGAAAATGGCATTTTGCGCACACTGTGTGCAAAACGTTTTGCACACGCTTATGTCATTTTTGCGCACGCCTATGTCATTTCTGCATACGGGTCTCCCGTCATTGTGATTTTTGTTGTTGTCACCCATCAATATAAGTTGGCTTAGTTCCGTAGCAACCGTCACTGCTCGTATGTTTTGTTGATTAGATACGTCAAAAAATTGTTGAATTTTTAAAGTTTTGTTGTAAAAATGTCGGAAATAAAAACAAGTTAAATTAAAATTTAATTTTTCTTTCTTTATTAGCAGTCGTATAAAAAATATTGTAAAAAACTCGTTTGAAAACCTCTTTGCACACTCCCTCGACTTGTGGACCTCGCCTTCGGCTCGGTCTACCAAACTGTCTCGATCGTGTGCAAAGAGTCGTTTTCAAACCTTGTTGTTTAAATAACTATTTTAGGGTTCCCACCGAAATTTTATTGCTTTTGACTAGGTGTCTTTCAGGACAATTCCAATACATTTCTCAATAAATCCAGAACACTTTTGTTTTTTTTTTATACCTTTTAATCTTATTTATTTAGCTAAAAATAGTTTAAACAAAAACAAATTAAAAAAATTATTTAAAAAAAGTTTATGTAAAAATTAAATATTGTTTGAAACTGATTTAAAAAATGCAATGAAAAGAGGGTCGTTCCTTAAAAGAATACCTTATGTATGTATTGTTTTCAAAACTAATAGATAAAATTTAGTTTGCCAGCTAAATTATTTATAAAATACTCTGCCAATGTATGGGCACCTCATACTAGGTACTATAATAGTTATAGTGTACGTGTGAGCTAATATAACTAAAAACTGAAATATATCTTATTCAACTCCAGACTCAATTAATAAGGTTCTTTCTTTTAATACCACACAAGCCATGTTTTGACCTAAACTCCAATTTTTGAAATCTACCCTCACCCTTTTTTAACTAAAATGTATTTTGTTTAACTCCAGACTGAATTACCTTTCCTTTGATATCACACACGCCATATTTTCACTTAAACTCTAATTTTTTAAATCCCCATCCTTTTTTTTTAAATAAACTAAAATATATTTTATTTAACTCCAGACTCAATTACTTTTCAATTGATATGACACACGCCATATTTTCACATAAACTCTAATTTTTGAAATCTACCCCCACCCTTATATTTGGCTTGCGTTCGGTGGATTTTGTTTATTTTTAAATGGGACCATCTCGGCAAGCGGTTTTTGAGTTATGCGGGTTGGTCGTTACAGACAGACAGCGCGACAAAAAAGTTTCAAAATCATCTGAAACGCAAAGATATATAAAAAATTTTAAAATCGGAGCAAATATCTTTTTCTCTAAAAAATTAGGATCACCATAGCTCCCACTACTATAGTATAGTAGTAGTGTGAGCTAAAAATACTATAAAACAGAAATTAACACCAAAATAAAATGTTGAGACTTAAAACAAGCTTAGAATGGCTTGTTAGATCAAAATGCGGTTTTTACCCTGATTCTCTTGAAAATCGAGGCCCGCATGTATGGAGGTCCCATTTTTTTCTATCTGCACTAGAAAAAGAACCCAAACACGAAATACGTCGAATTGGTTTTTATTTAAGAAAATCACAAGGATTTTTCGGATACATCGGCTCAATTGCCGAGAAGACCCAATACAGAAGGCAATATATTTATTTTATTAGAATGTGCAAAGTTCAGATGATGATACCTAAATTACCTTATTTTTATTTTAATTATCTATAATTTGTTGTCGCGGCGTGTTAAATAATTATTACTAGTTTTAAAATTGGTTTTTATATAACTTCTCAAAAAAATATAATTTCAGGTACCAGCGTCAGCCAATTACAAAAACCGCTTTTTTTGTCACCGATGCAAATTAAAAATATGTACACTGCTGTTAAAAAAAATAGCATCAAATTTGAGTAAAAAGAATGAATAAAACTTTAGTATTTAGAACACTACTGCTACTACTATGTCGGTTTAGAACGTTTTTCTACGTAGTCCTGACAATCATCTTCTGTCAGTTTTTTTGAGTCCTTGATCTTTGGATTCACTGTTGCCATTCCAGTTTAGGACGCCCTCTTTTTCTGCGCCCTATTATAAGTACTGTCTGGTCTTGTTCATGTTCACTGTTAAACCTCCCTTTTGGAATTATTCCGTTAACTTTCTCATCATATACTCCAGGTCATATACTCCAGGTCTTCTTGATCATTAGCTACATAACACACCACTATACATTATTGTAGCCAATGAGTATTTAGAACAATTTACTGTAAAGCATCTGAACAACTTACTGTTGGTCCGCTAGGACACCAAACTCACGAGACTGCGGGGTTCTACGATCTTGCCCAAAGAAATTCAAGGAACCCTTCTTGCCGCATTCAAAAAAATCAAAAACAATTTGATGGTGTATGCCGGTGCCTTCGACGCAATCATACGATTTGAACGCAGACAGGCAGGTCTGTAAGCTGCAGTCAACACGGTCTCTTTAAACCATATTTTATCGTGCGTGGCTGGCTCGCATTTTCCGAAATGCCAAACGTGATTGCAAATATTCGACTCATACCGAGGGTTGGATTCTAAACCCCACCAGCAAGAAGCAAGAGAACTAGTTATAGCTAACCGAACCAAAAAGAACCTTTCGCTTGGTTAAAATATACAGGGTGTTTCCTAGTTGAATGTCAATATTTATGGGGGTGATTTTTGGGCCCATTTTAAGAAAAAAACTTCATATGAATATATGTCCTAAACGTCTTACCTGAGGTGGTTGAAGTTTTCAAAAATAAATCATTTATTATTAATATCTACAATACCAAGTGAAGTGTACTTGTTAAATCAGTATTCAATTATGAGCAAATTTGATCTCTTGAATTTTTTTAGTCCGACGCATGGGTTTCATTTAAAAAAATAAAAGCTGCGTGTCTCTGCATGATGATATTGTCATATTAACGATATTGTTATGATCATGCAGAGAAACAGTTTTTAGTTTTTTTAGCGAAAACCGTGCATCAGGTTGAAAAAAATCAAGTGATCAACTTTGGTTAGAAATGATTGGGGATTTCAAAAATAATTTTTATTTCAGGAAAAATCAGTGGCGTGCCATCAATGTCTGCCAAAATAGGCAGGTCAAATTACGTACGAACGCCACTGATGGAAATTAAAAAAAAAGTGATACATTAAAAGATTCCTCTTGATTCATAGTACATGTATGACAAATTTCATTAAAATATCTGAAGTGCTATTGTAGATATTAATAATAAATGAATTATTTTTGAAAAGTTTACCACACTGTATCTCAAAAGGTAAGACGTTTAGGACATATGTTCATATGAAGTTTTTTTCTTAAAATGGGCCCAAAAATTACCCCCATTAATATTGACATTCAATTAGGAAACACCCTGTATAAGTATGAAACAAACCAAACCAAACCAAAAATACATAACTAATAACGTGTGCTGTTGAGCGTTAGTGGTTGGCGATTGCATTTGTGGTTTAGAACCCGCGCTCGGTATTGCTCGATTTGCGATCACGTATGGAAGATAGAAAAATGCGGCCTAACTCACTAAATTATTTTTCTGTATTTTTAATTGTGGAAAATAGCATGTACAGTGAAATTTTTAAGATAATAAGTGGAACTTTTTACCAAATCATCTGTGGTTTTACCCTTCCTTAACTGGTGTACCATGTACGCCTGTTCAGCAAGAGACATGGTTCGGTTCGGTTCATAGCTTTTCGACAAGTGCAAAGCCGAATTTCATGAGGACACCAACTTACTAAATAGATTCAGTAGCGTGACCTTAAGAGGCGCAAATATAGGTATATGAGTCAAATAAATTACAAACCTTTTTTTAAAATAATACCACTTATAATTCTATTTTTTCCTCAAAGAACGCCAAGCGGGGGGGGGGGGGCGTTCGCCCCCCTGGCCCCCTATACGACACGCCACTGAATAGACTTACTGTTTTGCCTACCAGAGGCTTGGAAAGGAATAAATAGATGAATTTTTAGTTAATAAAGGTATTAGAATAATCTTAACACAATCTTTTTTTTTTAATTTAAAATTTAGTATTCCATTGACACACATGTCATCACTTCTGTTTATTTAAAAACAGCATATGGCCTAGTCTATTAAAATCGATCGATAGTTACGTCGGGTTATTTAGTCGGGCTGCCGACTACTCACATGGCTTGAAAGAGTTGTTTTACTTTTGTGGGGCGCATTGTTTTATATTTTTTGGTGGTGAAGTTTTTATTAGGTAGGTGCATTATTTTCCTAAAATTGCTATCCACTAAAACTGTAGAACAGACGGCTTTGCTTACGTTCAGTTATTTTAAGAAATTGAAACATTTCAGTTTTTAAGTGAAAATGAACACTCAAGATATCTTAACGTTAGCGCAGGGAGGAAGGGTAATCTATTCCGCTCCCATGTCCCAGCGGCGGCTCGTGCCGCAGGCGAGTTGAAGCGTTACCTTATAAACTGGTGTATATCGCGTGAAAAAGTACACATCTAGGGGTATAAATTTCCATAAGAGGATAAAAAACAGATAGAGAATAGCATTTATTAAAAAGAGACCGCGATACGCCCAAGTCCCGCAGAAAGCTTTGCAACGTTGTCAAAGGTAACCTTGATAAATTGCTACAGGCGCACATGGTCGCACTCGTAACGGGGAGGACAATCTAAAAAATTCTTATTGTCTTTATAATTTTATTTTAAAATGTTTTTAAATGTGAGTTATTTAGTTTCTAAAACACTTAGATCGGATAATAAAATAAATTATCTGTCTCAATACACGATAACTCAAGAACACCTCAAACGATTTAACCCAATATGATACACAAGTTTTATGTCGGCATTTAATTTTTATTAAAAAAAAGGGTTAGTTAAAAGTATTATTTAACCAATTTTACATTAAAACAATCAACTTTACTATCAACTTTTCTTGTTGTATCGATTTTTTTTTAATGTTCATTTTGTATTTAAAACATTTCTGTCTGTGGCTCATGTCGCCTGCGAGCACATAAAGTAACATTACTTCAATATTTTCTGAAAATTTTCGTTTTTAGTTTAAAAGGCATTATTACTCATAATTATGATATTTGTCTTGAAAAAGTACTAAATGAGCTCCGCGGAACTACTTTTGATGCTCAATACCACCTCTGCCCCCCTAAGGTCTCAACCACCCTCCCGCGTCCTAGAACCACGCTGCGTTCACTGTGGTCTACCATTACCTTTGTTAAAAATCAATAACAAGAATAATAACACTTTAAAATTCTGTTAATTTGTAAAAATAAGTGAATTATTTACATTTAGGAACAAGCAGGATTTCAAGGTATTATTCTGGTTGTTTATCACCCCGTTTGGTAAATGCACTTACATAAAACTGAAAAGTTCACCTTTCGCGAACCAAGTATTATGTATAGCGGATTATACTAATGTTTTCGCTAAACTGGCAACGTTGGTCTGTTCTTATGGCCCATACAAAAATCCTACCCCTAGATAGAACGCTGACCAAGCGGTTCACTTCGTCTGCTCCACGAGCCGCGGCCGCCATGTCTGGCTTCACCACGCCAGAAGCCGCTGTAAGGTACGTTTCCTATGATGCGGCTGACGTTCTGCGTCTGCTGCAATCTACCGCAGAGCGGTAGCAGTGGTTGAATCATGTCAGCATCGCTTTTCAACCAGTCTAGATGCAACCGCAGCGCAAAACAGCACTGTAGGACCATATAAAATATCGTACGTTTGTATTTTACTGTACAAGAACAATCTTTGGCCTAAAAACATTTCTAAAATTTTTCGCAAAGTAAATGCATCAAATAATTGAAAATCCCTATTCAGTACTTCTTTAGAACAAAGGATCATTTTTCTTGTTATTGAGTTGCCTTACAAATACTATTACTTCTTCTTTGTTTAATTCGTCCTATAATTAGTGCAATACAATGTACTTTTATCGTAAAGAACTATAAAATTACTGCACATTTTATGAAAGAAAGCAATACGACTGGCGCACCATAGGAAACCATAGATATAGATAGCAGATAGCGCTGCGACTACTGTGCAACGACTAATAGGGGCGGCGGAACGTTGGCCGCCATTTTTTCACAGATTTTAATTACAAGCGGTTACCCCTAGAGGTCGTTATGGTGAACAAGCATATCTGGTCACTGGATCACAAAAACTGCTCGCCAGGCTTCAGAATGCAGTGACCTTACAAGCGTATCAAATACCAAATTGCAAATAATGCAAGGACCTAAAACTATAAACAACAAGTGAAATTAAAGAAAGAAAAATAAGAAAAAACTTGTTGCTTCGGCCGGGATTCGAACCCGGGATCTATGTACGCAAACATTCTAAACATTGAACTACCGAAGCCATACATAAATTTCCGGAAAGCTTTCATCTATACAGGCTGCGGTGTCTCAATACAAGAACGAGAAATTCTCAGGGTATTAACTCGACCAAGTCATCCAACTGATCTCTTTAATTCTTCTTTCAACCTGTCAAAGGTATGATAACTCAAATTAGACGTAATAAATCAACGTCTGAAAGCATGAGATCATCTTTTCGTGTGTTAAAATTTCTGATCGCAATGGGCGATTGCCAATATAATTATCAAATACCAAATTGCAAATAATGCACCTAAAACTATAAACAACAAGTGAAATTAAAAAAAGAAAAATAAGAAAAAAGTTTTTGCTTCGGCCGGGACTCGAACCCGGGATCTCTTAAGCGTAGTATAAGCCAGCGCCCCTAGAGGTCGCCGTAGAAAATAAGTGGCTACATGTGATCTTTTACCACCAATTTAGTTCAATGCCGCCGCCTTTTAAATCATGCCTGTCCAAATTGGCCTTGCCCAATCTGCGAGAAAATGGCGGATTTCAATGTCTTCCTATTTCCTCCAGTCTGCGCAGGTTTGACAAGCGTTCTATTATTTTTTTAAATTCAATGCAGGAAAGGTGCCTTAACTGTCAGATGCATCCTTAGTTTAAATACGCAAAATACAAAACAAAAATTTATAATTAAAAGAAACCTATATTTCTAAAAGAGAGAGGAGACAACAACAAGATAATATCATTCTAAAAAATTTAACAAACTAAACTTATATAGTACATATTTTACACTTTCAGGCTAGGCCACACAAATTTCTACAACCCAACTATATTAAATGTCAACTTTTCCGAAAGATATATAGTATATAGCTTTTAGGATTAAGGTGAAAATTACAATATGATGTAGAAAATTTAAAAAAATAGGTGCCGGGCCTATCCAATTTACTATACAGGGTGTTTCGTAATATCTGCGCAGGACTTCAGGATGCACAATTTTCGAGATACAGGGTTTAGTTACTTGTTCTAACGTTTAAATAAATATTGTTTAATTAGCATTTTTTTTTAAATTTTACCATTTTATTAACATAAAAGTTGATTTTTCTCAAAAACGGTCGACTTTAGAACTTATGATCAAAGTTCCTTTTTTGTGTAGAAAACATTGGCGGTTTAAATGGGCGTCTCAAAACCGAACTTTTTCCAGTAGCGTAGAAGTCGGGGAGAAAAACACCCTCTACCCCTTCAAAGCCTCTACCAATTATGACTTTTAAACGAATCCGCCCAAAACATAGCTTATTATGAAAAGAAAATGCTTACATGAGCTGTTTCAATCAACGGTTCCGGAGATACTCGCAAAAAACGATTTTTTTTTAATTGAAAGTGGTGCATTTTATAGGGTAAGTTAATACAAACTTTTTTCATATTTTTGGATGAACCATCACATCCTGAAGTCCTACGCATATATTACGAAACACCCTATAAATAGACCACTGACTGCTAAATAAAACTCAATAAAGCATTGTTATAAATATAATATAAAATAATTGTTTTTTTTTTGACGTGACATAAATTATTTAAATAAAAAAACTTATCCATATGATGAAATGATATGACGTCCAGTTTAAAAATAAGAAAAAAAACCTCAAATCTACCCTTAGGAATAATAAATTATTAAAAGACTTCTTTCACCTGATTGTAGAGTCGAGCACTGATATTTCCTGAAAAATTTATGAAAATTAATCCAGCGGTTCACGAGCTATCGTAGTTCGGACCTACAGACAGACAGAGAAAGACATACATCCCCACCAACATATGAATTTAGGTTGCACAAGAGGCCCTCAATACATTTTAAAATATCTAAGGAACACACCGCTTATAGAAAAAAAAATTACAAATTTAACTATTTCGAGTATCTTATAGATCTTTGTGGTCATAAAAAGATCGTTTTTTGGATTATTATCTGTTTTATTGATAGTTGTGAATCCAAAATGCTGCGTAAAGAGTTCGAAGGGGTACTTAGTTTGTCAAAAGCTAAGTACGACAAAAAACCTTGGATAATGCCCACTGACATAAAAGCTCTGCCAGCAAATCCTACTCCCACGTACCCGAAGATACATGAGTATCGCGTGAGTACTGTAGCAGTAGTATGTAGCAGACGGAAGAGGGTGACAGGCGGATCCCTGGCACCTTAAAATTGGGCAAGGGACAAAACCATAACAGAAAATGACGGTTGTAAAAAGAAAATAATGCTAAGGCTAAAGATACCAGACACTTGCCTCGGAAAACTAATTACGACGACATTTGGCAATGAAAAGATAGTGGATACATTCATTTTTGGTCAGGTGTTGAAAAGCACAAACGCTGTGTGTCAATACTGGTAAAAAGCAAAATGAAGAATTCTATCACAGATTTTAAATACAAATCAGAAAGAATACTTACGGTGACTAAAGTTTTTGGATATGATACTATGATAGTAGGCGCTTATGCTCCCATTAATGGCTCCGAAGAATCACTACGGAAAGCTAAATAGTGTATATAGAAAAGTCAAGCGAAATCAGGATATTATACTAGCAAAAGATATGAATGGTAGAGTAAAGAAGCAGGATTATTGCCCAGTGGTAAAAAAATATGCTGAAGAAATCCAAAATGATAACGGAGACAGGTTAGTAGAATTCTCTGCACAAAATAACTTGAAATTAACGAATACGTGGTTCCACCATAAGGACATCCATCGCTACACTTGGGAGAGACTATCAATCCAACAAAAATCCATAATTGACTATGTGATAGTTAAAGTAAAAAGAGGCCCAAATTGTGGCACCGATCATCGTTTATTGATAAACATGTTAGTATACTATTTTAGAACAAAAAGAAACAGCATTAATACTATACAGTTGAGCATAACAGATTTATACCAAAGAATGCTAGCACTTGAACTAAACAAAACAGAGCCTAGCTACTTTACAGAAGAAGAATACAGTTTCATTAAAGTAGCAATGCATAAAACAGCAGCAGAAACTCTCAAAGAACGCAGGCATAAATTATTTAAACAAGAACTACGATGGATACCAGAAGACGAGAAAATTTTGATACAAGAAAAGAACTTTACAAGGCTTTACAAGAAACTCTTAACACAAAGAACTGAAAAAACTAATCGCGCCTATAAGAGTTGCGTAGAGAAATTAAGAAAGACAAAAATTCTTTTTGGGACCAGAAATGCAACAATATGAATACATATGTAGGAGGGGCCCAGTCAACAGAAGTGTGGCAAACTATAAGATCTCTAAAAACCAATAATAAAGAAATGGGAATATCGCTAATAAGTTTAGAGACATGGAAGAACTACTACGAATCCTTATTAGTAGAGCACCGCGAACAATTTCAAGTTGAAGATTGGACGTATAAAAGAGATGAAATACGGTAAATCTGCGGGAAATTAAGACCGAAGAATTTATAAAATATGGTGGTAAAACCTTAAACTACAGACTTCGAAATTTGTTAAATCTGTGCCTATCGCAATAGAATATTCTCAATGAGTGAAAGATATCCCACATTACCTCTTTATTTAAAAAAAAGTGATAGGAAAAAACCAGATTGCTATAGAGGCTTAAGTGTGACAAGCGCTTTGAGTAGGTTATGGGGTAGACAGCTTTAAGAGACTTAGAAAGGTGGTGGGTCCTTTGTGGACCACTTATTTGTGATACAGCAGCTAATTAACAAATAAAGAAAAAAAAAACACGAACTACACATGACCTTTATCGACCTAAAGAAAGCGTATGACAACGTACCTAGAAACAAGTTAATGGAAGCTTTAAAAAACCTCGGTGTCAGCAACTATTTACTAAACTGCATAAAGGAAATGTATTCAGATAATATATCATATATTAAACAGAAAGGATATTTGTCAGAGTCAATTCCAACAACAAAAGGGCTTAGGCAGGGGTGCAGTTTATCCCCTATATTATTTAATTTGTATGTACAAGTTGCTTTACGAAGATGGAAGCAATCATGCGAAGGTATGGGCATACCTATAGACAATTACTTTTTATTTCCGCTTAATTTTGCAGATGATCAAGTTGTATTCGCTGGTGATTTGTTTGATATGGAATTGATGTTAAGGAGACTCTACAGGCAATATAAAGAATGGGGACTAGAAGTAATCCTTGAGAAGACAGAATCCATGGTAGTAAACTATGATGCACTGTTTGAAATTCTAATCCATGACCATCCTCAAATAAAACAAGTAAATAAGTTTAAATACCTAGGAGCCACCATACATAAAGACGGAGCAGGTAGTACAGAAATAGACTAACGAGTTCAAAAAGCTAGATTTGTATTACGTGCTCTCCATGGAATTTGGTGAGACAATAATATATCCAAGAAAAATTAAAAAAAGAATAGTGTGAAGTCTGGACTCTTAAAGAATTGTGTATTACATCGTTTATATGGTGGTCAAATAAACCTTAAAAATATTTAACCCATATACCTAGGAGGACAATATACAGTACCGGCCAAAAGTAGAGTTTTTGAAAATTTTCGATAAAAAATTATTTAGAGCATTTTTATTACGTTTACAAAAAAAAAAGATTTTTCTGTATAATTTTACGCAAACATGGAAAGTACCCATTAAAAGGTTATATATGTGCTGAAAAATTCAACAAAGACTGCCTACATATAAATTTTTAGAATTAGCAAAAATAATCAATAATGGCAAAAATCTTGCTATTTTTGGCATTTTTAGCACTTTAATAATTGTGAAATTATTAGGACATCTAACTTTTACGCCTCTAAATGATACTTGCAATTTTTACCAAAAATTACACAGAAAAAAACTAATTTTTTGGCTTTTTGCAAAAGGGCACCAGGCGTTTGTATCGAATGTGGTGGTATATCTACTTTTGGCCGGTATTGTAGGTTCACAAAGTAACATTTTATTTTAATATCTACTTTTGGCCGGCACTATAAATGCCCAAAGTAACATTTTATTTTATTTTAGTTATCTGCACCCAGTGCATCGGCCGTCTTTGCGCAAGCGCGAGAGATGTAACAACCAATCACGTTGCGACACACATGTCTGACACATGCGCAGTTATGAAAAATGGCAAATTTTTAGAGAGAAATATTTCAAACTTAGTATTAGAGGTTGGAAAAAGAATAAATATTTTAACACACTAGGTCTGGTAAATGCAAAGCCTTAATTATAAATTAAGTTCAAACTATTTCATTAATAACATTATTAATTTAAACAAACTTTAGACTTTTACAGTTCTGATTTTAATTTTTAGAGAAAAAAGTGAGTTTTTTTCAAGAATATATGTTAAAGAAGCCAGTAGAGATCTTCCTTAGTTTTTGAAGGTAGGAATAAATCCTAACCTTTCAAAAAATGTAAAAACAAAACAAAATTCTTTCAGTAAACAACCTAAAATGCTTAAAAATGTTGGTCCTTAAAAATTAATATAATACAGGCCTTTAAAGATTTAAAAATAACAAAAAATTACCTGTGTCGGTATAACATGGTCAGCGGTATGGCATTTTTTGTCACAGTTCGTGGGATGTTTCACCTCTAGGTCAGGTCATTTTTCTGATGACAAACTGGAAGGACACCACGCCGTTGTGGGAATAGGTTGCCAGCAAACTTAAATGAAAAACACAAAATTAGAAAATTATTGCTCCTTAATAAAAAGGTTTAGAAAACTATTTTTTAAATAAAATATCCTTGTCAATATCTTCGAAATCGCGCTAGAACAAAACCGCGCAGAAACAAAATCGCGTAAGGCCCGTAAGGCCGGTTTTGTCCTTTAGGGCTGTTTTGGTCCGCTTGGTTCGGTTCAACGCGATTTTAAAATGGTGGTCGAAAAATCATAAAAATAAGAAATTTGACATTACAATGATTATACTCGCTTCTATATAGGGTTTTAATAAAGTATGTCGCCAAACTTCAGAGGAAGACTTTTTGGGTGATTTTAAGAAAAAAACTTTATCAATTTTTTGTTTGTTTTTTCTTTATAGCTCGTGCAGTTTTTGAGATGTTTGATTTAAATTTGGAACGTGTATTTAGCTACAAGGCATACATGATTAGGCATGTCAACCATCGGGAAAAAACTTCAGAGTGCTACTTTTTAGGGGTCATGCGCCCTTCTTTCCCCTAAAACTTTTTTGCAGTAAGCCAATGGCAGATTAAAAAATATAAAATGGATTCTTAGTTTTATTCAGAAACTTTTTGATCTCTTACAATCTTTTGTATCTCTAACCGTTTTCGAGAAAAAAATACAAAAAATTAAAATTTGTACCCTGCTAAATGACACTAAAATTTAAAATAGTCACTACATTACATAATTTTAATTTTATGCGAATTTTATGTAATTTCTGAATAGCAATCAAAGATACAAATTATCTTTTTTTGTATTTTTCTCAAAAACGGTTAAATACTAAAAATTGCAGATGAAAAACTTTTTGAATAAATCAAGGAATTTATTTGATATTTTTGAAGTTACCAGTGACTTACTGCAAAAAAGTTCTGGGGTTGAAAAGGGGGCATGACCGCGGAAAAAATATCACCTTGAAGTTTTTTCCTAATATTTTGCATGCTCAATGATGTCTGCCATGTAGCTAAATACACGTTCCAGATTTGAGCTAAACATCTCAAATACTGCACGACTTATAAAGAAAAAACTTTATACAAAGTTTTTTTCTTAAAATTACTCAAAGAGTAATTCTCTAATTTGGCGACATACTTTATTAACACCCTGTATAATTCGATATTGAGAATTTATTGGCTACGGAACGAAATAGCGATGTGCAAAATAGCGAGGTACGAAATGGCGAGTAATGACATGTATTTTGATAGTCGCTATTTTGTTACAATCGCTATTTTGTTACACCGTTATTTTGTTACAACGCTACTTTGATAGTAGCTCTTTCATTACATCGGCATTTTGATTGTCGCTATTTCGATACAGCTATTTTAATACCCGCTATTTTGTACATTGCTATTTCGTTTTAGAGCTTTATGGCCCTTGAAAATAACTCAGTAAAAATGACATATCGCGAAAATGGTATTCTAGTCAAGGCTACTAATGTACTATTGGAGCGAAGATAACCAATTACTCACCAGTTTTGAAAAAGTATGCATCTTTTAAAAAGGTCATCTTCGGGCATCTCGTTTAAACAATAGTCCGTCCTTATTAGCCTCTTTTCTGGTTTTGTGACATCGATAATACTGACCTAATTTAAAAACACACACATTAGATTACATTATTACGGATGGCTAATAGATTTACCTTAGAAACAATGATTAACAAAACATCGAATTTCTTATGTAACTATATTCAATTCAAAACTTAATAACTTCTAAACTATTGAATATAGGTAAACACTATGTTTTAACAAATTTTGCTTAGAATTAAAGGAAGAATTGAAATGTCAAATTTTATACAGGATGCTCCCTTTAAAATCATACTATTTTGCTTTGCCAGTGCCTTACGCCAAACCTTGTTTAATTAAATATAACACCCTGTATATCATTTCATTGTTAAATTGCACTTTTCTTCCCAATTTTAAAAATATATCACCTGCCTATGTTGCGGTTAACAGTTTTTGAGATATTGCATTTCCAAATTTTTATTTCTTTTTACTTTACCATTATCGCAGCTACTAATGGTAGAAAAATACTCTGCCAATATATGGGCCCCTAAGCTCACACTAAGTACTATTGTTTTAGTATACGTGTGAGCTAATATAACTAAAAACTAAAATATATTTTTATTCAACTCCAGACTAAATTACCTTTTGTTTGATATCACACAAGCCATGTTTTGAATTAAACTCAAATTTTTGAAATCTACCCCCACCCGTAAAAAAAACAAAAACTATAATGTATTTTGTTAAACTCCGGACTTAATTACCTTTCGTTTGATATCACACGCCATATTTTCACTTAAACTCAAATTTTTGAAATATACCCCCACCCTTTTTTTAAAATAAATTAAAATGTATTTTGTTTAACTCCAGACTCAATTACCTTTCGTTTGACATCACACACGCCATATTTTCACATAAACTCTAATTTTTGAAATCTACCCCCACCCTTTTATTTGGTTTGTGTTCGGTAGATTTTGTTCATTTTTAAATGGGACCATCTCGACCCAAGACCCAGTCTAGGTACCATATTTCATTAAAATACGCCAGGCGGTTTTTGAGTTATGCGCGACAGACAGACAGACAGACAGACAGACAGACAGACAGACAGACAGAGAGACAGACAGACAGACAGACAGACAGACAGACAGACAGACAGACAGACAGACAGACAGACAGACAGACAGACAGACAGACAGACAGACAGACAGACAGACAGACAGACAGACAGACAGACAGACAGACAGACAGACAGACAGACAGACAGACAGACAGACAGACAGACAGACAGACAGACAGACAGACAGACAGACAGACAGACAGACAGACAGACAGACAGACAGACAGACAGACAGACAGACAGACGGCGGAACAAAAAGTTTCAAAATTTCAAAATCATCTGAAACGCAAAGAAATTTGAAGAAATTTTGAAATCGGAGCAACTTTTTTTTTCTCGAAAAAATTAGGATCACCATAGCTCACACTACTATAGTATAGTAGATGTGTGAGCTAAAAATTAAATACGAAAGTTGTTAAATCTTTTCAAAAATTTATGAACAATATTTGAAAAAAGGTCATACTCACATCTGGTCTTTATTTTTAAAAAGTAGAATTGTGACATAAAAGATATTTGACCCTTTTTCTAACATTGTTTATAAATTTATAAAAAACCTAACAACGTTCTTATTTATTTTTTTTAAAGAAAATTCACACAAAAAAACATGCAATGTGTCAAAAACAGAAAACTAGGCATGTGGAATATTTTTAAAATTAGGAAAAAAATACAATTTAGCAATGAAATAATATACAGGGTATTCAATTTAATATAAAAAAGTGATTTTTTGATAAACTATAAAACTTTTACCATTTAAATTTAATAATAAAAGCACTAACCAGGGGTTCAAAATATAGTGAACCACCCTGTACATACATATCAACCATAGAAATTTTAGGATGTAAAAAAAACATTTTAACAAAGTAATTTCTTATTGTACATAAAATTTTCATGCCCGTAAAATAAAAATCAAAAGTAATTCCCAGAATAATACAAATCATTTCCTGATGGACAATTATAGGCAATAAATATAAATAAATACCTCATAAACAAAGTTTTTGACATCATTTTGAGCTCCAATGGCCTCGGCTGCCCACATGCAATGGTCGTATTCCTTTTTAACGCTCAACCTAAAAAACAATCAGAATTTTTTTTTATAAGCGAATTTATTTTATTGTAAAATTTTTATTATTTTTATTTCTATGGTTTTCAACAGTAGACGGACAATTCCAAAGAGAATGTTGAAGCCGTTTAGTTTCTTATTCTCTGAGTTAAGTGTTCACTAATTTTTTTCTATAGCTTTAGTTTTTATCACAATAGGCAGATATTAAGCTTTTTGTTTTGCGATCTAGGCAATTTTAATTGTCAACTATCCTATTGGCAAGAATATTTCTTCAAAGTAGTTTGTTGCATTTTTCTTCAAATAGTTTTTGGTTATGTCCTCTTAAATTTGTGTTGTGACTGAAGTGAAAAGTATCTCTTAAACTGCAAGAATAGTACTTATTTATTATTTTAAAAGTTTCAATCAAGTCTCCTCTAGTTCCTGTGTCTTAATGTTGTCAGGTTCAACTGTTTTAGCCGTTCTTCGTAGGATAGATTCTTGAGGTATTTTGGTTTGGTCTTTGAACTCCCACAATCTGTTCTATGTCCTTGACGTAAGATGAATTTCAAATGGACTGTGCATACTCAAGCTTTGGTTTCACAAATGATTTATGTAATTTCAAGATCAACTGTTATGAAAGATTTTTGAAGGCTTTTTGAATCAGGTAGATCATTTAGTTGGCTTTTTTGGTCATCTGTATGACATGCGTTTCCCACTTCAGGTCGGTAGTGATTTCCAAATCTCTTAGTTTAGTTACTGGTGTAATTTATGTCTGTTCGAAAAAGTAGCTTAGTTTTAGGTTGTTCTGACCGATATGTAACACAGTATACTAATCATTCAAGGGTATTTTCCACTTCTGCGTCCATTGTTTGAGGCTATTAAGGTCTTGTTGGAGGGCAACATGTTGTAGAAGTGCGTTAGCATACGCATGTCCATCATTAGTGAATGATGCATTTTGGGTATCGAGTCCTTGGTAGAGATCACTTAAGTAAACAATAAAGAGCAAAGGACCTAGGACTGACCCTTGAGGGACACAACTATTAAGAGATTGGTGAATGTAGATCTGTTTGGGAGAAAACAATGTTGTTGTTCAGGTATAATTTTGTTGCCTATAAAAAATTCAGTAAGTTGTTTTGCCAGTATTTTCTCCATACATTTACATAAGGCACTTGTAAGACTTATGTAGGGCAATTTCCTGTTTTTAAGAAATTATTATGGTTTTTAAACAAAGGTATTTGAGGAAATGTCGAAAAAAAATATCGAACCGTAATTTGGTCGAATATAAAACAATCGAAATTAGAAGAGCCGAAAATAATTTCAACGAAACGTAGTTTTGTCGATCCGTAAATATTTGAAAATAATATAGTCGAAACGCAAAAGCGTCGAAATGGAGATATATCGAAATATCGAAACGCAAAAAAGGCGAAGCGTAAAAAAGTAGAATCGTAAAATCGTCGATTCACAGCTTCAAACAACGCGCCACGTTGCCAATTGTACGTAGATCTTGAAGGTATAAATTTAAACTAATTATCATCCTCCTAACAAAATGAGGTGATCCTACATTTCCTAAAGCTCAAAAGATTCTTGAATATATGTATGTGTAAACACCTCAAAAGGGTTAGATACTTACTAACCAAAACGTCGTGTTTAAGATGAATAAAGAGAAACTTTGATTTTACTCAATCATTCTACGAGATTCAAACAAAGTGTCATTGCCAGTTCCATGAATTTGGCTAAGAAATTTTGTTAGATATGGCGACATATTTTCGACTCTTTTACGGTTGGGCCATTCTGCGATTCGACTCAACTACGTTTCTATGCTTTTGCGTTTCGACATTTTTAAGCATCGGCGAAATTACGCTTCGTCTAAATTATTTTCTGCGTTCGTTTCGTTTAATCTATTTTCATCTATTTTATTTTCGACAAAATTACGGTTCTACTCTTTTTTCGATTATTCTACGTTTCGACAAAACTTTTTTCGATCTTCTTGTGGGTCGCTGTAGAAGCAGAACGTTGTAGTAAACCACGGCAAAAAGATTTAAAAAAACTGTCATTTTGTTGGGACACCTTATCAATAACATATTTTTAATACAACTTCTCAAATCAGTTGAAAATATTATTTAAATAAAATAATTTATTGTACGCTATAGGTTTCGAAACGTGTTAGCGTTTGCATTTCGAGCAAATTGGAAAATAAAACAAATTGTTTAATGTATTACATTTTAAATATTGACATTAATGTTTTTTAATGAAAAATTTTAACTTACAAATATACATTGTATTGTTTATTGTATGCAAATAGTGCTAACCATTTTGATTGAACAGTTTTATTTTAGCTTGACTCCGTAGGCTGGTGACTTAAAGCTTTTGTAAATACTTCCCAATAAGCTAGAGAAATTTGGTAGGTAAATATCGTTTCAACAAAAATTTAATTAATTTTTTGATTACAAAGAAATTTAAAATGGTGGATATAAAAATATTATTTACAAACCGATTTGTCTCAAATTTAGAACTTTGTGGTGTTTAAAGTCACTCAAAATAATTTTTAGCCATCAAGTTTAAAGACTTGTTAGAATTATTTGGCTTAAAAACTCCGCTGATTGACGCTAGCGTCTGATGGTGGGTAATCAGCGTTGCTCTGGCCTGAAAGACAGAAGAGCTGTCGTAGGTCAAGGATGATTTATTTTTCTTTGCAATAGATCTTTTCATCGATCGATATATATATATATATATATATATATATATATATATATATATATATATATATATATAGCTAGAATCTCTCGTATCTCGGTAGATAGCGCTTTATTAAATTTTATTAAACAACTTTTTAACCCTATAAATTGCGTAATAGCCAAAATTATATTTTTTTCACGTAGCATCAATATGAACATCCCATCTTAAAAATTTATCAAGGTTAACACCCAGTAATTTTATAGATTCACTTGGATTCACTACATTTAAGTGGATCTAGGTCTACACTAGCTCTATTTATTGAACATATAAACTGCAGGCAATCAGTTTTATCAAGATAATAATTTTTTCTTCAAATTCTTTTATCGGTATTTTTAGTTATCTAGACAACTCTCGTGTCGTAGTAGATTATTGACATAGTAAAAAACAGTAGTGGTCCCAGGACGGAACCCTGAGAGACTCCTAAACTGATTTACACTCTGAAGATAGGTTACCTATTTTATCAATAAACTTTTTGTGCTCTAAAATGGATTTTAGGATTCGCAGTGTCTTTAAAGCCCTAAATTTTAAGATTTTCTAGTAAAAAATTAGTATTAAGAGTATCAAAGGTTTTGTAAAAGTCCTGCGACATATTTCCCGTGTGGTCCACTGTTTATTAAACATTCTAGACATGCCTTTTATAAAATATATAAATCAAATAAACCGTTTGTCATAAAATGTCATAAAATCTCAAATAATTTTATGCGAACTTAAGTTCTGTCTTAAAATGGAAAAAACGATTGCTGCGGCAAGAGAGGGTAGATGCAATCGATTGGTTTAGATACAATCAGTGTGATTACAAAGCAACACAAACGATTCAGTTGAAGATACATTTGCTGTAGCACCAAAGTGCCGACGAAATGAATTAATGTAAATGCAACTAGTGTAATAATTACAATACGAAACATAAGTTCCATTTTCAAAGCGCAGGCGCTACATCATAAAGGAGCAGCCAATGAGTTTAAATGCAACCAGTCTGATTCCAAAGCAATGCAAATGATTCAGTTAAAAATACATTTCTTACAGAATCAAAGTGTAAACGGCATCGATTGGTGTAAATAAAACTAGTGTAATTCGCAGACCAAACACAATTTCCATTTTAAAAGCGCAGGCGCCCAGACCCCCGTGAGGTTAAGCTTACAAGCTATACCCACGGCAAAATATGACAAAAACAAAAACTTTCTACCAGATTAGCCACGAAACCTTGTTTGATTTTTAAATTCACGGGTACTAAAATTCACGTTTGATATGATTTTGTATACTGAATCATTTGTATTGCTTTGTAATCACACTGTTTGCATTTAATTCAACTGTTTGCTAATGTATGGCGTAAAATCATTAACATATGAACGGTGATCATTGCCTTAAACAAATTGTCTGCTCATTTATGACTTATGAAGTGTGCTCTGAAATGGAACGTATGTTTAGTTTTATAATAACAATGGATGCATTTAAACCACTTTGGTATGGTGATGCAGCAAAAGTATGTTCAACACAATTGCTTTGTAATCACACTGGTGGCATTTAAACTAATTGGCTTCTCCTTTATGGTATAGCGCCTGCGCTTTTAAAATGGAAATTGTGTTTGGTCTGCTAATTACACTAGTTGTATTTACACCAATCGATGCCGTTTACACTTTGATGCTGTCAGAAATGTATTTTTAACTGATCATTTGCATTGCTTTGTATGTTTAGTTTTATAATTTATAATAACACTGGTTGCATTTAAACCACTTTGGTATGGTGATGCAGCAAATGTTCAACACAATTGCTTTGTAATCACACTGTTTGCATTTAAACTAATTGGCTGCTCCTTTATGATGTAGCACCTGCGCTTTGAAAATGGAACTTATGTTTCGTATTGTAATTATAACACTAGTTGCATTTATATCAATCGATTTCGTCTGCACTTTGGTGCTACAGCAAATGTATCTTCAACTGAATCGTTTGCATTGCTTTGAAATCACATTGGTTGCATTTAAACTAATTGGCTGCTCTTTTATGATGTAGCGCCTGCGCTTTGAAAATCGAAATTATGTTTGGTCTTCTAATTACACTAGTTGAATTTACATCAATCGATTTCGTCTGCGCATTGGTGCTGCAGCAAATGTATTTTCATTTGAATCATTTGCATTGCTTTGGAGTCACACTGGTTTCATTTAAACTAATTGGCTGCTCCTTTATGATGTAGCGCCAACGCTTTGAAAATGGAACTTATGTTTCGTCTTGTAATTATTACACTAGTTGCATTTACATCAATCGATTTCGCCTGCACTTTGGTGCTACAGCAAATGTATCTTCAACTGAATCGTTTGCATTGCTTTGAAATCACATTGGTTGCATTTAAACTAATTGGCTGCTCCTTTATGATGTAGCGCCTGCGCTTTGAAAATCGAAATTATGTTTGGTCTCCTAATTACACTAGTTGAATTTACATCAATCGATTTCGTCTGCGCATTGGTGCCGCAGTAATCACACTGATTGCATCTAAACCAATCGATTGCATCTACCCTCTCATGCCGCAGCAATCGTTTTTTCCATTTTAAGACAGAACTTAAGTTCGCA
The DNA here is from genome assembly GCA_963576565.1 of Aspidapion aeneum. Lineage (NCBI taxonomy): Eukaryota > Metazoa > Arthropoda > Insecta > Coleoptera > Brentidae > Aspidapion > Aspidapion aeneum. The sequence goes on from OY755038.1 coordinate 205,837,726, forward strand.
TAAAATTATTTGAGATTTTATGACATTTTATGACAAACGGTTCATTTGATTTATATATTTTATAAAAGGCATGTCTAGAATGTTTAATAAACAGTGGACCACACGGGAAATATGTCGCAGGACTTTTACAAAACCTTTGATACTCTTAATACTAATTTTTTATCAGACTTAAGGTCGCATAAAATTATTTGAGATTTTATGACATTTTATGACAAACGGTTCATTTGATTTATATATTTTATAAAAGGCATGTCTAGAATGTTCAGCAAAAAGTGGATCACACGGGAAATATCTCGCAGGACTTTTCCAAAAACTTTGGTACTCTTAATACTAATTTTTTACTAGAAAAGCTTAAAATTTAGGGCTTTAAAGGTACTGGGAATCCTAAAATCCATTTTAGAGCACAAAAAGTTTATTGATAAAATAGGTAACGTATCTTCAGAGTGTAAATCGGTTTAGGAGTCTCTCAGGGTTCCGTCCTGGGACCACTACTGTCTTTACTATGTCAATAATCTACTACACCTGTCAAAAAAGTATGCAATACTATTTGCCGACGACACGAGAGTGGTCTAGATAACTAAAAATACCGATAAAAGAATTTAAAGAATTAATTATTATCTTGATAAAACTGATTGCCTGCAGTTTAACAAATAGAGCTAGTGTAGACCTAGATCCACTAAAATGTAGTGAATCCAAGTGAATTTATAAAATTACTGGGTGATAAATTTTTAAGATATTCATGTTGATGCTACGTGAAAAAAATATAATTTTGGCTATTACGTAATTTATAGGGTTAAAAAGTTGTTTAATAAAAAAATATTACTCATGTATTATTCCTTAATATTTACACATCTAATAATATTATTATGAGGGGAAATAGTGCGTACTTCAAAGAGCGTTTATATCACAAAAAAAAATTATGTTAAGGCTAATAACTGATAATTTACAATTTGGAGATAGTTGCAACCCATTGACTTCTATATTGAGTTGTATAACGCCCTTTTAGGGCGTTATACAACTCAATTGCAACCCAATATTTACTGCACACAAAAAGAAATTCAAGTATTTATTATTTAATTAGTTCTGATATCCACAACTATTCCACCAGATCCGATTATCTTTAGATAAAAATTGACAGTGCATTATGGGCAAAAAATTACTTAATAATGTTTCTAAAAAAAATAAAGATTTTATCTGATAAAAAAGTTTTTACAAAAAAATTCTTTTTATGTAAATAAAATCTTAGACTACACATTTTAAGTTGTGTTACCTAATGTTTACCTATTTATTTGTATTTTTTTTAAATTTAGCACTTCTGCTCGAGAAGAGCAAACATATGCTCATCTCGGCTACTGCTAAGTGCCCCTGACAATGTACATATCTGTTGTAAAATGGTTTTGGTACAATAAAGTATTTCTATTTCTGTATTTGCAGCATTGCTGCAGCACAGAGCTCCCGGATCTAATAAACAAACGAAGCTATAATTTCAGCAAATAATGACAACTTTCTAAACGAGTATTTTAATTGAGAACATAAAACTGCTAAATTTGCCAATTTGGGGTGGCGAAACAGCGTTGCATTCCTGGAATTATCCATGCGAATTGGCTCATTTATTTTCCGCCAATTATTGAAATGCCTATGATTTGCGGCTAATTTCGTTAATAATTTATTTGCTTATTCGATTAATTAAGCCATGCTCTATATCTCTATCTACCTATAGGCTAAAGTCAGAAAAGTAAAGAAATTAAAATTGCAAAAGTATTCAGCGATTTTATACAATATGTCTACGAATTGAGCGTGGGTAATGTATAAATGAAGCTTCTGCTTGATCTCAAACTCAGATTTTAAGAAAATAAGCCAAATCAATCATACATGGATAAAATATCGAACGGTTTTTATAAAGCTCACGATACTGCGATGCTGTACAAGTGTTGAATGCATACTACTTTTAAAATACTTTTTTTTTAAATAAGGTTTTTTAAATTAGCTCTCTTGTTCTCCTTGTGGCTGGTCAAAATCGGTGTTAATCTAACCTTGGTCAATTCATCCCAAACGTATTACTGATCTAAGCTATAGTCTGTAAATTAAGACGGAATATAAAGTATAGTAACATCATTTAGTAATTTTGACTTATGCGCCATTTAACTCTATATCGTTACAAAAGATTTTCACTTGATGTAAATAAATAAAAGTTTACTTTCAAGTTATGTGGTATGATTATTATTTTGGAAAACAAATAAATGTCTTTGAAAAAAAGTACCACAAAGGAATAATATAAAATAAAAAAAATGTGTACTCTAAATAGCAAAATACCAATGTAAGTCCAATTGAATTTTCCGTTGTAAACGATTTTTTCCGTGAATCGATTAAGTCTAAACAATTATTGAATCGATCATTTACGTCGAATACCCTATGCCTTACGCATCCAAACCAATTTCTGTGTTCTTTGGTTTTCGAAAGTCAAATTCTGTTGAAATCAAAATGGCTGTAACTACATTTTACACAAAACTGAGATAATCCTCTTTAAAGTGAGAATTCTGTAGTTGCGATTAAATGTAACGCTGTCATTTTGACAATTACAATAAATCTATATGGTTTTTGAGTTTTGACGAAATAAATTTGACGGTACCAATATCTAGAAATTCTACAAAATTACGTTGAGCAAATTTTCGAAAATTTGCCACTTCAAGATGTAGCAAACATGTGGTTCCAGAATCAGCAATCGGAAATCGAGGTACAGTTGCCTGGCCTGCACGTTACGCCTCTTGATTTTTGTATTTGGGGATACTTAAAGGATAAACTTTATTCTACTACTCATAATACGATAGAAGAACTTAAGGCAGCCGTTGTTCAAGCCATAGAAGAAATTCATGAACAAATGGTTAAAGATGTCTCTAATTCATCGATGCAAGATTTGCATGAATAACAACGGTGGAATTTTCGAACATTTGCTTATTTAATTCAATGCTTTGTTATCAGTTTTTAGTTTTATTCAGAAATAAAAGATAGATTTTAAGAAATTGTATTATTTCTTAGATAGAGAAAAATTTAAAAATAAGGGCCTTAAAGATTTGCATATAAATCAAATAAATGGAAAAGTGTTGAAAGGTAGTTACGTAGGTATGGCAACAAACACAACTACGGCATTTTTTTCACAGCCAACTAAGTGAAAAACTATTTTTTTAATAAATTCACATTTTCCGTCATCCAAATATAAGCTTATTATACACGGTTGAAAAGCTCCTTTTATGCTCTATTTATTGAAGTATAAATTCAATATGGTGGTCTTAAGAAATACCAAACTTAGCTATGGTTTCAAAAAAACTAGAAGGCCTAGAAAAAATTTGTTAACGTCATTCGATTGGCCGTAGTTGCTTATACAAAATTACCAAATTTCATTAAATTTGTTTGCAAGATGGCGGCGATATTTCAATTTTTCAAAAAACACAATTTTTAGTTTTTACTCGATATTTTAGTAACCCCTGTAGATATCTTTAATATTGATACAGCACCTGACTGTGCTTAGAATAGCACAACTTTCTTCTCATTTAAGCAAACTCACATCTCTTACCGTTTATATATACAAATCTTGTTTGAACTAGTGTGAAGCACATTTTTTTTTACAGACCACTAAATAAATTTTTTCCTTCAGCGTCCTTGATGCCCTCGCAAGCTCGTGCATCAACAGTCAGCCTCGGGCAAAAATGTTATTTTTCAAGCCCTTGGTACAAAAATACCTATTTTATTACGAGCTGTACCTATACTTGTTCCCTGGCATATATTTTTTATGTAATATACGATGCATAACTAATATTCATTATTAATTATCAATTATTATCATCTCCCAAATGGATAATGTTTGCTAAACGATAAATATGTGATTAAAAATGGTAATATATGTATGCATTTGGGCCGTTTGAAGTTAAATGCAAATCGCCCACACACAACTAGCTGCATTTTTAATAGCCATCTGCATTGGGATGGCTTATAGTCAATGATCTTTATATATATATATATATATATATATATATATATATATATATATTGCATATATAACAGGATAGGCCTTTACATATATGCAAAGTGAGGAAAAAATATTGATATTTACCTTTCCTTGTTTACTTTTACCGTTGTACTCTCCATCAAACAACGCTTTTACTCTTCGATAATATTCTGGGGTTTTGAAAGTTCGCGGACGTTTGAGTTTTAATATATAACTGGATTTTTACTGAAATTAAGTACTAATAAAGTTTTTTAAATAATCAAAGCTACTTACTTCAAAAAGGAAACCGGCTTTTCACTCCTATAAAACTCGTTTTTACAAGCAACACATCCTGTTCCCATTTTTTATTTTTGTTCAACAAAAACAATTTCAAAAATATACTGACAACATTGACAAACACTTTAATGACAAATCACAAATGACAATCTCTTTTAAAGCTGCGTTCGGAAATTGCATCTCAGACCAGGGCTATCAAAATGGACGGGCCACGATCCTCCACTTTGTTGACGTCACATCCGGGGCTGATTTTTTTTTTGATGGTCACGTTACGACACAGCTGATTGTCTTTAAAATTTTGAAGTTGAAATGACGGTTCATGGATATTTGATTATTTGTTAAATAAAGCCGTTTTTGAGATTGTTTTTACTTTATTCTGGCAGAACAATTTTTTTTAAATGTATAGTAAGCCCTAATTTTTCATAGCCGCTTCATTAGCTCACACAAAAATTAAGTTTAAAGCAGAAGCGAATGTGACAATCACAGATGACAAAGTCAAATACATGTCAAATATAACAGTTGGCATGTGGTACATGGCGGGTAATTTGATTCAAAATAAGGAATGCTAAATCTTGAAGATTTTAACCTTTTAATCATGTTGCTTCCTTACAAACCTTTGGTGGAATATCGGGATGGTGTCTGAGAATATTTCACTGAAATTTTGCGGAAATCTGTAGTGCCATTTTGAAAATATCATAAAAAAACGTCTGACCTCCCATAAGACCCAATGTAAAATTCAGCCCCGGGAGAACAGCTGATTTTTTCAGGGTCGTGGCCTCTATTTTTGTGTTGGCCTTGCTCAGACGTGACGGATTTTTGGTCACGTGATTACAGATTAGTTTGAACCAAGGCCAACACAAAAATAGAGGCCACGACCCTGAAAAAATCAGCTGTTCTCCCGGGGCTGAATTTTACATTGGGTCTTATGGGAGGTCAGACGTTTTTTTTATGATATTTTCAAAATGGCACTACAGATTTTCGCAAAATTTCAGTGAAATATTCTCAGACACCATCCCGATATTCCACCAAAGGTTTGTAAGGAAGCAACATGATTAAAAGGTTAAAATCTTCAAGATCTAGCATTTCTTATTTTGAATTCAAATTACCCGCCATGTACCACATGCCAACTGTTATATTTGACATGTATTTGACTTTGTCATCTGTGATTGTCACATTTGCTTCTGCTTTAAACTGAATTATTGTGTGAGCTAATGAAGGGGCTATGAAAAATTAAGGATTACTATACATTTAAAAAAAATTGTTCTGCAAGAATAAAGTAAAAACAATCTCAAAAACGGCGTTATTTTAAAAAAAAAATAATATTCATGAACCGTCATTCTAACTTCAATATTTTAAAGACAATCAGCTGTGTCGTAACGTGACCATCAAAAAAAATCAGCCCCGGATGTGACGTCAACAAAGTGGAGGATCGTGGCCCGTCCGTTTTGATAGCCCTGTTTGAACAAATTGGAATTAACGAACGATCCAGTTTTTATAAAACGAGTCGTTAAATACCGAGATGAATTCCATCAAAGGAGCATGCGCCAAAATTAACGTCAAAATGTCTAATTTAAATTATTGGCGCGAATACCGGGATTGGCACGAGATCGAAGAGCTTAACGTATAATAAAAAATTCAAGGTATATAATAATGGTCAATTCTAATTTTCAGGTATGATTTTATGTAGGTATCGGGTGGTTTTTTATAACCTGAGCACTCAGCAACTTTATCATTGAAAATAAAGGGCTATAATAAATTGTAGATTTTTTTGGTTAATTATGACAACTTTAAAAGCCAACATAATTTTTTTCTATCCGTCACCATGTACAGGGTGTCCCAAATTCAATGTTTTTGAGAGGTTTCGGGTATTTCTAGAGGGGCTAAAAAAATCTGATCCCCCTTTGCGACACTCAAATTTCAAAAGAAGCTTAAAGGTGAAAATCGCATTTTGATATAGCAAGCCGTTTTTAAACTACGGGGTGTTTCTAAAAAGTCTGCATTTTGGGAAGGGGTCTATAACTTGTTTATTTATTAATATTTTTTATTTCTGTGAAAACATTCCTAAGGCACTTTTTTAAGAGGAATTAAACTGTTAAATTAAATTTCATTTGTCACGTTTAGTTTTTGAGATATCACATAAAATTATTTTTTTTTATTTTTACCACATATTTTAGTTTGCTTAATGGGTTTAAAATATTTTAATATTATAAAATTATAAAAATAAAAAAATAATAAAGAGGTGATTAAAAAATAAAAATAAAGAAAACAATAAAAAAAAATAAAAAATTAAAATATTGACTGTGATACATCATTTTAAAGGAAATTTTAAGCTGATTTTAAAAATCGAATAAAAAGAGAGTTATTCTGTAAGAAAAATAACAACTTTATGCAATATTTTAAAAACCAAAACAGATAAATAAAAACCGTTTAAGTTGTCAATTCTTCAAGAAAAAATCTATAAGAAAGCTATTTACACAAAAGCAAAATGCAGACAAAAACACTCCGTAGCTTAAAAACGGCTTGCTATATCTAAATGTGGTTTTCACCTTTAGGCTTCTCTTAAAATTTAAGCGTCGCAAAGAGGGCTCAGTTTTTTTCTATTTCCCCTAGAAATACCCGACACCACAAAAAAACAACGAATTTGGGACACCCTGTACAGGGTGTGACAATGAAGTCGATTTTTTGAGAGGGAACACCCTGTATATTTTTGCATTTTAAGATTCGTCTTTTCTTTTTGATTTCAAAAATTTACAATATCTATGTGCTGCGATTAATATTTTTTGAGGTATATGCAGTATTTCTTCTATATTGCATTTCAAGTTTATTTTGTTTTGCCATGGGAGTATTGACAAATTTAAATGCGCTAAATCTTAAAAAATGTTTATCGTAGCATAGACAAACAGTAGAACCCCGATGACAGTGTTTATTCAAATTAAATTGGGCACTAAATAATTTGTCACACAACTTGCACGTCACCGGCATTTTCACAGCACAAAAACGACGAATTTTCATCAAAAAGAACTGGGAATTATTAAAGTTTTGCTGTATAAAACCATGCTGAAATATCTCTCAGTTGATTGGTTGGCAGAAATGACAGATCAACGCTTGCACACGTCTTGGAATTCATCTCGGTATTTAACGACTCGTTTTATAAATGGTTATAACCTTAAATATAACCAAAAATATTATGTACATATTGGAACTCACGCCCAGACATAATTTTGACTACATTTTCCTGTGATGTCGGAAATTTATATAATTTGTTGTCTTCAACATCAAATAATTCGATTTCAATCTTTTTACAGATTTTCTTTTTGTAAACAAAACATTAGTTTGTCTAACGAACTGTCACGATCAGCTGTTTTTCGATCCAAGATGGTCGCCATAGGACAAACAAAGCGTTTTCCCATAAGCCGCAATGTTAACAAAAACGTAATTTATAAAAAAAGTGAAACGATTTAAGTTACAACAAAGATACTGTTTTAAGTATTGAACCTTTGTACACATGGGAAAAATGCGTTTTTCTTTAAAAAAATCAATTGAAGCCAGTAAATCTCAAATAAAAGGGACCAGCAAAAGTCAGGTTATGTTTTTATTTACTTTTGTTTTTTTTTACTCTTTTTCCAGTTTTTTACTCAGTTTGAATCATTATTATTAGTTTCTGTGCTGTTATGAATTGTGGCAGCTGGGGAGAGCTTGATAATGTTAGTTTTGATGGAATGCCAAGTATTTTGACCTTTAAAAATCATCTTGATTTAAATGAACTAGGTATCAGCTCAAAGAAGGGAAAAGAAAGTGGATAAGTGCTCTGTTACCTGACTTAATAGAGGATAAATTGAAATATTCGAAAGTTTTTTGTCAGGTTTGTTTTGGATAAATGTATAACAGCCATTTTGGCAACATTTTCTATTGGGATCTTTTTTTGTGCTTCAGTGGACCTTTTGCAGAAGTGTAACATAGAATTGTGTTATACTGTAAGAAATATTTCACTATGATTTTTTTACTATTCTAGGCAAGCAACTTTCAAAACTAGAATACAGCAATGATCATGACTGGGTCTCTCCTGAATGGATTATTATTTCAAAATGGTTGAAAAATTTTAAAAATGGTTGATAAAAGGGTCCAGAGAAGAAAGAAAAGGAAAACAATATGAGGTTAAAGTGTGAATAATGAGCTGAACCAAATTTGTACACCATCCTACAGAACTCTTAAATAAACTTTTGGTAGTGTAGCGTCTTGTATAGTGTCGAGTGAAGTCCTGTATCATCAGAGTTTCTTTTTCTTTAATAAATATTTATTTTACAGACCTCAAAACAGTTTAGAATAAACTGGTGAATTTGACAATCTCCCTAACTCAAACCTCTTTTTATCTTAAACTATTTTGGTGCAAATTTTCCTTTATTTCCATGCTTTTTGACACCTAAAACTTGTACACCGTAAAATTTGTATAGTATCTGACTGGACCTACTACAAGTCCTGTTGTGAAATTTCTACGGTACTGTTCTGAGCTTATTACCAAAAAAATTTTTTTATGGCATCATTAATAATAGATGGAAAAAAAAGTAATCTTTGTTGACTTTGATGACCACAAGAAAAACAAATAAGTTCTCTCAGATATTTTTTTCAATTTCTCTCAAAAAAACTTGGGTTCTAATACTCCTAATGGGTCATATGCTGTTACGCCCAATTGTAGAGTAGAGTATATATTTATTTGCATAAACTTTTAGATACATAATTGAGCAAATATTGTTACAGAAAAACAGTAATAGTAACAGTAGTAATACAACAGCGAATATTGTACTGTTGTAAAATTTGAACAGTACTTACTGTTGTGAGCTGATGAACCTTAGGTTTGACCGTACTTAAGCCCTATGTATTATAGTTCATGGAAAATCATATGGTGATGTATGGTGTGTGAGGCCAATGGTATGGAAAAACTGTGTATTTTAATTTTGCAAGTTTTTTTTTATATAATGTTTACTTATATTTTTTAAATAAACATATTTTGTAAAGTACTTATTAGAAGTTTGCTTGACCAACCTCGGTTGGAACTCATATGTGCATATTGATCGGTTGGACTGACCTACCTATAAGTTGTGCCTCTTTTTCATGTCACTACTGGAGGGTTAAAATAATTAACCTTTGTCTAAACCTAAAAATCATAGTGGAATATTTTTCACAGTTTAACGCTATAGAAGGCCTATTACTTAGCAAAAGGTTTAGTCAAGTACAACAAAAGATCCTAATAGAAAACCTGAATCTGATGAGAAAAGTTTAGTCTATTTCAATTTTGTCTCTGTTAAGTGAGCTCTTTGAATAGAACTACTTTCCCCTACCTAGGGCTGATAGTTCATTGGTCAAAAAATTTCAAAAACCTTTGGGGGCCCGATACCTTTGGGGGGCCCCCAGAGGTCTCATGATGTACTTTATGCTATTTTTTTTGTTTATTCATGAAATATATGGAAAATATCTAAAAAAATATGTGGTTTGGGGGGGTCCGGGCCCCCCGCCCCCTTGGTGCGCCCATGTAATAATTCAAAATAAGTGAAAAAACTAGAAAAAAAATTAAAAAAAAACAAAATAAACAAAAACATAACCTACTTTTTTGAAGAAAACATGGTCCCTTTTATTTCAGATTTTCTCGCTTTAGTTTAATATTTTTAAGAAAAACGCATTTTTCCCATATGCACAAAGGATCTGTTCTTAAAACTAATTAATTTTTGAGACTAAAGCTCTTGTCGTTTTTGTAAAATTTACGTTTTTGTTAACATTACGGCTTATGGGAAATCGGTTTGTTTGTCCTATGGAAGACATCTTGGATTTGATCATATGTTTTGTTAGACAGCCCTATACGTCACAATCTCAGATTAATCTGTTTCGTCGATCAAAATGTACGGAGCAACCAGATTTACGTCCGACTAGTCTGAGCACAATTACCGAACGATTCAGATATACCTCTCCTAGATCTAGATGGAATTAACGAACGATTTTGATCAAAAAGATTAATCCGACGTAAATACCGAACGCAGCTAAAGTTGTGTCATTGTCACTGGTGATACATGGGGACTAACATAATTTTGAATAAGGATACTAAAATGAACCCAAGAGCGGTACTGTTATAATTGCTAATATCTCAGAAACTATGGCTCTAAAGTGCGGCATATCGGGTATTTTTGGAAAATATGTTCCACGCCTAATCTATTAATTAAATAATATAAGGAGCATCCAGTTTACAAAAACCATAATTTGAGCGCCTGTCAAATATGGTAAGCATCAGGAATAGTCAAGATGCAATTTAAAAGTAAAAATTTCGCGAATTCGAACAAAGTTTCTTTTATATTTCTACATCAAATATTAATGGGCTAAAAGGTTTGGAAAAAATATAAGGAGACACCCTGTACATATGTAATTGTGCTCTCGATAAAATTTTACATAACAAACTATAAATTAATATTTGTAATAATGGATACAGCTTTTGCAATTTTCATATTATTATTTATTAACTTTCCGAATATTATTAATGCACTAAAGTTGTATTACATTGTTTGTGTTTATATATTTATACATTAATGGGGTTTTAGTTTCTCTTTGTATGCCATTATTTTATAATGATGCAGTTCAGATTTAAAATATTTGGTTTAAAAGTCAGTTTAAACTATTACTGCTACAGGGTAAAATAAAATGAGATATTTGCAATTTGTAATAAATTTTGATTGACTTTTGAAAGCAAGCAAAATAAAGCCTGGTTTGAGGTAGAGGCATAGACCTATAATAAGAATGGACTGAGCACGTCGCATAAGCGCAATGCTCGCGAAGTGATTCTAGAGTGAGATAGGGCTAGTCCTGGCAAAACACGGACAAAAACGCATTGTATTATAAACTCCATATCATAATTTTTGAGATAACTTTTTGACAGTTATCAGCTGTTAACCATAACAAATAGCATAGGCCAACGAAAAAAAGCTGTAAACAGTTGTCTCAAACATAATGATATGAACTGTATGGGAAAGACTTCTTTTTTGAATAAATTCGAAGCTTTGTGGAAAAAAAAAATGACTTTTTTGAAAGTAAAGAATTTTTTACAATTGTTCTTGTAGAATCTAGAAATAGACAGTTTTTGACAATTAATTTTTTTTTTAAATGCTAACTTTTTAATGGAGCGTCGTATCAATATGCGGTTTTTGAAATATAGTATACAATATTTTGCTCAATAATGTGTGTTATAATAAAAAACTTCGTAACAGCTTTAGTTTTTAAGATATTTACAAAAAACTGTTTTTAAGGCTGATATATCACGGCTTCACTTGAAGTCTACTAATAGGCTAGCATTTATTTTTTAACTGAACACCCTGTATTTTGTAAGTCTTTCTGTCTTTAAATTCGAAACAAAAACAGTACTGGATCTATTTTGAGTTAAAAATAACGAAGATATTTGAAACTCAAAATTACGCTTAGACTGCTTTCCACTAAAAAAAAATCAAACTTGACTTAATTTTGAATTTAAAAATATCTTAATCGCAATTTTTAACTTTAGGAAAAAAAACTCAAAAACTATTTTTGTTTTGAATTGAAAGACCTATCAAAAATAAATGGATCCATGACGGATCTGATACCTTCCTAGCTAGCCTATTAGCGCACTTCAATTGAAGCCATTACATATCAGCCTTGAAAACAGTTTTTTATAAATATCTCAGAAACTAAAGCTCTTACGAAGTTTTTGATTATAACACAAATTATTGAGCAAAATGTAGTCTATTATATTCCTAAAACCGCATATTGATACGACGCTCCATTAAAAAGTTAGCATTTGTACAAAAATTTAAAACTGTCATTAGCATTATTAATGGATTTTGATCAAAATCTTATCAGCTCGTTAGTGTCGAACACTATTTTACTTAAAAAATTTAATGAAAATCTGTTCAGCGGTTTATCGGAACTTTCGTGTTACGGTGAGAAATAACAGACAGACATCCAAACGATATTGCTAAGATAGGTCAAAATACACTCAAGCAACACATTTTCGGCATTATCTCAAAAAAAAAATTTTTGTCGAAAATAACACCTTCTCTAGCCACTTCTACGCGGGCTGGAAAGGTAAAAATTATAAAAGATAGTTGTTCAGTTTAAAAAAATATATGTTTTTTGGAAAAACTCGAAAACGCAATGCTGATTGTTTTTTGATTTGACCACCTTAAGCGTCAAAAATTCTACTATTTTGCCAACTTAAGCTTGTTACTATCTTTAATAATAACAAAGTTAGCAATGGTGGACACTTAATTTGGAACACCCTGTATATATGCCAGTACGAAAACATCGGTTGCTACCTATTTTTCCTTGTACTTTGACCCACCATAAGATTTTTTAAAATAAAGTTTAAAATAGTGCAAAACGTTCCTCTCCCTGTATAAAATTTATAGTATCTTTTATTGTTTTGTGGGTACCTTCTAGGTGGTGACCTAAATAAAGGTCTCAAGTTAGGCATTTCAGACCTGTAAACTTAATGTCCTATAGTTATATTTTATTAATTTTTTTTCTTTCTTCTTTCTAGATTCTAATACAATTGCAAAAACTTCTTTACTTTGAATAAAGTCATTTTTCTAATCCAAAGCTTTGAACTAATTATAATATAATGCGTTTTTGTCCGTGTTTTGCCAGGACTAGACCCATCTCACTCTGGAATCAATTCTCGAGCATGAGGCTCAGTTCATTTTTATTATCGGTCTATGGGTAGAGGCCCTGCATACATTTTGACAGTGGTTTGACATCAGACGTAGGCAACTCTCTTTAACAGGATATTTTACCAGGGCTATCAAAACGGACGGGCCACGATCCTCCACTTTGTTGACGTCACATCCGGGGCTGATTGTCTTTAAAATAGGGCGAGTTTGTAAAGTAATCTAATTTTGCTCACCGATTACATCGGATTTTTGACATATGACGTTCATTTGACATTTTCATTCGGTGAGTCCGATGAACACCAGAAAATAAAAAAGAACGCGATGAATCAGATATCTGAACCTCGCTTTTTTCGATTTTGATTTATTTTCTAAAAGATTCTCTGCATTAATACATGGAAACAACATTTTTAACGTAACCCTCAATCCTGGCATGCCACGGTCTGATGATATCAAAATTTTAAAAACAAAATAAAAAACAGGATTTGTTTTTTCATATATTATAAGTGTTTTAATGTTATAAAGGTTTTTTTTAAGTTTTTGTTAAGGTAGGCTTTTGTGCCTTTGTATAGATTAGGATGAGGAATTTTACTTGAAAAATTTACTCTAATTTAAAACAACTAAAACTCATTTATTTTAAAAATTCATATTAGCATATAAACTTAGCATAAAATAATAATGGTAAAGGGCTCTCGAGATTAAGTTCTTCTGCTCTTTAGAATAAATTAATAATAAGTTTGTAAAATGAAAATGATTTTATAAAAATTTTAACTCGTATATAAATAAAGAAATTGAAATTAAAGCCAGATCATCATCCGATCCTTGAGTCACTATTTATATCTTTTAAGATGACCATCGAAACTTTGTTTACCACACTGTGGAGCATTTAACAAAAAAAAACAACAAAAAAGATATAAAATTACACAGCCGAAAAAAAAAAACACAAAAAACAGCTGATTTTGACGTAATTGACATTCATCGAAGATTGCTCACCGACTCTCAGGGTCGGTGAGCATTGATGCCATCAATTGGTGCATTGGTGAAATTCATCAGATAATTTACGAACCCGATGGATTTCAACGAGCTGCACTGATTAATTTAAAAACTTGATTGTTGTCATCGATGAGCTCATCGATGCCTTTACGAACTCGCCCATATTGAAGTTGGAATGACGGTTCATGAATATTTGATATTTTTTAAAATAAAGCCGTTTTGAGATTGTTTTTACTAGATTCTTGCAAAACAATTTTTTTTAAATGTATTGTAATCCTTAATTTCTCATAGCCGCTTCATTAGCTCACACAAAAATTAAATTTAAAACAGAAGCGATTGTCACACACACAGATGACAAAGTCAAATAATTGTCAAATATAACAGTTGAATTCAAAATAAAAATGCTAAATGTTGAAGATTTAAACCTTTTAATCACCTTGCATCCTTACAAAAGTTTGGTGGAATATGAGGATAGGGTCTGAGAATATTTGACTGAAATTTCGCGGAAATCTGTAGTGCCATTTTGAAAATATCATAAAAAAACGTCTGACCTCCCATAAGACCCAATGTAAAAGTCAGCCCCCGGAGAACAGCTGATTTTTTTAGGGTCGTGGTCTGTATTTTTTTGTCGGCCTTGATTTTACATATCAATCAATAACTTGTCAAAATTTGAAGTTGACACTTTGACACTATTGCTAAGGACAAATTGTATTGTAAAAACATGATATTTTTGATAAAGTTTTATTATGTTTCAAAAATATGTAAATAAATAAATAATAAAAGTGTAGTAAGGGAACGTCCTTAAAATACGTAACACAACAATTCAGTATTTTTGACCCCCCCTCGTAACGCATTTTCAAGAAAAAACACATTAAAAAAACATTGAGTGTAACGCAAGGCCGAACCCCCCCTTGAGCGTAACGTAATTTAAGGATAGGCCCTAAGTGATCTGTTTATTTAAAAAATACTCTGCCAATATATGGGCCCCTAAGCTCACACTAGGTACTATAGTTATAGTGTACGTGCGAGCTAATAAAACTAAAACTTGAAATATATCTTATTCAACTCCAGACTAAATTACCTTTTGTTTGATACCATACAAGCCATGTTTTGTCTTAAACTCAAATTTTTGAAATCTACCCACTTTTAAAAAAACAAAAACTAAAATGTATTTTGTTTAACTCCGGACTCAATTACCTTTCGTTTGATATCACACACGCCATATTTTCACGTAAACTCTAATTTTTGAAATCTACCCCCACCCTTTTTGAAGAAAAAAAAACTAAAATGTATTTTGTTTAACTCCATACTCAATTACCTTTCGTTTGATATAACACACGCCATATTTTCACATAAACTCTAATTTTTGAAATCTTCCCCCACCCTTTTATGTGGTTTGTGTTCGGTGGATTTTATTAATTTTTAAATGGGACCATCTCGACCCAAGACCCAGCCTAGGTACCAAATTTCATTAAAATCGGCCGAGTGGTTTTTGAGTTATGCGCGTTGGTCGTTACAGACAGACATACAGACAGACAGACAGACAGACAGACAGACAGACAGACAGACAGACAGACAGACAGACAGACAGACAGACAGACAGACAGACAGACAGACAGACAGACAGACAGACAGACAGACAGACAGACAGACAGACAGACAGACAGACAGACAGACAGACAGACAGACAGACAGACGGCGCAACAAAAAAGTTTCAAAATCATCTGAAACGCAAAGATATATAAAAATTTTTGAAATCGGAGCAACTTTTTTTTTCTCGAAAAAATTAGGATCACCATAGCTCACACTACTATAGTATAGTATATGTGTGAGCTAAAAAAGTAAAAGAATGTCATGAATTATTTTAAGAGCTTGACTTGCATGTGTCCCATCTATTTCTGTGGTTAGTATCTGTTTTGTTTTTGTTGTCAAAATTTTTAAAAAGTATTGCCGAACCAAAGTTTGTTTTTTAAATTAGTGTCCTTAAATGTTCTTAGTTGATAGTTGGTTGTTGGAGTAGGACAAATAAATTCATGTAACTGTTTAACTGATTGCAAACGTTTCGGTTTATTGTTTAAACCTTCATCAGT
This sequence comes from Aspidapion aeneum, assembly GCA_963576565.1. Taxonomy (NCBI): domain Eukaryota; kingdom Metazoa; phylum Arthropoda; class Insecta; order Coleoptera; family Brentidae; genus Aspidapion; species Aspidapion aeneum. Next base: position 205,853,763 of record OY755038.1, read on the forward strand.
GCTAAAAATAGAGAAAAAAACCATAGTAAAATAGTTAATCAAAGCAAAAACTCGACTGATTCATTCATAAAAATAATTATTTAGAATAAACATTTTAATGAAAAACTTGATATAGAAAAAATATTATTAATTAGCTCACACTACTACTATACTATAGTAGTGTGAGCTATAGTGATCCTAATTTTTTCGAGAAAAAAAAAGTTCCTCCGATTTCAAAAATTTTTATATATCTTTGCGTTTCAGATGATTTTGAAACTTTTTTGTTGCGCCGTCTGTCTGTCTGTCTGTCTGTATGTCTGTCTGTCAGTCTGTAACGACCAACGCGCATAACTCAAAAACCGCTTGCCCGATTTTAATGAAATTTGGTACCTACGCTGGGTTTTGGGTCGAGATGGTCCCATTTAAAAATGAACAAAATCCACCAAACACAAGCCAAATAAAAGGGTGGGGGTATATTTCAAAAATTATAGTTTATGTAAAAATATGGCGTGTGTGATATCAAACGAAAGGTAATTGAGTCTGGAGTTCAATAAAATATATTTCAGTTTTTAGTTATATTAGCTCACACGTACACTATAACTATAATACCTAGTGTGAGCTTAGGTGCCCATAGATTGGCAGAGTGTTTTTTTAAATTATTTAGAAAAAAGAAAAACTCAGAAAGATTACGGGAAAACAGAAAAGAAGCTCCACCTTTCACTTCCTAGCAGCTACATTTATGCCAATTTAAATGGAACAACGATTGACAGTTAAAATGAATAATTTTTAGTCACTGTCAATCGTTGTTCCAGATATTACAAGCATCAACATTAAAATGAAATATTGGCGTTTGAAAGACAATGATAAGAACGTCAAAGGTGGGGCTTCTTTTTCTGTTTTCCCGTAATGTTTCCCAGTTTTTCTCTTTTTTAAATAATTAGAAAAAAAATTTAACTGCTTTTTTATATTAATTTAAAAAATATATATAATATTTTTTCTGTTCAAGTTTTTCATTAAAATGATTATTCTAAATAATTATTTTTATGAATGAATCAATCAATTGAGTTTTTGCTTTGATTAACTATTTCACTACATGTTCTTTTATTTTAGCACTGATGAAGATAAACAATAAACCGAAACATTAATTTATTTGTCCTACCCCAACAACCAACTATCAACTAAAATATTATTAAAAACTTCAAAAAAATGTCCAGGGAAATAACACAGACAAAGAAAGGTATGTTCTTAAACTAAAAAAAACCAAAAGAGATACGACTCGCCCACTTGTAAAAGGAAACACATCTATCAAATGCATCCAGAGCCTCTAGTTTAAGGTACAGTGAAACCTCTCCTTGCGGACACCTCTATTAAGCGGACACTCCCTTTAGGCGGACAAATTTTTTGGAACCAAGCTTTTCCCTATTTCTTTACATGTAAAATTCTCTCCAATAACCGGACACTCTAATAACCGGACGCGGACAATTTTTTTCGGGTAAAAAATTCTGAAACCTCCCTTAACCGGACGCGAACGGGACGGAGCGCTGCACGACATGAGCATAAATATTATGTAGTATGTTGGCAACAACGCACTCTGCAGCCGGGGAATTACCTTTCCTTTTTAATCCGGAGACTATAAATACTTCTGTCGTATTTACAACATATTTTATTCGGCGGGGGCGGGACTGCTGTGTTTTATTTTTATTGTTCAATGGGGTAGTAATAGATCTCTATGAAATGGTGCCTACTAAAAAACTTCTTAGTTTACGTGAAAAAATTAAAGTTGTTAACGTTTCGGAGAAGGAACATCTATCAACACGACAGATCGCTGAAAAGTTAATTAATATCGGAAGAACTCAAGCAGCGGAAATTGGTAATAAATATATATTAAAATTTCGCAGTTCCCTCTCATAAGCGGACACCTCCAATAAGCGGACAGAATCTACGGAACCGTGAGTGTCCGCTTATAGGAGGTTTCACTGTATATAGAAAATATTATTGTTAATTTTGGTAACAAAAGCCGTTAATTAAGAATCTAGCTGATGACTCTGAAAAAAAATATTAAATCATTTTTTGTAGGTACTTGTGGTACTTACCTAAAGATCCTGTCATGAGCCAACAAAATTTTTCTATCGACCGGCGAACCAATCAGCTGTTCCAGTCTGAACGAATTTTGATAACCGTGGGTATCTTGATGATTGGTGTTCAACACGTACTCTGAATGGATTTCGGTCAAGTGATTTGTGATGACGTCATGACTGCCTGTCATTGTACAGTGCTCAAGGGGGCATTTGTAGGGTTTGTATGGACACACAGCTAAGAAGAGAAAATATTTTATTGAAAAATATCTGATTGCTAGATTCTTTTGACAAAATAACCTCTGAACCCAAATCGTCTCTATGAGGTGCTTTATCACCCCCAAAACACACAGCAATGACTTATACAATGGTGGCCAAAAACCAAGAGCACGTTAAAATTGTATGAAATACTGCAAATTTGAAAAAACTAGTGGTATATTTAAAAACTTTTATCTACTTCATTTAAAAAAATAGTGTTTTTTGTGTAATTTTTTGTAAAAATTACTGGTACTATTCAAAGGAGAGGTAAGAGTTACATACCTCCTAAAAATTTCAAGACGATTGTACAAAGAATAGTCTATAAATAAACGTTTTTAAATTTGGCAAAAATTATATATGTATATTGAGAGAAAATTAGTTCTTTTCGAGACGTTTTCAGTTATAAAATCGATATAATGTTTAAATTAAACATTAAAAAATGTAAATATGTTTCAAGATATAGCGTATGAATATGTTCCTTTTCGTAAATCAAACTATTGGTAATTGTGATCAAGCCTTTAAAAAAAAACTAGCAAACTAATTATAGGTAATTATGATATGACGATAATTCTGCCCATATATAGAATTATTTTATACTTTGTACCCAAACTCAACGTAAAAAAACAGTTTTTTTTGTGTATTTTTTGTAAATTTTCCATAAAACATATACTGCTTTCTGTAAAACTAAACCTTTTCTAGTTAAACTCGACTTCCTACCTATACATACATACACCACCTAGTTAGCAGAATTTTTCAATTAATGAATGCAACGCACAGCCATGCATGGCACACGACATGCGAACAATCCACGCGATGCCTCCTTACTCTTTCTCTCTCATTCTTATAGCGCCAGGTCTACAGATTACCACGGAAATCGAAAAATGCACAGCTTTCAATATCCCATTAGCGATAATAGAAATAAATCATGTCGTTTTCGTAAAGTCATGTGGAACATCCATTAGGAAAATATTAGATCAGAAATGCGTAATAATGCAGTCTAAATATATCTTACACAATTTTTAGAATATAGACAACGCCTTTCCGCCTACATTGTATGCACGCCACTGATTTGTATTAACTTATGCTTACCTTCATGGCGGGTAATTTCAACTGGAGACAACGACATCAAACATCCCAAATCGTGGTACGCGCATGGGTAAGAAATACCGGCTGTCAAGCCTTCCAAGGAGTAGTTTCTTGTCATACCAAAGGGAGCCCTACAAAAATGGCAGTGTCAGATAGTTTATACAGCTGCCAAAACTAAATTAAATTTGAGAAATTTCGGTTATTATAGTAGAAATTAAAAAACAAAGTAATTTTTCACTCAACTTTCCATATTTGTCATTTTTTTACTGTTTTTCTGATTTTTGAGTTTTTAAAGTTGCTTGTATTGTTACAAATTTAAGTTGCTTTATAGTTAGAATTTATTAAGGTTTAGTGTAGTATTAGGTTAGATTCTCTTATGGTTTTATTATTAGTCTAGGTTTTAGTTGCGTTATCTATGACTCACGCTCGCTGTTATACGCGAATGTTCTAACGCGGAAAAATATAGATAGATAGATCGCGAAAGATCGAAGAAGGTATACATCGCCTGACGAGTCAGTCATAGATAACGAGCTGAAGAAATCGCGAGATATTAACACGAAGTTAATAAGCCGATTTGAGTAGTGAGTTATTAGTGAGTTTATGTGCCGTTTCTGTACACTGAGTTGTCGAAATAAATTGACATATTGTTTTTGACTTTTGCTCCTTATCTTTGTTGTTGTAGACCCGCAACAGTATTTTTCTATATTTTGTTTTTTTTTAAATAAATTTTAAAAAATATAAGTTAGTCATACGGTTAGCACCCACACACCAGGATCTTGAAGACACGAATGGTAGATCTGAGCCTGCGCACATCAGTTTTAAAATAAGAATAAAACTTAGGGAAAAATTAATCTGGATAGACGCGAATATAGCTTTCCATAAGTTCAACTTTTTTATTTAGTTTTATTTTTTTTGTCAGCTGTATAAAATTGAAGATAAAAGAAATAAAAAGTAAAGGGGATTGATAGGTATTATGAAAACTTAAAAACAACTACTACTACTACTATGTCGGTTTAGAACGTTATCTGACGCCTATTCTCCACCTCCTTCGATCCTGAAAATCATCTTTTGTCAGATTTTTTCGACTCATTCATCTTTGGATTGACTGTTGCCATTCCAGTTTAGGACGCCCCCTTTTTCTGTGCCCTGTTGGTTGCCATTCTAGGACCTGCTTTGGTAATCTTTCGTCGTTCATCTGTTGTACATGACCCTACCACATCAGTTGTCTTTTAGGGATGTCATCCGTTATGCTATTCCCATTCTTTCTTATATGATCTGTTCTAGATATTCTCATTGATCTTCTTATTTCGACTTTTTTAATTTTTGCTTTGTATTTTTCTGTTACGCGACAAGTCTCTATTCTATACTACAGCGTATTTTTCACCATTGTTTCATATATATGTTAAATTTTACATTATTTTTTATCTCTCTGCTCCTGCTATTATTTTTTCCAGTTCTTTACAGTCTGTTCCGGTCTGATCTTATGTGACACTGATCTTATACAGATCTGATCTTATGAGTACTGTGTCTTGTCCACGTTCACTGTTAATCCCCACTTTAGGTATTCCCTCTGTTAACTTTCTTACTTGGTCGACAACAAACTGCCGTGTACTTGACGTTTCCAGTTTTTTAGAGCTACTGTGATATATATTTTAAAAAGAGTTGGAGAGATTCAACATACCAGGTCTTCTTTTGAAAGTCGATTTCCAATTTTAATCCTTTTATCGCTTTTATATATATATGATTAATATTAGTTTGTTCTAATACTCTTCACAATTTTTCTACTGTAACGGTATCATACGATTTTTGTAGTCTCTATATTTCTGGCAAAATTGTTTTATTTTTCGGTAAATTAAAATATTGTCGTCATCTTGTTACCACATTTAAAAATACTCTGCCAATATATGGGCCCCTAAGCTCACACTAGGTACTATAGTTATAGTGTACGTGTGAGCTAATATAACTAAAAACTGAAATATATTTTATTCAACTCCAGACTAAATTACCTTTTGTTTGATACCACACAAGCCATGTTTTGACTTAAACTCAAATTTTTAAAATCTACCCCCACCCTTACAAAAAAAACAAAAACTAAAATGTATTTGTTAAAGTCCGGACTCAATTACCTTTCGTTTGATATCACACACGCCATATTTTCACTTAAACTCTAATTTTTAAAATATACCCCCACCCTTTTTTTTAAATAAATTAAAATGTATTTTGTTTAACTGCAGACTCAATTACCTTTCGTTTAATATCACACACGCCATATTTTCACATAAACTCTAATTTTTGAAATCTACCCCCACCCTTTTATTTGGTTTGTGTTCGGTGGATTTTGTTCATTTTTAAATGGGACCATCTCGACCCAAGACCCAGCCTAGGTACCAAATTTCATTAAAATCGGCCAAGCGGTTTTTGAGTTATGCGCGTTGGTCGTTACAGACAGACATACAGACACACAGACAGACAGACAGACAGACAGACAGACAGACAGACAGACAGACATACAGACAGACAGACAGACAGACAGACAGACAGACGGCGCAACAAAAAAGTTTCAAAATCATCTGAAACGCAAAGATATATAAAAAGTTTTGAAATCGGAGCAACTTTTTTTTTCTCGAAAAAATTAGGATCACCATAGCTCACACTACTATAGTATAGTATATGTGTGAGCTAAAAAATCGGTATTTTTGTATTAGCGACTACGGATCATCGAATGACATTAACGAATCTTTTCTAGGGCTTCTACTTTTTTGTAGAAACCGATCCCGAAATCCGCACATCCCCCTTTTATCCTGTATATACTAAACTGGAGAGGCTTTGACACGAGGCAAAATGAGGAAAATATTATATAATTTGTAGAGCTAATTAAGCAGAGAAAAGATTCTACTTATCTAGTAAATTCTATGAATTTAATAGGGCCAGTTACCTAGTAATTGACAAGTTAAGGAAATTTTCGTTTTTTAGCTCACACATATACTATACTATACTATAGTAGTGTGAGCTATGGTGATCCTAATTTTTTCGAGAAAAAAAAAGTTGCTCCGATTTCAAAAATTTTTATATATCTTTGCGTTTCAGATGATTTTGAAACTTTTTTGTTGCGCCGTCTGTCTGTCTGTCTGTCTGTCTGTCTGTAGGTCTGTCTGTCTGTCTGTGTGTCTGTATGTCTGTCTGTAACGACCAACGCGCATAACTCAAAAACCGCTTGGCCGATTTTAATGAAATTTGGTACCTAGGCTGGGTCTTGGGTCGAGATGGTCCCATTTAAAAATGAACAAAATCCACCGAACACAAACCAAATAAAAGGGTGGGGGTAGATTTCAAAAATTAGAGTTTATGTGAAAATATGGCGTGTGTGATATCAAACGAAAGGTAATTGAGTCTGCAGTTAAATAAAATACATTTTAATTTATTTAAAAACAAAGGGTGGGGGTATATTTTAAAAATTAGAGTTTAAGTGAAAATATGGCGTGTGTGATATCAAACGAAAGGTAATTGAGTCCGGAGTTTAAAAAAATACATTTTAGTTTTTGACTTTTTTAAGGGTGGGGGTAGATTTCAAAAATTTGAGTTTAAGTCAAAACATGGCTTGTGTGGTATCAAACAAAAGGTAATTTAGTCTGGAGTTGAATAAAATATATCTCAGTTTTTAGTTATATTAGCTCACACTATACACTATAACTATAGTACCTAGTGTGAGCTTAGGGGCCCATATATTGGCAGAGTATTTTATTTCCTTTAGTTTTTAGTTTTAAATAAAATAAAAAATATCATCAAATGTATGTTGTAAGATTAAATAATAATTAAGAAAAAGAGACAAAGAGTTTTTGTTATAGAAAAAAAATTTATTGCGCAAAATTGCATGATTTGCCAGTGGTTAACCATAATAAAACCACAAATTAGATACAAAAGTTTTTTTCACAGAAAAGTAATTAAAATATAATAATTGATATTCTAATATCGAAAACGTAAATAAAAGCCTTTTATCGACTTTTTATACATAGTATCGTAAAGACCAGGCGCATGCGGTTTCTAGTAGTTGACCATTCAGCAAAACCAGTGCTTAACCACCGACTTTTGCTATACTTTTTATATTTTTAACAAAGAAAACAACATAATTGTTAATGGCTTGTTAAGAATGAGTAACAGAAATGCAAAATGTTGATTTTCTTGTAAGTCTATAATAATTATTGATCAGCATGGTCTTTACTGCCGAGAATTTGACAAAAAAATGCCAACATATTATAAAAACACAAATAAAAATCTTTAGTTAAATATATTTCCTAATTCCCTAAAAATATTTTGTATTTTTTATACACTTAATTAGTCGTTGGAAATAAATTTAAATAAAATAATGTATTTACTTATTATAATGCGTATATCAAACAACATATATTCAACCATTACTTAACATAACCTAACTGTTTAATGTCATTGGACAATCTTTTAAACACACTTTATTAGTGAGACTATGCCATCTAGAAGTCAAAGGGTAAAACTCTATGCAACTAACAAAACTTTCGAATTAGAGGCTACAGAAACCTTGTTTTTATCATTTAATTATAGTGTCGAATACTATTTTACATGCACATTTTATGCAAAATCGGTTCAGCGGTTTGGGAGCTATCGTCTTACGGACAGAAATACACACAGACACACACAAACGTCATTGCTAAGATATACACCCAAATAACACATTTTGGGCGTTATCTCGATATTTTTTTTGGGTCGAAAATAATACCTTCCTAGCCATTGCTGCGTGGGCTGAGAAGGTAAAAATCTATAAACGAAAACTGAACCAACCTGAACCAAAATGGAATTTTCATAAACAAAAAAGTTATAGGTATCCTCCCAAAATGCGGACTTTTCAATAACCTCCCGTAACTTAAAAACGGCTTGTTATATATCAAAATGCGGTTTTGACCTTTAAGCTTCTGTTCATGTATGAAATTTTGAATTTTTCGGCTATTTAACTAATTTTGTTTTTTGCTAAATTTGGCATTGTTGCGCTCACATTTGACTTTTGTTTTGACAAATGACAATCAGTGCAAGTGTGTACAGCTCCTGAAAATCACGAGTTTTCTAGTCACAAAAACGATCAACCCACAATGTGAATATCCAAAATTTGTTTAATATTGGAAATTATTTTTTGTGCCAAATTTCCGAAGTTACATTCATAGTTTTTACCGGTCCTTCGTAATGATAGTTTTTTAGTGTATGGCCTTATCTAGCTTCTCATGAAAATCACGCCTCACAAGTTTTGTTCTATCTTCTCTAGAAAACCTGAAACGCCTCAAAAACATCGAATTTGGAACACCCTGTATCATAATTCGATGGTTAAAAAAATACCTAACCTAACCTCACCTGCACGTTGGACATTTTTCCAACCTAGGCTTGCACATGTTGCAAACACTGTGTCCACTCTGGCACTGATAAATCGGCGGCTTCATAAAGCATTTGCACACTGGGCACTCGAAAAAATGCAGCATTCTGTCTTCTAGATAATGCGCCGGCGCATCGTAGGTCTTTATCTTGAAGATATTCGTGATTCTGTTGGTTACTTTGACGGTTTGTTGCAGTGACTGAAGATCGACGCTTACTGCGACGGTTTCGTCTAAGTCTTTGTAGATGTAGTTAGAGTCGACCACTCTAGACCTATAAGAACATAGAGGAGATCAAAGTAAGAAAAAAAAATTGTGTGTGCTTAAGACCACACGGCAGAAGTGTAAACTTCAATAAGGCCAAATTAATAATAAGAAATACAAGATTTTTTGCGTTGTATATTGACAAAGTAATATACAAAGTGATAACATTTACATAATTATAATTGGGTATAAATTACTCTGGTAAATTTTACTCTGAGTGGCCTTCATCTGCATCATCATATCGCTCTGCTGACTGTTCCTCTTACGGTTAATCGACTCGAGCCGACTTCACCCGAATGAGCGTTACATAGCCGAGCGTGACGGCTCAGTTCAATTCAGTACCCACAAAAAGTGCTAAAGTTTACACTTCAAAAAATTCATAAATAACATATCTGTCAAAACTATTTTGTTGTCGAGATACCTGACTTCAATGTTTAAGATACGTGTATGGGTAACCAAGCAAATCAAAACAAATAACTAGAGATAAATGTAGTAGACGGCAATAATCTCTATCGTATACGGCGATTTTTTACATTTATTGTGTTGTACTAAGGTCACTGATGCAATTATTTGTCATTTTCAATATTTTTTCTTAAAGCCTCTTTTTCAGGAAAAATCATAAACCATAGATATGTTTTGGTTCATAATTAAGAAGATAAAGCACCCTGTAGATTTAAGGAATCGCAACATTTTTTCAAATTCTTTTTTTTGCTGTAATCGGTATCTATAGAGGAACCAAAAAATAATTTTTTATTAAAATCAAAATTTTTTACTGCAAGAGGTGCCCGGGTTGACATGGAAAGCCCATTGGTAGGTCATTGGTAGACAGTCAGACCGAAGGATATGCGGGAATGCAATTTTTTAAGTCTCGATGTGTGTTTATTGGCCGATAACAATTTATTTCCGTGTATTGACAGAAAGTCAAAAGTTGTCGAGTACGAAATGATGATTTTAGCGTCACACATATAAAACTGATTAATACGGGTTTCATAAGTTTTGGGTAAATACGGGTCGAATAATGTAAAAAACGGCTAGCACCAGTATTTAAGCTCCAAGGTATTTAGCTAGAACATACCAGGGTTTTCAAATACCAAATTGCAAATAATGAAAGGACCTAAAATTATAAACAAGTGAAATTAAAGAAAGTTAAATAAGAAGAAAGTTTTTCTGTCTTTGGCCGGGGCTCAAACTCGGAACCTCTTGCTCTGTACGCAAACGTTCTAACCATTTAACTACCGAAGACCACACATACATTTTCGGAAAATTGCATAGATGGAAGATTTCCGAAAATGTATGTGTGGTCTTCGGTAGTTCAATGCTTAGAACGTTTGCGTACAGAGCAAGAGGTTCCGGCTTCGAGTCCCGGCTGAAAACAGAAAAACTTTTTTCTTATTTTTTTTCTTTCTTTAATTTCACTTGTGGTTTATACCAGGGTTTATAATGAAAAAGAAGAAGAAGAAGAAGAAGACTCCCTGATTAGTGGACTTCTCACCTACCTGGTTTTTATGTAACTCTCACTGTTTCCTTTGTGCTTCACGGAGTAGTCAAAACTACTGCTGCCATCATCTTTTACGTTACAAACGACATACAAAAGCTTGTTTGACTCTATGCTTAGACGCATTTTTAGCAAGAGAATTATGTTCTTCATCACAAGTAACCTAAAAATAATTTAAAACTGGAAACAAGAATTATTTAAAAACTTTGTCCTATTACAAAAATCATTCAGCTCATTAAAAAAATTATGAGTGTTTTGATATTCATTAATTTATTTAAATGTAGGTATAAATTAGAGAAAAGTGTTCCACAATCAGACATGCTCCACAATAAAATCAGACAAAGCGTATAACCTAAAATGTATCGCCCTGAAATCGATTTTCGTATGGATAGTAGGGTTACACGTACAGGTTCATTTATTATATACCTTTTGTCGCATGTTCAATGAAATATTACATTGCAAGGTTTCCCTCAAAACCCTCAAAACAGTGTTAGTACAGAATTACAAAGATTAGTTGAATGGCTTGGGCGACTGAATACCCTAAGCAATAGCGTTCCTACACTGTCACACTGACCGTGATATGGAAAATTTATATTCATGGTTTCGGTGGGCCAATTGGTAAGGCGTTGTCGTAGATAGTCAAAGGTCCGGGCTCTATTCCCGGCAGGAGCACAGGAAACTTTCTTTTATAATTTTTCGTTCTTTAATTTCACCCCTGGTTGGGGATAATATTACATTTAATAATAATATACCAGTTTTCCCTTTAAAAAAAAAAATCCTCCACTCGTTTCTGTTTGCCCATAATTCATCATCTATGTTATATATGCTTTTTGTTATGTTTTGATATACTTTGGTCCCAAATTATTCCATTCAATAATGTTATTGCTTTTCTTCCTTGTACGTTTCGATCTTTTATAGCTTTGTCTAGTGTTCCGTCAGCTGTAATTTTTAGACCTAAGTATTTATACTCATCACAGGACTGAATTCGCTGCCGGGTATTTAAGATTAGATCCTGTTTCATACCACCGATACACATATACTCTGTCTTATTGAGATTAACCTCTAGTCCCCACTTATTGTACTCTTCTATTAGTTTTCGTATCATATATTCGAGGTCGTCATAATCCTACGCCACTACTATCTGATCATCGGCGAAACATAAAGTATACAAGGTAGTTTCGTCCAACAGAATTCCCATGTTTTGGCATTTTCTCTTCCATACTTTAAGGACTTGTTCCAAGTATATCTTGAAGAGCGTAGGCGAGATACAGCAACCTTGTTTAAGACCTTTATTTACTTGAAAGCCTTTGGTTAGTTTTGCTTTTATATTAACTTTTGCCTTACTATAGCGGTATAATTCTTTGATGGCCTTAATTAGTTGTACGCTTATGTTTGTGTTTTCCAACGCTTTCCAAGGTAGATTTAGTGGTATACTATCATATGCCTTCTGCAAATCGACGTAAAGCAGATGCAGCTCTTGTCCGTATGCCATTTTCTTTTCAATAACTTGGGTTATACAAAAGAGATGATCAGAAGTCGATCTACACGCCCTGAAACCGGCTTGTTCTTCTGCCTCCATGTCTTTATATTCGCTTTCCACTTTATTTCTTTAAAAATAATAATATAAAAACCATCTATTTATCAGCTATTTTGTCGGCATTTTTTAAGCGAATCTACTTGTGTAGGTTTTACAGCGTGGCCCGCTTTCTATCTAGGGGTAGGATTTTTGTATGACATGGGAGAACAGAAAAGCGTAAAACCAACGTTGCCAGTTTAGCTAAAAATTAAGTATAAGTCACTACTCGGTACGCGAAAGGTCAACTTAGTCAGTTTAATGTAAGTGCATTTATTAAACGGGGTGATCAGGCGCAGATCTAGGGGAGGGGAAAGGGGGAAAATCCACCTCCCAAATCTGAATCTACATTTAGTTTTGACACACAGAAGACACCTCCTGGCCATTATGCAAACTAGTTCTGGTGATAAACAACCAAAATAATAACTTAAAATTCTGCTTGTTCCTAAAGGTTAATAATTAACTTACTTTTAGAAACAAGCAGAATTGTGTTGTTCTGGTTATTGATTTTTTTATTCACAAAAGTCAATTTTGTTAAAAATTACCACTGTTTACTAATTGACAGGAAGGCTCACTATTATTTAATTTAAGGTTTTTTAATGCATTTTTAGACCAACATAACAAAGGTAATGATGAACCACAGTGACGCAACGTGGGTAGGAGTCACGGGAGAGGGCTAGAGACCTTATGCGGGCGGCAGAGGTGGTATGAAGCTTCAAAAGTAAGTCTGCTGAGCTCATTGAGTACACTTCCTAGACAAGTATCAAAATTATGACTAGTAGGGCCTCTTAAACCACCAACGAAAATTTGAAAAAGAAGCAAAAATTTTTTTTGTAAATGCTCGCAGGCGAAAATAGATCTAAAGCAAACTTTTTTCATGCCTACCTAAAAACCTAGAGAAAAAAGTTTGAACTCTTTTCTCGTTAAACAGACACCAGAATTTTTTACCTTTCTAGAACAATGCCGCTCTTTTTATCAAAGAGTGACAGGCACCACCGGCAAAAATGTTATAAATACAAAAGAAACATTTTGAAACCCAAATCGATACAACAAGTAAAGTTACACAACTGATAGTTTTAAAGTAAAATTGGTTAATACTTTTAATCCTTTCTTTTTAACCAAAATGATTGTGTATTATATTGGATTAAAATCGTTTAAGGAGTTCTTCAGTTATCGTGTAGTCCGACAGACACTTCGCATTATTCACCGATTTAGGTGTTTACTAACTGACATTTAATAATATTTAAAAAATAAAATTTTCAAGTTTTTAATAGTCTACCTTTTGTATGGTGGACTAAAAATCAAGTCAAGTAGTAATTCTCGCCCTAAATAAATGTTACAGGTTGTCCGCCCCTTGACGACTGCGCCCTACTGCACCGGTAGTTCTTTATCAAGGTTTACTTTTGGCAACGCTGGAACGCTTTCTGCGGAACTCGGGCGTATCGCGGTCTCTTATTAATACATGCTATACTTTATCTCTTTTCTGTCCTCTTATGGAAATTAAGTCCCCTAGACGTGGACCTGTTCACGCGGTACATTAATCCTGCAGTTAAAATTAATTTTTTATTGTAGCTTATGGTCCATCTTCAGATGTAGATGGATGGTAATGGTGGTACCAAAACCATAACATGTAGAAACCACAAAGCGATAGCCATCATATTTTAGGTTTTAATTTTTTTTAAATGCCTCAGAAGTTCGTTAAAACATTCTTGCAACTTCCTCTGATTGTGGAACACACATCAGACAGATTGCCTTTTATTTTTAAAGATTTTTATTGTATTGTCCCCTGATTAATCATTAATATTTTGCTATAAAACGTTTAGTTAAGCTTTCACTTATGTTAAATAAAAACATGTTCTGGTTTATTTCATAAAGTAACCTACCTATTTGAGAAAATAACTTTTCTGTCTGATTATAGAATACTTTTCCCTACCCAGTGTCATACTCACTTAATGATCTCTTCTTCAGTTATAGAAATATCTAAATAAAAAAGGTTGTTTTCAAAGTTGATGACGTGCTCGCCATGACAGTTGAGAAAATGGCCGACAAACTCGGTGGGGAATCCCTCCCAGGTACACTGGTTGACTGTGTTCATGGGACATTTCTGGGACCGAAATCTGAAGAAGAAAAAATAAATTAAATAAAATTTTTATTAAGTAAGTCTATCTATTTATGGATCAATCTCATTTAATGACTCCTCCACACGGTGTTTTAGTCCTTGTATTTTTCTTATTGTCATCTTTCATATTTCGCCATTTTTCATTTGGCAACCTACCGTAAATTACCGACGCCAGGTACAAAGCACTTGTTAGACTAAAAATAGTTATTTTTGAGTAGATTTTGTACCATAAAGCAACTAAAAGCCTTTTTCCTCGAGGTTACTAGTCACTCATTCAAGTTACTCGAAAAGACGTCACGGTTACTCGGAGTAACCGCTGTATGACGTCAGTCAGCTGTGGATGACATTTCCAATTGCCATTTGTTTATTTTTGTTTTTACTAGCAAATTCCGACATTTAGAATATAATTAATTGCTGGAATTGATTTTCTCTAGAACTATCGCTTTCAGTTTTAAATAACTCTGGTTGTTGTGATGCCCTTTTGGTGTTCTGCGGTAAAGCCGCAGTACCACAGTACATTTTAAGACTGGTTGCAGTTGAATTGCTATAGTACCAAACTTCAAGGGATGTGCTTCATTTTCTACTGTTAGCAAACATAATTCGTTGTTAATATATTAAAATCAAACATTTTGAAAAAAAAACAAAAAAAACGATCTTAACCTCAAAATATTTCAGGAACCACGTCGACTAGGCTGGTTACACTGTGTGGTTACTCGTGACGTCATAGTTAGTGTTACTCGGCGAAGAAAGACAGAAAACGAGTAACCAGGTTACCTGATAACTTGTAGTTACTGCGAGGAAAAAGGCTATAAGTAAGAGTTTTTTTCACAACTCTTCCGACAAACTTTAACCCCAAGTTCGGGGTAATACAGGGTGTCGCTAAAAGGTCTGTACGAATTCTTAGCACCTAATCCTGAGGTCAAAATAAGTCGATTTAAAGCAACTTACTTTTGTCCGAAATTGCTCCGTTTCAGAGATACAGGGTGGTAAGTTTCATTAAAAATCGATTGTCTTAAAATTTATGAACATTTCTTAACGCATTACTTTAAAAATTGGTACTCGGGGGTTTTTTGGGATGCGAAACCTAAATATGGATACCTTTTCACTGTGGCCGTTAGCGGGCGCTTCACAATGCTCTTTTTATAGTTTAAAATGACTATAACTTTTTTCTCAGTGTAAGTTTTAACTTTTTTTGTTAAGAAAATATTTTCCTGAATCTTTTTAAGCCAAAAAGGTACTGTTAACATGCGCTAAAGTAAGTCGTTTTCGAGATATTTCCGTTTTAGTGTATGATGCCGCAGCGGAAAAATTATTTTGAATGACTATTTCACTAGACTGTTTTACACTGGCAAAATGTCTTAGCAACGGCCAGTTTTCTACTGACTATTGTCCTCAAAAGCTTTATTCAAGTTTGTTGCTTTTCGGCAATTTCGCTCATAAAATTTTTTAATTTCAAAATTTAGTTTTTAAATTCACCCTATATATCTCTAAAACGAAGCAATTTTGGACTAAGGTAATTTGCATTAAATCGACTTATTTTGACCTCAGGAATATGTGCAAAGATGAAAAAAAGATGGAAAATTACAAAATTGAAAAAAGAAGTAATTTTTTTCTTAAAAAGCTGTTTAAAATTTTCTAAATTGACTTGAATGCAAGTTTGGGTGCTTTGAATCCAATTCTGAACAAATTAAAAAAGACTTTTGTTATGCAAATGGAATAGGTGATATTTGACAGCAGTTTAGGCGAACTGAGACGGTTTTCATTTATTCTATTTGTTTGTGAATTGATTTTAAATTAAAAATCAAGTGTTATCAATTTTCCTTTGAAATCATTAGATTTGCCACTATCAACTTCGCTGCTTTTGCTTGACGATGAGTGACCTTAATTAACACCTCTTTTCCGTTTTTATACTAGCCTCGAGCTCGTTACTCTTTATACTACTATAATACATTGATCCTCACTGTTCACACTACTGGGAGGTTCACACAAGCGTGAGTTCACACCAGCGCGGGTCTACTGTACTATACTATAATTTTTCAATTTAGTTTTAAAAATAATCAGATTTGCCACCAAAATCCATTGCAGAAAACTACAATTTTCTTGGATTTTCAACAAAAAATATACCTTATTTTAATAATATTAGTAGTTAATTCGAGCATTAAAAAACAGGTTTTTGTCAAAAACTTAAAAAACATAAATAAACTTGTACTTGGTCAAAAACTAAAAGTGACAGATAAACTTCAATTTGACAATTATTGGATTATTTATAAAAAAAATCAATAAAAAAGCAGTTTACACCAAAATAAAATTTTCATAAATTAAAAAAAGTTATAGGCTCCAGACTTTTCAAACCCTCCTTAGATGGCTGTGTTATAGCAAGAGGGGGTCAGTTATACAGTATCCCCAATTTACTTCCAAATTACATTCATATTTCCTCAAATAACAAAAATATGTAAAATAAATTAATGTGTTATACTCATTCATATCATAACTTAATTTGACCTGAAATTGGAGATAGGGTCAAGTGGGGTAAGTGAAAAAGTAACTTTTACAAAAAAAAAAGATACAGACTTCATTCTTGGACAGGAAATACTTGGTTATGTTGTTATTATATCCTAGTATTGTAGCTATTATCAATTAAATATTAAAAAAGAAAAAAATTAAAAATAAATGCAGTCTCTCCAACCCACTTGCCCCGGCTATTGGGGCAAGTGGGTTTCCTCTTGGTAAACCGCATATACACAGCATTGAATTTTTCTGGGGCAAGTGAATTTGTAATATGCGGTTTAAGCTACAACATAGTTTTTGCAGATCTAAAAAATTCCCAAAAATATGGATTATATGTCATCAGCAAACGCACCGAGTTACAGTATAGTGGGGCCATAGAGATGCGAAAAACCCACACCTTCCGTGTAGATTCGGAAAAATGTAATTTAGCGATTTTTAGTATAGGGAATCCCATGAGACCAAAATGGCAAAACTTTGAAAATTCATATCTCACAAACTATACATGTTATCAGCAAACCCACCGAGTTACAGTATTGTGGGGCCGTAGAGATGCGAAAAAACCACACCTTCATTGTAGATTCGGAAAAACGTCATTTAGCGATTTTTAGTATAGGGAATCCCATGAGACCAAAATGGCAAAACTGAAAATTCATATCTCACAAACTATACATGCTATCACCAAACGCACCGAGTTACAGTATAGCGGGGCCATAGAGATGCTAAAAAACCACACCTTCCGAGTAGATTCGGAAAAACGTCATTTAGCGATTTTTAGCATAGGGAATACCATAAGACCAAAATGGCAAAACTATGAAAATTCATATCTCACAAACTATACATGTTATCAGCAAACGCACCGAGTTACAGTATAATGAGGCCATAGAGATGCGAAAAAACCACACCTTCCGTGTAGATTCGGAAAAAAATCATTTAGCGATTTTTAGTATAGGGAATCCATGAGACCAAAATGGCAAAACTTTGAAAATTTATCTCACAAACTATACATGTTATCAGCAAACGCACCGAGTTACAGTATTGCGAGGCCGTAGAGATGCGAAAAAACCACACCTTCATTGTAGATTCGAAAAAACGTCATTTAGCGATTTTTAGTATAGGGAATCCAATGAGACCAAAATGGCAAAACTTGGAAAATGTATATCTCACAAACTATACATGTTATTAGCAAACGCACCGAGTTACAGTATAGTGGGGCCATAGAGATGCGAAAAAACCACACCTTCCGTGTAGATTCGGAAAAACGTCATTTAGCGATTTTTAGTATAGGAAATACCATGAGACCAAAATGGCAAAACTTTGAAAATTCATATCTCACAAACTATACATGTTATCAGCAAACGCACCGAGTTGCAGTATTGTGGGGCCGTAGAGATGCGAAAAAACCACACCTTCATTGTAGATTCGGAAAAACGTCATTTAGCGATTTTTAGTATAGGGAATGAGACCAAAATGGCAAAACTTTGAAAATTCATATCTCACAAACTATACATGTTAAGAGCCAACGCACCGAGTTACAGTATAGTGGGGACATAGAGATGCGAAAAAACCACACCTTCCGTCTAGATTCGGACAAACGTCTTTTAGCGATTTTTAGTATAGGGAATCACATGAGACCAAAATGGAAAAAATTTGAAAATTCATATCTCACAAACTATACATGTTAACAGCCAACGCAGTATAGTGGGGTCATAGAAATGCGAAAAAAACACACCTTCCGTGTAGATTCGGAAAAATGTCATTTAGCGATTTTTAGTATAGGGAATCCCATGAGACCAAAATGGCAAAACTTTGAAAATTCATATCTCACAAACTATTTTGAAAATATATGAAAATATAACCTGTTTAAAAATTATGAATTTTGCAAAGAGAAATCAATGGAGTTGAAAAGAAGTAGTTTATTATTACATATTAAAAATTAAATCATAAAACTTAAAAACAACTTCTTTGACCAAAACACTAGATTTAATTTAGTCCAAAGGATAACTGCATCGGTAACAAAAAAAAGTGTTATTTAGGCAAGCCTTGACTATGTCCCACTTGTCCCTTAGGGATAGTACCCACTTGCCCCACTGACCAAAAAAGCGGGGCAAGTGGGTACTATGACTCCGAAATTGGCATCCTGCAATCTCAAAATCTGAAAAAATCATAAATGGTACCATGACTTATTATAGTTATGGGAATGTAATTACCGACGCGCTAAAATTACGAATAACGAAGATATATATTTTTTAAAATTTTAGACCAAACTTCATATGTGAGATAAAATGAAGGGTGTTTTAAAATTGACGAATACACCTGTAAAAGAAAATTCAATAAATAAATAAAATATTCCGTTTCTCACAGAAGGTCTGAAAAACATTTTGTAAAGTTTCATATATTGAAAGTTACTTTTTAAAATTTACAAACAAAAAAATACCCACTTACCCCAGAAACCCACTTACCCCACTTGAGCCTACTGCTTTTAAACCAAGCACAACCGTGTGGTGGACATATTATACAACAAAAACGGCTTATTGTATATCTTATTTGCAAAACTACAACGTTTTCAAACAAATAGAAAACACTTAATAAAAAGTAAATCTCGACTTGCTAAAATTTTAGGAGGTGATGGTTTTCTAAAACACATGTAAAAATTATATATTTATGCAAGGCCGACAAAAAAATACAGGCCACGACCCTAAAAAAATCAGCTGTTCTCTGGGGGCTGACTTTTACATTGGGTCTTATGAGAAGTCAGACGTTTTTTTATGATATTTTCAAAATGGGACTACAGGTTTCCCCGAAATTTCAGTGAAATATTCTCAGACACCATCCTCATATTCCACCAAACTTTTGTAAGGATGCAAGATGATTAAAAAGTTAAAATCTTTAAAATTTAGCATTCCTTACTTGTTATATTTGACATGTATTTGACTTTGTCATCTGAGTTTGTCACAATTGCATGTGTTTTAAATTTATATTTAGTATGAGCCAAGGCCAACATAAAAATAGAGGCCACGACCCTGAAAAAATCAGCTTTTCTCTGGGGGCTGACTTTTACATTGGGTCTTATGGGAGGTCAGACGTTTTTTTAGGATATTTTCAAAATGGCACTACAGATTTCCGCGAAATTTCAGTTAAATATTCTCAGACACCATACCGATATTCTAGCAAACTTTTGTAAGGATGCAAGATGATTAAAAGCTTAAAATCTTCAAAATTTAGCATTTCTTATTTTGAATTCAAATTACCCGCCATGTACTGCATGCCAACTGTTATATTTGACATGTATTTGACTTTGTCATCTGTGTTTGTCACATTCGCTTCTGCTTTAAATTTAATTTTTGTGTGAGCTAATGAAACGGCTCTGAAAAATTAAGGATTACTAAACATTTAAGCATAATTGTTCTGCAAGAATATAGTAAAAACAATCTCAAAACCGGCTTTATATAAAAAAAATTAAATATTCATGAACCGTCATTCCAACTTCAATATTTTAAAGACAATCAGCTGGGTCGTGATGTGACGTCAACCAAGTGGAGGATCGTGGCCCGTCCGTTTTGATAGCCCTGTATGAGCTAATGTTAGTATGAGCTAATGAAACGGCTCTGAAATATTAGGATTACCATGCATTAAAAAAAAATTGTTCTGCAAGAATATAGTAAAAACAATTTCAAAACCGGCTTTATTTAAAAAAAAATCAAATATTCATTGACGGTTCATGAATGAATAAAGTTCCAACTTTATTTTAAAGACAATCCGCTGTGTCGTGACGCGACCATCAAAAAAAAAATCAGCCCCGGATGTGACGTCAACAAAGTGGAGGATCGTGGCCCGTCCGTTTTCATAGCCCTGATTTATGAAATCGAATTGATTTGTATGTAAATGTGGTAATTAGGTACCTGCAATTATCTTCGTGATTAAACAGTTCTGTAGCTGACGTCCATTGCTCGCACCCGTTTTCTCGAAACCTACAAGGGTAGCTCAAAGTAGTCACCAGTTCTTCCAAAGCGGTGTTTTGCAGCCATTTGCTCTCTGAAAATCAAAATTTTCTCAAAAACTGTTTTAGTTGTAATCAGAGTTCCGCGGATATATATCAAGTGATATATATCATGATATATATCATGATATATATCACGATATATCGTCGCCCTAGTGGTGAACTGCCCTAACCCACATAAACACAAACTTTTAAAATGCTTTTTTATGGAAAAATTCATGTTTTCGTGTCTAAAATTCTAAACAAAAGACGAAAAGCAGTATGTTTTAATCTTCTGTTGACAGTTTTATAAAAAAAAACATGATTTTATTAATAATTTTTTTTAAAGCGTGCTTTTTCTAGTTTTGTTTATGTGGGTTAGGACCGTTCACCACTAGGG
This sequence comes from Aspidapion aeneum, assembly GCA_963576565.1. NCBI lineage: Eukaryota > Metazoa > Arthropoda > Insecta > Coleoptera > Brentidae > Aspidapion > Aspidapion aeneum. The sequence continues at coordinate 205,874,886 of OY755038.1, forward strand.
CGACGATATATCACGATATATATATACAGGGTGTCCCAGAACTAATGGTACATAGTTAAATGTGGATTCCCTGGGTCAAAATATTACGATTTAGCCATACTTACCTTAGTCCAAAAGTTCGTACTAACCAAGATACAGGGTGTTAAACTATATTTTTTCAATTCGATTTTCTTTAATAACTTTTTTAATAATTAATATTTTTGCAAAAACTAACCAGCGTGTAAGTTTTTTTAAAATTTGCAAGACGATTCCGTTGAAAAATTAGATGTACAATGTACAGGGTGCTCCTTAGAACACTACCATTGCATAAAAATCAGTGTATTTTTGTTGTGCCTTGGTGTATAGCAGTTTTTATGTAAAATAATGGTTTTCCCATCCTTTCTAAGTAAAAAAGTTATACTGTTTTAAAGTCGCTCAGAGCAACGGTTTTTGAGATTTTTGAATTTAAAGTTTTTATTGCATGTGAGTGATATGCCTAATTTATGTATGATACTTTCTTCAATTCTTTCTACTAATTAATCATTTTGCACAAAAAATTCGGTTTGGTGATTTTTGGGCATGTACAACTTAATTTTGGTTAAAAAAATAAACATTATACAGGGTGTTCTCTGGGTCGGTACCGTTACATTAAAATAGGTCTAACTTTTTTGTTCCTCGGTGTATACAAGAATCTATTAAAAACATTAATTTTTTAATTTTACAGTCGAACCTCTCTAACTCGAACCTCTATAACTCGAACCTCTCTATAACTCGAACCTTTTAAGTGGTCCCTGCACTTTTTATATGTATTTTCACCCCTTTAATTCGAATTTCTATAACTGGAACTCTCCATAACTCGAACTGTTTTGGTTGTCCCTTTGAGTTCGAGTTATAGAGGTTCGACTGTATTTAAGTAAAAAAGTTAGAGCGTCCAGATGTCGCTTAGAGCAATGGTTTTCAAGATATTTAAATTAGAAGTTTTTATTGTATGCGTAAAAGATTTTTGATTAAATTCTTACCTACTAATATTAAGTTAAAAAATATACAGGGTGGCTCTCGAATTATCATAAGTGTGTTATCATTGTTCGTTATTGCAACTGTGTAGGGCTTTGTTTTTAATGAGGAACAAAAACCTCTTCGTATTAGTTTTTTTAAAATGGTAAGTATGTATACTTTATTAATGCAAGTATTTTTTTATTGTTTTGAAAGAAAATTTTAAATATCAATAAAATGTATATTTTAATATTTATTTTAAAAAATATAAAATTTCTTAAGCATGGCGCTCTCAGCAATTAATTTAAAATTTTAAAATTGACAAATAGTAAATCAAACTTAAAACTGTTTGTTATTGTAGGCTAGATAAATACCCGAGAAAAACTATTTAAAAAAATTTTAAACGCTAGAGAGGTGTTTAAAAATGCAAATCTTTACTTTAAGATCAGACGTTCATATCATAAGCGAACAAACAAATGTATTCTGGTTAACGGTGGCCATTTTGAACATTTATTGTAGATTTTTTTTTCTATCTAAAAATTTGTTGTTGCAATAAAGTGTGTATAATTTTAATAATTGGTTTTTATTTTTTTTTGTTTTTAATAATTATTTAATAATTAAAATAATATTCTGTTTAAAAACCTGCTTAGGTATACACCGAGGCACAAAAAAATACACTGATGATTTTAATGCAATGGTAGTGGTCCAAAGAACACCCTGTACATTGTACATCAAATTTTTCAACGGAATCGTCTTGCAAATTTCAGAAAAACCTATATGCTGGTTAGTTTTTGCAAAAATATTAATTAGTAAAATGAATTGAAGAAAGTATCATACATAAATTAGGCATATCACTCAAAGGCAATAAAAACTTTAAATGCAAAAATTTTAAAAACCGTTGATCTGAGCGACTTTAAAACAGTTTTTTAAATAAAAAGGATGGAAAAACCATTATTTTACATAAAAACTGGTATACACCGAGGCACAAAAAAAAGTCACTGATTTTAATGCAATGCTAGTGGTCTAGGGAACACCCTGTACACCGTACATCAAAATTTTTAACGGAATCGTCTTGCCAATTTTAAAAAAACTTACACGCTGGTTATTTTTTGCAAAAATATTAATTAGTAAGAAAGTTATTAAAGAAAATCGAATTAAAAAAATAAAGTTTAACACCCTGTATCTCGGTTAGTACGAACTTTTGGACTAAGGTAAGTATGGCTAAATCGTAATATTTTGACCCAGGGAATTTACAGTTTAACTATGTACCATTAGTTCTGGGACACCCTGTATATAGCTTGATATATATCCGATATATTCAATAATTTTACTTATTAAACTAAAAATGTTTTTTACCGTTCTAAATATCAGAAAATTGGTCAGTACGCCCCTGTACAAAAGTATAAGCATCTGTAAAGGTGTAGTATCGATCGATTGGGCTGCCGCATAGGCATCGCGGAGCTGACTGGGAATCCCCTGTTTCACATCTGGTAGATCCCCGACGCGACGATTTCTTTTATTTTCTATTTTCCCAGGTTAGAGCAGTTACTGTGTTTTCCATCTGTCTGTACTTTTGATTTATTAGGAAGTAGTGATTTTTATTTAATATGCCAAAACCAAAGCATTCAGTTTGATAATGATATATGTATATCAGATATATATCATGTGATATGATATTTATATAAATATCATGATATTTTCGAACCCTGGTTGTAATGATATTTTTCTTAAATACTTGCAGGAGTTTCCATCAAGGTGGTCATAGCTTTTTTGTTTTTGTTTTGTGTTCAACCTAGTATACAAAACTTCTCTGCGCATGGCTTTTGTAAATATCTTATTGTAAGAAAAAATCATCACCCATTTTGGTTATTTCAAAATTTTTAGACAATGAATGGTCAGATGTTGATGAAATTTGGTGAAGATTTAGAGCAAATAAAATTACATCTCAATATAAGTTTTAAAATAAATGGATCCATGACGGATCTGATACCTTCCTAGCCCATTAGCACACTCCAAGTGATATCAACCTTGAAAACAGTTTTTTGTAAATATCTCTGAAATGAAAGCTCCTACAAACTTTTTGGTTATAAAAAAATGCGCGCTACTATATTCTGAAAACCGCATATTAATGCAACGCTCTGTTAAAGAGTTAGAATTTTTTAAAAACTTTTTAACTGTTAAAAAACTGTCATTAGCATTGATGAATTTTGACTACAATCTAATCAGCTCGTTGCAGTATCGAGTATTATTTTACCTGAAAATTTCATGTAAATCGGATAAGCGGTTTAGGAGCTATCACGTTACGGACAGATATACATAAACACACACAGACAGGCATCAAAACGATATTGCTAGGACAGGTCAAAATACACCCAAATAACACATTTTCGGCGTTATCTCAAAAAAAAAATTCGTCGAAAACAATACCTTCTCTAGCCATTGCTGTGCGGGCTAGGAAGGTAAAAATCTCTTTTGAAAAGAAAAAAATTAAACATTGTCAAACTTCAAAAAATCGATTTATCACACCTCATCTTCCATGACATTTTGGTCAAAATTAATTTTTATTTTTTGTAGAGTTATACTTGGCCAAAACGGTACCATAAAAATACATTGAATAACACTTTAACACACAATCCAAAAATTTTACTGGATTCAGAAAATACTTACAGTCACACACAACTTAATTTGAATATGACCCTTATCGGTCATTATCTGAATATCAAGGAAATTCAATCCCTTGTGGAATAAAGAAGTTTTAATTTTTTTTAAGAAAGTTATTTTTAGGTACTTTTTGGGTGTTTTTATTGCCAAAAAAATATTATTAAAAAAGAAAACCATGCAAAAAAAATTGTATTCAAAAACATTACCAAGTTTTGGTAAACTGAATTTTTTTCTCAATAATATTTATGGTCAAATATTTGTTAATATTTTGAGCAATTTGACAAATTAGAAATTAAAATTTTAAAAGTGTAATCAATATTTTAGGACATTAAATTAATTCTGGCAACACTGTAAAATTTGTGTGAAGTATGTATGTATTAAGTGTGTCTATTTTTATTTAACATAGTGTGCTTAAAATATTTAGGAATATGCAGATTACCATGTCAGAAATTGTTGAAATTACCATGTTTTTCTACTGACATTATAAGTAATGTTTGCCGAAAATAGAAAGGGGGCAGGTTTCTGAATTCCTTGTCATTTCTAAGGGGGCGGGTTCAAATTAATAATTCATTAGCATTTCATTTACTATTAAAGCGCTTTTATAAGGACATTTTGAAAATAAGGTCATATAAACACTATTAAAAGAGTTTCAAGTAAGTACTGAAACTGATTTTATTTTAAACCAATTTGTTGTACAAACACCATTAAAACCAATTTAAGCACTAAAACCGATTTTATTTAAACCAGTTTTAGGTGCATATAAATGTAGTAATTGTCTAATTTTAAAAAAACCTGGTGAGAAAAGGGAGGGAGCAGTTTCCTTACACAGAATAGCCCATAAATGATGGTAATGTCAAATTTGTTAATTATTTTATGAATATTTTTAACTTTAGATGTTTAATACACAAAAAAAAATTACGATGCCATAGAAATCTCATCACCTTATAATTTCTTGATTTTTTTTTGAAAATTAAAGTAAAAATAGTCCATATGAACCATTTTATGAGCTAGGTATACTCTTTTTAATCATTCATATTTATTTATTCAGATAATTACCCCTAAACAGTCAAAACTTTGGTTCCAGTAATGTCATTTGGATATGAGAATTTTCAGCTTTTCAGTGCTGTCAGTAAATTTAATTTTGGGAGATATTAATAAAATTTAATTTGCCTGCTAGTTGAACTACTGTTTGAATTGGTGTTCATTTAAGTCATTTTGTAATGTTCTCTATTCAAATTCATAATTCATAAATTATCTTTTAAGGGGGGTATTATTTGTTTTGTTTATTTGAACCTCATTTAGTCAATTATTATACAGGGTGTTTCCTAATTAAATGTCAATATTTATGAGGGTGATTTTTGGGCCCATTTTAAGAAAAAAACTTTATATGAACATATGTCCTAAATGTACCTTTTGAGATACAGGGTGGTAAAGTTTTCAAAAATAAATCATTTATTATTAATTTCTACAATACCACTTCAGATATTTTAATGAAATTTGTCATACATGTACTATGATCAAGAGGCATATTTAGTTTATCACTTTTGTTTAAATTTCCATCAGTGGCGTTCTTACGTAATTTGACTTGCCTATTTTGGCAGACATTGATGGCATGCCACTGATTTTTCCTGAAATAAAAATTATTTTTGAAATCCCCAATCATTTCTAACCAAAGTTGATCACTTGTTTTTTTTCAATCTGATGCACAGTTTTTGCCTAAAAAAATAAAAACAGTTTCTCTGCATGATCATAACAATATCATTAATATGACAATATTATCATGCCGAGCATCATGCAGACACATAAATTTTTTTTTTAGATGAAACCCGTGTGTCGGACTAAAAAAATTCAAGAGATTAAATTTGCTCATAATTGAATACAGATTTAAAAAGTACACTTCACTTGGTATTGTAGATATTAATAATAAATGATTTATTTTTGAAAACTTTACCACAATGTATCTCAAAAGGTTAGAACATATGTTCATATGAAGTTTTTTTCTTAAAATGGGCCCAAAAATCACCCCCATAAATATTGACATTCAATTAGGAAACACCCTGTATAATACACATATAATACATATAATATACAGGTATAGCTTGAGGTATTGGTAACACTAAAGGAAACTAAGAGATAAACTGAGGAGAAACTAAATTGTTATGTACCTGGTTCATTCTGATAGTTCTCTTGAAAGCAGGCAGTGCAGACATTTCCAATGCCTTCAACCAGCATCACTGGAGTGCCCAACAGCAGGTTGTTGCAGATGGCACACTGCAGGATATTTTTCTTCAACAAAATATCAGTCACTTGGTTGGAGGATGAGGCCATTTCCAGTGGCAGATGTGAGCTTTTGTCACACATCTAGGCTTAAGAGAAATAAAATAACAAAATTAGATTTTTATCAAATATATTTTTTAACTCAGCTCATTCTAGACCCACCTGCTGTTGGGGCGCTTGCTTGGCCAGCAAAAATATTCCTTTCCAGTGAAAGGATACCTCCCATATACAAAATTACAAGACTTGCAGCACTAACTTACCAGCTGAAAAATACCCTTATTACGCACAATAATTTGTAACTAATTAAGGATGAACGGCGAAGTCTAGCAGATTTTTGTTTTCTTCACATTTGGAACTATTTTTTTTTTAAACACAAAACAAAAACAACAGCTGACTGAAGGATTCAAGATTGAATTTGACGGGATCAGAGAATTAATAAAAAAGAGAGGCATTCAGACGCGACACCTCTTGAGTGGATTGTGAATCCCATTATTATAGTCAAGGGACAGACTAGAGTTTTGAAAATGTTTCATTATTATCGAATATATGGGTTAGTAGATCTTTTTGAGTACCAGTTACATTAATTTATGCATATAGACAAACATAATAATATGCTGATGGTATGGTCTGAAGCGGGAACGCATGACTTGACGTTCTATACTGCCGTCCTTAGTAAGACCCACCATCTGCAAAGAAGTCAAATGAGTTAGGACCGAAAATGGCTTCAAATAGGTTACTTACATCTGTTTTTGAAGAAAAATACCATCATTTTTGTTCAAAAATATTTTATTTTGTAAAAAAATATTACTATGTACTCTTAGCAAGCATTTAAACTTTAAACTCGCTTTTCTCGAAATAAGTGAAAACGTAGATAGGTCAGTCTTACTAAGGACGGCAGTATAGAAGGTGCTATGCTATATAAATAAATGTTATATATGTAAGTCCCATTTGGCTATACCATATATAGGGTGTCCCAAATGTTTGAATCCACCCAAATATCTGCTGAACTATTGGAGATAACAGAACCATATTTGGCAGTGATCGATAACATCAAGAGATCTATTTTATGAAGGGGCGAGTATGTCGCATCTTTATTAGGGGGCGGCGGCATAGGGGCGGCCAATTAAATTTTTTTAAATAGAAACGTCCATCTAATGATCGGATATAACGACATATAACCGAGCGTCGTTATAGAGAAAAAGGGTAACAAACTGGGTTTTATATTTTTATTACAAGGAAGGTCTCTTTAAATTTCCATTAAAAACTATCTTTTTTTTTAAAGTTAAAAACATGGAAAATTTCAGATGTATATACATATATGTAACTGCGTATATTTACATATAATGGTATGAGATTATGTACATATTATGTATTATGCATGTATGTACATTTATATACAAAATTATAGACTTTTTCCTCAACTGTAAAAGCTTTTCGTTTAGACATTGTGTTTAATTTATATATGTTCTTCGATTCAGCAGCTTAGATTATGTAAACACAAAAGCACACCACAAATAGCTTTAATACAATAAAGGTAACGGATTTCCGGAAATCCGGCACACAATGATTACAGTTCGTCGTTACATGCCATATCGCTCGTCGTTATGACTGATTACTCCAAGTATACTTGGACTATAAGTTAAATTATTGGTCGCGATATAAGTACGTCGTTATATGGAATGTCGTCGTTATAGGCAACACGTCTTCAATGCATTTTGCATAGAACTCGGTCGGTAGCTTAATATGTTGTCGCTATAACCGATATGTCGTAATATACGATATGGTTATAAGCGATATTCACTGTATTTGAAAAACTAATATTTTGTCATAACTATTCCAATTTTCTACGTCAAAATATATATTATATTCTATAATCTTTGCGTCAAAACTACCAAAAGCTATGCATGGTCAAACCTAATTTTTTCCGTTTTTGTGAAAATTTAAAAGTTTATTGTTTTAAACACAAACCCCATTGAGTGATACTTTCTTTGAAATGTCTTTAAGAAACCAATATTTTGGCGTAACTGCCCCTTGCCTCTATCAAACGTGTAAAAATAATCTATCGACTTTCACACTTATTATTTTACCATTTTTGACGAATATCGCTGTTTTGACTATCCATAGCTTGTTTGAAAGACGTTTTGAAGAAACTATTGTTTGACAAAACTTGTGAAATTTGTCAAAAAAAAGGTAGATAGATTTTGAGATGTTTGACATAGATAAGGTGTAGTTACGTCCAAATGTTTCGTTTTTAAACACCTTTCAAACAATAAGGTATAACTCAATAGGGATTTTGTTAAACACCACGGCCTGCGCACTGATAGTTCGGTAAGCATTCCCGAGATGGCACTAATTCCATAATTTTTACAGTTTTTTTTTACAAAAAATACCCGCGCTGTTGCTTCCTCCCGGTATAATTTTTTTATACCGTCAAACTTTTCAAATTTATCAATTATTTATATTTGTCAATTTTTCTCTGTCATTCATAAATGTTTTTTTTTAAATTTATTATATACAAGATCTTTATTTGAAAATGGCTTCAACGTGTTGCGTACTCAATTGCCCTTTCAAAATTAAACTCTTTCATAGATTCCCAAGATATTTTCATGTAAGTAAAAATATATATTTATATAAGCATTGCCTTTAGTATGTATACAGAAAGATTTATTATGAAAAACACTTTAATTAATTTTAGCTCCGCCAAAAATGGGAGAATGCTGTTGGACATGAAAACGCCTATCGATTTATACAAAATCTGGGGGCACGGTAGTGCCCCACCAAGCTCGCGCGGAAACTGCTGTACCATCTTGTTTTGAAACATGTCAGCCCATATTTGACCTATGTAAAACTCTACTTCGGAATGAGCTACGAAACTCAAACTTTGCACAGTCATAGATCTTTATAGAGTTAACAATCCCTCTAAGTTTTTTAAGTTTCATGGACTTTCATAAAGTGGTAAAGTAGGTACGAAATTTAAAAAAAACGTCGAAATTGCCACTCACTCACTCTATACATCATGTAAATTTATCTGTACTTCCAGACATGTTACAAAGCTGAAATTTGGCAGACTGATACTTGGATTGTACAAAATCAAAAAACCCCAAAGATCTAATTCACTCCCCTCCCCCATACATGTAAAGTTATGTAAAAGTAACATTGCCCACTTCCAGAGGCGCTAGAGAGGTGAGCTTTGGCAGACTGATAGGAAATATGATAAAACTATAGGAAAAAATTAAAAAACCCCAAAGTTTAATTAACTTCTCTCCCCTATAAATGTAAAGTTATGTAAAAATAACATTGCCTACTTCCAGGAACACTAGAGAGCTGAGCTTTAGAAGGCTGATAGAAACTATGATAAAACCATAGGAAAATATAAAAAAAACCTCAACATTTTTAATTAGGTATTGCTAAAGTTTTGAACAATATTCCGCATACTTTACCACCTACTTTAAAACTTAAATATTATCCAAATCCTTTAAAAAAAGGATGAAATCATAACAAAAACATTTCATGAAAAAAAAAAGCCAAGTACGCGAAAGTGAAATTCAGTAAAAAGTTCTCCAATACAAATTTCAAAATGAAAGGTTCTTACTAGTTTGGAAATCTTTATTTAAACTTGGATATTACGGCTGCAAATGACTCTTAGGCGCAGTGCTAAATTGAACATAAAAAAGTTTGGCTGGAAGAGCATAGTTTTAAAAAAACATTTCCAAACTAGTAAGAACCTTTCATTTTGAAATTTGTATTTGAGAACTTGGCTTTACTTTTATCTCAATTCTTTTTACGAAATACCACTTTCGCGTAGTTGGCTTTTTTTTACATGAAATGTTTTTGTTATGACATAGATATCCATAAAATATTTAAATTAAGGTAAAATTATTGAACTAAATAAAAAGAAAACTGTGATTGAGATACCGACAGTCAGATACTTTTGTTAAACATTCCTTAAATGACTAGCATGTACCTAAATTAACATTGATTTATTATATAAAATATATTACAGTTTAAAAAAATCCTGGTGGAATACCGAACATAGCTAAATAAAAAATAAATTATTTGGTTGTTTTTTTATGAATTTCGTTGAAATGATTATCTAAAATATTTTAAAGACTTTTCAATACAAGTATCTAGTAGTTAAGACATTTTGGATTCATTTCACCAAAATGATTTCCTAAAATATTTAAAATAATTTTTAATATAATCCAAAGATTATGGAATATAAATAATCTTCAAGTTATATTAAAAATATTTTTGAATCACTTAGTATTTTTAAATAAAATTAAATATATCACCCGTGCGCAATTTTCGAAAATGTTTGTAGCGCCATCTTTGGACTGCTTACCCGAACTTATGTACGTTCGACACACTGTATATAATAATAATATAATTTTGAGTGGCCCATCTTAATATATATTATAATCTATAATCTTTGGTTAAACACAACTTGTGAATTTTAAGGAAACCTGTGAAAAATAGGTATGACAGATTTGACGCAAACAATTGATGGTTATGTCAAATTGTTGGTTTTTCAAAGACCTTTAAAACGAGGTATCAATCGATATGGGTTCCTATTTACAAAATTTAAGTTGGCCGCCCCTATGTCGCCCCCTAATAAATAATAATCATAAATAAAAAAAGATACTTTTTTAATCTAATTTCTTCGTTCGTTCTCCTTACTCTCACGCATGAAAAATAGGAAAAATACCTAGTTTTCATCTTTACTAAAAGTTTACACTAATTTTTTATACTGTCTCACCACCCCTCTCGCCTCAAGTGAAAATCGTATCTACGCGCTTTTTTGTGATCGGTCATAACGTATTTTTTTGAATCAGTGCCAAATAAGTTTTTATATTTTTTATTATAAATATTTTTAGTCCTAATGAAATATTGCCTGCCCCACTGTGCAACCACAAGCAAAAAATCACTGGTCCGCTGTATTTATCAAATCAGGCCAACAAAAAAATCAGAGACTTGTCATTAACAAACCAATTTTAAAAGTCCCATATTTATCTGTGGCCTTTAAAATCAGAAATCGTTGGAGGTGGGGAAGTGTTGACAAGAAGGTGGCCCCTCTGTTTTTTAAATTTAACGTCTCTTTTGAAGCTTTCAGAAAAAGGTGAATGCCTCTTTCTGACTGTTTTAGTGAAATTCAGAATTTATACATTTGTTTTACACCTTTTTTTCGGTAAGAACATTTTCATTTCTTACATATTTTATTGTTTTAATTCAAGTCCCCAATTCCCTGGACATTGTTTACCCCGCCATTTTTAAAATTTCTAACGGTCATTTTACTGATAATGTTTTTTGTTGTTTTTTTTTGTGAGTTTTGAGAGATTATTGTTTGTGAATTGCATGTGAGTTTAAATAGTGCTCTAGCTTTTTAAACCCATTTTTGATTTTTTATTAGATTGATTTATAGTGCAATAATTAACTTTTTTATTTAAAATAGGTAATAACTGTTGAATAAAATAGAAACATAGACAAAAAAGTTCGTAAAATAGTGCCATTTGCGTTCTGCGACAGTGTGATATTATTTGTTGCAAAATCTAAAAAAAGCACTTATAGGGGTCATTGACTGTGAATCATTGTGGAAGCTTTATTAAATTTTTACATTAGGTATCAAGCATTACCTTAAAGGTGGGTTTATTCAACAGCAGAATGTTTAATTCACATAATTTATTAAAACACAGTTTCCACCTATCTGTGCCCACCCTGATTTAAAAAAAGCATTAGTGGCACGTTTCTTATTAGAGGGTTAGTCCTGACCTGTACTGCCGTCATAAGCAAAAACACAGTAAGGATATTTGATAAAGTCAAACAATCTCAGATAATATATTTTGAATAGAGTGTTAACTTAGAATGTGAGCTATCAAATTTATTTACTGTGTTTTTGCTTATGATGGCAGTGTAGGTTATCTATGACAGCTGTCTTTTTTGGCATGTGGCAAATATGTCAATCATCTCTTTTTTTTAACCCAGGGGTCAGGGCTAACCCTCTATTGAGAAACTGGCCAGGTGATGCTGCATTTAAAACAATTGCAAATCCATTTTCTGTCATGTCATAGGTGAAACTGGCCTTAACATAGATAACAGTAAAAGTATGTGATTGGTGAGAAATTTTTGAAAACAAAGATATGAGGGTCATTCTTTTGAATACCATTCATAATTCTCTATTAAAGGATACACATACAAAATCAACCCCCAAGACATCTGCTCAGTTTGCAATCCACTCATGCCTGAGGATCTAAATCATCTACTATTTGTTTGCCCTCTATATGAGCATTTGCATACTGCAGTATTTTTAAATGCTGAATCTCTCATTAACTACTTATATAATGCTACTCAACATAGTGCAAGAATAATTGCTTTGACCATTTTCAATATTTTAAAAACCAGAGCTTTTTTAATAAATGAATGGCAATTTTTTTTTTATCTATTGCATATCTATTTTTCCAAATGCACTCTAAATTTTTAGTTTTTTCTGTTTGCACAATTTTCGTTTTTTGAAAAAAGTTTGGGAAATATTGGAATAGTGACTTTAAACTAACAAATTAATTATAATTATAAAGTACTACTTTATGTAGGCAAGGGTATTGGATATTGTGTTTATTTTAACTTTTATTTTTAAAACATGTTACCTAATTAATTTTAAGCAATCTGTATGATCTTCTGGTTGTAAGAATTATGTAGATTCTTTAGAAACATTAAAGAAAAATAAAAAAAAATATCCCAGATTTTTTACCTTCCTAGCCCGCACAGCAATGGCTAGAGAAGGTATTGTTTTTTAGATAACATCGAAAATGTGTTATTTGGGTGTATTTTGACCTACCCTAGCAGTATTGTCATTATGTCTGTCTGTGTGTATATGTGTGTAACTCTGTCTGTAACATGATAGCTCCTAAACTGCCCAACCGATTTTCATGAAATTTTTAGGTAAAATAGTATTCAATAGTTACTGTAACGAGCTGATTAGATTTTGGTTGAAATTCATCAAGGCTCATGACAGTTTTTTGACAGTTAAAAAGTTTTAAAAATGCCACCTTTTTAATGGAGAGTCACATCAATATGCGGTTTTCAGAATATTGTAGCTCACATTTTTCTCAAAAATTTGTTAGGAGCTTTCGTTTCAGAGATATTTACAAAAAACTGTTTTATAGTATGGAGTTTACTTGGAGTGTGTTAATGGGTTAGGAAGGTATCAGATCTGTCATGGATTCATGGTCTTTTATCAAAAACACTGATTTTATGATTTTTTTTATAGTTATTTGATTACAATACAAGTTTTATTCTTTTCTTAAGTTTTAAAGGCTTAGAACTAATGATTTGTAAACATTTTTTAAGTGTCCAAGTTTTTCTTAGAATGTGACATATATATTTTAATATTTCTAAAATTTTTAGTTGTTGACAAAATTGCAAGTTTTGAGTAAAAGGACTATTTATTTAAACAGTGCATGTGACAAAAAAATATTGTTAGATGGATTTTACAAAACTTCCTTTATTTATCAAATTTAAATTATTTTAGACACTTTGCTCATAACACAGTTATATGCAGATTTTTACCCATACAGGATTTTACCAATTATTCTGAAACTGAACATGTAATAAAAAAAACAAAGATATCATGAAAACTACACGACATCAGAGTAGTTTTATAGAGCTTATTTAAATTTGTTTTTAAAATACCTTTTGAATGTGGTATCATATGTTAATTTTTTATAAAAACCAAACTCATCATTTTGAAAACAAAATGTTTTTTAAATTTCTCAAAAAAGTATTTTTTAATTTCTTTTCAGATAACACTGAAACTGTGTTAATTGGGTGTATTTTGACCTATCTTAGCAATATCGGCGTGATGTCTGTCTGTGTGTGTGTCTGTCTGTAACACAATAGCTCCTAAACCGCTAAACCGATTTTCATGGCATTTTGAGGTAAAATAGTATTCGACACTAACCAGCTGATTAGATTTTGGTCAAAATCCAGAAATGCTAATAACACTTTTTTGACAAATGAAAGGTTTTAAAAATACTAACTTTTTAACAATATGTGGTTTTTGGAATATAGTAGAACACATTTTTTTAAATAATTTGTTTTATAACAAAAAACTTCGTAGGTGCTTTCGTTTCAGAGATATTTACAAAAAACTGTTTTATAGTATGGAGTTTACTTGGAGTGTCCTAATGGGTTAGGAAGGTATCAGATCTGTCATGGATTCATTTATTTATTTTTGGTAGTACTTGATCCCCTTAGCTCAAAAATGTATTTTAAATATTTTTAAGTTGATCCTGTATTTTTATACAAAAACATGGTCTTTTATCAAAAACACTGATTTTATGATTTTTTTTATAGTTATTTGATTACAATACAAGTTTTATTCTTTTCTTAAGTTTTAAAGGGTTAGAACTAATGATTTGTAAACATTTTTTAAGTGTCCAAGTTTTTCTTAGAATGTGACATATATATTTTAATATTTCTAAAATTTTTAGTAAATTCTGTTTTTTTAATTTTTTTTTTCTGAGAGAAGGAAATGCTTATTACTTTTTTCTCTACAATTATTGCTTCCTCAGTATATCTGTGATTGAACATAGTTTGAAACATATCTTTATTTGCTTTCAGTTTTTGTTTATTTGCTTTCAGTTTTTGTATAGGGTCACTCAAATACAGAAAGTGCATAAATGATCTATAGGCCCTTTGGCTGATGTGCTGTACATCAGCCAAAGGGCCTAAATTATTTTATTTTTTAAAATTAAATCAATGTGCTAAATTTTACTTTATTTGTCAGAAAAAAACTATTTTTGATACTTTGCATATAACACAGTTATGCAGGTTTATACCCATACAGGATTTTACAGCCTTACTAGATGAATCAAATATTTAAAATGCAAGTAAATTGAGAATGTTTTGCTTTGGGCAATTTTTGGTAGTTCATTTAAAAAATAGCTTAGTTAGTATCATCAAACTATGGCTATGTGCATACAGGATCTCCAAAAAATCTGGAATCACCAGTTTGTTGACAAAATTGCAAGTTTTGAGTAAAAGGACTATTTATTTAAACAGTGCATGTGACAAAGTCCATAATTTTTTAGAAAAAAAAAATTGTTAGATGGATTTTACAAAACTTTCTTTATTTATCAAATTTAAATTATTTTAGACACTTTGCTCATAACACAGTTATATGCAGGTTTTTACCCATACAGGATTTTACCAATTATTCTGAAACTGAACATGTAATAAAAAAAACAAAGATATTATGAAAACTACACTACATCAGAGTAGTTTTATAGAGCTTATTTAAATTTGTTTTTAAAATACCTTTTGAATGTGGTATCATATGTTAATTTTTTATAAAAACCAAACTCATCATTTTGAAAACAAAATGTTTTTTAAATTTCTCAAAAAAGTATTTTTTAATTTCTTTTCAGATAACACCGAAACTGTGTTAATTGGGTGTATTTTGACCTATCTTAGCAATATCGGCGTGATGTCTGTCTGTGTGTGTGTCTGTCTGTAACACAATAACTCCTAAACCGCTAAACCGATTTTCATGACATTTTGAGGTAAAATAGTATTCGACACTAACCAGCTGATTAGATTTTGGTCAAAATCCAGAAATGCTAATGACACTTTTTTGACAAATGAAAGGTTTTAAAAATGCTAACTTTTTAACAATATGTGGTTTTTGGATATAGTAGAACACATTTTTTTAAATAATTTGTTTTATAACAAAAAACTTTGTAGGTGCCTTCGTTTCAGAGATATTTACAAAAAACTGATTTCAAGACTGATCTTTCATGGTATAATAGGCTACCTAATTTTGTTTTATTTTATTATTTTTAACTTATAATCTTCTGTCTCTTATCTTCCAAAAAACTTATATTTTAATCTAGAATTTTTAAATCGTTATTTAAAACTTAACTAACCCTTAAAATGAAAGAGTTTTTATATTTTTGAATCCTCTTACTCTATACTGTTTTTAAGTAGGTATAGAATTTAAAACATTGATTAATTATTTTATTTTAAATAACTTTTATTTTTAATGTAAATTGACACGTTTAACACCTGTATAAGGTACAAAAAAATACAAACAAAGTATATTCTAACTCTCCAGGGGTGTCCATAAATTGGTCACTTTCAAAAATTACCAAAAAAAAATACTTATCGGTTTTTAGTTTTATTTTAAATTAAATAATAATTGTTTCAGAAATAAAAGATAGATTTTAAGAAATTCTATTATTTCTTACCAGAGAAAAAATAAGGGCCTTAAAGATTTGTATATAAATCAAATAATTGGAAAAGTTTTGAAATGTAGTTTCGTCGGTATGACAACAAACACAACTACGGCAATTGTTTCACAGCCAACTAAGTGAAAAACTATTTTTTTAATAAATTCACATTTTCCGTCATTCAAAGATAGGCTTATTATACATGGTTGAAAAGCCCTTTTAATGCTCTATTTATTGACATATTCAATATGGCAATCATAAGAAATAACAAAGTTGGCTATAGTTTCAAAAAAACTAGAAGGCCTAGAAAAAATTTGTTAACGTCATTCGATTGACCGTAGTCGCTTATACAAAACAGCCAAATTTCAATTTTTCAAAAAACAATTTTTAGTTTTTGCTCAATATTTTAGTAACCCCTGTGGATATCTTTAATATTGATACAGCACCTGATTGGGCTTAGAATAGCGCAACTTTTTTCTCATTTAAACAAACTCGTATCTCTTACAGTTTCTGAAAGCCCCATGTAGTTGCTTTTATCTGGGCACCCTGTATGGTGACTATTTTAAATTTTAATGTCATTTAGCAGGGTACAGGTACAGGCCTGCCCCCCCCCCCTCCCCCCCCGAAGCTAAGGTTTTTTTGGATATTTTCCACATATTTCATGAATACAAACACAAAATAGCATAAAATACGGACTCATGGGGTCTCGGGCGCTATATAAATGTTTTGTGCAACAGTGGACTATAAGATGCAGTCGAGGGGGATTTCACACTTTGCAATACATGTACAATTTATTTGAGGCGTAATTTTTGGCATTATGTAGAATTATTTAGAATTTTTTGTAATTATTTAGCATTTTTTGTAATTATTTGGCATTATTCGGAATTGTTGGAATTATTTAAAACTTCTTGAAATTATTTGGCATTATTCGGCATTTTCGCAAATAATGCGCAATATATGTACAGTCGGGGACTTTTTAAATAGCCGTTGTATTTTTTTTCTGTCAAAAATAATCATTCAAAGACATCAAAAAAAAAATATATATGTATGTATACAGAAAGCGGTAAGGTTCACAATTTTTTTGTTTTGGTTTAAACTGCTTTTCCGAATTTCAAATAGGAGTATTTTTTATTTTCGAGGGCGGCAATTTAAAAAGTCCCTGACTGTACAAAAAATGGTCTGTGAAATTCCTCTCGGATGCAGTTAATATTTTTCTCTTTCTAGACAAGGATGGCATTAATCCGCAGTATCCCAGTGAACATTCTAAATCAAGAAAATGCTTCAGTCAAAATTTCTGGCAAGTCTGCCTCAAATAGAGCTTTACAACCAACTAGAAGACCTGCTTTAGGTAAGATATTACGTATTTTGTATTCTTATACAGGATACAAATACCAACTGAAGATTCCTTGGGTGAGTATAATTCAGTCCAAGAGATTTTTTCTAAAATATGGTAGGCTTTGTTAGTGGAGACTAGAGTCCCTGTATGTTGACATATTTTGATATATTAATATATCCAAATATGTCAACATACAGGGACCCTAGTGGAGACTAACACTTTTAAGAGGAAAAGTGTGTAGTACTTTGAAATTTCTAAGATTTCTTCTTTGATTTAAAAAAAATTTGGATAAAAAATATGCACAGACATACCTATACACGGTAGAAAAATGGTATTTTGCTTGATAAAATATTCAAAACTGACATTAAACTTAGATAAACCCAAGAAAAAGACGGATTGAGTGCAGGTAAGGTAGAAATGACAAAAAAATTTGATTTAGATTCCGATTTTTTGGGATAAGCTCCTGGTTGATCGCAAACTAAGATGTTAAGAAAATGAGCCAAATCAATTAATATACAGGGTGGTTTAGTAGGCTGGAATTTTGGGATAAGCTCCTGCTTGGTCTCAAACTAAGATGTTAAGAAAATGAACCAAATCGATTAATATACAGGGTGGTTTAGTAGGCTGATTTGATAATGTAAGGTATAAACAACGAAAAAAGTAGATTCTGATTTTCTGGGAACCGCTCTTGCTTGGTCGCAAACTATGATGTTAAAAAAATTAACCAAATCAGTTAATATACAGGTTGGTTTAGTAGGCAGATTTGATAAAAAATGTTAAGAGGATAATACTTTTGTTTTAAAGATATCGGAAAACGTTATTAAAAAAAATTGTTTTGAATCAAAAGTGATGTCAGATTCTCAATTTTCAGCAAAATCAGCTAACTTTGATTTTGTAAGTTGGTTATGAAATTTTTTCTTTAGACAGTTTTTACCTGATTTTTCTGAAGTTTGAGAATCAGCTGTAACTTTTAATTCTACTTCTTCTAATTAAACAACATTTTGAAAAAAAAATTAAAAAAAAAAAATTATAAATAAAAAAAAATTCAAAAATTCTAAAAAAAATATATATTTTTAAAATTTCTAAAAAAATTATAAAAGAGTAGTAAAATATACAAAAAATATAATTTAAAAAAAAATTATTTTCAAAAGTTAAAAAAAAATACATTTCAAGTATTTTTAAAATATTCAAAATTCGAAAAAACTAACTCGTATCTCAAGTATAAATACAATGTTATACAAAAAAATATTAAAGTTGATATGTAGGTTAGGTTAGGTTTGATGAGTGGTGCGAATGTCGCCCCTCCACTGCGACTCAAGTGGTCTATTGGGGCTCATCCCAACTTAAATATCACCAATACCTATCTCCTTTAGGAAGCAGATCAGTTTGTTGGTGATATTTCCTCAAGATCCTGAGGTTCTATCTGTCCAGGTCCGAATATGTTTGCCCTAGTTCTCTGTCTTGCTATGCGGTGGCAGATTAGATGAAGTGGCGTTTCCTCCTCAACACCACAGAACCTACACTCTGGTGTTTGTTGAGTCGGCATTGGCCTGTGTATAGCCCTGTGATTATTCTTAGGCTATTCCTGTTTAATTCCAGGAGTTGGTTTGTTCTGTGTTTGTCTGGCTTGTTTAGAAAGGGTTTGGAGTGTTGTTGTCTCAGAGTTTTGAATCCCCTTTCTAACAACCCACTCTCCTATTTCTTTCGTGACTGTAGCCTTAGGTAAGCCAAAGTAAGGTCCAACCAGCGCGGATTCTGCTCCCGCCCTGGCTAGTGCGTCTGCTTTTTCATTTCCCTCAACTCCCGTGTGGTTTGGCACCCAGACAAGACTGATCTTGTTGGTTCTGCTGGCCTGTCTTAGGGTTTCAAGGCAATTCCGGATTAGTCTGGATTGAATTTTGTATGAGCTTAATGCTTTTAGAGCTGATAAGCAATCTGCAATGATTTTGATGCTTTTGTTTGAGAGGCCCCTGCGGTTAATCTCTCTACAGCATACTTCTATTGCATGTAGTTCTGCTTGGAATATGGTTGCTAAGTTTCCGACTCCCACAGATATTTCAGTCCGTGGTCCCGTCACACCCGCACCCACCCCATTTTTTGTTTTAGATATAGAATAGAAGTTGATATGTAGAAGTTTGTTAAAATTAAATTCCCATATTTATTACAAGTAAAGTTTTAAAAAAACTTGTGATAAAATCAGGCATATTTACGTTTGTCATATCCAAGAAAATTCCCGAAATCACCGTTGCCAAAATGACATTTCCGCCATTATTATCTTTGATTTTTTGTGTTATAATGTAAAACAAAATAGTTTTGAGGTTGTGTTATAGAATAGAATAGAATAGATTAGAATAGATTTTATTTACGGATATACCATTTTACA
This sequence comes from Aspidapion aeneum, assembly GCA_963576565.1. NCBI lineage: Eukaryota > Metazoa > Arthropoda > Insecta > Coleoptera > Brentidae > Aspidapion > Aspidapion aeneum. The sequence goes on from OY755038.1 coordinate 205,894,735, forward strand.
AACATTACAAAAATAGATTTTAGAGTCTCTACAAAAATAGGTCTTATATATAGTTATATTAAGGTATAAAACCAAACTTAGATATCTGCAATAATTAGAAAACTGCCTATTGCATATAAAAATAGAATAACAGTCTATAAACTACAGTAGCTATAATAGCAAAATTTTCCCTGCACAAGATTTAAACCTACTTAAATTAGTGTTAAAAAAATCTAAATCTATGTTTTCGTTTATTGAGTTTGCAAATCTGCATATTCTCTGGATTGGAGTGTTTTGGCAATAGTTGGTTCTGTGAAACTCAATGTGAAATAATTGATGGTGTCTTAGATTTTGTTGTGGTACAGAAAGAGCAAACTTTTGTAACAACTCTGGGGAGTCAATAATACCATTTAAAATCTTAAATAAAAATATAAGGTCTAAGTAATTTCTTCTATCTTCTAATTTTGGTAATTTCAAAAGTTTTCTAAGTTCATTGTAATTTAGGTTTTCAAAGGGGATATGCAATTTGTAAGCAATAAATCTTAGAAATTTTCTTTGTACTTTTTCAAGGCGATCAATATGAGTATTATAAAATGGTGACCAAACATTTGATGCATACTCCAACACAGATCTAATAAGAGAACAATATACATTTTTTAAACTATAAATATTATTAAAATCACCCATACTACGTTTAACAAAACCCAACATTTTAAGGCCCTTATTCGTTATATATTCTAAATGGTCTTTAAATGATACTGTAGTATCTAAAATAATTCCTAAATCTTTTATATTTTCTACAGTTTCTAAAGTAATATTGTTAACATTATAATCAAAGTTCAGAGGTCTTAATATTCTATAAAATCTAATACATTTACATTTGCCTATATTCAAGTCGAGTCCATTTTCAGTCACATAATTAAAAAATCTGTCTAAATCTTGTTGTATTAGTATACAGTCATTGATACAGTTTACTGTTCTAAATATTTTTAGATCATCACAATAAAAGAGAACTTCACAATGTTTAAAGCATTTTAAGATGTCATTAAGGAAGCAATTAAAAAACACTGAAGATAGATGCCCACCTTGAGGAACCCCTGAGGTTACATTAATTACTTCTGAAATATTATTGTGAACTTTAATAAACTGTTTACGACCCATTAAAAAGTTTTTTATCCATTCAAGTAGTTTTCCATGTATGCCTTGTGCTGAAAGTTTTTGTATTAGTATACCAATATTAACTCTGTCAAAAGCTTTGGAGAAATCAGTGTAGATAACATCCACCTGACACTTTCTCTCCAAAGCTTCCAACAAATAATTAGTAAGTATGGTAAGGTTTGTTACAGTGGATCTTCCGTTAACAGAACCATGTTGTTGATCAATGACAGTACCCCTCAATAATGGACTAACCTTTGATGATACAATTGACTCAAATATTTTAGCAAATATATTAATATGACTTATAGGTCTATAGTTTTCAACAAAAGATCTGTTGCCATTCTTAAATATTGGTTTTACAAATGATTCTTTCCATTTATTAGGAAATTGACCTGTTGATAGTGATTTCATAAAAATATTTTTTAGTATATCTGATAAAATAAACCTTGTGTTATAAATAAAAATAGGTGATATTTCGTCTGGACCACATGAAAGTCTTACATTTAGTTTGTCAATACAATTAAAAACATCTATAGAGGTTATATCACAAAAACCTATGTCAACATTTCTACAATAAACAGGTTCTTCTTCCAGAGTGGTATCTGATTTAGAAGATACTGATGAAAAATATTCTTTAAAATAATTTGATATGGTAGCGGGGTCATTTGAAGATGTACCGTTATACTGTAAAAGGTTTGGTATATCTTTGTTTATTCGTTTGCTATTAATAAATTTCCAAAATTCACGTTTGTTAGTAACAGTATCTTCCAATTGTGTGACATATTCATTGTAGCAGGCTGTTAGTAAGCTTTTTGATTCTCGTCTTAGTTGAGTGAATAGAATATAATCTTGTTTAGAGTTTGATATTTTAAATTTTTTATGTGCTTGTTTTTTATTGAAAATAGTTTTCTTTAATTCATCAGAGTACCACTGTGGAAAAAGTCTGGTTTTACAGCGACGGGTAGGAACATATAATTCTATCACATAATACAAAACATCATAAAAAACATCAATAATTTTATCCATTTCAGACATGTTTAAAATTTCATCCCAGTTAAAACTACCTAGTACTTCATTAACTAAACTATAATCTACATTTTTAAAATCTCTAAAACTATAATCATACTTTAAAAATTCATCATTATCACAGTATATATTAAAGACTAAAGCAGGATGGAACCTATCACATTTGACAAGAGGTACATCGGCAGTTATCACATTTGAGTTGGTAGAGTCATCAGTAGAGTCAGTAAAAATAAGGTCCAAAAAGTTACCTACACAGTTAGGAATAAAGTTGATTTGCTTACAATTTAACACTGCAAACAGATCGGCAATATGTTCAGCTTTTCTAGTTAAAGATCCAATTGGTCTACAACCATATTCATCATTTGTCCATTTTAAATTAGGCAAATTATAATCTCCACAGAGGTAGGATAGTTCAAATTCATTATCTTGATAAATTTCTTCCACTGATTCAACATAGTCTTGATATAAATCATCATTTGATCCTGGTGGTAAATAAGTACAGCCAAACAAAATTTTAGTTTTTTTAACTGTTACTCGAACGAAAGAGCTTTCAATATTTTTATGTTGAGATTCAATCTGAGATGATACTAAAGATTTCTTTACAGCAATTAATGTGCCACCCTTTACAGTCGAGCTACTTGTTTCACTATTCCTATCTGTACGATATATATTATAGTCTGGAATATTAAGTTCATTATCATGTATATCTTCATGCAAAGATGATTCAGTAATCAAAATAATATCATACTCTTCTGAGTTAATTGAGGTTGAAAGTTCTTGTAGTTTTGTTCGCAATCCATTAACATTCTGATAGTATACCTTTAGATCTGTACTTGATTGTCGGCTTTTGCTTGAAAATGTGCAGGTTGACTACCTGTTACTTTTTGTTTTTTAAAGTTGAAACGTCTAAAAATTAGTCCAGCTGGCCAGAATTCACATTTGTTGACTTGTGAGTATAAATTAGGAGTGATCCCTACTTTAAAGGAGTTAGTGTGACCAATTGTATTTAGTTGTTCTACTATGAGATCATTAATATTTAAAATTGATAGTTTGTTTTTAATGTACTCTGTGACTACATCTGATGTCACATCGTGAGCAGCTTTGCCTATATAAAGCCACATTTTTGTGTTCCCGGTTGTTAAAAGGTTACCTGTATTAGTTGCAGAGCCACGGGATGTTTTATTCGTGTTTCTTCTGACAGGAATAAAAGGAGGTTCTTGAGTTTCATTATTTTGGATGTACTGCGTGGTTATGGCTTGTTCAACAGCTGAATTTACTTGGCTTAGGGTAATAGTACTATTATCGCGTTTTAGTGTATCTGCATAATTCATTCTTTGTTGTTGTTGTTGTTTCTTTTTGTTTACATTTTCTGACCTCGGTCTACTAATCAGCTGTTCAGTCCTCGAAATGTCTAGTTGCCCAATTATATTTGAACTACTGCTATCTTCTCTTGCCAGCTGATTTATTGTACAATCAGCTGTTTCTTTCGAACACGTCATTAAATTTTGCTGTGTTGTCATGCTTTCTTTGTTTTCATCAATATTAAAAAACCTTGAAATGATACTTTTTTCCATAAATTCAATTTTTTCACATATAATTTTTTCTTTTTCTTTTAATTCATCTAAGATAGCTTTTTTACATTGCTGTAACTCTATTAAAACTGATTCGTTATGAGCTTTTAATGATTCTTGAGAACTGGGGTTGATAACCTCACTTTCTTTAGATAGGCAGCATTTCACAAGATTATTCTTACCAACTGCTACCAGGCCTGAAATTCTCAATGCACAAGATGTATGGAACTGCGTTTTACATAATGTGCACTTCGCAAACGTTTTTTGTATTGTTTTTTTACAGTAATTACACTTTAAAATATCACAATTATTATCTTCGTCTGACTCGGCCATTGTTGCCGGACTACTACCGCCGATTATAGCCGCCTTGATTTTTTATTATAAACAAGTTCCTCTTGTGGACTATCCTATGGACTATATTTTTTCCTGCAAACCAAATTTAAGCTTTTTGATTTTTTTTATATGAAAAAACTTTATTTTTAATAGGAATTTTTCTATTATTAGATGATTTAGGTAACAGGTTGGCAAATAAACAGAACCAAAATGATCCAGCACAGAAGAAGACCCTTATGGGTCCTCCCAATATTCCCGATGGCAAAAAACAGGATCTTCCAAAGAAGAATTGTGCTGCAGTTAATAAGGTTTGTGGTTTTTGTTCTGATAGAATAGCCCAATGTCTAGCTGCATGATTTTATGACAGCACAAGGCTAAAGGAAATCTTCCTTTTTAAGAAATAATACTACTCGCGGCTAAAACAAGGAGCGCAAACCAAATTATTTAATTGCGCATGGCGCACTCTCTTTTTTACTCAGACATGTTAGTGACTGAGAGGAAAATAATTTTATGTGAGTAGAAAAGAGTCATGCGCAGTGTTAAAATTTGATTTGCATTCCATGTTTAAGACTAGCAAAATACTTTTTTTTACTCAGTCACTTTTAATCCAAAATGGTCAAACCAAATTTTATATTTAATTTATTTGTCTTTGAGACCAATGAAAAGGGCCGACTTCGTAATAGCTTCTTCGCGATAGAGCTATAAAACTACCACTTAATCGAGCACCTACTGTAAACAATAGGGAGCGCGAGAACAGCAGAACGTAATTTCAGCTGACGCAGTGAGGTTGGGGAACGACGCTTAATGGATATTAAAACAAAATACAAGGAGCTTAAGAGAGTTATGATTGAAAATAAGACTTACCTCGATGATTTCTTTTGCAAGGAAATTGGTACCATGGAAATGGAGTAATCCAATTCTGGTTTGTCTCCTTTGGCCGATCTTAATTATTTTTTAGCTTCACTTAAGTTTTATGTTTTTACGGCACTTGGGTATTTTTAAGGCACTGTTAAGAATTGCGCGATCGCGGCTCAATGATTTTTCTAGCTCACACATATACTATAACTATAGCAGTAGTGTGAGCTATGGTGATCATAGTAAAGAAAAGAAAAAAAAAATTGCTCCAATTTCAATATTTTGTGTGTTTCAGATGATTTTTAACATTTTTGTCGCGCCGTCTGTCTGTATGTATTTATGTCTCTCTGGAACAACCAACACGCATAAAGTATAATCCTGTCCGACATTTTAAATTCTAAGATATTTTGATTTTAACCTTTAAAGAGCAATCAATTCTTACCATTTTTTTATTACACTAAAATCGGTTTAGTAATAACGAATTTAGAAGGAAATGAATGCAGACAGGATTGGCAATGCAATGCTATAATCTGTAAAATAATGGTTAAAGACTAAATTATGATTCTGTCAATTTTAACCAGGATATTTTTTATTTAAAACTTATGCTTAGTTTTATGCTCTACACGGAGCTATCGCCTACATTCTCCTGAGGATGGCCCAAAAGGTCGAAACCGGTCGTGGATTGGCATGGATCACTTGTTCCTGATTGTCAGGACGTGTTCCAAACGGGAATCATTCGTATCCTTGTGATCGATGTTGGAGATAGTGAAAACCAAACAGTTTTAATAAGTTCCCAATGAAAGCATCAAGCCCTCAGTATAATTCAATGCCGGTAGGGGTATTTTCCCTCGGAGTAGTTGTTTCTGTTGGTTTCACAAAACTTACCCCAGTTTTGCTTATTGTACATTTTCAAAATGTCATGTGCGCGTGCACTTTGGCGTTGTCTCGAGTAGTATACGGGTGACGCAGAGCTGGCGCTTTGTGTGGAGCATTACTCTCCCCACCGCTTTGTGCAAGATTACGACCTCGAAGGACCGCCGCTCGCGCCGTCATCTTACAAAAATGATGCCTAAAATCAGTTACTTTAACTAACTTAGTTCCTGTAGGTTTTGGAAAAAGAAAATGTTTTAAACACAAAATTTTAACCTACAAGAACCAAGGTATTTTAAAAAAATGATGTTAGGCGCAGTAATATCAAGATGACTCACCGGCGGTCGCAACTTTACAAAGTGTGCTTTCAAAATTTCGCGACTTTTTCCAATCTGAAATCACGGATCACCTGAAATGTTTGTAATGACTGACTTAACAGGGATTGTTTTTTCATAACATTTATTTTTAATTTAAATCTCTTAAAACCTGATTTTTTTCAGGAAAATGCAGTACTCATCAAAAAGGACTCTTCTTCGAAGGGCCTGGAGGACAAGGTGAAAAAAATGGTGCGTCAAGAAAGCATTCTAGACCGCACTAATCGAGCGGCCATGTTAAGGCAAGAGGCCTCCGCGAAAGTGACCCATAATACTTTAAAATCTTCAACACAACTATCCTCGCTAAAGGAGTCTGCTCCTGTGGTAAGTCGCAATTTTCCTAGCAGCAGGACAATTACACTAAATTATTTCATTTCATGTCTTTACTAATTTAGATACAATTGTATCATGTTTAATAATCAAACTGTTGTGGCGGTATCCAACATGCGCTGCTCTGTACAGGATATCTCTAAAAGGTCTGTTCAAAATCTTAGCACATATTCCTGAGGTCAAAATAAGACGATTTAAAGCAACTTACCTTAGTCCGAAATTGCCCCGTTTCAGAGATACAGGGTGGTAAATTTAAAAATCGATTGTCGTAAAATTTATGAACATTTCTCAACGCATTACTTTAAAAATTGGTACTCGGGGGTTTTTTGGGATGCGAAACCTGAATATGGATACCTTTTCACTGTGGCCGTGAAAGGGCGCTTCACAATGCTCTTTTTATAGTTTAAAATGACTAATTTTTGTCTCAGTGTAACTTTTAAGTTTTTTAATATTTTCCTGAATCTTTTTAAGCCAAAAAGTTACTCTTGTTAAAATGCGCTAAAGTAAGTCGTTTTCGAGATATTTCCGTTTTTAGTGTTCGATGCCGCAACGGAATACTGAAATTATTTTGAATGACTATTTCACTAGAGTGTTTTACACTAGCAAAATCTCATAGTAACGGCTAGTTTTCTACTGCCTATTGTTGTCAAGTTTGTTGCTTTTCGGCAATTTACATCAGAAGTTTTTTAATTTTTAGTATCTCTAAAACGGAGCGATTTTGGACTAAGGTAATTTGCATTAAATCGACTTATTTTGACCTCAGGAATGTGCTAAGAGGCCTTTTAGAGACACCCTGTATACAACCACCAAACTCAAAATAATAATGCAACTAGTAATTTAACGGGTGACGAAATAAAGATCGAAGGACAAAAGATCAAAAGATCGAAAACAAAAGATCTAAAAACAAAAGATCGAAAATGCAAAAGATCAAAAATACAAAAGATCGAAAATACAAAAGATCGAAAGACGAAAGATCGAAAATACAGAAGATCGAAAAAGATTGAAAATCCAAAAGATCGAAAAACAAAAGATCGAAAATACAAAATATCGAAAGTAGAAAAGATCGAAAGACAAAATATCAGAAGACAAAAAATCCAAAAAAAATCGCAAGTAAATAAGATTGAAATATACAAAATGACATGTTTCATGTTTGCTTATATTAGGTATATTCACATAAACAATTTAGGCAAGGTCAGGTAAGGTAAAATTACCTAACCTTTAAATAAACCAATGGCTTACCATATTTAACACAAATCATATAGTTCGATAAAAGGGCCTCTTTTTCAATCAATCATATTTTTTCAAAAAAAAAACTTTCCTGATTTCTTTCCCGGGATCCTAGAGGGTGTGTAACCAAACCGAACCGAACCAAACCGACCGGAGCCGAACCAAACCGAATCGAACCGAACCGGTTCGCTTTGGTGCGGTTTGGTTTTACACCCTGTAAGATCTCGGGAAAGAAATCAGGAAAGTTTTTTTTTGAAAAAATATGTTAGAAGAGACCTCATAGTCGAACCGGTTCGGTTTAGTTACACACCCTCTAGGATCCCGGAAAAGAAATCGGGAAAGTTTTTTTTTTTTAAACTATGTAATAGCGATATTTTGTAAAGCGCTATTTTGATCTTTTGCCTTTCGATGTTTTTTACTTTCAATCTTCTGTACTTTCGATCTTTTGATCTTTTATTTTTCGATCTTTTGTATTTTCGATCTTTTGCAATGTCGATCTTTTGTTTTCCTATCTTTTGTAGTTTCGATCTTTTGTGGTTTCGATCTTTTGTCTTTTCGACCTTTTGTATTTTGATCTTTTGCCTTTTCGATATTTTGTTTTTCGATCTTTTGTATTCGATCTTTGTTCTGACACCCTAATTTAACATTCGAAAATATTCTCCTGTAACTTGCTTACTAAATTATTGAAAATAAGAAATTAACTGATTAGGTAACCAAATTTATAAATACATTATTTTAGAGATGTTTGATAAAAATAAATTAAATAAGTTTTTTTAGAAATTATTAAGGAGGTAGTAATTAAAATTTAAATAAGCAAAAAAAAATATTGTGTGTGCTTAAGACCACACGGCAGAAGTGTAAACTTCAACAAGGCGAAATTAATAATATTGGCCCATAACATATTCTGCAAAGCGGACCGAACCGAACTCTTCTGTGTACTGGCCTTCATCTGCATCATCATATCGCTCGCTGAATGTTTCTCACAGTTAGTCGACTCGAGCCGATTTCACCCGAATGAGCGTTACATAGCCGAGCCTAACGGCTCAGTTCAATTCACTACCCACAAAAACTACTAAACGCGCCTAAAGAAGTTTACACTTCAAAAATTTTAAAAAGTTGAAGATTTGCGGCTAAAAATGGTTATACTCTGGGCATCCTTAATGAACTTGAAAATGTTATTTTAGAGCTCTGTAGCTAAGGATGTAAAGGAGCTTAAACACTGCGATGTTTCTTTTAATATAAGCTTATTTAACAAGTATTTTGGTTCAGGAATTTTCATATTAAACGTGCCATACAAGAGTCATGCTTCTGTCATCATTAATCATCTTGACTCATTGAAGCTGGTGAAGAAGGTGTTATCAAATTTTCTTAAATTATAGTACCTGAGACATGAGTATTGTAGTTTTTCGAGAGTAATTCTGTCTTTATTTAATAACGCCACATAACTGTAATACAATAGTTTATATTTGAAAGTACTAGTGAGTCTGTTAACCTCAATTTAAAATTTTTGTACATGTAAAGCATTTTTAACTTAAAAAACGATTTTTTAACTACAGAAATATGTTTCTGTATTGGTGGTTTAAAAAATGCTTCATTTGAATTTTGCTTCAATCCCCCATTTGTAATTTATGCTGAAAATGCATTTTTTTTTTGGTAAAATTGATTTTTAGCCATTTTTTTTATTTGAAGTGTTGTTTTTCAAGACTTCTATGATCATCATTTAGAATTTTTTATAATCTTTCCAATGATGTGCCACTAGTGGGGTATTGCCATTTAAGACTTTGAAGTGAGTGGGGGTGGCGCCTAAGGGGTGGGTCAGGGTGGTCTGAAAAGTATGTTATTTATATTCCCCCTTGATTTTATAAAAATTATAGCCATTGTAAGTTTTCAGTGGTCCACCCTGAATATGTAGATTTCAAAAATTAGAGTTCTAGTAAAAATATTACTGGTATGCTACTATATTAAAGGTAACTGTGCATGAAGCTAAAGAAATGCATTATAGTTTCTTTTGTTTAGTGGTGTTACACTGGGGGGGGAGGGAGATCTCCAATCGGACGCATCACCGAGGGGCGCATAGGGGCTTATTTTCGAGGACCAAAATAGGCAAAAATTACATTATACATTAATCGTGTGAGCTTAGATGCCCATAAATTGGCAGAGTATTTTTCTCATGATAAAAGAACATTTAAAATAAATTTCTATAAAAAAAACTCAAATTTGCCTAATTCGGAAATGTCACCTTCGTCGGAATGAACAAAATTAAACCATAATAAGGATCATTTCCTACAGGAAAAAGCACAAATCAAAAAAGAAGACAGTAAGCATGTGGAACAGAAAAATCGTAGCAAGAAAGTGGTGGAACCAAAGACTGAAAGGAAATCGTTGCAAGAGAAGTGTCGAGAGATGGCCATTATCGATCCAGACGAGAACTCTAAAAAGGATCCTCAAATGGTAATTATAGTAATAGTTATACAGGGTGTTTGGTTTGGTTTGGTTTGGTTTAATAAAAGTAAGACATACTGAAAAGTAAATATTTCAATTAGTTGAGAAACTTTAAAACTCTTAACATATAAATCAAATAAATAGCACACTCTTGTCAGATAGTTGTGTAGGCATGATAACACATACAATTACTGCATTTGTATCACAGCGAACTAAGTGAAAAACTGTTTTTTTTTACCCAACTGCCGCACGGCGAAAGGAAGGGTAATGTTTTTCGATTGTTGTATGTAAGTAAATACAGTGTGTCCCAACGAAAACGAAACAGAGGCGTTTTTGGGTATTTAGAATATTTTTTCGAAAAATTCCTAGGAAAAAACACAAAATAATTGCTGAAATAACAAATTGTAAGAAAAAAGTTAAGAATAATATTAATATAGTCAATGATGCCAATAAAAAAATTGAAAATGATCTTGAAATGGCAAATTACTGTAATACATATTTTTCAAATATTGGTCTAGAAATGGCTAACAAGATTTCAGAAGTTAAACAAAACTATGAAATGGATCATTTGAATAAATCAATTTTTTTAACCCCTGTAAGCAATGAAGAACTCATTCAGCATATTGGTACTTTAAAAACGGAAAGCAGTCCTGGCTATGACATGGTCACTGTTCAACAGATCAAAGATCTACATCAATATATAGTTGAACCACTCAAACATATTTACAACTTAATTTTTAAGACAGGAACTTTACCCTCCCACTTTAAATCTATTATAATCCCAATACATAGATCAGGCAGAAAGAGTATAATATCAAACTATAGACCAATAAGTCTAATTAGTAACTTTGCGAAAATTTTTGAAAAATGTCTGAAAGCACGTTTAGTAAATTTTTTTAAAACAAATAATCTACTTTCAGAAAATCAGTATGGGTTTACAGAAGGGGTTAGTACTAGCGATACTATGGCTGCTTTGCTTAGTGAAATATCTAACACCACCAATAGTGATAAGAAATGTATAGCTGTGTTTCTAGATTTGGCCAAGGCCTTTGATACAGTGTCTCATAAAATCTTGCTACACATTCTAGAATCTAATGGCGTTAGAGGCACTGCATTGAAACTTTGTACAGACTACCTTTTGGAAAGAGAACAGCAAACCAAAATTAACAATACCCTGAGTGCACCTCAAAAGATTAATATAGGAGTACCTCAAGGGACCGTCCTGGGACCTATATTTTTTAATATTTACATAAAAGGATTAACTAATTAGGGAATTATTGCTAAAATAGTATCATATGCTGACGATACAGTTATAATTTTATGTGGTGTCACCTGGGAAGAGGTCAAGGCTAAGGTTGTTGAGGGCCTTCGGTTCGGTTCGGTTAAAAAATAAAAACATGGTTAGATGTTCACAAATTGTCATTAAATCTACAAAAAACAAATTACATAGCTTTTACAAAAATCGATAGGGGACGTCCGGATTTCAGTTATATTGAAATAGATACTTTTGAAGAGAAAATAATGGAAGTACCATATACAAAATATCTTGGGATCTGTATTGACTCGAACTTAAAGTGGACAAATCAAGTTGAACATCTAACTAAAAAATTAAAATCTCTCATTTATAGATTTTATGTTTTAAGAACTATGTCAAAAAAATTACTAACATCTTTATATCAGTGCTTGGTGGAATCCTTGCTAAGGTATGGTATACTGGCTTGGGGTGCAATGTATGACAATACATTGAAACCATTGCAAATAATTCAAAACAAAATACTAAAAATTATTTTTAAACAAGATTATTTATATCCCACGCATCTTCTTTATAATTCTAGGATTAACAATATAAGAATACTATACCTCCATTCACTGGTATGTTTTATGCATAAAAAGGAAGACAAAAAAAGACTATCACATAAGCATTTAACTAGAAATTTAGCCAACAATATGCTCAGTATACCACACTGCCGCAGCGAATTTTTTAAGAGATCATTAGAATATTTGGGCCCAAAAGTGTACAACATGATGCCTATTAACATAAAAAGTAAACCTCAAAATAAGCATAAAAACAAACAGTTTTCTAAATTAACAAAAATATATATATGGAACAACAGAACATTTCTAAGGCTGTTCAAAACCTAAATCTGATAAACTCTTTATGCCTGTCTGTGTATGTGTGAGTGTGTGTTTTTTTTGTGTAATGGTGTTCTTTTGTTGTTTTTTTTTGTTTAGTTTTTAAAATATAAAACTCTAAAGTAGCATGTTATGAACTAACTTGAACAGATTTCAATATTACTATTTTTAAGAAGTAAAAAAAAGGGCATACAGGTGTTAAGTCATCTAGGCCCTTATATATTTAAAATTTAATATTAATCAAATAAGTATTATACTATCTGTAATATAAAGTATGTAAAATAAATAAACTTGAAACACGTCGATTTAGTTTTTGAGGGGGACACTGTTTGGCTATCTTGAAATTTTTGTAGCACGAACCCCCTTCGAGGGGTATACTTTACCCCTATATTTTGAATAGGGAAAGTGGGTCTAGTGATACCTCATTTTGAAGCTCTCTTGAATATCTTTACAACCGTGTAAAAATTTCGAAAATCCATCGATTAGTTTTTGAGTAATTTGCCTTCAAATTTTCAAATTTAACATGGAATGATAAAATAAAAATTAAATCCCGAAGGTGCTATAGGCTACATTTTTTTAAACAGGAATCAACATGGCGGTCTTCAGACGCCATTTTTTCACATGATGTAGGCTTTAAGGCATAAAAATTATCTAAATTTCAGGCGATTTTATTGAAATTCCTTTGATTACCCATTGTAAATGTCCTCCCCTCCTGCCATCCCCCACCCTATTCAAAAACCATATGCTATTTGCATAATTTTATCAAATATAGAGCAATTTCAAAAATTCTTTTTGCATACGCTCTCAGATTTTTTTCCAACACCATTTTACTAGTTGTTCTAGAAACAACATTTTAACTAATTTCGACAACTTAGTGTACAAAAACGGCACTTAAACTCACTAATAACTCATTACTCAAATCGGCTTATTCACTTAGTTTTAATATCTTGCGATTTCTACAACTTGTTATCTCTGACCGATTGACTCGTCGCGCGATGTCCGATTTATATAGGGTCTTCGATCTTTCGCGAACTATCTATCCTTTTTCGGCACTGGAATGTTCGCGTCCAAGTACGAATGTAAGTCATACATAACGCAACTAAAACCTATACTAATAATACAACCATAAGATAAGTCAACCTAATACTACACTAAAGCTTTTTTAATTTTAAGGTAACTGAATACATCGAAGACATTCTCGCCTACGTGCGTGAAATCGAAGTGACCTACCCGATCCAGGACAAATTTTTAATTGACAGTAAAGTTTCACCGAAAATGAGATCAACCCTCGTGAATTGGTTGGTTGACGTGCACCGAAACTTTAGTTTTGAAAACGAGACTCTCCATTTATGCATTTCTATTGTTGACAGATACTTAATGGTAAGTGATATACACGGTAAAAAATTTATCTTAGATCAAAGCAAATTGCTTTGAAGTAAAACAATTTGTGTTTTCCTATAAACCAAGAGAATATTTTATTGATTTAGCACAAAAAATGTCTTGCCTCTTTATTTTAATGTGAAACAGAAATTGTTTTATTACAAACTGGAACTGAATTAATCTAAGGCGCCGTTTTCTCTGGAACCAAATATTTGCTCATTCAAAACAAAACACTTGATTCTAATTCTGAAACAAATAATTTCCTTGACTTAAAATTGAGTAATGAAAATTTCTATAGCTTTTTTTCAAGACAATATCCTTTTTTAGGGTAAAAGGAAGTTTTTTTCAAATTAAGACAAACCTACATCTGCATTATTTTGTTTCAAAACAAATCTTTACTTGAAATCAAAAATTACTCTCTCAAATCAAAACAAATTGAGATTGTTATTATTTTTTTTTTTCAAGATATTTATTTTTTTAAATTTTAAATTTTTTAAAATTGAACTTATTTTCTTAAAGAGAGGATGCTAATTTCATTGATGGTAAATACGTTTCTCGATACCTCTGCTATAGAGAAATATTGTTCACTATTAGATTTTTATCTAGTTAGCTTCGATAGAAACTAATTTATGTTTTATTTTAAATAAAATTAAGCAAGAATTCTGAATGACTTATATGAAGAGAATTTGCTTTGTTACAAAATGGAGTATACTGAAACAAAACAATTAAAGAAGAAAAATAAAGTCTCATTTCAAGATTAAACGCTGTGTTGGCCTTGAAAAAATATTTTAATTCAAAACAAATTGTTTTGAGGTAAAACCATTTATCCAAGAAAAGAACGTGTGCCAACATTTTGACATGAAATCAGAATATCTAGATCATGGATACTTTTATAATTTCCTACTCTTAAAAATCTACCCTTAACAGCTTTTGGCTAAAATTTTGTATAAATCTGATCCTGTATCAACAATTAAAGACAAGTGTCATTTAAAAACTTCAATCTAGTTCTCAGTTCACATGTTTCGGCGATGTTGCCCACAAAATCATGTAGTGCCTTTATGTCACGTTTAAGAAAGCTAAAAAAAGTTAAGTGTACTTTTAGGCAGAAATGGCAAGTATTCAAAAGGGACGTTAAAGCTATGTAAGTCTTAAAAATTTCACAACAATTGACCAAAGGATTGTCTACATATAAATTTAGTTAAGATGATCATTATTGGCATAAATCTTGAAATATTGGTTATTATTGATTTGTTAAAACGTCAATATTCGGTAAAATCTCAATTTTTAATTTCTAGAAAATGTGTCAAAAATTAAAAAGGCTCTATTTTTTTATTTTGATTACACTGATTAAAATCAATAGATGATGGTTAAAAATATGAAGTCAGATTATAAATATATCTATTTTCCAGCTAAATAAATACCAAAGAAAAAAATCAATATCCCGATCTGTAACACAGAGACAATATCTGCAACATCCAAAAACAGAGTTACCGACGGGACAATTTTTTTTATATTTTAGCATTTTTCAAGCCAAATTTTTTTCAAGATTTCAACGGTTTTGTTTGGGAGAATGTTAATTTTATTTCTTTAATCAAATAATACGTCAAACAGTCTACATTACAGAAAGGACTACATCATTTTTCTCAAATCTATGGATTTTTATTTAAAAAAAAAAACGATTTATTATAAATAATTCAAAAACTCTCCGGCATTGTGTGTCGCGGTCCTCTAAAACCCACTTCTGTTCATACTAAAACTCTTAAGTTGTTACGTGGAAAGAATTTTCTTTGCCGAAGAATTGGCTGTTTACCGCCGGGGACAGATTTCTTGTGATAATTAATTTGATTTTTCATTACTTTTCTACGGATAAAATATACCAAAACCTACATGTTTACAAATCCAGAAACTTAAATTTTTATAAAAGGTACCTTTCAGTTATTAGCTGCCTCACTTCACTATATGAAGGCAGAATTTATATTTAAAAACTCAACAAACGTGTAGACACGTTAAATAATTGACGACCAGTGTTGCCAGATCTGGTGAAAATTCACCAGATTTGGTGATTTTTTAACCCATTTGGTGTAATGGTGAAAACTTTTCGATAAAGACTGAATTCTGGTGATTTTTTGACTGTCGTAATTAAAGTAAATGGTGAAAGAAATTCATCTTGACTATGAAACACTCTGTAACCCAGGTATATGAAACAAAAAGTAGTGAAATGAATAAAAAAGAGAGTAAAGCAAGCAAACACATGATGACCTTTTTTTTTGTTTTTTTTTTTGTCAAATTTTGTGAGGGGCGGCAGATTGAAGCAGAGAGCTCCCCCCTCGATAACCCGTACAAAATTTGACTTTTTTTGGCAAACTGGTGATTTTTGCCAAAATCTGGCAACTTTTATCACAAGCGTCTGGTGATTTTTAATTTTTGCATCTGGCAACACTGTTGACGACTGTGGTTTTAGAGCTAAATAATAATAATAATTCTAAATAAAGAAAAATTGTAAAATCTTAAATAAGCCTCTAATAAATAGTTTTTTTTAGTTTGTGAATAAAAGTGCTTTAAAGGTTTTCAAAATATTTAAAAAATGGCTGAAATCTGAAAGAAAAGATCTATTCATTTTAACTTTTATATATAGGGTGTTCCGTAAGAGATTGTATTTGTGTTTTTTTGTAAATGCGACATTCATTTGTTACATGTGATAACATTTTCTGACGGTTTAGGATAAACCCTGAACTTTCAATTTGGAACAGCCTGTATATTACTGAAATTCTAAAAAAACAGCAGAGGGCCCAGCCGCTGATAAACACACTATTATTGTTCAGGTTGAAAAACAAGTGGACCGCAGCATCTTTCAACTAGTCGGCACGGCAGCTCTCCTGTTGGCCAGCAAATATGAAGAACTGTACGTCCCAGATTTGAACGATTACGTGTACATCTGCGACGGCGCCTTCACCAGAAAGCAGGTCATACAAATGGAAATGGACATTTTAAGAAAATTAGACTTTAGAATGGGCTGGCCGATGTCAATATACTTTTTAAGAAGGTAAATACAGTCTTCGATAACTCGAACGACCATAAACAACAAGTGAAATTAAAGAAATAAAAATAAGAAAAAAGTTTTTCTGTCTTCGGCCAGCACTCGAACCTGGAACCTCTTGCTCTGTACGCAAACATTCTAAGCATTGAACTACCGAAGACCATACATAAATTTTCGGAAAACTTCCATCTATGCAGGTGCGCGGTGTCTCAATACAGGAACGAGAAATTTTCAGGGTATTAACTCGACCAAGTCATCCAACTGATCTCTTAAATTCTTCTTTCCCACTGTCAAAGATATGATAACTCAAATTAGACGTAAAGAAGCGAAGAACCGAACAACCATGTTTCACATAAAAATTTCCACTTATCGAAACACTTCAATAATCATAAAATAATAAACAAAAATTTTTGCGGCGTTATCGTATTTTTTATTAATCAAAATTTACATGTTTTTTTAAGGAAAAATTGGTATACTTGCAATAATTCTGATACAACCAAGTCTATATTAAAAACGTTCGCCTCTAATACAAGTGAATACATAATCTTTGTTCTTATTTTTGTTCTTATACATATGTATGAATTTACATATATATTTCTTATAACGAAAAAAAGACAACCCCTAAACGCATAGCAAATCAAAGTTACACTGAATTGCGTCTTTAAAACATTCCAATGCAAACGAACAAGTTATTCATAAAGTCTTGGGCAAATATCGAGGTAAAAGTTGCTGTGTAATATTATAGGTCTACAAGCTTAATTATGGTATGCCTAGTGGTATCCTTCTTGTAAAAAAAGTGCAGGGGTCTCACCACAAAATTTATTGTTGATGCAGTTTTAAAACGGATTTTTTATTTTGGTCAATTTTTTTATATTTGTTTTCTAGACTATTTATTTACATGTAGGCCAAGTTTTATCATGGGATGACAGGGGGTTCCTATTTAAAAATTTTATTTTGTAAATTGATGTTGTTTAAAATGCTTTTATTTTACGTTAAATATAACTATTTGACAATTCCTCTACTTTAATATTTTACCTATAAATTAGCCGTGACTGGATTTATACTATTTCAAAAGTTTTTAATCATTTCCACTTACTTATTTCGACGCCTAAGTTAAGATTACACATCCACTCTGTCACATTTCTGGAATTTCTCACTATCATGGGATGATTTTGGTCATGAAAATACCAACCAATTTTTTTTCGATTTTCAATCTGCCATTTCGATTTCGGTAACTACGTAAAATCAAATTAATTTCCAGAACGGATACGTCGCCAAGCCAAACAGACAGAAAACACACTACGAAACGCCATGTTTACGTAACTTTGGTTTTTTACAAAAAGTCATCAGTCAAAATAATAGGCCACCTCTGATATTTAATTACCTTACGGCCGATGTTGCCACTATTTTAAGAGCAGTGGCGGTTCCTCCATAAGTGCACATGTGCACGTACACTCCAATATAAACCAAATTTTACTTAAAAAAATAATAAAATCCGACCATTATTTAATTAATAATTTCATCATAAAGTATCAATAAACCCCAAAAGGAATTCACCAAAGACTTGAATACTAACTAAGAATTAATACCCGGTATGTATGTGTTTGTATTTGAGTGGAAACGAGGATGCGTGGGTCGGCTACCGCCGGCGCCGCGCTTAACTTGATCCAAATTGTGTGCACCGTTGATGTTATGTCGCATTCTAATTACGAAATATAGAATATTACAGTACACAGAATCTGGGCCTTTTACTTCGGTTCATGCTCTTGTGAATCAATTGCGGCGATCGATAATGCCACCCACCGGTTGCCGTTGGCTGTGAAAGGTTCAGCTTAAATTAGTGCACTGAGACAACTTGGCGTTATCTGTTGGTGTGACTGCAATAATTTTTTGGTGTGCACCCAAGTTTTACTCCACGCGCAAACTGTTTTCATCAATATAAAACATTGCAGCGAGAAAGGGCGAAAAGAGGGCATTTATGTACAGCTTCTTAATTATTCTTGTGAGCCCGTTATTATGTAAGTACGTTTTTTAATTAATTATTTCTTTATTTAAATGTCAACGTAGCGAAACCGGAAGCCCTTGGTGTCCACGTTTTTATAATATACATGCTACATAAATAAGATGCCTCATAACAATATGTGCACTAGATATTAATTTTTATAGTAACAAAAATATTAACCAATATATGCATCAAGATATAAATAATTTTTTTAAACTATGATCCCATTATCATCCCAAGGTAAAATTTAGCACACAGGTAAACAAATAGTCTAAGAAAAAAAAATTATAAAAATTAAGAAAAACAAAAAATCCGTTTTTGAGATTTCATCAAAAATATAATTTTGGCATAGACCCTTTTTTTTACGAAATGAGGCTATCAACACATCAAAGTTTGGCTTGTGAATCGTTCTCTACAGATAGCGAGTTTCAGCTAATTATCTTAAACGGTTTAAAAATTATAGAAGTTGAAAGAAACCGATGCAGGCTAAAAATGGGTCAATATTTTTATTTTTGGAAACGCATAACTCAAAAAATATGCAACCAAAAAATTTCAAAATTTGTATTTTTTCTGTTTATTAGGCGGAGAATAACTACACAAAAACTCACCATCATAAAAAAACTTAAGGTTCAAAAATATTTTTAAATTGGTTGAATTGATGTGACCCATGCAGGTGTTATTATAATAGACAGAAGTGATCCGTGTCAATGAAACACTTCTTTATTTTAGATTTTCTTAAACCTTAAAAAAAGGATTGTGTCTTCTTATACATTTAATAATCAAAAATATAAGTATTTGTCCCTTTGCAATCTTGTGGCACGCAAAAAAGTAAACGATATTTTATTTTTTATTGTGACTAGTCTATTTAGTAAGCTGGTATTGGAGAATTTAGGGGAAGATGACCACAAAATGGCTGACTGACAGATCCCCATGGTGTCACCATAAAATTCGGTTACGCACTGGTCTAAAAGCTATCTGTTCAGGGCTCTCAGCACCTTCATATTTTATGAAAATAGCCATATTTTTTTTCAGACTTCATAATACTTCATATTTTTAGAAAAACCTTCATATTTTTCCCAATGAAGAAACTTCAGTCAGAATAAGTGTGGAAATTTTCGATATTTTTCCAAGTCTTGAATTTTGAGTTCCTTTTAGTTTATTATTAGTTTGTTGCCTCTGAGAAAGTATTAATAAAGTAGGGCTTTTTTGCCTTTTGTTTTATTATTCTTATGTTTGTTGCATTTCTTATGTTAATTAGTTGTTTTGGTCATCCGTGGTTAGTTCTGAAAAAGTCTAATTGAGTAGGGCTTTTTCATGAATTTTAATCTTTTACTCTGTAATGTTGACTTTTTTTAAATGTTTGAGTTCGGAATAGGTATTTAAAGCATACCAATTATATCATCGAGTATACTTAAGTTTTCTATGTTTACAGAGTGTTTTGGTATATTTCCACAAAGGTCTACTGCACTTATTTCAAGAGATATAAAATAGGGTACCTATTTTCAAGAAATGTAGAGTAGGTCCCAAACCGCTAGAAATTGTAGATACTAATATTTTAACAGTGGCTTTATCAAATGGCAGTTTATCATATATTTTTGAGTTTAGAAAGAAAATATCTATTTTTTTAAGTTAAATGATTAACATTTTAATTTGTAGGATGTTCCGTAAGAGATTTACAATGTTTG
The DNA here is from genome assembly GCA_963576565.1 of Aspidapion aeneum. NCBI lineage: Eukaryota > Metazoa > Arthropoda > Insecta > Coleoptera > Brentidae > Aspidapion > Aspidapion aeneum. Next base: position 205,915,137 of record OY755038.1, read on the forward strand.
TGTTTTTTTATAACTTTTTTTGATGGTATAGGATAAAGCCTACAACTTTTGCATTTATAGTTTATTTTTTCTATTTCTTCGAATAATTGCAGTAGACCTTGGTTTAAAAATACGGAAACACCATATACCTTGTTGTCAAATATGCTTTAAAAAATGTGCCTCGTTTTTGTTTGGCCATAGTTGTTTGGATGGGGATCCAGGCGTAATTCAACTTCAAATTGTTTGCTGATACTTTTCTGAATAAATACAATCAAGAAATATATATTTTTGCTAAGTATATGAGTTTTCCTAAAAAACAGTTGGGTTTGACATAACAAGCCACTTGGTAGAGGACCCAAAAAAAAAGTTTTTATTCATATTTCCTTCATATTTTGTTTTCTTAATTTCATATTTTTCATAATTTTATTAAAAAATTTCATTTTTCATAATATTTTGCTGTTTATCTGTTGAGAGCCCTGTCTGTTCCTCTCCCTTGTCTGATTTAACCCAGCATTTTTTTTGTGTATAGTTAAACCTCATTTTTTGTGCAGGTACAGCAAAATAGCACAAGCGAGATCAGATCAACACACCCTGGCAAAATACATCTTGGAACTGGCCCTGCTAGAGTACGGAGTTGCACATATTAGACCCTCAATTCAAGCTGCAGCCGCGTGCTGTCTTTCGATTGCAATTTTGACAGAAGTGATGGAACCTGCCAAATTGTGGACATCAACCATGGTACACTACACCACTTACAAATACTCAGACATCGAGCAAACTTTAAACAACTTTGCGCATTTGCTGAAAAAAACGGAAACTAGTAAATACGACGCGATCAAAGAGAAGTACGCGCATGTTAAATTTGGCAAAATTAGTCTAAATTTCAAACTTGAAGGACCGCTAATGAGAAAACTGACTTCTCGCACAAATTGTACATTGTAAAATTTTTGACTGACACCAACCTTAGTACAGTAAATCTGACAAATTGATTGGAAAAAAATAGTAACGCTAATTGTTTTTGACAAATCGATTTCAAGCAAAAGAAGCTTTTAAAAAATTTGTCTCCCCTGGAGTGTTTTTGGAAAACTCAAAAAGTTTTTGTATTAGCGAAAGCGGTACGTCGCACGGTGGTCAGCTTGTCGATTCTGAACGATCGAAATTATTTTATGGTTTTAGTTTTGATAAATTGATGCTGAAAGTTAGGAAATGTCAACTAGCGTTTAAAAAATTTGATTTTAATATAGGTACTGTGCATTCTGGAGATGGTACAGTCGCCTCCAAGAAAAATGTTACATATCGATTTTTTCCTGTTAAGCAAAAAACTTGAAAAATTGATACTTTGAGAGTGTGTACGTAACTAGCTTATAGCTTTTTTTAATAAAAATTTAACTAAATTTATTAATCTTGCTATACTATATATCAATTTTTTACCGTGCACTGATATTCTTTGTCGTAGTCTTTATATTCACTATTTCCACATACATAGTTTAAAACGGTTTGATTTTTATCCTGTGAAACCGGTGTTTTGTGCCAGATTTTAAATAAATTACGTCGGCCAATCCCATGCGCCAACGCTGAAACAATAAATCATAGCTAATACAGCGGCAAGAAGCGGCAGCTAAATGTAGCACCTCTGCAACCCTTGATACATGATTGAAATAATAAAGTCACAAACGCAATCGATACGTACCGATCCAGACTTTTTCAGTCCAATATATATAATACATATTTGAAAAATTATAATAAATCCATACACAACTTTTTTCTAATTTTTTTAACAAGCAAATTGAAACTTTGCAAGTGGTTTAATAGTAAAAATTAAAGATACTAACCCATATTTTAAATATACGTGAAGAAATCACCATATAATCTCTGGTTTACCAACTTGGAGCACTTTTGAAAATCGCCTTTCCGCGCGGATCATTATGCAGACTATCAAACGGCCTATGACTTGTCGTCGTAATAAGTGAGAACGAGTTAGTTGATCGATTTTCTGCATTGGGGTCTACTAATAAGGTAATTAGGCACTTTTTTAGGACTTAATAGTTATGATAGAAAATAGTTCGATATTGAGGTTTTGATCGTCTAATTTGATCGTCTAAATTAGACAAGCTGACCTCCGTGCGTCGCAAATTTTGTTAGGAAAAAATGTTCTGGACACAATTTTCTTCAATTGCTTTTTGTAGGCTACAGCTGTACAACCACATGTGTAGAAGATAGAGGGCGCCAAAGTTGCGAAAAATCATATTCATTTTACGCGGAAATGAAAAGTAGAGAAAAGTTTTATCTATAAGAAATGTTTAGGACACGATTCTCTACAATCTACCTTCATAAATCAAAGGTCTAAAACAACACGTTTAGAATATACAGAGTGTCTCTAAAAAGTCTGTACAAAATCTTAGCACATATTCCTGAGGTCAAAATAAGTCGATTTATTACTTAGTCCAAAATTGCTCCGTTTCAGAGACACAGCGTGGTGAATTTAAAAATTAAATTTTTTAATTAAAAAATTTCATGAACGAAATTGCCGAAAAGCAACAAACTGGAATAAAGCTTTGAGAACAATAGTCAGTAGAAAACTGGCCGTTGCTATGACATTTTGCCAGTGTAAAACACTCTAGTGAAATAGTCCTTCAAAATAATTTCAGTATTCCGTTGCGGCATCGAACACTAAAAACGGAAATATCTCGAAAACGACTTACTTTAGCGCATGTTAACAAGAGTACCTTTTTGGCTTAAAAAGATTCAGAAAAATATTTTCTTAACAAAAAAAGTTAAAAGTTACACTGAGAAAAAAGTAATAGTCATTTTAAACTATAAAAAGAGCATTGTGAAGCGCCCTCTAAGAGTTTTGCAAAAACGCTCAAGTGGTGGAGGGGGAGCTTAAAGACATATTTTTTCCAGCTACTCTTTTGACTCCTAATCATTCTATCAAAAAAAATTTGCTATGCTAATTTTTTTCCAAATCAACCTGCCAGATTTATTGTGCCACTTCAAAGAAAAAACGCTTTTTATGTGTAATGAGGTAAGCTCTTTAAATATTTTTTAGTTATACATTGTGACTACGTATTACCGTTTTATTTTATATGTTTAGTGTTTTAACTGAAAGTCCTAATATTAAATTTTATATTTCAAATGACAAAAATGTACTTTTTAGAATAAATTTATTTGGGAATAAACAGGTAAATACCTAACAAGAGGACAATTAAACACGAAAAAAAAAACGTTTTTTAAAACACGTCTGCGCATCTCGAATGCAGGTAGCGTTAAGGACATAGAAATTGTGCAAATACTAAGATATTTAACAAACTCTAAATGACTAGTAAAATAAGTCAACATTTTAAACTTCAGGCCGCTTATTCTGCAAACGCTTACTTGTGTGTTAATTTACACTTCAGCCAAGGTTACTATTGCCATTGCTCAGTTTAAATAGTAGATAGTTTTTGGTCATGCCAAAAACGCCCGACGACTAACGCAACTTGACACTGTTGACATTAGATAGTTTAAGTTATGCTACGTATTTTTACGTAAACCTGCACGTTAAGCGCTCTACGTTTTGTTCCAAATTTAAGTTTAAGTTGAATGTTTTTACGTTACCATAACAAGTCTACTAATAGCAGAGAATATGGAATTCGGCACTGTGTTTTTTTGATGTTACAATTTTGTTTTTTGTCTTTTCAACTACAGCAGGAATATATTTGCAAAGAATCGTTTGTACTGGAAGCGGAAATTATCGTCTAGGCCTCATTTTCCGATCGGTCAATCAACCAATTCTATTCTTTGGTAACGTTAAGGTGCCCGCAGACTGCCGTAAGCTAACGTAAATACGTAAGCTCCTAACGTGACCTTGACGAAGTGCGCTTGCGTAACTGTCAAATCTCATACTTACGTAAAAATACGTAGCACAACTTAAACTATCTAATTAAACGTTACATGTCGTTAGCGGCTTCCGTGGGACGCCGCAAACTCACGGACGGTTGATCTTGTGAATTAATTGTGTTTTAGCGAGCTTCTATTCAATTCCGCGCCATTTGGTGGCGCAGGCTGCACAGGTCACAGCAGTGTTGAGCGCACGGTCCCTATATACCGTGTGTTCAGCGGCACCAGGGACAGATGGAAGAACATTAAGCAATCTCTGGTGGTACCCATTTCTTTCACATAGGGGATAATGGGGTAATAATTAATAGGAAATATTTTTTTGCTGCTCTTGCAGTTTGTCTTTTGTCGTTTGAGATATCTGAAAAAACCTTTGAAATTTTCTACTACAATAGTAATAAAGTTTTAGCACTTTTGTTTTTTACAAGCAAACCATTTCAAACAATATTTTTTTTTGTCTGAAGGAAACACTTTATTTTCAGTTTTAATACTTAAGTTTGCTGTCAAATGTAAAACTTTCTATGTATATTTTAAAATTTTGCCTGTCATAAACAAGTAGTTCAGAATGGAAATGTTTCTTATTACCCTTTCGTTTTGCCTATCGTGGGGTAATAAAAAACATCGCAATGGTGCAATAAAAAATATTATATTTCTTATTACCTCATTACGATGTTTCCTATTACCCCACGATAGTCAAAACGAAGGGGTAATATGATATATTTCCATTCTAAACTTGTTTATAACAAGAAAAACCACAAAGTATTAAAACTGCAAATAAAGTTTTCCTTTAGATAAAAACTCCCCCATCTTCCCCTAATGAATATCACGATTTTAATAGTCTTACACCCCAAACGACAGATAACCGCACCGTCGGCGTCGACTAAAACGGGTACCAAAAATGCTATTTCGAACTGTCAAATTTTGTTAAAGTTATCGTTGTCGGTGAAGTTATCGGACCTAAATTTGGCACGACCAAAAACTATCTAGTGTCAGGCTTTAAACACAGAAGAGCCACCTACGAGACGCGACAAAACTCTTCGGTACCTTTGATCTATTGAAGCCAAAATTCGTGACCTTGTAATAAAAACATCTGCTGCGTTAGCTCGAAAACACTGAGAAAAAGTGTGTGATTCGCTAAATATTCCATTAGACCCTGAGAAGAAAAAAATTAGAAAAAAAAAGGTAATTGTAATTAAAAATAGACTTTTTCAATTATAAAAACTGTCAATAGTTTAAAACTACCTAATTATTATAAACAATCATTTTGTTTGACTTGTTGTGTATGTCTGTGTATACAGGGTGTATCTAAAAGGTCTGTACAAAATTGCTCCGTTTCAGAGATACAGGGTGGTGAATTTAAAAATTAAAGGTAAAATAGAAAAAAATTTGCCTGCAAAATTTTCGAAGTTTGTTGCTTTTCGGCAATTTCACGAATGACATTTTTGACAACATCCCTAGCCGTGAGACGAGTGATTTTATCAAAAATTTGAAGAGCAAAATTGCCAAAAAGCAACAAACTTGAATAAAGCTTTGAGAACAGTAGTCAGCAGAAAACTGGCCGTTGCTATGACATTTTGCCAGTGTAAAACACTCTAGTGAAATAGTCATTCAAAATAATTTCAGTATTCCGTTGCGGCATCGAATACTAAAAACCGAAATATCTCGAAAACGACTTACCTTAGCGCATGTTAACGAGAGTACCTTTTTGGCTTAAAAAGATTCAGGAAAATATTTTCTTAACAAAAAAAGTTAAAAGTTACACTGAGAAAAAAGTTATAATCATTTTAACGTATGAAAAGAGCATTGTGAAGCGCCCTCTAACGGCCACAGTGAAAAGATATCCATATTTGAGTTTCGCATCCCAAAAAACCCCCGAGTACCAATTTTTAAAGTAATACGTTAAGAAATGTTCATAAATTTTAAGACAATCGATTTTTAATTTACCACCCTGAACTCTGAAACGGAGCAATTTCGGACAAAGCTAACTTGCTTTAAATCGACTTATTTTGACCTCAGGAATATGTGCTAAAATTTTGTACAGACCTTTTACAGACATCCTGTATAGTACATACCTACACACTTTCGTAGTTAAATTTGACTAACTTCTAAGTATCAGATCAACTTGAAATTTGGCACGCTTTTAGAGTTGCCATGACAATGCAATGTTACGATGTAAAAATTAAATTATGTACGGGTAGCTACCGGTCTATTTTTACCTGCGATTTCAAAGTGAGATATCCTCTTTAGACCCCAATGCAATGTATTTTTTGAAACGGCTTGTTGTCTCTTCTCTGTGTCTGCTATTCTCGGTTTAAACGCAAAAGATAAATTTTTTAGTAAACATTTTACATAACTACTCTCCTGCTTTGCAATAGGAGAACTTTGGAGTACCAACAATGAATGGATTTAAGTGAACATTCACTAGTAGAAAAGCATTTACAGAATAAACGCCCTAAAAACACTCGTGGAAAAACTGTTTTCCTTACACAGAGGGTGTTCGAAATTCAAGTTTTATTTGGGGGGGGTTAGGTTTTTTCGGAAATAGAAAACAACTGGCCCCTACTAGACACTGACAAGACGCTAGCCCTACCAAGTGTACTTTGGCTGCCTGACTTCCGCATGCGCAGATCTACCAATATTATTTACCTCGTGTATTACAATAAATGAGCAGGGTGATTGTCACTTGATTTCTAACCACATCAAAATAGAAAGTTTCAAAAACCTAACCTAACGAAACCAAATCAAATCTAACCGAACCAAAGCAAACTGAACCAATAATTTTCTTCAAAAAAAAACTTTCCTGACTTACTACCCGCGATCCTAGAAGATGTGAATCCGAACCAAACCTAACCTAACCAAACTACAACACTGCTAATTAGGTTTAGTTGGGTATGATTAGGTTTGGATAGGTTCGGTTCGGATTCACACCCTCTAGGATCCCGGGAAAGAAGTCAGGAAAGTTTTTTTTTTTGAAAAAATTTGTTGGTTCAGTTTGCTTTGAATTAAAGTAATGAAAAAAAAACTTTCCTGACTTCTTTCCCGGGATCCTAGAAGGTGTGAATCCGAACCGAACCTATCCAAACCTAACCATACCCAACTAAACCTAATTAGCAGTGTTGTAGTTTAGTTTGGTTAGGTTAGGTTTGGCTCGGTTCGGTTCGGATTCACATCCTCTAGGATCCCGGGTAGGAAGTCAGGAAAGTTTTTTTGTAGAAAAAAATTATTGGTTCAGTTTGCTTTGGTTCGGTTCGATTTGATTAGGTTTCGTTAGGTTAGGTTTTTGAAACTCTATTTTCATGTGGTTAGAAATCAAGTGAAAATCACCCTGCTCATCTATTGTAATACATGAGGTAAATAATATTGATAGATCTGCGCATGCGGAAGTCAGGCAACCAAAGTACACTTGGTAGGGCTAGCGTCTTGTCTAGACCCTGTATGTACGACATATTTTACAGAAATAGAGACGCGACAATCCCATCAAAGTCACTTAAACTCATATTTTTTGGTAATGTTATTTTCTTGTCATGTTATTATCTTCTCAAGTTCGTTGGCGTTTCATTAAAATAATTTAATATGTCAGCGCCGAGTGACATCAATCATCATGCAACATATAAACAAACACATTTATCCATCAGCCCTGCCTGGTATGTGTTTTGCCAAAAAAATTTTTTATTTTCCGATGCCTATGAATTAACAAAGACCTCTCTAAACCTTAACTTTACTTTTGCTTTTATTTATGAATGTGCATTATTTATGACTACCTACTTTAAAATTATAATTAAATTTATATATATATTTTATTAATACTATATACTAATAGGTGAAAACTTCTAGATGTTCTTATGTAAGATTTTTCTTTTTTGTAAGTGGATTTGTATCCGTAAATAAATAAATAAATAAACAATGCTAGAGATAGAGGACCAGACCTTTTTTGATTTGGACGTAAATAACTTTGACTTTGATGAGTTTGTCGCGTCTCTAATCCTTTAAAATATGTCATACAAAGAGGGTATCTAGCCTCTACTTGCGAGACTCGATTTCTAAAGGTGAAAACTACATCTTGATATAGCAAGTTATTTTTAAAGTTTTTAAAAAGTCTGCATTTCGGAAGAGGGTTGATAACTTTTTGAAGTGTAAACTTCTTTAGGCGCGTTTAGCAGTTTTTGTGGGTAGTGAATTGAACTGAGCCGTCAGGCTCGGCGATGTAACGCTCATTCGAGTCGACTAACTGTGAGAAACATTCAGCGAGCGATATGATGATGCAGATGAAGGCCAGTACACAGAAGAGTTCGGTTCGGTCCGCTTTGCAGAATATGTTATGGTCCAGTATTATTAGTTTCGCCTTGTTGAAGTTTACACTTCTGCCGTGTGGTTTTAAGCACAAAATAAAAAAAATATTATTTTTTGTTGATTTCACTTGCTTTTTTATAGTTTTTTTTTAAGAAGAAATCGAACTGTCAAATATAATTTCATATATTACTGTTTGTTTTTGAGATATTCCCCAAAGTTTTATTAATGTAGTGAAATGCGTCAAATTTCTTTTAAAATGATGCATCACACTTAATATTTAATATTTTACCTCTATTTTTTAGTAGTTTTGGTAGGTAATTTTCTGTTTAAACATATGTTTTAAGTAACTCAAAACATATGTTTTAAGTAACTCAAAATTAGTAAATAACTAAATTATTGAGTGTTACAGGCAAGGAAATTTGACGCTGAAGTAAAAAGTCAAATAAACAGGGGGTTGTTCTTATAAAAAAATACCAACTTATTTCTCAACAACACATGAAATTCAGTTTAAGAGTTGGATTCTTTATAGAAAAAAACTATAAAAAAGCAAAATGAAAATAAATAAAAAAAAGTTATAGATCTTCTCTCAAAATACATATTTTTAAAATACCCAAATGTAAAAACGGAAACTTCTTTTGAGAATCGAGGCTCGCAAGTGCATTTTTTTTATATCTCTGATAGAAATACCCAAAACCCCTCAAAAACCTCGATTTTGGGACATCCTGTAAATTTTTAAAAAATCTTTCAGAGAAATGCTTTTTATGTGGAATGAGGCAAGCAAGATATTTTAAGTTATTTACAATCTAAGGTATTATTTTATGTTATCTAAAGTCCAAGAATAAGTTTTATTATCCTTGAAAAGTCCGAAGAATGGCAAAAAATTGTAGTTTTTGGAAGAACCTTTTAGAATAAAAAGAATATTTTATACAAAACTTGTCTCAATTTAATTTAAAAAAAAAACGTTTAGCTTAACGACTTGTATTTCTATTTGTTGGGTCTAGGTCAATAAATTAAATGCCTAATTTTTGGCCAACGTTGCTTTAATATGTTTACACTTCTTTAGAGTCTAAGAACAAAATACAAAAAACTATAAAAAGAAAATATCCGTCCGTGTCACTATAAGAGTCTCCAATCTAAATTAATTGTGGTCTAAATAAGATACACTCATGATCACTTTCTACTACCTCGTGCACTACTCGTTGCTTGATTGGTGAAGTAAATGTAACAAAGTTTTTGGGTTTACTAAAATTACTTTTTTGTTTTCATCAGAAAAATATGAAAAAGCTTGTAGGGTTAAGCTATTGCTGACAGACTCATTAATAGCATCATCACCACAAAAAGCTCCCAAGAGTGAAGTTAGATTGTCATCCATAAATCGGAGTGTTTCTGTGGACATATCTTCCCGTTCCATCGGCAAAACTAAAAAGTTTAGCTTCTCTTTGACAAGCTCTTTTAAAGCGTCATTTTCTTTCCTCTGTGCCAGTTTCCCTTTCCTCCCTTCTAGAAGACGCGATTTTTGTTTTTTGGTGTGGCTATCATTTTTCAGACCCAATTTGCAAGATTTTTTAATGTCGGTCCGTGTCACTATAGAGTCTCCAATCTAAATTAATTGTGGTCTAAATTAGATATACTCATGATCACTTTCGACTAACTCGTGCACTACTCGTTGCTTGATTGGTGAAGTAAATGGTAACAAAGTTTTTGGGTTAACTAAAATTACTTTTTTGTTTTCATCAGAAGGATATGACAAAGCTTGTAGGGTTAAGTTATTGCTGACAGGTTCATTAACAGCATCATCACCAGAAATTGCTCCCAATAGTGAAGTTAGATTATCATCCATAAATCGAAGTGTTTCTGTTGAGATATCTTCCCGTTTCATCGTACAAACCAAAAAGTTAAGCTTCTCTTTGACAAGTTCTTTTAACGTGTCATTTTCTTTCTTCTGTGCTAGTTCCTCTTCCCTCTCTTTTTTCCTTGCAAGTTGGAGAAGACGCGCTTTTTGGTTTTTGGTGCGGCTATCATCTTTCAGACCCAATCCGTAAGATCTTTTAATATTTCTAATGTCAGCTCGTGTCACTGTATCTATCCTTTTTGTCCTTTCGTCTATGTTCTCCTGAATAGTTTGAATAATGCTGAAAATAACAAACAAACCATTGGTATAATAAAGATTACTATGCAATATCCACAATAATAAATTTGATAATTCGCAAATATTTTGAAAACCATTTCGGTTGCGCCAAACATTAGCTCGCCCTTTTGAAACATGAATAACTTTGACATTTATCAAATACCAAATTGCAAATAATGCAAGGACCTAAAACTATAAACAAGTGAAATTAAAGAAAGAAAAATACGAAAAAAGTTTTTGCTTCGGCCGGGACTCGAACCCGGGATCTCTTGCTCTCTAGGCAAACATTCTAAACATTGAACTACCGAAGCCATACATAAATTTTCGGAAAACTTTCATCTATGCAGGCTGCCGAGTCTCAATACAAGAACGAGAAACTCTCAGGGTATTAACTCGACCAAGTCACCCAACTGATCTCTTTAATTCTTCTTTCCCACTGTCAGAGGTATGAGAGTTTCTCGTTCTTGTATTGAGACACCGCAGCCTGCATTGATGAAAGTTTTCCGAAAAATCGGTAGTTCAATGTTTAGAATGTTTGCCTAGAGCAAGAGATCCCGGGTTCGAGACCCGGCCGAAACAAAAACTTTTTTCTTATTTTTCTTTCTTTAATTTCACTTGTTTATAACTTTGACATTTCTTTTAAAAACGGGGATACATTTTTCACAGTCTTAAAATTTCAAGATTTTTTTTAGTGATAAGTAAGAAACACAGTGCTAAATTGAACATAAAGAAGTTTGGCTGTAATAGCCAAGTTTAGAAAAACTCGGAAAAACTTTTCCAAACTAGTAAGAACCTTTCATTTTAAAATTTGTATTGGAGAACTTGGCTTAACTTTGATCTCAATTATTTTTACAGAATATCATTTTCGCGTACTTGGCTTCTTTTACATGAAATGTTTTTGTTATGATTTTACCTTTTTTTTAAAGGATTTGGATAATAATTAAATTTTGAAGTAGTAAAATATGCGGAATGTTCAAAACTTTTGGAATGCCTTATTTAAAATTTTGAAGTTTTTAAATTTTTTCCCATGGTTTTATATCATAGTTCCTATCAGTCTTCCAAAGCTCAGCTCTCTCACGTTTCTGGAAGTGGGCAATGTTAATTTTACATACCTTTACATTTATAGGGGAGGAAAGTAAATTAAAATTTTGTGGTTTTTTAATTTTTTTCTATAGTTTTATCATAGTTCCTATCGGCCATCCAAACCTCAGCTCTCTAGTTTCTGGAAGTAGACAATGTTACTTTTACATAACTTTACATTTACAGGGGAGGGAAATAAATTAAAATGTTGGGGTTTTTAAATTTTTTCCTATAGGTTTATCATAGTTCCTATCAGTCTGCCAAAGCTCTGCTCTCTAGCGTTTCTGGAAGTGGGCAATGTTACTTTTACATAACTTTGCATGTATAAGGGAGGGGAGTAAATTATAATTTTGGGGTCTTTTGATTTTTTCCAAGGGTTTAGTCATTATTTCTATCAGTCTGCCAAATTTCAGCTTTGTAGCATGTCTGAAAATACAGTAGAATTTTGATGATCTATACATGAGTGAGTGAGTGGCAATTTCGACGTTTTTGAAATTTCGAAACTACTTTACTAGTTTGTGGAAGGAGGGGTTGTTAACTCTATGAAGATCTACGACTGTGCCAAATTTGAGTTTCGTAGCTCATTCCGAAGCAGATTTTGGCCGGTACTGTATTTTTCTCATTTGAGTAAAACATACCTGTCAGTAGGAAGTCCAGACAATAGTTTTGAAGCTATTTCTTCTTTGTCTGCATGAGTAAGCCTCAAATGTTGGACATCGGTTGAGTGGCCATAGTGGTTAGTGTAATATACAGCTGAGCACTCATCAGTTTGTACATTTATCTTTAAAATTATTTGGCTGGTGCATCCAGTTGAAGATTTGATCGATTCTTTTGACCTGCGCCGGTTTATTTTACACTGAAAAAAAAAACACTGGGTTGAATTTACCAAAAATATTTGTTTATCAACAATTTGCCTAAAATAGTTGATTTAGCTACAAACTCATTGTTGTAACACAAAAATCTATAGTTGTTTGAATAATTCTATTCTGGTATAACAACCCAAATAACTTTAATCATGACATTGGGTGAATCTGACTACTCTTTTGTACCCGGTGATCCAATAAAGCTGACCACTGGATTTATCTCAGAAACTACTATCGCTACGACTTCGGGAAAAAAATTGGTATAACAAAATTGGATCTTGCAAATTCACCTAAAATATTATTGTTTCTGTAGCTTCCCATTTTTAGACAAAACACTATGATTAACAAACAAAAATTATACGATATTCTCATTCCTTGAAGAATTCTGCATAATTTGGAACCCCCGGATGTACAGCGTGGGCCAAATTCGATGTTTTTTGCTGGTTTTAGGTATTTCTAGCCGAGATACACAAAAACGAGTGGACATGTCCTGGGCTCGATTTTCGAGACGTCTTCAAATATCAAAACCGCTTCTTGATAAACCTCGTAGTTTTTTAGCTACAAGGGGATTTTGAAAAGTCTGCATTTATGGAGGTGGCCTTTATTTATGAAAATTTCATTTTGGTGTAAGATGCTTTTTTGCAGATTTTTTTATGTCAAACTAAATTTTATGCGTCACTGTTAGTTTTTGAGATATTACAAAAAGTTTAAATTTTCTTACGGAATGACTCATTTTTTGTTTTTGTTTCGAAATCTACGTCAAATTTTCTGTTTAACGAAATGTCATAAATATCTTGAAAACTGCGTAACGAACTGTCATTTACCTCTATAGCACTTCCCCACTGAGAGGCAATGAAAATGTCACTCTTTATTACAAAAATAATTACTCCTAGGTAGTAACTAAGCCTGTTCTAATTATTTATTTGACTTATAAAGAGAAGCCTAAAAAGTGCAAATATTTTTGACCTTTTTGTCCAAATGTATGTTTTCTCAAAAGAGGAAATTTTTAAGAAATACCAAACCTAAAAACTTAAATTTCTTTATAAATTTAGATACAAACCCATCAATATTTTTACTTAAATTTGTTAAGCGATATTAACTTAAAATATTATTAAAATCCGCAAGTGAACATTTGACATAGTTTTTAAGATTTTAAAAAATAATGTTTTATGTGTGTATTATGTGGTGACACGGGGCCTTATTTTATACTAAAAATAATATATTCATACCTATTAGAATTTTTGACAATTGATGTTTATTGACTTTTAATTTTTGAAAAACAAAACAACAAAAGTAAGCAAACGTCAATTTATAATATGAGGATAAGTGTAATTCAATTAAGCAAAGTAAGGTCACATTTAAAAAACTTTTTTAAATATCTTTTAAACAAACTTAAATCTTAAAATGGGGGGTTTCAGCAAGTTATTAAATAAATATTTAACAAAATCAGGTAAAAATATTAATGTGTATGTATGTGTAAGTTTTTAGGTTTGGTATTTTTTAAAAATACAAATTTAGACAGAAAGTCAACAAGATTTGAATTTTTTAGGCTTTCCTTAATAAGTCAAATAAATAATAAGAACAGGTTGTAGGTATCATTGAGGAGTAATTAATGTTTGTATAAGAAATTACATTTTTATTGCCTCTCGGTGGGGAAGTGACAAAGAGGATGCGAGGGGTCTAAATTACTCAGAATATTTCAAGAAATATGGTATGGTATAATTTGCAAGTGTAAATCATAGTGTTTCATCCAAAAATGTAATTTTCCTATTCGGAAGATCTGATTACTACCCCCTAGCGGATAGCTACAGAAACAAAAATATTTTAGGTGAACTCGCATCGATTTTGTTGTAACAATTTTTTTCCCGAAGTCGTAGCGATGGTAGTTTCTGAGATAACTCTGGTGGCTAGCTTTATTGGACCACTCTGTATTTTTCTTGCTTTGAAGAGTAAGCTTCAAATTGTAGTTAAGTCTGTCATGCAAGTATATTTTACAAGATGAGTTAATAGATAGTTTAAGTTGTGCTACGTATTTTTACGTAAGCATGAGATTGACAGTTACGCAAGCGCACTTTGTCACACCGTCGTCAAGATCACGTTAGGAGCTTAGGTATTTACGTTAGCTTACGGCAGTCTGCGGGCACCTTAACGTTACCAAAGAATAGAATTGGTTGATTGACCGATCGAAAAATGAGGCCTAGACGATAATTTCCGCTTCCAGTACAAACGATTCTTTGCAAATATATTCCTACTGAAGTTGAAAAGACAAAAAACAAAATTGTAACATCAAAACATCACAGTGCCGAATTCCATATTCTCTGCTATTAGTAGACTTGTTATGGTAAAATTGCAAATTTGGAACAAAACGTAGAGCGCTTAACGTGCAGTTTTACGTAAAAATATGTAGCACAACTTAAACTATCTATTACTACAAACGTAAAGTTTAGTACCCGTGAATAAAGAAAACAACAATTTTTCGTGGCTAAGTATAGTATAGTATATATTTTGTTTCTCTTGTATTTTTCCGTGGACAGCTCGAAAGCTTTCTGAAACCAACAGAAACATCTACTCCGAGGGAAGATACCCCTACCGGCATTAAATTATACTGATGGCTTGATGCTTTCGTTGGGAACCTGTTAAAACTGTTTGGTTTTCACTATCTCCAACGTCGATCACAAGGATACGAATGATCCCCGTCTGGAACACGTCCTGACAATCAGGTTCCCAACGAAACCATCAGTATAATTCAATGCCGGTAGGGGTATTTTCCCTCGGAGTAGTTGTTTCTGTTGGTTTCAGAAAACTTATGCTCTACACGGAGCTATCGCCTACATTGACCTAAAGATGGCCCAAAAGGTCGAAACCGGTCGTGGATTGGCATGGATCACTTGTTCCTGATTGTCAGGACGTGTTCCAGACGGGGATCATTCGTATCCTTGTGATCGACGTTGGAGATAGTGAAAACCAAACAGTTTTAGCTCGAAAGCTGTACACCCGCGGGGGTCCAAGATCTAATGAACACCTATTAAGTCTTGACAGTTAACTATGTCGTCCGTCAGATACTTTTCAGATCATGGCCAATGTGACACTTTTGTAAAGCTAAAGCGTTTACGTTTGTAGTATTTTTGGCTCACACTCCACTGACCCGACATAAAGCGTCGCAGTCCAGAGGGACAAATTATGCCACGATCATGGGTACTGTTTTTCGTTTAATCTGCCTGCCTTTTGTTTTTACTTTGGTAGTTTCTTTTGTATTTGGTAGATGTCGCCACTTGTGTAAAAAGCATAAGGTATCGCAGGAATTATTTTAAATTTCTCTTGCCAATATCGTAAGATGAGGTTTATATACCGTTTAGCTTAACAAAAGTGTCACATTGACAATGCAGTGTTCTGAAGAGCCCCTAAGGATGAAAGGGTTAACTGTCAACACTTAATACATTAGATCTTGAACCCCCGTGGGTGTCAGCTTTCGAGCTGTCCACGGAAAAATACAAAAGAAACAAAACTTTTCTCTACTTGACAAGCCACGAAGAAAACTGTTCATTATACAATTACATAAATAGTTAAAACACACAGAACTAACTTATTACCAAAATTATAGGAAGCGTACTATTTTTGTGTCGTTATTATGCATCTTATTCAGTAAAACTACAGTTCCTATTGTTGGCTAACAAATAAACTGTTAATTTTATATGTGTTTATCGTTAATAGGAGAATTACAATTTTTTTTGGTTGATTTAACCACGTTTTTGGTTTACGACAAAACATATTATATTTGTACCCATTTTTTTTTCAGTATACTCACTTTCTTGTTTTCCTCAAATTTTAGATTTCTGGCTGATCTGGCACACTCATAGTAGTGTCTTTTAATGTTGTCTTTCACCCTGCCCCCCCTATTCCTACAATATTGCACATTTTCGAGCTTTTCTAGCTCTGATAGCCAAATGTTAAAATCTAAAATCAAAATACTGTGTAATTTAATTGGACACCAATACTGGAGAAAAAAATGGTTAGGAATGGTCGAAATCATGTAATGGTATCTTAACCTTCTCTGTTATTTTATTTAGTAAGTTTACTGCATGACATAGTCCACAGTACACCGGTCTATCTTTTAAGTGATGGGTAACATACTAAATTTTCGTATAAATAGCAAAATAGTGACATTTTAAACTATTATATTTTTTAGCTCATCCTGTAGATTATTATAAATAATAATATTTTTTTTTCTGAATCCAGCAATACCACATATCGTCACCCTAATTCTGAAACGTCGTAACCCACAAAAAAATGAAAATTTATATTTTTGCGTCAAAGGTTAGTAATGATGCATAGCTATATGCTGCTAAATCCTCGCAACCGAAAAAATAAAATAAAACGGTCATTCCCGCGATTTCTTATAACTCGCATAATGCTTACGCTATGTAATTTGCTTCAAACTATTCCTGTAAAATTTTGTTGAGTTGGGTTACGACGTTTCAGAAGTACGATATGTACATTTGGATTTTTCGATGACGTTAATGAAAATTTCAGTAATAAACAATGACACTAAAATACGAGGGTGGATCAAATATAAACAAGCCTTTTCAACTTACTAACGGAAATGTCATTCAAGATGAACGTGGCCGTTATAATTTTGGAGTAGGGATATTCAGCAGCATGTAGGCGGCTGGTAGTGCCGCGATGCTCATTTGGCCAGGAGCAATAGCAATGAGCAAGAAGAAGGGACACAGCAGTGTTGCGCAAAGAATAATCATTAAATTTCTTACACGCGAAAACGTGAAACCTGCTGAAATTCGATGCAGATTGCGAGCACAGTTCGGAAAAAAGACGCTTTCGTGGGTACCTGTAAAAACTTGGTGCAAAGAAATTAACGACGGCCGTGAGCGTGTCGACAACGTGAGTCACCTACGTCGTTCGCGTATCATCATTTCTGCAGGCAAAGTTTTAGCAACCGTTTTATGGGACTGAAGAGAAGTTTTGTTGGTCGATTTTTTGCTCGAGCTAATATCAATAAACGCGGCTTACTACTGCAACTTACTCGACCAGGTAAAGCTTGATTATCGCCAAAAGAGTAAGTGTATTAACCGAGAAGGGGGAGGTGTAGTGTATGTCACTAAGACTATAATAAACAATAGTAGTAGCTCGAACACTGAAACTGACGAAGGTCTAAGATCTAATAAACAAAGATTCAAACAAAGAAGTTGACAGCAAAAGTAGTACGCTGATTACTTTTTTCTCCTAGTAGTTATACTCGATTATTTTTATTCTACATTAAATAATCCCAAAAGGTACTTCAAAAAGTAGTTAACTACTTAGTTTTAACTACTTTTAGTAATTTAACTACTTAATAATTTAACTACTTTTGTCGGGTTTGATTACTTTTAAAAATACTTAACTACTAGTAGTCTTCAATATTTTTGCAGAATTTGGTTATTTTTAAAAATATTTAACTACTATTAGTAGTTAAATAAACCTTCTAGATTGGAATCAAAAAAGTAGTTAAATTTTTAACTACTATTAGTTAGTAAAATTTAATTAATTTTTTGATGCAGTAGTTCGTAGTTATACTCCACTATTTGATTCAAGTAATTGCCCAACCAAGATGGCGGATTTTTTCATGTTTTTTCACAAACTTTTTCTTATAACTTTTGCTAAATTAGTTAGTATACAGAAAAAAAAGGTTTTATGTTTGCAATAGAACAACAATTAAAAAAGTTAAGAAATTTATATTTATATCTCAAAAAATAAACAAGAATATAAATTTAAAAAAAATTCAAGCCAAAAAAAATTGAGGAAGGAAGTGTTATGTTATGGATCACTTAATTTTAAGTCGCCGGTTGTTTCCCTCAAATTTAAGCAAGAGCGCCTGTGTCATAAATCTAAGATTGCGATTTTTTCCATGTTTTTGCACAAACTTTTGCTTTTAACTTTTGCCACAGCAACTTTACAGAAAACTTGTAGTGATAATGATTTGTTTGCAATAGAACAACAATTTAATTGTCATTTTTAATGAGCTTTATATCTCAAGAACTAAAAAAATATTGTTATCATATAATATTTTTGATTGGTGATGTATCATTCAATGTTAAGTCGCCGGGTGTTTACCTCAAAATTGAATAGAAGTGACTAAATCACGTCAAAAATGCAAAATGGCGGCATTATCATTAAAACTTGGCTTATAACTTGCGCTAAATTAGTTTTACAGAAAAATTCTTATTAGGATTTTTGTTTGGAAGAGAACACCAATTGATATAGTAAAGAAACTAGCTTAAAACTTAACAAAGATATTTTTAGGCGAAATTTTTTTTATATATCCTTACATCTTTACTGTGTTAATTATTGTTCTCTTGGAAACAAAAACCGTATTTACAGTTTTTCTGTAAAACTAAGTAATTTGGCGAAAGTTATAATGCAAATGTTTTGAAACAAAATGAAAAAAGCAGCCTTCTTGGATTTATGACGTCACACAGGCCCTCCTACTCAAATTGAAGGCAAACACCTAGTGACTTAAAATTATTGTGTAATCTAATACCAGCTTTACATACGATATTTGACTGATAAAATCTCTTCAAAATTAAATACTAAAAAGATCTCACAAGCTTACCATCAAAAGTTTGAAAATTTAAATGCTCATTTCTGATTTCTACATTATGAATCTGTGACAAATGATACCGCAAATCATTGTTAAAGATAAATGGAATATTACACTCAAGACAGGTAAACTTGCTGGGGGCGACATTCATCACGGCAGTGTGTGTGCAGTCTTTCCTCAGCAGCCCGCAAAATACCTGCAAAAAAAATGTTAACTGTCAACACTAATTCGGCGATGACTCGTGACGTCACTAAAAAACTGCGCCCCGACATAAATTGTAATTTTGGAACATACTCATTTGCATCTCTTTTTAAAGCACAGCTAATTTTTTTATTGCTGTCCAGCACAATGGGCTCCCGGACCTAATTTTTGACCAAAATTAGAAAAATAGGTTTTGTAACAATATTTTGATTTAAAATGAGAAAAAAGTAATTATCAATCAAAATGCGGATCCAAAATGGCGAAGTTTCCTATTTTTAAACCAATAAGTGTGAAATTTAGAACTTTGGAGTGTTAATAGCGAGGGGTGGCTCGGTATTTCCTTTTGGTGTACAAGTTAGGGGAAATACCAGGAAATACTTGGGAAGTACTGGGAAATATACCAGGACATATCGGGAAGTTCTTGGGAAATACTAGGAAATACCATTGAAATTTGAGGAAATACCAGGAAATACAGTAGGTATTATATCGTAGGTATTTTCTTGTGGTGTACAAATATCGGCGATCGAGCCACCCCTCGGTTAATAGTCGCTAAATATTATTTTTGACTTAAATAAAAATAAACTTATTTACGTAGAGGTATCAAATTTAGAACTTTGGCGTGTCTAATGTCGCTGATTATAATCATGAACTCAAACTTTAAAAAAATTACATGGCAGATCCAAAAGGGCACAGTTTTCTATTTATGAACCGATATGTATCAAAATTGGAACTTTGGAGTGTATAAAGCTGATAATTAAGATTTCTAACTCAAACCTAAAAAAAAATATCACGGCGGATCCGAAATGGAGCACGTTTACATTTGTAGAGTGGAAAGGCTAAGTGATCTAAGTGCCAAAAAGCATTTTTGTGGGAAAATAAAAAAAACTGTACAATTTATGCAAGCGGACTTACGAATAACGTCGTTTTAAATATGCCATATTGTAAATAAGGTGGGGAAATGACACTTAGATCTTATATCCTTGTATTGGCCTTGACACCTACATCATTTTGGGTGGAAAATCTAAAATTTGTATATTTTGGCACTTAGATTATTTAGCCTGGCCACTCTACATTTATGAACTGATATATATTAAATTTGGAACTCTACAGTGTTTAACGTCGCTTATTATAATTTTTTACTCAAACAAACAAAATTAGCACGGCGGACCCAAAATCCTTATCCAATAGACTATCCTATTTATAAACCTATTTGTGTCAAACTTGGTACTTGGGGTTGTTTAAGGTTAAATTGAGCTCATCGTGTAATGCCTAACAAAGCTGCATTGGAGAGAATGAAAAGTTTCCATAATAATAAATCTAAAAACCAAACTAAAAATTTAAAATATTAAGAAGAGTTAAACAATATTATTCTTTAGCTGTGCCAAAAACTAGAAAATAATACGAACGTAACCCTGACTTTGTAGCGGATGAGAACCTGCAAGTTTAACAACTGCATAATTAATTAAAAATGATTTTTCTAGAAAAATTTATTTTTAACTCCAACAAAATAAATATTTTTAAAGCGTCGACGTTTTTATATTAGTTTATTAAAAGTCAGGTTTACCTTAAAAGTTTTTTTACCTTTTTTTTTCATAAACAATCCACCTGTTAAAGTTAACTTCATCTTTAATTTTTGGTTTTTTAGTTTGTATTTTTTATGGAGTGACCTTCTTTTTATTTGATTTTTGAACATTTCAATATTTTTTATTTTTTGAATATTCTTTACATTATTTGTATTTTTTATTAATATATATTTTTTTTATTTTTATTTGTTTAAGTTAGCCTAAAGTCTTAAAAATAATAAATAAGCACAGAAAAATTTCAAGAAATGGTTGATGACTGAAGCAAAATTTTTGTCCAATTTATAAGAAATCTATATTTTTATAGAATTTCAGAAATCCCAAGCAAAAACTATTACCATACCTGTCTATTCATCAAAATTGAAATGTACAGGGATAAAAATCTACTTACCTCCCTCTACAAGATTTATTTTATGAGACATTATAACATAAAATAGTGTCGCAAAATGGCTTTAAATCTAAATATGGTACTTTAACGCGTTCCGTTGAAAGGAAACATGACACTTCTGAAAGTTGCGTCAATCAAATAATAGTTTTTTCAAGGCCTACTGGACTATCTACTCTTTTTTAGTAAAGATGTTCAGAAGTTTCAGTATGTATTTAATTTAACCCTTTTTGACGAAAAATCAGGTCCGCGAGCCCACTGTGTGCTGATGCAAGAACGTCGATTGACATTGATTGTCAAAATGACACCTTATAAATACTTCTTTGCAAACTAATCCCAAGACTGTTTTAGATTGGGAGCGCGCCCGTCCCACTAATTTGAGTTTAAAAGAGAGAGTAAGTAGCTGGATGACAATGCGTGAGTTTAGTAACTAAAACGAGTAGACCACTGTTTGTTTATTGATATCATGATTGTTTAAGAATATTAGGCGCCCTTACTAATACATTAATAAAAAAAGAGATGGTAAATAATCGGATAATAATGTGTAAGTTCAGTCAAGGACGCGATTAGATTAGATGGTGGTAAACTCCCTATCATAATTTTTGAGATAACTTTTTGACAGCTATCAGGTGTTTACCATAACAAATAGCATAGGCCAACAAAATAGGCCAACAAAAAAAAGTTGTAAAAAGTTGTCTCAAAAATAATGATATAAACTGTACGTTCGTGAATCCTATTTTGTGTCGGGGTGCCGTGCTACGTCACAGTCAGCGCCTTCCGTAAAAATACGAGGTGTGACAATTACATTTTAAAACTGGCCCCCGTATTAACAGGTTTTAAATCTCCACGCCTCGGGCGGTTGGAGTTATTCACCTTGATGTGCGTTCTACTACCTCGCGCAATCTTGTCGCCTTTTCTCTACTAGTTTGGCTTACGCAGTGGCTTGAAACGGATCGGGCATTGCTCATTTGGCGGAATTATGACAAACGAAAAAATTGAGCAACGTATACTTTCAAATGCTAAAAATTGTCTACGGAAAGCAGTATGTCTCTTGCAATGATTTTTATGTAGCATAAAAGCTTTTGCGAGGGTCGTAAGGAGGTTAAAGATGATGCAAGGGAAGGGCGCTCCAGCACATCCTTAACAGCGATGCTCATTTTTTTTTTGGTATTAGGGGTGTGATTCTTACTGAATGGGCGCGTGAGGGTCAAACAGTGAACCAAAATTTATATTTGGAAGTATTTATGTAGCTATAAGGCAACGTGTAAGGAAAAAACGTCCAGATTTGTGGAAGAACAACGCGTGGCTGCTCTACCAGGACAATGCACCGGCCCACAATGCCCTATCCATTAAGCAGTTTTTAGCTAATAAGAAGAACCCGACGTCGTTAACCACCCACCATATTCCCCAGACTTGGCCCCTTGCGACTTCAACCTGTTTCCGAAAGTGAAAAAATCGTTACAAGGAACCCGTTTTGAAATATTAGAACACGTCAAGGAAAAAACGGCAAGACTTCTTAACAGCCTCTCTTCTGATGATTTCTAAAATTGCTTTCAACATTGGAAACAAACGCATGCAACGCTGCGTTGATAGAGAAGGGGACAACATTGATGGGGAACATCATTAAGTTGTATTAGTATTTAAATAAGGTAGATTTTTTACAACAGTCTTATAATTTTATTGTTACACCTCGTACAAGCTTTCGAATTACCCACGGCAAAATAGGAGAGACAAACTTTTTACTTGATTAGCCAAGATTGCCAATTTTCAAATTTGGTGAAATCTAGGGAAATTTCAAATTGCGTTCAGAGCATTTCTCAGAAAAATTGTTGGCAACGCTGCGATTAGCCACGAAAACTTGTTTGATTTGATTCTTATCAGAATACAAGACACGAGCTGCGTTCGGTATTTGCATCTCAGATTAGTCTGAGCAAATTGGAATTAACGAACGATCCAGATCAAATCGATCATAACCTTAAATATAACCAAAAATATTATGTACATACTGCAACTCACGCCCAGCTATAATTTTAACAAAATGTCGGAAATTTATATAATTCGTTGTCTTTCAACATCAAATAATTCGATTTCAATCTTTTTACATAAAATTATTTTTGTAAAATACACAACATACGTCACAATCTCAGATTAATCTGTTTCTTCGATCAAAATGTACGGAGCAACCAGATTTACGTTCGCCTATTCTGAGCAGAATTACCGAACGATTCAGATCTACCTCCCCTAGATCTAGATGGAATTAACGAACGATTTCGATCAAAAAGATTAATCCGTCGTAAATACCGAACGCAGCTACGGTAATTTAGCGCGCATCCATATATACCGGGGATGACGCTTGATCGTCATTCCTCGCTTTCCGTGACGTCATGTAGATAACAATTGGCGATAAGTAATCAAGGAATTAACGATCAATGAACCGAACCGAACCGAACTCCCCAAAGCTAAGGTTTTTTAGATATTTTCCACATATTTCATGAATACAAACATAAAATACGGCCTCATGAGGTCTCGGCCCCCCCCCCCGAAACTGTCTCGGGCCCCCCCCTAAAACTTTTTTCTATATACGCCACTGTTAAAGAAGCTTGATAAAATTGGGTCAAATCAGAAAAACAATGCAACTCCCTCATTCTGGGGCTGCTCTGAACTTATGTGATGCCCCATTCTCAACAACGTTTTAAAGTAATGACTTGAAACATCGTTCAAAATGGAGCCCCAAAATAAGGAACTTTCATATTTCTGATCAGGCCGAATTTTACCATGCTTCTTAAGCATACTCAAGCGTACATTTGTGCAAAATTTCAAGTAAATATGTTAATAGGGTGTTTAACAGTAGTAAAAAATAAATTTATATTTATTTTTAGATATCTCTTTAGGTTAGGGAAGGCTAAAAACAAACTTTTTTGTTTAATTTTTTCTCAAATTCATAGTTCTTTTAATTAAATAAATTTATTGAATTAAAACAATTAGCCACGTGATTCAAAACAGGCGGTCTACCAATCAGCGAGTGGCGTCACAAAACAGTAAACGCCTCGAACGAAACTATTTTCTGTGTTATTTTCTTGTGTATGGTAATGTTTGCTTTGGTTGAAAGTGCGAATTATCGCCCTAAATTAGATTTTATTTTGTGTTTTGCTTATAAAAAACATTTTCAATGGCAAACGGATTCTCCAAAGCCGATAGCTCCAACTTGCCAATGCTGAATTCCTTTATGGTGGCAGGGTTCTTTGCCAACAACAGTGATTTTTGTTCTGCAGAATTTAGAAACGTTAAAATGTTGATGTAAGTATTCGATGAGTTGTTTTGCATATAAGTGAAAGTGTTTTTACGATATTCTTCGACTACTTTTACTCATTTAGATTTTGAGGTTGGGTTATATGTTTTCCATATCATTGAGCAACTGTAATAATAAATTAATTCACAGAAAAAAAAAACAAAAATAAAAATCATGTAATAAACCGAGGGGGGCACAGGTAGGCAAAAAGTATACAACGACCAGCAATACTTGAAGTACTGCAAAGGTTACACTGCATAGTCCTGCGTAGGTACTGCCTAGTCCTGCCTATGCACTGCCTAGTCTTGCATATGCACTGCTCAGTCCTACATTTAGCCTGCATGTGCACTGCATAATCCTGGATTTAGAGGTACTCCTTAGTCCTGTCTAATAACTGCCTAGCACCGCCTAAAAATTTGTACAACTTTCTGCCTATTATAGTTCTTCACCCCTTGTTTTAAACATAACCTCAAAAATTTCATCGTCATTTACGAAATAGTTATATATATTATAGACAACGTGAGAAAAATTAATAGAAACAATTTAGTTATACTCACATCAAAGTGATCTTCACAAATGTAAAGTGAAGATGTATTAGATAAGGCCCTTGGGTCTCTTCGAGCAAGTTCTAGCCACTTTTTCCGTTCTTTTACTGCTGTAGGCACACTCCGTAAACTAAATGTAATTAAAACCACTGAGAACACTATACCACAGGATCTAGCAAATCTTGATGCAATAAACTCTCATTTTACTACAGTTCCCTTAGTCACACGTACTCAGGATCAGGAAAACTTATTACATAAATACAACGGAAGTTTTAACCCAGGTATTAACTTTAATTTTATAGCTATAGATCTTTCAGAGTTAATTTTGCACCTTAATTCTGTAAATAGTAATGCTACCGGAGGTGATCAAATCTCTCTTAAAATGATAAATTTGGCTAAAAATTTTATAATTAACCATATCTTACATATCATAAATCACAGCATTACGACTTCTAAATTTCCAAATAGTTGGAAGATGGCCAATGTAATTCCTTTGCCGAAGAATTCCAGTCCCTCCGAGTTCAACCATCTAAGGCCTATAAGCATACTCCCTACACTTTCCAAGATTTTAGAAAAAGTTCTTCAGGATCAGATTACAAAATTTATTTTTCAACATAATATTATCCCTTCAACTCAATCTGGTTTTAGAAAATCTCATAGTACCACTACTGCTCTTACTGATATAGTAGATGATTGTCTTCAGGCATTTGATAAAAATCACATAACTTGTCTTACTCTCTTAGATTTTAGTAAAGCTTTCGACATGATGGATCATAAAGTCTTTTTACAGAAACTTAAATACTTTGGATTTCAATCTGAATCAATGAAATTAATAAGTAGCTACTTAGCTCCTCGCTTTCAAAGAATCATCTATGATGCAAAATTTTCAAACATTCTTCCTATTGCTCAAGGTGTTCCTCAAGGTTCCATATTAGGCCCCATCTTTTTTTCAATTTACATATCTGATTTCTTCACCTATGTACGAGATTCTAAACTACATCATTATTGCGACGACACACAAGTTTATTTAGTTTTTCCATTTGAATCTGCATTTCCTCTAGTCGAAAATAAAATAAATCATGATCTTCATATGCTTTCTGAAATCTCTAATGCTCATAATCTTAAAATAAATCCCAATAAGTCCCAGGTAATTTTCTTTGGAAATTCACAAAAAAGAGAAATTGCATCTCAAAATATCTCTGTCCGCATTTCTGGTATTGACATTCCTGTTTCCACAGAAGTAAAAAATCTAGGTCTTTGGATTGACTCAGACCTACGCTTTACAAAGCATGTAAATATTCTATGTCAACAGTCATATAACATTCTAAGGCAACTATATCCACACAGAGATATAATGAATCCTGACCTGAAACTTGCATTGTGTGAATCCTTAATAATATCTCGTATTTCTTACTGTGATACAGTTTATGGTCCCTGTCTGTCTAAACTTGATGAAAATCGACTACAACGAATTCAAAATTCTTGCTTTAGATTTGCTTTTGGAATAAGAAAATTTGATCGGATTACTTATAAGATTCGTGAGCATAAAAGGTTAAAACTGAATGAACTTAGAGAAATGCATGGTATGGTTCTAGTCCATAAAATTCTGCTTGCAAATGAACCTAGTTATTTGCGCAAAAAACTTAATTTTCTAGGAAATAGACATCACAGAACTAGAAATACTAGGACACTGATCATCCCACAACATAGAACAAAAACTTTCCAACGATCTTTTTCATATTTTGCTGCTAAAATTTACAATAAGGTACCTTCTGAATTTCAGTGCTACAGTATATTAAATTTTAAAAAACGTTTAAAAGAATTCAAGATTTTACAATTATGTTCAATTTAAAGATAATGATCTTGCTCCCTAAATAATGAACTCCAATTTTCCTTTTATTTTTGATCTTTACTTTTTTTAAGTTTCTTTTTGTCATGTTATGTGATTCTTACTAAATGATTGGGCAGTTGGTTGGTATATCAATTTTAAGATATGTATAGATGTTATTTTTTTTTATCTTGTTGAAAATAGTTATAGGTATGGTAAATCGCATAGCGACTAAAGTGAATTTTTTTAGTTTATTTTCTTTGGTTAGGTTGAAAAACGCTCTAGGAGCGACATCTCGCCATTTTATCAAGCCATTTTTTTGTATTTTGCTTAAGAATAAGCTCTTATTTTTGTAAAGCTTGCTAAATAAAGACGTTATTTATTTATTTATTTATTTATTTATTCGAACACTGAGGCATTACACAACACTTATAGGACATTTTTTTACATAAAAAACAGTAAAAACACAGACCAAAAACAAATAAACACTTGAATGCCGTGTATCTGTCCGCGAGTTTACTGCGCTGTGACGTCATTGCAACGCCATGCTAGAAATGAGCGTTTTAGCGGCAAATTCAAATCGGAAATTAGAAAACTTGGTTTTAAATGTAGTCATGATAAAATATACTATTTTAATAATTTTGCGTAGCAAATTAGGGATATATGTAACATTCTAAACTCTTTTCTAAAATTTGTCAAATACCCTATTCCTTGGACATACCGCCGATCGCGGAGGAAACAGTAATGTCGCTATTTTATCATCTATGGGGCTTGCCATGTCAACCCGGTCACGTATTGCACTTAAAAATTTTGATTTTTTTAAAAAATTATTTTGTTAATTCCTCTATAGATACCGATTACACCAAGATAAAAAATTTGAAAAAATGTTGCGATTCCTTAAATCTACAGGGTGTTTTATTTTCTTCATTGGCCAAAACATATCTATGGTTTATGATTTTTCCAGAAAAAATACGAACTTTGCAAAAAAATTTTTTACTACTGTTTAAAAATAAAAACAAGAGGCTTTAAGAAAAAATATTGAAAATGGCTTTATACAGTTGAAGAATATTCTTAACATTTTTGTGATGTGATGTGAATGAAGTGTGGAATGTTCTTTTGATATGAATTTTATGTAAATAAAGTTTAATGAGATGAGCTTAAGTATTCCACCATCTTGATTTCTCAAGTATCCCCCATGCATTTCTACCAAAAAACTTGCTTTGCAAACCCTTTTTTTGCAATTATGAATTTAAAAAATAGTCTTCATCACAAACAATTAATAAATATCTAGTATTCACTAGCTTACAGTCATATAAAATATCAAGAACTTTTCTGGGGACAATATTTTGACAGCACCTGGCACTTTAATTTATCAAGTGGCAAACTTAATAAGTAGAAATATGTGCAAATTTACTTCAGTCGGTATAGCTCTCAAAACCACTGCACAAGATCCATTTCATATAAAATAATTCCCCCTATAATCTAGCACACTTCACTAAAAGTCCCTTTACTGTTTTTGTTCCACTGTTTACAATTGTCTGCCTAAGGCAGTTAAAGATACTGATGGTTTAAAGAAATTTAATACAGAACTAAGGAAATATTTAGTGTCAAAAAGCCACTATTTTGTAAAAGAATTTTTCAACTCAGGAGGTGGTTAACTCCAGGCATGTTGATGTTGATTACTGTATGTATGGTTTTTAGCTCAGTTTTAAGTTATTTCTATTAGGTTTTATTATCAACAAATAATATTTTTATTTTATAACTTCAGTTTTAGTGTACACAGTGTGATTTTCATACCTTGTAGCAGTTTACACTCAATATCATAATTTTTGAGATAACTTTTTGACAGTTATCAGCTGTTTACCATAACCAAGGCCAACACAAAAATAGAGGCCATGACCCTGAAAAAATCAGCTGTTCTCCCGGGGCTGAATTTTACATTGGGTCTTATGGGAGGTCAGACGTTTTTTTATGATATTTTCAAAATGGCACTACAGATTTCCGCAAAATTTCAGTGAAATATTCTCACACACCATCCTCATATTCCACCAAACTTTTGTAAGGATGCAAGATGATTAAAAGGTTAAAATCTTCAAGATTTAGCATTCCTTATTTTGAATTCAAATTACCTGCCATGTACCGCATGCCAACTGTTATATTTGACTTTGTCATCTGTGTTTGTCACATTTGCTTCTGTTTTAAATTTAATTATAGTGTGAGCTAATGAAGCGGCTCTGAAATATTAAGGATTACCATACATTTAAAAAAAATTGTTCTGCGAGAATATACTAAAAACAATCTCAAAACAGGCTTTATTTTTTAAAAAATCAAATATTCATGAACTGTCATTCCAACTTCAATATTTTAAAGGCAATCAGCTGTGTCGTGATGTGGCCATCAAAAATAAAATCAGCCCCAGATGTGACGTTAACAAAGTGGAGGATCATGACCTGTCTGTTTTGATATCCCTGCCATAACAAATAGCATAGGCCAACAAAAAAAAGTTGTCAAAAGTTGTCTCAAAAATTATGATATGGAGTGTACATTCAAACTTTTTCTAATGGGACAATGTCAATATTTATTATGTAAATCAAATGGCAATAAAGAAAACTTTACACTGCTATTTGAAAAAGCAGTTTTGCCCATAACTAGAACAGGGCTGCTAGAATAAAAAAGTTGGTTGGTTAAAATAAGCAAGTTCAAAAACTTGGAGGTGAAAGACTCAGAAGTTCCCCCCTGGCTTGCTGGCCAAACCATGCTTTAAGCTAGGATTCCCTCCAGGGTCCCTTACAACCAAGAGGAAAACAATTTGTAGCATTATATAAATTAGCATAGCATTATTGCAATACAGTCTGACCAAGCCAAAGCAAAAATCCTTTATCTATGAATACAGTCTCCAATAGATGTACACATTTCTTGGTATTAGCCTCGGTATTAGCTCAAGATTTACATGGCATTACTGATGGCAAATACATGTACAAATTTTGGGTCAGATATTACCCCCTTGCTTAAGCATAAGTTGCGGCGAATTATTCATCCACCACTGGATGGAAAGAGATAGCAGTAATAATCTCTTTCCAACCTATGGTAGAAGATTGATGTTGTAAGCCACCATGGGGGGAATTCTTTTAAACCATGGTTTGGCCAAAGCATGTAAAAGTAAGGCTAAAAGTAAGGCCTTTAACATACAAACCTGAGAAAAAATTTTAATTTATTTAAATCACCTTTAAATTAAGTGAGTGGTTAGCTTTTGAGGGGTCTGTGAAATAAATAATAATATAGAACACAAACAGATGATTTATCAACAAAACAAAAAAGCATAGATAAACGATTTCGGTTCAGTCCGGTTTGACAAAAAAGTATCATGCCGTATTCCATTGGGGAAATGAGTGCAGCACTAGTGCACAACTGGCTCGGTGTTTGCATTCCATTTACATGCACTTTTTCAGTTTTCGTATTCCATTGAGGAACTTATAAATTCAGTTTGCACTGAGTGCGGCTTTTTTGACACCGGCTCTGAGGGCTCGTGCCGCACCGAAAACTTTTTCCCGCCATTAATTTTAAACGCTTATTATTGTCGTGGGACGTAAAAATGAGTGAAAATAAAGTTGTTAGCGATTTTTTATTATTTTCTTCTTCATCTTCATCGCTGCTAAGTAGTAGTAAGAACGAAAACCCCAAAAATAAAAAACTTTATTGAAAATGTGGTTTACCGATTTAACAACAATACAGGTAAGTAGATTTGTATGGATCTGGTTGACTGGGGCCCTGGGGCTAATTTTCCGACAGTTGGGGTTTTCTGGCAGCTATGATTATAAGTAAAAATAAATGTATTTTTCAGTTCAAGAAACACTTTCGGCTCGAGATGAGCACTGCAAAATTCCTCATAAATAAATTCAAGTTGCCTCAATTTTGTCCAAAAAAAGAACAAAGGGGACGAAACACCATTAGCGCTGAAGGCACATGTCTTGCCATTTTTATGGTATGTTAAAACACCCTTACGCTTAGCTGTTAGGTTAGGTTATGTTCTTGTTGAATGGAAATTTGTTCAAAAACTTTTTTGAACAATTTTCCTTATGAAAAAAAAATGACTTTCAAAGAAAATGTTTTTGAACAAAAAAATTTTAATAAAATGTTTTCAAACAATTTTTTGTTTGAAGGAAATGTTTTTAAATAATTTTCCTTTTCAAGAAAATGTTATTGAAGTATTAATATTACTTTCGAACAAATGGATTTTGAACAACATGTTTTTGACCAAATTCTGCAAGGCAGGAAAGTTAGGTTTAGTTGAAAGAAACTTGTGAAATATTATATATGTATACAAGGTGTTTCGAATACTTATGTTCAAATTTTGGGAGCATAAAGTACACTTCTGGTTAGGGTTTTTTGAAAAACAAGCGCGAAATATAGATAACTACTCTATCTGTTGGTATACGAGCACAAGCCTGTATTCAACAAGGAGGTGGGCATTTTTAAAATATTCTTATTAACTTTTTTTAAATAAAATCATTATTTATTTATTTGACGAATTTTATTTATCTTAGGATAATATTTATCGGCGTGTAACTTTGAAACAAATAAAAATGGATATCGTCGTTGGCCTGATAAAACTACAGATTGTGTGACATTTTTTTCAAAAATGAGATTATTGCATAATCAATTTGCCCTATTCATAATAGATATACTATAAAAAATTATTTGCAAGAAAATGTTATATTAACGTTGCTTAAAGCAAGAATAAAAAAGAAGTTCTACAGCTCATAATGGCATACCACACTAAGGTCACTATATCACGATGTTAGGAACTTCGTGATATAGTGACCTTATACCACACGAGTGCGATTTTTCATTTTCCGCGTGTTCCATTGAAACTGCACTCGGTGCAAATTTTTGACAGCACCGTTTCAGTGTCAGTGCACCACTCATTTTCCCAATGGAATACGGCATCAGAGACCACTGTGCGGTGCGAGGTTGAGAACTTTCCGCCATTCAGCGACGGCCATCGAAAATATACTGTTCTTGCTAGCGCTGTACAGGCCGTATAGAGGTAAAACGGGAGCGTTCATAAACTAGCTTTTTCGGTGTAATAAATATAATATAATTACATCCTTATACCAAGAACTGTAGTATAAACCTAGGACTTATATAGATATAGGTATGGCATAAACAGGGATCGTAGATACTTATGTCCCTATGGTATAAATTTATATAGGTATTCTATAATTTACCTACCTAAAAAAATAAATTCAGGTTGAAACAAATATTTTGTATTTATTTGTATTTATTTATTCAACACAAAATTGCACATACTACATATCACATACAAAACTTAGTTCGCCAAATTTATTTATTTTCTTTAGTAGTGTTGAGCAGAGGAACTTAATCCTGTGTTGCTTGTACATTACAACAAGAAAATAAATTTACAGAAATTTAACTTAAAATAAATATAAATTTTATACTAAATTTAACTTAGTTACATTTTTGAAACATAGTTTTAGAACAAATACTAATCTTATTTAACCTAATCTGTGGAACAAATTATAGCCTAGATAAACTGAATAATACTAATTAATAGAAAAAATGGTTTACTTCTTACTTTGTATAGGTTGTTAATTTTTATCAAATGACAAAGAAATTTTAGTCAGTAAATGGTACATTAAAAGGTCTTGATAAAATATTAATATTCAGATTTTGAGTGATAAAAATTTTTAGGTTCTTAATGAAATTTTTTAGAGGTTTTATTTTAATAGAAAAGGGAAGTTCATTGTAAATCTTTGGTGCTAAATAGTAAAACATTCGTTGAGTGGCAGATAAATTTACTCTTGGTAAAAAGCATTTTATAGAGTTATTAATGTGTGTTATGTCAATATTATGTTTT
Organism: Aspidapion aeneum; assembly: GCA_963576565.1. Classification (NCBI taxonomy): domain Eukaryota; kingdom Metazoa; phylum Arthropoda; class Insecta; order Coleoptera; family Brentidae; genus Aspidapion; species Aspidapion aeneum. The sequence continues at coordinate 205,947,651 of OY755038.1, forward strand.
TCTTTTGTTCTAATAAATTTACATATATTGAAGCAGTAAAGTTGACTTAGATTTAATATATTTAATTCTTTAAAGGCATTTACAGTATGGTCTCTATATCCTAGTCCTTGCACACAGCGTATGAAACTTTTTTGTAGAATTCTAAGAGGGTATAAATTAGTTTCATAAATTCCTCCCCACCCCATTATCCCATAACTAAAAATTGATTGAACCGTTGCAAAATAAAACATTCTTTTTAATTTAATTGGTATAATATTTTTGATATAATAAAATTTAGAAAGTGTAAATTTTAGTTTTTTTGCAACAAATTGTATATGTTTTTTAAAGGTCAAGTGTTCATCAAAAATGATTCCAAGGTATTTTGTTTCTGAGCTTTGTTGTATCAAAGGGCAGTTACAATTGTCTGGATTTGATAAGATAGAATTAGGGCTACAAAAGTGAAATTTTAAAGGATTCTTAAAATTTATTTTACCTCTAAGTGAAAAATTTAAATAAGTAGTTTTATCTGCATTGATAAACATATCATTTAATGTGAACCAAGTTTTCAGTAATTCTAGGTCATGTTGCATAGCTAATTGATTTTCTTCCCATGATGAGTGTGAATAGGTAATAACTCTGTGTCGTCAGCAAAAGCAAATAAGATACCCTTAAAATCGGCCGAAAAAATTTCGTCAATATAAACAATGAAAAGTAGGGGCCCTAAGACAGAGCCTTGAGGCACCCCTGTTAGTATTTTGGTTTTTTTACTGATGATGTTATTTACTTTAGTTTGTTGAGTTCTTTTAGTTAAGTAACTTATAAACCATTGTAGCACTACACCTCTTATTCCTGCTTGCTCTAATTTTTTGAGGATTTTTTTATGAGAAATTGTGTCGAAAGCCTTTTGAATATCAATGAATAATGAAGAAACTTTAAGTCCTTTATCAATATTTTTTGTGATATAGTTACTAAATTTCGTTAGAGCTAAGTCTGTGCCTTTGTCAGGTAGGAATCCATACTGATCTTTAGAAAAATAATTGTGTTTAGATAAGAAATTAAGAAGTCTTTTTTGAACTAGCTTTTCAAATATTTTTGAAATTAAGGAGAGAAGTGCTACTGGTCTATAATTGCTTGGCAAGTGTTTTTCTTTTGCTTTGTAGATCGGTATTATTAGGGAATTTTTTAATGAATCAGGAAATATACCCTCAATGAATGACAAGTTAAAAAGATAGACTAAGATTGGTGTGATTTGATCATTTAATAATTTGATTACCTTGGGTTTAATGTTATCACTGCCTGCGGATTTGTTTGTGTTTAATTGTTTAATTATGCTTGAAACATCTTGGTTTGTAATGGGTGACCACTCCATTGACTGATAAATTTGCTTGGCATGTAGTTTATTTTCAAATGTCTTATTAATTTTAATATTTTTACATTTTGTAGCAATTTGAGGACCAACATTTGTGAAGAAGTCATTAAAGCATTCAGATATATCAGATTTGGAGTCAAGTGTTAAATTGTTTGATTTTAGAGTTTTGACATTGATTTCGGATTTGGGTTTTGTCCCACTCAGCTCTTTAAGTATTTTCCAGTGATGTTTGATATCTTTTGTGATTTTTATTTCTTTTTCATAATGTGAGACTTTTGTATTCCAGATTATTTTATTTAATTTATCTTTATAATTTAAGTATTCATTCTTAAAAGACAAATTATTTGGATTGTTTTTATGTTTGTTATATAATTTTTGTTTTTGTCTTACTGATCGTAGCAGTCCATCTGTCATCCAGGGTTTAAGTCTGTTCTGTTTAGGTTTAATTATTTTTTGTTCACTATTTTTGAGAATTAGTTCAGAGAGTCTATTTATAAAGTTTTGAAAAGCTAAGTTTACATTTGTACTTGCTTCATAAACATTTTTCCAATCTTCTTCTTGTACCTCATTAATTAATTTGGTATAGTTTATTTTATTAACTGTTATTTTTTTGTCGTTATTATATGTTGCTTTATTTTTAAGTTTTATTGTGACGTAGGTAATATAATGATCAGTAATTTTGAATTTTATTATTAAGGGTTGTATTTTATAATTATTTTGACATCTGAGCATGCAGTGATCCAAACAGGTCTTAGATATTGGTCGTGTTATTTCATTGATTATCGATAGAAAACCATTTTCGCTGCACAGATTAATTTAATCATTATGTTCTTTTCTATTAAGGTCTAAAATATTAATATTTATGTCCCCTGAAATTATTATGTTTTTTGAATTTGTGTGTTGCAGAAATGTTTCAAGTTCTTTGTTAAAATCAGACTTTTTGGTGGATTGTGTTCTATAAAGTGCTAATATTGAAAATAATATATCCTCAGCTTTAAATTCTACAAAAAGGCTATCAGCTGTTGTAAAATTGCATATTTTGTGGTTTACAATGTCCAGAGATTTACTTAGAAAAACGGCAACTCCTCCAGCCCGGTATGAATCATTGCAAGAAAATAAACTGTTATAACCCGAAATTGAATATAAAGAAGTTTCAAAAGTACTAATCCAAATTTCTGTGCAGATAATAATTTTTGGTTTAGATTTAAATGATTCCAATATAAGAATAAACTCTGAAAAATTTTCTCTTAAGCTTCTTATGTTAATTGTTAGACAACTGATGTCAAGCTCACTATTAATTAATTTTCGCTCAAAATATTCATTTAGTTTTTCTAAATCATCAAATATTTGAATTTTACTAACATTATCAACATCTGTATTAGTTTCTGTAATGTATCTACTCATAAATGCAATGTAAATAAAATAAATAAACTGTTAAACAATAATTAAATTTACTAACTAATATAACTAGATCACAAGGAATTTTTTAGGCCTCAAATTGGCCATAGTCAATTTTGCTTCTTAAATTATTAATGAGGAATTGATATGTTGGACAGTTCGTATAATTTACCTCATGATTAGTGTTGAAGTTTTTACCATGTGTTCTGTTGGATTCAATGCAATTTATACACTGTCTATAAGTTTCCTTACAGTCCTTGACATCATGATTCCCAGAACAGTAGGCACAGTATTGACCATTTGGACAGTCTCTGCCTTTATGATAATGCTCCTGACATTTGTAACATCGAGGTATACTAATATCTTCATACACTAAGTACCTTTGCCAATTGATACATACCTTTTTTTTCATCATGAATTCTTGAAATAATTGTGGTGTATACTCAGCAAATATTGTGGTAGTTTTTTTCTGCTCATACTTCTTTACATATGTCACCTTAAAGCTTTCCTTGTTCTCATTTTCAAAATTTTGTTCCATAATAATGTCTTTCAGTTCTTCTGCCTGAAGGTTCTGATCAAAATTTACAATTTTTATTCTTGGCAATTTAAGTTTTGATGTCGTAAATTCATAATTTTCTTCTAATTCTGAATATTTTTTTGCTTCGTCCTTTATTTTCTGAATATCTGATTGTTTTTCACATTTTATTATTAGTTCGCCATTTTCTGTAAATTTTGTTTTTATAACTGAGATTTTTAGTTTCCTGGGGTCTATCTTGTTGTAGACATCAGTTTTTGTTATGTTTGAGGTTTGTTTTGGGTTTTTAGGTTTAATTACCAAGTCAGGAGTATTATGTTTTTCTTGTGGTGTAGGTAAAGAGATTTTCTTACTATTAGATATTTCGGCATATGTCGGTTTTTGCTGCTTTGGTACCAATTCCATTAATTGCGGTTTTATACATAATACTAGTTTTTCTGAGAGACTCTCCAGCTTTTTTTCAAATTTTTCATAAATACTTTCTATTTCTTTTTTGTCTGAGACTTCATCCTGCAAACACCAATATTTTGCCTTGTCCCTGCACTGTTGTTTACAGAACCACATAACCTCATTTTCTAAGTTGGCAACATATTCATATTTTTCTGCTGTTAGTTTACCACATCCTATGTGATACCATTTCTTACATTTATCACATTGAAGCCCTTTATCTTTAACGATTTTACTGCACCCTCCACAGTTATCGCTTCCCGCCGAATTTTTCTGAGGCGTCCGACACGTCCCCATTTCTTCAGCTTTTTCTTTCTTATTTCATCTCAATATCAATTTTTAAAACTAAAGCTAAAAACGTTGTTGATGATTACATTGTAGAAACAGTCAGAATTTTTTTTTTAAATTCATTTGTTTTTAAATTAACACAACATAACCTCAAAAGTTATCATTATTTATTTTGATGGAATTGCTGCTTTCTTCATACAAATTTATGTTTCACTTTGAAGAATAGTTAATTTGGAACTGTTTTTTTCCTTTTTTCGTAGATTTTGGAACACTTAAACTTATTTTTTAACAAAATATTTACAGAGCTCACAGCGGGCCATGTTGACAGGCGGCCATTTTGTTATACATATCGAAAGGAAGTACCTATTTCTAATTTATAATTTGTAATATTATATACGAAATTGTACCTATTTACCTACACAATTAATCAGATTCGCAGGACTGATAAAATTATCAGTTAATTATAAATCATAGGTAATCCTAGGAAAATGGATTTAAAATGCAGTGAAGTTCGCATTTAGCGAACCCGTTTATAATGAACACTCGCTTATAGCAAACCCCTTTAAAAAAACCAAAAAAAAATTTACTTAGGTAGGTAGTCTTTATATCTTCTTTTAAACCTCGGATATAGCGAACCCGTTTTCGTGCAATCTTCGAGTTCACTATATTCGGACTTTACTGTAGTCAAATCGGGGCCGGAGGCGATTCTGAATCTGAAGGCACACGCGTGGTTAACAAACACTGTAGTAAACAAAAATGGCGTATAAATAAATTATTAGAAAACAGTTGTATCGTGATGAAAACTCTGTATTATGAACAAGGATTAAAAAAAAAAATTACGCCCAACGTGGGGCTCGAACCCACGACCCTGAGATTAAGAGTCTCATGCTCTACCGACTGAGCTAGCCGGGCTTGTGGCGGAAATTTAATATAGGGCGATTTATTAAGACCAGCATATCAAAACTGCGTCATTTTTATGATTTTATTCTATTTTATCTTTCAAAAAATTAGAAATAATGCTCCGAATTAGTTGCATAAGCCTTTTAATTTGGTAAGAAAACCCTTTGAATTCGTTCGGTATCTCAGAAAATTTAGGTACATGGCCCTGTGGCGCAACGGATAACGCGTCTGACTACGGATCAGAAGATTCCAGGTTCGAATCCTGGCAGGGTCGCATATTTTTTTTTTAGCCCTCATCTCGGTTTTTAGGATTAGGGAGTCAACTATGAAGTTATAAATTAAAAATACTCTGCCAATATATGGGCACCTAAGCTCACACTAGGTACTAGACGTACATGGTACGTATATTGTACATAAAAATGTACGTATACAGCCAGACAGACATACAGACAAACAGACCACGCGACAAAAAACTTTCAAAATCATCTGAAACGCAAAGATATAGGTATAAAAAAAAATGAAATCGGAGCAACTTTTTTTTTTCGAAAAAAATCACCCTCTTCGAATGTTCTAAGCTCACACTACTATAATAGTAGTAGTAGTGTGAGCTAACACACTACTATTATAGTATATAGTATTGTTATTTTGAAGTTAATGCTCAGAGTAATATATATTATTATTACTCTAAGGTTATTACCCTAGTAGGTAAATACTATCTAGAGCCAATGAAATTAAGAACCGAACCCACCCTTCTTTTCTAAGCCTAGAGCAGCCCCCTAGAATCATACAGTTATTATACATAGGCGCACCAAGGGGGGGAGATCTCGGTGCTGGCCCCCCAGATCAACGATTTTTCTTACATAATGTCCACATATTCCATGAATAAGAAGATAAAATAGCATAAATTACGACCCCCCACGCTCACAGGGGGCCACGAGCCCCTCCTGATTTATATTTATGAAATATATATGTCGAAAGTTAATTGTACCAAACTTTATAAATGTAACCCGATCGGGAACTTGATTGTTATTTTGGAAACGTTGAAAACAGTAAAAAGTACTGTTTTTTAAAAAACATGGCCTGCTAAAATAAATAATTGCATATAAAGCGCCATCGCGCAGATAGAAAAATCTACACTTTTTTATTTAGAAATTTATAAGAAACAATAAAAATATTACCAGATAAAATCCCCAGTAGAAATGGCAATGTTATGAAGTAAAAACTGACAAAATTTAAATAAAATCAAAAGACACCAAATAGGCATTTTTAAGATTTCTGATTATTTGTGTGGCTTATCCTTGTATCTAGAATTTTTTTAATTTTTTTTTGTGAAAGTGCCGTAAACCTGCTATACATTTTTGCTTAATTTATTTAAATAATTAAAACGGTTTTTTAAAAAATTTCATTAATCCGAGTCAATACAATATCTTCAAGAAAATGCGATTTTGCTCTGTTTTTGTCACCATAAAAACTTATTATCGTATTTCCCCTGTAGCATATTGAATTTTTTTTATGATTTTTTAGTAGCAGAGAGATCCCAAAAACTTTTTTGGGAAACCGTATTATTTGTTTTTTGTTTTCTGCCTTTGAGAATTAAAAAACAAAAAAATAATTTTTTAATAAAATCGCAAATTTTTTAGAAAAACTAAATACTTGCTCATATTTTTCCTTAATTTAAAAAAAAATGGTCATGCTGTAATACACCATTTTATTATAAATTTTAACAGCTTTTAAAAAATATATTCGGGATATACATGGTGGTCCCGGTTGTGAAGAATGTTTGTACGAATCTCGTATATCAGTAAATGGCCTCTGCGCCACAAAAAAGTTAACAAAAAACTTAACGAAGTATGATGTTGAAACCGTGGATGGGTACTGTATATGTGTACAAAATTTGGTGTATAAGGACGATTGTTTGGAAATCCTAAATGTTTGCGGTCTATAAGTTTTTTTGTTGGCCTATCCTGGCCTATTTTCTTTTTCTAAGATTTTCTTTCTGCTTTTAGCGACTTGGCAACATTGTTCTCCGGAACCAAAATAAATTTTTAGCCGTGTTCTCTGATTTTTAGGTTACGTGTTTTGTTTTTAAATTTTTTTGTGGGCACATTTTTGATAAAAATTATTTATTAAAAGGTATTGTTATTTATTTTTAATGCCCAAATTTGACAATAAATGGAAGCCTGTCGCGTTAGACGAGGGCTTCTTTTCAGACGGAGTTCCACAGGATTTGATAGGAATCGAGGAATGTTGGGAGTACAACATGGAGACCCCTTCTACAGACAAGGTAGGGCAGTTTTCGATAGATAGATATATATTTCTTGTTCTTTTTAGTATTGGTGTAGAACTCGTCTTTTAAAATTAATAAAATAAAAGTACCAGTAGTTAAACAAAAATTACATAAGATAACAATGAACAAATCACACAACAAATTACTTACATTAATTTTTACAGACATCTACATAATATATCACAATTTATCACTGATTAATTTAAAATCTTTTGATATCCTTAAAAAATTAAGAATGCAAATATTAAGCTCTAGTTAATTTTTACTGTTTGGGTAGCTGCTGTCTTAATAAATCTAGTAGAGTACTCCAAAGTTTAGTATATTTTATGTGAAAATTTTTTTGTATATATATATATATATATATATATATATATATAAAAATTTGCTTTTTCCATTTTTAAATTATTTTTAGAACTTGTATTATATTGGTGGTGGCTAATTTTATTTTTTAGACAAAAATTATATTCGTATATATTGTTGATTGTATACTGTTGCAATTTAGTAATTTATAATTCAATGAAATAGTTTTTAAAGCTATCATTATTTTTGAATTTCAACATTAATCTTATCCATTTTTTACAAAATTTTTGGTGTCTGGTTAGTCCCTGATGTATTTCCAAGAAAAATTACTCCATTTACTCCATAGCATATATCTGATTGTATTTAAGCATGGTAGGAGGAGAGTCAATTGTCCCTTAAGATGCTTAATCCATAAGTGTACCTTCTGGTCTGGTGCTAGTTCATGAAACTTGGTCTTCCATTTTAAGTGAGGGTCAATTATAACTCCCAAAACTTTTCCCTGTGTAAAAGATTCAATTTCCCCCTCCCCCATACAGTATACACAAATTTTCATTATTTTTTAGTTTAAAGTTTATCATTTGAGTTTTGTCTATATTCATTTTAAGATTATTTGACTTAAACCAGTTCTCAAGTTGTTTCAGAGTTGTTGTTACTTAATTTTTTAATTGTTTTGTATCATACTTTTAAGGCATCTACACACAAAGAGACATTTCCTTAATCTTTGAGTCAATAGCTTGAATGGTGGTGACAAGAAATAATCACATCTTAGGTGAAATTTTATTGATCCAAAAGACCAAAAAGTGTATATGGGGTCCAACTGAGGTTCCAACAACCATTTAGATTACCAATTTAGTATATTTTAATAATGAACCAAACTGCTTTAAAAATATGTTTATTTAAAGAACCAAAATAGGTTAACATAACAAACTTTTTGTTATTGCTAATTATTTTTAATATGGTATAATCAAGGTTATGACTGTCAAAGTTGCCACTTATTAACATTTACACACAAAAAATCTCAAGAGAGAAATGTTTCAGTAGTTTAGGCCCTACATCTGAGATCCAAGTGATATGCTGCATTTAATGATAGAAGCAACACACTTGGTATAGATAACCGTAAGACTCGCCCGAACATTTTACAAAAAGGAACCACTCCCCAACCCTGGCAGAAGTGGTTCCTCTCCCTTAACCCTTTCAAGACGGAATTTTATTTCTTTCGTGAGGATTATAATTTAATTTATGATTTCATATTTCGAAAGTAGAAGGGTTTTAGAGATGTTTCTAATTTTTTCACATAATTTTTAGAACGTTATAGTGTGGGACATATCGTCCCATCAGTCCATTATGTTGGAACAATATATCCCACCAGTTCCGACTGTTCCTTTTGATTCAATTTTCTTTTGCTTATTCTGAAAAGAAAAAAACCAGTTTACGCCTACTGGGATAGATAATCCCACCAAAGTGACCTGCTGGGACATAATGTCCCACGCAAAAAAAAACAACGCTATTGTCTTATCCGAAACGTTGAATATGTTTCTAACATTAGTCTTGCTACTATAGGGGTACTTACATGATTACACGCTAAATAGAGCGGGTAATTCACCAAAAATCACTCAAAAATTGCAAATAAATGCACTACATGCACACACTTTTACGGAAATATCGAGGTTCTGTCGTTTTATATTTTATACAAACACCTGCTAAATGGCCTTGGGCGTTGAAAAGACTGAACTGGCGTTTTTAAACGTTTATTTGGGATCACATTTCCCATTAGTCTAAATAAATTCTGCCTTGGGACGTATTGTCCCGTTAGTCTCGAAAGGGTTAAACATGCTTTTTGATAGCTTTTTGCTTCTAAAGATTATTTTTCAAGCAGATACAATTTCCTTTTCAATGATGTATCTTAGTACCCTAGCGTACGAAAAAAGGGGACAATTTTTAGTTATAGTTTTTTGTATCCATAACACAATTTTTTTCTTAAAAAAATATTTTTGGTGAAAAGCCCACTGTATACAGTTAAATATTTATTAAGCTAGACATATTTTTTTGAATAGCCGCCTTGAAATAAAAATAAATGTGTTTGTAGAAATCCTTAAATCTAAGAAAAATGTTGAACATTCATTTTTGTAACTCAGTAAATAATAATGAAAGTGAGTAAAAAATTATTTTTGGTTGGTAATAACTTAAAACTGACTTTTTCTAGTTAAACTTCTTTAAAGTGAGGGTGGGGGGACATCCCCCCTCTCACTCCCCTCAAAAGTACTCTTGTACAGAATTTTCCCAATTATTTGCAAACTTTTGACTTGGCAAACAACTAAGTAACAATTATTGAGGCTGATCAAATGTCCTCTCTAACGATATATAACTCGCTCCGCTTACATCAGTGGCGCACCTTTTATATGTATTTAAATTAATTAATTAAAATAAAAAAAAATTACTTTTCTTAAATTTTACTTGCTTACATGTCATTTTTGACCATACATACATACCAGTAGATCTAGCGCTGCATTGAGAGGGAGTGATATACATCGTTAAAAAGGAAATTTCTTCCGCTTTAAAAATGAGTTTTAAGACATTTAGTTAAATATAAAAGGTGTACACTGATGTAGGGGGGGCGTGTTGCATATAGTTAGAAAGGACTTTTGGTCAGCCTCAATAACCATTACTTAGTTGTTTTTGGCCAAGTTAAAAGTTTGCAAATAATTAGAAAAATACTGTAAAAGATCACTTTTGAGGGGGCGAGAGGTGGGATGCTCCATCTCCCCAATTTAAATGAATTCAACTCGAAAAATTAAATTTTAAGTTAATACCATTCAAAAATGTTTTTTTTACTTACCTTGAGTATTATTTACAAAAATTCAAAATTTTTGTTTGATTTGAGGAGTTCTGCAAACACATTTATTTTATTTCAAGGCGGCTACTTTAAAAAGTTATGTCTAACTTTTTAAATATTTAACTATATGCAATGGGTTTTTGAACAAAAATACTTTTTTGAAAAAAACAATGTGTTGAGGATACAAAATGCCACAAGAAAAATAAAAATAACATATTTTAAACATTTTTTCCTTTTTTCGTAGGCCTGTGGAACGTGCACCACGGCCTTAAGAGGGTACTAAGGTATATGGTTAAAAAGGAAATTTTATCTGTTTGCAAAATGATCTTTAGAATATTTCGAGAAAGGTTGACCGTTTCCCAGTTATTAGCAAAAAACCGCCAAAAAGCACGTTTAAGGGGGGGGGGAACCACCCCCCTGCCAGGGTTGGGGGGTGGTTCCCTTTCGTAAAATGTTCGGGCGAGTCTTATGTTTATTCATACCAAGTGTGTTGCTTCTATCATTAAATGCAGTATTGGACCCCGTACAGCCTGAACTACAGTGTCTGTAACAACCTAGGTATATTAATAAACTTCCTATTTCATTTATTCTTACGTTCCGAAAATTAAAAAAATATTCATATATAATCAAAATTAATTTAGTACTTCTCATATTAGTGTTCGATTTTTTGCATTTTAGAAGTTTGCCATCGTATATTGTGTCAAACAATGGTCGAAACACAACTTGTTTTTTCGGGAATTTGTTTGTTGTGTGCGGCGGCGGAGCTAGAGCTTTTCGATGAATTCAAAAAAAGTTTAAAAAAATCTTAAAATATAGCAATAAATCTTGATTCTTTTTGGTTCTGTGATATCGGTTCAAAAAAACTTGTTTTATAAGGAAATTAATACAAACAGAATTGTAAAGGTATAATCATATATTCTGTAAAACAATAGCTGAAATAAAAACTAATTCATGAATTAAGCTTTTCTACAAATTGAAAAAAATCCAAACAATTGCACACACACAAATAAACGAGCCTCATTCAAGGATCAAGTTTGATTTTATGTAATATCTGGGATGAAGGACAAAAAATATTTCTGCTTCATTTCCTGCAAATTGCAATTTGCTCCAATAAAATCGTATAGTTCGAGAGTTATAACCAATAAATGAATCCATGACGGATCTGACACCTTCCTAGCTTTAACACGAATTATTGATCAAAATATAGTCTACTATATTCCGAAAACAGTGTATTGATACGATGCTCCGTTAAAAAGTTAGCAAGTGTCAAAAAACTGTCATTAACATTAATGGATTTTGACCAAAATCTAATCAGCTCGTAAGTGTGTTCAGCGGTTTAGGAGCTATCGTGTTACGGACAGAAATAATATACTTACACACACACAGACAGACATCACGACGATATTGCTAGGATAGGTCAAAATAGAAGTAATACATTTTTGGCGTAATCTGAAAAAAAAAAATTTCGTCGGAATTTATACCTTCTCTAGCCATTGCTACGCGGGCTAGGAAGGTAAAAATATTTAGTTTTTTTTGGTTTACCCGGTATAAGTAATAATAAATTATTATAGAAAAGAAAAGCAATAAAAACACCTGATACCAAAAAGAAAAAACAAAAAACTCAGCATGATGTGCCAACAAAAGCTGAGAAAGAAAATCAACCTCTAACTCCATCAAAAGCTGGCTACACCCTTGCAACAAACGAAGAAAGCTTAGAAACTACTGAATCCAAAAATTTTGATGCTTGGAATAGTTTTGGTTTGCCTGATACAATTTTGAAAGCGATCGAGGAGCAGGGTTTTGAGCAACCCACAGAGATTCAATTAAGGACATTGCCAGCTGCCATATTAGGTAGGTAAACAGGGTCGCAGAACTTTGTGCGAAAACACGTTGTTTAAAAACCATTTTTTTGAAAGCAATAGTTCAAAAACATTTTCTTCGAATGGACATTTGTTCGAAAACAGTTTCTTCGAACGGAAATTTGTTCGAAAACAGTTTCTTCGAACGGAAATTGGTTCGAAAGCAGTTTCTTCGAACAGAAATTTGTTCGAACGGAAATTTGTTCGAAAATATTTTGTTCAAAAACATTTTGTTCGAACGGAAATTTGTTCGAAAACATTTTGTTCAAACGAAAATTTGTTCAAAAACATTTCGTTCGAAAAAATTTTGTTCGAACGGAAATTTGTTCAAACGGAAATTTGTTCGAAAACGTTTTCTTCGAACGGAAATTCGTTGGAAAAAATTTTGTTCATTCAAAACAGCAACTGTTTGACTAAGGGGTCTCTTTCTAACATATTTAAAAAAAAAACTTTCCTGACTTTTTTCGCGGGGGCCTAGAGAGTGTGAAACCAAACCGAACCGAACCGGCATTTTAGAGGTTGTGAAACTAAACCGAACTACGGTACGGTACGGTTCGGTTCAGTTTTGTTTCACACCCGCTAGGATCCCGCGAAAGAAGTCAGGAAAGTTTTTTTTTTTAATATGTTAGAAAGAAACCCCCTAGTCAAACAGTTGCTGTTTTTAATGAACAAAATGTTTTCGAACGAATTTCCGTTTGAAGAAAACGTTTTCGAACAAATTTCGGCTTAAACAAATTTTTTTCGAACAAATTTCCGTTCGAACAAAATTTTTTTGAACAAATATCCTATTGGACAAATTTTTGTTTGAACAAAATGTTTTCGAACAAATTTCCGTTTGAACAATACTCAGAGTAATAACATATAAAGAGAAGTAGTAACCCCGGTTTCGGCGGTCATTCATTCATTTGTTGGTAAACAATGTAGCTTTTCCGCTGTTGCCGCCTCCTCTGCCTCTGTAAAATTTTATAAATAATAAGTAAGGTTCAACTTCTTACCTTACCAAAATATATCGTGCTTTGAGTTGGTTAGGCTATTCAAACCGTGCGATAATTTGTCATGCGCTTATTAGCCCGCGTCGCGTCGTTTTATGCTGTGTATTTCTTATTACTATCTGCGATAAAAACTCATTTAGACAACATAATTTATGAGCGGCCCCTTTTCCCACAATTTTTTCAGGACGCGGCAACAGGTGTATGGCATCATATTACGGATTTCGTGTTAGCAGAGCCGGGTATCGTTTTGAGCTACTTGGACTATATCCCCAGGTAAAAGGGGAATCCTTTTTCCTATTGTAGAGGACGATTAAATTAACAAAAAATAAATTAATCATTGTTCCAACAGTTTTAACCGGTATTAAGGATATTCTATTTTATTATTTTAAAATGCGGCTTTTCTGTTTGAAGAGTTGAAGCACTATTAACCATTCAAACGAAAATTTCATAGGATTGTTTTAATTTTCTCTAAGTATTTAGTAGTTTTGTAGTTTTTCTGTGTGAAACCACACCTTAAGGAAAACAAGCGTCTTGGAATTAAATAAATGGATCCATGACGGATCTGATACCTTCCTAGCCCATTAGCACACTCCACGTTATATCAACCTTGAATACAGTTTTTTGTAAATATCTCCGAAATGAAAGCTCCTACAAACTTTTCGGTTATAACATTTTAACATTTAACAGCGTTTCAAACCGCATATTGATGCGACGTTCCATTAAAAGCATTTTTTAAACTTTTTAACTGTCAAAAAACTGTTATTAGCATTCACGAATTTTGACTAAAATCTAATCAGCTCGTTGCAGTGTCGAGTACTATTTCACCTGAAAATTTCATGTAAATCGGTTAAGCGGTTTAGGAGCTATCGCGTTACGGACAGAGATACATACATACACACACAACACAGACGGACATCACGACGATATTGCTAGGGTAGGTCAAAATACACCCAAATAACACATTTTTGGTGTTGTGTCAAAAAATTTTTTTTGTCGAAAACAATACCTTCTCTAGCCGTTGCTGTGCGGGCTAGGAAGGTAAAAAGGGGGCGGGCCGACTGCACACCAAGTAGTATAAGTCGTAGCCTTTAGACTGGATTGTTTAGTTTACACTTGAAAACGGTTAGATATACTTACTTACTGAAACGTCCTGTTTAAAATAAACCAACACAAAAACATTTCATGTAAAAAAGAGCCAAGTACGCGAAAATGGCATTCCGTAAAAAGAATTGAGATAAAAGTAAGGCCAAGTTCTCCAATACAAATTTCATAATGAAAGATTTTTACTAGTTGGAAATGTTTTTCTAAACTTTGCTATTACAGCCAAACTTCTTTATGTTCAATTTAGCACTGTGCCTGAGTTATTTACAGCCGTAATAGCCAAGTTTAGAAAAACATTTCCAAACTAGTTACTTACTTTCATTTTAAAATTTGTATTGGAGAACTTGACTTTACTTTTATCTCAATTCTTTTTACGGAATGCCGCGTACTTGGTTATTTTTTCATGAAATGTTTTTGTTATGATTTGACTTATTTTTAAAAGAATTGGATAATATTTAATTTTTAAAATAGTAAAATATGCCGAATATTGTTCAAAACTTTTGCAATCCCTTACTTAAAATTTTAAGGTCTTTTAGTTTTTTCCCATGGTTTTATCATAGCTGCTATCAGCCTTCCAAAGCTCAGCTCTCTAGCGTTTCTGAAAGTGGACAATGTTACTTTTGCATAACTTTATATGTATAGGGGAGGGAAGTAAATTAAAATTTTCGTGTTTTTAAATTTTTATTACTCTAAGGAACAATATGTTTTCGAACAAATTTCCGTTCGAACAAAATGTTTTCGAAAAACATACATACAATAAATACAGAAGTAAATGATGATGAAATAAAAGTTGTGGAAAATTTTTGCATCGCTTTATTTATTTAAAACTGTACCTAAAATCCCAAGTGTTCATTGATAAAAGATTATTTTGTGTTTTGCCAATAATATAAATCCTTAAAAATAAAGCAATAAATCTATTATTTAAAATACTTGGGTATTAAAGATCTCTATGGAATTTCCAGATTTTGGAAACCAAATATTTTCCTTGCGCGAATCTGAGGGCACGGCAGTGCCTCGCCAAGTTCGCGCGCCGTACCATCTTTTCTTGAAACATTTCAGCCGATATTTGACCTATCTAAAACTCGACTTCGGAATGAGCTACGAATCTCAAACTTTGAACAGTCGTAGATCTTCATGGAATTAACCACCCCTCCTAGTTTCATGGAATTACATAAAGTAGTAAAGTAGTTACGAAATTTAAAAAAACGTCGAAATTGTCACTCACTCACTAACTCATGTATAGATCATCAGAATTCCCCTGGAAAAAATTTAAAAAAACCCAAAATTCTAATTTACTCCCCTCCCCTATACATGTAAAGTTATGTAAAAGTAACATTGCCCACTTCCAGAAACGCTAGAGAGCTAAGCTTTGGAAGACTGATAGGAACTATGATAAAACTATAGGAAAAAATTTAAAAACACCAAAATTTTAATTTATTTTCCTCTCCTATAAATGTAAAGTTATGTAAAATTAATATTTCCTACTAGAGAGCTGAGCTTTAGAAGGCTGATAAGAACTATGATAAAACCAAAGGAAAATATAAAAAACCTCAACATTTTTAATAAGGCATTGCAAAAGTTTTGAACAATATCCCGCATATTTTACTACTTTAAAACTTAAATATTATCCAAATCCTTTTAAAAAGCAGTGAAATGATAACAAAAACATTTCATGTAAAAAAAAGCCAAGTACGCGAAAGTGGTATTTCCTTAAATGAATTGAGATGAAAGTAAAGCCAAGTTCTCCAATACAAATTTAAAAATGAATGGTTCTTACTAGTTTGGTAATATTTTTCTAAATTTGGCTATTACGGCTGCAAATGACTCTTAGGCACAGTGCTAAATTGAATGTAAAGAAGTTTGGCTGGAACAGCAAAGTTTAGAAAAACATTTCCAAACTACATAGTAAGAACCATTCATTTTGAAATTTGTATTGGAAAACTTGGCTTTCCTTTAATCTCAATTCTTTTTACGGAATACCACTTTCGCGTACTTGGCTTTTTTTTACATGAAATGTTTTTGTTATGATGTGTTTTTCTCAAGACTTACCAAAACATTTTTTAAAATAACTTTCTTTTAATCTTAATTTTTCAGGGAAAAACGTGTTTTTGCAAGAAATTTATATATTTTTTTGGAATAAACGCACCTTTAAACTTTTTTTATTTAGCAGATTTTTCATCTGTATTTTCCATATTTTTTAAAATACAAAACTCATTGCTGCTAGAAAACTATTTGATTTTCACAATTTTAGCTCTCTAAAGAATCGTCCAAAAACATTTTTTTTTAATTAACAGATTTCCAAATAACCAGAATTTACGTTGATGAATAATTTTTGAAAAAAAAATGTTTCAGTGCCTTAATAATAAGCGAACAGTTCCGTGTAATAAGCATTAACAGTAACAGTACAATTTAATTACACTTTTGGATTTTCTCCATCTGATTTCAAGTAAACGAAAGGTAAGCCACAGTACATGTTGTCAGGGAAGAAATATATAACAATTTTTGCATACCTTTTATTTAAAAAAAAAACAGTAAATAAATATAAGCTTAACTCTATAATAGGTCAATACGAACAGATGGTAAATTATAAAAATTTATAAAACCAACCTTTCTTGCTCGAGAGAAACGAGAATCTCTCGACGAAAGAAGGTCTATCTCTCGTCTCGTGTCGAGCTTTCATTCGAGAGAAAATATCCCTCGTCGAGAGAGAGCGAGACGAGACAAGAGGCGAGAATCTCTCGTCTCGGCGGCAACACTAGGCACGATACCTTGAACGTCTAAGGTTAATACGTTAATGCGCCATCAATGATCTCTATATATATGCCATACGACTTGCATTGCTTTATTAATTCTCAACACGTCGTTTCGGTTAGTAAGTATCTTTAATAGTGTTTAAGTTTAAACTAAACAATCTAGTCTACAGGCTACTACTTATACTAATTGTGGGTGACAATGCTTTAGCTTCAAACCATTAAATCCTGTGATCATTTGATTACGCATGATCTGCTAATCCAGATTTTTCAATATCCCCTAATTCGGTACTTTTTTGATGTTCCTTTACTTTAACTCGAGGAGAGCGATTCGTTTCACCTTCATATGATTTACCACATTCACAGGGAATTTGGTAGATGCGTTCTTTATTATTTGAGGAGTTTTGTGGTTTTGTTTTACTTACAAAAGGCCTTATCGTATTTCATTGCTATTCGTCTTATGTTTTCTGAAATCCCTTGAACATATGGAATGTTAATAATAACCAACGGATTATTATTCTGAGAATTTGCTACATTTGGTTTGTATTTAATTTTAGAGATCGTTAGATCGAAATACGATAAAGACTTTTGTAACTAAAACAAACCAGAAAATTCATAATAAGGAATACATTTACCAAATCCCAAGTAATTGTGGTAAATCATATGTAGGAGAAACGAAATGCCCTCTTTTGGTTAGAGTAAAGGAACATAAAAATGTACCCAATTAAGGGATATTGACAAATCCAGTTTTGCGTATCATGATTGGTCAAATAATCAAAGGATTTAAAGGTCTGCAACTAAAATTTTGCATAAGAAGTCACATTGGCAAAAACGAAAATTTCTTGAAGCTGCATTTATAATGCAAAACAAAGAAGTTTTTTGTCAACCAAGCACTGACATACCAGACAAATGGAAATCACTCCTTGGGGAAAACTGTAGACTAGATTATTTATTATACACTTGAAAACAATTAGAGATACTAAACGTAACGTCGCGTTTAATATAAATGAAGACAATAAAAGTCCAAAATTTAGTTTCTTTAAAAAATTTTGTTTATATTTACAGGTCAAAGAGACATCTTGGGTGCGGCGCAAACTGGCAGCGGCAAAACATTGGCATTTGGCCTACCCATTTTAACGGGGATATTAAGATTAAAAGATCAGGCCCCTAAGAAACGGAAGAAAAAATTAGAGAACACTGGCAGGTCTGGGAAACCTTTATATGCTTTAATTTTGACACCAACTAGAGAACTAGCCATGCAGATTAAGAATCATCTTAGTAATGTGGCGAAATACACAGGTTAGTTACGATCAGAACACACAAAAATAGAAAAAAATGTGTCATTTCTCTCTCACTATTTCTACCCACCGATTATGTTTAAAGAGTTTTTGTCACTCAGTATATTATTTTTTGTGACAAAAATCTCTTTTTGATATATATAATGTGGCGTTTCCCATGGGTTGAGGTGGAAAATACGTTAGAAGATATGAATACGCAGAACTTTTTTCTGAGTACTAGGAATATAGGCCAGTCAATAAGTGTTGAACATTGCAAATGCGCATGTATCTACGATTTTTTTAGATGTTGCTTGGATCCTTGAGAGTAGTTTACACCTAAGTTTGCAACCCTGAAGTTCCCGCGCTACTCCCGTGAGACTCAAAGATCTTTTAGGCGATTATGCATGTCAAGTTTCATTACTCTGGCTTGAACCGTTCAGAATTAACAGGTGTGACAGTCTTGGTTCCCACCAATTAGCAATTGACTAAGACAGATGTTATAAAATCTTTATCAAAAAGTCGACGAAACGCGCTATGGCCTCCCACTATAGATTCCAGAATTATTTAGCGCAGTGCATTTATGTTTTACTATTTTTTTAGTTTTTGCTCCAACTCTAATACCTAGAGGTACAGTTTTAGTACTGTGCTTAACCCAGTATAATTCTCTATACATTCCTTCTTTATCACTTTTCTCTAGGACGATTGGTTTAGCCGGTATGTGGCTTGGAAAATGACCCTTCCGAATTTCACTTTTTGTAAAAATCTTCACATATTTGACCACACGTAAATACATAAAAAATGCTTCCTTAAGGTGTTTTCTTTCAAAAAACTGAAACAACTTCCAGTTTTTCGAGTACCTCGGGAATAGCATAGGAATTTCAGGATTGCAAACTTGGGGATAAACTACTAGTTTAGTTTATTTAGTCAACGGGCTAGCACCCAATTTTACAATAAACAAATACAAAAAATACATTATAGTACCAACTTTAATAATAATATATGGTCACAAAGGAACTAAATACTGGAGTGAATTAAAATCGCAGGTAGTTTTACATTAAAATACTAATTCACAATAAAAACATTTAAAATTCAACACGTTAAAATTTTAAAAAAATAGTAAGAGAGTACAATTAGACTAGAAAATTAAAAAAAATTAAAAATTTGGAAGATCGTTCACAGGTACTCTGTGCAGCATACAATTAATTTTATTAACGTACAAATTAAAAATATCTAAATTTAGATGATTTATATGATACATAATTCGAGTCCGAGGAATATTGTCAATATGTCGTACGATGAAATTGTGTATAAAAAGTTTAACTATTTCTCGGTATTACTATAAAGCATGAACATTTAACTTAAACAGAATATCTGGAGATTCAATCATATCTTTTAATAACTTACCAGTAAATAAAATATCAAAATTAAAATAAAAAAAATACTATAAGGATCCTAACAATGATAGGTTGGTTGTATAAAAAAAAATGCTTTGCCAAAACTTACCTGACACCTGTCAATTTGGCACATTCCATTATAGTGATGTTCCTAAATCTCACATACAAATGAGATATATGCGACCGTTACTTTTGATGATTTCTTCTTACTATAAATTGTGAAAAAATTGTTGATTAGAGCAGAACATACACCGACTAAAATACTCTGCCAATCTATGGGCACCTAAGCTCACACTAGGTACTATAGTTATAGTGTGAGCTAACATAATCAAAAACTGAAATATATTTTATTCAACTCCAGACTTAATTACCTTTCGTTTGATACCACACAAGCCATGTTTTGAATTAAACTCAAATTTTTTAAATCTACCCCCACCCTTTTAAAAAAAACTAAAATGTATTTTGTTTAACTCCAGACTCAATTACCTTTCGTTTGATATCACACACGCCATATTTTCACTTAAACTCTAATTTTTGACATCTACCCCCACCCTTTTTTTAAAAATAAACTAAAATTAATTTTTTTAAACTTCAGACTTAATTACCTTTCGTTTGATATCACACACGCCATATTTTCACATAAACTCTAATTTTTGGAATCTACCCCCACCCTTTAATTTGGCTTGCGTTCGGTGGATTTTGTTCATTTTTAAATGGGACCATCACGGCCTAAGACCCAACTTAGGTACCAAATTTCATTAAAATCGGACAAGCGGTTTTTGAGTTATGCGGGTTGGTCGTTACAGACAGACATACAGACAGACAGACATACAGACAGACAGCAAAACAAAAAAGTTTCAAAATCATCTGAAACGCAAAGATATATAAAAATTTTTGAAATCGGAGCAACTTTTTTTTTTTTCGAAAAAATTAGGATTACCATAGCTCACACTACTTATATAGTAGTAGTGTGAGCTAAAAATAAGGTAAAAACAAAATTCACTGCCTCCTAAACTATAAATAAAAACTCAGTGAGATATATAAGCATAATATTATTGCCTTAATTAATTTTTGTAACATTTTTTAGGCATTCAAATCGCGGTAATCGTTGGAGGGATGGCAGCAGAGAAACAGCAACGTATTTTAAGCAAAGAACCGGAAATAGTGGTGGCGACTCCTGGACGTTTGTGGGAGCTGATTCAACAAGGGAATGCGCATTTGTCGAAAGTTGGTGAAATAAAGTTAGTAAATAATATCCCAGACTTTCAACAATGGGACGGTGCGTTTAGATTTTTTGAATTGTTAAAACATAAAACAAATTTTTGCTCTGGTTTATAATACACCAAAATATGCCTCTTGTATTTGGAGTTCTTTTGGAAGGGGGGGGGGGGGCGTTGCCTTCCCACCTTCCTAGAACCGCCACTGAATGTCATATAGTGGTAATTTTTTTACTAAATGAGAAAAATGAGGTGAAAAAATTTGAATAGAAAATGTTATTTCTAGCAAAAATGTCGAATAAACTTTTAAAACCTAGTTAAAAATGGCCTAAATGTAAAAAAAATCTTTAGAGTTCACCGTTTTATGTCTAAATTAATTTTATGTCTAAATTAATTTATATCCCTGAATAATTTTTAAGTGCGCCATTGTAATACTTACATTTCAAGCACCAGATCAAAGTGTGTTACCTACTTAACAAAATTAATTATGAAATAAAAAAGTCATTTCAGGTGTTTTTATCAGCTTAACAGAAAAATGAATCCTGCAAAAATGAATTATTAACTCTCACGTCGCCCTTCATCTTGAATTTCAACATGAAAATTTCCTATTTTATTCTTAACTTCAATACGACACCGAATGAGTTACTTGGCTTATCAAAATTGGTAAAAAAATTATTATATTGCAAAACAAAATCATTTCGATTTCGGTAATAAATTTACCCACAAAATATTTAGGTTATGTAACCCTAGCGAAAACGCTGAAAACAGGATATATAAAAAAATATATAGGCAATATATATTTATAATTTCTTTAAAAAAAAAGTCGATATTTTCATGTCTATATAAAATTATGAAACTCCAGAACATTCCAATAAACTTATTCTTTTATTATCTGAAAATTATAATATAAATATTACAAAAAATAAAAAAGCCAATTAAATTCACTCAATTTTAGTAAAGACCCTCAGGAATTGATGCTATTTTAATTTACTTAATAAGTTGAACACTTCTCCAAAAAAAAAACAAAGTACACACTATCTTATACTAAGTCAAATAATTAAAACGTAAACATTAATTTTGAAAATATCTAAAATCAAACTACTGGAAATTTATGAAAAGCAGCCCAAAAAAGAGCTGCTAAAGATAGCCAGTTAATTTTTGTTTGAACTAAAGATGTGTTGTGCCCAAATTATTCAAAATCGTTAGTTGGAAGGAAAAACAAAATTAGCTGGACTTTTCGCTAGCCATTTTCTTAAATCTTGCTGAATGTGTCGCGAAAAATGAATCGCTATTGAGACTTATATTAGTAGATAAAAATTTGTTTAATTCTTTTAGATTTCTAACAATAGACGAAACCGATCGAATGCTTGAGAGAGATCACTTCCACGAGCTTCACAATCTTCTTGAAAAAATCAACATGAAAGAAGAAAACAGACAAAAACGACAAAATTTCGTATTCTCAGCAACTTTGACGTTGGTTCACGATTTGCCTAAACATTTGTTGATGAAGAAATGGAAAGGATCGAAGAAAATCGGCAACGTTTCACCAGAACAAAAGTTGCAGGGGATCGTTGACAGTTTGGGAGTGACGAATCCCAAGGTGGTTGATTTGTCTGAAGGAAAAGGTAATGCTGCAACATTTTTTTTCTTATTACCAAACCTAACCTTGCTAAAACAGAACTAGGACCCACATTCTTAGCCGTCATATTTATAAGTACCTAAGCTCATATCATTCTTTTTTTGGCATATGTCGGGTGGAATTTATTTATTTTTAAACATCCGGAGCCAAAACCCAACTTAATTGCCAAATTTGATTAAAATCGGGCAAGCAGTTTTTAAGTACTATGCGCGTTGGTCGTTACCGAGAGACAGACAAACGGACCTATATACAGCGCAACAAAGTTTTAAAATCACATGAAAGATATGTAAAAATTTGTAAAATATGGTTTTCCATATTTGATGTTTTTGGGGGGCTTCAGGTATTTTTAGAGAAGATTTAAAAATCTCAACTAGCGAACCTTGATTGTGACTATAGCCTTTTTATTTATGTAAATTTCATTTTAGCATAGCTAGCTGTTTTTTTCAGAGGTTCCATTTATTATACTGAATTTTATTTTATTTTATGAAATCCTTTTATTTGATATTTGGAATCAGCATTAAATTTCCTAACTGTATACAATGAATCATTTTTTAAATTATTGTCATTTAACGTGACGTAACACAGTTTAAGTTAGGTTTATGTTTTTATTAACAATAATTATTATATATATATATATATATATATATATATATATATTTATCGGTTTCACAACGTTCTACGTCTTCCGATACCCAATCTCCACTCGTTTCTGTTTGCCCATAATTCATCATCTAGGCCTCTTATTCTTATTTCACTATCTATTCCTTCTCTCCAGCTTCTCCTTGGTCTTCCTCGTTTTCTTCGGCCAGTTGGTTTCCATTGTAATATTTGTTTAGGTAGTCTTCCATCATCCATTCTTTGTACATGTCCGTACCACACCAGTTGTTTTGTTCTTATATCATCCACTAGAGTACGTTCACCCACTGTCATAATTTCTCTTATTCTTTGATTGGTAACTCTTTCTCTTTTTGATTTCCCTGCTGCTCTTCTCCAATAGTCCATCTCCGTAGCGGAAAGCATTTTTTCTGTTCTATCTTTGATCGGCCATACTTCTGAGCCGTATGTAATAATACTTTTTACAATGGTGTTATATATAAGCTTTTTGTTATGTTTTGATATACTTTGGTCCCAAATTATTCCATTTAATAAAGTTATTGCTTTTCTTCCTTGTACGTTTCTATCTTTTATATCTTTGTCTAGTGTTCCGTCAGCTGTAATTTTTAGACCCAAGTATTTATACTCATCACAGGACTGAATTCGCTGCCCAGTATTTAAGATTAGATCCTGTTTCGTTCCACCAATACACATATACTCTGTCTTATTGATATTAACCTCTAGTCCCCACTTATTGTACTCTTCTATTAGTTTTCGTGTCATATATTCGAGGTCGTCATAATCCTGAGCCACCACTATCTGATCATCGGCGAAACATAAAGTATACAAGGTGGTTTCATTCAACGGAATTCCCATGTTTTGGCATTTTCTCTTCCAGACTTTAAGGACCTGTTCCAAATATATCTTGAAGAGCGTAGGCGAGATACAGCAACCTTGTTTAAGACCTTTATTTACTTGAAAGCCTTTGGTTAGTTTTGCTTTTATTTTAACTTTTGCCTTACTATTGCGGTATAACTCTTTGATGGCCTTAATTAGTTGTACGCTTATGTTTGTCTTTTCCAACGCTTTCCAAAGTAGATTTAGTGGTATACTATCATATGCCTTCTGCAAATCTACGTAAAGCAGATGGAGCTCTTGTCCGTATGCCATTTTCTTTTCAATAACTTGGGTTATACAAAAGAGATGATCTGAAGTCGATCTACCCGCCCTGAAACCAGCTTGTTCTTCTGCCTCCATATCTTTATATTCGCTCTCCACTTTATTTCTTATTATTTTGCCATATATTCTGCTTAGCGTACTAGTTACAGATATACCTCTATAATTGTCACATATATCTTTCCTTCCTTTTTTGTGTATTGTGGATATATATGACGTTTTCCACTCAGTTGGTACTACAGCTCCATTTAAATATCTTTGGAAAAGATTCCGTAATCTACAAAACAATTCTTCAGTGCCATATTTAATAAGTTCAGCTGGGATATTTCCGGGTCCGGCAGATTTACCGCTTTTTAAGGTTTTGCACACGTTTTTGACCTCAGATATTGTGAGGGGTACTGGAGATCCCATCGTTCTAATGATATTGTCTCTTTCGTCTTCCTTGAATTCTGCTCTATCTTCAGTTAAAAGTTTTTTAAAATGCTCATCCCATTCTTTGTCTGGTATTGGTGAAATAATATCTCTGCGTTTCTTTTTTGATCGATCTTATAGTTTTCCAGCTTTTGGTACTTCTCCTCCAATAATTATTACGTACATTAAATACATCTTGCTAATAAATGCGTATCCTCTAGATACGCTCGACTTCTGAGTACTACTTGTCTTCACTGTTAACTTGTACGTGTATGACGTTACGGTCTCAGCTTACAACGCTGCTAAACTCTTTTGGAGATGCTTTTATTAAAAACCGTTTGCCATTGATAGGATATCGAGATGTGTTTTGTTTCCTGTATAAACATCATCGATGACCGGTCAAACGCTTATTGCTCTTAGTTCCGTATACAGTTTATTACACATTTTAATACAAATTGAACTATATACAGAAGATCATTTCCTTAGATTGTTTAGGGTTAATGTGCACTTGCTTATAAACGTAACTTGTGTCATTTAGTTAGTAGGACATTATTTTTTATCCTGACATTATTTTGGCAATGTTTTTTATTTAATAGGAACTTCTGAAACACTAACCGAGTGCAGAATCACCTGCGCAATAGACGAAAAAGACCAATACGTGTTCTATTTTTTAAGAAGGCACCCCGGAAGAACCATCATTTTTTGTAATTCCATTGGGTGCGTGAAAAGATTGGCGAATTTGCTGAATATTCTGGAGTGTCAGTGTTTGCCGCTGCACGCCAATATGCAGCAGAGACAGAGGTTAAAAAATCTTGACAGGTACGTGACTTATGCCGATTTTATTATACAGAAAAAGTCGGCATGTAGAGTGTGCGTTATTGTTTAAACTAGGGAAAAACAGAAAATCTTCCTCGAGTAAACACATCTGATTGGTCTATGCATGCTATTTAACTTCATCTTGATACTGTTTCGGTTTCATAACAAAAAAGAATGCGAGTACATGTCAAAAAACAATATGTCAATTTATTTCGACAACTCAATGTACAAAAACGACACTTAAACTCACTACTCAAATCGACTTATTAATTTCTTGTTAATATCTCGCGATTTCTACAGCTCGTTATCTCTGACTACCCGTGTCGCGATGTCGGGCCCCTTATATACCGTCTTTGACCTTTCGCGAACTATCTATCCTTTTTCGGCGCTAGAACATTCGCGTATAAGAGCGAGCGTGAGTCATAAATAACGCAATTAAATCCTAGACTAATAACAACGATAAGAGAAAGTAACCTAATACTACACTAAACCTAAATAAATTCTAACTATAAAATGTAAACAACTAAAATTTGTAACAATAGTAATAACATCATTTTTGTTGAAATTTGTTTGTTTTCATTTTTATTACTAACGATCAATAGAACAACTTTCATCGAACAGCTGTGTCGAAAGGGAGAGGAATTAACTGCTTTGACCAATCAGGAGATTTCTCTTTTTTCTCTAGTTTGAAGACAGACAGAAATACTACAAACAGGAACGACTGTCGAATCTTATAGAAAAACATTCTTAAAAAAATCAAAATTCCACAAAATTTTAGGCTGACCTGTTTTTACTGGTTTAGTTTTATATTAATTTTTCCTATTCTTCTTATTCTTAAAAATATCATATTGAAAATAATCAATTTCTTACAGTGAAGCTTTGTAAAATTACAAAAATGAAACCGTCCTCTCCACTAGTGCTCCACCACCAGGGGAGGGGTGCCGCATGTGCGACAAGGAGCCTTGACTTATTTTGAATAAGCTGGTCAGGCGTTTTAGTGCGTTTTTGACTTATGCTACATTGAGGAAATCATAAATAGTTTAAAACACGTGTCTGTGGCTTGTCAGTTTTTAGCTCCTTGTCGCACATGCGAAGCCGCCCTGCTGATTAAACTTTATAGGTTTGATGTATACAGAGAGGGTGGAAGATTAGTGGGGAAGACGGAAGAGTTTTATTCTATCTTGTAATTTTACAAAGCTCCATTGTGAGAAATGGATTATTTTCAATTGTATTTTGATAAGCTGTTCAGGCGCTTTTGACGGGTGCCACACTGAGGAGATCATAAGGAGTTCGAAACACATGTCTGTGGCTGTGGCTAGTGAGTTTTTAGTTCCTTGTCGCACATGCAAACCCCCCTGCTGATGAAACTTTCTAGGTTTGGTGCATGAAGAGAGGGTGTACTAGTAAAGAAGACCAAAGTTTTCATTTTTGTAATTTTACGAAGCTCCACTGTGACAAATGGTATATTTTCAATTTTATTTGGAATATGTTAGTCAAGCGTTGTGGTCCGCTTTTGACTTATGCCACACTGAGGAGATCATAAAGAGTGCAAAACACGTGTCTGTGGCTAGTCAGTTTTTAGCTCCTTGTCGCAAATGTGAAGCCCCCCCTTGCTGATGAAACTTTATAGGTTTGATGCATGAAGAAGGTGGAGTACTAGCGGATAAGACGGAAATTTTCATTTTTGTAATAAATATATTGGTCGCCGGGGATCACCTTTCATCACCTAAAATCTTTCGCCTTCGTCAGACTTGCCTCCGGCGAGCATTTCTGACCCCCCTGTCCAAAACCTCACAAGCCGTCACTGAATAGCAGCATTTTCTTTATGGGAGTAACCTTCAAGCCCCCCACCACGGTCCCAAGAACGAAAAGCTATCAACGTGTCTGAGTTTAAAACTAATCACATCACAAATAAACCCAGTTATGATTGTTTTTGATACGAAAAGGTATTCTCTTTTATATATAGGGTGCCCATGTATAGGGTGATGGCTTCTATTTTAATCGATAGCTATCTCCCTTAATATTGATCACACATTAAAATTGAAAGGACAAAGACTATGATTCTTCCTGAGACGTCAGAATATGATGCTAAAAATAGTATATCGATGGGCAAAATTTTTTTTGTTAGTTTTTATATAAATAGATGGATCTATGAAGGATCTGATACCTTTCGTTTTTGGTTATAACACAAATTATTCAAAAAATTGTGTTCTCCTATATTCCAAAAATATGCGGTTTGATGCGATGCTCCGTAAAAAGTTAGCATTTTTAAAAAATGTTAACTGTCAAAAAACATTAGCAATTATGGAGTATGACACTTTTTTCATGAAAGTTTCATAAAAATGGGTCCAGCACTTGCGGAGCTATCGTGAGCCGGACTGACATACAGACACACATAGGGTCAGACGTCACGTCGACATTGCGAAGATAGGTCCAAATACACCCAAATAACACGTTTTCGGCGTTATCGCAATTTTTTTTTAATCAAAAAAAAATCCATTTATTTAGTCATCGCTACAGTTATAAAATTTTCAGTGACCTGTTTCAGTGCACGTAAATTTTTTAAACGTGTCGTCGGTAGATGGCGTGAACCAAAAATAATCGTCTACTAAACATAAAATAACATAAAAATGCCAAAATACGAGGTTTATTTGCATTTGTGACTTAATGATCTTTTTTTGTAGGTTTAGGGACACAGATAACTCTATATTGATAGCAACTGATGTAGCGGCCAGGGGATTGGACATACCGAAAATTGATCACGTGTTACACTATCAAACGCCTAGGACCAGTGAAAGTTATGTTCACAGGTAAACTCAATTGAAATCTCATTAAATACTACTTTGATCCTTTAGTACTCAGAATCAATAGTTCAAAGTCATCTTAACGCTACAAATCAAAATTGACATTATTAGCTTGACACCAGTTTTTCTTGTTTTTAAAATAAAATAAAAATATAAGTCAAAAAAACAACCACATACACACACACATAAAATTATGTTGTGCAAGCTACAGGAAACTTTTTTGTTTTTTAGTAAGTGGTGCCACCTATTTGCGAATGTTATTACCATTTTTAACCCTTGTAGCCCTTTCGTTTTGCTGTGGTTTTGTTCTTGCTGAACCACTGCAAACGAGAGAGGTACGATTGCTGCCTATAGAAATTATTTTTTAAGTTTTGCGCTGTTTTGGCACTAGGAAAATAGCAAAAGAATTGTTTAAGTTCAACGCTTTCTTTTTATTTATGTCTAGCAGACGCGTTTCGAGATCTTGTATTTTATTATCAAGGCTAAAGCCTACAAAAATGAGATGAGAGACGAAAATAGTGAAAAGAAAACAGGGTTAAAACAACACATATTAAAACATACATAGAACCTAATAATTTCGACATTTAAATCTCTTCAACTTTCGCACGAAAACAATCCAACGCGAAGAAATTCTCCCTAACAATTTATTGCAAACATTTATTTCTCAAATGAAATTCGATTTATTAAAAATGCAACCAACAACATGTGAAAAGCGTAGATTTTTTGTACCAAATGTAGCAAATTCTCAAAATAATAATCCGCTGGGTGTTATTAACATTCCATATGTTCAAGGGATTTTAGAAAACATAAGACGAATAGTCAGAGTTTTGTAACTAAAACAAAACCAGAAAACCCCTCAAAAATAAGGAAGGTATTTACTAAATCCCGTGTGAGTGTGGTAAATCGTGTAGGTGAAACGAAATCCCCTCTTCAGGTTAGAGTAAATGAACATCTAAAAAGTACCCAATTCCATACCCGGATTTTTCAATATCCCCTAGGATATTGAAAAATCCGGTATTGCGGATCATGCATGATTAAATGATCACAGGATTTAGTGGTCAGCAGCTAAAGTTTTGCATAAGGAGTCTCATTAGCAAAACCAAAGGTTTATTAAAGCTGCGTTTATAATGCAGAATAAAGAAGTTTTCAGTCAACCAAGCACGGACATACAAAACATTATAACTCCTTAAGGAAAACAGGCGTCTTAGAATTAAAAAGGGGACGGGCTGTCACACCTGACTGCACATCAAATAGTATAAGTAGTAGCCTATATAGACTAGATTGTTTAGTTTACACTTAAAAACGGTTAGAGATACTTAAGCAACCGAAACGTCGTCGTGTTTAAAATAAAGACAATGGAAGTCCGAAATTTTGTTTCCACGTAGCAACTGTTTTCATAATCAATTTATTGGCTTTGGCGAAAGATTCAAAGGGCATGGCATCTAAAATAAAATTAATAACTAAGTCAAACCGAGTAGACTGAATAGTTGAGGATTTTTGTTAAAAAAATTCTTCTAAATTTTATATATTTATAATTTTAGTTTTTTATTTATAGGTCGGGTAGGACAGCAAGAGCTTCAAAGCAGGGCATAACTGTACTTTTAATGGAACCGAATGAATTTAAAAACTACACAAAGATGTGTAAAACCTTAAACAAAAGTAAGTAACTGGTAAAACCTTTAATAATAAAAAAAAAACTACAAAGTAAATAAAACAAGACCTGTGCATAAATATCATGAAAAGAGTATACATGTCCTGGGATTGATGTTTAAAATAAGTTTAGATATTGATACATAATCTCGATCTCTGTGTTAAATTACGAAAGCTTTAAAAAGTTTGGATTTTCGAAAGTGGTCCATAACTTTTTTGTTTATGAACATTTAGAGTATAATACGTTTTTTAATGTAGAATTTATTAACTTGTTAAGTTTAATTTAATCTGTCACATTTCATTTATGAGGCATAACAAATAGTTTATTTTTTCCTTATATTCTCCACCATTTTCCTTTTTAAATCGGCTTAAAATTGTTATGTGTTACCTACACTTCATTTAATTTTTATAGAAAAATTTATATTTTTTAAAAAGTTTCAAAGTATTAAAAAAACATTAAAAAAATATAAATAAATAAAAACTACAGAAAAGTTAATGTAACGCATCATTTTATACAAAATCTAAAAACAAAACAAAAGAGGGTCAATTCGTAAAATGTATGGGTTATATCTCAAAAATTAAATGTAAAATTAAATCCGATTTGACGGTTTCTACGCCAAAAATATTAAAAATAGCTAATTAATGCTAGAAATATCCCAAAATCCGACAAAATTGGCCCATTCCGTAAATCTAGTTCTGTTTCCAACGAGACTTGGCTTAATAATGGTGTGTAACTTCATGAGCTATTTTCTTCTAGGCGAAGATTTACCAATTTTTCCAGTCGATGAGAGATTTCTAAACGCGGTGAAGAAAATTGTCAAGTTAGCGAGAGAATTAGACACACTGCAGTTGCAAGTGAGAAAGGCCAACGCTGAAGAAGGATGGCTTCAGAAAGCTGCGAGAGAGATGGATATTGTTGTCGACGGAATGTATCCTTTTTTACTCTTAAACATTGCCACAAAATAGCATTTAATTTTTAAGTGAACCCCTAATACAAAACATCCTAACCGCCCCAGCCACCGTTACCTAAATGACACCCTGTATTTTTTACAGATTGTATATACAGGGTATCCCATAAATAGCGGAACACCTTAATATCTCGAACATGTTTCAAGCAAAATTTTAAGGCCTTATAAATATTAACCTTAAGTTTCACCTTAAATTTGACATGACGTACCATTTGAAGTTCAGGTAAACCTCCTTTTTTTAAATGAAAACCAATTTTGGTTGGAAAGATCATTTTAACGTTCTTTAACGCCAATAAAAATAAATTGGGGTTTCCCTTTAAAAAAATTTGTTTGACCCCACAATAACCTACAAACCATGTGTTAATGTCAATGTCAAGATGCTACTTGGGTAGATAATTATAAGCCCTAAAAGTTAAGTTAAAAAAAGCCACAAAAGGTGTCAGTGCTGGCTCTCGGGTTTTATTAGCTCTTGCTTGTCTTTAATAAGAAGGTAGTTCTTTCTGCTTTTATCAAAACTTAAGGAGGCAACATTGAATTGACGAATTCAGTCAAATTAAAGGGCGATAATATAAATCGAATACTAAAAGACTACTAAATGAATAAATAATCCCAAACATCTTGAAAGAATCCATAACCATTATTCAAGACAAGGAAGGCGATAGAGCAGACCTAAAAAATTATTGACCTATAACACTCCTCAATGTAATTAATACGGTTTTCACGAAAATATTAACACAAAATTTTATGGATATCAATCAAAGGAACAAGCAGGCTTTTCAAAGGGTTTCGGGCCTTTGAAGATGTTTTTAAAAACTTAGATTGGGAAGAAATAGGCATCAAAGTTAGCGGACAATACTTAAACGACCTAAGATATGCTGATGATATCGCCTTAATAACAGACAAGAAGGAAGAACTTATAAAAATGCTAGAAGAACTGGATAGTAACAGCTAAAAATATAGGCTTTAGAATGAACTACACTAAGACTAAAATCATAACAAACCAAAAGAAAATAGAACAGGTAGAGGGACAAATTATTAAACTAAAAAAGGAAAACCATAGATATATATTCCTCTACTCCTTTTATTTTCTTTGGGTTTATCCTGATCGTGTTATCTTCGTCTGTGTTTGTTATGATTTTAGTTTTAGTGTAGTTCATACTCAAGCCTAAATTTTTAGCTGGTGTATCCAGTGTTTCCAGCATTTTTATCAGTTGTTCTTTCTTGAATGTTATTAAGGCGATATCATCAGCATATCTTAGGTCGTTCAGCATATCTACAAACGCAATATGTGTTGAGTATTGCATTCGTTGGCTTGTTCTATTGTCATGGTTAAAAGGTGGTCAATTGTACTGAAATCTTTTTTGAAGCCTGCTTGTTCTTTTGATTGATATCCGTCAAATTTTGTTGTTAGTCTATCTGTTAATATTTTCGTGAAAAGCTTATAAATTACATTGAGGAGTGTTATAGGTCAATAGTTTTTTAGGTCTGCTCTATCGCCTTTCTTATGTAGAATAATGGTTATGGATTCAGATGGTTGGGATTATTTTTTCTTTTAGTATTTTATTCAGGAGGATATGGAGGGTATTAACTACAGTTTTATCACCGCCCTTGAGCATTTCTGCCGTTACTCCGTCTTTTCCAGGTGATTTGTTATTTTTCATTTTCTTTAATGCTCTGTTTATTTCCGCTTTGCGGTTGTAGCTCTGAGTTCATGTTCTTTATTTTTGTTTGGAGTTTCTTCATGGTTTCTCACTATGGTTCCCTTTTTTTTGGTATAATTCTGTATAGAATAGTTGTGTGATATTTATAATATCCTCTGTAACGTTAGTTTCTATGCCGTTTATATCCTTTATTTTAATTATTTCATATCTACCTAGAGTCGGGCTTAGACATTTTATATTTCCGTTATTTTCCATTACTGTCAACTTTTATTTCTTGGTTCTTTCTTTTATCATTTTTCTTATAGTTTTATTTTTTTCGTCTAGTACAGTAGATAACATCAATTTTACCAATACAGTAATTTGACACCGTTATCTGGTGGTGAGGTATAAGTCGTACTTAAGGGGGTCTCACTAAGGACACTCATCGTAAAGGCAATAAAGCTTACGATGAGTGAGTTTAGGTCTCACGCTTGTAGCACCCAAAACTTGAATCCTCCTTAAGAACTCCTTCAACCTCTAACCCGTTAAACTCACGTAGGTGCTAGAGAACACCAATTAATTTTAATACAATACCTTATGGAAATAAACCTTAACGTACCATACAGAACCAACGAGGGCCAAAAGGAAGAAACAAACTCAAAAAAGAAAGTGGCAGACCTCAAAAGAAAACAGCTATCAGCCTTACTAGCTAATCCGATATTTCCACGAGGATTTAGTGGAAAGTTTCCGTTTGTGACAGGTATGGAAAATCTTTCCACAAATCAACCAATCGATGCATTGGAAGTTATGAAGAAATCTTTGGAAAATGTTAAGAAAAATAAGAATATTCCGTTGTATAAACCAAAGAAAAAAGAGGATGATAGCATCGATTTCAAACCTAAAATTATTAGGTTAAATAAGGCAAAAAATATGGGTTTAGGAAATAAGAAGAAAAATGTAGGTTTAGGAAAAAACAAGAAAAAGAAACAATTTAAAAGGTAGTTGACTGTTATCTATACTAAATAAACCTTGTTTTAAAATAAATAAATTGATATCTTTTTTCCAATTTTGGATAAACAATAAAAACTTAAAACTTAACCTAAAGTAATCGGGTAAAATTAAATAGTGTTTCTTGGATTTATTTCGTGGGCTGCTTATAGTAAAATAAATTTATCATCAAATTCATCATATAAAGTTTGCATATCTCCCACCCATAAATGACCATCAAACATAAACATATTTCTTAGTGCGAAGGCAAAAATTTCCGAAGCCCGTCTCTTGCCGCGATTATCTCGAAAACCATGAGTGTGAGCAAAAAATTTATGGGACGAAAATTAAAGAGCAGTCCTTTCCCTGCCAAACCCATATTGAAATAAATATTTGTGAGAAAGTGGTCAAATGATAATTAAGCATTAGTAATACACACTGTTTCCTATGTATTTCCATGTCAATACAAGGAAATACGTTAGAGAATAAATATGGGGCATACCAATGCATTCTCACACCCGATGCTGGAAGCCAGGACCCCCATTTAATTCTTATATATATATATATATATATATATATATATATATATATATATATATATATATATATATATATATATTTATCGGTTTCACAACGTTCTACGTCTTCCGATACCCAATCTCCACTCGTTTCTGTTTGCCCATAATTCATCATCTAGGCCTCTTATTCTTATTTCACTATCTATTCCTTCTCTCCAGCTTCTCCTTGGTCTTCCTCGTTTTCTTCGGCCAGTTGGTTTCCATTGTAATATTTGTTTAGGTAGTCTTCCATCATCCATTCTTTGTACATGTCCGTACCACACCAGTTGTTTTGTTCTTATATCATCCACTAGAGTACGTTCACCCACTGTCATAATTTCTCTTATTCTTTGATTGGTAACTCTTTCTCTTTTTGATTTCCCTGCTGCTCTTCTCCAATAGTCCATCTCCGTAGCGGAAAGCATTTTTTCTGTTCTATCTTTGATTGGCCATACTTCTGAGCCGTATGTAATAATACTTTTTACAATGGTGTTATATATAAGCTTTTTGTTATGTTTTGATATACTTTGGTCCCAAATTATTCCATTTAATAAAGTTATTGCTTTTCTTCCTAGTACGTTTCTATCTTTTATAGCTTTGTCTAGTGTTCCGTCAGCTGTAATTTTTAGACCCAAGTATTTATACTCATCACAGGACTGAATTCGCTGCCCAGTATTTAAGATTAGATCCTGTTTCGTTCCACCAATACACATATACTCTGTCTTATTGATATTAACCTCTAGTCCCCACTTATTGTACTCGTCTATTAGTTTTCGTGTCATATATTCGAGGTCGTCATAATCCTGAGCCACCACTATCTGATCATCGGCGAAACATAAAGTATACAAGGTGGTTTCATTCAACGGAATTCCCATGTTTTGGCATTTTCTCTTCCAGACTTTAAGGACCTGTTCCAAATATATCTTGAAGAGCGTAGGCGAGATACAGCAACCTTGTTTAAGACCTTTATTTACTTGAAAGCCTTTGGTTAGTTTTGCTTTTATTTTAACTTTTGCCTTACTATTGCGGTATAACTCTTTGATGGCCTTAATTAGTTGTACGCTTATGTTTGTCTTTTCCAACGCTTTCCAAAGCAGATCTAGTGGTATACTATCATATGCCTTCTGCAAATCTACGTAAAGCAGATGGAGCTCTTGTCCGTATGCCATTTTCTTTTCAATAACTTGGGTTATACAAAAGAGATGATCTGAAGTCGATCTACCCGCCCTGAAACCAGCTTGTTCTTCTGCCTCCATATCTTTATATTCGCTCTCGACTTTATTTCTTATTATTTTGCCATATATTCTGCTTAGCGTACTAGTTACAGATATACCTCTATAATTGTCACATATATCTTTCCTTCCTTTTTTGTGTATTGTGGATATATATGACGTTTTCCACTCAGTTGGTACTACAGCTCCATTTAAATATCTTTGGAAAAGATTCCGTAATCTACAAAACAATTCTTCAGTGCCATATTTAATAAGTTCCGCTGGGATATTTAATTCTTAATGTTCCTTTTTCGGGTAGACAGGATTTCGGTTACTGCGCATGCGTCAGAGTCTTTAATGGCATCCATAAACCACCCTTAACTTTAGTAACAAATTAGAAAGAAAAATACAAGTACTTACCTATGGAATGGCACTCGCTTACTTCTCCCAGATATCTTTCCTCAAACCGCACATGAATTATTTCCCATTTTTTCACAGAAAAAAAAACATACTTTTACACGACAAATGCAAAACACCGCAAAATGTAAATAAGCAACGAATATGGCGTCAAGCGACACAGCAGCTGTGTGTCAACGTGACAAAACACACGCATGCACACTTGAAAATTCGCGTCTGCGTATTTAAATTTGCCATTGTTTCCAAAGCAAGCTATAGTCTAAATTATACGCATTTGTAATGACGTCACTAAGTGAGAAAAAAACATATGGCGTAGATATTTTTGCCAATCAATGTTTTTTGATTGACAGTGACGGATACTTCACATAACCAATTACCTACCTATTTAAATCATAGACACTACTTTTTTTTTAAAGGTTATTGTCACCGCTGTTTATAATATACTAAAGAAAGATAAACAAAAATGACGTCATTACAAATGGGTATAATTTGAACTATATGAGTGCTTCACTTTTCGATTTTTTGAACATGTATTTATGCTCTAACGTATAACGTAACAAAAGGAATAAACACTATGTTTTTTAAATCGCTTTTGCTATATACTTGGTAAATTATGTTACTGTGCTACATTCGGAAGGACATCTACAGGTTTATTAAACAAACCCTTAGGATGGTTAAAAGCCGCGTTTTACAGTTAGAAAATTAAATGAAAAAAAAGCCGGACATGGACTGGGGTTGCCAGTAAAGATTATAACTAGAGGGTGTTGGCAACTCAATCCAATTTTTTTAAATGATTTGGATTTTTTTTTATATTATGGTGTAATCTGCACCTTAACAACAAAAAAATACTTAGGGTTCTTCCCTTCTTCGGTAAAAAATATTTGGATTGGCTTTCCATGCGCCCAATTAGTATGGAATCATTCGGTTATACCATACATCACTTAACGTGATACTCATATTAAAAAACCGGACGTCACTAAAAAAGACCGGAAGCGTAGACATTAATCCGGGTGGTTCCCTCTTTATCCGGAAGTTTTTTAATCCTAGATTTATAACCGTTTACTTAGATTTGCAAAAGAATTTTCATGACCACCTTCAGGACGAAAGAGTTGACTCATTTACATTAGATCTTGGAAGCTTAGGCGTGGAAAAATATTAAAGGTGCGTATTCATACGGCGCACAAATTATTTCGCTTTCGCTACAATTTGCTGAATCCATTTAGCCAAATTGGCTCGCTTTCGTTCGCTGTGTGAATACGCACCTTAGTCTTGCGTAAAGTGCATCTAACTAGGTTTGCGTTTGAAACTTTTGCACTGTGTGCCTGAACGAAGTATAGGTTACATAAAAATGGTTCCAAAAACTAATTGCATATTTTGAATATGGACTCTTTCCTGACTTCAGAGCGATATTCATATAAATACTAGCTGATTCTCTTCTCGAAATTTTATCAATTTTTTGCCTTTTTTCTAGTTAGTCTAGGCGCTGGCTCCTGTCACGTGTGACCTATATGTGCGCTCAGTTTGACTGCGGGGCATTGTTAACCACCCATAGGTGTATAAAAAAGTTCGGCCACGTGGTTGAACTCATGGTCGTTTCGCCGCCATCCTTGAAAATGGCCGCCAAATTGATAGATTTTTCTGTTTAAGCGTATCTCCCTATCCAGTCATCCGATTTTAATTTTTAAAGGCTTGTTATACTCCTTTTTTAAAGGCAAATAAATTTTGTAATTACACATTTTTTAATAAATCAAGTAGTCTTTGAGATATACCAAGATTATTAGTATTTCTGCTCGCAAAAGAATTAAAACAATAACCATGCTTATTTTATTGTAGCTGCAATATTATTGACATTTGTTTTTTTTTGTTACATAAAAGGGTTTAAACCTTTCACAGAAGAGGATATTGACTTTATGTTTTTAAAGTTCGATGGATGGTACCCCTAAAGACTGCCTTAAAGAGGGTGGTTTCTAAAACTGTTCACAAGATTATACAAAAAGTGGAATTGCAGTGAAACGATGCATCGTAGCGAAAAACGTTAAGAATAATTTTTTATCGTACTTTTAATTCCGCTTCTTCTGACCATTGTCAATCTTTTACAACTTTAAAAAAAAATATCGATTTTGGAGCGAAAGCATGGAATTTTTACAAAATTGTATATTTTAGCTGGCTTGTACAGCTATCAAAGCTAGGATGCTAAGTGATACATCGGAAGAAGCGAAATTAAAAAACTAATTTTATCGTTTTTCGCTAGGATGCATCGTTTCGCTGCAAATTCACTTTTTCTATAATATTGTGAACAGTTTCAGAAACCACCCTCTTTAAGGCAGTCTTTAGGGGTACCATCCAACGAACTTTAAAAACATATAGTTAATATCCTTTTCTGTAAAGGGTATAAAGCCTTGTATGTAACAAAAAAAAAACAAATGTCAATAATATTGTAGCTACAATAAAATAAGCATGGGTATTATTTTAACTCTTTTGCGAGCGGAAATGCTAATCATCTTGGTATATCTCAAAAACTACGTAATTTATCAAAAAATATGACATGATAAAATTTGATTGCCTTTCAAAAGGGAGTACAACAAGAAAATAGGACCTCTGGGTAGGGAGATACGCTTGAACAAAAAATCTTTTAATTTGGAGGCCATTTTTAAAAATGGCGGCGAAACCACCATGAGTTCGACCACGTGACCAATTTTTATTTATACTGCTAGTGCTTAACAAAGCCCCGCAGTCAAACTGAGCGCACATATTAGGTCACACGTGACAGGAGCCAGCGCCTAGACTAACTAGAAAAATGTCAAAAATATCGAGAAGAGGATCAGCTAGGATTTATATGAATAAGGCTCTGAAGTCAGGAAAGAGTCCATATTCAAAATGTGCAATTAGTTTTTGGAACCATTTTAATGTAACCTATACTTTATTCAGGCACACTGTGTTTGGTCAATTCGTTTATTTTGGGACCACTTGGTAAAAAGATCATTGATTTCTTCTTATGTCCTCGTTTGTGTGTACGTGGTTACCATAGCTATGTCGGACATTGTCTGCCATGACCCTGACAGTAGTTACAATCAAGGACACCAACGAGAATATAAGAAGAAGAATAAGAAGAAATAAACTGAATTGAATACTAGAAAAAAATCGAACAACATAATATGGACTGAGTTTTATGTTATTTATTAATTTTAGGAACTACAATA
This sequence comes from Aspidapion aeneum, assembly GCA_963576565.1. Classification (NCBI taxonomy): domain Eukaryota; kingdom Metazoa; phylum Arthropoda; class Insecta; order Coleoptera; family Brentidae; genus Aspidapion; species Aspidapion aeneum. The sequence continues at coordinate 205,986,647 of OY755038.1, forward strand.
ACATGTAAAACTTTAACAAACCTAAGACTAAAATCTTACACAAAATTTTTCAGTCACAGTTTTTTTTGGTAAAAGTTTAGTCGCTGTCACGTTTAAATTTGTAACAAGAAAATTAAAACAGTTTGGACAAATCCTAAATTAAAATATCAAAATATAAATAAACAAAAAATTTTACAGTAACGAACAACGGAAGAATTGCCACGGCCATGCATTGAAAACGAACTTTCGTCTGTAAAACAAATATTTTTAATAAAATTTTCATCCCGATTCGCTTTTTCAATCATGGTTTCGCAAAACTCCATTCTTTGAAATTGATTTCTTGCGTTTTATTTACTTTAAAATGTTTCGGACGGTTAAGGGTGAACATCATTGGCAATTGCCTTACTGGAATAAGGAGGCAAAGCTTCTGCTCCGGCAAAAATCATAATTTTGCGCCGTTCCTCTTCCTCTCCCATTTCACGAACATCCTGTTGGTTGGAAATGGGTCACTAATTTTTTGGATCGTGCTACGGTCAAACGCGACAACATTTGCCACATCTTGACAGCTATTTCCCCGGAAATACCATTGAACCATCTGTACTGTACTGAACGCTAATTGTAATACGCGCATTGCTTGAACTAGAATTTGCGTAAAAACAAATACCCACTTCTCATCTGTTTCGCTGCACACGGCGGGATGACGAAAAACTTCGTGAAGACGAAAGGTTTCGATGTATTTCCCTACTTTCCTACTACCAGCCCGAATACGGTTCTAAAGCAGCGAAACATATTTCAAGATACCGCCCAAAATATTAAGCACAGCAAGTCTATGAATCCTATAGCTCTTAACCATGCGGTATACATCTATGTCCAAACTGTTTTACTTTTTTGTTACAAAGTATATTTTGTTTAGAGAGAAATACATTTGAGAAAGAGACTAGACAAAAAATAAATAATAGATACTTACATACTTACAAAATAAAACAAATAACGCTTATAAAATATACTTATTTAATACAGTGTTTCGTAAAGAAACGTTTACCCTTTAATATCTCTCCCAAAATTAAAGTATTTTAAAGGCGAAAAATAAGTGTCAAAAACCTTATTAACCTTTTAACTACTATATTTTTTAAGTTTAACCATCTGTTTTCGATTTGCATTAAAAATCGCCCTTTTACATTAAAAAAATAATAAATAAATCGATATATTTTTGAAATAATATTAGCAAATAGACATCTTTTTTAGATTTTTTGATATTAAAAGAGAGATATTAGGGGTTTTGTGGTTCTGAATTATAATAAAATTTAAGTAAAATTGGCAAGGAAGCTCAAACTTGAGGAAATCAAAATAAGCGAGAGCACCCAGGGTGTTCAATATTTAACTCACGTCAGACCCAATTTTGACATAATTGTAGAACAATCATCTCTATATACAGGGTGTCCCAAAAGTCCGAGTCTACCCAAATATCTTCTGAACTATTGAAGATAACTGAACTATATTTGGCAGTGATTAATAATATTAAGATATCTATTTTTGAAAGGTTGGATGTGCCGCCCCTACATTAGGGGGCGGCATAGGGGCGGTCAACTTAAAAATTTTAAATTGAAACTCCTATCGAGTGATAGCTCATTTTAAAGGTCATTGAAAAACTAACATTTTGACATAACTGCCAATTGTCTACATCAAATCTGTCAAGAGCTATGGACTGCCAAACCTAATTTTTTAAGTTTTCTTTGAATTAACAAGCTTGTTGTTTTAAACAAAAACCCTATTGAATTATAACTTATTTAAAAGATCTTTGAAAAAAACAAACATTTTGGCGTAACTGCCCCTTGTCTGTGTGAAACGTGTCAAAATCTGTCGACTGCCAAACTTATTATTTTACCATTTTTGACTAATTTTCCAAGATTTGTGTAACCATAGCATATTCGAAAGGTCTTTGAAACACTAACATGTTGACGTAGCTGTCACTTATTTACGTCAAACATATTTTCTAACCTTTTTGACCAATTTGTATTTTAAGATGCCACGATCAAATGAAGATAAAGTTGAAATTATTTTTTATGAGACATAGGTCTGTCTTTAAATGTATTGTTGAAAAGGCGTTTAATTTTCCTATATCTTGTTCGCCCATGAAAACATTTCAATTTTATCTTCATTTGATCGTGGCATTTCAAAAACTTCAAACTGAAGTCAAAAAAATGTAGAAAAAATGTTTGACGTAAGCAAGTGACAGCTACGTCAACTTGTCAGTTTTTGAAAGACCTTTCAAAGCTATAGTTAGACCAAGCTTGTGAAATTTGTCAAAAATAGTAAAACAATAAGTTTGACAGTCGATAGATTTTGACAGGTTTTACATAGGCAAGGAGCAGCAACACCAAAATGTTAGCTATTCAAAGACCTTTTAAACAAGATATCACTCAATAGGATTTTTGTTTAAAGCAAGAAACTTGAGAATTTTAACGAAGACTGTAAAAATTAGGGTTGACAGGCTATAGCTTTTGACAGATTTGACGTAGACAATTGACAGTTATGTCATGTTAGTTTTTCAAAGACCTTTATAACGAGGTATCACTCGATAGGAGTTTCAATTTGAAAATTTTAAGTTGACCGCCCCTATGCTGCCCCCTAATGTAGGGGCGTCACATCCGCCCTTTTAAAAAATAGATATCTTAATGTTATTGATCACTGCCAAATATGGTTTAGTTATCTTCAATAGTTCAGAAGATATTTGGGTGGACTCGGACTTTTGGGACACCCTGTATATAACTTATATAATTCATTGTTGTAGAATAGTATAAACCTTATTTTAAAGAGCCCAGCAGATCCGATGAAAATCGGAGCGACGCACAACATTACCGAATATAATGAAAATGTGACAAAAATTAGACATATACTTAGTAGGTTAATAGACTGTTTAAAGTTCTGTGGGATTTTTGAGGTTGCTCTACGGGGCCATAAAAAAGAAAGGCGAATGGACTTTATCTATTTTACAAATAAACTAAAAACTACACCAAGCTGCTTGTTTGGAAAATACTAAAATAAAATTGTTTCGGTAAGGTTTTTGTCTCATTTTTCATGCAATTTAAATTTCTGCCCCCCCCCCCAATTTATAACGTCACCGCCACTGATAACATACTACAAAACATGACAATGACAATCACGCTGATAGTGCAAAATTGTTTATGTTCTTTGGGGAACATTTAGTATGAAATAAAATTAAAAAACTTGATGGGTCTAAACGTTAGTTAAATGTGTTTGGAAATATTTTGGTATTTTCAAGGGTATTTTATATTATGTTTCGCTACAACAATTCTACAACTGATCTTTTATCAGTTGTCTTACATATATATACATGTACATTACAATATTCTATATTTTAAAGATATGATTTGTTTTTAAAAGCTAAAAATTTACGAGTATCTTTTAGTTTATCTAAAATTATTAAACAGTGAATGTCGCAAAGCTTTTGGACATATTTTAGGCTTTATGGAAAAGGTAGGTCTAGTAGGTCAAAAAGGTATATTTAGAATAATTTAATAATAATCTTGATTCACCTATCTACTAAATATTTACTTGGTAAATACGCATTTCTTAATTAAGAAGTATCTTTGGTACAGGAGGATTTTGTTATTCAAAGTTTGTTAGTTACTTTCTTTTAATTTAACACGTTTGGAGGCACTTAGCCTTATTTTAAACATTACAACCAAACTTTAAAGAAAAATCTAACAAAGTTGGAATACAGACGTATACTAATATTAAATAAAACCGTTTCTTTTGGAATGGCATTGAAATTAAAACTAAAATAGGTATATAGTGATGGCCAAAAATAAACTGCTTAACAATTGAAGTAGCGCACCCGGATTTTTCACTCTTATTTGAGTTTAAACCATAGCTGAGCCAAGGACCTAATTTTTACAAAACTAGGATCCAGTTAACTAAAAGGAATGAAACCAAATACGTTAGAGCATAAATGTGGGGCATACCCATACATTCTCACACGTGATGCTTGAAGCTAGCACCCCCATTTAATTCTTAATGTTCCTTTTTCGGGTAGACAGGGTTTTGGTTACTGCGCATGCGTCAGTTTTGGTAGTTTTAAAACATACTCCATTACGTCATTACATTAATTAATTGCTAATTGATTAAATGTCAAAAATTTTGGGTTGTGTCTATAATTTTTTTTCTAAAAACTAGTTGATTGAGTGAAAATTTATCAAATTGTGCAGATTTATTGTAGACACCATATAGAGTGTTTAATGGCATCTATAAACCACTCTTAACTTTGTGAACAAATTATAAACAAAAATGCATGGCACTTCCATTACTTCTGCCGGACATTTTTCCACAAACAGCACACGTTTTACTTGAATTATTTTTAATTTTTCACATAAAAAAAACATAATTTTATACGACAAGCGCAAAACACCGCAAAATGTAAATAAACAACAAATATGGCGTCCACGCACAAAGCAGCTGTATGTCTGTGTGACAAATCACACGTATGCGCATTTGAAAATTCGCTTGTATGAATTTTCAAGTGTACATGCATGTGTTTTGTTATGTAGGCACACAGCTGCTGTGTGGGAGACGCCGTGTTTTGCGTTTTTCGTGTAAAATTATGTTTTTTTCTGTCAAAAATGAGAAATAATTCACGTAAAACATTTACGGTTTGTGGAAAAATGTCCGGGAGAAGCAATGGCACATTCCATAGGTAAGTACTTGAATTTTTTTTTATAATTCGTTAATAAAGTTAAGAGTGATTTATAGATGCCATTAAACACTCATTAACACAATTAATTTTAGGAAAACTGCAATTTTAATTCACAATTTGATACATTTTCACACAATCAACTAGTTGTTAGAAAAAAAAATAGACATAACCCTAAATTTTTCACAATTGTCACATAATGTAGTGACGTAGCGGAGTATGTTTCAAAAGTACCAAAACTGACGCACGCGCTGTAACCGAAATCATGTCTACCCGAAAAAGAAACATTAAGAATTAAATGGGGGTCCTGGCTTCAAGCATCGCGTGTGGGAATGCATGGGTATGCCCCATATTTATGCTCTAACGTATTTGGGTGAAACACAAAGGTGTTAAAATCGGAAAAGGGTGTATGGCTTCCTTTTAAAGAATCGGGTCATTGGTTCAGCCATAATTTAAACCAAAAATTGGGCGAAAAATTCGCAACTTCATTTTTTGAGCCGTTTATAAGAACACTCTAAAATTGCATGAAAATCTGATCCTGCACCAACTATTCATAAATTATATAGTGCCTTTTTGTTACGTTTAAAATGAAGCTATAAAAAAAGTGTTTTTCTGTGTATAACAAACCTCCCGACAATTTTACAAAAACAAATGATAGTCTAGACATAAATGTTTAAATTTGGCAATATTGGCAGAAATCGTTAAAAATTGGTAATTTTTAACAGTTTTTGCCAAAAATCTTTATGTCGACGCTCCTTTGTTAATTGTGTTTAAAATTTTTAGGAAGTATAAAATTTCAGCATTCGGTAAATGAAACTACATATTAAAATACTCTGCCAATATATGGGCCCCTAAGCTCACACTAGGTACTATAGTTATAGTGTACGTGTGAGCTAATATAACTAAAAACTGAAATATATTGTATTCAACTCCAGACTAAATTACCTTTTGTTTGATACCACACAAGCCATGTTTTGACTTAAACTCAAATTTTTGACATCTACCCCCACCCTTAAAAAAAACAAAAACTAAAATGTATTTTGTTAAACTCCGGACTCAATTACCTTTCGTTTGATATCACACACGCCATATTTTCACTAAACTCTCATTTTTAAAATATACCCCCACCCTTTGTTTTTAAATAAATTAAAATGTATTTTATTTAACTGCAGACTCAATTACCTTTCGTTTGATATCACACACGCCATATTTTCACATAAACTCTAATTTTTGAAATCTACCCTTACCCTTTTATTTGGTTTGTGTTCGGTGGATTTTGTTCATTTTTAAATGGGACCATCTCGACCCAAGACCCAGCCTAGGTACCAAATTTCATTAAAATCGGCCAAGCGGTTTTTGAGTTATGCGCGTTGGTCGTTACAGACAGACAGACAGACAGACGGCGCAACAAAAGTTTCAAAATCATCTGAAACGCAAAGATATATAAAAAATTTTGAAATCGGAGCAACTTTTTTTTGCTCGAAAATATTAGGATCACCATAGCTCACACTATTATAGTATAGTATATGTGTGAGCCAAAAAATAAAAAAATATCCTCAGTACCTTAAAACAAAAGGGTATAGCCAATGTATCCTTCCTATACTTACCTGGATCTCAGACCAACACACTTAAAAAGCAAACATGGATAAGGTAACAAAAGCCCAAAGATCAATGGAAAGACAAATGACTTGTAAAGCTAACTACTAAGGAATGAATCGATAAAAAATAAAATAACAGTAAGGGATGTCTGAGGAAAAGTAGCAAAATTAAAATGGAAAAATTGCCGGTCATGATATCACAGATATACGATCGATGGAAGAAATGTATTGAAAACTAGAGAACTTGAGAAAATAAAAGAAGTAGGGGAAGACCCCAAATGAAATGGGCGGACGATTTGAAGAAAGATGCGGGAACTAGATGGATGAACACGGCGACAGAAAGAGAAGAGTGGAAAATATTGGGGGAAGCCTATGTCCAAAGATGCATCGAAGGAGGCTAAATAGATAGATAAAATTTTTACACCTTTCACAAATAGTACAACAGTGGCCTAAAATTATACAGAAAAATTTTTATTTTTGTATTTCTTTGTTTAACGTGACGAAAAACTATAAAATTTTACGAGTAAAATCGCTGAAATTTGTGAACTGAGAAACAGATTAAAGATTTTTAATGTGCCGCCAGTTTTTTCATAGTTGGTGAAGGATTAGATTTTCATATAATTTTAGGGTATTCTTTTATTTTTGCCCACTACTGTAAAAGTTATCGTTATGGCTCGTCAAAGTTCAGGGGCTCTATTCTCGTACTCGCGATGTGATCATTTCCACCACATGTTTTGGCCAATAGCAATCGCGTGTTGTTCAAAATGACTTATCTCGACCAATGGCAAAGTCGCACGCTTTTCACAGTTAGTGAATTTTACGTGTTTTAAGAAAAATTTCATTTGCCCCGTACCAGCTGAACGTGTCTCGGACGCTTCGTAGGAGAAGCTTGCGCAATAAAGGTTTTTTCGCATAGCACGTGACGACTCGGAGATTATTTAAGGCTAGCTATTGGCCAAAGCATGTGATGGGAATGATCACATCGTTCGAATACGAGAACAGGTAGCCTGGAAGTTCTGGTATCTACTTTAATCACTAATAATAAGTGTTTATTATGAGTAGTGCACCACCCATCAGTCATCTACTTTACAGCCCTTTGAATAGCTCGAAAGTCATTTCTTTGGTAAAAAGTTTTTTTTTTAATTCGTTACAAAGGATGAATTTTGAGTATAAGTACCGTAATTAATATGAGTTGAATAATTTACACAATATTTTTAGCACGATATTTGACAACCTAAGCGACATAATAAATATATTACAACACATATGTATGTATGTACGTGTATTAATATTTCATAACAACATATTTAAAGCTTTTTTTTAAACAACAGCACACATTGCATTTATCTTTGTGCAGTGATCAACATTAAGTAAACAAGTATCAGAAAACAAATGCATTTTTAAGTTCTAACGATTTCTTTCATTGATAACTAATTGTTTTTTTTTGTAAATGCAAATATAACGGACAAAAGTCACGTGATTGTAAACCTATAAGATACAAGATAAAAAAGTAATTTTAAATAAAGATAAAAAAGTAATTCTAAATTTTATAATATCCCAGAAAAGATGCACGACCTCTAAAAAAATATCTCACTATAATATATGACGTGTTGTTTCTCTGGAATTTTTTCGTAGGTAGGTCGAAAGCTTAACACCTGATAAGTGTTGACAGCTAACTATTCGTCATAGAGAGAACAGTTTAAAAAAAATTAGCTAAATAGTAAAAACTGTAAGGAAACATAGAACCCAAAAATGCTCTACTCGATTGACTGTGGTAGCTTACAATCTTAGAGTAAAATATTTTTTATTACTCTAAGCTTACAATAAACTAAATCAATTATGTGGTAAATTGGTTCTTTCCGTCTAAATTGTTATAATTCTGCCCATATTTACCCAAAAAAATGATCCCATATTTTTCTAACCAATCTTGTCTCTCATAAGTAGGTGGATCAAAAAAATGTTGACCTGCCTTCTTAGACTACTATAGCCAATTGGAATGTATTGAAATACAAAAAAAACTAACCTGACAACACAAATTCCTGAGGATAAGCCATTTATGTATCCAAATTGCGGAAAAAAATTGTTACTCAAAATTATTTTTGGGTTCATTGAGGGGCTAGAAATAAACGTAGTATGAAGGCCGGTGGATCATCTTAAAAAAACTCCCTTAATCCCCGAACCGAACCAAAGGTGCATTATTTTAGTTTTTTTTTATTTTCTCGAAAACTATCACTTTTAAAAAAAACTAAAGGTATAACAATTTAAAGAGCAGAAAATTCCCTATCGATTGGAATATAATTTATTGGTTTTGGTTTGGTTCGAACTACCCCAAAGCCCCCACACACCCTTCTGCACCTATTTAACAAAGCTTGACACTTTTTAATCCACCTTAATTTATTTTTCTTCTCTAGACACAACTAAAACCTACTGGTTTATGCGAGGAGGGGTTAGACTATTGTAGGCTAGCTTGGGCGACTGACAGCAAGAGATATTTTTTACTAAATGACAGTGCATGTAAAGAAAAAAAAACAAAAGGAAGCCAAATAATAGAAACAATTAAAATAGGGCAATACTTTTTTTCACTTTAGACAGTGAATATTTAGTGCTAGAGTTACAAATATTTACGGCTCCTAAATACAAAAATACAAACTTCCTATAACTCCTTGTTTTGTAGTAACCGAATGTACAAAAACAAGAACTTTGTATTAATAAACCGTAAATATTTGTAGTAATAATGAAGACTTAACCACAGAAAGCTATAATATTAAAAAGGACTTACGACAGAATTAATAATAACCCGTTCAGGATTAACAGTCCATAGGTTCAAGGGATTTTAGAAAACATAAGAAATACGACAAGGCGCTTTGTAACTAAAATAAGACCAGAAAATCTCTCAATAAGGAATTTATTTAGCAAATCCCGTGTGGTAAATCATAATATGTAGGTGAAACGAAACGCCCTCTACTGTTTATAGTAAAGGAACATAAAAAAGTACCCAATTGAAAATTATTGATATATTAAAAAATCTGGATTCAAGGGTCTAAGCTAAATAAAGTTTTGCATAGGGATTCGCATTGGCGAAAGCGAAAGTTTATTGAAACTGTATTTATAATGCGAACAAAGTCAAATAAGTACGGACATACCAAACATTTGGAAACCACTCCTTAAAGGGGGCGGGTCGTCACACCTGACTGCTTAGTTTACACTTGAAAATGTTTATAGATACTTACTAACGAAAACCTCGTGTTTTAAAATAAATAAAGATAATGGAAGTCCGAAATTTTGTTTCTACTCAATCATTGTCTACGGGTTTCAAACAAAGACCAAACTTGTATGTGTAACCCTGTAAATAATTTTTAAATATTCATTCTAACAACATGGAACTGAAATTCAGTAAAAACTACCTCTTGCTGTAATATGCCGAAAACTCTGACTAAGTATTGACAATTTATATGTAAGGTTTAAGGAAGATCGAATCATAAGCTTGTAAGGATCAATACTGAGATATGTTTCATATTACCAAAAACACTAACCATTTTTCAGTCTATACTTATCTGTTGACCCACTGTTTTAGCGCTTCCTCAAACTCTAAGGTCTCCTTATTTTTGACGGTTGTCTCTGCGTCTACTTCCGATTCTTGTTGGCATATTAAATTCGGTTCTTTGGGCGGGGAACGTTTTTTACGTAGGCTTTCTCTTCTTGATAGCTTAGGTTTTAAAAAATAATTAAATAAAGCTAGGTTATTATAACTCCGAAATTATTGTTCGGGAAAATTAATTTATTAGTTTTAGTTGCGCTACGAATTTGTACGTAAATATCAGGGTTCGAAAATATCATAATATTTATATAAATATCATATCACATGATATATATCGGATAGATATCAGATATATATCTGATATATATCATTATCAAAATGCTTTGGTTTTGGCATATTAAATAAAAATCACTACTTCTTAATAAATCAAAAGTACACACAGATGGAAAACACAGTAACTGCTCTAACCTGGGAAAATAGAAAACAAAAGAAATCGTCGCGTCGGGGATCTACCAGATGTGAAACAGGGGATTCCCAGTCAGCTCCGCGATGCCTATGCGGCAGCCGAATAGATCGATACTACACCTTTACAGATGCTTATACTTTTGTACAGGGGCGTACTAACAAATTTTCTGATATTTAGAATGGTAGAAAACATTTTTAGTTTAATAAGTAAAATTATTAAATATATCGGATATATATCAAGCTATATATATATATCGTGATATATATCATGATATATGTATATCACTTGATATATATCCGCGGGACCCTGGTAAATATGCACGTTAACCTTCGCTTTATGCCTAAAATTTGAGTTTAAGTTAATGTTTATGTGTAACCAGAATTTATCTACCGATAGCAGAGAATATGGAATAATGAATTGCAGTCTTTTTTTTTGAGGTTACGTTTTTTGTTTGTTGTCTTTTTAACTGAAGTTTTAAAGGCGAAAATCATTGTCTTACTTAAACTATCTAATCAGTTTAAGGGCGTATCCAACTCAAAATAGAACGGGGGCAGGTTTCTGAATTCCATGGCCTTCTTAGTTTAAGGGTGGAGGGGTAAATTAATAATCTATTTGAATTGTCTTATTTTAAAAATCTGAAACGAAGGACAGCTACCCCCCTTGCCCCCCTGGATACGCCCTTGAATCAATTTAAAACTATGTTTAGCTGTGGGCGTTGCAAAAGCAATTTTTGGTCCCTTAACGTAAAAATATTTTTTCATTATGTCCGCTGTAGTGGTACTGGTAGTTTTGATCCATTTTCAAAGTTCCTAGTTCATAAAATTCAACTAGGTCATTGAAAAAATTAAATTTTCTGGTATGTTATGATAGGTTTGGGTAGAAGAAGGGTACTGTTATGATGATTAATGACAAAAAATTATTTGAAAACATTTCATCTATATGTCAGTTTTGACAATCTGCCTCCGCTTAGAAGAAATGGTAAAAAAATATTGTTTTAATGAAATTTGTAGGTTAGAAATGATAAAAATAAAGTTGTAAAAACGTGTAAAAAGTGAAAAGTTATTAAGGGATTTTCTAAAACTTTTGGATCACTGACAAGCGTTAAATTATCTTTTCGAGAAAATCTTGTGATGGTCTTGTGTATTCAAAATAGTGTCGCCTACTGACTCAAATGTTTTTTTGGGGACTGTAGAAACTCACCCCATCATAAATTACCAAGTATGCGTGTCGTCGAAAAAAAAAGATAAATTGCAAGAATAAGAGGCTTGCAATTTTTATCAAATTACCCTTGCCAGTAATTTTATTGCAAGATGGCGGAGGAGACTGGCGATAGGCGATATTTTTACGGACTATGGGAAATAACCGACATATGACGAAAATCAGCTCAATACGGAAAACTTATTTCAAAGATTGTATAATTTGAGCTAAGAAAGTAGAAAATTACTTAGAAAGGACCTAGATTACTGCAAAAGTAAATTGGGTAAAGGAAAGTAAAATGAGAATTTTCATTCCCTGACTTTTGCAGATCGAATTTTCAATTCCATGTTCTCAGGTCTTCCAGAATTTCTTTTTGACAAATTGAATTTTTCTTGCTATTATAATACGTGTTTTTTGTGTTAATTAAAAAAGAAAACTAAACTTACCGAATGTTGTTCATAAACTTGGTGCATTTGTATTTCAGCTTGTGAAAAATTGGGATTGCTGGGTTGTTGGGCTACGAAGTTGGTATTTTGTTGATGGTTCGGATAATGTATACCCTAAAAAATTTTATATGGTTATTTTTTGACTTGGCACGAAAATACACCAAACCAAAAATATGAAGGGTTTTCTTTAGAGTGAGAACTTTGTACAAAATACATCTTTTCTCTGTATAGATAGATGGATAGATGGAGATATAGAACGAAGAACCATTTATAAAAAACAGAGTTTTGGGTCTTTGTTCGAAAACAACACATGAATTAGCACTGATACAGAACTTAGTTCCAATGGAATTAGATGGCGCTAGGCGTAGTTTGACCCGATTGACCTTCTAAAAAGATGTGTTCCTACATTAGGCGTATATTAGGGTGTGTTCCTCTATATGACCGCGAATTTTGAAATTTGTCGCTTGGTTCTTTGTTCTATATCCTCATAAAAAAAATCGAAAAGTTTTTTCTCACTTTGGATGTGTGCCTTGTGGATAGAATTGACCGGTGTTCGGATCTTATAAATATATGTCGAATTTTCACGACACTGGTGGTCCAGCTGATTTTTGCAAACAAAAGTTAGATATGATAAACCTAATATTTTTTGCAATGTAATTTTCCTACGATTTTTTAGTATATTCTTATAAAATATTTTTCAGACGTACCAGTGGTTATTTTTTTTAGCCCACTTCATTTCTCTTTACACAAAAATTAAAATTCGAAGAAAATAATGTATTCGTTTCAGCTTCAAAAATAATCCGCTGACCTACATATTTGTTAATTTTCCTCGGTTCACCTTTGATACTAAACGATCACATTCAGTTTGACTTGTAGTTTAAGTTTTGAGTAATAAAAAATAAAGCGGGCTAAAAACAAATAACGACAATAAGTCTAAAAAATTATATTTTATAAGGATGTACTAGAAAACAGTGGGAAAATTGCCTTAGTTTTCAAAAAATTCAAAAAATATTAATAGTTCCGTTGTTCACATCATCTCTAACTTTTGTTTACAAAAATCAGCTGGACCACCAGTGACGTGAAAAATTCGACATATATATATATATATATATATATATATATATATATATATATATATATATATATATATAAGATCCGAACACCGGTCTATTCTATCCACCGTGGTGTGCCAGGATCTATACAGTTTAATATATTGAAATCACTGATTTTAGTGGGTCTTTAAGTGACCTATAAGTCAATAAGAGCCGATTTCACCGACTGTTTTTTTATTTTCTTAACGTGACGGGTTCCCTATTTGGTTAAAAGGACCCTTTCCCCAAAGGTTGGAATAACCGATGAAACCGGCCCTTACCTAGTTAAATGTTGTTTCGTTGCGTTTTTACTTATTAGCTCTGTCCGCTTATTGCAGAAAATTTGACAGCTTAATTCGGTGGACACCAAGGTAATCTAACCCGAAGTCACTTGGTGCCCGGGACAATCGCAACTCATTCACTCTCAAATTTAAACTACATGAAGACACAAAGGGCCGGCCCGCCAAGCACCTCCACGGTAGGCAATTTTCTTTTCTAGTGCCATCTACCCTTTTAACACAGTACCATCCGCTTAACGTGACTTCCGAACCACGGCCTTGTATTGACTATCAAAATTACGGCCAAGACAGGCGTTACCCCTACCTCCGGTGAACCTATATTCACAAACGGATAGTAGGTTCGAATTTGTTTTGGCAGGCATGGGAATCGAACCCACTGCCCTCTGGAGCCGTATTCTTCAAATTTTGTGAAGGGAGTGATCCCGGGAAATCAAACTCACTTTTTCTACCGGGAATGAAAATGTCGTATTCTTGAACGCTCGAAGCAGTGTATGAGTACAAGGTTTAGAATCACGCCGTGCAACTCCAGTGCACAGCGTTGCCGCGTCTCTCGCAACTAACCAAAATGCGTTTTATGCCATTTTATTTTTGAATTCAGGAATTTTTTTAAAAATATCTAAAAAATGTTAGCTTTAGGGGGCCCTGGCCCCAGAGCCTCCCCTTGGTGCGCCTATGTCTACATAAACATAACTCACACTTATTTCTGTCAGTTATTTTCAGGCCAAATTGAGTTATGATTATTAATGTTTAACACTTTGTTTATACAGGCCTATTAAAGTGCTTTTATTTAAGGACAGTTTAAAAACGTTGTTACATTATACATTATTTTAAACCGCCTTTATAATATAATGTGTTATATAGGTACACATTTATATTATACATTCTCCTCCAAAAATTCAAGAATAAGTATCCTGATCGTAAAACAAAAGCGCCCTCAGTAAACCATCAGTCTTTCGCTCTCACCTGCATTCTAAAATTTTGGCCATGCACATAGTTCTGATGTTTATTGACATAACTCTGTTGCTGCTCGTGGTTTATTTCAGGCGGGCTGGTGGGGTGTCTGGCGCGTAGTTCTGCCATGAAGTTAGCGTCTTGCATGTACCTGCGTTGTAGTTCTTCCTGCCATCCGCCCGTTTCTCTATCTGACTCTTCGCCGTCGTCTTCAAAATCTGTTGAAGCAAGAAAAAGGTGTGTTAAAAATAAAAAATAATGTATTAAGTATATTATAATGCGTATAGGGTTAAAATAACATAACAATAAATAATTTTTGATATTTTTGTTGTCACACACACAGAGTATCAAAATTGACAAATCTTGACTTTGTTAAAATTGAAGGTTTAAAACAGCACATCGCACCGCTAAAACAACAAAGACCTAACTGAAAAAATACGACTTTTTAGGAAATGTAAATAACTGATGGTTTTTTTTGTAGTTTTTGTTTGTTTTTAGATTTAAATGAACAATTTTTTTGAATGCTTCTAGGAGAGGATTGTTCTAAGAAAATTGTTAAATATTTTTCTACATTAAAAGTAGTAAGGAGATTTAAAAAAAAAAGTTAGTCCTTAGTGGTGAAAGTGACTTAGCAAAGCACTTTCTAGCCACATAATGGAAATTTTGCTTGTATAGGTAGCTCCTATTTAAGTCAGATTTTGACAAAAACTCGATTTTCTAATTTTTTGAGTGAGGTTTTAGTTATTTTGAGGGTGCGACATATAAAAAAGTAGTTACAGAAATAGGTATAACCAAAATAATACAAGCTGAAGTGTAATTTTCAACATTCTTAACAATGAAAAATCGGTGAAATATCTAAAACAATCAATATAAAAATACCAGACACATAAACTAGACTTTTGGCACATTATTAGAAGCGCAATTAAGTCCTCTATTAACTGCAAATCATAAAATGCTCTTCAACAAAAGTACATAATTTCAGCATCGCTTACCACCGTAGTATAAGAAATATGTTAGCGCGTTGTACATCGACTACACATTTCATTTTCGATGTTGTAAGCTCCTTATTTATTCGTATTTTGCACATTTCAAACGAAAAAAATAAATATGTATGTATATATACAGTGTAATTTAAATAATTCACCAAAGGAAGAAAAGGTCAAATTTAGACAAAAAGTTGAAATAACTTTTGATTAAAACTTTTTTGTTTCCAAATTATAGTATTTGTCAACTTTGAATACTGTAAAATTAAAAAATGACTTTTGATTTAGACAATATCTTGGGGATTTATTATGATTAAACAATGTTTTATTGCGTTTTACCAAAAAACTATACGTTAAAGATATATGCTTTGGTACTTTGCAATAGCTATAAATTTGTAAAAAATGTTCTTAGATATTAAATATACAAAAAAAAAACTGAGATAAGATTTTTGTACATTTCCGGATGGGTAATAGTAACACTACAGTTAGTAAAAAATGTTTTTAATTTGGTGAAAAAAAAAACTGATTTTTGCTAATCATTTTGAGTATTTCTCTCTTTTTTTTTAAATAATTTTAACATTCAACTTAACTTTATTGAAGTGCATAATTCTGCAAAATCTCGATTATTTGTTGTAATTTTTAAGGGATCGATTTTTTTTACATTGAAACCCTGGACCTAAAAAAGGGGGTTTGAAGCAAGATGTAATAGAAATCTTTTTCTTATTTTGACCTCGCCTATCGCTCCTAAGTTTGGTGGATTATTTAAATTATACTCTGTATAAGTAAAGGTAATCTAATATATTCTTAAAGCTGTTTTTATCAGCTACTGGATACAGCTATATACATTTGTTTTCTATACACTTAACAATAGGAAATCAGAATGTTTACAAATTATTTTTACAATTTGGAAAAAAAACTAAATTAGAATTGTCAATTTTTTTGCAAAAATAGAAATTTTAGACAGCCACATATAAATAATATTAACAAAAGCAAAAAAAATAGGAAACTTACCTAGAATTAGCAAAAAACTGGATTGAACAGAACAGCCTTGTCACGACAATCTACGTTTTAAATGCTATAAAGAAGCAAAATAAAAGGAAATTAAAATAAAACTATGGAAGAGGTATGAAGAAAAACTTAAAATAACGAATACGGACATAAAAATACTTTACAGTGACTACTTTCCATAAAAATGGTAGGAAATACACAACAGCCAATGGGAAAATTAAATTAGACTCGATACGAGTTATTAGGATGAAGAAGATTAAACTTTTAGGGGTAGATAATGATTTTTCCACTATTTCCAGCGAAACTGGACCTCCTATCGAAAAATGTTAAATGCGAAAGTTATAGATAATAGAACGGTCTACAACTTTTGTACCAACTATTTTTTTAGATTACCTAAAATTTTCCGAGAAAAATCGAAAATACCATTTTTTGTTTTGATATTTACCTCGTACAATTTTTTTTGTTTTTCACAAAATTTTGTGAAACACGTGGTAAGTTTTCTTATTAAAATATTTATTTTTATATTTCACCCTAATAACTAGGATCGAGTCTAATTTATTTGTTCAGTGGGTTGCTGTTTATTAATTTTATTTAAAAAAATAATTGCGCTATTGTAGACTATTTATCCAAGAAGTTTAATAAAGTTTCAAAAACAGGAATAAAATGTATGTAATATTTTTTAGGAGATACGTTTAACATTACAAACTGTAGGATCAAGTGGTGTAAAAATGAGAAACTTTTTAAAACTTTTATGTTTTTAAGATTTTAGACTCCTCTGCAGGCTGCGAATTTTTTTGTACGATATTAGCGATAATTAGAAAAATATTGCAAACGTAAGAACATAGAAATTTGACCTAAAATATAGGAAAAAAACTAAAACTGTGTCTCATATTTTACCTTGAAAAAGTTCAAACATGAGACAGGTCCGGCGAAATATTAGACAGTGATTAAATTCACGTATAAGCAGTCGGATCTAGAGATGTGCTTAGCAGTTCATTTTAATGAACTAGTTCACTGAACTAGTTCGTTTGAACTATTAACGGAATGGCTATGGATTAAGCGTGTGTTATATATTTATATTTTATATTCATTTCGTTTAAAAAAAAATAAACCTGTTTATCGTATTTCTGACTTGTTTTAATAATTGTTTAATTTTTAGTTAAAATATTTGCAGAATCAAAAACAGTTTAAAATTATTTTTATTATAATGCTTGTTTTTACTAAAATTTTACAGTAGGTATAAATACATAATAAATAATTGGACATTTGTCAAAATTTTATTATTTTGTATTAGGCTAGCAGTTCCTTAATTTTCCGTAATCAAATCAAAATTTGAAATACCTAGTCCATCGTTAGGGTCACTGCATCCTGGAAGCCTGGCGTCTCCATGGGTAGCGACAAGCCCACGTGACCTGCCTCGGAATTTCCATGGGCGACTCGTCAACTTACCTCGGAATAATTAGAGTACCTACACGCAATTTCTATACAATATTGTAAATTAACCTCGGAATTTTTAGAGTACCTACAATTTTTGTAGAAGTTTGTAAAGCGATCTCAGAATTTTTAGAGTACCTACAGTATGTAAAATATTTTTAAAAAAATTAAAGACCATACTTATATTTTAAGTTTTTGACCAACTTTTTATTTTTATAATATAAATTAATACAAAAAATACTACAACAATTTAATGCATACACTTTTACTTTTAGATATAATAGTAGTTATAGTACTTAACTACAATCATAAAAAATATCATTTCTGTGGGGTTACCCTAAATTTTGCCTCTTTTGTAAATTTCTTATAGTTTCTAAAGTCATTTCTGTGGTTCTGCCGTGCTTCCAATCAGGTAGACTTTGTGCAAAAACATGATTTTTTGAAAAATATTCAAAAACTTTTATTTCTGCATCGATCAGTAAATCTTTATTTGTTTTTAAAATAACATACAGTGTCTTTAAATTATAACATTTAACGGCATTGTTAGAGATACATTACTTAAATATTAAATCAAGTAAAACAAACTTCAAAACTATCGAGACTTCGAGCCTTAAGGTAAACCTGGACGATCACTCTAAAGTAGGAATGTTTAGGAAGCCAGAATAGTTTTTAGTGGTACCTAGTCTTAATTCTACACTTTTGTTATTTTAATTTGATGTCCCATGTTTGTACCATGTACGTCTAGAGTACGTACATTTTACGATTAATTGGATTTACCATGTACGTACCTAGTACGAGTTTTTACGTACATAGTACGTACTTGTGCTGTCTGGGTAGAGAGTGTGAAACCCAACCGAACCAACCGAAACATATTTTCTATTATTCTAACCTTTCTCAATTGATAGCAAACCTGTGATTTGAAGACAGTGTTTTGGTGGAAAAAGGTCAGAGATTGTCTGTACCGGTTAGAATACGTTTGCGATCAATTGAGAAAGGTTAGGAAAACACCGATTGATGGCAAATTTTTGTTTCAAAGAAATTTCCGTTCGAATAAACCGTTTTTGACAATTTTCCGTTCGAGGAAAATGTTTTCGAACAAAGTTCCGCGACCCGTCGTGTTGCTACCCAAAAATACCTAGAGATGCTACAAAAAAAATTTTTAGACCTTCAATTTTTGGATTGTTGAATTTTTTTTACCGTCCTAGCCCATGCAATAATGACTGGAAAAGGTATTGCTTTCGAAGAAAAAAATGTTTTTGAGATGACGCCGAAAATGTGTTTATTTTGGTGTATTTTGACTTATCTTCGCAATATCGTCGTGACGTCTGTGTGTGTGCGTGTATGTGTTTGTGTGTATGTGCGTTAGGTGTGTGTGCAATCATTACAGTATAGCTACTTTCGATTTTGGACTTTTTGTTTTTCAATCTTTTGTTTTTTGATCTTTTGTATTTTCGACCTTTTGTACTTTCGACCTTTTGTACTTTCGACCTTTTCTATTTTCGATCTTTTATTGTACTTTCGACCTTGTGTATTTTTGACCTTTTGAAGTTTTGGCCTTCTGCTTTTCGACCTTTTGTACTTTCGACCTTTTGTATTTTCGGCCTTTTGTAGTTTCGACCTTATGTTTTCGACCTTTTGTACTTTCGACCTATCGTGTCTTTGACATTTTGTTCTTTCGACGTTTTCTTCGCCGCCCGCTTTTGTTTGGACACCGTAATAAAATAATAGTAGGTATATGCTGTGTGTACTTTTAATTCCGCGGCAAGATTTTTTAAGCCCGACCGGAAGGACGGCTATAATTTGTTAAGTGATTAAAAGGGACTTTAATGCCAATGTTTATATACTAAAAATATTAATAATCATAAAATAAATAAATATTAAACCACCTACTCCTGTACTCTAGTTTTAGCATGTCAACCCCCGGTATATAATAATACAGAGGGCAGTGAGAGTTTTCATTTTTTTGGTGAGCTTTGGGCGCGTTGCTATGGTAGATATTAAACAAAAGTCAGTCAGACGCTAACAAACATAGAAAAAAATATGCAAAAAATAATATTTATTTCATAACAAACTAAATAAGAACAAGTTTGAATTAAATTTCTTAAAGATTGAACAAACGAGGGACCAAAGAATAATTCCTACTTTGAGATGGACATTGAAAAGGCGGCCAAAGAAAGCAGCTTTCAGAGTACCGAAAATGATGCAATAAAAAGAATGTCAAAAATTTCACCGAAAAGGTATTCCTGTTTTTTATCCTGGAGAAGTCTAGAAAGTTAAATGCTTCCTTTATATGAAGGCTATGCCAAAGGACACAATAATAATCGAAACCAACCAAGTCATCAGCAAAGTACAGTAACTTCTGCCAAGCTGGAAGCAACAGAATAACCGTTATTGTGTATTATGATAGCTTTTTGTTTTTTGTATATTAATAAAATAAAATGATCCAAAAAACCTATAATTTTCCGTTTATAGTTTTAAAGAAATTACTTTTAATCACCTAAGTCCATGAAAAAAGGGATTAAACGTACACTTTTATGCCCTAGAATAAATCCAACAATATATACAAGTTCTATATTTTATAAAACATGTCAAATAATTTTTGGTTTCTTGCGCTATGTGGATAAATATTGAAATCATAAAAAACATCGTTTTTATTCGACAATCTGAAAAGCATTTGAATGGTTTGTTTATTTGGACAGTCTAAATATATATACCGAGTGTGACGGACAGTTATTTACGTTACATTTGTAAACCATTTTATTTTTTTAAATACAAAAAACGCTACGCTCGTGACAGTGTCAGATTCGTCATATAACCAAAAATATTTAGCTGTCGTGTCGCTACCCAAAGAAGACACTACGTCTTCGTGATGCAGTGACCCTAGTCCATCGTAGCTTAAGCGTGCCACTCAATGCAAGGAAGCAGGTGATTCGACTAGCCGACTGAACGAACGCCGGTTTTTACTTATTAGTTTAGTGTTCTGTGCTCGTTCAGCATTTCATGAACAGGAAAACAGATGCCGCGTTCCTAGTGTACAGAAATAATTGGATAAAGAGTATTGTGTGTTGCTTGCACTTTGAACTAGTTCATTTTAGAAAAGTGAACTAGTTCGTTTTCCTTGTTGAATTTTTCTAGTTCGTTCGCGAACTACCCATCTCTAGTCGGATCGCCGTCTAAACCAAAAATAAGACATTCAGGGTAAAATTGAAACATAGGTTTTTATTTTTTTTACTTAAATACAACAAATAAGTGCAAAAATATTTATTTAAAGGAAAACCGATCTACGAAGTTTCGGTAACTTTTTTAAAAGTTTTACACCACAAATAAAGCTATAGATTTTGGGTGTCTCATTTTAAACCACTTGACTATTAAAAAAATAGCAATCGTCTGATGAATAAATTTTATTTTTGTGTCCATATTCGTCTCCACAAGCAAGTAAGAAAAAAAAGACACACTTACCCAAAACAAAACAATCTACGGAGTACCTAATCACACAAAAACACAAACGGTGCATATTGAGGGTGCAGTGTGTAATGTTGTAAATGCGTGCACAAGTTTGGCTGTGCACGGGATTCCATAAAATTTACTTCTGATGTGCTAAAACTTTAAAATCTATCGGGTCAGATAAATATGCAAAATAAAAATTTGAAAATAAGTCACAGTCACGTGATTGCAAATCAAATGAAATTAAAAAATAATCTTAAATTGATACATAAAGGTCCAAGCACCATTAAAAATACAAGGGACTAAATATAGGTGTTAGACGCCCTGAATACATTTGACTAATGTCTGATGTAAAACCAGGGCTATCAAAACGGACGGGCCACGATCCTCCACTTTATTGACGTCACATCCGGGGCTGATTTTTTTTTGATGGTTGTGTCACGAAACAGCTGATTGTCTTTAAAATATTGAAGTTGGAATGACGGTTCACAAATATTTGATTTTTTTTTTAAATAAAGCCGGTTTTAAGATTGTTTTTACTATATTCTTGAAGAACAATTTTTTTTAAATGTATAGTAATCCTTAATTTTTTAGAGTCGCTTCATTAGCTCACACTAAAATTAAATTTAAAACCGAAGCAAATGAGACAAACACAGATGACAAAGTCAAATACATGTCAAATATAACAGTTGGCATGCGGTACTTGGCGGGTAATTTGAATTCAAAATAAGGAATGCTAAATTTTAAAGATTTTAACCTTTTAATCATCTTGCATCCTTACAAAAGTTTGGTGGAATATGGGGATAGTGTCTGAGAATATTTCACTGAAATTTCGCCGAAATCTGTAGTGCCATTTTGAAAATATCATAAAAAAACGTCTGACCTCCCATAAGACCCAATGTAAAAATCAGCCCCCGGAGAACAGCTGATTTTTTCAGGGTCGTGGTCTCTATTTTTGTGTTGGCCTTGGTAAAACAAGTGTCAAAATATATTGAGGGCCTTTCGTTCTGTATTTAGTTGTTTGTATTTTTATTTGTCCTTCAGCCTAAAAACAATCAGTTCTTCTTTCTATTACTCCTACGTTATGATTTACCGAAGCTCTGTGGCCAAATAGTGTTGTGAGAAGTTTCTTCTACAGAGCCATAGTAAATAAAAACTTTGAAAGTGAGTATTAAACGAAATAAGAACTGATTGGTTTTATAAATTGATAATCACGTGACCATCATGTGTAACGTTTGTTTGCGTCTTGTAGTTTTCAAACTTTATTATGAAGTACTCTAGTTTTTATAAAAACCTCCAAATATTAATTAAGAGTTTTTGTTAAATTGGAAAAAGAAGACTTAATTCTCTTAAAGTAATTAAGGAGTAATACTTAAAATGTGGTTTTAAAAAACTAAAAAAAATTACAAAACAAAAATATTTATTAACAAAAAATATACAATTAACATAAAAAAAGTGGAAGGAATAGTAAATAACAAGTAAGTGTTTGTGTAAATATAAAACAAATGCAAAAAACATCTAAAAACAAAATACATTTTATCTAGATTTTAAGCCCTAAAGTGTAGATTTATAAAGTGTTCTTAGATTCCCTGTATGACATCTTTTATTCTATGAAATTTAAATAAAATATGTCACGCAGGGCCTCTAGTATTTATTAACAAAAATATACAATACAATAAGCCACCACAGGCGTAATAACATGACCCAATATGGCCAATAGCCCTAATTTATAATAGATAACCCTTATCTCATATATCTGTTTTAGTACCCTTTCTAAAAAATTCGCCGCCATTTTCGAAATTCTTAAAAAATGTCAAATTTTTTTCAAAGAGCGGCAATATTACATAATCCTTGCCATACGCAGTTACACTTTGGTGACATGAAATAAACATATTTCCTAACCAGAAATATATTAAAAAGTAAACAAAACAAACATTCCCTCTAGATAAAAAGATGTTGACTGAAGGTTGACAAAAAAAAACGCACGTTGCAGTCGGTATGCATATGATAAATAAAGGGGTTGGAAATGTCACAAAAGTATAACTAAATGGTACTAAAAAAGATATTTAGCGGGAGTGGCGAGTAAATATCAAAAGGAGGGAATAGTGCATAAAAAATAAGTGTCGTGTAAGTATAAAACAAATGCAAAAACATCTAGGTATATAAATGGTACAATTTTTTTTTTATCGTAAACAGATACTTCATAAAACAAAAATCGCTTTTACTGCGTTTAGCAAATATTACATTGTAAATATAAATTGAATGACAATGTAAACCGAACCAAATTTTATACAGAAAGCTTTTTTCTAAAATAAAGTCTTGTCAAAAATTACAAGCAAAAACATTTTTGTAGCTTTTTTTAACGTGACAAAAAATCCCTATGAAATTTTATAAGAAAAGTTTTAAAATGCTTTTTTATAATGGGGTCGGATCAGATAATTTATTTACGTATAAAAATTTCAAGATGGTGGAGCCTTAAGCTAGCCTTAAACAAAGTAAAAGTTAAATAGTATATTGGCCTTATTTGTTATAGGGCTTTTGCTAAACTAAAAGTAAAACATCACAAAAAATATTTCGAGTATTATATCGAATATTTTCAATTCACTAACATCTAATCTAAAATCTAGCACATAGACATAAATGCAAGCACTTTTTTTTATCAATATCATCTTTTATTTTTATTTCCTTTGTTTTTTAGGACGAAACAAAAATATTTATTTAGTGGATTAGGAAGAATAAGGACACAACATACTTTTAATTCTTTGGCGACGTTTTGGCGTATATTTTTGTCTCTCTCAGGCATAATTATGTACAAAGATGAAAATATACGTCGAAATGTTGAGACAGAATTAAAAATATATACAAGTTTTTTTCCTGATTCCCACTAAACTAATGTTTTCCTTATTTCCACTAAACTAGTATAAAGTTAACTACAAGGACAAGAAAATTCTGTAAAATAAACTAACTGCCAGCGTGTAGAAGTTGAAAATGAATTTGTAGATTATGATAACATGAACATAGTTTTCTAATTTTTTTTTTACAGAATATCACAATCACAAACTTTTGTACCCAAAAATATAGAAGGGTAGTTAATTTTTGTGTTTAAAATTTGTAAACTTCAATAATATACTATACTTATAAGAAAAATAGAATTGACTACTCTATATTAATACTAAAATCTATTATGGCAATCTAACGCACTTTTTAAGCATATTATGTAATAAAATATGTACGAGTAATAACGGCAATAATTTTGGGCAAGAACAACATTTTCAGAGTTCTTTAGCAATTAGCTGCACGTATTTTTTTTTTTAAATCAGGCTCTGTCTATAGCGTCGCAATTCAAAATAATCATCTGATTGCCAACCGATACTTTTATATCCGTTTTTTTATCCTTCCATCGCAGAAAAAGCTTACATCACCAAGAGATCAAACAAAATATAAACTTAAAAAAAGCCCCAGGCTATAAACTTATTATCTGGGTTATAAAACAGCTCCAAAGATAAGCTATTGTAAAACTATACAATCTAATCAATGAGTTCTTTAAGCTTAAATATGTACCTAAACCGGAAGAGTGGAAGTTTTTTAAGTTATCATGATTCCAAAACACGAAGTCACCCCATGACGTTTCGTCTAATATGGTATAGATCCAAGGTCTATGAAAAAATATTTCTTAAAATATGGGTTTTGAGACAAACACTTCACGATAGACCAAGTATACAGAATTACTAACATAATAGGAAAAGTAATGGAAGAAAGTTTGTTCGGTAACACTTTTAGCTGTGGCACAAGAATTTGACAAAGTGTGGAATGGGCCTT
Organism: Aspidapion aeneum; assembly: GCA_963576565.1. Lineage (NCBI taxonomy): Eukaryota > Metazoa > Arthropoda > Insecta > Coleoptera > Brentidae > Aspidapion > Aspidapion aeneum. The sequence continues at coordinate 206,011,611 of OY755038.1, forward strand.
AAATTTAAACTAAAACCATTTCTGCCAAAACAATATTATGACAATTCAGAGTAAAACCAGAAAATTCGTTCTTAAATTTAAGAAAAAATTGGACCAAAAAATGCCAAATTAAATTAAATGAAACCATATCATGTGAAGCTCATAGAAATTACTATTAACAATATTCCCGTACCATATTCAAATCAAGCAATAATTTCAGTATGACACTTTGCGCCAAATTGCACTGGAAAGTACATGTTAAGATACTTCCCTAGGACGAAAGTAAAAAAGGAAAAACTGGAGATAATGAATAGAAACATATTGAAACTAGTATGGACATATGGTATTCAACACGTTGGGGTTGTAGTAATAGTTATTTACCTAACAAGTGCGGAAAGTAATACTTTACCGCACGCGTCGGCAGTTCAAGGGTCGTAAAGTCACTTCCGCAAGTGTTAGGTACATTATTTTACCTATGAGTACCTTTTTTTTTCAAAAACTTGAATGTAATTTATAAATAAACATCTCAAATTAGATGGAATTGAAACATAAACAAATATTGAAGCTGGCTTATTGATGCGTTGCTAAGGTTTTTAAGTGGTGCGCGTTCGATAAAGTAACTTTACCGCACAGTGTGCGGTAAAGTAATTACTTAACCGCACGCGAGTAGGTAAAAAAATTAACATACTAATTGTACGAAAATTTCAAAATAAAATACTAAAACAATGTTAGTGCATCTTGGTACGTCCGAAATAGTGACCTTCATCGGGACCTAAAAATCGACACTATTGTAGACCATTAAAAGAAGTAGGCCAAAGGCCTAAAGATAGACTCCTTCGACATATTATGAATGTAAAAATAATTGAGCTTCTAGACAATTCTACTAGTTCAAAGACCAAAAAGTGGAAAGCTGTTTGAGCTTGGTAAACGAAATTAAAAAAATTGCTACAAACACAACAAAATTGTGATTTACAGTTAACACAAAGCGGAAAGAACTGTTGAGTGACCCCTAGTTTATGTTGATCATAAATTCCATATGAAAGTTTCTTGGGTTTAGGGATAGGAAAAAAAAGAATTAGTCTTCCTTAAGTTGTCCTCACCGTAGGAGTACATGACAAAACTTCAAGTCTAAGGCTTGATAAAGTCTTAATTAAAGACGAAACGTTGCCGGAAGGTTAATTGGTTTTCATTTCCTATTCCTAATGAACTTTTTAAGTTTTCAAGTTTAAGGTTAACTTTTCCAGTAAATTAAGATAGTACTACAATAAACACAATGTTTTGCAAACTTAAACATACAAAAACAGGACAGCGATGAAAGAAGATTTATGTATCGGTTCGCAATCACGTGACTTTTGGCTGCTACATTATCAATCAGTGCCTGTTTTTTTGAATTTTGGTTACTTTTTCTAGCGCAAATATGTTATATTAAATTAAAATTTTTTTTTTTGGATTTGGATTTTTCTCGTTTTTGGATCGCAATTTTCGTTGTATAAAATTGACTGCGACATCCTATTAATTAACTTTAAAATGTTTTTATACCGTCAATGAATTTTATTGCTTTATTTAAACTGTTGATGAGTGTGTTAAAGGGTGTGCTTATGTGTGTTTTTGTATGTATTTTGGTTTGTGATTTTTATAGTATGGATTTTAGTTGTAGTCTTTAGTGTAAATTTTGACTGTCCTAGTACAGTTCTAATCTACTTATCTTTCTTCAACAAAACCGTAAATTTCAATTCAAGAAAGATGCGATATAAAAATAGTAATATATAAAACTAGTAGCTTAAACAGCGTTTCTTTAGAAGTAGAAACGTTTATTGGCTATTTTTTTACATATATAAATGCAAATTATGGCAAGTCATAAAAAATGGTACAAAAATGTAAATAACATAATACAGTAATTTAAAAAGACATTAAACTAAAATATTATTTTACACTTTTTTACATCGTAGAATGCAAGTAGATTAGGGACATACGCATACCATTATTAAATCGATTTATATATCGAAGGTTGTTTTCAGATAATCTTCAACAGTGTAAAAACAATGTTTGAGCAAAAAGTTTTTAATATTTCTTTTAAATTTATTCAATGAAAGATTTTTTTATTTTTTAGGAAGTTTATTATAAAAATTAAAATTAAGAGAGTTGGCTTTTGATTTCGATTTTTTATGGTGTGGAATACTCAATGTGTCATTTCTCATTGAGTAGTGATGATTTTTATTTGAAGACGGAAGTTTGTTTTTAATCGTATGAATTTCGATAAGAGTAAAATAGAGAAATACACATGGGAGAGGCATGATCCTGTATTTTTGAAAGAAAGGTTCTCAGTGCGCACGATATTCTGCACCACATAAACCCCTAATAACTTTTTTCTGAAGTTTATTTATATATTATATTTTACTTACTAGGGGTATTAAAGTCAATTTTACACTACAAAAAGTGCGATTAAAAAAAGTGAGGTAAATCAGATCAAGTCAATTTTTTAAAGCTTATTAAAGTTAATCATAATTTAAATTTTTTATATCCTACATAGTAATTTGTACCAACGTCATAATCTCTAGAAATCCTAATATTTCGTACCTGAATTGAGTTCTCGGACTAGCGTGGACATGGCGTTCGTTACTGAATCGGCAGCTACCAAAAGGTCGTTCCGCAGTGAGCGACCGTCCGAGCCGGGCGTACCGTTGCCATTTGAATCTAAAAAAAATAATCTTATCTTAAAAACGGATGAACATAAAAGACGAATCTCAGCGACATCGACAGTTCAAAACCACGACGCAGCACGAGTCGGTGGGGAGAGGTGATCTGCACTAAAGGTAAAAGCTCAATTAAAAATACAATCCACTGATATTTGGTGTAAAATAACTGTCAAAATATATCGAGGGCCATCCATCAAAATCAAACTTCGATATTTAGTTGCTTGTATTTTGAAATGTACCTTCCGCCTAAGCGGCCAAACTCACCGTTAAGACGAACCGAAGAGGCAGCGCCGCGCACGAATAGTTTTAAAATTTTAAATAAGCAATACCGGGGTAAGTTTGTATATGTTTTTTATTTTTCACATGATTTTCTTTCTTGATTCTTGCCTGTGAGGGAGGGAAATAAACCAAACCAAACTTATCTTGCTTTTCTTAACCCGTAACCGGTGACTTCTCTGATCAAAAATGTTCGTTAACTTTTAAGTTGAGCGCCAAATGCCCTCCCCTTCCAGATATCCTAAAAGCACTATGCTAATAAACCGCTTAATCGGATTTAGTTAGCGTTTAGCCCATTTTCTTCACTCCTAGGCTTGGACTGTGCAGGATAATTTATTTACTTACTCATTCCGCTATTCCACGTTCCTCCGTAAGCACCCCTTACATCCCCTCCCACTCCCCGCATTTGGTCACTGTTCCCGCTCGGGCCCCTACTGTCCCGCTCATCACGATCGGCTCTGTCTCGTGACATCATTGCCAAATTGTCGCGCGTCAAAGGGTTGGCGACCATTTGCTGCATGTGGTTTAGTGGAATGTCTCTTCTGTCCCTATTTTAAGCAACAAAAAACCAAATGATGTACCAAAAACACATAAATGAAAGGTCAACATCCCATTTTTTCCAAACAACTGCGTTATGACACTTTTTTTTGGAATAAAACCAAAACTTTAGCAGAAAAAAAAGTTCAGCAAAAATTGTCGTAAACTGAACGTGTCAGAATTTAAACTATTATGTGTCACAAAAAGCTAATAAGATATATGTGAGTTGCGATTTTTATGAGGAGTTACTTTTCATTTGTTGGAATGGTAATTTCTTGGTCCCTTTGGTAACCCAAGTAACATTATTACCACTCAAGGTTTTATTAATTTGGTTCCTAGGTTATTTAGAGGGTGCTGTTATGGGTTTTAGGATCAATTTGGCTACATAAAGGTAATTTATATTGCCAATTACCTAAAGGAGTGTTATACAACCAAAAAGTGATTTATAAAGGGAGCATAATAAAACTGATATTCCTTCTGTTCCTTTTAGATACTTTTTGTTTTATTGATTTCTGATTTATAAAGCTGGCCTTATAAAACCATTTTACCTAAAGTTTTTAAAAAGAAATAAATATAAACTTTGGTCATTTAGTTTTTTTTCATTACTTTATTTTATTATATTTATTTATAATAGAGCTAAAAGGTTATCTTATATCCTTTTGTTTTTATAGTTACCAGTAGTTTAAAAGTAAATATGATTAGATAGGCGGCCATATAGAACCTAGTTTCCTTAAGGTTTTTAAGAGTGGTAAATATAAACTTTAGACTTTTGGTTTTTGCCATTATTTTTAGGCATTTTAAAAAGGTTTTATAGGAAGGCTTAAAGGTAAACTTAATTCTTTTGTATTTATAGTTACCCATAGCTGTATATTAAATATTATTTAAATAGGCGGCCATATAAAACCTTGTTTCCTTAAGGGTTCTAACAGAAGTAAGCAAATACTTTCGTGTTTTATTTTTTTAGGTATTTCTTGTAAAAATAATAGATATACCTAGGTACAGATTGGTACCTACCTATTGCAAGATTGATTATTTAAAGCCCAATAATTAATAATTGTTGAGTTTCCGTCCTCCTGGGTAGGACACCCAGGCCTAGATAAGGCCTATTTAGACGACCAATATAAGAGGTTGCCCTCCAACCTGCAGGCACAACGAATATCATTGCACTGGCCCTCTCGATTGTGTCGAAATTGCACGAAAAAAACATTTAAAAGTGTTCAATTATACGCTTTTAAACACTTTAAAAACAAATACAAAAAATTTAAGTGAGGTTATGTTGACTATGTTTACATTGTTCTTTTTTGTTGGTTTCATAAGGGCACTCAAAAATCCTAGTTGCGATACAGTAACAAATAAAACCAAGTGACCACTATAAAACCATAATGGCGTATATAAATTTATTTAAAATATATTGTAAAAATCTATCAAATGTGTTAAAATATGCCTAAAATAAGATAGCTATTGAATAACTGAGTAAAAAAACAGACAGCGCTGTAATGTCATTATAATAACTAGCAAAATATTTCTTAAAACCTCATTTTTAGGGATTTGGGTTAGGTATTTCTAGCATCGTTTTCCTCACAAATGCATAAAATACATATTCTCTGAGAAATAATTTCTTATTTTACTTAAGTTGTATCTAAAGAACAACTTTAAATTAAACAAAATGGTTTAAAATAATACCTGACTTAAATTTGACAAAAATATCAGGTATTTTAGGTGTTACAGAAGGGACAAAAATTAAAAGGCACTTTAAGGCAAAAAACAACATTACAATCGTCGCTTGAAAAAAAAATAAACAAATTTGTAATTTCCTCACCAAAAGAACAAAAAAACTATTAATATTAACAACAAAAAAAAACAAATAAACAGTGTTTTGAGTCGAAAAGAAGTGCATAAACTTAAGGGCTAAACATTAAGAATCTGAAGTCTCAATAGTCGAAATGTAACAACGATAAATAGTGTTTCATTGCCTTATCCCATAACCCACTAATTCTCATGATTGAGTGGTACGAGTGACATACAAATTCCGAGCCAATTCGTCTGTAGTTTTGAAGCAAATGTATTTTTAACTGAATGATCTATATTGGTTTGTAATCACACTGGTTGAATTCAAAACAATCGAGTGTATGTGCCCCTTTTTTAAACAGGACTTTCGTTTCATCTTGAAAAAAACAGTTGATGCATTTCCACCAGTCGATTTCGTCTATGTTTGGTCTTGTAATTAAACTGGTTACATTTATCCAATTTAATTCATGTCGTCTGTACTTTGATGCTGCAGCAAATGTATTTCCAAACGAATCCTCTGTATTGCCTTGTAATTGCACTGGTTGCATTCAAACCAATCGATTGAATCTGCTTCTTTTTTAAAAGAACAGTCGTTGCACTTAAACCAATCGATTTTGTTTCCACTTTGATGCTGCAGCAAATGCATTTTCAACCGAATCATTTGTTTGCATCGGCTACTTTTTTAAACAGGGCTTTTGCTTCATCTTGAGAGAACAGTCGTTGCACTTTTAAACCAATCGATTTTGTCTGCATTTCTATGCTGCAGCAAATTTGTCTTTACGTGACCCTTCCGTACTGTTTTATAGGCACACTGGACGCATTTAGTGCATGTGCTTAATTGAAACTTATGTTTGGTCTTATAGTAACACTGGTTGCATTTAAACCAATCCATATCGTCTGCACTTTGATGCTACAGCAAATAATGACGCCGGTTGCATTCAAACTAATCGAGTCTTATAATTACACTCACCGGTCGCCTTTAAACCAATGGTTTGCTCCTTTATGGTGTAGCACATGTGCTTTAAAATGAAACTTTTATCTTGGTTGTATTTAAACCAATTTATCTTCTTAACAATGCCTTTTATTCGATAAACGAATACACTCAGGCTATCAATCCAAATAATGCCTTGTTCTCTTTTTTTTAAGTTAATGTTAATGTTTTTCTTATTTTTTGTGATAAATCTATACTACAAATTGTAAGTTTTGTAGAATAAAGAAAAGTAAAGCAGCAAATGCATTTTCTACTGAATCATCTGTATTGCATTGTAATCACACTGGTTGCATTTAAACCAATCGATTGCATGTGCTACTTTTTTAAACAGGACTTTCGTTTCATCTTGAAAGAACAGTCGTTGCTGAAACCAATCGATTTTGTTGCTGCAGCAAATGTGTCTTCACGTGACCCTTCCGTACTGTTTTATAATCACACTTAAAGTAATCGTCTGCTCCTTAACGGTGTAGCTCATGTGTTTTGAATGAAACTTATATTTGGTCTTATAAGCACACTCTTTTGTTATATCGTCTGCACTTTGATTCTTTAACAAATGTATTTAAAACCAATCATCTGTATTGCTTTGTAATCACACTGGTTGCATTCAAACCAATAGATTGCATCCGCTCCTGTTTTAAACAGGACTTCCGTATTATCTTGAAAAAACAGTCGTCTGCACTTTGATCCTGCAGCAAATATGTCTTCACGTGAGCCTTCCGTAATGTCTTGTTCTCACACTGGCCGGTCCCTTTTAAACCAATTGTTTCCTCCTCTATTTAAACAAATGTATCATCTTGACAATGACTTTTATTCGATAAGTAATGTAATTTAACTATTTTATTTTATCTTGTTCTCTTTTTTCTTTTTAAGTTAATGTTCAAGTTAATGATAAATTTTTATAGACTTTTAAGTACTTTCATAGTTACTGTAGGTTCTTATTTTTTTTTTGATAAATCTATACTACAAATTGTAAGTTTTGGAGAATAAAGTAAAGTAAAGCAGCAAATGTATTTTCTACTGAATCTTCTAAATTGCTTTGTAATCACACTAGTTGCATTTAAACCAATCGATTGCATCTGCACTTTGATGCTGCAGCAAATGTGTAATAGACGCTCAGCTTTCATTAGGCCAATAGCATACTCTTTAATTCACGCACTGAGGACCTTTGAAATCAGCCGGTGACGACCGGTGAGGGCGCTGATGTCGCTATTCGTTTGGTAATAGCAGTTAACCACATGAACTCCAATGCTCGCTCTGTCTTTTTTTTCTTATGCAATAATTTACATAGGAAAAAAGAGAGAGGAAGCGTTTTTGCCCCTGTGATTACTCCATAGTGCAGTGTTGCCGATATTTTATTTAATTCAAAATCATTTGGAAAAATCTTTCAGTCACTCCTTTCAGTATACATGCAACCTTCTGTAGGGGTGGACGCGTCTTGCCCAGTGTAGGCATAGATATGTAGGTAAGAAAAAGTAGATATATTTTCTGACTTCCAAGAGTTAAGGCCAGAGGCAAATGTACAGTCCTTACACTTTAAAATTTTTCGGACAACTCAGAATTTTTTTGGGAAAACTCAAGAAATTTTCGGAAATGTCAGGAAAAACTCGGAAAATGTTTGGAAAAACTTGGAAAATTTTCAAAAAACTCGAGAAATGTTAGAAAAAACTCGGGAAATTTTCGGAAAATGTTTAGAAAACCTCGGACAATTTTCAAAAAACTTTAGAAATGTTTGAAAAACCTCGCGAAATGCTCGGAAAAACTGGGAAAATTTTCGGAAATCCTGGAAAACTGGGGAAATGGTCAGAAAAACACGGAAAATGTTCAAAAAAACTCGAGAAATGTACAGAAAAACATACATTGGAAAAGAACTCTTTAACCTGCTACCATCTGAACTGAACAAAAGGTCAAAAAAATCTTTTAAAAAACAAATAAGCACTTGGTTACTTCAAAATTATCCAAAATTAAATTAAATAAATAAATAGATACCTAACTAACTAGAAACTGATCTTCAAGAATATTTCATAACTTTTTTTTAGTTTTATATATTATTTGTTTTTTTTTTCATTGTAGTAGTATAACTACTTAAAAATTTTGCATTTAGTTATTTTTACATTTATTTGTCTGAATTTTTTAAACTTTTTATTTAGCCAAATATTAAATTCAAAAATACGTAAAACACACAGTTAAACGGTTCAACTGAAATCATCAGCTGTATAAAAAACTAAAAAATTTTAAGTACACTAACGTGACTTTTAACAGACTAAGGTAAAAGCGTGGGGTGTATAAAAATAGTGTTAATAAACGATTGTTTAATCAAATAAGAATGACTTGTCTAAAATATCAAATGCGCTAAAAACCAGGTTTGTAATTCCTTACCTGTCACTTTTCATCCCTGATTTTAATTTTTTATCCCTGATCTATCCCTGTTCATCCCAGGGATAAACAGTGACACTTTTATCTTTTATGTTTTTATCCCTAAACAACGAAAAAGGATTGGGACTGACCCTTGCAAGGAGGCGCAGTTTCATTCTTTTTTTGTAATAAGTGGACCCTTTTTGGTGTTTCTAGTTAGTAAGGTCTGGAACGAGTAACCTTATTATTCATATGGTAAGGTTAAAAACGAAATAGTCTATTACATATGAACAAGAGAAGAGAGTGACAAATTTCACACGAGCGTGAATGTTGAGAATGAGGCGAGTGAAACAACAGGCGAGTGTAAGAAAGTTACTTTCTATCGAGTTGTGTACGCTATCTTTCCTACGAACACTGATGAGCTATATTCATTTTTGTAAAAACGGTTCTTCAATTTTGCACAAATCAAATGAAACTGCTTTTCCGCACATGTGTGGAAAGATACTTTGCAACACATGTGCAAAAAGTATTTTTCAAAAAATTTCTGCCCATGGGTGAAACCTAACGTTTTCTGAGGATGAAAATGGTGTGAAACCCATGATTTTCATGTGTGGTCGTAGGAAAAATATATTGCATATGAAATACCTCTTATAAAAATAATTAACAAACAAAAGTTTAATTTGATACCTTTGCGCTTTTTTTTCTCTTACATTCTATTTAGTTCTCTTTGCTCAAATAACCGTTCGCCCGCCTTTCTTTTTGCGTGTTCTTTCTGTCTAGAAATTAACAGTGTCGGAGTAGCAAAGGGACTACCGGGTGTGCCAAATTCGATGTAGTCGAAATTTATAAAAACTTATGTAAATATGAAGACATACGAGGGGATTATGAAAAGTCTGACTTTATGAAGGTGGCCTACAACTTTTTTATTTACAAATTTTTTTATTTTGGTGTAATTTACCTTATTAAATGCAAACTTTTTAAAATCCCGTCGGTCCTAAAAAACCACGAGGTGAATCAAATAATAGAATCTTTAATAAATATCCAAGGTGTTTTTAGTATAAATTTATTTTATTTATTAAGTAATAATAAATGGATCCATGACGGATAAGATACCTTCCTAGACTAGCCAATTAGCACACAATAAGTAAACTCCACCCTATTATACCAGCCCTAAAAAGTATTTTCTAAATTTATCGGAAATGAAAGTTACGAAGTTGTTGGTTCTACCGTTGTTTGATGGATCTCCATCAAACAACGGTTCTACTTAACATCTTTTAGTGATTTTTTACTGCGTATCCAAATTTTTCAAAAGGCCCGCGCGCCGCTGTTTTGTGTACCCTGCCCGATTTAACCCAAAACTAGTTAAAAATTAGACTTGAAAAAGTTTTTGGAGTATTATAGGGTGTGTCTGTATAACTAATCAAAAAAAAAACTGTAATTTAACCCGGTACTCATAGCTGCCGGGTGGACCAAAAAAATCCGGTCAAAATGTTTTTGTTAAAACTATACTAACCAATTGATTAGGCTTTCAAGCAGAAAGATTTGATATTATAAATTCTAAGATGGCTGAGAGAATCAATCTTGCCCGTTTCAAAGAGGCTTTTTAATTCTTATATTTCGGATTTTTGGAACTCTTAAAAACGCTCTGTTTTCGCCACCCTCATGCAACTAGTTACGAATCATTAAAATCCGTTTAGTGGATCTCGAAACATTAATTTTAAAACGGTTTAGTGGTTCCCGAAATATTATTCCTTAATTCTGTATCCATTCTTCCATTAATACTGAATGGATTCTATAAAATCTCTAGAATCGGTTCAGTGGTTCTTTAAATTAGAATTGTTATAGCAACTGTTATTTCAATTTCTGTCTGCAATAATTTCGTTATAAACTCACTGAATCGATTTCAATGAAAAAAAAAAAAAGAATTATGGTGATACCCGATTGCTCTTTGATCAAAACTATTAAAATTGAACAAAAGTCAAATTTGTCCTTCTATGAAGGATCGCTTCTTTGTATGTTGCGAAGATTTATTTTTTTATGATTAACTTGTGCGTGGTGGACCTAGGATCTTTTAAATAAATTCAAAAAAAGGTCGAAAAATTTCTCTCAACATAAGAAAAAACTACCCTTTATGGAGGGTCAAATTCGAATTGGTAAGCCATATTATATTTAGAGATGGCTGAAAATTTAAATACGGATCTTTAATGAACTTGATCTTTGCCATGATGCTTTTTATTTAATTGTCGGTTTACTAGTAATGAATTTATGAGGAAATAAATGCACATAGAAATGGCAAGGCAATCGCATATTCTGTAAAATTTTTCTATAGTTCTAAAAAAATTCAAAACATTTTCGGAATATAAAAATAAACGAACCTTTTTAAAAAGTAAAGTTTTTATGTCCGCCATTTTGGATTTTACAATGACGGCAAATTTTGTTTGTGATCTTTTAAAAGCAATCAATCGTTAACCTGTATGTAAAAGAATATAGTTAAAGCAAAAATTAATTTTTAGGGGCCTAAACCGATTTAAACGATTCATATCTCGTTGTGCGTAGCAAAGATAGAGCTTTTCGACAAACAAAAATATATATCTAAAATTTCCGTAACAGAAGAATAAACGAGCCTCTTTCAAGGTCAAGTTTGATTCTGTCTGCCATCTGGGATTTTAAGATGGTGGACAAAAATATACTTTTACACAATTGTCCGATCAATTCCCTGCAAACTACTGCTTGCTTTGGTAAAATCTATAGTTGGAAAGCTATAACGATAAACATTTTGTCCGGTTTTTTGCCCACCCGGTATGACACAATAAATATAAAATATACATAGATGGCATATTTTTTTTCTTTTGCCCTTATTATCGAAGAAATAACAGTTATTTCTTCGATGCCCTTATATCAGGGTGTAATAATAGCAAACTAATAGGCGCTAGAAAAGATCAAACTAAGGATTTTTTTCTTATTATATTTTGCATCAAACCTCTTTGTTTTTTAGAAAAAGGGTGCCAAACTTAACAGCTTTTGGTGGTGGGTGTGCTTTCCCTGTACCTGTGGAAGTGTCTACATCGGAACAACCAAACGGTCCGTAAACACAAGAATCAAAGAACACAAAGCTAACTGTCGACTCGGACATACGGAAAAATCCGCAGTTGCAGACCACACACTAAACAATGAAGACCACCGAATAAAATTCGAAGACACACAAGTTCTCTGCGCCTCCTCTTCATACTATCCAAGACTCTATAGAGAAGCAATCGAAATTCATAAACACCAGCAGAATTTCAACAGATCTGAAGAAACTCTTAAAATTAACAGAACATGGGTACCGGTTCTTAAAAACACTAAACGGCTCGCTTACAATAACCGAACCGAATCAAGGGAATGTGACCAATCACCGACCAGCTCTGATATACGCCCCGCCCACCATAGCGTATATAACCTGCGCCCGCGACAGACTAACCACCAGTCTTCGAGAAGCCGACAAACAGTCAACATCTCCTGAAGATGCCATCCACTCGAGATGGCGAAACGTCGAGAACGAATTTCCAACGACGACGGCCGAACAGCCCGAAAGCACACCCACCATTGGACGATGGCCGCGAAAGCCTTTCACAATTTTAACAGCTTTTATTTTATATTTTTTACTCCCTTGTAATAAACAATGAGAAATGCTGGCCAGTTGGCTCGATCAAGGCCATATTACACACACACACACACACATTTTATATTTTATTATAACTTCCTGAAAAATTAATTTATTATAACTTCCTGAAAAATTACAACAAAATCGATATTTTTTGAAATTTTGCATGACAATAGGGGTAATAATTAAATGGCAAAATTATTTAAAAATAAATAGAAATACTCAAAATTATTACCAAAAATCTCTTTTTTTCTTTAACAAATTTTAAAAACTCTTTAATATGTAGTGCTACTACAGTAAATATCGGTTATAACGACATTGAACGGACCGCTTAATTTCGGTCGTTAAAACCAAGCTTTGTAATAGAAAAAAAAAGTAAAAAGTACTAAATATTGATTGTTAAAAACTAAAATTATACTTATTTTTAAAATTTATAAAATGTAAAGAAGAAAATCTTCGATTTTGAATCCGCCAATCCAACTTATAAATTGAATTTCATCTGCCCATTCGCGTATGCAAGGAAAGGGGATAATAGGGGTAATTATCCCCTCCCAAGATTCGTAAAAAGTGAGAATTTTTCCACAAAAATGCCCCCAGTTTTTTTTGCCCCCAGCGCAAAAAACTTTTTTTATTATTACTGAAATTATACCTATTTTAGTAGTATTCGTTTAAAATGAGGTCCTTAGCCTGAATTCATGGATCAAAAATGCAAATTGTTTTGCCTGCGGCGCGCAAGTAATCTCTAGTTATGTAAAAAATTTACATAAACTGCATAAAATTTTGTTTGTGGGACCTTAACACATATTAATAATTGCTATTATTTATTAAGTATGTGTGGCTGGACTGAATTGCCTCTCGCAAGATCAGGCCTCTATCAGCATCGTAGCTAGCCTCAGTTTTCAGGGGGGCCGTGGCGTAGATCTATTTTTTCATAGATATTTTTATAGTAGAGGGGGGAAAGCCCCCGTGCCTTCTAGCTACAGCAATGTCCTACTCTCTACTAATAAAAAATACAGAAACAATATACCTAATATGTGTATCACATAAAACATGGGCCACAGCCTCGCTTAAACACTAGGCTAGCTTAAGGGCCTAAATAAGGGGGAAGTAGTTAGTAGGGTTAAATATCTCCACCTTGCCCCAAAAAATTAGTTCATTGTGGATATATTATATTACAATGATTTTTTTTTATATTCTGAATTCTTGGGCTAGCTACGTCGATGGAGATTAGATAAAATGTATTTCTTTATGGACTGACCCCTTGATTTATTTGTAGTTTTTTACATTTTTGTATTTATTTGTTTTTGGGTTTAAATATTTTTTATTAATAAAATTAATCATGCAAATTCCATGGAAAAAATTCTAACTATATGGATACAACCTCAAAAACTAAAAGCCAAAAGTGACAGATAAAGTTTAATTTGACAGTTGGATTATTTATATTTTTTTAAATAAAAAAGCAATTTACAATCGTTTTTTTTTTAATAAAAAAGTTATAGACCCCCTCTTAAAATGTAGACTACTTAGCTTATAAAGGGCTATTAAAATGAGGTTTTTACTTTTTTCTATATCCCCTAGAAATACCTAAACCCCCCAAAAAGATCGATATTGATATACATACAGGATGTATTAAAACGCAAAGGAAGCTAAATATATACAGTATGTCACCCTAAGTTGGAATCATATGAAAAACTTTTTTATTATTAATTTTAGGAAAAAAAGTTATTCTTCAAAAAAAAATCCTGCATTATCTAAAATTTAGAATACAGTCATCAAATATTAAATTTTTTCAGTGGTATACGAGGTTTGTCAAAAAATATGAGTTTTACTCAAGAGTAAAGTACCTTTAAATTTGCAAAATAAATGAATATGCACTTATTACGCGATTTAATTTCAAAATTATTAGAAAACATCGAAAAACTAAAACTAATCACAAAATCATTCATTCAAAATAGAAAGAGTAGTAAAAAATAAAATAATCTGAAGTTTTAAACGTAATTTTTAATTCTGATCAACTTTTTTAGTAACATTTTTCGATATTGTCAAATTTAAAGGTACTTTAATCTTGAGCAAAACTCATATTTTTTGACAAACCTCGTATACTATTAAAAAAATTTGATATTTGATGATTGTATTATAGGGTTTAGATTTAGATAATGCAGAACTTTTTATGAAAAATAACTTTTTTTTCTAAAATTATAAATAAAAAAGTTTTCCATATGATTCCAACTTAGGAGGACATACTGTATATATACATTTATATATGTATAAGTCGAAAACGTAAACGCCTAAGCATATTAAATAGGCAGTAGCTAGAAAAGGAATAATATTTGATTAAATTACGCGGTATACCAACCAAATTCTAAATACCTTATTCATAATGATCGAGTTCGACCAAACACACCGGGGCTCCCGAGAGGCTCTCTCTCTTTAATGCACCACATTCAAAAGAGCGGAAGAATTGCCAAGCGCCCCGGGTTGTCTACGCGAACTCACTAACTGTCCACCTATTGAAAAATCAATCTGGGGAAAGTAGGAGAATTGTAAAGTAGATAGGTATAATTGTCTTTGGTATGGCAACACCGCCGACTCATTCAGGCGAGACAATTAGCAATTAATATTTACATCGTCGCGTATAGCCATCTGGTATGAGATTTCGGTAACAGGGGCCATTTTTGGATCAGGCGTCTTTGTATTAGTTTATGATGAAACCTATGTTTGGTCTTATAATTACACTGGTTGCATTTAAACCAATCCATGTCGTCTTTAATTTGATGCTGCAGCAAATGTATTGCATTTAAACCAATCGTTTGCCTCTTTATGGTGTAGCGCATGTGCTAAAATTAAACTTATGTTTAATCTTGGTTGTATTTAAACCAATTTATCTTCTTGACAATGCTTTTTATTCGATAAACGAATACACGCAGGCTAACCATCCGAATAATGTATTTTAACTATTTTATTTTGTTTTCTTCTCTTTTTTTAAGTTAATTTTAAATTAACTTTTATGTACTTTCATATTTACTGTAGGTTCTTATTTTTTGTGATAAATCTATACTACAAATTGTAAGTTTTGGAGAATAAAGTAAAGTAAAGCAGCAAATGTATTTTCTACTGAATCTTCTGTATTGCTTTGTAATCACACTAGTTGTTTAAACAGGGCTTTTGTTTCATCTTAAGAGAACAAACCAATCGATTATGTCTGCACTTTGATGCTGCAGCAAATTTGTCTTCACGTGACCCTTCCGTACTGTTTTATAAGCACACTGGTTGCATTTAAACCAATACATGTCGTCTGCACTTTGATGCTGCAGCAAATGTATTTACAACCGTATCATTTGTATTAATTTGTAATCACACTGGTTGCATTTAAACAGGACTTCCGTTTCATTTTAAAAGAACAGTCGTCATTTACACCAAGGGATTTCGTCTGCACTTTGATTCTTCAACAAATAATGTATTTAAAAACAATCATCTGTATTGCTTTGTAATCACACTGGTTGCATTTAAAACAATGGATTGCATCTGCTATTTTTTTTAATAGGACTTTCTGTTCATCTTGAACGAACAGTCGTTGCATTTACACCAATCGACTTTGTCTGCACTTTGATCCTGCAGCAAATATGTCTTCACGTGAGCCTTCCGTAATGTCTTGCAATCACACCGGTTGCCTTTACCACCAATCGTTTAAACTTATGTTTAATCTTAGTTGTATTTAAACCAATTTATCTTCTTGGCAATGCCTTTTATTCGATAAACAAATACACGTAGGCTACCCATCCGAATAATGTATTTTAACTATTTTATTTTGTCTTGTTCTCTTTTTTTATGTTAATGTTTAAGTTAATATTAAAGTTTTATACACTTTTATGTACTTTTATATTTACTGTAGTTTCTTATTTTTTGTGATAAATCTAACTACAAATTGTAAGTTTTGGAGAATAAAGTAAAGCAGCAAATGTATTTTCTACTGAATCTTCTGTATTGCTTTGTAATCATCTGCTCTTTCGTGCCGTTGTAAATGCCCTTATAAAGGAAAATGTTGGGGCTTTTTATTTCTATTTTGAAACAAAACTAGAGTTCGGATAAAATTATTAGAAATTGTATGACATTTGTTTGATAAATGGTCCAATTTATGACACATTTTGTAGTTTTACGACAGTTTTATGATGAGTAAAAAACCTGCAACTTGCTGTGTGTAGCTAAGAAATTCATATTTTTATTCTCTCTTAATTATCCACACAATATAAGGTGTGGTGAAACGGTTTTTTGAGGGTTGAGGTTTATTTTTTTAATGAGGATAGGAAATTCTTTTCTTTACTAATTGTCAAAAATTTTATCAAAAAATATTAAATGCTTTTCCCAGAGCAGAGCTCCCTCTTAACGCACGCAAAAGAAGAATATTTTCAATTCTTACTGTTTCTTACCTATTTATATCGACCTTCTCTATCCCACCCACAACCGTGGGTAGATTATTCGTCATCAAGGAATTGCTGCTAGGCCCTCCACCACTTCCACCGCTTGGAATGCCCAGTGGGGTCTGGGGTGCACTTCGTGGATTCGTTTGCCCGCCTGGAGTAATTCCAGGCGGCGATTTGGTGCTCCTAGGGGAAGAGTTCGGGGTACTCCTTGGAGAAGATTGTTGATTCTGAGTAAGATCAAAACATTTGTAATATATGCATCAAAAAAAAGAGAGAACATTCAGAAGTTTCAAGTAAAACTGGAAAAAACTAACTAGTTTAAAATATCTATAAAATGGAATAAAGCAAGATTAACACTTTATTTACTTTTACCTTTAGCATTTTCATCAACCCCTCGAGTTGTATCATCAGTTGCCTCCTGGAATCTTGCAACGTGATTAAATGCGTTTCTAGTTCGTCCTTTCGAATCCTAAGGGCTCTCAATTCGCTCATTAAGAGTGGGTTTTCGGGACCGTGAGCACCAGCCTCTAGTTCCTGTTGTCGTCTGGCAAAAATTGATAAAGTTTTATAAAAAAAGTAACTCAAAACAGTCTCGAAAAAACCGATTACAAGCAAATTTTTTAGTACTTGGCTGACAAGTAAAATTTTGGAAGTGGTTGGTGAGAAAACTCTGCAAAAATGAACTTGCAAAGAAAATTATTAAAAACTTTTAATATTTCTTGATAGCTTTGGTTTTAATTTTACTAAAATAGCTTCAATCCTGTGAATTGGGTAAATGCTAGCTTGCAATTGATTATTTACAGTGATCTTATAATCCGTAATGTGATCTCAATTCAATTCAATTCAATTTATTAATTCATAGCAAGAAGTTCTACAAAAAAAATACAATATAAAGACCTACAATGGTCCCAATCTACAGACTATAGTTTCTAACTAAAAAAGTCTTTTGAATTACAACAGGAAAAAATAAAAGATAAAGCAAAGGAACACAAGCGTAAAATATTAATAATTGATAAACAAACACTTTTGAAACATGAAGGGTTTGAAATTAAGTCGTGAATGACATCAAAATTTTGCCAAGAAACCGGTCCAACCTCTTTGTAGAGTGGACATTCTATTAAAATATGCTCAACTGATTCATGTTTGTCATGGTTACATATTGAGCAGTACTCAGTGTGATCGATTGCGTATAAATAGCCTTTGTAGTAAAACGTTGAATATTTTTTATTAGTTAGACGTATTTGGGACAAAAATCTAACCATTTTAATTGGTAAACCTGAATTAAGATCATCTGCAGGTTTTTGAGATATTGCTAAATAAGGGTAGAAAATCATATAGTTTGAGTTTTGGGCGATAGTTAAGTCATGATTGTAATATTTGTTGTGGAAAGCGTTCAGTAATTTCTCCTTGTTTAATTTAAGTACACCTAAGCTGAGATTGTCCCAGACAGAACCCATTCCAAGATCGATAAACGAAGATTTTATTTGGAGCGCCCAGTTGTATCTAGGGTCAGTGTCTTGGAGTTGAAGCTGTTTCATCAGGCAAATATAAGGCAGCCGGCCCCGATCCATTGCAAGGATTTTAAATAAAAAGTTAAGGCAAAACTAAACAAGCAATGTGAGCCGACCCAGTTTCAAGCCTTATAAGAGACGAAGAGGTAGTTCTTGGTAGATAAAGAGTTCTATAATAAATTAATAATAAATTAGACGTTTATTTAGCACAATATTATCAGTTTTAAGTAGTAATTTAATATAAGATAACACAAAATAAACGTTCTTTGCTGCTGCCGAAATATGCACAAAAGCGTACCTATTTGTATGGCAGTTTTTGCTCCATTTTTTTTTTCGCATTCACCTTTACTAATATTTACTATGCTTTGGATTCACAAAATTGTCCACATCTTCACGAGAAAACCATTCTAAAAGCCACTCTGATATTTTTTTCTTAAAACTAGCAAAACTTCCAGATGATTTCATATCCTGTGGAACAATGTTAAAAAGTCTTGGAGTGAGGTATAGAAAGCTTCTCTGTCCACATGTTTTTTGAGATTTTGGAACTGCAACTTTATAAAGTGATCTTAAGGTATAATTTGTTGTATTCGAGGTTAGACATTCGTGTGGTTTTTTAAAAGATCTTAGAATCATTCTGTAACAGAAAAGCTGTCTTATATCCATCACGCCACTTAAACGATATAAAGAATTAGTTGGAAACAGCCTGTTCTTGCCAAAAATTAGCTTTAAAAACCACTTTTGAATAACTTCTAGGGTTTTAAGGTGTGTATTTAATACACCCCCCAACCAATGATTCCATAAATAAAATGACTTTGTACCAATGCAAAATACAAAGTTTTCAATTGGCTTGTAGATAGAAAATCCCTTTTGATAAAGCTTAATAGGATCATATTCTTAATAGGCCCCCACACCGCGATTGTAGGAGACACAGTACTAAGCACTGAGGAGTTAAATAGTTTTGATTTAGTGGACCATTTATTTATCTTTGATTTTGAAATAAGATTAATTACGGCGCCACATGCCTGTTTTGCTCGACAGACCGCCTCTTCATAATGTGATCTCAGAACCAATAAAGTTATATTTTTTTATGAATTAAAACTTTATTTACTTATCAAAAGGGCTGCCAGAATGGTGCATAAAGTAAACTGTTCGTAAGATAAAAGTAAAATAGCGCTTACCGTAACCGTGCGATTTCTCGCATAATTTCCCTATTTTTCGCTTCTAGTTGACTAATCAGCTCTCGTTGTGCTCTTGTCGAGTCCATCCCAAGGCACGCTTCTGAAGGCACTCTTCCCTAAACACATAAAAGACAAAATAAGCGGGTTACCTATGCTAGAATTACGGTATCAAACCAAACACGAGCAACGGTCATGCAAAAATATTTCCCAGAATCTTTACCATAAATTCTTTAATGGTAGTTAAAATGTGGACTTTAATGTATACTGGGTGGGACAGTAAGAGGCCATGAGAAAAAAATGCTTCAGTAGCCTTAAAAACTTATTAACATTATTCCAAAAAATCACCGGTACACACGCTTTATAGGAAAACTGCAACCGATTATTTTGTGCGTTTGTTTAAGAAAGCGAAAGGGTGGATGGACTATAACAAGCTACTTACCGAGTCAGGCGACAAAGAATTTATCCGACCTCTAGACTAAAGAAGCACATCAAAAGCACATTCAGATAGGGACAGGAACATAAAAAGAAAAAAAACACTCTATTTAGCCTTGCCTTGTATAGTAAACGCGTCGCGATTATCAACAATTTTGTTTTGTGCTTTAGGATATTGAGTAAAAAAGTGTAGCTCTTTATAGTATAATGTCGTCGAAGTAAGCAATATTATTCGTCAGCTTCAAGGTTTGATGGTTCCTAACGTATGTAAATAGCATGCGTATGAGCTGGTTAATGTAGAGCCAAGGCCAACAAAAAAATACAGGCCACAACCCTGAAAAAATCAGCTGTTCTTGGGGGGCTGACTTTTACATTGGGTCTTATGGGAGGTCAGAAGATTTTTATGATATTTTCAAAATGGCACTACAGATTTCAGCGAAATTTCAGTGAAATATTCTCAGACACCATCCCGATATTCCACTAAACTTTTGTAAGGATGCCAAATGATTAAAAGGTTAAAATCTTCAAGATTAGCATTTCTTATTTTGTATTCAAATTAACCGCCATTTACCGCATGCCAACATTTGTGTGTGTCATGGTATTTGTTTGTATTGTAAAACGTTTTCGATTTTTTTATGATTTTTTATAATAAAGTTGATTTAGAATCCAAAAATACCAGCGATAATCTTTTTAAAACAAAATTACACCACAAAAAATATCATTTTTTGATGTTGTAATTTTTGTAAACACATGTAAATAATTATATTAAGTTTTAAAAGTCTGCCGAGGGCCGAATATAAATAGATGTAGTTAATCCGATTACTTTCCACGCAGAAACGAACACATTTGCTTCTGCTTTAAATTTATTTTTTGTGTGAGGTTCGGTTCGGTTCGGTTCGGTCTAATGAAGCGGCTCTAAAAAATTAAGGATTACTATACATTTAAAAAAAATTGTTCTGCAAGAATATAGTAACAACCATCTCAAAACCGGTTTTATTAAAAAAAAATCAAATATTCATGAACCGTCACTACAACTTCAATATTTTAAAGACAATCAGCTGTGTCGTGACGTGACCATCAAAAAAAAATCAGCCCCCGATGTGACGACAACAAAGTGGAGGATCGTGGCCCGTCGGGTTTGATAGCCCTGGTAGAGCTAAACAAACAAGTACGTCAGAAATAGACAAACCACGTCAACAAGGTTGATCTGTGTTTAGTTTCCGACCTTTTTTTCCCGTTTAAACTAAGCTGTAGGAACATTACACCAATTAAGTTTAAGTGTGAAATTATCTTGTTTTTAAATGCAGGCCTCAAAGCCAAACTAAAAATCTAAAAAATAAGGGGAAGGGCGCACAGGGTGACCAGTAACTAGTAGAGCTTAAGTCAAAATTTTTGGAATAAGAATACTTTTTTATTTATGCTAAAGCTCAGATTCAAAAACCTGGTACATAATACATTATTTTCTTTTTGTATGACAAAATGTCAGCCTATAAAATATTGTTTTCAAATATATAATATAGGTAGATAAAATGACAAAAGCCAATCCAAGTTGTTAAATTAAATTAATTAATGTTGAATAAAATCAAAGTTTTAGCCCGGCAGCGAATGTGTTACAAGTGATTTGAATAGAAAGAAACTGCCCCAGGATAAATTATTGACAGCTCTGATCTAAATTTAAAGCACATTAAAAAAAATTTGGAATTCTACATAAAGAATAAAAAAAAACTAACTTACGATGCCAGTTCGGTTCTCTTGGGCCAACTTCTGCGCATATCTGGCTATAAGTCGATGTTCGTCATCTCTGGCGCTATCCAGACTGAAAATAAATTCCGGATTCGATATTTTAAAGTTAGCAAATACGAAATAACAAAGGATTCGTGTCGTTCGTTTTTATTAGTTTAAAGAAAATTGACCACATAAAATCGGTGGACACACACACTCGAAGTTACTTGGTACCATATACATAATATTCCAATACCCACGGTAACTGCCCATTCATGATGCAAACATGAGGGCCTTGGGGTCTTTAAGCAAAAAAAAACTGACTGGTTGCTTTTAAAGACATATGCATATTATTTCCATATAGTACGTATTATTGCAATACCTACGGTACTTTAAGATGCAGAATGCAAACATTTTTGAAATAGCAATTTCAATGGGTATAAGTCTATCCTTTTTGCGGTCCTTAAGATAAAATGTTCTGATTGGTTATACTTTTACGCATGAATATTATTTTATTCTTGTATTCGTTACGTCAAATCATCGTCGTACAGTTGACAAAAACTATATTTATGTAAATTTGGTATCTGTGCATTTTTCGTACCTTTATTTCTGAATGTTTGCATCAAACGCCAACCATTGTGTAAATAGGTAACAGGGAGTATTGGAATATTACGTATATGCTTGGTACCCGAAAACAGAACCACGCATCGGTCCTTTGGGCACCCACAAGAAAAGCATTTTTAGAATTTGTAGCGACGTTTAGAGTTTTATTTGTTCTTTTTATAAATATTTTATTGGTTCTTTTTATTGGTTTAAAAAACACTGATTCAGTATGAGCATTTTACAAAATAAAATTCACAAATTTCTTTCCAAAAATTAAAAACCCTTTTCCACAAGAGAAAAGAATCCCATTTAATATACAAAATTCCATGTGAATGTGAAAAATGCAATATTGGTCAAACAAAGCAATATTTAAAAAGTAGATTACAGCAACATAAAAATGACTGTAAAAAATAAGAAAAGATATGAGTCAGAAAAAACCGCACTCTCAAAACATTATTTTGAAACTACCCATAACTTTAAATTTGATGAAACAGTGATGATGATGAAAAAATCAAACTTCCAAAGTTTGAAAACTAAAACTGAGGGATTGGCACCAGTTTACAGCAATTTTCTTAACATAAAAAACGCAAAAAATTACCTAGTGAATTAAATGTACCTGATAGTTTCCTAGTCATCAACGTGGTTTTTAGTATATGTTTTAGTCTTAAATGTTTTTACGATTTTTGTTGAATGTTTTAAAAGGGCTGTATAACTGGGTATACTCTAAACACAGCTATGGCGTTCTGTGATCGTGTTTTCACTGGCAAACCATGATCTGTTTGCCCTTGGACTTGGATCTGGTTTTCTCGCGAAAATATGCCTTGATCATCACGTCCACAGCACTGGTATGCTCGCTCGAAAAGAGTTCTAATTTTAAAATAAACAACAACGTAACCTTAAACAAACTACAAAATAAAAAATTTACCAAAAATTTTAACTAAACAATTAAATTAGTTGTGATTGTGATTTTTTTACTGATAGAATGCTATTCTGCCTACTCGCCAAATATATAACTCGATGAACATATGCATATGTTATTCTTGCATATTGTTACACTACTTTATTTTTGTACATTTTTATTTTTCAAAATTGTAAACAAAGCTTGTTGTTCGTAGGCCTTGAAAAAGACCAAATAAAAGTCAAAACATCGCCATAAGGTAACTTTGGTTCTCATTCCATTCCCTATCAGAATAAAATTGGTCTGTCTCTGTTTTTGGTATTACTAATAGATGGCGGTTTTTATTTTTTAACGCAGCCCTAGAAACAAAAAATCTTCAGTGTAATAATAATAATAATAATGGTACAAAATAAAATCCACGCAACGTTTACCCGGTACCCTCTAGGTAACGCAATTAACTCAACCCAATGCAGTTTTTTCATTTTTATTCAGATATTTTTTTATTACTTGTTGTTCTACGCGAAAAACGAGTTTGTTCTTTTAAGGACAGTAGCAGCATGAAGTGAACCGCCAAATTTATTCAAATAAGGCCTGAAATTTACTGAAAAGAACAGAGTATTTATTATTATATTATGTTTTACAGGTTAAAAACAGTATCAAAGCCAATATTTTATTGAGTGATAGAGGCTAAAATAAGAAAAAAGTTTATATATTCGCCCTAAATACATGCCACTCAACTCAACTGTTTAGAGCAGCCCCGAACAAGATTCGAACCGGCATGATAATGTCCAACCTCCGTTAGGAAATGGTATTACCAAAAGAAAAGAAACGAAAATATTTGTACCTTCTAGCTGTCGACCTGCTGTCCAAACTTCCCATCCCGTCGAATGCAGGAAACTGACTTTCAGAGAAACCGTTGTGGGATGGAATTGGCGACGGTGGACTAAAACAAAATTAAGAAAACAAAATAATTGTTGGTGTTCCTCAACTAAATCTTTAATGTTTGACAAACGTTCTCGCAGTTTCTTGTTTTGTTTTTTTGAGAAAAAAGTAACACCTTAAAAAAGCTTAGGATCAGAATAGAAATTTTTAAATAGCTGTATTTGTACATCTTAAACCTAAATGAGGTGATCCTTCTATTAATGTGGTTTGACTGAACTACCCCTCCCCAGATCAGGGCCTGTTGTCGTTGCGGTTAGATGGCTTTAAAAGAGATATGCTACTACATACATACATATTTTTGGTCAGTATATTTTATATTGGCGTTTTTCTGAGTTAACGGAGTAGCGACCTGTCACATCGTTGTGTTTAATAATCATAACGTACGTAGTTATTCCAGAACGTTGAGCATTCACTATAAATGCTGTTATGGTTATTTGACATAAAAAGTTTATTTTTCACCACAAGAACCTATACAAGAACCTCGTTTTCTAGTCATTGCCCTAGTTTGAGTAGTTTTTATCTGTGCGTTTTTTTTTGTCAACCTACAGTCAGCATATTTTTATCCAGAGACAATGACAGTTTTACCTTTAATTTTATACCAACATAATTTATTTAGTTTTTGATATATTTCTGGTTAGGAAATATGTTTAGTTCATGTCAAAGTCACAAAAGTGAAACTGCATATGGCAAGGACTATAACCAAGGTCTGTAAAGGATAGGTTACCTGATAACTTTCTAACCAATCAGAGCCAGTTGTTGAAACGCGGAAAATGACGTCACACGGAGTGCCCATTTAAATAAAAACATTTAATTTTGTAGGAAATTTGCAAGTTTCCTGTGTTCCTTTATTGATTTAAATGTAAATATGTTTTGTTGTTTTTCTGAAAGTGTCTCTAATAACAATATTCATAAAATACATCAACTACCTTAAATATGAAACTTTTACTCAAAATAACTACAAGTACAAAGTATAAGTAAACTAGAACAAGTATTTGCAGTTTTTAAATAAATATAGTCCGAAAAAACACCTCAAATTTAAAAAATAAACCATCGAATATTAAAAACACATGTAAACAAAGCACTCTAATCAAATCGTTGCATTCCAAATGACGCGCTGTCACCTCTCACGCCGCTTTGACCAGAGAGTTACCAGGCAACCTATCATCTACAGACCTTGGACTATAACTACATAGATAACCACAAAAATAACGAAATTGACGTTAACCGTGACTGACAAAAAAACATCCAATCAAAAGTATTTATTAGCGGATATCATTCGTATATTCCTTCTCTTTTTTCAAAAGCAAAAATCTGACAGAGAAAGTTTTACGTGCAAAGCGGCCTCCCCTTTCCCCTCGACCAATATCTATTCACCGTTAATAACCCTGCTCCGGAAGTAGGTTATATCTGGTTAAAATAACAATAATAAATGGTTGAACAAACAATGAAGAAAAAAATTAAACTTACACAATATGCGATAAATTCAAAGTCTTCTCCGGCTGTTCTGGAAATCGGGGTAAATTGTTTCGTTGCTTATCCGGCACGCATCTGAAAGATTTCCTCAGGGATTGTCCTATCGTTTTGTTTGGCGACTGAAAGGAAAACCGACTATGAAAATGGAGAAAATAACCCTCCAATATTAGGGCCCATTATGCTGAGATTACGAAAATTGGGTTTAAATAAATATAGAGTATCACATTTCCAGAATCTGGGTCAGGCAAATGACAAATTACAAATCAAATATAGTTTATTTGTACTATACAGGTTGTTTTTAAGTAAATGCAAATAGTTTTAAAAAGGGATCTGTGAGCAAAAATAATATTATTGGGTATAGGATTTTAAGACATTTTAGTACATTAAGCAAAAACATTAGAAATTATACAAGGTGTCCCATTAAAGACGGCTGTCGGATTTAGCTCAAAAGCTCCCACCGCTACAACTTACTATCTAAAATGAATTTACCTTTTTATTTATTTATACTGGGACTTTCCGTCCAATGAATTTACCTACAATACTTTTATTTCTGTATTTCTTGAAAATTGTATTTTTCGACGAAACGCTATGATTAACATACATAAATTATATAACATTATATTAACATTAAAAAGTTCATATAACATGGGGGTCAAATATTAGTTGTTTTAGAAATAAAGGCCATTAAAGTTTAAAAAGTCTGGCAACACCGCGCATTTCGCGGGAATTCTTTCAAAAGCCACAGTGGCTTTTGACTCATCGCCTTTAATGTTAAAGGTGATAGTCTAATTAAATACCTATTTATGTGCAGTAGGTATCTTTGCATTTTCTTTTTTGTGTTTTTATTGTTTTGTTTTTCAATTGACCAATTTTTAAAAACAAAAACAGTTCGCTTAAAAGAACGATTTACCCCAAAGATAGTGTTGATTAGAGTCCCTGTATGTTGACATATTTAGATATATTAAAATATCCAAATATGTCAACATACAGGGACTCTAGTGTTGATCAGCACTACAAGCAGGTACATAGGTACCTTAATACGAGCATAACGGTTTAATAAAAGTAATTAAAACCATTTTTGTTTATACCCAAAACATACAAATGTTTGAAAAACAAAAACAGCTTTAAAGCGTTAAAGTTGATTGAAACAATTATTTACCCAAAAAACGTAATATTTTTTGGTGGAAATAGTCACCTTTTATTATTTTTTAATAGAATTTTCTACCGATAGCTTCTGCAGCGATATGAGAGCTTCGGTGAGCTTCACCATAAATAATTATTTGTATATATTATTTATTTTTTTTAAGTGTTAAAAATTTCGCCTGCGCCCGGTCCTTCCACGCACGCTCTATCTTCAGGCCACCTTCAGACTAAGAGGAGACAGTGAGATGACACGCGACTGCAGTCAAAAGTTTGAACTAATCTACAAGGATTTTCCTAGGCACAAGTGTATAGACAAAGTTAAAGGTCAAGCTTTGGCGTGGGCCGTTTATTTTTAAACTCGTTAACTTTTAGGAAAACTTGTGTTTTTTTCTTAATTACTTTTTTAACTTTTAGACCAAGATTCATGGAACTTTTTTAGATCTATTAAAGAATATTCCTGCTAAAAAATTATTAGGGTGGGACATGTCAAATTTTTAGTATTTGAAAGATAAGAACTTCTTAATGTTAAAACTTCGATATGATTTAAACAAAAATCAGTTGAGTTTGACCCCCATGTTATAAGCCGCACGTGAATTGAGCATATATGACAACATTTCCTCCCGTGCATTGATAAGTTAAATGTAAATATCTTGAAAACCGTTGCTCAGAATGAAAAAATCATATTTTTAGTAAAAAACGGTATACACCAGAAAGCAATTTTTTTTAACAAAAAAACCCCTACTCCAAATTTTTTTGGAAAAATGTTGATTAGTAACAAACGTTATTAAACAAAGAAATACATGAATTAGGAATCTGACAAAATTTTTACCCATGCAATCAAAAGTTTAAATGCAAAAATCTCGAAAAATGTTTAAAATAAAAACTGGTTACACCAAAGCACAAAAAAGTTACACCGATTTTAATTTAATAGTAGTATAGTAGTTTGTTCTTCCAAACTTTAATTTAGAAGTTAATAGAAAAAGTTCCTATTATATGTGAATCAAAGTGTTAAATGTTGGCTCGTGATGTATTAAATAGTGAAAATAAAAACATATTAAAAAAAAAAGCTAAAAAATCTGCTACATGCTCAGGTTTTTTATAACATAGATGAATTTTTTAACCATGAATTTTAACTTAAACTTTATTAGACCCTGTAATTTTTAACCTGATATATTCTATTCTTAAGTTGTCCTAGGTATATTTGTGTAACCCAGCTTACTGTTTTATTATTTGGTTTTATTTTTAAAAATTTTTAAACTGTTTATGTGTATTTTAAGAAATTTAAAAAAAAATCAGCTTTTTAGAGCTTCTTTTGTACCTCAATTTGTACAAGTTAGAAATAAATACTACTACTACTAAATAAAATACTACTACATCCCAAAAAATACCCTACTCCCAATTTTTTGGCAAAAAAAATATTAAAGAAAGTAATAGATGAAAAATTAGGCATATCACAAAATTTTTACCCATGGAAAAAAAAACTTTAAAAACAAAAATCTCGAAAACCGTTGCTCTGAGCGACATCGAAACAGCATGTTTATACATAAAAATGATAGGCTAAATTATACTTTAAATAAAAACTGGTATACACCGATGTACAAAAAAGTAATAGCGATTTTAATGTAATGATCGTGACCCAGACAACCCCCTGTACAATATATACCAAATTTTTTACCGAATTTTTTTGCAGAAATATTGGTTAGTAAAAAAGTTTAACGCCCTGTATCTCGACTAATATCAACTGTCGGACTAAGGTAAGTGTAGCTAAATCGTAATATTTTGATCCAAGAAATCTAGTTTTACTATGTACCATTAGTTATGGGATACCAACAATACTAAAAAGTGATTACTTTTAACCAGTTGCTTCGATAATATTTGTATTTCAAGGGTACTAAAATTGTCGTTTGTACTTACGAATGTTGCATACTCTTTAACTTGATGTTCCAAGGTGTGAGGAGCTGACACTCTCCCCCTCCAAAAGCAATCCTGGCAAAGAGTGTAGTGCGGACATTTTTGACATCTATATCGGAACCCTGTGAAGTTTTCTCTTTGGCAGGCGTCACACTGGACTGGGTGAACCACTAAATTTAAAATTATACAGAGTGAATTCTAAGTTCAACCGTTGACTTACAAGATGATAGGGAAAGCAAAAGCAATAAGAAAAGAAGTTCAAAAAACTTTTGCCTAAAGCTTTAAGTTTTTAATAAAAACATTTGCATTACGAGGGGAAAAAGATAAGAAACTGATTTTTAAATTCACCGGTACGAAATTCCACGTTTGTTAGTATTATTTGGCTTAAAAATTCCGTTAATTGACGCTCACGTGTCTTGATGACGGGTAAAAATGCAATATGCGTTGATCCGGCCTGAAAGACAGAAGAGCTGTCGTAGGTCACGGACTATAGTTTGTTTTCTTTTGTTTGTATTCCATCTTTTCATTGATCGATATGTAATAGCAGTTTTTCGCCTGCTTTTGTTTCTCTCGTATGTCGGTAGATGGCGCTTCTTGCGATAGTTTTCTCACTATTTACTTACGATTAGAGACAAAACCGTCTAATTAACTTCGCAAGAATTATCAAACTGACCAAGCAGTGTTCTGAGGAGTCCCATAAGGACGAAACAGTTAACTGTCAACACTTATTAGGTGTCCATTAGATCTTGGACCCCCGTGAGGTTAAGCTTAGCTACACACGGAAAAATATATGAGAAAAACAACAACTTCTTTTTGCCCGATTAGCCACGAAACTTGTTTAAACTGACCTAATCTTACTAGGATCAATTTTAAAGAAAATAATTTAAAAAAACTTATAGGGTGTTAAAACATGTTTTTTTAAGCAATTCACACAAAAATATTTCCTTAAGTGTGAGGGGAACTTTATGTCCAAAAGTGCCAAAAATATAATATTTTAACAAGTGGCATTACAGGTACTTTTTCAGATGGGGTTTTTTGATAGATTAGTATTGCTTGACTTTTTATCATGCAGTGTCTACAAATTAGATTTGGCTAAATTATGAAAATAAGCGCTGTACCAGGATTTTGCCCATAGAAACCTGACCTAAATAGTCGGACTCTCGAGTGTACTATTAGCTGTATTTTTCGAAATACAGCTAAATAATTTATAGATATTATGCCTGGCTTACTTATTATTAATAAAGAAAAGTCAAATAAGAGTGAGTAAAAAATACCGTGACAGTATAAAAGTATGATCCGTTAAAAATTTCAAATTAAAAACGTATTTACAAATGAATCACTTATTATTTATTACCAAAAGATTTTCTTAATTTCTAATGTTAGGTATCTAGGTATTTGCAAGTTAAGTAGTTACACATATAAAATATGAATTAGTTTGTTAATTTCTAAATATTTGTTTCTGCAAAATCAAACTATGCCAATGTAAAGTTTAATTTTACAAAGTCTTTATTGTTTAAAAAAAAGTTTTAAGGCAACTTTTAAAAAATTGTTTTTTCTGTATGACATTTCACAAGATGCCCTTGTTTCAAGTGTATTTTAGGTTCGGCCTGCCCGAATATGAGCAAAGGTGAGGAATAAGAAATGTTAAAAGTCTGTGCCACAATATTTAATTTAAAAAAATGTCAAGAAAATTGTGGTTTATGGATTTTCAATTAATACTAAATAAGCAGCAATTTTTAGGAGGTATTTTAAGTAATTTTATACATATTTTCTGGCACCCCTGTAAATATTCGAGAAAAAAGCGTACAGTAAAAAAAAAGACAAAAAACGGCAGTTTTTGGTCTTGTAAGCGTTTTACAATAAACGTTTTCCTTTCAGATGACCTGCAATTTTTTAAATTCTTATATTTTATTAATTTAGAGAAATGCCCCTTGTAGGGCGAAAAATGTTACCGATTGAAGCAAATAATTGCTTCCTATAAAAACATGTAATGAAAATTATCGATTTTTGAGTATAAATAAGAATAATTTTTTATTATTTTGGAGCATTTTTTTATTAAAAGGTCACTTTAAATGACTAAGAAAAGTTTTTGTAAAAACCTTTAGTCGTCTTCGAGAAAAGCGTGTATTTCCAAACCCTTACATTAACAAGAAAATATAGGTGCGACTCTGACTCTTTAACAGATTTTCATGTTTCTTTTAGTCTGTGAAATATAGCATAGTTTTTTTTATGAAAATTGTATTGTCTGCTTTTTATATGAAAATTTTTTTAGTTAGGTAGTATGATAATAATAATAATATAATATTTTCAAAACAGCAAACTAAGAAATTAAAAATGTAATAAGAAGATAAAATTATAAAAAACAGATGTTTAAACTGATTTTAAAAATCGAGAGTCAGAGGATATTTAGTTTGAAAGTGGGATCCTTTAAAAAAAAACTATAAAAAAGTAATTCACACCCAAAGTACGCAATTAAATTTTCGTAAACAAAAAATAACAGATTCCCTTCCCAAATTGCAGACTTCAAAAAGCCCATATAACTCAAAAACGGGTCATTATGTCTGCAATTTCATAAAGAGTTAACACATTACTTTTGGTCTCAACAAATGTAGGAAACCTTACCATTTTCAACACTAGCCATTCGATGTAACAACGGCAACCAAACTAGACAGGCTGGTCCAGGTTCTGACATCATTGTATCCAGAAAATCGTTAACAGTAACTTTTGCATTCTAAAATTTTAAAAAAATTAATAACAGACTCGGTTTTGGCGTCCCCGCTCAGACTCTAAAATTCCCTAAATAGCGAAAATTCCCTGCATTTGGGAACACTGTATCTGACTGAAAGGATTTTTTAAAAAGCGCACCAAAATAGGCTGCGTAACTTTTGAACGGAGCATCGCCTTAATATGCAATTTTCGGATTATGATGCATTTTTCTGTAGTTTCTGGGTTAAAAAAATATTTGACAGACTTACAAAATTCTAACGTGTAAATGACCAGTTAGGAAAAGCTTTTTTATATAATAATTGTTAACCTTGCATGTTTCTGTATTTAAATGTTAGCCCACACGTATACTAGACCTATTGTAGAGACCCTGTATATACAACATATTTTAAAGAAATAGAGACGCGACAAACTTATCAAAGTCAAATTTATTTAAGTAAAAATCAAAGGAGGTTTCTATTGGTCCTCTATCCTCTAGTCTTGTTTATAGAGAGACGTGTCATCCATTGTTGTTAAATAAACGTTGAAAATAAAAATAAACGATTCTAATTAACATTTACAGGGAAACTAAGTACTTTTTGTAAAAAATTTCGTTGCAGAAGAAAATTTTTGGTAAAAACGGAGAAACCCCCGAAAATTTTAAAAAATTGCGCCCCTGGATGACAAAAAACAAAAACGCCAAAAAGTCGGATGTAAAAAAAATCGGCCGGACATTTAAATTTGGTACAACCGTCCGGACCTGTCCGGCTTTATCCGGACATATGGTTACCCTACTCAAACGCATAATGTACTT
Organism: Aspidapion aeneum; assembly: GCA_963576565.1. Classification (NCBI taxonomy): domain Eukaryota; kingdom Metazoa; phylum Arthropoda; class Insecta; order Coleoptera; family Brentidae; genus Aspidapion; species Aspidapion aeneum. Next base: position 206,043,624 of record OY755038.1, read on the forward strand.
ACCTGACTAAAAATACTACCGGCTAGTGTATCAGTATAATTAAAGGTAGGGGATTCGTATACAGCGGCGGGAAGAGCAAGGACTTCTTGTAAATATTCGTTGAACCGCCAATTAAGCAGCAGTCCATTACTATCGGATATTTGAGAAAAAATATCTAAAAACAAATCATAAAAAATGATTACCATTTAACCTAAAAGAAGTTGTAGAATTAGTAAACAAAAGGTCGAAAGTAAAAAATAAATAAAATGTAAAAAGTTCAAAATATCGAAAATACAAAGGATTGAAATTACATAAGGTTAAATGAAAAAAGCTCAAAATTATAAAAGGTCAAATGTAAAAAAGTCGAAATTACAAATATATATTAAAACCTAACCTGACCTAGTTATGTTGACATATGAAAAAAAAACTAACCTGTTTTGGTTAGTTTAATATACAACAAAAACTAATCTGACCAAATCAGGTTATTTTTACCTTCCTAGCCCGCGCAGCAATGGCTAGAGAAGGTATTATTTTCGACGAATTTTTTTTTGTAAAGTATAAAATGTGCTATTTCAGTGAATTTTGACCTATTTTGGCAATATCGTCGTGATGTCTCTGTGTGTGTGTATGTCTGTTCGTAACATGATAGCTCCTAAACCCCTAAACCGAATTCCATGAGATTTTCATAAAACAAATTGTTCAATACTGTAACGAGCTGATTAGATTTTGGTTAAAATCCATTAATGCTCATTACAGTTTAAAAATTGAAAATATCCCAACTTCTTAACGGAACATCCCATCAATCTGAGGTATTCGGAATATAGTAGAAAAATCAATAATTTTTGTTATAGCCAAAAACTTGAAGTTTCAAGGCTGATATAGCTAGTGCTAATGGGCCAGGAAGGTGTCATATCCATCATGGATCCATTTATTTTTTGTATACTAAGTGAAGGTTAAGTTTCAACCAAAACTTAGATTAGTTTTTTTTTAATACTTACCATTTTAAGCTTTTGTAATTCAGACCTTATGTATTTTTAATATTTTGTATTTTCGAATATTAAATTTTCAACCTTTTGTTCGCCGCGCCCCCTATGAGACACCTTGTTTTAATATTCTTTCCTAACAATTATAGAAAGCAGAAACTTACATCTTAATTTATCCATTAGTTTTCCAGCACACAGAGTGGCAAGGGCCACTTTTATGGAAAAAACTCTAATTTTTCCTACATTATCCCTAAAAATAAAAAAATCATACTTAAATAAGTTGCAAAAACTTGAGCAAATATCAATTTAATTAATAAGTTAATAAGTTTAATAGTTTATTTATGGTAATATTGTTGAAAATAAGTCACACTGGAAAATTTATACCATGTCAGCAATTGATTGATGACACAATTATTTTTAACTTACACTGTAGCGTAGGCTGCCAGCAACCAATTCAGTAACAACCCTGAACAAACATCAACATGTGCTTGTTGTGTAGGTGGCGCCCTCTTGTTTAGGCTATGGTACAGTGAGCAAAGCAAAGTTTCCAATCTTGCCACACTAAGTTCAGAAGAGGATTCTAATGCATGAAGACCTTGCTCTCTGAAGGCTTCTATGACATTCCAAATATCTACTGAGTGTACTAAAAAATATTAAAATGTTTATTTTGTGGCTGCCATGAAAATTTCAAAATATTTGAATTTTGCATGTTTTAAGACCTAATCTACTACTACTACTATGTCGGTTTAGAACATTTTTCTACGTTGTCCGACGCCTATTCTCCACCTCCTTCGATCCTGACAGTCATCTTCCGTCAGGTTTTTTTGACTCATTGATTTTTGGATTGACTGTTGCCATTCCAGTTTAGGACGCCCTCTTTTTCTGCACCCTATTGGTTGCCATTCTAGGACCTGCTTTGGTAATCTTTCGTCGCTCATCCGTTGTACATGGCCGTACCATATCAGTTGCCTTTTAGTGATGTCATCCGTTATGCTTCCCTCGATTCCCATTCTTTCTTTTATGATCTCATTTCTTATATGATCTGTTCTAGATATTCTCATTGATCTTCTTATTGCATCCATTTCGACACTTTCCATTTTTGCTTTGTATTTTTCTGTTACGCGACAAGTCTCTATTCCATACAACAGCGTGCTTTTCACCATTGTTTCATATATGTTAAATTTTACATTCTTTTTTATCTCTCTGCTCCATAAAATACTGTTAAGACAACCAATAACCTTTTTTGCTTTTACTATTCTTTTTTCCATTTCTTTACAGTCTGTTCCTGTCTTATCAAATTTGACACCCAAGTATACATACTCATTACATGGAGATATTGTTTGTCCATTTTCTAGTTCTAATTCACTTGATTCGTTTCCAATACATAAGTACTGTGTCTTGTCCACGTTCACTGTTAACCCCCACTTCTGGTATTCTTCCGTTAACTTTCTCATCATATACTCCATGTCTTCTTTCATTAGCTACAATTACTTGGTCGTCAGCAAACTGTAGTGTGTATATGGTAAATCGGTCGTTAAGTTGTATTCCCATGCCGTGTACTTTGCGTTTCCAGTTTTTTAGAGCTACTGTGATATATATTTTAAAAAGAGTTGGAGAGATACAACATCCCTGTCTTAAGCCTTTCGTTACCAGGAATTCTTTTGAAAGTCGATTTCCAATTTTAATTTTAGATTTTGACCCTTTGTATAGTTCTTTTATCGCTTTTATGTATGTATGATTGATATTAGTCTGCTCTAACACTGTCCATAATTTTTCTATTGGAACGGTATCATATGCTTTTTGTAGGTCCACAAAGGTAACATGAGTCTCTATATTTCTGGCGCTCCTTTTTTCAATTACTTGTTTAAGACAAAAAACATTATCACTACAAGATCTGTCTGTTAAGACCTAATCTCTGTGTATAATCAAAGACAGTGGTGATTAAAATTTTTTTTTAACAAAAACTAAATCTATCTAGTATCTAATCCATAACTTCACTTAAGAAAGAGCTCTGTGTATGATATAATAATGAGCGCGTAAGAGTTCTAAAATAACTATTTTATGGGAAAAGTATTTAATATAAAGGAGAACTATAAAATAATTAAAGTTTCCTAAAACAGTTAAGTGTGTGGAGGCAGTACAGTTATATCAGAATAAACATATTAAATATTGGAGGCAAAAATCTAATTGTAAGGGTTTGAAAATAACACTTTTTTGGACAGTTTTGCAAATTTTGAAAAAAACTTTTTTGCACTTTTAAGAAGATACTTAATTGCACCGCGCATTTAAAACTACATTGCAAAAAGTGAAATGGTTCTAGAAAAAATAATGTATAAAAAAATTATGAAAAATTAGGTAACCTAGGCACCTGCTCGACTCATGCAGTGCACATTTTTTGCTTGCAAAGAAGAGCGATATGAATAATAGTTGGCCTCAGATACAGACAAGATGTCAAACCATCTTTTAAGGAGTTGAGGATCCTTACTCTCCCCTCTCAGTATGTTTTAGAGTCTCTTGTCTACTTCCATCAAAACTCAAATAAATATACCATGGTACAAGAGACTCACAATTACAATACAAGAAATAGGGAGGATATCAGGATTGACTTCTTATGCCTTAAGACCTCCTGGAATGTAACTCGTCATTATGCACCCTCTTTTTTTAATAAACTCCTATAAAGAGTGAGAACATTGTCACTAAGACCATTTAAGCATAAAATAAAACAATTTTTTCAAGAACAATGTTATTATTGTATAGACAAGTATTTACAATACCAAATAACAGATTTAGATTTTTAAATGGAATTCAGCAATCTCTTTTAAAAGTTCCTAAAAAATACTGTAATAAGTAACTGTAACATTACAATTTTAAACTTGACTGTAACTGTAAATCTTAATGTGTGTTAAAAATTTTAGCTAAATTCATTGTAATGTATATAACTGTTATTATCACCTATTATTAAGTTAAAAATATCCTAACTGAAAATGTGTTATACAGTCACAGTGACTACTTTACTATTTTCTAAGTTCTCTTTGTCAATGTAATAGTTTGTGAAATTATTTTTAGTGATCTAGTTTTTTTTCTTTGTGTTGAATAATATTATAGCTTTATAATTTTGAGACTAATAATATAAGTATTCTATTAGACTGTTAGTTAGATATTATTATTAGGCCACTATTTTATACTTGTTGACACATCCAATATGCATTTTATGTATCTTATGGAGTAAGGATTGAAATAAATAAATAAATAAATAATGTTTTGACCTCAGTTGTGACAGTGCGAATAAGATGTATTTTATTATGTTGTTATTTTTTTATTATTTTACTTGTTTTTTCTTGCCTTAGATTTAAGTATTTTAGGTGTTTTTTGTAGCAGAAATCAATTTTTATGACGATTGTATAAAACTTTTGTTTTTTTCTGAATTAAATAAACTCTAAACTCTTGAAGGTTGAGGTTTATCTTTACCATCATAGTCTGCAAAGGAATGGCTGGAGAAGGTATTATTTTTTTTTGAGATAACGCCGAAAATGTGTGTGTGTGTATATTATATCTGTCTATAACATGATAGTTCCTAAACTACAAAATCAATGTTCACAAAATTTTCAGATAAAAAAGTGTTAGACACTCTTACCAGCTAAAAATATAGAGGCATTAGTGGTATATCTTTAAGCCAAAGTGTTAAGCCTAAATCATTTATTGTTGTAATTTGCAGAGTTTTTTTTATGTGCTGAAAAAACTCAGTATGTAGGTAAGGGGGCAAAATAGATCCATATTTGGTCACAGTGCATGGAGGTCCAGTAGGGCCTGCCACCACTTTCGAATACCATACATACTCTTACAAGCTTATTATTTCAATTTTCAATTTCAAAGTAGCTTTATTGTTTAAAATACAAAGTACTTATTAACAAAGCCCTGCTTAAATTTTAAATTTAAATTAGTCTTAAAGTTAAACAGTCAAAAAAGTAAATAAGTCAACATTATTACAAACCAATCACAGTAGCTAAAGATTCATTTAAACAGTCACCAATATTTCCTTTATTATAAAAGGTTCTTTTTTTAAATATTATATAAAAATAACAACACTAGTAATCACATCAAAAATAAAAATAAAATAAATGAACAAACAAATAAATAAACCAAATGACAAACGCAAAAATGTCAACATGCTACCAGTTAAGAAATTAAGTCCATACAGAATATTTTAATTCTGGTCAGCAAAAAACTTGTCAGCAGTATAAAATCCTTTATCAAGCAGAAACTTTTTAGTCTTTTTTCTGAACTTTTTCTCACATTGTTGTTTTCTTATGCTAAGTGGAAGATGATTAAATATCTTTTTGCCTTAGTAAATTAAAGATCTCTTGATTAAGTCGGATCGGGGGATAGGAAGAATTAGCTGAAGTGGCCTTCTATTACTATAAGATCTACTTAGTTGCAGCTCATTTTTGTTTTTTTTAAATATTACACATGATGTCTCAAGAATATATATGCAGCAAAGAATTAATAAATTATACTTACGAAATTTTGGTAAAAATCCATTAATGTTACTTAATCATTATTTTTTGTCAATTAAAAATTTAAAAACATGCTAACTTTATAAAGGAGCATCTTATTAATATACAGTTTTTGAAATATATTACAACCAAAAACTTTGTAAAAGCCTTAGTTTCTAAGATATTTACAAAAAACTGTTTTTATGGCTGGTATATTATCATGGCTTCACTTGAAGTGTGCTAATAGGCTAGCAAGGAAGGTTCGGTTCGGTTCGGTTCAGTTCCATCATGGATCCATTTTATTTTTATTAAGGATTTAAAAGTGAATGAAGGAATTGTTTTCTTTACTAATTATTGTCAAATGTTTTATCAAAAAATATTAAATATACTTTTCACATAAAATCATTTTTTCACAAATGCTCATTATATGTCATATGCAGAGCTCTCTCTTAAATATCTAGTTATTAGGCACTTTGGGTGCATTTGTTATCCTAGTGTGAAAATTTCAATTATATTTTTTTTTATTGAATAGATAGCTATAACTCATAAATTATACTTACCAATTATATTAACTTGAATGAACCTTTTGAAGTGTTGTGTGTTTCTACCAAATATTTTATTATTATTGTAATATTTTATATGTATAATTGTAATATTTAATATGTATACTGATAATATTTTAAACTATTTAAAAGGATCTTAGATCCATTGTTTTTGATGTTGCTTTTGCATTGTAAAATGATCTGATGGCAATAAAGATTTAAACTAACTAAACTAAAACTAACTAATTGCCTAAAAGTATTTATTGCACTTTAGATTTGATTTTAAAAGCCCAAGAAATACTTAAAGGAGGTAATTCTTGGGTCTATTTTGAAAAAAAACGTCATATGAACATATTTCCTAAATTTCTTAACTTTTCAGATAGGTACAGGGTTTAAAAATTTAGAAAATCTTTAGGTATTTTTGTGAATATGTGTACCTACATTTATCAAGAAATTTTTTGAAAGTTCTTTTATTACTTACATAAGTTCTGGTTCTTATTTTCTGAGATTTATCTTGCTGTCCATAAGAAAATTTTCCTTAATAGGTAGATTGCCTCTACCAAATTGTAGACATTTTAATAAAACTTTAACACCCTGTATTTTTAAAATGAGACATTTTCGGGTATATGTTCATATGAACTAAAATATTTTTTATTAATTTCTATTATATTAAAAGTTTTATTTGAGGAATAAAAGCATTTTTTTGCAAAAGAGTTTTTATTTAATAGCTTTAAGATCCCTTAAATACATGCTAATTTTCCCCTGACAAATTTTAGATTAACACCCTGTAAACTAGCTGCAAAGGAACTTCACATTTTTGATTGAATTGAGTTTCAATTTTCAACCTGGTTTGATTCTTGATTCTAGTGTTGAACTATTTTTATTGTAGCTATTTTATGGGCAAATTTAGAAAAAACCACAATACACAGTGCAAGATTATTAATATTATATAACAATTTAGTTAGAGAACTCAGCACATACAGATATTATCTAGGTGCTAACTTTAATCCAACATTTATTTAGAAAAATTAGATATTACCCTAAAATCTACTGTAATTGTTTTTATTTAGAAAAATACACTTTAATAAAACACAAAGGTTCATAGAGAGCAAAATGTTTAGGATAGTAATAAATGTTTCCCAAATAAAACTGAGGATATAGATCCCACTGGAAAATATTTAAGTAGGTACTTACAAAATTACATTTCAGGATAATGAGATGTAACACTACATTAAATAAATAAATATAAAATAGTACTTACAGCTGACTTTTTTCTGAATAAATCTTAGTTTTGTTGCAGTTCTGTAAGAGGCAAACCTTATCAGATCAAAATTGTGTGAACTCATTTCATGAATAAGGGCCAGTCTGTGATCTGATGACCCTGGCAAACCATCTACTTGGCCTTGCTGCATGGCTGCCACTGAAAATATATACATTTTTAAAAAACTTAATAAAAAGAGTAGACCATATTTGCCAAGTCCAACCCTTAATCCACTCTCTGTGGTTTTCTTTCCAAACTTAAGTACCTATATCTAAACAAATAGATACAAGTATCCCTGGATACTAGTTTTACATAGGTGGTTGTATTTCTAGATATCTCCCCAAGTAAACAGCCACTTTGAGATATAATTTTACATTTGTTTACCTTGAATTCAATTTGAAAAATAAAAACAAAATAGGAATGTGATACTAACTTAACATCTAGTTTTATTGACAGAGCACTTATAGAAACTTCTTATTATTAAGGTGGACAGCTATCAAGAAAAATCCTCGGGAAAATTAACTTTCCCAGGGAACCCTGGAAAAACTAGGACATTCAAATTTACCACAATGTGTCGCTATGACTATTTTACATTTAAATTTATAAATGAAATCAAATAGCACTTACTCGTACTGATGTATTAAACCCTAAGTCAATTTGTTGTGCCTGTTTTTTTTAATAAAAATTCCAAAAAAATTGGAAAATTTATTTTTTAATCAAAACGCCAACGCCATTTTCTTCTTCGATTATATGTCAGGGAAGGAAAACAAAATTGGTTGGTTGCGGATTTTTTTCGTTGGCGAAGAAAATGAAGTTAGCAACTTTCCAGTGGCAGAGGTAAAAAAAATATTTTATATAATAAATAAATAAAGGGCAGAGACAAATTCCTCAGTCACTGACAAGGGATTGTTTAAAAGAGTCTTAACGGAGACTATATTGATCCATAAAGGTCCTGACTACTTCCTATCGCATTAGCTTTTTAGCTCCACGTAAAATAATTGCACCTGCAAGAAATGTGCTGAAATATATTTTTTTTATACTATGTTATCATGTTTCATAAACACTGGAAAAACTATACTTATCAAACGTCTTTATATTTCGTTTAAAAGCAGTGGCGGATCCAGGGGGTGACAGAGGGGCCCGCCCCCTCTTAAACATAGAACTTATTTTTTAATTTAGCAGCATTCCTTTTAAAATTTCACACCTCAGATCTATCAAAAATCGCTAATAATTTTGTTTTTTTGATATTTGCTGCCATTTTGCCCCTCACCCCTTCGGAAATTCTGCATCCGCCTCTGTTTAAAAGTTGGTAAAACTTTTTTCCTGCCTCATAAAAATCCCTTTCTAGGAATAATAAATTGTTATAATATTCTTATCAGGGTGCATGACCATACATGTTGAAATGAATGAAGTTTATTAGCTACAAATCTATATCGACGGTTGAAAGGTAAAAGGTCATAAGCGACAATTTTCAAACTTTACAGCAGGGCGACTTAAAGTTTTACTTGTGGCTTAATTTTTAAAAAAAGGATCCATTCTTTTTTTATTTGATGTAAGCGACAAAAAAATCTTCATAGAAGCCTGAATAATAGCTCATTCGACGCAGAAAAAAAATACATGTAAAAAAATGTAAAAATGAAAAAAAAATAATAATCTGTCCCTTATGCCCTTTTGCCTTTAAACCATCGATATCAATATATATCTAAAAGCCAAATTAATAGTAGGAAACATGCATAGCCGGTTAATTTTTTGGTCTGGGTTATTTGACCAAAAATGACCTTTTTTTTGGCAAAAGGTGAGAAAAAAAGTTTATAAATAAAGATGTCCGATTTTTTCTATACAAAGTTTCAAACAAAAAAAGTTGCTTTGATGACACATGGGGAACATACGGTTTTTTGGAAATGTTGACCACTGTGCGCCCACAGCAGATTTGAAATGAAATCCACAGCCCGCTTTTCCTGCAACTTGTTTTCATTTCAGTGGATTCGGCAACCTTCCTCAAGGCGGTTCGCGAAAGTTCCTTTGGAAACGTCAAACACGCGGAAATCGATAAACAAAAAAAAATAAACAAAACCGGAATCCGATATTTTTCCATTTTTGGACGAAAATAGGAGTTGATTTTGTGTCGAACGTGATTGAATTTCTTTGGGTAAGTTTCGGGTTTCTACTAGCTTGTAGATCATTAGGGATAGGTTCTTAATTATTTGGAAATTTTAAAGTACATTACAGCTCATAGAAACAGTGTTATATATTTTTGCAATAAATAAAAAAAACTGTTAGTTACTTCAAAAAGGTAATAATTTGGCGGCACTTAAAGAAAAATGAGTTTAAGACTGAACAAAAAGTTGGATACTAGGTAAGGGTCCCTAGTTTACTCAGTTTCAGGTAAAGTATATCATGAGTGCATGAAATAGTCTTTTTTTCAAACAAGTATAGGTAACCAGCTAGCAGTTGTTTTAAACAGAATTTGGTTGGACATAACTATTAACCCTCAACTAAGTACCAATGAACTATTTTTATTATGCACTACCGAGTCCACTACTATATTATCCTGACCCGCAGTACTTAATAAAAATACAATATATTTATAAAAACAAAAAAAAAATTAAGGTTTGGTAGTATCAAATTGTATTTAAGGACATGTAATGAAAAAAAACTAAAAATTATTTTTCAAAACACCTAGCACACAAGGTATTACAACATTGGTTGCAAATTGCAGTTTAAATTTGTCACATTGGATAGCAGTTTTCCCTTGAGTTTTCCTATCCTTACTGGTTGGGCATGGGCTCGAGCATAAAACACATATTTTTCTCTTGCTTTCTTTGGGTGGTGCTTGAGGTTACTCAGAAACAGGGTTCGCCCTGAAAAAATTTGATTGAAATGAACAAAAATAACTTCTTAAAAATACTTTCTGTAAATTTCTGGTACTAGGCACTTTAGTGTAGCAAATTTTTCATATTTGGGCTAAATATCTCAAAAGCTACAACCTATAAAGTTTTAAACCACTGTTGATGGGTAACAACTGGCCTTAGTTAATAGAAACTTTTTGTCTTAAAATTATACCAAAATCAAGACTAAAATATGCTGAGCGATTAGACCTAATAACTTGTGTAACAAAACAGAATTTAAACATAAATGGTATTTTTGCCATTTATAAGTTTTTAAATATTTTTAAATAAATATTGTTTTCGACATCAACAAGCCTTAGTTACATGCAAGACTAGGTTAAGAACAAGTAAAATTTATGGTAACTCAGCGACTTGTTTTTGGCATATTTTCAGGATCACTATATTTTAATAAAAGTTGTATTCAGCTAATCTGTCCTTTGAGCCACTAACATCAAAATAATTCATATTTTGTAACTGGAGACAAATTTACCAAACTATTTTCAATTTTAAAAAAACACACTGTAATTTTGATCTGTAACGATTTTATTGTCTCAGTGAAACCTACCCTGCTCTTGAGGCACTCATAGCTTGCTGTTAATTTGCTTAAACTCTAATGATAAAGCGCTCCATAAAGAAAGAGAAAGACTGTGCTTTAAACGCTCTAGACAAAGAGAAAAGACACCAGCGTAAACCACAGATGCATCAACTTAGAAAACTGTTACAGATCAAAATGACACAGAGTGTTTTTTAAAATGGAAAATAGTTTGGTAAATGTGTTTCCAGTTACCAAATATGAATTATTTTGATGTTAGTGGCTGAAAAGACAGATTAGCCGAATAGAACTTTTATTAAAATGCAGCGATCCTGAAAATATGCCAAAAAACAAGTCGCTGCGTGTCTATAAATTTTTTTTGTTCTTAACCTAGTCTTGCATGTAATTAATGCTTGTTGATGTCGAAAACAATATTTAGTTCGAAAATATCATGATATTTATATAAATATCATATCACATGATATATATCGGATATATATCAGATATATATCTGATTTATAACATTATCAAACTGAATGCTTTGGTTTTGGCATATTAAATAAAAATCACTACTTCCTAATAAATCAAAAGTACACACAGATGGAAAACACAGTTACTGCTCTAACCTGGGAAAATAGAAAACAAAAGAAATCGTTGCGTCGGGGATCTACTAGATGTGAACCAGGGGATTCCCAGTCAGCTCCGCGATGCCTATGCGGCAGCCGAATCGATCGATAATACACCTTTACAGATGCTTATACTTTTGTACAGGGGCGTACTGACAAATTTTCTGATATTTAGAATGGTAGAAATATTTTTAGTTTAATAAGTAAAATTATTGAATATATCGGATATATATTAAGCTATATGTATATCGTGAATATATATCATGATATATATCACTTGATATATATCCGCGGAACCTTGGTTAAAAATATTTAAAAACTTATAAATGGCAAAAATACCATTTGTATATATGTCGTATTTCCCGTGGAGAGAAGGCAAACAATTAATTTGGGATGCCACCTGTCGCGACACCTTAGCGAATTCTTATATTTTAAAAACAAGTATTAGGGCTGGAGAAGCTGCTCTTATTGGTGAGCAACAGAACAAAACAAAATATAAAGAACTTTTAGACAAATACATTTTTATCCCATTTAGTGTTGAGACCTTAGGTCCGTGGGGAGAAGATGCAAGGCGACTGGTTAGTGATATTTCTGAAAAACTTAAAAAATCTTGTAACAAATCACTAACCAGGAGCTTTATTATCCAGTTGATTAGCTTAGCTATTCAAAGGGGTAATACTGCATCGATTCTTGGAACCCTCCCGGAACAAAGAGGTCTTTATGTTATACAAAATTAATTGTGCAATTTTAAATCTAGTTTATTAAATACAATGAAGTTATTTTATTTAGTTATTATTGTTGCTATTTTTTAATGATTAATGTAATTGTAATATGCAAAAAATACAAATATAATTTTTACTCTAAAAAAAAATTATATATTTATATTTAAATCCCGTTTTGTTACACTTGTAAAAGAAAATTAAAATGGTATTTTTGTGTGTAAATTGCTTGACAAATTGTTTTCCAATAACTTTAATGAAGGGCAACTTTAATTTCATAGATAGAACAGTAACATAGCTATTCAATTTTGGTAGGAGGGACTTAAATCAATAACCGGTAATTACCTATCTTGCTACCCATCTATTTCAACCAATTTTTTTTAATGTTGTATTTTAATGTAAGTATAGGTAGGTATAGTAATTATTGTAAGGGCCATTTCATATGAAAATCAACAAAAAATAAATGGATATCCATGACGGATCTGATACCTTCTTTGCTAGCCTTTTAGATTAGCACACTTTAAGTGACCTCCATGATATATCAGCCTTGAAAACAGTTTTTTGTTACTTAATATCTCAGAAACGGAAGCTCCCAAGAAGTTTTTAGTTCAAATTATTCAGAAACATTTTGTCTACTATATACCGAAAACCGTATATTGATGCGATGCTCTGTTAAAAAGTTGGCAATTTAAAATTTTCTAATTGTCAAAAAACTGTCAGCATTAATGAATTTAGCCCAAAATCTATCTATCAGCTTGTTACAGTGTCGAACACTATTTTACCTGAAAATTTTATGAAAATCGGTTCAGCGGTTTAGGTCAGACACACATACACACAGACAGACATCACAACGATATTGCTAAGATAGGTCAAAGCACACACAAATAACACATTTTCGGCGTTCTTAAAAAGAAAAAATTCTTCGAAAATAATACCTTTCCTAGCCATTGCTGTGCCGATTAGGAAAAAAAGGAAAGTTTGGCAGACCATCTTACCGATTTTGATATTTTTTGGTACCTGTATTCTACCCATAAAGTTAAGTGGTTTTTTTTATTGAATTTAAAAAAAAAAACTTGAAAATTTATCTCAAACATGTAGGTACTAAAAAAAATTTGGATTTCTCGAAAGCTATACTTACATTAGAGTAGTGGTTTAACGCGTATTTGAAAGGTCTTTAAAATACCTTTTGAAAGAGGTATAACGATTTATTTTGTATAAAAAACAAAACTCAAAATTTTGAAAAAACAAAATGTTTTTGAGTTATGCGGGTTGGTCGTTACAGACAGACATACAGACAGACAGACATACAGACAGACAGACAGCAAGACAAAAAAGTTTCAAAATCATCTGAAACGCAAAGATATATAAATATTTTTGAAATCGGAGCAACTTTTTTTTTCTCGAAAAAATTAGGATCACCATAGCTCACACTACTATAGTATAGTAGTAGTGTGAGCTAAAATGTTAACAATAAAAATACATAGAAAAAATTTATGACCATCCCTATGGATGTCTAAAAATAATTATATATAATTTTTGTTATAAACCAAATGGTTGGTGCTTGGGTTACTTTTACAACCTAATATTGTTTCATACATGAGAGTCTTTTCGGTCATTCACCAAGAAAAGCCTACCATATAAATAAAAGAACCAGTTTAGGCGAAAAAAATTATAATTTGCCATTGTAAGAGTACAAGTCAACTATAAAATTCAAGGCTGACAAGAACAATAATTGATGATTGTAATTATATTTTATTTATGAGTTGAATTAATAATATTTTTTTAAACTTTTTTTATCAAAAAATAAAAACCTGATGGCTCTAATACACTGTAAACCAAAATTTTGTAAATATATATGCAAATATGCAATTTGCAATCAGATTTTGGCATTTTATAAAAATATCTTAAAAACTAAATTTCTTGCAACATGTGTAAGAGTTTCAAAATTTTTGGAAAAAAGCAAAATCATTGTAGGTAATATCTGTTTTTAACGAGGGGTGATCACCTGAACCAAATTTGTATACCGTCCTACAGAACAGAATAAATTTTTGGTCCTGTAGTGTCCTGTACATGTTCTGTATAGTCCTGTACAAGCCCTGTATAGTCCCGCCTGTGGGGTCCTGTCTAGCCCTGTGGCTGAAAAGGCACCCATAAAAAAATTCGCGACCAAAAAAAAAAAAGGTCATCACCACATCTTACCTCTTGTTTTTCTTAGCTTCTTAGCGAGCGGATTTGCCTTGCCGGCCTTAGTTCTTAATCATGCTTAGGGCACCCCTTAGGCGCCAGTACCATCGGGGTCCTGTAGAGTTCTGTGGAATCCTGTATAGTCCTGTGGAAGTCCTGTATAGTCCTTTGGGGTCCTGTAAAAAAATTTGTACACCTACTATGGGTAGCTGATCACCCCTCGGGTTTAAATATATTTTATGGTACCTAATTAGGAATTTTTCATTTCTTCAAACTCAAATTTGTTCAAAATAAATTTCTTCAAAAACCGAGTCAAAAACAGTTTTTTTAAGAATCAGACACGTTTTCGTGTCTAATCGGGTAAAGATAATTTTTTGTTTCTCTCATATTTTTCCGTGGGTAGCTTAACCTCACAGGAGTCCACCTAATAAGTGTTGACAGTTAACTGTTTCGTCTTTATGGGAACACTGCTTGGTCAATGTGACTCCCTTGCGAAGTTAGTCAGACCTTCAGACGTGAGCGTCAATCAGCGGAATTTTTTAGCCAAATAATACTAACAGACGTAAATTTTAGTACTCTGCACGGGTACTAAAGATTACGTTTGTTAGTATTGTTTTTTGTTAAATCTCAAGGGGATAATAAAGGAGCAAATTTTTCGAAAAAATGTCAATGTTCGAATTTCTAGGAAAAAATCGTACCGGAAAAAAATCCAAAAACAAAAAAAAAGGCGTTCTGGCGTCAAAGAATAAAATGTTTGCAATAAAAAACTCGAAATATTTTAAACAAAATTGTGCTACAGACAATTTTAGAATAATTAGTAAGTACTTTTCAGACAAAATCGCGCCGCAGAATAAAAAATTATAGACCTTCCGAAAAAAAAATTTGTAAAATATTTTTTTTTGTAAAAAATGATACAAATTGGTCAATATTTCCTGTTTTACTCAGTTTTTTTTTGAAAACTGTGATATTCATTT
Source organism: Aspidapion aeneum (assembly GCA_963576565.1). Classification (NCBI taxonomy): domain Eukaryota; kingdom Metazoa; phylum Arthropoda; class Insecta; order Coleoptera; family Brentidae; genus Aspidapion; species Aspidapion aeneum. The sequence continues at coordinate 206,058,805 of OY755038.1, forward strand.
CCTATTAGCTAACGCAATGAAAAATTGTTTGTATTGGAAAATGAATAATCTATGAATTTACGAAAAGCCATAGCAACTACTTTTTGTGTTCTATTTTTGGGCAAATTCCTGGAAAATGTTTTTATAGATCATGTATTTGTATGGGTTTTCTATTAAACCAGTTTTTTTTTAACAAAGCACCTTATAATAAATTTACAATACTTAATCCACTATTCACATGGGATCGATCCCTTACATTATTAATAAATATTACATTTTCCTTAGAAAATGATTTAACAGAATTCTATAAGGCCAATTTATACTCGTTTTAAGAACTTCTGCTGTAATCATTAAACTTATTTTAAAAAAAAGGTGTTTTTTGCGAAAATATGTTAAAAAAAACTCAATAAAATTTAATACTCCTTAATTTTAAAAATAAAAAAAAGCTCCTGGTCCTACAAAAAACAAAACAAAACATAAAAAAGATTGAAGTGTACACCTAAAATTTTTTAACGCGATTCATTAAAAACAAGTGTAAATAGGCTATAATTCATGTTAAATTATTTTTGTAAATGGTTCAGAAAACCAATATACCTAATATAAAACCAGATATAAATATTATCTACAAATTTTGAATAATAAAATAAACGACGAAAATATATTTTTTTTAAAATTTGGTTTACCTTAACAAAACAACAGACTTTCCAGTTATGTTATTTCCTTTGATAAAAACGTGAGATTTTTAAATTTTTGACGATAAGGCGGTTAATTATTAAATGCGTAGGTATTTGTTTTAATGTAGCCCGAGATACCGCTGCCAAGTTTTGTGATATTACGGTACTGCTGCAGTACAACACGGTCGGTTTGATCGCCTCGCAAAACTTTTAATCCAATCGTACAACGCCGTCGTACGATCTTGTCGTATATAGATACGACCCCGCAGTATCGTAATAAGCTATAAACGAGGTTATAAAGTAGTTATAACCAGGGTTCCGCGGATATATATCAAGTGATATATATCATGATATATATCACGATATACATCATGTTATTTATAGCTTGATATAAATCCGATATATTCAATAATTTTACTTATTCAACTAAAATTGTTTTTTACCATTCTAAATATAAGAATATTTGTCAGTACACCCTTGTACAGTCGGGAACTTTTTAAATTGCCGCCCTGGGAAATAAAAAAAAATCCTATTTGAAATTCGAAAAAGTAATTTAAACCAAAACATAAAAATTGTGTACCTTACCTCTTCTTTTTTTTGATTTCTTTATTTGATTAATATTGACAGAAAAAATAAAATTTTAAAAGTCCCCGACTGTACAAAAGTATAAGCATCTGGAAAGGTGTAGTATTAATCGATTTGGCTGCCGAATGGTCATAGCGGAGCTGACTGGGAATCCCCTATTTCACAACTGGTAAATCCCCGACGCGACAATTTCTTTTGTTTTCTGTTTTCCCAGGTTTTAACTATGTTTTCCATCTGTGTGTACTTTTGATTTACTAGTAAGTAGTGATTTTTATTTAGTATGCCAAAATCAAAGCATTCACTTTGATAATGATATATATCAGATATATATCTGATATATATATCCGATATATATCATGTGATATGATATTTACATAAATATCATGATATTTTCGAAACCTGGTTATAACTCTAGTTGCTATAACTTTAAAGAAGACTTCCTTCCAAACTTTTTATCGATAGTTTTGAGATGATTTGATAGGTATTTGCTTTCAAAGGTAATTAAAGGTTTTTAAAGTGAATCAAAATATCTTCAAAACAAGGTATCACTGGAGCCACCGCTTTTTATATTCTGAGATGATATTAAAGTCTGGTCCGTCGAGCCGGATGTCAATGTTAAGCTTCAGTTGTGTTAAAATTTAAGAAACCCAAAGGTAAACAACTGTTTCCTCATAATAGGGAATAAAACCTGACCTTATTTTAAAATCGACAGTTTTGTGACAGATTTACATATAAAAATCAGCTGCTTGCTTTAAAAATTCGGCCTTTGTGTATTTAACAACCGGATTTATTATTACCTGTTTGTATTAAAGAAAGTTAGCGACTTTATTTTTAAACTTGACTTTGGTATGTCAATTTTGAGAGGTCGGCTGTCAGTTTTCTTTGTAAATATGCAGGGGCGGCAAGTGCATAAGGGCTGCAGAGCTGCAGAATCCCCAAAATTTTCACATTATTTGACTATTTTTCAGCCGCTGCTATTTTTCTAATATAATTATTTTATTTCTAAAATTATTGGAATAGCAGTATATTTTCGGTCCGGTGTTGGTATAGTAGGCCTTCAAATCGCGGGAGTAGGCGAGGAAGTTATTGGCATTGTTGCGCTGCTAAATTGCAACACAACGTAGCTTGGCGGCTAACGAGATCTGTGATCGGCTAGGAACCCCTTCCTTCGCCCCGCACCGCACTTGCTCCTGGGTTTAGATAGCGAAATCTAGGCAAAAATAGAGCTGCAAAACTTGCAGTTCCAGTACAATTCCGGGCGGGCGGGCTCAGCGTTGCGTGTTTGCGGGCGCATTTATTTATTTAGAAGACGCCAAACGCATGAGCGGGAGGTTATGGTCGTGTTTGTTGTTTGTTTTTGTATAATTGTGTCACAATGAATGTGGTGGATTTTATAATAGACACGTGATCTGGAGATTGTATAGCATTTTTTATACCCTATCGGCAGAACTCACAAACTTTACTGTCACGAGTCGCCACTGTAAATATGTCAGAATAAAGCCAATTCTAACATAGAGTCAGGCTTTATTCCAATAAGTCCCTATTGACCATATACATAATATTCCAATACCCACGGTAATTGCCAATTCATGATGCAAACATGAGTCCTTGCGGTCCTTAAGCAAAAATGACCTGATTGGTTGCTTTCAAACACATATGCATATTATTTCGATATAGTACGTAATATGGCAATACCTACGGTACCTTACGATGCATAATGCAAACATATTTGAAATAGCAATATCAATGGGTATAAGTCTATCCTTTTTCCGGTCCTTAAGATAAAATGTCCTGATTGGTTATACTTTTACGCATACATATTATTACATTACATACAGTTTTCGTTTCTTTATTTCTGAATGTTTGCATCAAATGCCATTGAAACGCATTTGAAAATAACGTAGATTTTGATTTATTTTGCCAGTAAACTTGCGATTTGTGAATATAAAACTCCGATTTGTGACTGTAAAACTCTGATTTGTGACTATAAAACTCTGATTTGTGACAATAATTTTTTAAAATGTGCAATGTAAACAAAAAGCGCTAATAAGCAATTCTTCATTGCTTCAGTGCTAAATAGTTTATTTATGATAATATTTATTAATAAGTATTGTAAAAGGTGTTTGTTTTTTTTAAAATAAACTTATTATTATATTATTATTATTAAAACAGAGTTCATTATGAGACCAGCATTTTCTTCTTGGTTTTAAGAGACATGATTCAGAGCTACCCCGTGCTGCAAAAATTGGAGGTAAAATACTTTTTTTATGTCGCCCTCCGGTAAATAGAAGAGCTACAAAAATTAATATCTTCAAAAGACAAGTGTGACAAGTTAAAAAGAATAAGCAGGTAAAGTTTAATTAAAATTCACCAAGCCGTTTTCCAAAAATAGCTTAATAGTTATTTAAACAACAAGGTTTGAAAACGACTCTTTGCACACGATCGAGACAGTTTGGTAGACCGAGCCGAAGGCGAGGTCTACAAGTCGAGGGAGTGTGCAAAGAGGTTTCCAAACGAGTTTTTTACAATATTTTTTATACGACTGCTAATAAAGAAAGAAAAATCAAATTTCAATTTAACTTGTTTTTATTTCCGACATTTTTACAACAAAACTTTAAAAATTCAACCACCACCCTTCTCGACAGAGGCCTGGTATCGAATCCAAGATGGCCGCCGATGAGGGCAATTCCGCCACACGTTCGGTTAGGTATAATTGGTTGAAATTGATGAATTTATACGATTTAAACTGCAAATAAATACAAATAATGTATTTTGCAGTGGCAAGAATATTTAAACGATTTAAATTTTATGGATTTTTGGTAATTACTTTATCAATATATGTAGCTATTCATAAATAATATTATTTATTATAAATGGACACAGACATTTTTTCTCTTAAAACCAGGAGAAGGGAAAAAAAGAGGGAGGTGGGATTAAAAGTGAACTGGTTCGGAATTAAGGGCGAGGGTTATTATAGTTTTTTAAGCTTAAGGAAACAATGAAGATAATATATATGCTATAAGTAATTGTCATAAAGGTTATAGAGTTTGTAGTTTGGAGAAACGTCCAGATTGGAAGGTTTTTCTTTGCTTTGAATTTTAAAGTTATGTCATCAAAATATGTGTTCTTGCTCTTGCAAATAAGCAGCTGAAGTCTTCAGGCTTTCTTCAACACCTTGGCGTATTAAATCATATTCCAAAGGTTTTGTCTTAGATTTTGGACTTTCCCTGAAATGTTCTTCTTTGTTCATATATTTTGGACAGTCAGGGAATTTGGTAGGAATAGCAGCTAAAAAATTTTTTTAAGTGTAAAAAAAAATTATTTTTTATAGACCCTTTGACTTAATTTAAAAACTATATATATATAGTATTTTTTTATATATTTAAAATTTTATCTTTATGCTGTGTTTTAATACAAAATATTTAATAAATTAATTTTTACCATAAAGAAGAAGCTGTACTAAATTTTATTAAGTAAGAAAAAAAATCTGAATAAATAAATTAATATCTATAAAAGTGGAGGCAATCAAAAAACAAAAATATGTTTTTTCTTCAATTATCGTATAAAACTACTAATTCCTGCCAAAATACAATAATACAATGTGCTAGGTTCAGTGGCGTATATAGAAGAAAGTTTCGGGGGGGGGCCGAGACAGTTTAGACATTTTCGGGGGGGGGGGGGGGCTCAAGACCTCATGAGGCCGTATTTTATGCTTGTATTCATGAAATATGTGGAAAATATTTAAAAAAATCTTAGCTTCGGAGGGTGGCCTTATGTACGCCACTGGCTAGGTTTAAAATTCGGTAATAGTGCAGATATAAAAAAATTGTTTTTTTTAACTACCCCCTGTATATTATTTAATAAATTGACAAGAATGACATTATAAGATTTTGTCTTTAGGTCTTTACTAAGTTATTTTTATGCTAACTTAATTTTTTTTTGTCAAGATTTACTAAGAGTTTTCATAATTAGAACATACTCAAAAACGACACCATTTAGCGTACTTCGACCGTTTATATCTCCAAAACTGTACATAGAAAAACTTAACTTTACTTACATTTTTATTCCTAGAGATCACGTCGAAATATTTTATATCTGTCCGTAACCCGATAGGTCCTAAACCGCTGAACCGATTTCCATAAAATTTTCAGGTAAAGTAGTGTTCGACACTGTAACGAGCTGATTAGATTTTGCTCAAAATCAATTTATGACAATGACAGTTTTTTGAAAAGTAAAATTTTTTAAAAATGCTCACTTTTTTAATTTATTAAAATCAGTCAAAGATAAGGTAACTTTTGTAAGGGTTAAAATTTAAAATAAATACAATTTTTAAAATACAAAATATATCAAAATGCTGTTTTACAATTTTGTAGTTACTAAAATATTGACAGAGCTTTCATTTATGAGATATTTTTAAAAACATAGAACTTCAATTATTAAAAATTTTTATATAGGTATAGACCATTAACTTCGAGTTATCAATGGTATAGACCCTTTAGGCTCCGTTTATTCTGTAAGATTATAAAAACGGCGTTCCGCTAGACTGAATTCAGCTAAAGGCTGACCTAGTATTGACATGTTGTTTGACATCAAGCACATTGTTTGTTATAGCACCTGCCAAGATAGTAAAAAAAAAGAATAAATGGGGATTAACTATGGGATGTAAAAAATAGCAATATACGCAATATAAGTACTTACTTAATTATACACTTATTGATTGAATAACCTTATAATTAAGTATAAAAAATAATTTGAATAAACTGCCAGGTTATACTAATAATATGTTTTGAAAGCAACTCACGGAATTTTGCAAATTATTGCAAATTATATACTTTGATACTTACATACGCACTCTATAATGCCCACGTTATACAGGGAGCCCTGTGGGATCTTGGAATAGGAAGTCATAAGCCAAACAGAAGGTATTTGTGCACACTGTTGCAAGTTTAAAGGTAAAAAATGGATTTAGAAGGGAGGCCTATTACTTTTTTATTTATGAAACTTTCATTTTGGTTTAAATTTATTTTCTTATAAAGGCTGCGACTATAAATTTTAATTTAATTTATCACTTTTAGTTTTTGTGATATAACATAAAGTTTCTATTAGCTCACACATATACTATACTATAGTAGTGTGAGCTATGGTGATCCTAATTTTTTCGAGAAAAAAAAAGTTGCTCCGATTTCAAAATTTTTTATATATCTTTGCGTTTCAGATGATTTTGAAACTTTTTTGTTGCGCCGTCTGTCTGTCTGTCTGTCTGTCTGTCTGTCTGTCTGTCTGTCTGTCTGTCTGTCTGTCTGTAACGACCAACGAGCATGACTCAAAAACCGCTTGGCCGATTTTAATGAAATTTGGTACCTAGGCTGGATCTTGGGTCGAGATGGTCCCATTTAAAAATGAACAAAATCCACCGAACACAAACCAAATAAAAGGGTGGGGGTAGATTTCAAAAATTAGAGTTTATGTGAAAATATGGCGTGTGTGATATCAAACGAAAGGTAATTGAGTCTGGAGTTAAACAAAATACATTTTAATTTATTTTAAAAAAAGGGTGGGGGTATATTTCAAAAATTAGAGTTTAAGTGAAAATATGGCGTGTGTGATATCAAACGAAAGGTAATTGAGTCCGGAGTTTAACAAAATACATTTTAGTTTTTGTTTTTAGCTCACACATATACTATACTATAGTAGTGTGAGCTATGGTAATCCTAATTTTTTCGAGAAAAAAAAAGTTGCTCCGATTTCAAAAATTTTTATATATCTTTGCGTTTCAGATGATTTTGAAACTTTTTTGTTGCGCCGTCTGTCTGTCTGTATGTCTGTCTGTCTGTCTGTATGTCTGTCTGTCACGACCAACGCGCATAACTCAAAAACCGCTTGGCCGATTGTAATGAGATTTGGTACCTAGGCTGGGTCTTGGATCGAGATGGTCCCATTTAAAAATGAACAAAATCCACCGAACACAAACCAAATAAAAGGGTGGGGGTAGATTTCAAAAATGAGAGTTTATGTGAAAATATGGCGTGTGTGATATCAAACGAAAGGTAATTGAGTCTGGAGTTAAACAAAATACATTATAAATTTCTTATAAAAAAGGGTGGGGGTATATTTCAAAAATTAGAGTTTAAGTGAAAATATGGCGTGTGTGATATCAAACGAAAGGTAATTGAGTCCGGAGTTTAACAAAATACATTTTAGTTTTTGTTTTTTTAAGGGTAGGGGTAGATTTCAAAAATTTGAGTTTAAGTCAAAACATGGCTTGTATAGTATCAAACAAAAGGTAATTTAGTCTGGCGTTGAATAAAATATATTTCAGTTTTTAGTTATATTAGCTCACACGTACACTATAACTATAGTACCTAGTGTGAGCTTAGGGGCCCATATATTGGCAGAGTATTTTTTTAGGTAACGATTCTTTTTTTATTCGATCAAAGCGAACGACGCGAATGTACCTATAATAAATTCATTATACAATACAACATTCTAAAACTGTATGCAAATCTGATCCTGAATCCACACATGCAGGTCAGGTAACTGCAAAGATTTGGATCACGCGAACGTGCAATATCAAAATAATCATTTCTTAAAAAATAAAGAAAAACCAAATCAAATTTTTAAACGATTTGTCATTTCTTGTAAAACTATTCGGTGCAGTCATATGATTCCGGTTCAAAATAGTCTTAAGCGGGGTCTACACATAACGTTTTGCGTGACGTTTTACTTGATCAGGTAAAACGGATCAGGCAAAGCATTTCGTGTAGACAATAAAACGTACTATTTGCCTGAACTGAACAGGACTGAAGTCGGACCTGTTGAACTGATCGGTAGAGGCTTTGTTTCCGGTAAAACGTCAGTTTTAGCGGCATTTCTTGTGGTAGTGCATACAATTTTAATTCCTTTCGAGTGCAACTTAGAAGTTGGTATACGAAACGTCCGACATTAGATAAGATAATTTTTTAGGAAAGCAAACAGCTTATTTTCTTCCTCCACCTAATTTTTAATTTGTTTTAAACAAATAGTCTTTGGCATGGAACATTTGTTCCTGACTATCAGGACGTGTTCCAGACGGGGATCACTCGTATCCTCGTGATCGACGTTGGAGAAAGTGAAAACCAAACAGTTTTAACAAGTTCCCAACGAAAGCCTCAAACCATCAGTATAATTCAATGCCGGTAGGGGTATTTTCCCTCGGAGTAGTTGTTTCTGGTGGTTTCACACAACTTATGCTCTACACGGAGCTATCGCCTACATTCACCTGAGGATGGCCCAAAAGGTCGAAACCGGTCCGGTCGTGGATTGGCATGGAACACTTGTTCCTGACTATCAGGACGTGTTCCAGACGGGGATCACTCGTATCCTCGTGATCGACGTTGGAGAAAGTGAAAACCAAACAGTTTTAACAAGTTCCCAACGAAAGCCTCAAACCATCAGTATAATTCAATGCCGGTAGGGGTATTTTCCCTCGGAGTAGTTGTTTCTGGTGGTTTCACACAACTTCTGCTCTACACGGAGCTATCGCCTACATTCACCTGAGGATGGCCCAAAAGGTCGAAACCGGTCCGGTTGTTGATTGGCATCGAACATTTGTTCCTGAATATCAGGACGTGTTCCAGACGGGGATCAGTCGTATCCTCGTGATCGACGTTGGAGAAAGTGAAATCCAAACAGTTTTAAATAGTCCCGACATGTTTCGTAAGCAGCAACTTACATCTTCAGGGGACATTACCAAACTAAATCAGCACAACCTTTTGAAAAACTGGTTAAAAAACTATGTTTAGCTACACTGTTATTATAAGTGCACATATTGGAATCCTTTTTCAGTAACACTCTACCAAATAACAATTGCACTTGCCCAAATAATAGGGACATTTTGGGTCGCGTATTTTACGCTTTGTTACCGTTGCCTATATTACAAGGTATTTATAAACAATTAAATAAATATTTAAAACTATTGCTTTCAAGGCAAAAAATTGAGTTAAACTTTCAACCAAAACGTAGACCTGACAGGATCAAGTTTATAAACTAAGCACTTAGTTTCCGTAATAAATACTGCTGAAGAAGGGAAAATACCCCTACCGGCATTGAATTATACTGCTGGCTTGATGCTTTCGTTGGGAACTTGTTAAAACTGTTTGGTTTTCACTATCTCCAACGTCGATCACAGGGATACGAGTGATCCCCGTCTGGAACACGTCCAGATAGTCAGGAACAAGTGATCCATGCCAATCCACTGTTGGTTTCACAAAACTTATGCTCTACACGGAGCTATCGCCTACATTCACCTTAGGATGGCCCAAAAGGTCGAAACCGGTCCGGTCGTGGATTGGCATGGATCACTTGTTCCTGACTATCAGGACGTGTTCCAGACGGGGATCACTCGTATCCCTCTGATCGACATTGGAGATAGTGAAAACCAAACAGTTTTAACTGCTGAAGAAGTCTATTTAAACACTTTTCAATTCCTCCTGAAAATAGGTACCTTTTGCATGTTCCATTTTTCACATTATCCTTTATTTGAGACATGCACAGTTACCTGGTTCATCCCTTACTAAAGGATAATGTTTGACCTTACTTGTAGCCGAATAACGCAGATTTGTGTGTAATGTAATCTAAATTTTTAATTTTTTTGACACTAGACAATTACGTCAAGAGCTACAAATGCAGGGTAATCGGTAGATTTAATTTTATGCCAATTATTGAAACTTATTTTTTATAAAATCTGGTAGATATGTCTTGTTCGGCAACAGTGTTCAACAACTAACCAAAAGTGATAGATGTTCTGTAAAGTGTGTAAAAAAAAGTTGAAACAGTACACAGACCTAATCCTATATTTTTCTGGCGGTTTTTCACTGGTATTGGTTTTTCAGTTTTTGCCAAGTTGTTTGTTCAACTTTTTATTTAATTTTGCCTACAGAGCACAAAATAGGCTTTTTACAGATAAATAAAGGATAAAAACATAACGCAAATAAAAATTGTGTCTGCAAAAGGTGAAAATTGGACTTCTAAATATCACGTGACATCTGTCGTTTAGCGTCGCATTTATAAAGCATAAAGTTAGCTAATGGAGTGTGTTCAAAAGGCAGGGTTGGATGGGACAGGCGGGCAACCGGGCAAATGCCCGGTAGGCCGCGCCGTTACAATTTAGGGCCGGTTGACCATTTTGACAAACAAACTAATTAAAACATTAAACATTTAAATTAAAAAAATCTGTACGTAGTAACTCCAGGCCTGTTTTACTCGTTTGATTGTTATAGTTACTTTTATACAATACCAATAACCAGAAGAAAAAAATCGGGAAATTAAAAAAATTTAATAAAAATATTGTCCAATTTTTTTATATTTGTGTTGCTGTTGTGAAATCTCTTTTAACACACGTTGTTGACTATTTTGGTGGGGATTGATCCCCCTTATCTCCCCCTTCGGTACGGCCTTGCCAATATCTCATCTCATCTTAGTTGCGAAAGATCAATTTTGGTGCTAAAATACATACAAAATCTAAGAAATCGATTACCCGATTGAAAAATCGGTATTGGGTCCAATTCAAATTAAGGAGATCAAAAGTTCTTTATTAAAAAAGTCGTTACCAGTACTACAGTTCCTGCTATTTGGTTTTTTTTAAGTTTTTTTTTAAATTTTTATTACATAGGACATGATGGAGAATCCGTCGAGACCAAAAACCTACATTCGAAAAAAAATTACTTGCAAATATTGTGTACGTTTTTATTTTTTTTTTTGAGTTATCATTTTGTGAAAAAATTAGATATTAATTATGTTAATAGGTACTTAGTGTTTAATATAGGCATACAGAATATAAAACTTTTACAAAAATATCTAGCACAGATATTAATAAAAAAGGAGATTTTCTGAAAGTCTTTAAACACCTTGTATCTCACAAGTTAGGATTTTTGGACATGCATACATGTGTTTATATGATTTTTTTTCTCAAAACGGAAATAACATCCTTTAAAATTAGCATGTTATTTAATAACAAAACCTCCATAATATCAAAAACAAAAATAACAAAATATGGCTTCGTTTTCTTTGCCGTAAAATTATTGTTCCGAAGCGAGGGCCGAATAAAAAAAAATTGCCAGTGCCGGTTTGTTTAAGCCCATCCAACCCTGGCAAAAGGTCCCTTATAATTAAACAACGGATTATTATCCTTAGGATAGTCTAGACATAAGTTATTTAATTTGGCATTTAGCAATGTTGGTGGATTTCCGACTGGAATGGCTGGAGTACCTACTATGTTCAAGTGTCAATAAAGTAGATCATAACAAAAACATTTCATGTAAAAAAACCAAGTACGCGAAAATGGCATACCGTAAAAAGAATTGCGATAAAAGTAAAGCCAAGTTCTCCAATACAAATTTCAAAATGAAAGGTTCTTTCTAGTTTGAAAATGCATCTTTTTAACTTTGCTATTACTGCCAAACTTCTTTATGTTCAATTTAGCACTGTGCCTAAGAGTCATTTACAGCCGTAATATCCAAGTTTAGAAAAATATTTCCAAACTAGTAAGAACCTTTCATTTTGAAATTTGTATTGGAGAACTTGGCTTTACTTTTATCTCAATTCTTTTTACGGAATGCCATTTTCGCGTACTTGGCTTTTTTTACATGAAATGTTTTTGTTATGATTTCACTTCTTTTTTAAAGGAATTGGATAATACTTAATTTTTAAAGTAGTAAAATATGCGGAATATTGTTCAATACTTTTGCAATGCCTTAAATCTTTGAGGTTTTTTAATTTTTATCAATGGTTTTATCGTAGTTCCTATCAGCCTTCCAAAGCTCAGCTCTCTAGCGTTTCTGAAAGTGCACAATGTTACTTTTAATAACTTTACATGTATAGGGGAAGGAAATAAATTAAAATTGTCGTGTTTTTAAATTTTGTCCTATAGTTTTATCATAGTTCCTATCAGTCTTCTAATGCTCAGCTCTCTAGCGTTTCTGGAAGTGGGTAATGTTACTTTTACATAACTTTACATTTATAGGGGAGGAGAGTAAATGAAAATATTGGACTTTTTAAATTTTTTCCCATGGTTTTATCATAATTTCTATCAGCATTCCAATGCTCAGCTTTCTAGCGTTTCTGGAAGTGGGCAATGTTAGTTTTATATAAATTTACATTTATAGGAGAGGGAAGTAAATTAAAATGTTGGTGTTTTTAAATTTTTTTATATAGTTTTATCATATTGTCTTTCAGTCTCAAAAAGTTCAGCTCTCTAGCGTTTCTGGAAGTGGGCAGTGTTACTTTTACATAACTTTACATTTATAGGGGAAGGAAGTAAATTAGAATTTTGGGGTGTTTTAATTTTTTTTCTATAGCTTTATCATAGTTACTATCGGTCTTCCAAAACTCAGCTCTCTAGCATGTCTGGAAGTAGGCAATGTTACTTTTACTTAACTTTACATTTATAGGGTAGGGAAGTAAATTAAAATTTTAGGGTGTTTTAATTTTTTCCTATAGTTTTATTATAGTTCCTAACAGTCTGCCAAAGCTCAACTCTCTAGCATTTCTGGAAGTGGGCAATGCTACTTTTACATAACTTTAAATGTATAGGGGTGGGGAGTAAACTAAAATTCTGGGGTTTTTTGATTTTTTCCTATAGTTTTATCATAGTTCCTATCATTCTGCCAAAACTCAACTCTCTAGCATTTCTGGAAGTGGGCGATGCTACTTTTACATAACTTTAAATGCATAGGGGAGGGGAGTAAATTAAAATTTTGGGGTTTTTTTATTTTTTCCAGGGGTTTGGTCATAATTTCTACCAGTCTGCCAAATTTCAGCTTTGTAGCATGTCTGGAAGTACAGTAGAATATTGATGATCTATACATGAGTGAGTGAGTGAGTGAGTGGCAATTTCGACGTTTTTTGAAATTTCGTAACTACTTTACTACTTTATGTAATTCCATGAAACTTGGAGGGGTTGTTAACTCCATGGAGATCTACGACTGTGCAAAGTTTGAGATTCGTAGCTCATTCCGAAGTAGAGTTTTAGGTAGGTCAAATATCGACTGAAATGTTTCAAGAAAAGGTGGTTACGGCGCGCGAACTTGGCGAGGCACTGCCGTTCCCTCAGATTATTATTATTATTAAGTTAAAATATATTTAATAATTCATTGCTAAAAACATAATTATCATGAGTTGTAGGAACACTGGATATTGATCCGATAGTCCCAGTAGATAAATAAAAACATTTTTTTGTCGCGTATATGGCAAGTTAATTGATATAAAAACTAAAAAGGTGCGTGCGTATTCACTATTAGACCAGCGCAGATACTTTTTGGAAGGCAAAAAAATTGTAACCGCTTAAAAACTTTTTAGCCAGGGCAAAAATCTAGGATTTCAAAATAATTGTGCCTCTTTACCGAATCATCGAAGAAATATAATCTTGTACACATACATATACAGTACCGTTTCACGGTTTCTAAACTCCATTTCATAATTTTTGAGATAACTTTTTGAAAGTTATCAGCTGTTTACCATAACAAATAACATAGGCCAACGAAAAAAAGTTGTAAACAGTTGTCTCAAACATAATGATATGAAGTGTACTTCGTTAAGTTTTTTGTTAACTTTTCTGTGGCGCAGAGGCGATTTACTGATATACGAGATTTGTACAATCATAAGTTTCTTATTTACTAAATTTCTTCACAAACACACTGTATATACTGCCTATATTTTTTTAAAGCTGTTAAAATTTCTAATAAAGTAATGTATTACACTATTACATTTTTTTTGAAATTAAGGAAAAATATGAGCAAGTATTTAGTTGTACTAAAAAATTTGCGATGTTTTCAAAAGCAGATAACAAAAATTTTCTCTACTAGAATACGATAAGTTTTTATGCTGACAAAAACAGAGCAAAATCGCATTTTCTTAAAGATATTGTATTCACTCGGATTACATAATCAATGGGCAATGTTACTTTTACATAATTTTACATTTATAGGGGAGGGAAATATATAAAAATTTTGGGGTTTTTAAATTTTTTCTATAGTTTTATCATAGTTCCTATTGGCCTTCCAAAGCTCAGCTCTCTAGCGTTTCTGAAAATGGGCACTGTTACATTTACATAACTTTACATTTATACGGGAGGGAAGTAAATTAAAATTTTGGAGTTTTTTGATTTGTTCCAAGGGTTTGGTCATAATTTCTATCAGTCTGCGAAACTTTAGCTTAGTTGCATGTCTGGAAGTACAGTAGAGTAGAATTTTGATGATCTATACATGACCGAGTGAGTGGCAATTTCGACGTTTTTTGAAATTTCGTAACTACTTTATGGAAGTCGGTGAAACTTAAAGGGGTTGTTAACTCTATGAATATCTACGACTGAGCAAAGTTTGAGTGTCGTAGCTTATTCCGAAGTAGAGTTTTAGATAGGTCAAATATGGGCTGAAATGTTTCAAGAAAAGATGGTACAGTAGTTTGCGCGAACTTGGCGGGGCACTGACGTGCCCCCAGATTCTCAAGGCTGATAACGTGGGGTTTACTTAGACTGTGCTAATGGGCTAGGAAAGTATTAGATCCGTCATTGATTCATTTATTTTTTAGGAAGAGTTGAAAAAATGTTTTTACAGAATTTGAATATATTGCAGACTAAGCAAGATAAGAGATTGGATATTCAAATATTTTTATTTGACTTAATTTTAATGTCTAATAAATAAATTACACATTCTACAATACATCACAAATCTTTGAGTAAATCTTGAAATCCTCACTAAATCCTATTGTATTGTCTTCCTACTACATAATAATTGTGTTTTTTAAAAACAATAATTACATATTTTTGAATTGTTTTTCACCGCAATTTAAATCAGTTGTAAGTCGAGTTTTCGCCAAGTTGAGTGCTTTTAAAAAGTAACGAGCGGTTCGCGATTTTTTCGGGATTTTTGAAAAGTTGTGATTTTTTTACCATGGAGAAAATGTTGGCAATAAAGGTATGGTATGTCCAAATTAATTTTAACAAAAATTAAATAAGTTTTAAACTATAAAACTGTTGTAATTAAAAATGTTGTCAGGGTTTACTTAGTTTTTGAGATATACGTTATTATTTCTAAGGAATTTTTAAGGGAAGTTTATTAAAAGTCGAAGATTTAAAATCTGGGGGCACGGCTGTGCTCCGCCAAGTTTGCGTAAACTACTGTAAAAGATGGTACACAGCGGCGTAGCGTGGGGGGGGGGGGGCGCGGGGGGTTCGTCGCCCGAACCGAACCGAACCGAACCGAACCGAACCAAACCGAACCCCCCCCCCCAGGGTAGTGGCGCTCCATAGGTGGCCGAAGCGCCCTCAGCTTTATTAAGTCGGGCCGGTAATGGCCAAATGAGTGGGTGCCAAAGGACACTAACGACAGGAAGACCTTTTTTTTTTTGGTCGCAAGATTCGTGAGAGGCGCCCTTGTGACTTATCGGCCGCCCCCTCACACATGATGACCTTTGTTTTTTTTTTTTTTTTTTTGGTCGCAAGATTTGTGAGAGGCGCCTTTTTGACATTTTTGTTTTTTTTTGCCACAAGATTTTTCATCAGTTTTCAGAGGCGCCTTTTTAGCTGTCGCCCCCCCCCCCCCCGCCCTTTCGGGCACGCTACGCCGCTGATGGTACATTGAAACATTTCAGCCCATATTTCACCTATCTAAAACTACTTCGGAATGAGCTAAGAAACTCAAATTTTGCACAGTCGCAGATCTTCATAGAGTTAACAACCCCTCCAAGTTTCATGGATAGTAGTTACGAAATTTCAAAAAACGGCGACATTGCCACTCACTCATGTATAGATCATCAAAATTCTACTGTACTTCCAGAGATGCTACAAAGCTGAAATTTGGTAGACTGATAGAAATTGTAACCAAACCCTTAGAAAAAATTTTAATTTGCTTCCCTCTCCTATAAATGTAAAGGTATGTAATAGTAACATTGCCCACTTCCAGAAACGCTAGAGAGCTGAGGTTTGGAAGGCCGATAGGAACTATGATAAAACTATAAAAAAAAATTAAAACCCCAAAGTTTTTATTAACCTCCCTCCCCTATAAATGCAAAGTTATGTAAAATTAATATTGTCCACTTTCAGAAGCGCTAGATGCTGAGCTTTAGAAGACTGATAGGAGCTATGATAAAACTATATGAAAAAATTTAAAAACACCAAAATTTGAATATAATAATAATAAGTAACATGGCCCACTTCCAAGAACGTAGAGAGCTGAGCTTTAGAAGGCGAATTGGAACTATAACAAAACTATAGGAAAAAATTAAAAATACTTAAAAATTTTAATAAGGCATTGCAAAAGTTTTGAACAATATTCCGCATATTTTACTACTTTAAAACTTAAATATTATCAAAATCCTTTTAAAAAGTACGCGAAAATGGTGTTTCGTAAAAAGAATTGAGATAAAAGTAAAGCCAAGTTCTCCAATACAAATTTCAAAATGAAAGGTTCTTACTAGTTTGGAAATGTTTTTCTAAACTTGGCTATTACGGCTGCAAATTACTCTTAGGCACAGTGCTAAATTGAACATAAAGAAGTTTGGCTGCAATAGCAAAGTTAAAAAAAAACACTTCGAAACATGTAAGAACCTTTCATTTTGAAATTTGTATTGGAGAACTTGGCTTTACTTTTATCTCAATTCTTTTTACGGACTACCATTTTCGAGTACTTGTCTGTTTTTACATTAAATGTTTTTGTTACGATAAATATTTCTTTTGACTTTATTAAAATATTGATGAAATTTTATTATTAAGCCATGCGTTTTAGTTGCAAAGTGGAATTTATTAAAGTTAGTTAAAATTAAAAATTTTTTCAGAACTTTACTTTTTGAAATATTAATTTTGGGGTACCTACCTATATAATAAAGTATCATGTATAGCTAATATGCTAGAAGATGAATCCATTTATATTTAAACATTTTTATCACTGATTGAACAGGCCGTGTGTTGTGTTTACTAGTTTTTATCAGTGTTTATGTAAGACTTTTTTTTAAATATTTGTATTTTTCCATTAAAATGTATTCATGTTTATACAGGGTGAATGGCTTAGTTGCTAAAATGTATAAAGAAGTATTGGGGTAATTTCATTAGGGCCTGTCCTTAAATTACGTAACCCCCTAGGGGGGGAAGGGGGGTTTGGCCTTGCGTTACACTCAATGATTTTTTAATGTGTTTTTTCTTGAAAATGTGTTACGAGGGTGGAGGGGGGGTCAAAAATCCTGAATTTTTGCCTTACGTAATTTAAGGACGTTCCCTTACATGTTATGGGTGGGGAGCTTTTGTTTGATTATTGTAATGGTGCACATAGTTAATGTAACACAAGCATTTTAGAGTATTAATTAAAGTTTTTAAAACTTAAATGCATATATGTATATCGAAAACTAATAAACGGATTAATGCCAACATCTATATTTTTGAAATCAGAAAGAAAATATCCATAAAAATCTAAAATAATATACAGGGTGTTCCATGACATTTAGAATTTTTTTTTGACATTCTGACCTAAAGATTCTTAAACTTCGTAAAAAATTATGAAACTTTTAGATAATATGGTGTAAAAATATACGGGAAAACCCTGTACAAAATAACGATAGCAATCAAAAACCAAGTTCGTTATATTTAAAAAAGATAAAGGAACGGCAGTTTGCTACTGCGCAGCCTCAACAATAACCATAATAATAACAGTAACTAAATGCTAATAACCGTTTTAAAAATTCCCCACTAAATTAACTTTAAGTACTATGTTATAAGTTCAGTTTCCACCAAAGACAAAGGCAGTTGTTGTTTCTAATATTGACATTTATTGAGGGTGCAAACGTAAGTTGGGTTGAGTTTAGGTTGGCTGGTTCATTACTTACACCACTCATTCGAGAAATACCCACATTTTTGAGATAACAAATTGAAAAACGTAATTGTAAAGTTCATTGAAAGGAAATCAGAAAAAACGATGCATATAAAATATCTAAAGTGCACCTACCTTAGTTTTCATCTAGTTGCAGTCGTTTTGGTCGCTCGGAAGATAGGAAAAACGGGAAAATTGTAGCACTCACGGCGGTTTCCCGATTGCGACTCCTCGCGCAGACTCGCGCGTGTCTCGGTGCGGGGATAAATCATATGCATATACCCCACGAAATTTGAAATAAAAAATAATATTAAAATATAAAGGTAGCCAAAAGCTGGCAAATAATTCTTGCACCAACATTTATATTCCCACAAACATTATCTTTGAAGGTGAGAAACTAAATTTTGAAAATCACGCTAAGGTATTGGGGGTGACTCTTGATAAGGATCTAAACTTCTTTGCACATATAAGGGAATTATGCCAAAAACTTAAAACTCTCCAGGGCATGCTATGCGATTAGAGTATTGTGTAGAACTTTAAGGCGCCTGAACTCTATAAAATCTATCTACTACGGCATATTTTACTCACAATTAAAATACTGCATACTGCTCTGGGGACACATTAGTCATATAAATGATGTATTTATCATACAAAAACGGGTTATTCGATAATTGATAGGAATTCAACCCTACGCATCTTGTAGAGGTCATTTTAGGGATAACAACCTATTAACTGTTGTAGGTGTCTATGTCTTGGAGTGCCTGCTGTACTTTAAAATTTAAATTAAAAAAAACTCACTTCTTTTTAGCAAATATGAATGCACTAGAATGTTTAATACCAGAAATAAAGAAAATATGTATATATATATATATATATATACACCCAAAACATAGATTAACTGTTACTGAAAGCATGGGCGCACCCAGGGGGGCCCCGGGGCCCGGGCCCCCCTCAAGCCTTAGATTTTTAATATATTTTCTACATATTTGATGATAAAACATGAAAAATACCTTAAAATTTGACATCAGGAGGCTTCGGGCCCCCCCCCCAACCCACGCAGTGGCGTAGTTGCAAAAAGACATGATGACCTTTTTTTTTTTTTGAGGGCGCCCGTTGTACCTGTCGGCCTCCCCCACACATGGTGACCTTTTTTTTTTTGGTCGCAAGTTTTTTGAGGACGCGTTTTGTAGCTGTCGGCCCCCCCCAAGACACATTCCTGGGTGCGCCACTGCTGAAAGGAGTCCACAGTATGCTGCTATCAAGTTTTTTAATAAACTTCCCAACAAGCTAAAAAGTATCCAAAGCTACCAACTTTATAAAAAAGAGTGCTTCAAAATAAATTTCAATATAGAACCCTATAGTATAAGTGAGTTTTTAAATTGTAATGAATTTGTGGTGTAATAGTTAATTTTTTTATTTTCAGTCATGTTTTTATTTTTCTTTTTATGGTTGTTTGTGCAAATTTCATGTTAGTGTTTTATTTTTTTTACTGCTGTAAATTTAACAAATATTTTAATATTCTACATTTTATTTTACCACAGAGAAAAGCTTTTTAAAACTGTTTCTTGTAGAAAATACCTTAACAATTATTTTTATTAGGTTATATACCTACCTATATCTATATCTATATCCAATTTACTTATTGTACACAATTTGGAAATAAACTTTTTGTATTTGTATTTGTATTTGCAAGGGAAGCATTGCTTCCCATAAGATATCAGACATAATAGAAATAGATTGTTAATTGATCACTATTATAACTTGACGTAATTAGCGCCAGTCCTATAGGAGTGGTAAGACTGTATCAGAAGCAATATATTATGCCTGTATCTATGTACTAGAAATGCGGCATCTTATCATATATACCTATTTGTATATAATAGAAGGGCCTACAAGAAACGACAACCATATAAGCAGTAGTCTTTGTCGTACGCGTAGAAAACGAATAGGAATTCATTAACTGTCGATGTTGATTTGACCCGAGAGCAGCATTGCTTTCGCGACCACCGCTGGCTCCTTGCGCTCTACGTGGCAGTTACAATTGCTTCTCTCTTTATGTAAAACATAGTGGGGGGGGGGAGTCAATGCATGCCCAATGCGAGAATTCAGTTCGCGCCCTTTAGCCTTGAAATAAGCGGTTTGATTACGTACATACGCATTTCACAATGGCGTGCCAGCAAGAGACTTCAGTTTCGGAGGTAAGGTATATTGTAGCGTCCTTTAAAACTATATAGTTGTATTATATATATATATATATATATATATATATATATATATATATATATATATATATATATATATATATATATATATATATATATATATATATGCACCCCTTAGGCGCCAATACCCTCGGGGTCCTGTATAGTCCTGTGGCAGTCCTGTAGAGTCCTGTGGAAGTCCTGTATAGTCATGTGGGGTCCTGTGGAGTCCTGTCGAAGTCCTGTATAGACCTGTGGGGTCCTGTGGAGTCCTGTGGGGTCCTGTAGAAAAATTTGTACACCTACTGTGGGCAGCTGATCATCCCTCGGTTATTGAAAAGACAAATATAATAAACGATTTTTGTAGAGGCCTATAAAACAACAGCTGTGTAGTCATAAAGTTCGTTTATTTTTCTTGTTGGTTTCCACCCTGTATAGAAATTAGCGTTATCAACAATTGATGTTCTTTTATTTTTTTGCGTTTTCTTGTGTTAGTGATAGATAATATACATTATACCTAATTATAGAATATTTATCACACCGTCCAAGAATCATTACAACAACCATCTTATGCTTAATGATGTGTCAAAATTATTTTTGAGATAAAGTGTAATTTTTTAGGAATTTAGATATTTTTATCAAAACTCACCATTCAATAACAAATATAAATAAATTATCTCGAAAATTATATTTTAGAGGATTTCTAAGAGTTCTTTGGGTTAAAATATAATGCCACAATATTTAATAAATTAGAGATCTTAGGTAGCATCGGAAGGTCCTACCGGGCAGAGACCTTGACACCAGTATTTACCAAGATCTTTATACTTAGCCCTTAGACCAAGGTCTAGTACTAAAGTCTATGAACTTGATACTGACTGGTTTATTTTTTGAATACTTACAGGACAAATTACTGCAAAGATTTGGTTTACGCTAACGTGCAATAGCACAATAGGCATTTCTTAGTGAGTTTTAGCTTACAAAAATTCAAAGTAAAAATAAAGAAAAACCACATAAAAAATTCGTAACGGAATGTAATTTTTTGGAAATTTAGTTTGTGCAGTCGTAAAATTCTCGTTAATTTTGTTATCATTTATTTTTATAATGTGTTGATATATTTCTTTAAAATCAATTACATACGTTTTTGAAAAATTAAAGGATGGTTTTATTCAAACTAAGTTTTTATAAAAAACAACGTCATTTTTTATGTTATTCCAGAGAACAGTTACATTTTTATTTTTTCAAAGAATAATAGTATCTTCAAATATGGTAAAATAACCAGAAATTTTAATAATTAGTGAATTATTAATGTAAATTAAAAATAGGATTGGTCCTGGAATTGAACCTTGAGGAACTCCACATTTAATATTATTTTTATTTGTATTTAATTTTTTAACTGACACAAATTGAAGACGAATATGTTTACCATAATTGAGTAGAAATAAAATTTCAGACTTCCATTGTCTATTTATTTTTAAACACAACGTTTTAAAGAATGGCAGTATCATCTGCAAATATTGTAAAATAACCGAAATATTTAGTGAATTATTAATGTAAATTAAAAATAGTATTGGTCCTAGTATTGAACCTTGAGGAACTCCACATTTAATACTATTTTTATTTGAATTTAATAGAGAATAGACAAATATGTTTACCATAATTGATTAGAAATAAAATTTCGGACTTCCATTGTTTTTATCTATTTTTAAACACAACATTTCGGTTAGTAAGTATCTGACCGTTTTCAAGTGTAAACTAAACACCTACGCATCATTTGATTTTCTTTCTGTTATCATCATCGTAATTAGCGGAAAAAATACAACAACTTTGTCCATCCAACCCTGTAGCTCTAATATTAAAGAAGTTAGTAATAATGCCGACTTAACTTTGAGCTCCCTGTAGCGGATGGGCCAAGAAAAACCTGACAATTTTTATTTCATTATTACTTTTGAACTTTACCATCTGCTTTAATGGGACTTCACTTGGCAGAGAATTAATCAGAGTTTTTTCTAAAAATATTTTTTTGTCCACCATCTCAAGATCCAAGATGGCGGCCGGAATTAAATTGTACCCTTCAAAGATGCTCATTTATTCTTGTATTCCGAACATATTGTTACAAATTTAAGTTATTTAAATTTTATAGTTAGAATTTATTTAGGTTTACTGTAGTATTAGGTTGACGTATTTTATGGTTGTATTCTTAAGTATTGTTCATACTCGTCTTAGTCTTTTGTTTTTGATTAGCTTTGTCCTTTGATTAGTCTTAGCTGTCTTAAACAAAATCGGCTGTTCATACTCGTCTTTTGTTTTTGATTAGTCTTAGTCATAACCCACTGAAAAAAAAATTCAATTTCAATAAAAAGGCCCCTTTTCAAAAGTCATTTTCTACACAAAACAATCTTATTTAACCTAATTTGTGCACGAAACACAGACATAGTGATGGGTCGTTCGCGAATGAACCGGTTCAAAGATCCGGATCTTTATACTGAGCCGTGAGAACCGACTCTCAGATTTTCAAAGAGCCGGTTCGCGGATCCGCGATCCGTGAGTCTGTGACGATCTGGCGATTAAGAAAGCGTCCGGAGATTCGCGAACTCTTCCGACCACAGAACTCTCGACTGAACCGCAGTTCAAACTGCTCAAAAAGATCAAGCGACCGAAGAGATCCGAGATCCGTTGAATGCGTTGAATCGCACGAATTGCAAAGAAACAGAACACTGAAGGGAGGCTTCGTAAAGAGCACGTTGACAACTTAAAAACTTTATTTTTTACGGCACAATTTTATGATCATTTATTTACTTAATTACTTGAAAACAAAAGGACGTGTTTCTTAATGTTTTGTTTATGGTCGATCATATGATTCATAACTACAATGGCGCTGTGATAGTTTTCTTATGTGCCGCCAAGGCTTTGGTGGCGTCACGTATCCACGCCAAGGCCAAGAGCGCAAATTGACAGCGAAGCGGAGAACCGAACGCAGAAATCACGATCGTCATAAATGAGAAAGATCCGGATCCGCGAGCCGGTTCAGTGAGTCGGCTCTTTGTACTGACCCGGATCCGTTGAGCCGGATCTCAAAAAAGACCCGGATTGCCCATCACTACAGACACGAAAGAACAAAGGCGAAAAAGAAAATAAAAACAAATAAAATTTTGAGGTTATGTTGAGATTTTCTGTTAAAAACATGATTAATGGCGGTAAATTCAAAATTTCGGCCGCGCGCTTGCGCTCTTCGGACGCCCTGTAAAAAAAAACAACAAATATCAGCTGATGTCTGTCACTCGTCTTAGTCGTTGTCCTAAGGATTGAAAGTTGGCAACTCTTAAGACAAAGACTAATCAAAAACAAAAGCAAAAGCATTGTATGAACACTCCCATAAGAAACAGTGGTTTTAACTTTCTTATGACAAGACATATGACTAAACCAAGACAAAAGACTAGACAAAAGACGAGTATGAACGATCCATTAATCTAGGTTTTAGTTGCGTTATCTGTGACAAACTGGTATGCGAACGGTCCGGTTCTAGAAAAAGGCTGAAATAATTCCGAATCGAACAAGGATGGAACATTCTCGAATAGTAGGCAGCCCGTTATATATAGGGCCGGACGTCGTGCATCAGGGGAGTCAGAGATAACCAATGGTAGTGATCGCTAGATGTTAACGCGAAGTTAATAGGCGTATTAAAGTAGTGAATTATTAGTAAGTTTAAGTGCGTGTTTTTGTACAAAATTTGTCGAAATAAATTGACGTATCGTTTTCAACAATTGCGAGTTTTTAATTGTCGTTGTGAACCCGTAACAATATTTTTATTAATTTTTTAAATCAGTAAAAAAGCTGCATTCTTGCCACGCACAACAAGGTACAAATCAGCAAAATCGGCTGGGTGGTTCTAAAAATTATCCTTATTTTCTGAAAATGTTTTAGTATTTTTTTAATTTGTAGAAAAGCACTACTTTTCCTTCGCACAATGAGGTACAAATTAGTAAAATATATGTGGAGGTTCCTAAAAAATCTATTTTTGTTTCAATCATTGTTTTACAGATTATACGATTGCATTGCCAATCCTGTTTGCATTAATTTACTTATAAACTAATTTTTACCAAATCGATCTTAGTGAAATAAAAAAATTATGGGAAAAATTGATTGTTCTTTAAAGATTATAATCGAAATTTGCCGCCATTTCAAAAGGTAAAATGACGGACAGAATCATACTTGACCCTTCAAGGAGGCATTTATTCTTATTTTATGTTTATGTTTTAGTTTTTTTTTTAATTTATGGAAAAGCACTACTTTTCCTTGCTTAACAAGGTACAACGTAATAAAATCGATGAAGTGGTTCTCCCAAAATCTGATTTTGCTTTAACCATTTTTTTCCAAATTATAATAAATAACTTAAAAAACAATCAATTCTAATCGGGATGTTTTTTATTTTATTAAAATCGGTTCAGTAGTAATGAATTTATAAGGAAATTAATGCATTTACAATGCAAGGCAATCGTATAATATGCAAAACAATGGTTGAAACAAAAAAAATTTTTTTTAGAACCACAGAATCGATTTTGCTGAATGCAGCTTTTTTACTAATTTTGAAAAATAATTAAAGCATGTTCGCAACACAAGAATAAACGAGTATCATTGAAAAGTACATTTTAATTTCGTCCGCCATCTTAGATTTTGAGATGGTGGACAAAAAAATAGATTTAGTCAAAACTCTGATTAATTTTCTGCCAAGTGCATTTGTCCCATTAAAATCGATGGTACAGTTCATAAGTTATAATGAAAAAAAAATTGTCCGGTTGTTTTTTGGCCCACCCGATATATACTTTAACTGAAGTATTCGAATAATTTTTTTGTGTTGCCGCTGTAAATACGGTAATATTTTAAAATATTTCATAATAAAATTTATGAGCGTGAATATTGTAAACACGCACATTTTTTGTCCAATATAAAGATAACTCATATAAGGAGGTTTATTGATAAAGATAATATACTTAATTTTTTTTTACAATGTAGATAACATTCATAATAAATTCCGCGTTTTAATGGGAATCAAACTATCTTTCCAAGAAGTAAATAGACATCTAATCATATACTTTAGACTGAAAGCTTGCATATGCTAATCCTCCCCCCAACGTAGGAATTTTCGTCATGGTTATTTTTTTGTTGCTATTGAAATCTAGTTTTAGCTTTTACTTGTTTTCATTTATCAATTACACTATATACCAATGAGGTGAGGGGGTTTGGACAAAACTGGTCAAAGGAAAAAACTCATTAAGGAAACCCTCACAAGATTATTTTTTCTTCAAAAAAATTTCACTTCCATCAAAATCGGTTCGATAGCTGCCGAGATATAACCGTTTCTATTTTCAAGAACCAATTTATGTAACCACTATAGCTCAAAATTTTTGTTCGAATTTATTGAAATTTGCCAGATAGTTTACTTTCTTTCTATCAATTGAGTATTTGACAAATTTTAGAAAAGAGTTTAGAGTGATAGATAGATCCCTAATTTGCTACGCAAAATTATTAAAATAGTATATTTTATCATGACTACATTTAAAATCAAGTTTTCTAATTTCCGATTTGAATTTGCCGCTGAAACGCTTATTTCTAACATGGCGCTGCAATGACGTCACAGCGCAGTAAACTCGCGGACAGATACACGGCATTCAAGTGTTTATTTGTTTTTGGTCTGTGTTTTTACTGTTTTTTATGTAAAAAATGTCCTATAAGTGGTGTGTAGTGCCTCAGTGTTCGAATACTAGCATAAAAACACCTGAAAAACTATTTATTCATGTGCCTACAGCAGTAAAGGAACGGAAAAAGTGGCTACAACTTGCTCGAAGAGACCCTAGGGACCTTATCTAAAACATCTTTACTTTACATTTGTGAAGATTACTTTGATGTGAGTCTAACTAAATTGTTTCTATTATTTTTTTTCACGTTGTCTATAATATATATAACTATTTCGTAAGTGATGATGAAATTTTTGAGGTTATGTTTATTACAAGGGGTGAACAACTATAATAGGGCTGTCTAACAAAACATATGATCAAATCCAAGATGTCTTCCATGGGACAAACAAACCGATTTCCCATAAGCCGTAATGTTAACAAAAACGTAAATTTTACAAAACGACAAGAGCTTTAGTCTCAAAAATTAATCAGTTTTAAGAATAGATCCTTTGTGCATATGAGAAAAATGCGTTTTTCTTAAAAATATTAAACTAAAGCGAGAAAATCTGAAATAAAAGGGACCATGTTTACTTCAAAAAAGTAGGTTATGTTTTTGTTTATTTTGTTTTTTTTTTAACTTTTTTTCTAGTTTTTTCACTTATTTTGAATTACTACATGGGCGCACCAAGGGGGCGGGGGGCTAGGGGGCCGGACCCCCCAAACCACATATTTTTTTAGATATTTTCCATATATTTCATGAGTAAACAGAAAAAATAGCATAAAGTACATCATGAGACCTCTGGCGCCCCCCAAAGGTTTTTGAAGTTTTTTGACCAATGAATCAATGAACTATCAGCCCAAGGTAGGGGAAAGTAGTTCTATTCAAAGAGCTCACTTCAAGGCTCACTTAACAGAGACGAAATTGAAATAGACTAAACTTTTCTCATCAGATTCAGGTTTTCTATTAGGATCTTTTGTTGTACTTGACTAAACCTTTTGCTAAGTAATAGGCCTTCTATAGCATTAAACTGTGAAAAATATTTCACTATGATTTTTAGGTTTAGACAAAGTTTAATCATGGATCATCTTAACAAAGGTGATCCGTGGTTTAATTGTTTTAACCCTCCAGTAGTAAAATGAAAAAGAGGCACAACTTATAGGTAGGTCAGTCCAACAGATCAATATGCACATATAAGTTCCAACCAAGGTTGGTCAAGCAAACTTCTAATAAGTACTTTACAAAATATGTTTATTTAAAAAAATATAAGTAAACATTATATAAAAAAAAAACTTGCAAAATTAAAATACAGTTTTTTCTTGTCATTGGCCTCACACACCGTACATCACCATATGATTTTCCATGAACTATAATACATAGGGCTTAAGTATGGTCAAATTCATCAGCTCACAACAGTAAGTACTGTTCAAATTTTACAACAGTACAATATTCGCTGTTGTATTACTACTGTTACTATTACTTTTATTACTGTTTTTTTGTAACAATATTTGCTCAATTATGTATCTAAAAGTTTATGCAAATAAACATATACTCTACTCTACAATTGGGCGTAACAGCATATGACCCATTAGGAGTATTAGAACCCAAATTTTTTTGAGAGAAATTGAAAAAAATATCTGAGAGAACTTATTTGTTTTTCTTGTGGTCATCAAAGTCAACAAAGATTACTTTTTTATCCATCTATTATTAATGATGGCAAAAAAATTTTTTTTGCTAATAAGCTCAGTACAGTACCGGAGAAATTTCACAACAGGACTTGTAGTAGGTCCAGTCAGATACTATACAAATTTTACGGTGTACAAGTTTTAGGTGTCAAAAAGCATGGAAATAAAGGAAAATTTGCACCAAAATAGTTTAAGATAAAAAGAGGTTTGAGTTAGGGAGACTGTCAAACTCACCAGTTTATTCTAAACTGTTTTGAGGTCTGTAAAATAAATATTTATTAAAGAAAAATAAACTTTGATGATACAGGACTTCACTCGACACTATACAGGACACTACACTACCAAAAGTTTATTTAAGGTTCTGTAGGATGGTGTACAAATTTGGTTCAGCTCATTATTCACACTTTAACCTCATATTGTTTTCCTTTTCTTTCTTCTCGGGACCCTTTTTTCAACCATCATTTTTAAAATTTTTCAACCGTTTTGAAACAATGGATGAATGGATATTCAGGAGAGACCCGGTTCGGTTCGGTTAGGTTCGGTGGATATTCAGGAGAGACCCAGTCATGATCATTGCTGTATTGTATTGCCTAGAATAGTAAAAAAATCATAGTGAAATATTTCTTACAGTTTAACACAATTCTATGTTACACTTCTGCAAAAGGTCCACTCAAGCACAAAAAAAGATCCCAATAGAAAATGTTGCCAAAATGGCAGTTGCACATTTATCCAAAACAAACCTGACAAAAAACTTTCGAATATTTCAATTTATCCTCTGTTAAGTCAGGTAATAGAGCACTTATCCACTTTCTTTTCCCTTCTTTGAGCTGATACCTAGTTCATTTAAATCAAGATGATTTTTTAAGGTCAAAATACTTGGCATTCCATCAAAACTAACATTATCAAGCTCTCCCCAGCTGCCACAATTCATAACAGCACAGAAACTAATAATAATGATTCAAACTGAGTAAAAAACTGGAAAAAAAGTAAAAAAAAACAAAAGTAAATAAAAACATAACCTGACTTTTGAACAAAACATGGTCCCTTTTATTTGAGATTTACTGGCTTCAATTGATTTTTTTTAAGAAAAACGCATTTTTCCCATGTGTACAAAGGTTCAATACTTAAAACAGCATCTTTGTTGTAAGTTAAATCGTTTCACTTTTTTTTAAAATTACGTTTTTGTTAACATTGCGGCTTATGGGAAAACGCTTTGTTTGTCCCATGGCGACCATCTTGGATCGAAAAACAGCTGATCGTGACAGTTCGTTAGACAAGCTAATAGGCAGAAATGTGTACAAATTTTTAGGTGGTGGTAGGCAGTTATTAGGCAGGACTAGGGAGTACCTCTAAATGCAGGACTAGGCAGTGCACATGCAGGCTAAATGTAGGACTGAGCAGTTCATATGCAAGACTAGGCAGTGCATACGCAGGACTATGCAGTGTAACCTATGCAGTACATCAAGTATTGCTGGTCGTTGTATACTTTTTGCCTACCTGTCCTGCAATTTTTGATTGTTTCTTAATGCTTAAAATAATAATGATTGGGTATTTAATTGAATCTATAGTAAGTGGCATATTAAACAAAAAAGCAAAACATATAACCTAACCTCAAAATCTAAATGAGTAAAAGTAGGCGAAGAATATCGTAAAAAAACTTTCAGTTATATACAAAACAACTCATCGAATACTTATATCAACATTTTAACGTTTCTAAATTCCGCAGAACAAAAATCACTGTTGTTGGCAAAGAAGCCTGCCACCTTAAAGGAATTCAGCATTGGCAAGTTGGAGCTATCGGCTTTGGAGAATCCGTTTTCGATTGAAAATGTTTTTTATAAGCAAAACACAAAATAAAATCTAATTTAGGACGATAATTCGCACTTTAAACCAAAGGAAATATTACCATACATAAGAAACTAACACAGAAAATAGGTTCGTTCGAGGCTTTTACTGTTTTGTGACGTCACTCGCAGCTGATTGGTAGACCGCCTGTTTTGAATCACGTGGCTAATTGTTAATTCAATGAATTTATTTAATTAAAAGAACTATGAATTTGATAAAAAATTAAACAAAAAAGTTTGTTTTTAGCATTCCCAAGACCTAAAGAGATCTAAAAATAAATATATATTTATTTTTTACTCCTGTCAAACACCCTATTGTTTTAAATGTTACTGTATGCTAAGAAAAACTGTAACTACTAAGTATTTTATTTTCTTTTGAACCTTCTTTAGAACCTCTCCTTTCGCAATTTCAATCATACTTGCAGTTTTTTTTTTCTGAGTATGCCTACAGTTAACTGTAATAATTTATTAATAAACAATTTCATTTAATTTTTCAATATCTCATTAAACATAACCAGTCTGCTTTCATGTATTTTTTTGCTATTTTTAAACTTGGATACTGGAGTTATACAGGGTTTCTAACGTAGACTCTAGGACTAGGATCTTCAAAAGCCAACAGAAATGCTATATTGTGCATTTTGTGCTGGTGAAATAAAAACAGATATATTGTGCAATGCTGCGAGTTCTTTAATGCATTAAAAATAACGGCCTTCCTCTCATCTCTTTTTTTTAAATAAAATAAAATATTTACTTCTTAAAAACAAAACATAAGTTAAACATAACTTAACAAAAATTAACTCTTAATCTAAACAATTAACTTTTATTAAAAAATTAACAACTTTTAATAAATACTAAACACAAAACAAGTTAGGCAAAAACTAAACATATTTGTCCATTTCTGGAACTTGGAAAATCTCGGACCAATTTCTATATGGGCGAGTCCTTGGCCGGCCTTCTGTAGAATCGTGGCATCACTACTATAGTCTTTGCCATACGCAGTTACACTTTTGTGACTTTAACATGAAATAAACATATTTTCTAACCAGAAATATATTTAAAAATAAATATGTCATGTTGATATAAAATTAAAGCTAAAACTTTCATTGTCTCTGGATAAAAAAATGCTGACTGTAGGTTGACAAAAAAAAACGCACAGATTAAAAACAACTCAAAGAAATGCCATTTTTAGATTAATTTTTGTTGCTCTCAGTATGCATATGATAAACAAAAAGATTGGAAATGTCACAAAAATGTAACTGCCTACCAAAGAAAAAAGTTTGTTTTTTTTCTGTCTTCGGCCGGGACTTCTTTACGTCTAATTTGAGTTATCATACCTTTGACCGTGGGAAAGACAAATTATAGAGGTCAGTTGGATGACTTGGTCGAGTTAATACCCTGAGAATTTATCATTCTTGTATTGAGACACCGCGCACCTGCATAAATGGAAGTTTTCCGAAAATTTATGTGTGGTCTTCGGTAGTTCAATGCTTAGAATGTTTGCGTACAGAGCAAGAGGTTCTGGGTTCGAGCCCCGGCCGAAGACAGAAAAACTTTTTTTTTATTTTTCTTTCTTTAATTTCACTTGTTGTTTAACAAAAACATTGTCACAAATTTACCACGGTTTTTTTTAATACCTTAATCTGTCACAATTTCAACCCGCATTTTGTTAAAAATTTATTAATTATGAGTTCACGAGCGTTGTGAATAAACTTATTAAAATAAAAGTTCTTTAAAACTATAGGGAATACTACTCACAACTTATATCTTGGCTACATATAATAGTTTTTGTTGGGTAAGATAAAGTATAAGGACAACGTAAAATATTCAAGTCTCTTACCATTTATATAAATGGCCCGCATAGCTATTTGTCAACTTGTCCAACGTTGAGTGAGGTCTAGACAGAACCGCGCGCTTCTTTGGAGTCTGTGATCACGTGTTTTGTGGTGATAGGTTGAAATTGTAACCGATTAAATGGCGAAAAGACAGTTTGTCAAAAAGTCACCTGCCAGGCACAAAGACATCACGTTCTAATCTAATCCTAAAACGTGTAAAAATATAAAATCGAAAAAATAAAGAATTTTCTCTAAGCTGGTCTCTTTTTTGTCTTATGTAATTTTCTGTCGTCTATACTCTAAAACGCGGCTTTTCGGCATCCTAAATCTAGATTTAAGAACCCTGTATATGCACTAAAACATTTTGTATTGGCATAAAGAAAAAATAGAGGCACTCAGTGGTGGATCCAGTGGGAGCTTCTCCTTGACATAAGGCTTATAATCTTTAGTTCAAGTAAAAGAACCATCAATTTATAAACCACAATTTTTTACCAAATTTTTTTTTTCACAAAAATGGTTATTCAAAAATTACTTTATTTTCCAAAGATTTTATTTGCATGTAGTTGCAAACTTCAGAGCTCATATTGAAAAAGCGTACAAATTTTTTTTGCGTTTTGTTGCCTCCTTGGCCCTTCTCCCTCGAACATCCTGGATTTGCCACTGCATACATACACTATGTCCAACAAAACGGGTGTGTCTCATACGCAAATTTTGCAAGATATTTGGCCATTCACCAACTTGCCAATAAAATGTTTTATGTTAATTTAAGAACGCGAAACCTGCTGTGGTCAGTTTTTTTTTAATTCTATGATTCAGATTTAAAATGAATAATAAAAATTGAAATTTTTATATAAGCGCGTGGCGTTGGTTCGCGGCCAAAATGTCGCAAAATTAAGCGCGCGGACCAAAATCGCGCGGGCATTTATCACGCAAGACATAAACCGCGCGGACAGAAATATCGCGCAGAATCAATTGCGCGCAGTCATATTTGGCGCAGTCCTAACTCGCGCAACACCACAAATCGCGCCTGCTTATATTTGAACAAAAACTGTTGGATTATAGAAGTCAGGGAAGTTTTGTTTTTGAAAAAATATGCTGGTTCGGTTCGGTTATACAGTTTGAACAGAACTTTTTACAACTTTTTTTCGTTGGCCTATGCTATTTGTTATGGTAAACAGCTGATAACTGTCAAAAAGTTATCTCAAAAATATTTGGTTCGGATTCACACCCTCTAGGATCCCGGTAAAGAAGTCAGGAGAGCTTTGTTTTTGAAAAAATATGCTGGTTTGGTTCGGTTCGATTTTACACAGTTTATCAATATTTAAAATTTTTTTGATGTTGCGAGATTTCTGTCGTCGCGATATTAGCCTCGCGCGATTTATGTCTTGCGCGATTTTTAATTGCGAAAAATTTACTTTTCTTTCAACCATTGTTTTACAGATTGTATTATTGCCTTCCCAATTCTAACTGTATTAATTTTCTCATAAATTAATTTTTACTGAATCGATTTTAATAAAATTAAATGCATCATGATAAAGATCGGTTGCTCTTTACTCCTATTGTTCTTGACACATAACAAAAATAAATTGCAAGATTTGACAGACAGCCATGCTCTATGAAGTTAAATAAAATCGTTTAAAAAGAAGCCATTCTTAATGGAGGATCAAATTTGATTTAGTTCATCATCTTGTATTTCAACATGGCGACAGTAGTGTCAAATTCGATTTAGTCCGCCATATTGGTTCTCAGCAAATTAAAATAGTGATCGTTAAAGAGCCATGGATTTTCACCATGATGATTTTTATTTAATTAAAATCGGTTTAGTGGTAATTAATTTATAACGCAATGAATGCGAACAGAATAGTATAATCTGTAAAACAATGGTTAAAACACAAATTATAATTTCGGGAACGACTAAACCGATTTTAATGGTTAGTGCCTCGTGGTGTGCGGCAGAGACAGAGCTTTTCTATTAATTTAAAAAAGGTCCTAACGAGCCTCTTTAAAGGATCAAGTTTAATTTTCTCCGCCATCTTGGACTTCAAGATAGTACCAAATATTGATAAGGATCCGTAATAAATCAATGCTTTTTAATTAATTGAAATTTGTCCAGTAAAAATTAATTTATTAAATGAATACAGGCAGAATTAGGAAAGCAATCGGATAATCTGTTAAACAATGGTTAAAAAAAAATTACGGAACCATTAAACCAATTTTAATCATTTATTTTCTTATCCCGTTTATACGTGGGTGAATAAAATATACAAAATTAGTATTTACGCTCTTTGAAGCGTCAAGTTTGATTATTTCTGCTATCTTAGATTTCAAGATGGCGGACCAAAAAATTTTTCTTTTTAAAAGTCAATTATCTGTTTATTTTATTAAAATCGTTGGTATACTTTGAGAGTGTTAAAGCCGCTATTTAAAGAAGATATTTCAAAAAATTAAATTAAAATGGCCTTAAAAATGCAAGATTTTTTTATATAAAACCTGTGGCGGCTGGCGACGTTATAAATTGGGAGGGCAGAAGTTTAAACTGCATGAAAAATGAGATAAACTTACTGAGTTTATTTGTTTATAGATAAAGTCCATTCGCCTTTCTTTTTTATGGCCTCGTAGAGCAACCTCAAAAATCCCACAAAATTTTAAACAGTCTAATAACGTACAAGTATATGTCTAATTTTTGTCACATTTTCATTATGTTCGGTAATGTTTTGCCTATAGGCACTATTCAATTGGCACCTAATATCAGTCTTGCCTAGCAAATTCTATTTGGTTATTTAAATGAATTCCACTTACTTTGTGTCTTTTTAACTTTTCACTAAAGTGCTTGATATCACACATTGCCTATGCACGCAGGATCACTTCGTGGATGATTCATAACAAGACAAATAAAGCAATAAAAGCAATTTCTTTTTTCACAACCGCACAACCAGTTTTCAGCATCGTATAATTTTTTATTAAATTTTCTATTATAAGTTTTTATGAAACACCCCTCGGCATTACTTACACTAAAATTTTGGGTAATTTTCCATTTTATAAACAAACGAAAACAATTTTATAAACAAACGAAAACAAACAATGACAGGCGACCGGCAAGGATTTTTACTATTGACAAACACCAAATCAAAACAAATTCATACGTCTTCACTGAGGATAGAACCGGCAACACTGGAAAGGGCAACGACAATTTCCGCACGATGATGATGGCCGACGTTAACTAAAAACAAACATTCCTCCCGCCCACGCGCGAGAACAGCCACCCATACACCACTGAAAAACGGGTGAAATTGAAACCTTGCCACGCGCGGCGTTCCCGGCTTGTAATTATTTACGCTAAAAATGTTTACCTAGTTTACCACAGACTAAAAAAAAGAACTAGACATGTCGTAAGGAAAGCTTTAACTTTTTTAAAATAAATCGATTAAAAATACTGTTTGTTGTCTAGTTTTGGGAGGGCACTTGCCCTCCCTGTAGCAGCCGCCACTGTATAAAACACGATTTTTGAGTAATTTTTGATAACGGGGGTTTTCCAAAAGTATGCATTTTGGAAGTTTTTCTCTCCTCCCCTTAGAGGTAAGGACACTTATCGTAAAGGCTTTGCTTTACAATAAGTGACCTTACTAAAAGGACCTCCTAAGAGTGTTCAACTTAGATCACCCTGTATTCGTGTTTTTATATTTTATCAACCTGTTAATTTCATATTAAATGTAAAGTGCATAATCACTGTGATAATCAACAATTAAGTAGATATTAATTGTTTTTTTATCTCTCTTACACTTTTACAGGAAGCCGTTAAATTGACGATCGGATATAAAATATTCATGATGTGTCATTGACGTAAATAATTTATCAATAATGTGTTAACTTTCTTAATTACATTTTAATAATGACCTTTGATCGTAAAATTAATCTTAATACATTGTTTCCGACGAGCGTGCGGGAAATCGCTTCTTCCACACTATCTTTAGAGCGGAAATAGTTATTTACCTAACAAGTGCGGAAAGTAATACTTCACCGCACGCAAACGCGAAGCGGACGGAGTTCGGTCAAGTCGTCAAGGGCGGTAAAGGCACTTTCCGCATGTGTTAGTTACAAGTATTTACCTATGACATTGAGTTGTATAAAGCCCTATGACCTATGAGTACCTTCCTTTTCAAAAATTGAATGTAATTTATAAATAAACATGTCAAATTAGATGCATTGAAATGTAAACAAATATTGAAGCTGTCTTATTGACGCGTTGCTAAGGTTATTAAGTGGTGCGCGTGTGGTAAAGTAATTACGCGCGTAGGTAATAGTTATTTTTTTTTTTTTACGGGTATGCGCACTCGCAAGGAGATCCCTATCACGCTCGAGAAGCGGCAAGTGCGCGGAAATGTTGGTGTGTCTTGGTTTTGAAACGGTTCAGGTTGTAACCTGCAGGGAAAACTGTCGCAGGGAGTTTATTCCACAGCGATGCTGTTCTCCAGAGATATGAATTCTGATATAATGAGGTTCTTGGTGCCTCTATTTTGACAATAAATTGATGGTTACCGTCTGTTTGACGTGTTCGCCTAGTAGGTGCTACTCCCGGGGGGATCATACGTGCCAACTCTTCAGAGCATTTTCCGTGATAATACCTGTAGAAGAGAGATAGATCGCCCACAGATCTTCGATGTTCGAGACTATCCAATCTACGGGTAAGTGCGGGGTCATTGATCAGCTTGATAGCTCGTTTTTGCACGGTGTTCAAAAGCATTAAGGTATGTTTGGGTGCCGCACTAATTATATGTGAGCAGTACTCCATAGTTGGTCGAATCTGGGCTTTGTAGAGTGTCAGCAGTTGGCTTGGTGTATACAGATGTCTTGTACGAAATAGCACCCCAAGCTTTTGGGACGCCCTTTTAGCTATATCTGCCACGTGACTGTGCCAAGACATGTTGGTCTCTGCAGTGAGTCCTAAGATGCTCAACTGGCTCTGCAATGCGACAGCACTTCCAGATAGCATGATGTTTGGCTCACTGGTGCTGGTCTTTTTTGAAAACAGGGCTGCTTGGGTTTTTTGCGCGTTGAACTGTACAAGGTTTTTGTTGCCCCAGTCCTCTATTATCTCCAAGTCGTTATTTATCTGTGATATTGCAGTTAGTCTAAGGTAATGGAAGTCACGTGCGGAGAGACATGTGGGTGGTATGTCTGAGGAGACTACATTGCCATCATCTGCAAAGCAATAAAGTGGATTTACTGTTTTATCTATGAGGTCATTTATGTAAATCAGAAAAAGTGTTGGCGAAAGGATTGCTCCCTGTGGCACACCAGCATTTATTTGGTAAGAGTTGGAGTTCCGGCCATCCAGTGCAACATAAATGGATCTATTCTTAAGGTAACTTTCAAACCAAGTGCAAAGTCTCGGCGACAATCCCGTTGCTTTGAGCTTGTTGAGCAGATTTTCATGCCAGACTTTATCGAATGCTTTAGATATATCTAAGGCAATTGTTCTTGTTTCACCTCGCAACTCAATCGCTTTTTGCCATAAGTGAGTGACGTATGTAAGTAAATCGCCAGTTGACCTATATTTTCGAAATCCGTATTGCTTGTCGTTGATAATTTTGTACTTTTCCAAGTACTTGGTTAGGTGATTGTTCACAACTCTTTCCATTACTTTTGATATCACCGGAAGTAGAGCAATTGGTCTATAGTTTAACGGATCTGTCTTTTTTCCTTTCTTTGGAATGGGTTGTACTGCGGCAGACTTCCATGATGATGGATATACACCTTGCCTATAAGATAAATTGAATAATTTTGCGAAAGTTGGGGTGAGTTCGCTAGCACAATTTTTGAGTACTATCGCGGGAATGCCATCTGGACCCATTGCTTTGTTTGTATCCAACTTTTTAAGGGATTTTCGTATTTCTCTGTGATAAAAGGGTACCTCTGGCATACTGTGGGAAACCCTTTTAATGAACGGTGGAGTTTTTCCATTTGGCACTGTTAGGTTTGAGTTGGAGGAAAAGATTTTGGCCAGCATATTGGCTTTTTCCTCTGATGTTGTGGCTAAGTGAGTATTTTTATCTGTAAGTGGTGGTATGGATGACTTGGTGAAGTTTGATCCAACGGCTTTTGCAAGAGACCAAAAGGACCTAGAACTACTTGGACAATTCAGCAACCTGTTTTTTATTCTTTGATTGTATGTTTCTTTGGCGGCGTCAATAGTAATTTTGCAACTATTTCTGGCTTCTATAAATTCTGTGTGGTTTTGAGCGGTTTGTTGTCGTTTCCAAAGGTTATATGCTCTGTGTTTTTTCTGTACAGCCGTTTGACACTGGCTGTTGAACCAAGGTTTTGCATTAGCTCTGCGTTTTATTGTATGTGGGATATATGCATCCATTCCAGATAAGATTACTTTTGTTATTTCATTACAGCAAATAGTGGGATCAGCTGTTTTAAAGCAAACCTCTTGCCATGGAAAATCCAGGTAAAACTGTTTAAGGTCATTCCATTTTGCCGATTTATAGTGCCACATTTTACGAGGAAGTGATTGTTGGCTTGGCGGTATGAACATTTCGCACTTTGTTCTTATAAGTTTATGATCGGATGAACCAAGTGGGGGATCTACTTGAATTGTGTACAAGTCAGGATTTGTAGTTAGGAACAAGTCTAAAAGCGCTGCAAATTCACCCCTTTCTGAGATACGGGTAGGTTCATCGACAAGCTGCGTTAGACCACAACTTATGGCAAAAGCTTCTGCTTCCCTGCCTTCGTTATCTGTTTTGTTGTGGTGTTTTAGCCAGGGTATATTGTGGACGTTGAAATCGCCTAAAAAAACAATTTCCGCATGTGGATAGTTAGACTGTATACTATCACAGTTTTCGGATAATGTTGCAAAAAAAGTTTTGATACTCGGTGTTACTTGGCGGTCGGTAGAGGCAGCAAATGAACTTGGTCGATGACTTTGAGGTGAATTTCAGCCATATGATATCGAGGTTCGCTGGTTCTAGCTTCTCCTCTCGATGACATGAAAGGTCATTTTTAATGTACACACAGATCCCAAAATTATGTCGAAATCGGTGGTGTAGGTCATAGCCGGGATAAAGATAGTTCACAATAGGAGTTGCAGAACTGATTTTAGTTTCAGTGAGAACAAGGATGTCAGGTCTTTGTTCTTCAAGATGTTGGTGAACTGAATTCATGTTGGTACTTAATCCTCTTATATTGCTAAAATCAATTCTGAGTTGATTTTTTGGTCTTCTTTTAATATCTTTGCATGAAGGACCCCCAGGATCACCCGACGCCCGGAGATCCGAGTGGTCGGGTATTTTACCTCCGGAATATTTTGATCCTGGAGTTCGGTTCGGTTCGGTTCGGTTCGGTTTGGTTCGGTTCGCCATCATGCTATCTGTTACTCATTGTTGGAACCGGACTGCCAGCGCAGTAGCGGAACGTGGTGATACCACTTAGCGCTACCCACTTCTGGCATGGTGGTGTCTCACCGGTCGACGCCCAATGAGTAAAATGCGTCTACCACCTACATTTACCTAACAAGTGCGGAAAGTTATACTTTTTCGCACGCACCGGCGCACGGTGGTCAGATTGTCGGTTCTGAACGATCGGAATTATTTTATGGTTTTCATTTTGACAAATTGACGCTGAAAGTTAGGAAATGTCAACTAGCGCTTAAAAAATGTGATTTTAATATACTGTGCATTCTGGAGATGGTACAGTCGCCTCCAAAAATAATGTTGCATATCGTTTTTTTCCTGTTAAGCAAAAAACTTGAGAAATTGATACTTTGAGAGTGTGTGTACTTAACTAGCTTATAGCTTTTTTTATTTAACATAGCTTTTTTATAAAAATTTAACAAAATTTATTAATCTTGCTATACTATATATCAATTTTTTACCATGCACTGATATTCTTTATCCTAGTCTTTATATTCACTATTTTCACATACATAGTTCAAAACGGATTGATTTTTGTCGTGTGAAACCGGTGTTTTGTGCCACATTTTAAATAAATTACGTCGGTTAATCCCATGCGCCAACGCTGAAACAATAAATCATAGCTAATACAGCGGCAAGAAGCGGCAGCTGAATGTAGCACCTATACAACCCTTGATACATGATTGAAATAATAAAGCCACAAACGCAATTGATACGTAACTATCCAAACTTTTTCAGTCCAATATATATAATACATATTTGAAAAACTATAATAAATCAATACACAACTTTTATTTAATTTTTTTAATGAGCAAATTGAAACTTTGCAAATGGTTTGATAGTAAAAATTAAAGATACTAACCCATATTTTAAATATACGTGAAGAAATCACCATATAATCTCTGGTTTACCAACTTGGAGCACTTTTGAAAATCGCCTTTCCGCGCGGAATAAGTGCGGATCATTATGCAGCTATTAAACGGCCTATGACTTGTCGTCGTATCAAGTGACAACGAGTTAGTTGATCGATTTTCTGCATTGGGGTCTACTAATAAGGTAATTGGGCACTTTTTTAAGATTTAGTAGTTATGATAGAAAATAGTTCGATATTGAGGTTTCGATCATCTAAATTAGTCAAGCTGACCTCCGTGCGGCATTTGCACGAATGACGCGCCAGCGGAGTTCAAGCAAGCCGTAAGTGCGGAAAATGCTTTCCGCACGCGTTAGGTACAATATTTTTCCTACGAGCGTGCGGAAAATGTAAAAAATTATAATTTTTTCTCGATTTTTTTAGTTAAACCCAGCAAGCTAACTATCTTTAAAAAGTCAATACCTGACAATATCTTTTCTATGTCAACTACATTTTTTGACCTTTAAGGTCACTAAAACGAAAAATATATCTTTAAACATGGAAAATCAGATTTTTTAAATGTTCTTCTCGGGTGGAGAAAAAAACCACTTTGATTGTGTGCGATATTGTCTCTAATAAACTGCCGTTTAAAGAA
The DNA here is from genome assembly GCA_963576565.1 of Aspidapion aeneum. Classification (NCBI taxonomy): domain Eukaryota; kingdom Metazoa; phylum Arthropoda; class Insecta; order Coleoptera; family Brentidae; genus Aspidapion; species Aspidapion aeneum. The sequence continues at coordinate 206,099,030 of OY755038.1, forward strand.
GATGTAAAAAAACAGCGTGCTCAAAAAATTTTACCCTGCGTGCGGTAAAAATTTTTATTGCACGCCGTGCGGAAAAATGGTGGTTTCCGCACGCATTTGCGCATTTTACGCTCCCTCGTAGGAAAAATTATAAAAAAACGTTTATTAACTCCAACTCCCCAATCTTTATTGGTATTAAGTGTTTTAATAAAGCAACTAACCTTTTTAAATATGAAAAAAATAAAAAAATTAAGAACTGCCTCAGGGACTAATAGAGAGAGATGCTTCTATACATTTTATGAATTTCTAAATTTTTAAGCACAAAACCCCTAAATTCCAACTACCAAAAATGTATTTTAATTTGTATTTGTTCTTATGTATATTACTCAAATGTCTAAGTTTTACTGTTACACATGTAGTAGTTAGTCTAGATTAAAAAAGAGAAAAATTGTACCTTAAAAACTTTTGTGAAATAGGATAATTTGAAATACTTTAATTAAGCAATAAATAAGTACCAAAGAAAAAAAAGGAAAACAATGTTGACTAGTCTGATAAGCTAAAAAATTTTGCAATCGATTTTAAGCTTTAGATGAATAAACGCTTTTTGAATTTGAATTTTAGGTTTTGTATGCCCAAATATCCACACCATATTACGAAACTTATGACTGGACCCTTTATTTGCCAAATCGTTGCCATGCGGATAAATAGTTAAAACCTTAAACAAGCCTTGAACTATTTGAAAGTTGTTAAGGACAAAAATAATATTATAAGGTACCGATTCTTAGGTTATTCGAAGAACCGGAAAAGTGGCATCTCAGCTAAGAAACAAGAGTTTATTAATCTAAAAGTGGCACTCTTAAAATAAATATGCGTGCGAAAAGGTGACCCAATCCGCACGCTTTTTGAAAAAAATACCCTTCTCGTGTGCTGTTCGTTGTCCCATTTATGAGGTAAAATTTATTTTTAGCACTAGTGCGTTAAAGTAACTTTACCGCACGCAAAAATTAAAAAACAAAAGTGCGGAACAGTAACTTTTCCGCACTCAATTTATTTATTTCAGAATTTTTAAAAAATATTTCTAAGCATAAAATATAACATTGTTCATTGACGTTATGCTTCATTTTTTATTTAACAAAATATTTTTAAAATTTTTTTAAATAATTTTTAATAATACAACTTTTTGCACTTGTTAGGTAAGTAACTAGTATCTACCTAACTCGCGCGGAAAGCACCTTTTCCGCAATTACGGCTTCCCAAACCCCTTTCATAAAAACACTAATCACTATGATTAGCAACAATTAATACCCATTGTTTTCTTATCTCCTTAAAAAACCATAAAAAATTGCGATCGGAATACCTATTATACAGGGTGTTCCTTAATGATATGCTAATATGTAAAAGGTTGATTCCCGAGCTCATTTTAAGGAAAAAACTTCATATGAATAAATGACGTCGCACAAATTTAATGGGCGTGGGGCTTCGGTGGAATGCTTTCTTACTCATGTATGTTATAAAGGAGATTATTCCATATAACGTTTAAATGGAACAAATCTTCGGATGGGCTTCAGGAGCTTTGGAATTTCCATCCAAAGTTTGCAATTTGACAATGTTATTAAAAACAAACCAATATATCAAACCATTTTGCCGATACTTTATTTTGAAAAATTGTTAGACCAACACACTGTTAGAGATTTGAATTAGAATTGAATCTTTCCTTCGAAAAAATATAACGCGGACTGTAAAACGTTATGGTTCTGAAATTTCCAAAAAATAATTAACATGCCATACAAAACCAAAAAATATGCACTTACCAGTTTTGTCGCAGATACACCATCCCGGGAGCTCCCTTCACTGTAGAATGTCGTTGGAGTTGCTTAACACTAATTAGATTATAATTAAAATCGAATAATAAGGTTTTGGATTGAATTTTTGATGGATTTTTCGATCACTTGAGTTTTTGACATGCCGTTCGTTACTTTTTCGTGATAACGAACTGTGTTTGCGCACTCTGTCGCGCATGTAGACGCAGAATCGTGCGTTGCCGAATCTTCTCGTGCACATTTTAATCCTGTATGGCGGGATTTATTGAATTTGAATTTTTAAAAGAATATAGACGCAAAAGTTTCTCTAACATTTCCGCCCACTTAAAACGAAGTTTTAAATTAAAATTAAGAAATTTAGAAAAAAAATAAAATCAAGAATTAAGAAAAATTGAAAAATAATAAAAGGAGAATTTACCCAAACATTTTCCAATTTTTATGGAATTTTCCCAAAAACAAAAAAAATAAGAATTCTAAGAATTAGATAAGACATTACACAAAAAAAACATTGAATATGAGATTTAGCGTGGATCCAACGGTAATGGACACAATTTTACGACCGGACGTTTGAAAAGGCCTTGCTTTGTCTTAACCGTGGCCACTCTTACATTGTTATCAGGACCGGGGTGTACCGACACTATCCTACCCAACAACCAATGCAAGGGAGGTTTTGCTTCGTCTTTGATTAAAACAAGTGTATTGATTTTAATCTCGACCGATGGATCGCACCATTTAGCGCGCTGCTGCAAAGTATTTAAATATTCACACTTCCAGCGTTTCCAGAAGTCTGCATTTAAACGTTGAATTAATTGCCAACGGCTAAGTGCGTTTAGTTTTAGGTGAGTTAAATCGGGATCTGGGCAAGAGTTCAAGGGTTCGAGATTTATGAAATGCCCTGGAGTAAGGGGGGAGAGATCATTAGGGTCTGTACTTTGTTCGCAAATTGGACGTGAATTTAGCAAAGCTTCAATTTGAGTTAAGAGCGTGTATAACTCCTCAAAAGTAAATATTTGACTACCGATTGACTTGTAGAGATGAGTTTTGATAGATTTTACGCCTGCCTCAGCGAGGCCGTTTAAATGAGGCGCTCCGGGACTATTCAAGCACCAACGGATTTGTAGGCTTTCCGCCGCTGATTTAGATAACTCCTGAAGTTGCTTGATAGCTCCTACAAAGTTAGATCCGCAGTCGCTTGTGATTTGAGTGCAAGCACCTCTTCTCGCAATAAATCGCCGCAAAGCTGCGATAAAAGCTTCTGTCGTAAGGTCACTGACCAATTCGATGTGGATAGCTTTTACGCAATTGTCTACAAAAACAGCGATATATGCCTTAAGAATTTTCGCTTTGCGCATGCGTGAAGAGATAATGTTTATGGGACCAGCATAATCCAAGCAGACATGCGAAAATACCTTCAACTGTGAAGTTCTGAATGAAGGTAAATCAGCCATGAATTGAGTGTAGGGTTTTGGTGTCATACGAAAACACTGAATACATTGAGATAAAACATGATTTATAGCTCTACGAGCTGATAAAATCCAAAATTTTTGGCGTATTAAATACAAGACAGTATTGGGTCCTGGATGAAAATTATTTTTATGAATTTGGATAATAATTAAATCAGTTAGTCGGTGAGATCGAGGCAGTAGAATTGGATGTTTTGAGTCGTATGGAATTCCAGATGAATGACGCAAGCGTCCGCCCACTCTGACAAAGCCCTTGTCGTCAAGGAACGGCGCAAGTTTTCGGTATTGTTTAGGAAGCAATTGTTGATTTTTGAATAAGTTCTAAGAAGCAGTTTTCTTGGACGTGCTTGACTAAAACTAATAAAGCTTCATGTAACTGATTGGAAGAAAAAACTTGAGGAAGGGACTCCTGCGGGTTTTTTCGATTATGAATAACTCTTAAAAAATGACATATAATCTTTTGAATAAGGTCAAGGTTAGAATAATTTTGAATAAGTTTTTCGAAATAATTAGGTGAAGTTTGAAACGTAACGAGTACAGAAGATTTTTGCTCTTGGAAAACTTCTTCTGGGACATTGTTTGACATCTGGTCTAGAAAATTTTGAATTTTCCATTCGGACCTTGGTAAGGTGAGCCAAGAGGGACCTTGAAACCAAAGTGGATGGTTGACGAGATTACTAGCCAATAGACCTCTACTTGCACAATCTGCGGGATTTTCAGCCGAGGGTATGTGGTACCAGGATACATCTGGAATGGTTTCTTGAATCTTGCAAACTCGGTTGGCTACAAAAGTTTGCCATTTGTGAGGAGAACCAGTAATCCAGTGTAAAGCTACTTGTGAGTCTGAAAATGCAAGTATTTCGTCTATAGAAATAAGTGAAGAATAGTTTCGGATAACGATTTCTAAGATATCAGCTAAGAGCGTGGCTCCCAGAAGTTCTAAACGTGGTATTGATTTTGTATTGATAGGGGCTACTCTAGATTTGCCTAAAGCCAAGGCTGACCTGATTTCACCATTTTGCAACTCAGTACGAGCATATACACAACTGGCGTAACCAAGCTCAGACGCATCACAGAAGGCTAAAAGTTTACAGCTTTTTACTTGAGTAGAAAAAATATAGCGAGGTAAGGAAATATTTGAAATGCAGTTTAGTTCATTACTGAATTGGTTCCAAAGATTTACAATAGAGTCTGGAGGCTTTTCGTCCCATGAACAATTAGACAACCAGAGTTTCTGCATAATGGTTTTTGCTAAGAATGATAGAGGTGATAAAAAACCAAGCGGATCCCATATTTTTGCTATTGCTGAAAGGATATTCCGTTTGGTACAGGATTTTCCAGATTGGGTGTAAGAATATGTAAATTGATCGGAAGAAGGCTGCCACTGCAGTCCTAAGACCTTGATTGAACTTGAATCGTCCTTGTCAAAAGTGACAGGAATTTGACAATCCGAGGGTGAAAAATGTGATATAAGTTTCGGTTCATTGGAAGCCCATTTACGGAGTTGAAAGCCACCTAAGTTTAACAAAGCAATAAGGTCATTTTGAAGGGCTAAGGCGTCGTCAAGGGACTTTGCGCCTGCGCAAATATCATCCATAAAAATATTATTAAGAAGAACCTTGGAAGCTTCGGGGTAGTTTTCACTCTCGATTTTCGCTAACTCCCTTAATGTACGAATAGCTAAATAAGGGCTAGAACACATACCAAAAGTAACTGTATTTAGTCGAAATTCTTGTAAGGGTTCGCTAGGATGAAAACGCCAGAGAAGTCTTTGAAAATCTCTGTGTTCAGGATTTATTTTGATTTGAAGGAAGTGCTGTTTTATGTCTGTTAAAAATACATAGGGATAGAATCGGAATTTGAGTAAGATTTCGGAAATATCATTTTGAAGTTTTGGACCTATTAAAAGGGTTTCATTTAGGCTTAGGCCTGTGGATGAGGGTTTTATCGAAGGGTTAAAAACAACCCGGAGTTTTGAAGTACTTTTATCAGGTCTAAGAACACCATGGTGAGGCAAATAACAGGATAAAGCTGGTTTGGGTTCATGACTTGGTATAGGAGACATGTGACCATTGATTAAATAGTCTCTCATGAATTCGGAGTATAGATGATAAAGATCTGGATTTTTTAAAAGCCTAGATTCGAGCGACATAAAGGAACGGTACGCAATAGAAAAGGTATCGCCAAGCTGCGGCTCTGCGCTTCGAAACGGTAAGTTGACAATAAAGCGTCCTGATGGTTCTCTTGTCGTAGTTTTTTGGTAGATCTCCTCGCATTTCTTCTCCTCTGGAGAAAGAAAAACTCTAGGTTTTATAGTTTCTAATTCCCAGAATTTTTTGAGACTAGAATCGAGAGACTGTTCGGATAGAAAAAAACAAGAATTATCGAGCGTGGTTTGAAAATTGATGTCGCGTGTATCCCCCAGTAAGACCCATCCAAAGACGGTTTCAAAGGCGGTTGGTTGCCCTGGTAGGCCATCAATGCGTCCTGACAAAAGGATATCTTTGTAGAGCTCTGCTCCGATTAGCATGTCTATTGGTCCAGGTGTATAGAATTTTTCATCTGCTAGTTTAAGATTTTGAATATGGCTCCAATTTATAGGATTGACTCTCATAGAAGGCATGTTTGCACATAGGTTAGGCAAAATATGAACTTGAAAATTGAAGGTTGTGTATGGTTGTCCTACTGGACGAATTGTACACGTTGAGATTCCCTTGGTCGAGGATGAAGAACGGTTTAATCCTAGGACTGGGATCGATTCTTTGTTTCTAGAAAGTCCTAAACGATTTAAACAGTTTTCGCTTATCAAGCTAAGTTGACTACCATTATCAAGGATGGCTCGAACCTTTTGATAATTGCCCCTAGCATCTAGAACCTCCACTTGACAAGTAGATAATAAACAAGTTTTTGTTGCTGTGGTAGCCAAAGAAGTCCACAAGTTTGTTGGGGCAACAAAATTTTGACTTTGAGGTTGAATAATCGAATAATTTTGAGTTGTTGGATTTTGAGTTGTTGGATTTTGAGTGATATTTTGAGTTGAGTGATTTTGAGTTATTGGCATAGAATTGACATAGTTTGGGTTAATTGTGGGGTTAGGAAGTAAGTTTGAAGTTGATTGAGTTGACTGAATAAAATTGGATTGGTTAGAGTTATTATTTGAGTTAAATTGCCTAACTCCGGAGTTTTGATTAGAGTTTTGTCTACAAATCATTGTATGATGTCTAAAACGACAAATTTTGCAATTGTACGTGCTTACGCAATCCTTTTGTACGTGATTAAAACGAAGACAATTTACGCATGCGTTTTGTTGAGTTATGAAAGCGTACCTATCATTAGGAGACTTTGAAATAAAAACCGGACATTGGGTTATTAAATGTATCGAATTATTGCATAACCTGCACTTAGCTTGAGAATAATTTTGATGAGTTGAGTTATTAGGTGAAGTTTTTTGTTTGTTAATTGTGGTTGGTGGGGCGTTTACAAAAAAATTAGATTGGGCGTTTGATTTGTTTTGATATTGAGAATATGAATTCGATTTAAAATTGTTGGGTTTTGAATTATACGGTTTATTATTTGTTAAGTTGGTTTGAGTCACTTGGGAAGGGATAATTTGCAATGACTCAAGAGCTTTGCATTGATTTGACAAAAATTCGATTAAATTTTTGTATGTTGGTATTTCAGTAGTGCTGTATTTTAGCTCAAACGCAGTTCTGGTCGAATTATCAATTTTTGAAAGTAAAATTGAAAACAGACAAAAACACCACTGATTTACTGGAAAATTAAGGTTACCTAGGGCTAGCACATTTTCCGAAAAAATATCGATTAATTTTCTAAGCTCTTTTGCCGAGTTATTTTTTAAAGGAATCGCTGTGTAAATAGCATTCCAATAGGTGGATGCTAACAACCGTTTATTTTGATAGCGATTGACTAGGATATTCCACGCTATTTCGTAATTATCTCCCGTTAATTTAATTGAATTTAAAAGATTTGCAGGTTCACCCTCTAAGTACATTAATAAATGCTGAAATTTTTTAATGTTTGAGTAATTTTGATTATCATTTACGAGGGACGAAAAAATATCAAAAAAGGTGGGCCATTTTCGAGGTGATCCATCAAAGCAGGGTATTTTTAGAGGTCCTAGTTCGTCCCTTATTGGGGCTTGAATTATAGCAGGGCTGTTTCCCGAAAACCTAGGGCCCAAATCTGGAAAGAGTTCTGCATATATTTGCTTGGTAGCGTAATAGAATTTGTCGGTATCCTTCCTAAATACGTCCTGTTCCGTGAATTCCTCGTCCTCAATGAGGCCTATGATGTCGTTATGTAACCGTTTAAATTCCTCGTAATGATCGTCGAAAGATTCGTAAGATACTTTAAAAAGTACGCTTAGAGACGCATCCTGCTTGCATTTAGTTGCCAAGTTATATACCTCAGTAATGCGTGAAATAGATATCTTTCTTTGGTTTATCAAACTATTTTTTGAAGGCATATTGAATTAAGTTTATTTTTATAGCACAAAGTATTTTAAAAGAATAAAATAGTTTTTTGTTTTGTTTTGTTTTGGTAAATATCGATTTTTATTTTATGCTAAAAATAGAATTTCTTACTTGTTGAGTGGGTCAGTATATGCTACCGAGATCCTTATTTTATCGTAAAATGCACTTTTATAAAGAGGTATTTTTACCACTTATTTTTCACAAATAATTTAGGTAATTAAAAGGATTTATTCGCACCTAGTAAAACGCCGTTCGTAGAATTGTTTTGTCCACTGCTAAACCACACATAAACAATAATCGAATTTCGAATAAAATAAGAATTTTTCTTTTTTGAATTTTTGAATTGAATTCTTTTATTTTGAAATGTAAACAAACCGTGAAGTATCACCGCTGTGAAACTGAGCTCCGTCCTTATAGTATATGGAGGGGAGAGCCTTGCTTCGAACGCTGTTCGCTGGACGACCGATTGCAGGTTCCCGGTGGGGTATAATGGCGATTTTTAATACGAATATTTTTCGTGACTTGCAAAAATTTTAGTTTTTAAAAATTTCCTTAATTTATCTGGGTCGATGGACCAAAAATGTTAGAGATTTGAATTAGAATTGAATCTTTCCTTCGAAAAAATATAACGCGGACTGTAAAACGTTATGGTTCTGAAATTTCCAAAAAATAATTAACATGCCATACAAAACCAAAAAATATGCACTTACCAGTTTTGTCGCAGATACACCATCCCGGGAGCTCCCTTCACTGTAGAATGTCGTTGGAGTTGCTTAACACTAATTAGATTATAATTAAAATCGAATAATAAGGTTTTGGATTGAATTTTTGATGGATTTTTCGATCACTTGAGTTTTTGACATGCCGTTCGTTACTTTTTCGTGATAACGAACTGTGTTTGCGCACTCTGTCGCGCATGTAGACGCAGAATCGTGCGTTGCCGAATCTTCTCGTGCACATTTTAATCCTGTATGGCGGGATTTATTGAATTTGAATTTTTTAAAGAATATAGACGCAAAAGTTTCTCTAACACACACTATATATGCCTTTAAGGGTGCTAATAGCAACAGCATTTTATTTCTGCAAATTGCCAAACTAAAAAAATTGCCGTAATGTTTTCTCATATTTGTTTATTTTTAATATTAAAACATTTTTAAATTGCAAACTTTGGATGGAAATTCCAAAATTCCTGGAGCTCTTTGGAAGATTTGTCCCATTTAAACGTTACATGAGATGATCTCATCTGCGACGTCATTTCCTAAACGTCTTAACCACACAGCAATTTTGGTAGACTGTGGTCCTAACTTTTGAGATACAGGTTGTTTAAAATTTTTAAAAAATCTCACATTTTTGTGAAATTTGGTGCATACCCACTTTCTATTCATCAATTTTTTTGTAATGTTTAACTTTTTTTTTCAGTGGCGATCGTGCGAGAATTGCTTTCGGTACTTTAAATTAATTGTTTTTTCTCGTCAGGGTTTTTAAACTATTTTTAAATTACGTCACACTCAAGGGGGAGGGGTATTTTTTGCCGTGCGTTATAGGCAATGTATATTTGTATTTTTTTTCTTGAAAATGCGTTACGAAGAAGAATTTTTGCGTTAAGTAATTTAAGAATGTCCACGCAGCAATGGCTAGAAAAGGTATTATTTTCGACAATTTTTTTTATTTTTGTTTTGGTGTATTTTGACCAATCTTAGCAATATCGTCATGATGTCTGTGTGTGTATGTGTGTGTGTATGTCTGTCCGTAACCCGATAGCTCCTAATACGCTGAACCGATTTTCATAAAATTTTCAGGCAAAATAGTGTTTGACACTGTAACGTGTTCGTCAAAATCCATTAATGCAAATGATAGTTTTTTGACAATTAAAAAATGTTGACGGCATTGCATCAATATGCGGTTTTCGGAATGTAGTAGATCACATTTGTCTCAATAATTTATGTTATATCCAAAAACTTCGTAGGAGCTTTCGTTTCTGAGATATTTTCAAAAAACTGTTTTCAAGGCAAAGATATCATGGAATTCACTTGAAGTGTGCTAATAGGCTAGCTAGAAAGGTATCAGATCCGTCATGGATCCATTTATTTTTATAAGAAAAAAATCAAAAAACATTACTTGCTCAGCAAAGAATAAGAATTTTAAAACTAATTTTCATTTAAAGAAGAAAAAAGGTGACGTATAATTTTTTTCTTCAAAGTTTATAGAGCAAATCCCATCCGGACGCCTTTGGTAATTTTTTTTTTAAGTTGCTCACTAGAAAATGCCCCTAGATGAAATTTCGTAAAGATATCAAAAATGGTCTTTTAGATATTTAAGGAAAACAAATTTTTTTAAAACTTTATCTAGCTCAAAAGTTAAGAGGTTTGGGACATTGTTCATATTAAATGTTTTTCTTAAAATGAGCTCAGGAATTTTCTCCTTAATTATTAGCATATCATTAGGGAACACCCTGTATGCATGTGTCATGTGATTATACATATCCATTATTTATGTATGTAGATTATAGTAGTCTCTGAATAATTATTATTTTCATTTAAAATTCTATAATCAATAATTTAGATTTTTTTACTTTCAGGATTCTGTGAAAATGCCTTATTGCGAGAGTATGGAGACAACCAACAATGAGATCTACAAGGAAGTAGTCGTAGTTGGTAAGAATTTTTCAAGGATTTATTATACATACACATTATTATTTAATCAAGGCCAGTCCGCAATCCACTTTCTAGATGCATTTTATATTACTTTTTGAGAAATGGTTCCCCCGACCCTGCTGAATCCGAATATCCCTGTTGCCGCCTCGAAATGTTGACAGGGGCCGATATATTCAAGATGGCCAACATGGCGGTAAAATTTTTAATTGCCGCTGTAAAGCCCAAATTGACAATCATTAGTTTTTACCTTCCTAGCCCGCACAGCAATGGCTAGAGAAGGTATTGTTTTCGACAAAAATATTTTTCTTGAGATAACGCCGAAAATGTGTTATTTGGGTGTATTTTGACCTACCCTAGCAGTATCGTCGTGATGTCTGTCTGTGTGTGTGTTTGTGTGCGCATGTAACTCCGTCCGTAACACGATAGCTCCTAAACCGTCCAACCGATTTTCATGAAATTTTTAGGTAAAATAGTATTCGATATTGTAACTAGCTGATTAGATTTTGGTCAAAATTCATCAATGCTAATGACAGTTTTTTGACAGTTAAAAAGTTTAAAAAATGCTAACTTTTTAACGGAGCGTCGCATCAATATGCGGTTTTCGGACTATTGTAGCGCACATTTTCTTCAAAAATTTGTGTTACAAACAAAAATTTGGTATGAGCTTTTATTTCAGAGATATTTACAAAAAACTGTTTTTAAGGTTCATATAGCATGGAGTTTACTTGGAGTGTGCTAATGGGTTAGGAAGGTATCAGATTCGTCATGGATCCATTTATTTTTAAATGGCTGCAAAAGCCTCCAAAAACCCCAGATCCCCAAAACCTGAAAGTTTGAGGTTCTTTTCTCTAAAAAGTAAGCTTCTAGAGAAAAATTTATAATATACTTTATTGTAGACAATAAAATTCTCTTTTTAACAAGGTATAATTTAATGGAGTTGTTGTTGTTTTTCCCTAAGATTTATTCGATTTTTTTTTAAACTAATGTTTAAATGGAAACTTTCTTTTCTACAAAAAAGTAAACTACATTTTTTTCAAAAAGGCTTTTTTTTTAAATTGGTTGAACTTAAAAATTCATTTTAAATTAGGCGTGCTAGAAATTAGCATATTGTGGATGCTTAAGGGTGCGTATCTTTGCAAGGGCAGTACTTACGTAGCTCGGAGATATCTATGTTAGATTTAGTTTAGGGGTTAACACCTCCATGATGCTGAGATTATAATAGCATTGTTCATAAACTTGTTCCAAAATCTTTATATATAATTTTTTATAAATTGAACCCCCCCCCCCTTCCATTGAATCGCTGGCGCTACGCTATTTATTATTTTTATACCTTCGTCTGCATTTGTAATATTTATATTATTAAACAATTTTCGAGCACTATTTTACAAATAATAAGAGAATATCGATCGCAGAACATGATAAATGAATCAATTCAAAAAATCATATCTTTTATAATATAAGAACAAATGTAACAAATCAAGCGTCAGTTTACTTAGAAAACCTTGCTCTTATAGAAAAAATATGTACCAGAATTTTTTGTAGCCAGATTTGTTTTAATCCGCGATTAAACTTTGATTTTGTTAAAATTTGCAGCAAACTACCCCCAACTTTGGCGCGCCGTAAAGTAAAAACTATTGGTCGAAGCGAAAAAATGCATAAAACCAAAGTTGTGCGCAATTTTTCTCTCTACATATTTTATTTGAACTTTTTTTTATAGCACCTACTTCAAGGGTGCTATGTTCCTCCAAGCGTCGCGATGCAGAGTTTTCATCCCGCCCCCCTCGAGCGGCAATCCCCCGAGGTCGCAAACCTAGATGTACTATCAGGGGACCTATGTCTACCCTCCCACCAAATTTCATTTCTGTTCGACCTTTTGCAAATAGAAATCCCCTGACGCTTGGCCTAATATAAAAATCGGTTCAGCGGTTTAGGAGCTATTTTGTTACAGACAGAATTAATATACACACACACAGACAGACATCGTGACGATATTGCTAGATGAACCAAATAAAACATTTTCGGCGTTATCTCAAAAAATACTCTGCCAATATATGGGCCCCTAAGCTCACACTAGGTACTATAGTTATAGTGTACGTGTGAGCTAATATAACTAAAAACTGAAATATATTTTATTCAACTCCACACTAAATTACCTTTTGTTTGATACCACACAAGCCATGTTTTGACTTAAACTCAAATTTTTGAAATCCACCCCACCCTTAAAAAAAACAAAAACTAAAATGTATTTTGTTAAACTCTGGACTCAATTACCTTTCGTTTGATATCACACACGCCATATTTTCACTTAAACTCTAATTTTTAAAATATATCCCCCACCCTTTTTTTAAAATAAATTAAAATGTATTTTGTTTAACTGCAGACTCAATTACCTTTCGTTTGATATCACACACGCCATATTTTCACATAAACTAATTTTGAAATCTACCCCCACCCTTTTATTTGGTTTGTGTTCGGTGGATTTTGTTAATTTTTAATTGGGACCATCTCGACCCAAGACCCAGCCTAAGTACCAAATTTCATTAAAAGCGGCCAAGCGGTTTTTGAGTTATGCGCGTTGGTCGTTACAGACAGACATACAGACAGACAGACAGACAGACATACAGACAGACAGACGGCGCAACAAAAAAGTTTCAAAATCATCTGAAACGCAAAGATATATAAAAATTTTTGAAATCGGAGCAACTTTTTTTTTCTCGAAAAAATTAGGATCACATAGCTCACACTACTATAGTATAGTATATGTGTGAGCTAAAAATTTTTCGCCGAAAATAATACCCTTTATAACCATTGCTACGCGGGCTAGGAAGGTAAAAAGGCCTACTTGCCGGACAGACGTGAGAATCAGCCGCCCCCCCTCCCCTCCCACTATGTCAAACGGGCATCATTTAGGTTTCCTAAAAAAAAATGGCTATTCTTTTCCTAAATAAGTATTCTTAATTTGGTTTGGTTCGAATAGAAATATGTATTTCGCAAAAACGTGACAAATTTTTCTAGACTAGAGATTAAATCACATTTTTTCTAGGATTTTCAGCAGATAATAATGTAACGCCAATTTTTTTAAAAATAGTATACTTAGTAAGTGTTTACAAAAACAAAAAACAATAACCAGATTAAAAAAATTTCCACTGAAAACATTTTCCAGCGATCCCTTGATCGTTATGTAATAGGCTAAACTATAAAGAGCGCACGCTACTCAGAAAACTTATAATAATAACAAAAAAAAAGAATTGAAATAAAAGTAAAGCCAAGTTCGCCAATACAAATTTAAATACTCTGCCAATATATGGGCCCCTAAGCTCACACTAGGTACTATAGTTATAGTTTACGTGTGAGCTAATATAACTAAAAACTGAAATATATTTTATTCAACTCCAGACTAAATTATCTTTTGTTTGATACCACACAAGCCATGTTTTGACTTAAACTCAAATTTTTAAAATCTACTTGTTTCCCACCCTTAAAACAAGCAAAAACTAAAATGTTATTTGTTAAACTCCAGACTCAATTACCTTTCGTTTGATATCACACACGCCATATTTTCACTTAAACTCTAATTTTTGAAATACACCCCCACCCTTTTTTTTAAATAAATTAAAATATATTTTGTTAAACTCCAGACTCAATTACCTTTCGTTTGATATCACACACGCCATATTTTCACATAAACTCTAATTTTTGAAATCTACCCCTACCCTTTTATTTGGTTTGTGTTCGGTGGATTTTGTTCATTTTTAAGTGGGACCATCTCGACTCAAGACCCAGCCTAGGTACCAAATTTCATTAAAATCGGCCAAGCGGTTTTTGAGTTATGCGCGTTGGTCGTTACAGACAGACGGACATACAGACAGACTGACAGACAGACAGACGGCGCAACAATAAAGTTTCAAAATCATCTGAAACGCAAAGATATATAAAAAGTTTTGAAATCGGAGCAACTTTTTTTTTCTCGAAAAAATTAGGATCACCATAGCTCACACTACTGTAGTATAGTATATGTGTGAGCTAAAATTAAAGGTTTTTACTAGTTTGGAAATCTTTTTTTAGCTCACACAAATACTATACTATAGTAGTGTGAGCTATAGTGATCCTAATTTTTTCGAGAAAAAAAAAGTTGCTCCCATATCAAAATTTTAGCTCACACATATACTATAGTAGTGTGAGCTATGGTGATCCTAATTTTTTCGAGAAAAAAAAAGTTGCTCCGATTTCAAAAATGTTTATATATCTTTGCGTTTCAGATGATTTTGAAACTTTTTTGTTGCGCCGTCTGTCTGTCTGTATGTCTGTCTGTAACGACCAACGCGCATAACTCAAAAACCGCTTGGCCGCTTTTAATGAAATTTGGTCTGTCTGTCTGTCTGTCTGTCTGTCTGTCTGTCTGTCTGTCTGTCTGTCTGTCTGTCTGTCTGTCTGTCTGTCTGTCTGTCTGTCTGTCTGTCTGTCTGTCTGTCTGTCTGTCTGTCTGTCTGTCTGTCTGTCTGTCTGTCTGTCTGTCTGTCTGTCTGTCTGTCTGTCTGTCTGGCTGTCTGGCTGTCTGGCTGTCTGGCTGTCTGGCTGTCTGGCTGTCTGTCTGTCTGTCTGTCTGTCTGTCTGTCTGTCTGTCTGTCTGTCTGTCTGTCTGTCTCTGTCTGTCTGTCTGTCTGTTTCAGATGATTTTGAAACTTTTTTGTTGCGCCGTCTGTCTGTCTGTATGTCTGTCTGTCTGTCTGTCTGTCTGTCTGTCTGTCTGTTTCAGATAATTTTGAAACTTTTTTGTTGCGCCGTCTGTCTGTCTGTCTGTCTGTCTGTCTGTCTGTCTCTGTCTGTCTCTGTCTGTCTCTGTCTGTCTCTGTCTGTCTGTCTGTCTGTCTGTCTGTCTGTCTGTCTGTCTGTCTGTCTGTCTGTCTGTCTGTCTGTCTGTCTGTCTGTCTGTCTGTCTGTCTGTCTGTCTGTCTGTCTGTCTGTCTGTCTGTCTGTCTGTCTGTCTGTCTGTCTGTCTGTCTGTCTGTCTGTCTGTCTGTCTGTCTGTCTGTCTGTCTGTCTGTCTGTCTGTCTGTCTGTCTGTCTGTCTGTCTGTCTGTCTGTCTGTCTGTCTGTCTGTCTGTCTGTCTGTCTGTCTGTCTGTCTGTCTGTCTGTCTGTCTGTCTGTCTGTCTGTCTGTCTGTCTGTCTGTCTGTCTGTCTGTCTGTCTGTCTGTCTGTCTGTCTGTCTGTCTGTCTGTCTGTCTGTCTGTCTGTCTGTCTGTCTGTCTGTCTGTATGTCTGTCTGTCTGTAACGACCAACGCGCATAACTCAAAAACCGCGTGGCCGATTTTAATGAAATTTGGTAACTAGGCTGGGTCTTGGTCGAGATGGTCCCATTTAAAAATGAACAAAATCCACCGAACACAAACCAAATAAAAGATTTCAAAAATTAGAGTTTATGTGAAAATATGGCGTGTGTGATATCAAACGAAAGGTAATTGAGTGTGCAGTTAAACAAAATATATTTTCACTTATTTTAAAAAAAGGGTGGGGGTATATTTTAAAAATTAGACTTTTAGTGAAAATATGGCGTGTGTGATATCAAACGAAAGGTAATTGAGTCCGGAGTTTAACAAAATACATATTAGTTTTTGTTTTTTTAAGGGTGGGGGTAGATTTCAAAAATTAGAGTTGACGTTAAAATATGGCGTGTGTGATATCAAACGAAAGGTAATTGAGTCCGGAGTTAAACAAAATATATTTTAGTTTTTTTTTAAGAGTGGGGGAGACTTCAAAAATTTGAGTTTGTCAAAACATGGCTTGTGTGGTATCAAACGAAAGGTAATTTTAGTCTGGAGTTGAATAAAATATATTTCAGTTTTTAGTTATATTGGCTTACACGTGACTACAGGGCCTAGTGTGAGCTTAGGGACCCATACATTGGCAGAGTATTTTATATATCTTTGCGTTTCAGATGATTTTTGAAACTTTTTTGTCGCGCCGTCTCTCTGTCTTTATGTCTGTCTGTCTGTCTATATGTCTGTCTGTAACGACCAACGCGCATAACTCAAAAACCGCTTGCCCGATTTCAATGAAATTTGGTACCTAGGCTGGGTCTTGGGTGGAGATAAACCCATTTAAAAATAAACACAATTCACCAAACACAAGCCAAATAAAAGGGTGGGGATAGATTTAAAAAATTTGAGTTTATGTGAAAATATGACGTGTGTGATATCAAACGAAAGGTAATTGAGTCTGGAGTTAAATAAAATACATTTTAGTTTATTTTTTTAAAGGGTGGGGGTAGATTTCAAACATTTTAGTTTACGTGAAAATATGGCGTGTGTAATATCAAACGAAAGGTAATTGAGTCCGGAGTTAGACAAAATACATTTTAGTTTTTGTTTTTTTTAAGCGTGGGGGTAGATTTCAAAAATTTGAGTTTAAGTCAAAACACGGCTTGTGTTCTATCAAACGAAAGGTAATTTAGTCTGGAGTTGAATAAAATATACTTCAGTTATTAGTTATATTAGCTCCCACGTACACTATGACTATAGTACCTAGTGTGAGCTTAGGGGCCCATATATTGGCAGAGTATTTAACTTTGCTATTACAGCCAAACTTCTTTATGTTCAATTTAGCACTGTAAGAGTCATTTGCAGCCGTAATAGCCAATTTTAGAAAAACATTTTCAAACTATTAACCGTTCATTTTAAAATTTGTGTTGGAGAACTTGGCTTTACTTTTATATAAATTCTTTTTATAGAATATCATTTTCGCGTAGGTACTTGGCTTTTTTACATGAAATGTTTTTGTTAAGATTTCAGTCCTTTTTTAAAGGATTAGGATAATATTTAAGATTTGAAGTAGTAAAATATGCGGAATATTGTTCAAAACTTTTACAATGCATTATTTAAATTTCGATGTTTTTTAATTTTTTTCCATGGTTTTATCATAGTTCCCATCAGCCTTTCAAAGCTCAGCTCTCTAACGTTTCTGGAAGTGGGCAATGTTACTTTTACATAACTTTACATTTATAGGGGAGGAAAATAAATAAAAATTTTGATGTTTTTAAATTTTTTCCAATAGTTTTATCATAGTTCCCCTTGGCCATCCAAAGCTCAGCTCTCTAGCGTTTCTGGAAGTGGGCAATGTTACTTTTACATAACTTTACATTTATAGGGGAGCGAAGTAAATTCAAATTTTGGGGTTTTTTAATTTTTTCCTATAGTTTTATCATGTTCCTATCAGTCTGACAAAGCTCAGCTCTCTAGCGTTTCTGGAAGTAGGCACATAACTTTACATGTATAGGGGAGGGAAGTAAATTAGAATTTTGGGATTTCCAAGGTTTTGGTCATAATTTTTATCACTCTGCCAAATTTCAGCTTTGTAGCATGTCTGAGCATTACAGAGGAATTTCAGTAACCAGTACTCTAAGGAGATTGTAGGGTAGGATTCTTAGAGATCTAATAGAGAATGATTTTCATGAACAAGAAGAAGAAGAGCAAAGTGGGTTTCGCGCAGGCAGATCTTGTAGTGATAATGTTTTTTGTCTTAAACAAGTAATTGAGAAAAGGAGCGCCAGAAATATAGAGACTCATGTTACCTTTGTGGACCTACAAAAAACATATGATACCGTTCGAGTACAAAAATTATGGCCAGTGTTAGAGCAAACTGATATCAATCATACATACATAAAAGCGATAAAAGAACTATACAAAGGGTCAAAATCGAAAATTAAAATTGGAAATCGAGTTTCAAAAGAATTCCTGGTAACAAAAGGCTTAAGACAGGGATGTTGTATCTCTCCAACTCTTTTTAAAATATATATCGCAGTAGCTCTAAAAAACTGGAAACGTAAAGTGCACGGCATGGGAATACAACTTAACGACCGATTTACCATATACACACTACAGTTTGCTGACGACCAAGTAATTGCGGCTAATGATAAAGAAGACATGGAGTATATATGATCAGAAAGTTAACAGAAGAATACCAAAAGTGGGGATTAACAGTGAACGTGGACAAGACACAGTACTTATGTATTGGAAACAAATCCAGTGAGTTAGTACTAGAAAATGGACAAACAATATCTCCATGCAATGAGTATGTACATATACTTGGGTGTCACATTTGATAAGACAGGAACAGACTGTAGAGAATTGGAAAAAAGAATAGTAAAAGCAAAAAAAGTTATTGGATGTCTTAACAGTATTTTATGGAGCAGAGAGATAAAAAAGAATGTAAAATTTAACATATATGAAACAATGGTCAAAAGCACGCTGTTGTATGGAATAGAGACTTGTCGCGTAACAGAAAAATACAAAACAAAAATGGAAAGTGTCGAAATGGATGCAATAAGAACATCAATCAGAATATTTAGAATAGATCACATAAGAAATGAGATCATAAAAGAAAGAATGGGAATCGAGGGAAGCATAACCAATGAACTTGTATTTACAAGTTTATTGAGCATAACGGATGACATCACTAAAAGGCAACTGATATGGTACGGCCATGTACAACGGATGAACGACGAAAGATTACGAAAGCAGGTCCTAGAATGGCAACCAATAGGGCGCAGAAAAAGAGGGCGTCCTAAACTAGAATGGCAACAGTCAATCCAATGATCAATGAGTCAAAAAAATCTAACAGATGATGATTGTCAGGATCGAAGGAGGTGGAGAATAGGCGTCGGACAATGTAGAAAAACGTTCTAAACCGACATAGTAGTAGCATGTCTGGAAGTACAGTAGAATTTTGATGATCTAAACATGAGTGGGGAAGTGGCAATTTCGACGTTTTTTGAAATTTCGAAACTACTTTACTACTTTATGAAAGTCCATGAAACTTGGATGGGCTGTTAACTCTATGAAGATCTACGACTGTGCAAAGTTTGAGTTATGTAGCTCATTCCGAAGTAGATTTTTAGATAGATCAAATATGGGCTGAAATGTTTCAAGAAAAGATGATATAGCATGGTTTTTCGTTTTTGGCAATTTGACTTTAAGTGTTAAAAAGCATAGTACAATTTAGCAAGAATACATTCTCGACCTACATGGCCGCCCTCCACAACAAGAAATTTTACCAAATATTGAAAAAAAGATAATAAATATTATAATAAGTATAATCATTTATGTTTATACCGTAGGCTTTGGCGTTTTTTACATTAAATACAGTTTTGATATTGATTTTAAGAGTTGACGTCATTCTTAATAAGAGATAACAGAAAATTTAAATATGTAGTAGGTAACTGGCCTTTTAATATAACCACATAAAATATTGTCACACCTGCAGTTTGTGAGACATCTTAAAAAACGCAAAAATTAAATTACATAAAATGAACTTTATATTTATTAAATTTTTGAAAAATCTTCCATTTTGAATTTTGCCTTTGGGTGGATAGGATAGACGGTCTCTGAGTATGTTTGTCTAAAAAAATATATTAAATAATTTTGTTTGCGTTAATCACGGAAGTTAAAGGTTATAGTAACGTGGCGATTCAATGCAAGAGTTTTTCAGGCGAAGGTTTACGCTATACTGGTGGTAACATGGGGGGAAGAAATTAGGAACGAAATAGGAAAGCGCCTCCGCATCTGTTCAAACAGTCAAGCTGCGCTGAAAGCACTGTGCAAATCAACCATGTCCGCGGGTTTGGTGCAGGAGTGCGCAGATGCACTTCAAGAGTTAGCCGGAGTAAGAGGAGAGGTGGAGCTCGTATGGGTCCCAGGCCACATGGCAGTCCCAGGAAACGAGAAAGCGGACGAACTCGCCAGGGGTGGATCCCGGTATAAATACGTCGGGCCAGAGCCTTTTCTGGGACTCACAAGAGGGCAAATGAAGTCTACCCAGAGTGGACCCAGAAAGAGATTCAAAAGGAATGAACCAACACAAAAAACGCCAGATATGCGAAGTATGTGACAGAATACAGCAAGTCCCGTAGGGACTGGCTGCTCCGTAGAACACGAAAAGAGGTGGGAGCAGTCCTACAAGGACACTTGACAAAGATGAGAGTGAAGAAGAACGCGACGTGCGAGCGTTGATGGGCCGAGGACGAGACCTCGGGCCGAGGACGAGACCTCGGCGCATTGAAAGGAAGCAAACAGAGAGGTATTCGAAAAGGAAGCCTTTGAGACGGAGGACCTTCTGAATCTGAGGTGGGCCGATATTTTGGCCTTTGTACAAAAGATGGGCAGATTCCTTAGCGAAGGAAGGACTCAATAGAGCGCTTCATGTGCCTAGTCGCCAGGCCTAGAGCCTACCCCACACTACTACTACTACTACCGTGGCGTTAGTATATACAGGGTTTTCGAAGTTAAGTGTCCACCATTGTTAACTGTGTTATTATTAAAGATAGAAAAAGTAGTAGAATTTTTGACGCTCTTTTTAAATGCTTAAATTAAAAAAAAATCGAACATCGCACTTTAGAGTTTTCTAGATTTTCAAAAAAAAACAAATTTTAATTAAAAAGACTCCTTTCTACCAAATAAATTTTAAATACGTAATTTTAAATTTTAAATATCTTCGTTATTTTTAATTTTAGGAAACAAAATCAAAAGACAATTTTTGTTTATATTTAAAAGACCTATCAGAAAAAATTATAAAATACATAGTGTTCAATTAATTTTTTTTAAATGTTTTTTAAAAAAACTCGAAAACTCCACAAAGCGATACTCTATTTTTTTGTTAATGTATCTTTAAGAGCATCAAAAACTCTACTAGTTTATAAATAAAAAAAAATTGTATTTTTAATAATAAAAAAGTTAACAATGGTGGACACTTAACTTTGAACACCCTGTATACAGTTAATTTTAATTTAGATTTTCTTTCTTAGAATTAAGCATTTCACTTTTAATGTATTTTTTTGCGAAAAAATCTGATATCTAAAAGTTAGTTTTTTTTTAAATGTCCTCATTATGTTCGCCAAATACTTTGAACACAGCTTTAATTATTTTTTGTAATTTATCTGTTATGCGTATCTGGTTTCATCTGTGGGTTGTTCGGTAAACAGCAAAGCACTAGAAAACAATCAAGGCCGTACCTAGGGGGGGATCACGGGCTATCAATCCCCATCCAAAAAGAGCAGCAACACAAATGGGCGCCACGGCTATTTGGCGCCAAGAAACTGGAAATCCAATTGATTTTATTTTTTATGATCAAACTTGAGGCCTGAGTTATGTTTTTTCTTCCTAGAGGGTGTAGATTGTAAAAAACAAGTTAAATCTTTATCGCTCAAAAATATATAGAGCTAAACATTTATCGCGCAACACCAGATATTCTTAAGCCCGGTCTAGATATAACATTTTACCTTACGTCTTGCCTGTCAGTCAAAAGGGTCAAGTATGACGGTTGAAAGACTAGCGTACACACTTGATAGTTTTAACGTACGTTTTTAGATCAGTTTTTAATACACCATGGAGGAAGGACTGCTTTTGTCAATAATGTTTTTTGTTTTAAATGTCTATGACTTAATCGCTTCAGTAGCTAAACATAGTTTTTTAACCAGTTTTTCAAAATGTTGTGCTGATTTAGTTTGGCAATGTCCCCTGAAGATGTAAGTTTCTGCTTACGAAATATGTCGGGACTATTTGTTTAAAACAAATTAAAAATTAGTGGAGGAAAACAATAACCTGTTTCCTTTCCTAAAAAATTATCTTATCTAATGTCGAACGTTTCGTATACCAAGTTCTAAGTTGCACTCGAAAAGAATTAAAATTGTATGCACTACCACAAGAAATGCCGCTAAAACTGACGTCTTACCGGAAACAAAGCCTCTACCGATCAGTTCAACAGGTTCGACTTCAGTCCTGTTCAGTTCAGGCAAAACGTACGTTTTATGATCTACACGAAAGGTTTTGCCTGATCTGTTTTACCTGATCAAGTAAAACGTCAGGCAAAACGTTATGTGTAGACCCCGCTTTATGTTCCTAGTCCGCGCATTGTTTTGAATGAACCCCAAAAATGTGTTATTTGGGTGTATTTTGACCTATTTTAGCAATATCGTCGTGACGTCTGTTCGTGTATGTGTATAGATATGTCCGTAACTCGATAGCTCCTATACCGCTAAACGGTTTTTTAATGAAATTTTAAGGTAAAATAGTTTAGAATTAGAATACTTTAAAGAGCTGAGTAGATTTTGGTCAAAATCCATTAATGCTAATGACAGTTTTTTGACAGTTTAAGAAATAAAAATAACTTTTTAACGGAGCATTGCATTAATATGTGGTTTTGGAATATAGTAGAACACTTTTTTTTCAATAATTTATGTTATTACTAAAAACTTCGTAAGAGCTTCCGTCTCTAAAATATTTACAAAAATTGTTTTTAAGGCTAAGAGTGCTAATGGGCTAGGAAGGTATTATAAATTAGGAAAGAAAGGTCCACGCTTTAAAAAACCTTTCGACGAGATTTTAGCTCACACATATACTATACTATAGTTGGGTGAGCTATGGTGATCCTAATTTTTTTCGAGAAAAAAAAGTTGCTCCGATTTCAAAAATTTTTATATATCTTTGCGTTTCAGATGATTTTGAAACTTTTTTTTTGCGCCGTCTGTCTGTCTGTATGTCTGTCTGTAACGACCAACGCGCATAACTCAAAAACCGCTTGGCCGATTTTAATGAAATTTGGCACCTAGGCTGAGTCTTGGGTCGAGATGGTCCCATTTAAATATGAACAAAATCCACCGAACACAAACCAAATAAAAGGGTGGGGATATATTTTAAAAATTAGAGTTTAAATGAAAATATGGCGTGTGTGATATCAAACGAAAGGTAATTGAGTCCGGAGTTTAACAAAATACATTTTAGTTTTAGTTCTTTTTAAGGGTGGGGGTGGATTTCAAAAATTTGAGTTTAAGTCAAAACATGGCTTGTGTGGTAGCAAACAAAAGGTAATTTAGTGTGGAGTTGAATAAAATATATATCAGTTTTTAGTTATATTAGCTCACACGTACACTATAACTATAGTACCTAGTGTGAGCTTAGGGGCCCATATATTGGCAGAGTATTTTATTGGTGTACTCTCCTCTTGTTGACCTGTTTTGACAAATATCAACGTTGGCACAAACAATTTCTGTATAAAATTTTATAATGTACTACCGGAAGATGTGGTTCATATGGAACATGGAGACAAAATAATTTAAAAAGACTATTAAAACTTTCTTGTTCCAAAATGTATTTTATTCATTTGAACAATATTTTTTTCTCAAATATTGGCCTAACATGTAATTTGGGGGTGACCTACTCTATACCTGGAATTTTTATTTTTATTTTAATGTTTTGTTTTTAAATGTTTTTTTCTTTTTACCTTTTTATTTGTTTGACACTATAAATCTATTGTAAAATGTATGTAATTTATGTTCTTGAATTGTGTGAACTGTTTTATACTTATTATTTAACCAGATTATTTTCTTTGTATTTTTTTAATAGGTATAGCTTTTTTTGTAAACATTTTGTAAACATTTTTACTTGAAAATTACTTAAAAAGCAAAATATCAAACTTATCAAAATTTTAATAATAAGTTGTATACAAACTTCTGTAAAAAATTTGTTTCCGGCGCCGAACTTTCATGGCGCCAAATCGGCGGCGCCGAACTTTCATGGCGCCAAATCGGCGGCGCCGAATAGGCTTTGGATAAATGAAATTTTTTAATCTTCCCTCCCGAAATTTTTGCTTGGGTACGGCTCTGAAAATAATCGTTATTTCATTTTTGGCAGCCATACAAAAAGTTTTCCAGACGATAAGGCACGCCTTAGACTTTGGTCCTTCCAGAAAAGAAGTTTTGCCCAGTTTAAAAATAATAATTAATTTAAATAAACAGTGGCGTACACGCATATTACCCTTGTAGCAAGGGCATCGATAATGGGGGGTAATGGTAGTAATCGTTGAAAATGTTATACAGGGGGGTAAAAAACAAGAGAAAGTAAAATATTATTAAGAGTAAACTTCAAATCTATACAGGGTTTTTTTTAAATCTGACATTCCTGTGCGGAAAAATTTTTGCACACTATTGCGGCAAAGTAGAATTTTCTACACTAAAAATAGTGTGGAAAATCACGAGTATGTTACTGTGACATTTTTTCTGTAAATAAAGGATACGTGGAATGACGTAAAAAGCTATACAGGGTGTTAATATATTATCTCGCCAAACCTCAGAGCTTTATTTTTTGAGTGATTTTAAGAAAAAAACTTTGTATAAACATGGGTTTGCAAATGCTTAGTTTTGGAGATACAGGTTGTTAAAGTTTTAATTTTTTGTTTGTTTTTTTTTATAATTCGTGCAGTTTATGAGATGTTTAGCTCAAATCTAGAACGTGTATTTAGCTACAAGGCATGCATCATTAAGCTTGCCAAATATTTAAATAAAAAAACACGGGGTGATATTTTTTTCGGGGTCATGCCCTCTTTTTTCCCCAAAAACGTTTTTGCAGTAATTCACTGGCAAATTCAAAAATATAAAATGATTTTCTTGTGTTATTCAGAAACTTTTCACTCTCTTACAATTTTTTGTATCTCTAACCGTTTTTGAGAAAATAGACAGAAAGATAATTTGTCTCTTCGACTGCTATTTAGAAATTACATAATACTCGCATAAAATTAAAATAATGTAATGTAGTGACTATTTTAAATTTTAATGTCTTTTAGCAGGATACCAATTTTCTTTTTTAGCTCACACATATACTATACTATAGTAGTGTGAGCTATGGTGATCCAAATTTTTTAGAGAAAAAAAAAGTTGCTCCGATTTCAAAAATTTTTAAATATCTTTGCGTTTCAGATGATTTTGAAACTTTTTTGTTGCGCCGTCTGTCTGTCTGTCTGTCTGTATGTCTGTCTGTCTGTCTGTCTGTCTGTCTGTCTGTATGTATGTCTGTAACGACCAACGCGCATAACTCAAAAACCGCTTGGCCGATTTTAATGAAATTTGGTACCTAGGCTGGGTTTTGGGCCGAGATGGTCCCATTTAAAAATGAACAAAATCCACCGAACACAAACCAAATAAAAGGGTGGGGGTAGATTTCAAAAATTAGAGTTTAAGTGAAAATATGGCGTGTGTGATATCAAACGAAAGGTAATTGAGTCTGGAGTTAAACAAAATACATTTTAATTTATTTAAAAAAAAGGGTGGGGGTATATTTCAAAAATTAGAGTTTAAGTGAAAATATGGCGTGTGTGATATCAAACGAAAGGTAATTGAGTACGGAGTTTAACAAAATACATTTTAGTTTTTGTTTTTTTTTAAGGGTGGGGGTAGATTTAAAAAATTTGAGTTTAAGTCAAAACATGGCTTGTGTGGTATCAAACAAAAGGTAATTTAGTCTGGAGTTGAATAAAATATACTTTAGTTTTTAGTTATATTAGCTCACACGTACACTATAACTACAGTACCTAGTGTGAGCTTAGGGGCCCATATATTGGCAGAGTATTTGTCTTTCTTCTCGAAAACAGTTAGAGATACAAAAAATTGCAAGAAGTCAAAAAGTTTCTAAATAAAACAAAGAATCTATTTTATATTTTTGGATCTGCCACTGGCTTACTGCAAAAAAGTTCTGGGGGAAAAAAGGGGGTATGACCCCTAAAAAAATATCACCCTGTAATTTTTTCTGATATTTGGCATGCTTAATGATGTATGCCTTGTAGTTAAACACACGTTCTAAATTTGAGCCAAACATCTCAAAAACTGCATGAGCTATAAAGAAAAAACAAACAAAAAATTTAAACTTTGACACCCTGTATCTCAAACCATGATTATTTGAAGTTTTAGCTCACACATATACTATACTATAGTAGTGTGAGCTATGGTGATCCTAATTTTTTCGAGAAAAAAAAAGTTGCTCCAATTTCAAAAATTTTTATATATCTTTGCGTTTCAGTTGATTTTGAAACTTTTTTGTTGCGCCGTCTGTCTGTCTGTCTGTCTGTCTGTCTGTCTGTCTGTATGTCTGTCTGTCTGTGTGTCTGTATGTCTGTCTGTAACGACCAACGCGCATAACTCAAAAACCGCTTGCCCGATTTTAATAAAATTTGGTACCTAGGCTGGGTCTTGGGTCGAGATGGTCCCATTTAAAAATGAACAAAATCCACCGAACATAAACCAAATAAAAGGGTGGGGGTAGATTTCAAAAATTAGAGTTTATGTGAAAATATGGCGTGTGTGATATTAAACGAAAGGTAATTGAGTCTGCAGTTAAACAAAATACATTTTAATTTATTTAAAAAAAAAGGGTGGGGGTATATTTTAAAAATTAGAGTTTAAGTGAAAATATGGCGTGTGTGATATCAAACGAAAGGTAATTGAGTCCGGACTTTAACAAAATACATTTTAGTTTTTGTTTTTTTTGTAAGGGTGGGGGTAGATTTCAAAAATTTGAGTTTAAGTCAAAACATGGCTTGTGTGGTATCAAACAAAAGGTAATTTAGTCTGGAGTTGAATAAAATATATTTCAGTTTTTAGTTATATGAGCTCACACGTACACTATAACTCTAGTACCTAGTGTGAGCTTAGGGGCCCATATATTGGCAGAGTATTTTTTTTAATCACTCAAAAAATCATCACCTGAAGTTTGGCGATACTTTATTATCAGAAAAAAAATACAAGATTTTAGAAAAATAAAATATGAAATACAAAAATTTTAGAGTTAGTTTTTGGATGGGATTTAAAACGATTTTTAGCTCACACTACTACTATACTATAGTATTAGCTCACACTACTACTATACTATAGTAGTGTGAGCCATGGTGATCCTAATTTTTTCGAGAAAAAAAAAGTTGCTCCGATTTCAAAAATTTTTATATAATAATAATATATCTTTGCGTTTCAGATGATTTTGAAACTTTTTTGTCTTGCCGTCTGTCTGTCTGTCTGTCTGTCTGTCTGTCTGTCTGTATGTCTGTCTGTCTGTCTGTCTGTCTGTCTGTCTGTCTGTCTGTCTGTATGTCTGTCTGTAACGACCAACCCGCATAACTCAAAAACCGCTTGTTTGATTTAAATGAAATTTGGTACCTAGACTGGGTCTTGGGCCGTGGTGGTCCCATTTAAAAATGAACGAACTCCACCGAATGCAAGCGAAATAAAAGGGTGGCGGTAGATATCAAAAATGAGAGTTTATGTGAAAATATGGCGTGTGTAATATCAAACGAAAGGTAATTAAGTCTGGAGTTAAACAAAATGAATTTTAAGTTATTTTAAAAAAAAAGGGTGGGGGTAAATGTCAAAAATTAGAGTTTAAGTGAAAATATGGCGTGTGTGATATCAAACGAAAGGTAAATGAGTCTGGAGTTAAACAAAATACATTTTAGTTATTTAAAAAAGGGTGGGGGTAGATTTTAAAAATTAGAGTTTAAGTCAAAACATGGCTGGTGTGGTATTAAAAGAAAGGTAATTGAGTCTGGAGTTGAATAAAATATATTTCAGTTTTTAGTTATATTACCTCACACGTACACTATAACTATAGTACCTAGTGTGACCTTAGGTGCCCATAGATTGGCAGAGTATTTTATTTGACACTTTGCTCAAAAATAGAAAATAAAGGCAGTTTACTCTTGATAGGATTTCACGATTTTGTTGTTATAATAATAGATTTCAAAACAAGCAGAACTTTTCATGAAGGGTGAAATTTTGCGGAAAAATTAAATTTTTAGTCCATTATTTTAGCCTAGTTTATGACCTCTATCCATTGACATACTGTATACTGGAGTAAATTAGATTAAATTAAAGTTTTCCATTTTTGTTTTATAGGAAACGGTCCAAGCGGTATTGTAGTATCGCGCATGCTTAGTGGATGGCTCCCGTATTTAGTTTGTGAGCACCACCCTGATGAGATGCTGGCTGCAAGACTCAAAGGACTCGTTGGAAAGTGCCTGCTGCTGCAAGATTTGGAAGATTTAGCTCAAGGTAGATCCTGGTTTAACTAGAGTCCCTGTATGTTGACATTTTTGGATATAATAATATTATATCCAAATATGTCAACATACTAGAGTCCCTAGGTTTAAATATAGAGCGCAAAATCACCCCAAACATTCTCCCCCACCTAAGTCCCGACTTTTGTGTATTTATTATAAGTCTATAGACTTAGTCCCGACCGGTCTACATTTGCGTTAAAGGTTTAACTATTAACTAATTTTTGTCTTTATAATTTACAATATAGACCTCTTTTTTCTTTGTTACAATTGCTTTGTGTATACGGGCCTATCTAAGGACAATTTGAAAATTTCGTCGTATAAACACCATTAAAAGCGTTTTAAGTACTGAAATCTATTTTATTTTAAACCGCTTTTAGGCACGTATAAACGTAGTAAATGACATTATATCCACCCAAAAGTTAGAAATTCAAAGAAAAGAAAAATATATTTTGGTTTAAAAATTACATCTATATTTTAACCTCCAAACGTCACTAGAGAATGCCAAATAATTTTATATTGATTGTTTGGTCCAGTTAGAGGTAGCCGAACCGTTTTTTATTTATTAATCGGCAGTGTTATGAGAATTACATTATAAGTTGCGTCTTTTATATTATTTAAATATTGCCTCGTATTTAATTAATTAAGCCAGGCTGTTATAGTGGCAGCAGTATTTTGACAGTTTTTCATTGTAAGATTAGCTGTTATCTTTCAACATAAGACCTTTGTTTACTATATGAACCGGAATAAATACTGCTTCCCTTTATTAAAGGAAAATAAACGACTTATTTCTAAATTCGACCTTCGTATGTCAATTTTGTAAGATCAACTGTCAATGTTCAATGTAAAACTGTTAGAATACTGCCTGGTACTATTACAGCCTGGCTTGATTGCAGTAAGTTCCTATTACGATACTGCATTTACGCATAGATAGTTTTTTGTTATTCATGTATCATTTGGCTTTAAAAACTTGATCTATAGTTTTTATCATCCAAGTTTGATTATTTCTGCAGTTCCAAGAAACGAAATATCCTTAAAAAAATTCTTTTTTTTTTCACTTTTACTGAAAAATGCTCACTGCACGTTAGCGTAACCCAAATCTTTACAGGTATTTGACCTGTAAAATCACTAAATATATTAAAGTTTAAGTTCTTTTTTTATCTATTGTTTCAGGACTGGAGGGTCGTTCATCCAATCCCTTCTCACTCCTCTTGGACGCTTTGTTGCACCCCTGCGCCGACATCGGTCTGGAGGCGAAACCTCTTGTTGACTTCAAAAAAACAGGGGTCGAGGTAGGTATGTAGTGGAACACGATTTACTTTACACTTCTTTTTTATTTTCTTTAAGATATATATTTACATAAAGTATCGAGTGGATTTATCATAAATCGATTTAAAATGTATCAATCTATTATATTTATACAAAAGATGTACTATCCTCAGTGGCGTATATAGAAAAAAGGTTCGGGGGGCCCGAACAGTTTCGGGGGGGGCCCAAGACCCCATGAGGCCGTATTTTATGCTATTTTATGTTTGTATTCATGAAATATGTGGAAAATATCTAAAGAAATCTTAGCTTCCGGGTGGGGCCCGGGCCCCCCGGCCCCCCCTTATATACGCCACTGACTATCCTTCTATAGGTTCTGGGCAGTGGCGGCACGTGGTGTAATACTACAGCCAACTTTTTGGGTCATTAAGTGGGCCATTATATCATATAACTTAGAGCAAATAATTGAAAAATAAAATATTTAGCTAGATATTAGTTACCTATTATTATTGTTTTTATAAATAAATATTAAGTGTTTTTGTATTGAAAATGAAGGCGTCTTTGAATTAAATTCTTTAATAACCAATTCATTGAACTTTGTAATTTCTTGAATCATTTTTTCTCAATAGAAAACATTGCGAGGGCCGAAGAGAATTTAATTGTCCTTAAATTTTGCTGCTAATGCTACTAGAATTAGAAACTTCCATCATTCTTGTAAAACAACAACAAAATACGGCCCAACCGATAAAGCCAAGTTGTCTCAGTGCACTAGTATAAGGTGCACAGAATTTGAGTCCAGTTAAGCGCGGCGAACACGAATAAAAACACATACATACCGGGTATTAATTTCTAGTTAGTATTCAAGTCTTTGGTGAATTAAAAAATGATCAAATTCTCTCTCTCTTAAAATCTTTTTTAAGTAAAATTTGGGAGTTCACGTGTGCACTTATGGAGGAATCGCCACTGTTTCTGAGTTTGACTTTTGTGACTTTAAGGGCCGGTTTCTCAATAGAGGGTTAGCCCTGACCTGTGGGATAAAGCAAGGCTCTGTTGAAAAAGCGGCCCTGAGAGCAAGAGTGTTAGATTAGCATTTGTAGAAAAAAAATCGACATGTATTTTTGTGCCAAACATCTATGCAAACATGCCAATGTGACAAGTTTCATTTTCTGTTTATATTTTACCTTAGACCTTAGACCATACATTTTCAAAACAATAATAAAATGTCTTTTTTCAGAATTGAATGTACATTTTTGACAAATGTGTAAATATAAATGGACAAATGTTAATTTAATGTTTTATGGCACATCCTGTGTAAAAAGCTGATTTAAATAACGCCGAAAATTTGTTATTTAAGTGTATTTTGACCTATCTTGGCAATTTCGTCTATCTGAGTGTGTGTGTGTATGTGTATGTCTTTCCGGCTCACGATAGCTCCTAGGCCACTGAACCGATTTTCATGAAATTTTTATGAATTCATGACCGTTTGGTCAAAATTCATTGATGTTAATGCCAGTTTTTTGGCAGTTAAAATATTTAAAAAATGCCAACTTTTTAACGTAGCATCGCATCAATATGCGGTTTTCGAAATATAGTACATTTTTCTCCATAATTTGTTTCTGAGATATTTTTAAAAAACGGTTGTGTGGGTTCACTTGGAGTGTGCTACTGGGCTAGGAAGGTATATTAATATAGCAAAGTTAGCAATAGTGCCGAGTTCATCGGAGGCATCCAAGGCCCACAAAAAAATCTGTCACGACCCTGACAAAATCAGCTGTTTTTGGGAAGCCGACTTTTACATTGGGTCTTACGGGAGGTCAGACGTTTTTTTATGATATTTTCAAAAGGGCACTACAGATTTCCGCAAAATACTATCTGACACCATTCCGATATTCCACCTAACTTTGGAAGGATGCAAGATGATTAAAAGGTTAATCGGTACCGCATGCCAACTGTTATATTTGACATGTATTTGACTTTGTCATGGCATTTGTTTGTACTGTAAAACTATTTCGATTTTTTAATGATTTTTTACAGTAAAGTTTATTTAGAAACCAAAAATACCAGCGTTAATCTTTTTAAAACAAAATTACACTACAAAGAAATCATGTTTGATGTTGTAATTTTTGTAAACACATCTAAATAAATTTTTAAAGTCGCCGAATATAAACAAATAGGTGTAGGTGAGCCAATTACTTTTCACGCAGAAACGAACACATTCGCTTCTGCTTTAAATTTAATTTTTGAGTGAGTTAATAGAACGGCTCTGAAAAATTAAGGATTAGTATACATTTAAAAAAAAATGTTTTACAAGAATATAGTAAAAACAATCTCAAAAACGGCTTTATTTAAAAAAAAATTAAATATTCATGAACCCTCATTCCAACTTCAATATTTTAGAGACAATCAGCTGTGCCGAGACGTGACCATCAAAAAAAAATCAGCCCTCGATGTGGCGTCAACAAAATGGAGGATTGATAGCCCTGATGATGAACCTTGTATATCATTTAATTATTTTCGATTAGAAACCGTTATGTTTCTTTAAGAAATGGCCATCATAGATACGCTTAAAATCAATAATTTTAGTTATTAATCAAATCAATCATTTTGTTTTAATAATTAATTTATTTTTAGACTTTTTTTAGAAAAAAAAAATCGATTTAAACTACGTTTTAGCTTTCAAGGGCAAACTAAATGGTTGTAATGCAAATAATTAATAAACAATAAAAATTGTTGTCTATTAAAATCTCGTAAACTATCATTAACATTATTAAAATATACTGCATTTAAATAAAATTACAGCACAATCAATCATTTTATACCCATCATTTTATTTAAAAATGTATACAGGGTCCTAAATAATTACAGAAGCCACATTTAGTTTGAATAATAGGTATAATATCTCAATAGAATTGTAAGTTAAAAATCAATGATAATTAATTGCTCTGTTTTTTTACTTTCCTAGCCCGCGTAGCAATGGCTAGAGAAGGTATGATTTTCGACGAATTTTTTTTTTCAGATAACGCCGAAAATGTGTTATTTGGGTGTATTTTTATTTTGGCAATATCGTAGTGATTTCTGTCTGTTTGTGTGTGTGTGTATATTATTTCTGTCCGTAACACTAGATAGCCCCTAAAGCTAGGACGATATCAGATCCGTCATGGATCAATTTATTTTTTACAAGCTTTTATTTAGCTTCAGATGTTCTGTCTAACTATCTATCAAATCTTGTGAAGCGTTTTTGACACACTTCCCATTATCCGATTTGGATGAAATTTGGTACACACATAGTGGTCCCATGACAATACAACATTAAGAAAAAAATATCCCCCCACCCCTACCTCCACCCCCTTCCATATAAAAATTTGTTTTTGACACACATCCCGTTATCCGATTTGGATGAAATTTGGTTTACATATAGTGATCCGATGACAATACAATATTAAGAAAAAAACATCCTCCCACCCCTACCCCCACCCCTTTAATAGAAAAATGAGTTTTTGACACACTTCCCATTATCCGATTTGGATGAAATTTGGTATTCACATAGTGGTCCGATGACAATACAATATTAAGAAAAAAACATCCTCCCACCCCTACCCCCACCCCTTTAATAGAAAAATGAGTTTTTGACACACTTCCCATTATCCGATTTGGATGAAATTTGGTATTCACATAGTGGTCCGATGACAATACAACATTAAAAAAAAATATCCTGTTCTGTTATTGAACAAATATTTTCATTTAATAGAGTAGATAGCTGAGACTAAAAAGTAGAAAATAAATTGGTAAAAAAAAATTTTAAGTCACAAACTTTTATAAAATGCACTAAAAATTTAAAAATAATTTTCTAATATTCTAATATTATCATAATAATAAAAACGATGGCCGCAAATCAAAGCATAAGTTAATCTAAATTTGTGATCTAAACACTTAAAGAATATTCAACATAGCAGGTCATCAAAAATATGATTGATGTGCCGCAATGTTATGCCATTGCCATACCTATGTCAGAGAAATTCTGGGGCATCTTGGGTCGGGTTGGGTGGGTTTGATACCTCTGCATTTTTCTGCTAGATTGATTCTTGCAAATAGTGATATTTAATTGATACGGATATCTTATCGTGCTAACATCGTCAAAATTTCCATCAGTCGGCCATCGCTTTTATTATTATGATAATATTAGAATGTTAGAAAATTATTTTTAAATTTTTAATGCATTTTATAAAAGCTTGTGACTTAAAAATTTTTTTTACCAGTTTATTATAACCAAAGAGTTTAAGTCCATTGGACAAAGTGGCACTCCCCTCTTTTTTAAGAAACACCATGCATTAATAGTAATTTGCATAGTGTGGACTCTCGAATTTGCTTTCAAATTTGTTTAAATGATGTTGCAAAAAATTATCGAATTCAATACATGTTTTACCTTTTTTTTAAATTTTTTGAGATAACGCCGAAATGTTTTATTTGGGTGTATTTTGACCTATCGTCGTGACATCTGTCCGCGTGTGTGTATGTCTGTCCATAACACGATAGCTCCTCAACCGCTGAACCGATTTTTATAAAAAAAATTAGGTAAAATAGTGTACAATACTGTAAAGAGTTAATTTGATTTTGGTCAAAATCATGGCCTTATACAACTCAATGGTCAAAATCCATTAATGCCAATGACAGTTTTTTGAAAGTTAAATATATAATAAAAGATAAAAATATTATAAAAATTGAGAAGTTTGCCATTTTAGTAAAATAATTTTTTCGACATTCTGATGTTCTTTATCCCGACTTAATTTGCAATGTATTAAGTTATTTTTTACCTTGAAATTTATTTTTATGTAATCTGCCTTCAAAAAAAAGTGTTATGTTATTGAACCTTCAAAAATACAAACTATGTCTGTGGTTCTTAACCAAAATTATTCTATAAATAAATTATAACTAATGAATCATTTTGTAAATACTAAAATAATATAGATACAGGGTGTTATTTAAGTATGTGGCCAAACTCTAAAGGGTGTGAATTATTCCAAAAAGAAAAGTTTATACAGGGTTTTTTTTAAGGTATAGAGGCTTTTTTGGCTATTTATTATAAAATCCCGGAACACATCGATTTTGTTTGCGATGGAGACACTTTTAGGCTATCTTGACATTTTTGAAGTACGAAAGGTGTGCGTGGTACAAAAATTTAAAAATAGCTAAAAAGTGTCCCCCTCGCAAACAAAATCGACGCGTTTGAGTGTTTTTCCAACAACGTACAACAAATACATTCTATTACCTTTAAAAAACAATCTCATACTATTACCTAGCCTATAATAACCATTATAGGTGCGGAAAAAAAACTTAGAAATCGTAAATATCTTAATATTCTTTAATTTAACATCACATTAGGTTTTGGAAGTCAGAGGGCTAGTTAACGTGTTTTGTAAATAAAAATTTTCCCAAAATAACAATTTTTAAGTAAATGTATAAATGCTGATTTACCACCTATTGATTGGTTTTATCTAAAGACATAATAAGTCTTTGGTGGGGTTGGTTGGAAAGAAAGGGGTGACAGAGGGAGTTGAATATTTAAAAAAAATTATAATTTGTGATGATGAGATTTTTTCATTTAAAACTTGTAGACAATTGAGTAGAAACAAAATTTCGGATTTGCATTGTTTTATTTATTTTAAACACGAACGTTTCGATTAGTAAGAACGTTTTCAATTGAAGAATACAGGATACTACTTATATTACTTGGTGTGCAGTCAGGTGTGTTGGCCTGTCCCCTTAATCTTAAGACGCTTGTTTTTTATAAGGAGGGGTTTCCATATCGTCTTTAAAAAGGCAAAGGGGCGAAAGCGCCATTTTTTCGTATTGGAGTTCGGTCCACCAAGTGATAAGATTTATTGTTATCTATGAACTGATAAAGAGGCGACCGTCCATCTATAGCCGTTTGAAGTATACAGCAATAATCATCCTGTAAATTGTTTCAGGTACGCTGGCAATTTTTTTGTTGATAAATTCCTTGATATCTTATCGCAAATATAAAAACATTATCGAAGAAAAAAACTGCCTTATTTGGGAACTATGCAGATTATTCTTAATAAGGTCAGTTTTAAGACGGATACGACAAGTGCATTTTCAATTAAATTTCGAGAAAAATGCCAGGTCACTTAATTTCTCCGTTCAACCGAGCAAGAATAGTGGCTTTACATCAAGAGGGTTTATCAAACCATCTTATTGCGCGTCGTTTGAATATCCCACGGTCTTCAGTGAGACGCATTGTCCTTCTTTTTCTGGAAACTGGGAGCGTTGCGCGAAGACCAGTTAGTGGAAGACCCAGAGTAACATCAAAGAGGGAAGATCATTATGGTTAATTTTACACGGAGAAACCGAACAATAACGTCAACAGCCCTCCGAAGTCATTTTTTGCACACGTACCAGAGAGTTGTTTCGACAAGCACCCTAAGAAGAAGATTACATTCTTCAAATTTAAGGTCAAGAAGACCTTTGAGAGTGCCAAAGCTCTCACCTCATCATAGAGGTGCTTGTCGTCAATGGGCCCAGGAGCACAGAAATTGGCTTTTGCCTCAATGGCGCAACGTTCTTTTTTCGGACGAGTCGCGATTTGGCCTACAGAGTTACAGTCGACGACAAAGGGTCTGGAGAGGTCCAGGAAGAGCAGAACGATTGGCTTTTGCCCAAGAAGTTGTTCCCTACCAGGGCGGCACGGTAGTGTTTTGGGGCAACATAATGTTTGGTCGTCGTACTCCACTTATCCTCATTCAGCCAACAATGACAGGCACCATATACGCAGAAAACATTATCGAACCAATCATTCAGCCCTTGCGAAATGAATTTGGAGAAAATTTCATTTTTCAAGATGATAATGCCAGACCACATCGTACGCAAAGGGTGGAAAACATGTTGCGGGAGGGAAATATCCAAAGAATGAACTGGCCAGCGAACTTTCCCGACATGAATCCCATAGATCACGTGTGGGATGTAGTTGCTAGAAGAATATCTAATCGACTGAATCCCCCTGCAACACTTCAACAATTGACTGCAGCTGTTCAAGAAGAGTGGAACAACTTACCGGTAGATTTTATTGATAACTGGATTCGAGCGATGCCCAGACGTGTCGGGCAACTTATTGAAAGAAGAGGCGATCACACAGAATACTGAGTTATGTTTAATTAAGCCTTTACCGTTTTTTTCTTTAAGTTTATTTTTTTAGAATTTAAGAATTTCTGATCACTTTTCGTTATTTTTTAATACTGCATTATATGGAAATGAAATAAAAAAGATTCTGCATCATATATTTTAGTATTGAATTAAATAATATTCTACAGCACATTTGAAAATTTAACTATATTTATTTTTCCAAATACCTGGGGGAGCCAAGACTTTTGACGATGTGTGTATATTACAGGATGAGACAAAAGGACGAACATCCACAAAATGAAGTTTCGCCTATCTTGTCGCTTTTGCTCCTTTGCTTTTTCATGGACGATATGTTTGGTATGTCAGTGCTTGGTTGACTAAAAAACATTATAAATGCAGCGTCAATAAACTTTCGTTTTCGCCAGGATGCAAAACTTTAGCTTTAGAGCATAAACCTCGCATAAGCTGGATTTTTTAATATCCATTAATTGGGTACTTTTTTATGTTGATGACATCCGTTTTAATTTAAAGTAAAGGACCATCAAAAGCACGCACATGCCAAATAAACTCCATATCATAATTTTTGAGATAACTTTTTGACAGTTACCAGCTGTTTACCATAACAAATAGCATAGGCCAACGAAAAAAAGTTGTAAAAAGTTGTCTCAAAAATAATGATATGAACTATATAATATGGAAAAAACAAACGCTTTAGAATTACGGGGGCAGGCTGTCACACCTGACTGCACACCAAGTAGTATAAGTATAGTAGCCTGTAGACTGAATTGTTAGGTTTACACTTGAAAACGGTTAGAGATACTTACTAACCGAAACATTATGTTTAAAATAAATAAAGACTATGCAAGTCCAAAATTTTGCTTATAACTTGGAAATTATAAAAGCTCTTGAGATGCGGTTTTCGGATTTGGATAGGATATAAAAATTAACACACAATTTGTAATACGGTTAAAAACGCCAAGAGCTTTAGTTTTTAAGATAGTCTGCGGTTTTCGGATTTGTTTAGAGCATAAAACCGAGGGAAGTTACGGGAATCTAATTCTGATTTTTTTCTTTTTTGTGAGAGAGTCTTTTATTGATTGCTTTTTTCCTTTTTTTAAGTTTGACCATGTTGTCCTCGGAAAAGGCCCACCCGGAGGTTCTTGGCATCGAATGGATCCTGACATCTTGACCCTCTCTCTTGGCAGTTGGATGGCGTTGCCAGGTCTACCTTTTCCCGAATGCCGCGCCTACGAGAAGAGAGCTTACGCACGCGACGTGGCCAAGTACTACGAGGACTATGTGGACAAGATGAATTTGGGAAAATATTTCAAGTGAGTATAATAATAAGACCCTTATCTTGTCTTATCGTAAAGCATAAATCTTGCTCTACGATGAGTGCCCTTACTTCTGATCCTCTCCTTTGGAAGAGATCAAAAACATTCAACTAATCTTTTATTTAATTAATTAATTTTAATTTAGAACTGTAAATAATAAAATGAATAATCAATTAAAAAAATTAATTATTTATTTATTTTATTATTTACAAGTCTTATTTTATTGTTAAATATTATATAAAATAGTATATTATTATTTACAAATCAAACAAGTTTCGTGGCCCGATGGCAAAAAAAAGGAGTTTTTGTTTCTCTCATATTTTTCCGTGGGTAGCCTGAAAGCTTAACCTCACTGAGGTCCAAGATCTAATGAAGACCTAATAAGTGTTGACAGTTAACTGTTTCGTCCTTATGGGTCTCCTCAGAACACTGCTGGTCAATGTGACAAATCTTGCGAAGTTAATTAGACGGTTTTGTCTCTAATCAAATGTAAATAGTGAGAAAACTATCGCAAGAAGCGCCATCTACCGAGTTACGAGAGAAACAAAAAACAAAAGCAGGCGAAAAACTGCTATACAATATCGATCAATGAAAAGATCGAATGCAAATAAAAGGTGGGTAGACTCGGGGAGAGAAAAGATTGCTAAATAATCAAGTCAAACAAGCCTATAAAATGTATTGTTGCATTCTGCAAAGCGAGTACGCATTTTTTATTTTTGGTTAAACATCCCTCGATGACTAGGACACAAGGCGTTACTATTTTTTTTAGTGAATTTCTTTTTATTTGATTTGTGGAAGCAGCGTTAAATTTCATTTGAAATAACGTATTACATTCAATATTTAATTTTTTTATTGTTTTATTAAAATTTTTATTTATAACAATTTTTTTATTACCCATTTTATTTTAGAATCATTTCCTAATTTTATAATTTTAAAATATTTTAAATCCAGAAATATTCAAAGAATATAAAGAAATAAAGGGGTCCTTCCATAAAGAAATACTAGTTATATGTAATATCTCAAAAACTAAAAGTGACAGTTGATTTCATAAAAAAATCTATAAAAAAGTAACTTACCCAACATTAAATTGGCATCAATAAAAAAGTTATAGACCCCCTCTCAAAATGCGGACTTTTCAAAAACCCCCCATTGCTTAAAAAAGTCTTATTACATCGAAATACGATTTTTACCTTTAAGCTTTTTTTTAAAATCGAGCATTGCAAGTAGGGGCAGTTTTGTTCTCTCTATTTCTCCACTAAAAACACCTAAAACCCCGA
The DNA here is from genome assembly GCA_963576565.1 of Aspidapion aeneum. NCBI lineage: Eukaryota > Metazoa > Arthropoda > Insecta > Coleoptera > Brentidae > Aspidapion > Aspidapion aeneum. The sequence goes on from OY755038.1 coordinate 206,138,318, forward strand.
AAAAACATATAATGTTAGACACCCTGTATAATGATGACGTACTTAAGGGGGGGAGGGGGTAACTCTGACTCGATCTCCCGACATTTTTCGTTTTTAGTGTCTTCGTATATGGACAAGCATCGTGCAAAATTTAGAACTGGTAACCAGAAATATTTTTATATTAAATCCACATATAAAACCGCATAAAAACCGGCAGGTTCGAGCTGCGGATAGACAAGCACATACACACAGACCAGAACATACTTCCAGAGTGTCATGTGCGGAGATGGTGAATTTGGGCCGCCTGAACAGCATATGTGTATCATGTTTGTTACTATGCGAGTATACCTCAGTGACTTGACTGGGGGATTGTTTACTTTTGATAAAGCTGGGCCAATAAAACCATATACATATAGAACTAATTCAAATTTAATGAAATTGGGTTATAAAGGATTAAAGCATTAAGGTTATAATTAGCGAACATACATATAATCCATCGACGCGCTTAATATATCATAAAATTAGTAATAATCATGATTTTCTCCGTTCCAAAAGTTAAGAAAAACAAATTAAAATCTTACAAATAATGAATTTTTGACAAAAAATTTTTTGTGCTAATGGCAGAGTTGAGCACTGTTCTTTCTGAAAAAGTATGAAAATCTGTTAAGTGGTTCGGAAGCTATTATCGTACATTAAGAAGTTTTTGTCAGGAAAGTTATAATTGTAAATTATTAAAATTTTTCAGGAATAACGTAGAAGTCGAATTTGCTCGCAGCCTTAAACCAAGACGACCATGCCCAGCCCTGGAAAGACCAATGATCAAAAAAGACACATGGGTTGTGAAACGGAAAAATTCAGACGAACAAACCAATACGTATTTGGCAGATAACATTTATGAGGTTAGTACACGTACGTCATGAATAATAGATTAAAGCAGATACGCACTTCGTGTCGCGTTATCGTTGTCGTAACGGGGTAAATTCCGCAATATTATTGGTCAGGTGGGCGGTCGATACTGTACCTACGGGACTGGCTGAAATTCGTGCGGGTGACAACTCGTATAGCTTTACGGCACCCAACCCGTGGCACGAGCGGATAGTTCACAACTTGCATTCCATTTGCTATTGGTTGACATAGTCAGGCGGGATTTTTAAAATTAAAACTCTCCTGTCCTCGTTTTGGGAGGTTGAAATCGGTGTTAAACCAAACTGAAACAAAACCTAACCGTGGTCAATTGATGGGAAACGTATCCTAACCGGGGCGTCTCTGGACAGGTTAGGATACGTTGTCGAATAATTTATCAGGGTTAGGTTAACACCGATTTCGACAGGAAAACAGGATAGGGAAGCTAATTTAAACTATATATCATAATTTTTGAGATAACTTTTTGACAGTTATCAGTTGTTTACCATAACAAAAAGCATAGGCCAACAAAAAAAAGTTGTCCCAAAAATAATGACATGAACTGTAAAAGAATATATGTTTTAAAAAAACAATAAAAAAAAACTCATCGGTATATGCATAGATTTAGTTAAATTCAATAGGTATGTCCTGCACAAACCACTACACTTTTTAAATACTTACAACATAAACTAATTTTATTAGTTTATGCTTACAACTAGTATATATTCGTATTTTACGCAGAAAGCTGTAAACATAATTGTTAAATGCTTGCCTGGTGGCACCATCTCTTAATATAATATAATAATAATCTTAAACGGCAACGTTCAACATCAAAAAGTCAGCTGACTATTTCGACCAATAGCAAACGGAATGCAAGTTGTGAACTAGCCGCTCATCCCGTGGCTACCTCATGCAGTAACTGTCAACACAAACCTGACTAATAAGATTACAGAATTTTCTAGATGCGCCAACGCCAACGAGTTGCGAAATGCATGTTAACTGTGTGTTTAAAGTGTCTAATATCTGTTCAAGAGAAGTGTATCTACGCCAGTAATAATAAGACATGACTGCTGGCTACATGCTGACAACCATATTGGATTCCATGTCCTCATCATTGTCTGTTCTTTAAGTCGACGTTTTCAATAAAACTCGGAAGATGGCGCTTTCAAAGTGTGCCCATTAGGGTCACTGCATCCTGGAAGCCTGACGCCAGGCTTCGAGGATGCAGTAACCCTAGTGCCCATTGTATGTATTTTCTTGATTATGGTTGACGTATTTGTGAATGTGAAGTTACACCAACACCAAGCTAGAACACGACAAGATGCTAAAAGATATTGAGCTAAAAAGTATGTTGGATACAATTGAATCCACCGTGGCGGGCCACATGTCTCATAATTTCTAGAGGACTTTTTCTTTTACAGTGGATGATAATTTAGCATTTATTTAAAGAAATTGACAGATTACTTTAATTGCCAATTCAAAAATGTTTTCTAGCCTATGTTTATATTTAATTTTATTAATAAATACTATTTCCTTGTTTATTATCTTTATCGATATATATATATATATATATATATATATATATAAAGGTCTTTAGTAGAGGACCGTTGTTTACTTACTTTAGTAGTAGTAGTAGTAATAAATGCTTTGTAGGAACAAATTTCGAACCTCCATTGTCTTTATTTATTTTAAACACGACGTTTGTTATTTAATACTAATTGGGGTGCAGTCAGATGTGACGGTCCGCCCCCTTAATCCTAAGACGCTTGTTTTCCATAAGGAGTGATTTCCATATGTTTGGTATGTCCGTGTTTGGTTGACTGAAAATTCTTTGTTCTGCACTATAAATGTAGCTTCAATAAAATTTCGATTTCGTCAATGCGACTCCTTATGCAAAACTAGATTCAGAACTTCAATCCTGGGATTATTTGACCACCCTAAATTTCCTTTCTCCTACATATGATTTACCACACATACATTATGATTATGTGAAAAATCCAGTATAGCGGATCATACTTGGTCAAATGATCAAAGAATTCAATAGTCTGAAGTTAAAGTTTTTCATAACATAGAGTCGCATTGGCGAAAATGAAAGTTTAATAAAGCTACATTTATAATGCAAAAAGAAGTTTTTAGACTTAAGAGGGCGGGCCATCACACCTGACAGCAAATATCAATTAGTGTAAGTAGTATCCTGTAGACTCGATTGTTTAGTTTACACTTGAAAACCGTTACTAACCGAAACGTCGTGCTTAAAATTAATGACAACCATGGAAGTCCGAAAGTTTTAAGCAAAAAAATACATGTTATATTATAAAAAAATCAGGGTGTTCGGCACATGAACCGTTAAAATTGTTTGGGATATTGTTGGGGTAATTTGCTACCTTTTCAACCTTGGAACTTGAGTCCTAAGAGTTACGGCTAAAAAGATATGAATTTTTAATTTTTCTTCTCAAATTATCCAAAATCCCACCGTTAAACCCTCGTAAGCTTTTTATTAATGTCTGGAAAGCACCATTTTTTAAATAATTCTGTAATCTTATGCTTCTTCAACTAATTAATAGATTTGTTAAAATTGATGTACCAAAGGGACATACGAGGTTTTTTATTGAAGAACATTAGTGAGTTTGTGAAAGAAAATCAACTACAAAATTAAAAATCAAAAAAAGTATCGCCAATTGAGAACTTCATTTTCTTTTAAAAACTTCTTTAGTTGATTACCTTTCTAACGGTATGCTACACATTGATAAAAAAACATTTCTGCTTTAAAATACGGATATTCCGTCAGAAGGGCGAGACTCGTTCGAATTGGTAAGAAAAACAATTTGATGTTTATGATCGTTTACCTACTTAAACAAAAGTTAAACTTTTAACAATAATGTATTCTGTTCTTTATTTATAAATTTTGTTCAAAACGATCATAAACATCAAATTGTTTTTCTTATCAAGTCCGAACGATTATTGCCCGTCTCACGGAATATCTGTATTTTAAAGCAGAATTGTTTTTTTAAATCAATGTGTAGCATACCGTTAGAAAAGTAATCAACTAGAGAAGTTTTTAAAAGAAAATGAAGTTCTCAAGTGTCAATACTTTTTTTAATTTTTAATTTTGAAATTGATTTTCTTTTACAAAATCACTAATAGTTCTTCAATAAAAAACCTCGTATGTTTTGGTACATAAATTTTAACAAATCTATTAATTAGTTGAAGTAGCATAAGATTACAGAAATATAAAAAAAAATGTGCTTTTCCAGACATTAATAAAAAGCTTACGGGTTGAGATTTTGGGTAATTTAAGAAAACAAATAAAAAAATTCATCTCTTTAGCCGTGACTCTAAGGACCCAAGTTCCAAGAATGAAAAGGTAGCAAATGACCCCAGCAATATCCCAAAAAATGTTGACGGTTCATGTGCCGAACACCCTGTATATTTACCTCATGGATTTCTAAAATCAAGTTTTGTTGCAGGACAGCTTTTGTCAGACGCCGTCGTTCATCAGCAACGCAATCAGCTGCATCTTTTCAAAGGACCACAGAGCTCTGAGGGCGAGTCGATGTTTAAAAAGAGCGAGCAGCTATCTTTACGACGTTGAGGGTAAGTACTAACTAGAGGCGTTCCATACATTTTGACAGTTAGTAAATACATCAGGGGTTAAAATACTTACAGCCTACAATTTGCCTGTAAATATACCGGGTGGGAAAAAAAGCCGGACATTTTGTAAAATATGACCATCGATTTTAATGGGATAAACAAACCGAAGCAGAGAATTAATCAGAGTTTTGACTAAATATATTGTTTTCTCCGCCATCTCAAAATTCAGTAAAAAAGCTGCATTCTTATCACGCACAATAAGGTACGAATCAGCAAAATCGGTTCTTTGGTTCTAAAAAAAAATTATTTGGTTTTAACCATTCTTTTAAATATTATACAATTGCCTTGCCAATCATGTCTGCAATTATTTCCTTATAAATCATTACAACTAAACCGATTTTGATGAAATAAAAAACATCCTGGTGAGAATTGATTGCTTTTTAACGACCATGATCAAAAGGTATCGCTATCTTAAAGATGGCGGACAGCATCATACTTGATTCTTCAAAATATCGTGTTTATTCTTATTTTCTGAAAATGTTTTAGTTTTTATTGTAATTTGTAGAAAAGCACTACTGTTCCCCCGCACAACGAGGTACACATTAGTAAAATCGGTGTGATGGTTCACAAAAAAATCTATTTTTGTTTTAACCATTGTTTTACAGGTTATACGATTGCATTGCCAATCCTGTCTGTATTCATTTCCTTATAAATTCGTTATTACTAAACCGAGTGGAAAGCGAATATAAAGACATGGAGGCAGAAGAACAAGCCGGTTTCAGGGCGGGTAGATCGACTTCTGATCATCTCTTATAGCTATACCGCAATAGTAAGGCAAAAGTTATACCGCAATAGTAAGGCAAAAGTTAAAATAAAAGCAAAACTAACCAAAGGCTTCAAGTAAATAAAAGACTTAAACAATGTTGCTGTATCTCGCCTACGCTCTTCCAGATATACTTGGAACAAGTCCTTAAAGCATGGAAGAGAAAATGCCAAAACATGGGAATTCCGTTGGACGAAACCACCTTGTATACTTTATCTTTCGCCGATGAGCAGATAGAAGTGGCTCAGAATTATGACGACCTGGAATATATGACACGAAAACTAATAGAAGAGTACAATAAGTGGGGACTAAAGGTTAATCTCAATAATACAGAGTATATGTGTATCGGTGGAATGAAACAGGATCTAATCCTAAATACCGGGCAGCGAATTCAATCCTGTGATGAGTATAAATACTTAGGTTTAAAAATTACAGCTGACGGAACACTAGACAAAGCTATAAAAGATCGAAACGTACAAGGAAGAAAAGCTATAACTTTATTAAATGGAATAATTTGGGACCAAAGTATATCAAAACATAACAAAAAGCTTATATATAACACCATTGTAAAAAGTATTATTACATACGGCTCAGAAGTATGGCCAATCAAGGATAGAACAGAAAAAATGCTTTCCGCTACGGAGATGGACTATTGGAGAAGAGCAGCAGGGAAATCAAAAAGAGAAAGAGTTACAAATCAAAGAATAAGAGAAATTATGACAGTGGGTGAACCTACTTTAGTGGATGATATAAGAACAACTGGTGTGGTGCGGACATGTACAAAGAATGAATGATAAAAGACTACCTAAACAAATACTACAATGGAAACCAACTGGCCGAAGAAAACGAGGACGGCCAAGGAGAAGCTGGAGAGAAGGAATAGACAGTGAAATAAGAATAAGAGGCCTAGATGATGAATTATGGGCAAACAGAAACGAGTGGAGATTGGGTATCGGAAGACGCAGAACGTTGTGAAACCGATAAATATATATATATATATATATATATATATATATATATACTAAACAGAGTTTAGTGAAATAAAAAAAATCATAGTGAGAACTAATTACTTTTTAAACATTATAATCAATATTTGCAGTTATCTTAGAATTCAAGATGTCGGACAAAATCATACTTGATTCTTCAAAATAGCGTATTTTACGGAATTTTAGATTGGATTTCAGAAACAACCAAATTTAAAAAGAGTGGGTACACCTAAGGACACTTATCGTAAGGCACGCTTGCCTTACGATGAATGTCCTTAGGTAAACCATGCGTTTGATGCCATTATTTTTGTGAAAAATTGATATTCAGAGACTATTTTTGACAGTTAGATTTTATACCAAGTAAAAAGTGGCAAATATACTAAAAAGTAAATCAACAAAACGGCGGTTGACAAACACTTAACCGGTCACGGGACAACGGCCATTTTGGATTTGACACTTTTACTTTGGTCAAATGCGATCAGTTAATAATCTATAATCCGTGACTTTTTCCCATTTGAAATTCGAATGATGTGAGGTCAGTTATATACAGAGATTCAAATTGGGCCAATAAAAAAAGTATTATACAAAAACTAAAAGTTTATTATAAAGAAAACTATATGAAAAAGCAACTTACACCAAAGTTCCTCCTGTTGATGAAGACATACTTTAATAATTATTGTTTTTCAGTGGGCGGCAGGAAAAAACTTCAGAACTTCTTCGAACCCAAGCACGATCGAAAGAGAACGATTTCTTGTTGTTGTTGTGGTGAAATAGAAAACTACACTACTCCCTCCCTCCTGTCCCAATCTGTCGAATACTACAAACGCCCGGTGCCTTTCTACAATACTCAACAAAATGGCGAACGCGAAGCTAGATGGACGGTGAAATCTACAGATTTGGATACCGGTAAGCAACACTTACAGACACATCGTCCAAAAAGTTTTTTATTGAGACAACTTTTCTAAAACTCTAAGCACAAGAGCAACACAATATATTTTTCCTACGACCACATATGAAAATGATTGATTTCACCCGTGTGCAGCAATTTTTCCGAACATGTATGGCAAAGTGTACGATGACGTTAACTGTCACCATACTTTTCCGCACATGTGTTCCAAAGACCTTTTCCACACATGTACGAAAAAGCAGTTTCATGCAACATTACCTACATAGCACAAAAATCACATCAACATTAAATTAACGCGAACAAAAATACCAAAGTTTTTTTTTCTTGAAAACAACCTCATACCATGTAATATTTATTTTGTTAAATCTACATGCTTAAAGATAACTTAAAAACAAGGAGAAATCAAGCTATAAAAATGTACTTTTTGCTGAAGTTTCTGGTGCTGTGTATATAACGTGTTTTTTACCGTCGTTATTTTCATATACCAAATTCACACTTGAAAAGTCCTCCACAACCTGTTTTAAAACGCCACTAGATTAAGACTTCTCAAACCTACTAACTTTCTGCGTCTTTTTTGGTCACGTTTTTTTAATAACATTTTTTTAACTTAAAAGAGACGCGATAGGAAGTTACAAAAGTTCACTAGTTTAAGACTACAACACTTCAAGAAAATTTTAAAGATGGCGCTTAAGGCAAGACAAAATATCTATATATCTATCTATATACATTATATTTTGTTTTAAAGCTAAACAAGATTTTTTAACAATAATCACTTTCACAGAATATTAATGTGTCTTTATCAGACTAATAACAGATGCGTCGTGATCGTGGATCAGGGATCAGTTCCTTAACAGGTTTTTGGAGTTTAGAGGCCAAAGCACTGCCTGATAGATTTCGTCAAAGTAAAAAATCCCGACAATAGGTGGCGCTGCTGCTAGTAAAATCTCAAAAATATTCGGTAGAAAAGCCATGCAAGTTGCGTTTTAAAATTCGTGTAGAAAAGGCGTGAATCTAGTGTGATTTTAACGTTTATAAAAATACCTTGAAATTCACGTAAAAACATTGCTGTTTTAATTTGATAATGGCGTTATTAAAACGCAGTTTTTAGCAACGTTATTTTTTATAACGGTAATGAATGACCTATAAAGCTTGTTTTTATATATGAAATAAACGTTTTTTTCTAGCAGCTTTTAAAATCAACGTTTTTTTTCTCACGCCTTTTTTACGTGTTAAACACGTGATTGTGCTATGTGGGTAAAGACCAATTTTTTAAAAAATTAGTATAGTTCAACAGTGTTCGTAGGAAAAATAGCATACACAACTCGATAGAAAGTAACTTTCTTACACTAGCGTGTTGTTTCACTCGGCTAGCGCCTTCTTCACAACATTCACGTTCATGTAAAATATTTAACTTTCGTGTCTTGTTATGTAATATGCTATTATATTGTTACAAAGTTTTTTTTATAAATGTGCGCTTAAGTTCTGTTTATGTGTGTTAGAACAGTTTACAACTAGGGCGACAGTTTAAAAGATGGTGACAACCTAAGGATACAAAGCAATCTTACGGCCGTTTATTTAAGGATGGCAGAATAAAATTAAGAATTAAGTGTTAACATAAATTTTTTCAACAAAAATCTTTTTTCTTAGAAATTTTTGTAATTATTAGATTGATACGTAAAAAAATCTATATAAATTTTTTTAACGTTCGATTATAGTTTCGTTGCTTTCATTTCTACAAAATATTTTTTTTTATACTTTGTTTGCATTTCTATACATTGTGCTTCTGGAACACATATTAGTAGTTTTGAACTTAAATAAAAAAAACTTTTATATATTTATCGGTTTCACAACGTTCTACGTCTTCCGATACCCAATCTCCACTCGTTTCTGTAAGCCCATAATTCATCATCTAGGCCTCTTATTTTTATTTCACTGTCTATTCCTTCTCTCCAGCTTCTCCTTGGCCGTCCTCGTTTTCTTCGGCCAGTTGGTTTCCATTGTAGTATTTGTTTAGGTAGTCTTTTATCATTCATTCTTTGTACATGTCCGTACCACACCAGTTGTTTTGTTCTTATATCATCCACTAAAGTAGGTTCACCCACTGTCATAATTTCTCTTATTCTTTGATTTGTAACTCTCTCTTTTTGATTTCCCTGCTGCTCTTTTCCAATAGTCCATCTCCGTAGCGGAAAGCATTTTTTCTGTTCTATCCTTGATTGGCCATACTTCTGAGCCGTATGTAATAATACTTTTTACAATGGTGTTATATATAAGCTTTTTGTTATGTTTTGATATACTTTGGTTCCAAATTATTCCATTTAATAAAGTTATGGCTTTTCTTCCTTGTACGTTTCGATCTTTTATAGCTTTGTCTAGTATTCCGTCAGCTGTAATTTTTAGACCTAAGTATTTATACTTATCACAGGACTGAATTCACTGCAGGGTATTTAAGATTAGATCCTGTTTCATTCCACCGATACACATATACTCTGTCTTATTGAGATTAACCTCTAGTCCCCACTTATTGTACTCTTCTATTAGTTTTCGTGTCATATATTCGAGGTCGTCATAATCCTGAGCCACTACTATCTGATCATCGGCGAAACATAAAGTATACAAGGTATACAAGGTGGTTTCGTCCAACGGAATTCCCATGTTTTGGCATTTTCTCTTCCATACTTTAAGGACTTGTTCCAAGGTGAAGCCTTGTTGAAGAGCGTAGGCGAGATACAGCAACCCTTTATTTATTTGAAAGCCTTGGTTAGTTTTGCTTTTATTTTAACTTTTGCCTTACTATTACGGTATAACTCTTTGATGACCTTAATTAGTTGAACGCTTATGTTTGTGTTTTCCAACGCTTTCCAAAGTAGATTTAGTGGTATACTATCATATGCCTTCTGCAAATCGACGTAAAGCAGATGCAGCTCTTGTCCGTATGCCATTTTCTTTTCAATAACTTGGGTTATACAAAAGAGATGATCAGAAGTCGATCTACCCGCCCTGAGACCGGCTTGTTCTTCTGCCTCCAGGTCTTTATATTCGCTTTCCACACAAAAACTTTTTCATTTTACTAAAAATTAGTATTTTTAGTCAAAAAGACCTCAATACAAAATTTTATAATGATTTTTTTCTGTCTTTCTGTCTGTCTGAAACCATTAATTAGGTTATATAGTCGGAGCTGAAACATGGCAACTACTTAAGTAGTTTTAAACTGAAATAAAAAAAAAACAATTTATACTAAAAATTAGTTCTTTTGGTAAAAAAAACCTCAATACAAAATTTTATTTTGATGTTTGTGATCAGGTTAGATAGTCAAAGCTGAAAAATGATAACTACTTAAAATCCGCTAAACCAAAAAATATATCTTGAAAACAACACAGTACAAGGACAAATCAGATTCTATGAGATTAGCACAGTGTATCCTGGCGCCAATGTTTTTATGATGTTTGAGCCAAATGGGCTATCCGGCTCCAATGACCATAAAACAATATTTTTTGCAGGAGAAACCACTACGTACACATGTAAATACTTGGTTCTTGCGTGCGGAGCCAACGATATGCCCAATAGATTGGAAATACTCAACAACAACGACGATCCCAGTTGGTTGGTCCATGATTTAAAGACATTGGAAAATTTGCTGGACTTAAGGTAAATTCCTAAGCGAATTGAATACACTAGAGAAATTAGCAAACGTTTATTGGAAAAGAAAAAATCAAAAGTCATGCTTGCTTTACACAATTGTACATTTTTTAGAAAAACATCTTCAATTTACAGGATGGAACAGGACGAATCAATCACGGACCCTGTCCTTATCGTAGGCGGCGGACTAAGCGCGGCCGATGCCATCATTGCCGTGAGAGCACGAAACATTCCAGTGGCGCACGTTTTTAGAAACAAAAGCGCCGAGTTCAACAAGCAATTACCTGAAAATATGTATCCGGAATATCACAAGGTAATTAGGAAATATTTTTTATTGTTTACAATGAAAACTAATATAACAAAGAACATACAATAAATTGAAAAACAAATTTATGTAGAAATAAAACAGGAGACCTTAAAGAATACTTAGTTGCAAAACATGATTTATGAACCTTTTTCCTATAAAAAATCATAATAAGTCAAGGATTTATACGAGGATTTATAGTATCATTTTAAAACTATGGTCTATTTTTTTAAAATAAAATCGCGGATTTTTGAAAAAAGCAATTGACTTCTACGAAGAACATTGTTAATAATAATAAACTGTAAAATTATAGCTGCACACTTGCGGCGCCTTTTGCTATTTAGGTATTTAAATATATTCCAGTATTTTCCTGAATCATTAAAATTCTGCATGATTGTTCATCAGAATTGCCACTGATTTATGATTTCGCGGTACTTGATTTATTATTGCTTTTTAAATAACATTTAAGAACTTTTATTGTTTAGCATTTTAAATTAGTTGACGTGAGAAGAAATGCTATAAAGTCAAAGAAAGTGGATTCTAGTCTTTTTTTAAATTTTACCCGACTGCCTAAAACCCAGCGGTAAACTTCCTGTTATTACGACTGCGCGGGTAAAAAAATTGATTATATTACTTAAAGTGATTTTTTCACATAATTTTTTTCCTAAGGGTTGAAATAAAAAGTAATTTCAAAAAGTATTTTGATTTTTATGCATCTGTTAAAAAATTTTTAAAACTTCTTTAGCAGTTAACATTTTTAAATTTTTAAGAATCCTTTGTTTTTTTGGAATATGTCTAAAACAAAGCTATTTACAAAAAAAAACTTAAGAGTAGAGAATTAAAAAGGCGCACAAACTGTAAACTGGAGAAAAAGCTGCTCTTCAATTTTATTTTTATACATTTTTTGCTGACACCATTGGTTTTATGTAAAATCGCCGCCAGAGACGGTGTTGGGCTCACTTTGGCAATCGCGCTAAGAAATATGTTTATTTTAATAAGAGATACGCAGAAACCTTATATGACTGATTTTATGAGGAGTTTAATGAAGAATATAATAAGTCCTAAACATTTTCTCGTAGAAGTGACTGTTTACGATTACGAGAAAAATGTGGGAAAGCGTCTGAGTTTACGTTTGTGGGGGGGGGGGGGGGTTGAGCCTAGGTGTCGCTACCCAATAAACCTAAACAACTTTTTTTTATTTCAGGTGCAACAAATGATGCGCGACGGTGGCTCCTCCTATCCCCTTTATACCGCCTACCCCGAACACGCAGTGACTAGTCTCGACGAAGAAAACAACAGCGTTATTCTGACAGCCAAATCTGGCTCCTCCACCAAACTTAACTTGTCCTATGCAGCGATTCTGATTGGTTCACGGCCAAACCTGTCGTTTTTGCCCAATAGCAGTGCGTTAGCGGTCCGACCCGACAGACCCCTCGATAGCAAGTTAAACCCGATCCGAGTAGACCCGAGAACGCACGAAGTGCAGGGGTACGAAGGATTGTTCGCCGTGGGTCCCTTGGCTGGAGACAATTTTGTTAGATTCATTCCTGGTGGGGCACTTGCCCTTACGTCGGCATTATATAAGGAGAACAATTTACAGTGTTAAAGGAACACTATAATATAGTCAGATGAAGTCTAATGATGCGCGTGTATAATGAATAAAAGAACTATATAGATATGTAGATTCTTTAAAATATAAAGAACCCGCAACATTAAATTTTAACTGAATGTAGATAAATCGTTGTTTAAAAGTCTCTACACAGAAACTAGGTTGTTAGAATTAAAATTTGTTGTAAATGAAACTACTTAAAAAATAGTCATGAGTTTTTGCTCAGTTGTTTGGATATTTGGACGTAAAACAGATATTATAAGTTTTCTTATTGTTACTTTTGATAAGTTTATTTTATAATAAAGAATTATTTTTAGATAACAAATAATCCATATTTATTTTTTTTGTCGATTCCATATGCTGAATAAAAATATACAAAAGAAACTAACTAATACCATAAACTAATAATATAAGTTTATGCTAATACCATAAACTATTAGTTTATGCTAATACTAATAAAAAATATACAGAAAATTTTAGCCGCTAATGCAGTTTGTTTTTAAGAAACTAGAAGTTTAGATCAAAACGCAGAGTTTGACAAAAAGTAAAGCATTGTGTGTCCAATTATATGTTACTTGTATACCAGGTGCATACACTATTGCAGTTATTTTATTTGCAAATTTGGCCAGGGCTATCAAAATGGACGGACCACGATCCTCCACTTTGTTGACGTCACATCCGGGGCTGATTTTTTTTTGATGGTCACATTACGACACAGCTGATTGTCTTTAAAATATTGAAGTTGAAATGACGGTTAATGGATATTTGATTTTTTTTTAAATAGAGCCGTTTTTGAGATTGTTTTTACTTTATTCTGGCAGAATAATTTTTTTAATATGTATAGTAAGCCCTAATTTTTCATAGCCGCTTCATAAGCTCACACAAAAATTAAGTTTAAAGCAGAAGCGAATGTGACAATCACATATGACAAAGTCAAATACATGTCAAATATAACAGTTGGCATGTGGTACATGGCGGGTAATTTGAATTCAAAATAAGGAATGCTAAATCTTGAAGATTTTAACCTTTTAATCATGTTGCTTCCTTACAAAACTTTGGTGGAATATCGGGATGGTGTCTGAGAATATTTCACTGAAATTTTGCGGAAATCTGTAGTGCCATTTTGAAAATATCATAAAAAAACGTCTGACCTCCCATAAGACCCAATGTAAAATTCAGCCCCGGGAGAACAGCTGATTTTTTCAGGGTCGTGGCCTCTATTTTTGTGTTGGCCTTGATTTGGCACAAACAAATGTTCTTGTAAGCGATTTCGCTAGGTTAGCTTTTACACTACAAGTTATGTAGCAAATCGGCAAGCGCTACTACTTGGTCCTCAAAGTAAACTTTTAGGAATTTCAGCTTTAAACCTTTGGGGTATAAAATTTGCGATAATTAAGTACAGATTAAATCAGGTGTAAAAAAAAATTGTTGCTGTTAAAACAACGAACTTAGTCCACTGTGCGTTATCATAAAATCGAATATACCGTTTCCGGCTTGTTCCGAACGAGTGGGCCACGGCCAACAAAAAATAATAAACCAACAAGTTTACTGGGCACCTGTATTTGGCGGCTAACTTAACGCAGGGCTATATTTTTGTGTTGGCCTTGCTTATAACGTAGTCCGAATTTTGACGTTTAAGTTTTGATTTGACAGATAAATTAACGGTTTTTTATATTTTGGCGTTCTTTGAGTTTTTCTGAAAAAATACAAAACTTGAGCTTTAAAATGAATAATGAAGAAACAGTCGTTTCGATTCCGAATCTGGAAGGAATCCAGCCTGAAATCCTTAATTGTTGGTAAGTAATTAGTATTTTCCAGACTAACTTTTGGAATAATTTGGCTAATATCTTTAATGCTTAACCCCATCCTACCATACCAGTAATGCTGAATTCTTTTCAGACATTTCTGTGATTTTTGCAAATTATATTGGGTGCCGGTGCACTATCCGGACACACGATTTTTTGAAAAAAATAAAAATTACCTTAAAGTAGACCTTCTAAATAACGTTTTTCTAAAAAAAAATTTAGGGATTATCCAGTATTTTTTGAGAAAATCAATAAATAAAACCTTGAAAAACACATACAAAACAGCATTCTAACCTCACTTTTCATTCAATTTTGACTTCTTTTTTTTTCAACCCCATCAAAACAAAATTTGCCAATATCTGTGGCTTATATTTTGCAATGTTGCCACGTTTCCGCAAAAATAATCAAAATAAGGAAACAAATATTATTAAAAATGATAAAATTAACCAAACCTAGTACAATGAAGCTTGTTGGCAATAAAGTGATATTCTATTCTAAGTTACCCCAACCCAGCTCTACGCTCTACCTAAACCAACCCAAACCAAACTGAACCAATCCTAGTACAACCTAATTAACCCCAACCTAGCTCTACCTAAACCAACCCAAACCGAACCCAACAGAACCGACCTGAACGGAACCGACCCAAACCGAACAAAAACAACCCAAACTGAACGGAACTAACCTGAACCGAACAGAACCAACCGGTACCAAACCGAATTGAACCGATCCCAATCAAACCGAACCCGAACAGAACCCACATCCGAACGGAACCAACCTGAGCCAAAACTGAATGGAACCAACCCAAACCGAACCAAACGGAACCAACCCGAACCAAACCAAACAGAACCAACCGGAACCGATTCCAACTGAACTGAACCCGACAGAACTGAACCCGCAACCAAACCGAACAGAACCAACCTGAACCGAACCGAACAGAACCAACCCAAACCCAACCTTTCTACAAATATAATGAAACTTATCCTGATCCAAGCCTTCCCTTTTAATTTATTGGTTAAAAAAATATGAATGCCAGAAAGAAGGGACAATTAAATCAAAATATTTTATTTTATGTCCATAGTATCTATGCCCACTACCCCTGTGTATGTGATTTTGTGTGCATTTTAGATAGAAATTGAAGTGTATTTTTTATTAAAAAAACAATTTTTTTTTAAATTTTCCGTACCTAAATCAGTTTCAAAATCCCTAAATTACTATTTTCAAAAAGAATCGTCATCAAAAAATGTCTCGTTTTAGTGTCTGGATAGTGCACCGAAAACCATTATATTGCGTCCACTGACACTGTTTTGGTGCATTCAAACAATTGCAATGTCAGAAGACTACATAGCACAGTGCACTATTGCAACAATGAGCTCGGAGAGCTCATGCCAGTTTGAAAAAATGTAAGTGCAACTCTGGGTTTCTCAGTTGCTAAAAAGAATACACAGAAATGCACAGTTTCTCAAAAGAATTATTTGGTATTTGTATGGGAGACCACATAGTGAATTCTTTTGAGAAAGTTAGTGCTCCATTTGTTCCACTGACACTGTTTTGGTGCTGTCAAAAAATTGCCTCAGTGAGGTTTCAAAAGAATTTGCAGTAGTGCAACTCAAGCTCAAAGAGCCTGTGATAAAAAATGTGCAGCACTGTCAGTTGCTCAAAATAATACAAAAAATTGCACTAGTTTTCCCAAAATGAATGCAAAATTTGCATTAGTGCTGCACTTTTTTCCCAAAAGAATTTGCCAACAGAAAAAGCTACAGGGTGGTTTATCAGATCCTTTTGGTTAGAGGTCAATGGATAATTTACAGCATTCACTTTTCTTTATGGGTAATTTATAACTTTTACATGCTATTCAAATATTTTACTTTATGCATCTATTAATTATTGATAAATAATCTATTCACTTGTTTATCCATTATATAATTTTTTCTCTTTTAAAAAATAAAGTGTGACACATTTTAAAGAAAATTTTACATTAATTTTGAAAATTACAAAAAAA
This sequence comes from Aspidapion aeneum, assembly GCA_963576565.1. Classification (NCBI taxonomy): domain Eukaryota; kingdom Metazoa; phylum Arthropoda; class Insecta; order Coleoptera; family Brentidae; genus Aspidapion; species Aspidapion aeneum. Next base: position 206,154,863 of record OY755038.1, read on the forward strand.
TTGGTCATTCCATAATAAAAAATATAACTTTGTTTTATATCTCGGAAACTAAAAGTTACTGATAAAATTTTGTTTGACAATTCCATTAGGCTTTGAAAATCCTAAAAACAAGCAATTTATTTCAAAACATAAGAAATAAAAAAGTTATAGGCCCCAATCCAAAATGCAGACTTTTTAAAAAGCCAAAAATAGGTTGATTTAGGAATATGCTGTTTCCCCAAAAATCATGGCTTGAAATTTAAGGCTTGCAAAGGGGGTTAGTTTTCCTCTATCTCCTCTAGACATGCATACCCATTTCCACTTTAAAATAAATTTGACTAACCCTGTACTTTAAAAAATTAAGATATCTCAAGAACTACTTACACCAGAATAGGGGTATAGGGCTTATTTGAAAGGGATTTAAAATACCTTTTAAATGAGGTATCATTTAATTTTTTTTTATAAAAGCAAAAATTAAATTTATTTAATTATATTTTTTTAAATTTCTCATTTTTTGAAGGCATATTTTTTTTCCTTTGTTTTAGCAAGATTGTCATTAAATTTCAAGATGGAGAAATAATGGGTTTATATGTTATAAAAATAAATGGAACAATATAGTAGGAAAAGAATACAGAATTCCATAACTACTTTGGGCTATGTTGCTTTTACATACCTTTATATGTATAGGAGAGGGAAGTAAATTAAAATTTTGGGGATTTTTTATGTTTTCCAAGTGTTTGGTTAAGTGCCAAATTTTGATGACCTATACATGAGTGAGTGGCAGAAACTTGGGTGGATGTCTCAGGAGAGACGCGATCTCATTGAATTACAGAAGCATTACATGAGTGAGTGGCAAATTCGACGTTTTTTAAAATTCCATAACTACTTTACTGCTTTATGGAAGTCCATGAAACTTGGAGGGATTGTTTACTCTATCAAGGTTTAAAGCTGTGCAAAGTTTGAGTTTCAGAGCTCATCCTGTGGTAGAATTATAGATAGGTTAAATGTGGGCTAAAATATTTCAAGAAAAGTTGGTGTGAACATGGCGGGCACTGCCGTGCTTCCAGATCGAGAGCAATCAAAAGATGACTCACAATGCAGTTGCTGTATGAGTATGTACTTTGGATATATTGTACATGTACTAGATTATCACTTTCATCATCACTCTGTAGTTTACCCAATATAGTCCTCAATACCGAGGTTGATCTGTCTTTATTTCACAAATAGAAAACATTAAAGCTCTAGTGTAAGTTACACAAACCCAAATTTTTATAAAAATCATATTATCACACACAAAGTAAACACTCTCTCATTCATGACACTGATAAAGTACTGACAGAAAGCTCCACAGGCGGTCGTGGACCGATTATACCATCAGTATTCAATACATGGTATAGATTTTTCAGATTGCTGGGGATTGAGAAACCACACCTCACCAGTTATGGGTTATAGAGTGGATGGCACAGTGGTAGGACATTTGCTTTTTACTCAAGTGGTCAGGGTTTGAACCCTGGCTAGGTCTGTGTTTGTGTTTAAAACACTAACTTTGCAAAACTGGGCGATTGATATTAAATGGATGGAAATTCTCAGTATAAAAAAAAATAGGTGTGGGCGCAGTTAGGTCGTGACTTGTGCAACTATGTAGCAGTCAAAATTCATATTGCACCTGTCCCGGCCGAGCTGCCTGCACAAGAAAAACAATATGGGCGGTATTCTTGGTAAGTATAAAAATCTTACTTTATTTGGTGTCTGTTTACCTTGACAATATTTTGCTACCTGCGGCGTATTTTTCCGGTTTCAAACTTTCTTCTGTAGGTTTTCAGTTATAAAAAAAAATTGTATCTATTTTCGCCTGCAAATATATTCTGAAAATGTTGTCTCCGACGCATTTACTTACGAAATGTCTGCCTCTGTTTTCAAATTTTCATTTTTGGTTTAAGAGGGCATACTAATCATAATTTTGACATTTATTTGAGGCTTTATACCACCTCTGCCACCCCCCCTAGGGTCTCGCCCCCTCCCACGTCCCCTAACTACCCTGCGCCACTGTGGTCCACCATTAATTACCTTTTTTTTATGGTTGGACTAAAAATGTGTTTAATTTTGGTGAATGTGAAACGAAAATCAATAACCAGAATAACACTTTAAAATACTGCTTGTTTGTAAAAGTAAGTAAATACTTTTTTATACGACTGTCTTGTAAAAGGGGGTTTTGCGCACGGAAAACACGATCTGAAAATGGCATTTTGCGCACGCTGTGTGCAAAACGTTTTGCACACGCTTATGTCATTTTTGCGCACGCCTATGTCATTTCTGCATACGGGTCTCCCGTCATTGTGATTTTTGTTGTTGTCACCCATCAATATAAGTTGGCTTAGTTCCATAGCAACCATCACTGCTCGTATGTTTTGTTGATTAGATACGTCAAAAAATTGTTGAATTTTTAAAGTTTTGTTGTAAAAATGTCGGAAATAAAAACAAGTTAAATTAAAATTTGATTTTTCTTTCTTTATTGTAAAAAACTCGTTTGAAAACCTCTTTGCACACTCCATCGACTTGTAGACCTCGCCTTCGGCTCGGTCTACCAAACTGTCTCGATCGTGTGCAAAGAGTCGTTTTCAAACCTTGTTGTTTAAATAACTATTAGGAACAAGGAGAATTTTAATGTATTATTCTGGTTGTGTATCACCACTTCCATAAAACTGATTAAATTGACCTTTCGCGAATTGAGTTATTAATATACTGATATTTTGGCTAAACTGGCAACGTTGGTTTTACGCTTTTCTGATTTCCCATGCAATCTTTATGGCCCATACAAAAATCCTACCCCTAGATAAAAGGCTGGCCACGCTGTATAAATAAATCGTAGATATAATACGCATTTGCATTGTTGAATAAGTTTCTGGCCTATTATGACAAATATTGTTGAAAATAATCTAACTTTGAAAGCCTCTATATTTGGAACACCTTACTACCCCCTTGCAGCCCCCACTCTACCAAAATTAAATGGCTTTATCCACGGGTACCATAAAATTTGTGTCAAATTTGGTTTGGGGGAAAGCGGGGCAGCCCCGCCCACCTTAGCAAATCGAGCCATTCTCAAAAAAAACCTTTCATTCTATAAATATAAACGCTTTTAGCAAAATAAATAACCTACATGTTATCACTTTAACTAATCGCTATTTTCTTTTACACTCAAAATTGCTAATTTCTAGAAAATTCCCATCTTTTAAAAACCCTTACACATGGGCAGGCTTACCCGATAGGGAGTGTAAGGCCGCCCACGATTTCGGGTAATACCGCCTATACTAAAAATTGGTCATTAGCACTGGCGGATCAAGAGGAAAGGCGGGGAGCCAGCCAACCCCCCTTTTTAACATAAAACCGGAGTTTCTTACATAATTTAACAGTTTTTTCTACTAAAATTACTTTTTCCTTCAGAATTTTCGCCTGCGGCGCATCTTAACTGTCTTTGCTTCTATATTTCAGGGCTCAGACCAATGGTGTCTAACCTCATTGCTCCGACAGCAAAAACCAACTTTTTTTACTGTACCATACAAATAACCCTTTAATTTGATGTGTCTATACAATAACCAATTAATTTGATGTATCTACATCTTTAGTTGAAAGGCCTTTCGAATACCTTCTCAGGAGTGTCAAAATTAAAAAAAAAACAACAGTCTTTGAGATATTTAAATTTTGTTTTCTGAAAATTTAATATTTAAATATTACAAAAACTAATTGCTTAAATTTGAAAACCACTGGAAGGTATTCAAAAGAGCTTTAAAAATAAAGGGTGTCACTTAACTCACTTTCCCTATTCCAATTCTGGGTGTAAAACTCATTTCTTGGGCCTTGAAAGTGGCTTGTCCTACTGTCCCATTTTTTTGTCGGTTTTTCTCGAAGGCTTTTATTTTGTATTTTTTTAGGAAAGATCGGAAATTAGATAACTTACCCTGTAACTTTTCATCTCATTTTTTATCGTGATCTAATGGGTATCGATAGGGAAAACTAGAAATAAGTTTTGATGAAAGTCAAAAGCTATGTGCGCAAAACGAGGCCGGCTTGACATTTCTCGCACCTTTGTGACGAAACACCCTTTAATTTTAGTGAGAGACTATTTTTTCAATACCTAAGTGACCAACAAAAGGATATAGCGAAGAAAAATCTTGCAGACATTGGAGATATTTATCAACACAATGTAGCACTTTATTTCAAAAACTTATCTTCTCCCACTTCAAACACTCATGGAAGTGAATGTGATAATCTAAAACTCATCGTTAAACCGGAAACGCAGTAAGTAAAGTAAATTTTAAAAAAATAATTTTTAAATATGTATGTATACAGACAGTGGTAAGGTTCACAATTTTTTTGTTTTGGTTCAAACTACTTTTCTGAATTTCAAATAGGATTTTTTTTTATTTTCTAGGGCGGCAGTTTAAAAATTCCCCGACTGTACATACTACTATTGTATGTTAAAAAAAATATTTTTTATTTTCTTTATTATAAAGAAATGCTTAAATATAAAGAAAAAAATATATATTAAAAAAAAATCAAAAATACTTTGTTGAGAAAAAAAAATTGTATTTTAAAAACAAAACATAATGTGATACCTTATTCAAAAAGTATTTTAAAGACATTTTAAATAAGTCATATTATATCACTACCCTGGTGTAAGTAGTTCTCACGATATCTTTTATTTAGTGCATGTTTAAACCAAATTAACAGATTTTTTGATTTTCAAAATTAAAAAAATTTGAAAGTTGGAATTTTTCATTTATTCATTTATAAACTGAACCGAACCTTTCAAATAAGCCATATTTCACTACCCTGGTGTAATTGGTTCTCGGGATATCTTAGTTTTTTTCGTGCATGTTTGAACCAAATTCACAGTTTTTTTGATTTTCCAAAAAAAATTGAATGTTGGGATTTTTCGTTCATTTTATGGGTAAAATGAATTTGCCAAAATGATCTTTTCGTTTGAAATGAAACTAGTAAGATAGCAAAAAACTGTTGCAGTGTTTAAAGTGGCCATAATTTACCAAATCGACATGTTTTTGCTTTAATTTTCGACTCCAAATAATCGAAACTTAAAAACTTATAAAAAAATCATGCTGTAGAATAAATTAAGAAGGTGAAGGAAAAATTTGCATAAATTACAACTATTGTATAAATCACATGAAATGCTTGAAAAAAATAGGGCTTGTTATTATGAGCATGTGGCGAGAACTGGCAGCGAGAACTCGCGGGGATAGTGATATTCCAAATTCAATGTCACTTTTTATCCGATTTTTGAAATTAACATAAAATTTTCATTAAAATGTCAGACTCAATGAATTTTTTTTTAAATTTTAGTTTTTAATTAATTGCCTCTTGATTTCTAATGAGTTTCTAAATTTAATAACTTTTTTAAAACCCAATAGATTTTTAAAATATAAAACAAAAACAAACAATATAAAAAAACACGAAAAATATAAAGAAATAAAGGGCATTCCATGAAAAATTTACAATTTCATGTTATATAAAAACTTCTAGAAAAAAGCAATTTTCACCACAATGAAATTTTAATAATTTAATTTAATTAAACGTTCTCGAAAATCGAGACGCGCAAGGAAGGGGGTCAGTTTTTTTGCTATCTCCCCTAAAAGCACCTAAAACCCCCCATAAACATCCAATTTGTACAAACACAATCCTGCAGTTCGACAACAATAAAAACAAATAAAATAAACAGCATTTCATCTGACATTGGGGGCCCAAAGCAAACAAAATACTATAAAAACAGCGACTTTGTAGGGTAACCGATTTTGACCAATTTGTTTTAACTTTAACTTAACTTTAAAACTTTATTTAGCAAGAATATGCTACAATTTTAACAATAGTAAAGTTAATTACATTAAAATCTAATTGTTAGCTATATAAATATTAATAGACTAAGTAATATTTTCAACTGTAACACAATAATTTATTCTACCTGCATCCAAATGAATAATACTATAATTAAACAAACTGCATTGAAAATAAATATTTTTTTAAACTTTTTTTAAATGTGGTTAATTTCTTTTCATTTTTTTATTGAGTTTTTTAATTTATTGAATTCTGACAAACCTTTACAAAAAATTGATTTTTGGACAATTAATTTTTGGGAATTATTTAAATGAAAATCGTCTTTGTATCTTGTATAATGTGAATGGAAATTTGAATTTTGGAGGACAAAATCTTTAAGTTGTTCTGGTAGTAGATTGTTTTTATAGTGAAGTGACTTCAATAGAAAAAAACCATCATTTTAGATGTTGGTAATAAGTTGAAAGTCAAAATAATCGTAGATTCCGGTAATTAAGGTACGCTTCGATATCGATTGACAATACAGTTTGACACCGTTCTGGGGATATTTTGGTAAAAAAGTTCCTAGAATCCCCCAGAAAGGCATTCTATTTTCAAGGTTGGCATTTCTGCGTGCTTCAAAATTGATTATTTTACTTAAAAACGCCTTTTTTGACAAAATTTTCGAAATAAACTAGTTTGCTGGACTTTTCTCCATTAATAGTGATACTTTTCATCATCTTTTATAAAATTAAAATAAATTTTTATGTCAAATGTCTAACAGAATCACGAGGTGTTGCCAATATACAGATTTCTAGGGTATTTGGTCAAAGAATCACGAAGTTGCACGAGTTTCTGGTGGAAAAGTCGCTAGTTTCGTCGAAACGCGCTGATGTGACCAAGAAACCCCGAGTGCCCACCCCGATTCGAAAACGCTGCATGTATTGGTGGAAACAGGGTTTAAAACTAACGCATGCGCAGGAACCAAATTTTTGTCTACCCGGAAAAGGAATATTAAGTGACTTCTTGGCTTTAAGCGTTGCGTGTAAGAATAGGGACTTATTGCAATAAAGCTAGGCAGTAATTGTTCCGGGCACTATTCTGACAGTTCGCATTATAAGAACAGCTGTCTTCTTTCAAAATTAGGCCTTTGTGTATTATAAGAGCCGGAATTAATAGTGCCGCCATTATTAATGGAAAAAAACGACTGGATTTATAAATTCGACTTTGGTATATTAATTTTGAAAGATGAACTGTCAGAATAGTGCCCGGAACAATTACTGCCTAGCTTTATTGCAATAAGTCCCTATTCTTGAATGAAATAAGGTATTTGCTTGCTCGGTCTAACGGCTTTTGGGTGCGGTGAAGTATTATAAATTTTTTAATTTTCAATTCTGTATAACTGCTACGTATCAGCGAGGTAAAGCAGGCGGACATGGTGCACCAGTTGAATGGGTAAAACCGTGACAGGGTGAAAAGTCCCATTCATCATGGCGTGTCATCATGTACAAATTTTAAATGTTCAAAATTTGTACAGGATAGCACGCCATCCAAAACGACAAGTGGAACATTTTGCCGAGAAACATACGGTTTTAGCCTATTAACTGGCTGTACCATGTATAAGCTTGTAGTACCTCGTCAGCCGCCGCTGCTATATGTTAATTTCTCAGTGAAATCTTGTAATTTTTTAGAGAACTTATGTTTAATCAACAAAAAGCCGAAATTCTGTTGAAATCCAAAGAAAAACTGCAACAAAGATTAGCAAAAATACGAAAAGAAATATCAAATACAACAAAAAATTTCGCTGTCAACAATGTTGTTGACGTCCGGCAACCAGACAAATAGAAAAAATTATTTTTTAAAATTTTGATAGTTTACATTTAATTTAATAAGTAACTAGGTTAAGTAGATAAATATATCAAAAGAAAATGCTATAAGGTAAGCTGGGGTAAGTGTGTACTTGCGTCATAACTTATATTCGGTGGTATATCTGTATATTTTCGCCCCATCTATGAGTAGCGTTTAAAACTATATGTTATAACATTTTCTAATGCACAATACTTTAGCATAACTCATTTCACAGTTTCACTTCTTACCGCTCACTTCTATTTCTCTCTTTCTCTAATAGAACAAGATGGAAATATAAATCGTCACGGTGGATAGAATAGACCGGTGTTCGGATCTTATATATATATATATATATATATATATATATATATATATATATATATATATATATGTCGAATTTTTCACGTCACTGGTGGTCCAGCTGATTCTTGTAAACAAAAGCTAGATATGATATGAACAACGGAACTACTAATATTTTTTGAATTTTTTGAAAACTAAGGCAATTTTCCCACTGTTTTCTGGTACATTCTTATAAAATATAATTTTCAAGACTTATTGTCGTTCTTTTTTTTTAACCCGCTTTATTTTTTATTACACAAAACTTAAACTACAAATCCAACTGAATGTGATCGTTTAATATCAAAGGTGAACCGAGGACTTGGGAAGTAAACAAAGATGTAGGTCAGGGGATTATTTTTAATTTTAATTTTTGTGTAAAGAGAAATGAAGCGGGCTAAAAAAAATAACGACTGGTATGTCTGAAAAATATTATTTTATAAGAATATACTAAAAAATAGTAGGAAAATTGCCTTAGTTTTTAAAAAATTCCAAAAATATTAGTTGTTCATATCATATCTAACTTTTGTTTACAAAAATCAGCTGGACCACCAGTGTCGTGAAAATTCGACATATATTTATAAGATCCGAACACCGGTCTATTCTATTCACCGTGACGATTTATATTTCCATCTTGTTCTATTAGAGAAAGAGAGAAATAGAAGTGAGCGGTAAGAAGTGAAACTGTTAAATGAGTTATGCTAAAGTATTGTGCATTAGAAAATGTTATAGTTTTAAACGCTACTCATAGATGGGGCGAAGATATACAGCGGTCTATTCTATCCACCGTGATAAATCGTATCTTTATCTCTTTCTATTAGAAAAAGAGGGAATTAGAAGTGAGCTTCAAGAAGTGAAACTGTGGATCAGCCCTAAGACAAGCAGTGTCACCAAAAGGAAATACATGACAGTATGGGCGTTGAACACAATTTGGTTCATACTTTTTAATCTGCTGCTAATTAATCGATGTAGCAAGTTGAAAAAGTCAGTAATTTTTTAGTTTCCTTTATTATTTATATATTTATTATGTACTACACAAGTTGCCCCACAGAAATCTCGTGTCGTTGCAACTCTGTAGTAAATAAACGGGGCATGCTATGTAGTTATAGTACTACACACTTACCCCCTGGCCAATATATGAATCTGAAAGAATCCACTAAGTAGTAGTATTTTTAAGATAACTTGTTGACAGTGTTATCAAACCAATCAGCATTGGCTAGGGTCCCTGTATCCAAATATGTCAACATACAGGAAGTTTAGCATAGGCCTGCAAAAAAAGTTCGCTCAAAAATAATAGAATCCAATTTAAATTACACATACGTTAATCATATAGGATATGTAACATTTTTCCTGTTTTTGTATTAATTTGATTTCGAGTTTAACTTACCGTAAGTATCTTTTGATGTTTTTTTATCTTTTGTAAATAAAACATTTTTGCTTTTTAGATTTTTTTTTTTAATTTTTGTTCTTTAACGTATAGTCCTTGCCATAGGCAGTTACACTTTTGTGACATTTCCAACCTCTTTATTTATCATATCATAAAAAATCTAAAAAATGGCATGTCTTTCAGTTGTTTTTATCTGTGCTTTTTTTTGTAAATCTACAGTCAGCATCTTTTTATCCAGAGACAATGTCAGTTTTACCTTTAATTTTATACTAACAAGAAATATGTTTATTTCATGTCAAAGTCACAAAAGTGTAACTGCATATGGCAAGGACTATAGCATATGATACCACATGCTTCTGACTTTTTTAATTATTTAGTCGAAGAATCACTAGTACGTGAGTAAAGTGAACCGAATTATAATAGAATATAAGGCTATGTGTTCGAGTAGATCATATACATAATATTCCAATACCCACGGTAACTGTCCATTCACGATGCAAACATGAGGGCCTTGGGGTCTTTAAGCAAAAAAGACCTGATTGGTTGCTTTCAAAGATATATTATTTCCATATAGTACGTATTATTGCAATACCTACGGTACCTTACGATGCAAAATGCAAACATATTTGAAATAGCAAATAAGTCTATCCTTTTTGCTGTCCTTAAGATAAAATGTCCTGATTGGTTATACTTTTACGCATGAATATTATTTTATTGTATTCGTTACGTCCAATCATCGGCGTACAGTGGACAAAAACTCTATCTATGTAAATTTGGTATCTGTGCATTTTTCGTACCTTTATTTCTGAATGTTTGCATCAAACGCCAACCATTGTGTAAATAGGTAACAGGGAGTATTGGGATATTACGTATATGTTTAACGTATAGTCCTTGCCATAGGCAGTTACACTTATGTGACATTTCCAACCTTTTAATTTATCATATGTATACTGACAGCAACAAAAAAAAATCTAAAAAATAGCATGTCTTTCAGTTGTTTTTATCTGTGTTTTACCTTTAATTTTATACTAACAAGAAATGTTTACTTTTTAATATATTTCGGGTTAGAAAATATGTTTATTTCATGTCAAAGTCACAAAAGTGTAACTGCATATGGCAAGGACTATAGCATATGATAACACATGTTTCTTACCTTTATTATTATGAGCATGAAGTTAGCGAAGCACCCATCGCAGATCGAATCGGGACTAGGTGGATTATCCACCTAGTAGCGATTCGATTCGAAAATATGAAGTTAGCGAAGCACCCTCAAAAACGGTCAAAAATAAGAGCGACAAAATTAATTTTTCCACAACTAATTCACGACTAATTAGCGGCAAATTATCCACCATATTCGATTTTGATAAAAGCTATTTTTACGAGGGTGCTTCGCTAACTTCATATGAAGTTAGCGAAGCACCCAAAAAAAGGGTCAAAAATAAGAGCGACAAAATTAATTTTTCCACAACTAATTCACGACTAATTAGCGGCAAATTATCCACCATATTCGATTTTGATAAAAGCCATTTTTACAAGGGTGCTTCGCTAACTTCATATGAAGTTAGCGAAGCACCCTCAAAAACGGTCAAAAATAAGAGCGACAAAATTAATTTTTCCACAACTAATTAACGGCAAATTATCCACCTAGTAGCGGTTCGATTTGCGATGGGTGCCAAAATATGAAGTTATCGAAGCACCCAAAAAAGGGTCAAAAATGAGAGCGACGAAATTAATTTTTCCACAACTAATTCACGACTAATTAGCGGCAAATTATCCACCATATTCGATTTTGATAAAAGCCATTTTTACGAGGGTGCTTCGCTAACTTCACATGAAGTGAGCGAAGCACCCTCAAAAACGGTCAAAAATAAGAGCGACAAAATTAATTTTTCCACAACTAATTCACGACTAATTAACGGCAAATTATCCACCTAGTCACGATTCGATCTGCGATGGGTGCTTCGCTAACTTCATGCTCATTTTATTATTAAACCTGGATCTTGCATGGGAGAAGGCTATGTGTTTGAGTTTAGACAGACAGAAAATGAAATGAGATAAACTCCATATCATAATTTTTGAGATAACTTTTTGACAGTTATCAGCTGTTTACCATAACAAATAGCATAGGCCAACGAAAAAAAGTTGTCTCAAAAATAATGCTATAGGGTGTACATATGGGAGATGGGCATAGGCCGATCTGCCGTGCAAAGCAAAAACCTAGTAACTCGAAAATGAGATTTTTATATCATTGAAATCGCCGTAAAAAACGGCGCCAGCCAGTTTTTCTAGAATGTGGCTATCTTGAAAAACAAGGAAGTTATGTAGTTAGTATGTAGTTAAATAAACTATAGTTAGTATGTAGTTAAATAAACTACTACTATCATCATCGACGCCTATTCTCCACCTCCTTCGATCCTGACAATCATCCTCAGTCAGATTCTTTTGACTCATTGATCTTTGGATTGACTGTTGCCATTCTAGTTTAGGACGCCCTCTTTTTCTGCGCCCTATTGGTTGCCATTCTAGGACCTGCTTTGGTAATCTTTCGTCGTTCATCCGTTGTACATGGCCGTACCATATCAGTTGCCTTTTTTACCATTACCATTCTTTAGTTAAATAAACTTCAAACTCTATTTCCCAAAACACTGGTTTTTAACTTACTAGGTTTCTGCTTTGCATGGCAGCGATGTTGCCACTAAAGTCTAAAAGTGGTAAGTGTAGACTTATTCATATGTAATAGGATTTTCAGATCTTAACAGGAAGGCTGCGTGCCACAGGCTCCAATCTTGGGCCTTTGTTCTTTTATATATTTATAAGTGACTTTTTGGAGATATTAGATGGACTTGTTCTTGCTGTCGCTGACGATTTTAAACTTGATTCTGTAATAAACAGTATACAGGACTGTTGATGATTTGAGGGGTAGAGCGGCGGGACTGTAAGCGCTGGCCGTTTTATAAAATCTGGGTGCAAAAATCCTTAAAAGGACGATATAAAAATATTAATTTTTCCGAGCCACACAAAGACAATATAGAGGATTGGCACTCACCTTTTCAGCTGTTTCCGTCGTCCAGAGCAGCTCCTCTCGCTGGCCCAGTCGTTGCAGTCGATCCACACTAGAATCACTTGTTTGTGTAATGGTTTAGTTTGATTTTCTAAGAATGTTATTGGATTTTTTGGTTAATAGAATTTATCACCATGCTGCGTGGTGATCTCGATAGAATACGACAGACGAATCTTCTTTTGGTTACGCCTTTTTGCGCAGATTCATTTTTCGTAGATGGCGCTGGCGTTTTGCTTGTGCCAATCAAATTGAAATTGTGTGGGTTTTCCGAATACGGGAATTTGGCGCAAAATTTGAATTTAAAATTAAAGTTGCACGAACATTTTCCGCCCACTTAAAACGAAGTTTTACATTGAGATTAATTGAATAAACAAATGGCTATATAAAAAAATATAAGTTAATTCAAAACCTTAAAGGGTAGGTTATTAAAATCCGTTTTAGGTTTATAGATCAAAAAGAAAAAAAATGAGGAAAAAAAAATATATATATATTCTAGATAACGACACACGAAACAAAAGAAGTTGCTTGGGAGTTTAGTGCGCATCTAAAGGTAGTGGGCACAACTTGACCACGGGACGAGTGAAAAGTCCGTGTTGTGTTTTAACAGTAGCAACTCGAATGTGATTATCCCGACCAGGATGTACAGATACTATTCTACCCAGCAACCAGTGTAATGGCGGCCTAGTTTCATCCTTAATTAATACAAGCGTATCTAGCTTGATTTCAACCGAAGGGTCCGACCACTTAGAACGCTGTTGTAAAGTATTTAAGTACTCGAGTTTCCAACGCTTCCAGAAATCGGCATGAATTCGTTGGATAAGTTGCCAACGCTTAAGGGTATTAACTTTAAGGGTAGAAAGGTCAGGATCAGGACACGAATTAAGGGGTTCCATTGTGAGGAAATGACCCGGAGTCAAAGACGTAAGATCGTTTGGGTCAGAGCTTTGCTCACAAAGGGGTCGAGAATTGAGTAATGCCTCTATTTGGGCGAGGAGAGTATAGAGCTCTTCGAAGGTTAGTATCTGGTCACCGATGACCCGATACAAATGTGTTTTTATAGATTTGACTCCTGCTTCTGCTAGACCATTTAGGTGGGGGGCTCCCGGACTATTAAGACACCATTTGATTTTTAAGCTCTCAGAAGCTAATTTCGAAAGATTATGGAGCTCCTTAATAGCCCCAACAAAGTTTGAGCCTCTATCACTTGTGATTTGGACACAAGTGCCACGTCTAGCGACAAAGCGTCGTAACGCAGCGATGCACGCCTCTGTGGTTAAATCCGAAACAAGCTCGATATGGATTGCCTTGACAGAAGTATCGACAAAGACTGCGATATATGATTTACCAACTTGTGCTCCACGACGTCTCTGACCTACAAAGGTTTTGATTGGGCCTGCATAGTCTAAGCAAACGTGTGAAAAACATTTTAATTGTGACGTTCTAAAAGAAGGTAAATCCGACATGTACGGAGTGTAAGGTTTTGGTTTTAAGCGAAAGCAGGGAATACATTTCAATAAAACCCTCTGAATAGCTCGACGTGATGACATAATCCAAAACTTTTGACGAATTAAGTATTGGACTGTGTTTATTCCGGGATGTAAATTTTCGTTATGAGTTTGAATAATGATCAATTGGGTTAATCTATGAGATTTCGGCAATAATAAGGGATGTTTTGCCTCAAAGGAGAGTTGAGAATGCCGTAAGCGTCCGCCCACTCTAAGGAAACCCAATTCGTCCAAAAAGGGCGCGAGTTTGCGAAACGGCTTAGGTAATAGCTGAGTATTTTGAATTTTTTGAATGATATCCGAAAAACACTCTTCTTGGACCCTTTTAACTAAAACAAGTAGAGCCTTGTGTAGTTCAAAAGCGGAAAAAACGCCGGATAAAGGGTCAACTGAGGTTTTTCGATTGTGAATAAGTCTTAGAAAATGACAAATGATTTTTTGAATGGTATTTAAATTGGATATTTTATCGATTAATCTATCAAAAAAGTTTTGATTTTGAATTTCTGCCGTCAGCACCACTGAATTTTCCGGTTTTTCTTCTTTGAGAACCTCGTCTGGAACTCCCAAAGAACGTTCATTTATAAACCTTTGAATTTGCCACTCCGTAGTGGGCAAGGTAATCCATGGAGGGCCGTGAAACCAAAGAGGGTGATTTATTAAGTTATTGGGCGACAACCCTCTGCTAGCGCAGTCGGCAGGGTTCTCGAGTGAAGTAATGTGATACCATGGGACTTCGGGGATTGTTTCTTGAATACGACTTACGCGGTTTGCCACAAAGGTCTTCCACTTGTGAGGTGAAGATGTGACCCAATGAACCGTGACCTGTGAGTCCGAGAACGCAAGAATTTCATCGATTACGAGTAATGATGAATAGGTGCGAATAACTAGTTCGAGTAAATCAGCTAATAGAGTAGCTCCAAGTAGTTCCAAACGTGGGATTGAAATAGTGTGTAAGGGAGCAACCCTTGACTTGCCCATGACTAGAGCAGTTTTGATAATTTTATTTGGTAATTCGACGCGAACGTATACGCAAGAAGCGTATCCTAGCTCGGATGCATCGCAGAAACCTAGCAATTGACATCGTTGAATATTATTCGAAAAAATATGTCTAGGTATACAAAGATTCGAAAGAGTGGTTAATTGATTATTGAATTGATTCCAAAGAGTTTTGATTGGATCGGGGGGTATTTCATCCCAATCAGTTTTGCATAACCAAAGTTTTTGCATAATCACTTTGGCTAAAAATGAAACAGGCGATAAGAAACCTATAGGATCCCAAATTTTAGCGATAGCTGATAAAATATTCCTTTTGGTGCAAGGTTTTTCACAAGGGGTACAAGAATAGGTAAAAGTATCTGTAGAAGGGTGCCACTGAAGGCCCAACACCTTAATCGATGTTGAAGAATCGTCTTCAAAGGTAACAGGGATCTGACAATCAGCGGGCGACAAATGTGAAAGAAGTTTCGGATTATTTGATGCCCATTTTCTTAATTCAAATTTTCCCAATTTAAGCAACGCTATGAGATCCTTTTGAAGTGATAAAGCACCTTCTAGAGAGTTAGCTCCACAGCAAATATCGTCCATGAAAATGTTATTCAAAAGGACCTGGGATGCTTCAGGATAATTCTTAGCCTCCAGGATGGCTAGTTCTCTAAGAGTTCTAATAGCTAAATAGGGACTTGAACTAACACCAAACGTCACTGTATTAAGCCTGTATTCCTGCAGGGGTTCATTGGGATCAAATCGCCAAAGTAGCCTTTGGTAGTCCCGATGAATTGGATTGATTTGAATTTGTAAAAAGTGCTGTTTTATATCAGTCAAAAATACGATAGAATAAAATCTGAATTTTAATAGAATTTCCGAAATATCGGCTTGTAATTTTGGTCCTATTAAAAGAGTTTCGTTCATGCTTAGGCCTTTCGAACCCTTAATCGAGGGGTTAAAAACCACCCGGAGTTTAGTCGTTGATTTGTCAAGACGAAGGACTCCGTGATGTGGTAAATAAGAACATAACTGAGGTCTAGGTTCGGATCTTGGAATTAAAGACATGTGCCCGTTTTTGAGATATTCTCTCATAAAATCCGAGTACATACTATAGAAATTTGAATTTTTTATTAAGCGTGATTCAAGAGACAAAAATTGACGATAGGCCACTGAATATGTGTCTCCTAGGTCAGGAGAATCAATGTGACGAAAAGGCAAATTTACAGTAAATCGGCCCGAAATATCTCTAGTGGTAGTTTTTTGGAAAATCTCTTCACATCTTTTTTCTTCGGGTGAGAGAAACGTTTTTGACTTAATTGATTCTAGTTCCCAAAATCTGCGAATATTAAAGTCGAGAGACTGCTCACAGGAAGTAAAGTAAGAATTGACTTGAGGTGAAATATTTATGTTTTGAGTTTGGCCCATCAAGACCCACCCAAAAACTGTCTCAAAAGCGGAGGGTAGGCCGTGAGGTCCTGGAATTCGTCCTGATTGGACGATTTCTGTGTAAAGTTGTGCACCTAAGAGTAAGTCAATTGGACCAGGGTTGTAAAATTGGTTATCTGCAAGCTTTAGATTTGAAATATGACTCCAATTGGATGAATCTACCTGTACTGAGGGCATATTCGAACAGAGTTTCGGTAAAACGAAGACTTGAATAGAAAAGGTAGGCTCTTGTTGGCCTAGGGCTCGAATAGTGCAAGTAGAAATGCCGTTAGTGGCCGATGAAGATTGATTTAGTCCCAGAACAGGGATCGAAATTTTGTTTCTTGGCAAGCCTAACCTGTTAAGACAAGCTTCGCTTATCAGGTTAGCTTGGCTACCGCTGTCCAGAAGTGCTCGGACAGGTTGGTAGTTACCCCGACTATCCAGTACCTCTAATTTTATAGTCGCTAGAAGCACTGTCGTCCGGGGCGTCAAGGTGGATAACGAAGAGTATTGATTTGTAGATGTATTTGGAATTTGGACTCGAATTGATTTGAATTGAATTTGAACTGGGTTGAACAAAACTAGGGTTCTGTTGGCTAAGAATTGAATTTGAATTCTGGTACGATAAGTTTGTGCCTGTGCTTGGCACGGCCACTTGATTTGGATTAAAACTTTGATTTAAGTTCGAATTTTGATTTGAATTTTGGCTTGAATTAACAAAGGATTGACTTGAATTCTGACGGATTGAATCTGTCATTTGCGATAGATGAATAAGACTATGGTGTCTATGTCGACATACCCTGCAGTTGTAGGTACTACTGCAGTCAATTACTTGATGATTTGAACGTAAACAGTTGATACATAACGATTGTTGTTTTACATAAGTAAAACGATCTGAAGGAGATTTGGAGATAAAAACACCACACTGCGAGAGTGGATGAAAAGAATTATTGCATAATTTGCACTTATAGGGTTGTTGGTTTTGTCGAAATTGAGTATTGGATTGTTTATCTGATACTTGTGAGTGCGTATGCGCTAAAAAAATTGATGGAGGGCTTGATTTGTACTGATTATTTGAATAAGAATTATATTTTTGGTTACTAGAATTCGAATAATTTGGTTTTTGCTGTTTTGAAGTCGAAGGTTGCATTTGCGTATTTTGGGGAGATAGCGGTACTGTTTCAAGAGCACGGCATTGGTTAATAAGAAACTGAATTAGATTTTGATATGTTGGAATCTCGGTAGTACTATAGTTTAATTCGAAAGCGGTTCTTGTGGTTTGATCGATTTTTGATAATAAAATTGAAAATAAACAAAAACACCACGACGTTACTGGAAATTCAAGATTTTCGAGCGCCGCAATATTCTCGAAAAAGGTATCTACCAAGACTCTAAGATCCTTTGCTGACTGGTTTCCCTTTAAAGAATTTGCATAGTAGATTGAGTTCCAGTAGGTACTGGCTAAAAGTCTTTTATTTTGATAGCGATCTGTTAATATTCCAGGCGATTGCGTAATTACTTGCCGTTAATTTTATAGAACTTAAAATATTAAGTGGTTCGCCCTCAAGGAAGGTTAGCAAATGTTGAAATTTCCTTATATCGGAATAATTAGAGTTTTCGTGAACCAAACAAGAATAAACATCGTAAAAGGTTGGCCACTTTTTTACGTTTCCATTAAAGCAAGGTACCTTTAAAGGGCCCAGATCATCGCTACGTGAATAGTGTGAAGTTGCGGAGGTAAAATTTGAATGAACTGAATCGGAACATAAACTCGAAAAAAGAACTTTAGCTTGGTGGTAGAATAGATCCGTATCTTTCCTAATTTTGTCCTGTACTTCGAATTCATCATCGTCGTCGTCTTTCAAGAGACCTATGATGTCATTATGAATGTTTTTAAATTGTTCATAGTGATCATCTAACGATTCGTAAAACGCCTTAAAAATTGGCAAGGAAGAACTATCTGATTTAGCTTTTGTTCCCAAGTTATACGTTTCCGTAATACGAGATATTGAAACTTTGCGTTGATTCTCAAGCTTTTTTAACGACATATTGTTAATTAAAAAAATAAAAAATATTTAAAAGGAATAAAACTAACACTTGACCCCTATTGACTTTAATCAGTCCAAAAGAGTCCAACACGCATATATTTTATTATCGATTTCTCGAATAAACGCAAAAACTTATCAACAGCTGTTATCCTAGGTCGCGATTTTTCTCCCAAAATAAATGCACACAAAACAACTTGTACCTACTACCGCTTCTCTTATTATTTACAGGTAAATACTAATTCTACTAGATGTGTTTGTTTACCTGTTAAATAAGAATAAAGCATTTAACTCACAAGCACTTTTGTTGTTTTGAATAACTATAACATATTATTTAAACAAATAACTATTATTTAAACAAATTTCGATTTTTGAATCAAAACAAACGACGTACCAAGTGCCAATTTCGGCTGCAATGAAATGTGGGTGGAGCCACCGTTAAGCCACGCAAGGGGGGACGGAACCTCCGATTTAAACAGGACCCGGCAACTAAGCGAACCAAAATGGCGAGGCGAAAAAATCTAATATTTTTAGCAAACAAATTTTAAAAAACTATCTGGGTCGTGGGACCAGAAAATGTTGATGATTTGAGGGGTAGAGCGGCGGGACTGTAAGCGCTGGCCGTTTTATAAAATCTGGGTGCAAAAATCCTTAAAAGGACGATATAAAAATATTAATTTTTCCGAGCCACACAAAGACAATATAGAGGATTGGCACTCACCTTTTCAGCTGTTTCCGTCGTCCAGAGGAGCTCCTCTCGCTGGCCCAGTCGTTGCAGTCGATCCACACTAGAATCACTTGTTTGTGTAATGGTTTAGTTTGATTTTCTAAGAATGTTATTGGATTTTTTGGTTAATAGAATTTATCACCATGCTGCGTGGTGATCTCGATAGAATACGACAGACGAATCTTCTTTTGGTTACGCCTTTTTGCGCAGATTCATTTTTCGTAGATGGCGCTGGCGTTTTGCTTGTGCCAATCAAATTGAAATTGTGTGGGTTTTCCGAATACGGGAATTTGGCGCAAAATTTGAATTTAAAATTAAAGTTGCACGAACAAGGACTGCTTAACTCTTCAAAGTCAAGTTCAAAAATTTAACAATTGGTGTGGCGAGAGTACACAGTGTGTCTGAATGAAGTATAGGTTACAAAAAAATGGTTCCAAAAACTAATTGCACTTTTTGAATATGGACTCTTTTCTGACTTCAGAGCCATATTCATATAAATCCTAGCTGATCCTCTTCTCGAAATTTTATCAATTTGTTGCCTGTTTTCTAGTTAGTCTGAGCGCTGGCTCCTGGCACGTGTAACCTAGTATGTGCGCTCAGTTTGACTACGGGGTTTTTAAGCACCCATAGGAGTATAAAAAAAGTTTGGTCACGTGGTCGAACTCATAGTAGTTTGGTTCATCTTTGAAAATCGCCGACAAATTGATAGATTTTTTGTTTAAGCGTTATCTCCCTACACAGTGGTCCGATTTTAATTTTTCAAAGCCTGTTTTACTCCTTTTTTAAAGGAAAACAAATTCTGTCATTACACATAAACCCTCGTAAGCATTTTATTAATGTCTGGAAAAGCACCATTTTTTAAAAATAATTCTGTAATCTTATGCTTCTTCAACTAATTAATAGATTTGTTAAAACTGATGTACCAAAGGGACATACCAGGTTTTTTATTGAAGAACATTAGTGATTTTGTGAAAGAAAATCAATTTCAAAATTAAAAATCAAAAAAAGAATCGACAATTGAGAACTTAATTTTCTTTTAAAAACTTCTTTAGTTGATTACCTTTCTAACGGTATGCTACACATTGATAAAAAAAACATTTCTGCTTTAAAATACGGATATTCCGTCAGAAGAGCGAGACTCGTTCGGAATTGGTAAGGAAAACAATTTGATGTTTATGATCGTTTACCTACTTAAACAAAAGTTAAACTTTTAACAACAATGTAATGTGTTCTTTATTTATAAATTTTGTTCGAAACGATCATAAACTTCAAATTGTTTTTCCTATCAAGTCCGAACGATTATTGCCCGTCTCACAGAATATCCGTATTTTAAAGCAGAATTGTTTTTTTTTAATCAATGTGTAGCATACCATTAGAAAGGTAATCAACTAGAGAAGTTTTTAAAAGAAATTGAAGTTCTCAAGTGTTGATACTTTTTTTAATTTTGAAATGATTTTCTTTCACAAAATCACTAATGTTCTTCAATAAAAAACCTCATATGTCCCGTTGGTACATAAATTTTAACAAATCTATTAATTAGTTAAAGTAGCATAAGATTACAGAATTATAAAAAAAAATTGTGCTTTCCAGACATTAATAAAAAGCTTATGAGGGTTTAAAGGTGGGATTTTGGGTAATTTAAGAAAAAAAAATTAAAAAATTCATATCTCTTTAGCCGTGACTCTAAGGACCCAAGTTTCAAGGTTGAAAAGGTAGCAAATGACCCCAACAATATCCCAAAAAATTTTGACGGTTCATGTGCCGAACACCCTGTATGTTACTGAAAATACATTTTCTTCACTTTCACCTGAACACCTTTAGCAGACAACTCCGAACAGAATCAGATGAACCTGCAGCAAACAGGAAAACACTTTAAAGGAAAAAAACTCGATACGTTAAATGTCGATGCTTGCTGGCTAGCATACAAGTACAATGCTCATTTAGAAGATACAGAGTCCGGATTTGCTAACGTGTCTAGTTCTGAATAACAAAATAAAAACTACTTTTCTATCTGTTCCGTTCCTAATTTCTTCTCTTTTTATTTCAAGGTACACATTTTGTTTCAAAAGTGGCCAAGTTTTGATTTATCGGATAGTCAACTAAATCGAAAAATATATTTTTTTCAAAACTAAGTTTACCTTTTTGCCAAGGATCATATATTTCTTTGTTTTTTTTAAAAATTTATTGCCATTCTGACAGCTCATTTGAAAGATAATCATTCTCTTCCAAACAGGTCTCCACAGAGGTTTTGTCGTAAAAATGTTGTTTTCTGAGATAAAAGAAAACAAAGCAAATGCCGCACTTTTTTCAAATTCTGTATCTTGGTTATATGAGCTAACTTTGATAAATGGTCTCGGTCGTGGAATTAGTTCAGGTCCTACATTCGAGATTTAAGCCATAAGCTGCGTTTAATGATAGAAGCAACACACTTGGCATGGGTAGACATAAGACTCGTCCGAACATTTTACGAAAGGGAACCACCCCCCCACCCTTGGCAGGGGGGTGGTTCCTCCCCCTTAAACCTGCTTTTTGATAGTTTTTTGCTAATAACTCGAAAACGGTCAACTTTTCCAAAAAACTTCTAGAGATCATTTTTCATGCGGATACAATTTCCTTTTCAACGATGTACCTTAGTACCCTCTGACGGAGTGGTGCACATTCCATTAGCGTACGAAAAAAGGGAAAAATTTTTGAAATATTTTTTTAATCTTTTTTATGGGGTATTTTTTATCCTTAACACTATTTTTCTTTCAAAAAAATATTTTTGTTTAAAGGCCTATTGTATACTGTTAAATACTTAATAAGCCAAGGCCAACACAAAAATAGAGGCCACGACCCTGAAAAAGTCAGCTGTTCTCCCGGGGCTGAATTTTACATGGGATCTTATGGGAGGTCAGACGTTTTTTTATGATATTTTCAAAATGGCACTACAGATTTCCGCAAAATTTCAGTGAAATATTCTCAGACACCATCCCGATATTCCACCAAAGGTTTGTAAGGATGCAACATGATTAAAAGCTTAAAATCTTCAAGATTTAGCATTCCTTATTGTGAATTCAAATTACCCGCCATGTACCACATGCCAAACTGTTATATTTGACTTTGTCATCTGTGATTGTCACATTCGCTTCTACTTTAAATTTAATTTTTGTATGAGCTAATGAAGCGGCTATGAAAAATTAAGGATTACTATACATTTAAAAAAAATTATTCTGCCAGAATAAAGTAAAAAAAAAGTCAAAAACGGCTTTATTTAAAAAAAAATCAAATATTCATGAACCGTCATTCCAACTTCAATATTTGAAAGACAATCAGCTGTGTCGTAACGCGACCATCAAAAAAAAACTCAGCCCCGGATGTGACGTCAACAAAGTGGAGGATCGTGGCCCGTCCGTCTTGATAGCCTTGAATAAGCTAGACATATTTTTTTTTGATAGCCGCCTTGAAATAAAAATAATTGTGTTTGTAAAAATCCTTAAATCAAGCAAAAATTTCGAACATTCATTTTTGTAACTGAGTAAATAAAAAGAGAGCGAGTGAAAAATTATTTTTGGTTATTAATCACTTAATACTGACTTTTTCTAGTTACCCTTCTTTAAGTGGGGGTGGGGGCATTCCCTCTCACCCCCCTCAAAAGTGGTCTCTTACAGTATTTTCCCAATTATTTGCAAACTTTTACTTGGAAAAAAAACAAATAAGTAACAATTATTGAGGCTGATGAAAAGTCCTCTCTAATGATGTATAACACGCCCCTCTTATATCAGTGGCGCACCTTTTATAGGCATTTAAATAAATGAGAGGTGTGGAAAAAAACTTTGAATTTTCTTAAATTTCACTGTACCACATGTCTGGTTTTAAAACTTATTTTTAAAGCTGAAGAAATTTCCTTTCCAACGATGTGTATCACTCCCCCCTCAAGGCAGCGGAAGATCTAGCATAGACGCACCAAAAATGTTCAAATTTCGTATACACTTGAATCTTTATTTAAGACAACCATGTTGGAACAGTATTAATACACACACTGCGTTCAATGAGAGAAGCAACATACTTGGTATGGATATACACGATACTTTCCCAAAAATATAACGAGGGGAATCCACCCGCCTACTCTTGGCGGGGGGTGGTCCCCCCTTAAATATTTTTTAACATTTTTTCTAATAAATGTCGAAAAAACATTTAAGGTTGGGACCACCCCCCAAGAGTGGGCGGATGGTTCCCCGTCGTTATATTATTGGGGGGAGTAATACTGTCCCAACATAGTTGTCTTAAATAAAGATTCAAGTGTATACGAAATTTGACCATTTTTGGTGCGTCTATGCTAGATCTACCGCTGCCTTGAGGGGTGAGTTATATACATCTTGCTCTCATTTTTAATTTACTCAGTTACAAAAATAAATGTTCGAAATTTTTGCTTGATTTAAGGATTTTACAAACACATTTATTTTTATTTCAAGGCAGCTATCAAAAAAAAATATGTCTAGCCTATTAAGTATCTAACAGTATACAATAGGCCTTTAAACAAAAATATTTTTTTGAAAGAAAAATAGTGTTAAGGATAAAAAATACCCCATAAAAAAGAATTAAAAATATTTCAAAAATTTTTCCCTTTTTTCGTATGTTAATGGAATGTGCACCACTGCCGTCAGAGGGTACTAAGGTACATCGTTGAAAAGGAAATTGTATCCGCATGAGAAATGATTTCCAGAAGTTTTTTGGAAAAGTTGACCGTTTTCGAGTTATTAGCAAAAAACTATCAAAAATCACATTTATGGGGGGGGAACCACCCCCCTGCCAGGGGTGGGGGGGTGGTTCCCTTTTGTAAAATGTTCGGGCAAGTCTTATGTCTATCCAAACCAAGTGTATTGCTTCTATCATTAAACGCAGCATCCGACCACGTAGGGCCTGAACTAAATCAAGTACTGAACACTAACAGATCTCTGGCGGAAATTACCCAGTTATAATGTTTTCTTAAATTTTGTCCCACAGTGTATTTTATGCAAAAAATAATAATAAAAAACGTAAAATAGATAGAAAAAGAACCAATATTTATTTTATGACGAACTATTAATTCTTGATGAATATTGATAAAATCTATGTAAGAAATGTTTTTTTGTTCCAATTGAGTGTACTATACTTTATTTAAATATAGTTAATATTACTTATAGCTATTGTGACATATTCCTTACTATTATTGTAAATAGTCAACGGAAAATTAATAACTTCTTTAATTTTTTGGTTAACCCCTTAAAACCTGGTTGTTTTCCAGTTAAAAAAAAGTCCTCCAACCATTACTACTTGCATATAGGGTCCTCCAATACTTTGTTTTGAGCAATATTATACTCTTCAGTTGTCTTGACCTTTACTTTGTCATACTGCAAAACTACTGTCCCTTCAAAATCCGAAAAGCATTCTCAAGCTAATTTGAGGAAGTGTTCTTCTAAAATACCTTGACTGTAAAGCTCACCTTCTAAACGATGAAAGACCAGGTCATGTATAATGCAACTTACCTATTTTATACAAATAAATAGCACTTTTTACTGTAGTAACTCAGTGTGAATAGGGCTGTTGTAATTTCTTTTCTTGTCCAGTTGACCTATTTCTTCTTTTTAGATAATAAGTCAATTTGGTGTTGAGTAAGGACAGTTTATAGCATTTGCTTTTAAAATATTTTAATTGATCATTAAGATTTTTAATTTTTCTAGTTCTTATATTAATCTTATATTTTATATCAGCATCTTGTTTTTCTAAAATAGATTTTAAAGAAGCATACTGTTCCTCTATTTTTTCATATTTCTCTAAAATTTCATTGTACATATACTTATAGTTTTCTGGTTCAAGGTCAGGCTCTTCAAACTGCTCTATTTTAATGGATATTGTTTCTTCTAAAATTTCATTGTACATAGACTTATAGTCTTCTGGTTCAAGCTCAGGTTCTTCAAACTTCCCTATTTTAATGGATTTTGTTACACTGTCTTGAGTATCATCAGAACTAAAATTAACAGATGCTGGTAAAGTAGCTGCTTCCAAAATTGTGCTCACTTCCTTCTTTCTATTTCCTTTAGCCAGTCTTTTTCTTTTGCTGCTTGACTTGCCAACTTCACCTAATGGTATTTTCTTATTCAAGGCTAAACTGGGAACAGCAGTTTTTTTCAGAATTTTTCGTAACGGTAATCCTAAAAGAAAAAAAATGCCTTAATTTTTATATATATATATATATATATATATATATATATATATATATATATATATATATATATATTTTATTTATACTGGGACTTTCCATCCAATCAGGATCAATCGCCCAGTTTCGCAAAGTTCGAGCAAGGTTAAAGCATCCAAGTACCTAGCCAGGAATCAAACCCGGACCGCCGGTGTGGGAAACAAACATTGCTACCACTACACCACGACCGACGTAGAGAATTTTTGTTTTTTTATTAAAAAAAACTAACATTTAAAAGTTAATAATTGATTTTAGGGACCTACTCAATAATTCATTTTGTAGGTCTCTTTCATAGTCGTTTTCCGTAAAATGGACTGAGCAGATGTAGCCTGTGTCCGGGTTAAATGTATTTTCCCTTTTGCAACGAACTATCCATTCCTTTCTAATGGTCTCAGAAGCAAGATCTTTAACTTTTGGAAAGCGATGAAATAGGACATATTTATGTTCTTCCTGCCTTCTTTTATAAGATGTATTATTACAGCCATACACAGCACAACATGTACCAGGCATTTTATATAGACTTAATCATTCAATAACTAAAATAGAAAATAAATAAACAAACATTAAGCCCATTTATACTATGCAACTTTTCTTTCTTAAAGTGCTGGTGTCTCACAGAGAGACAACAGAAAATTTGCATGAGACAGAATAGTGCTTTAAAATAATATTACTCTAGAACACAAATGTACGAGTTGAATAGGTATTTTACTTTTTTTACAGATATAATGTACGGGGGTGGCTTTCGACAAGGAATGCCACTTTAAATTTTTTGAACACACATGGTTAAATTGAAAAACAATTTTTTTGCTTAGGTGTGTTGTAGTCCATGCATGGCATACATTAAGAATGTGCCTTATTGTATTTGGAGTTCTCTGGACTGCCACTGTCTTGGATTCATTTTCGATCGAAATAAAGAACTGAATTCAACAAAATCCTTTTACCTGATAAACTCGCTATCACAACACCAACTCGCTAGGGTTAATGCCGTCAATGTATATCAGATACAAACAAAACAACAATGTTGTACTTAGAATCCACAATGCAAAATAATACTTTCAAAATACTATGTTAAAAAAATTAATTCCTAAACTTGAAAATCACGTTTTCTATTTTAAAAATCAGGAAAAAATCGCAACCAAAAATATAAACAAACCGTCCACGACTGCAGGTGACGTCAGCGGTATCAGCTGTGTAGGCGAAGAACTGGCGAATACACAGGTAAACGATTTGATAATCTGGATGGACATAACTGAAGATATCAACTACCCACATTTAAAGTACACATTCCATACATCCTAGCTAGATCTGAAATATTTTTTTGTCTCCTCTGGTTGTCTAGATAATTGCACTGAAAATTGCATCTTGAAAATTATCTGCTTGGCATGTAAATTATATGTGTGGGCAATGCTTATAAACAAAAAAATTTTTCTCGCATACTAAAAAATACCTTTAGAGCATAGTACCTACCTATTAAATTGAAACATAATTTTTCGAATCTGACCTAATTTAAAAGTGGGTGTGCCGGCAACCCCCTCGCCTTTTATAATAAAGACTTTCTGGAAAGAAACTTTTTTCTTTAAATACATTATGATGCACAAAGTCGCAAAATTGGGTAGATTCGGGATTTTATGTTAAGGAGGGCTCTTTTCACGCCCCCCCCTGAACCGAACCGAACCCCCCCCCCGTCCCCTACAATGTAGTTATATAGCAATATAAAGGCTTTTTAAAAAGAAACATTTTCTTTTAATATATTTTGATGCACAAAACGCGTTTTAATCGTAAGGGTGTTTTTTCTAAATTTGGGGTGTTTTACAACACTTACCACCCTGTAGCACATAGTGGCTATTCAATGGGCCACTAAAAAAAAAATTGAGCGAAAAAACCATTCAAAATCCGTCTAGAATCAACGAAAAACATAAAAACTGTTTTATGGTGAAAACTCATCTGGTCAACTATAAATGGGCGGTGTCGAAAATGAATCTGAATCTAAAAATTAATAGCTGGCCATACACACAGAGGTTGATCCGCCGGTTTGGAACGGCGCGGTTCAAACTGGTGGATTTGTCTTTCAATTAGTGGATATTCCACGCGCCAGTTATAGCCGGTATAGATTTATCTGTGAGTTCAGACTGGCGGGCGAAACTTGTGGGTTCCGCGCTCGATATTTTAACCGGCGCAGACTTGTCTGTTGGTTTACACTGTGCTAGGGATAACAGACCGTTCATATAGTCTCTCTTTAATTTATTGAATAATATGGGACATGTTTTTCCGGAATGATATAACCAAGTGCCTGTGCAGAAATTCCCACTGAAAATTTCAGATCTTCATATGACCTTCCCATGGCAAGGAAACGAAGGGCAGCATTTAATCGCTGTTCTGGTTCAATGGCTTCTCTAATTTGGGTATCTTGTTTCTTAAGATCATCTCTTAACAAATTTAATAAAAGATCATACGTGTTAATATCCATTCTTAAATAATTTTTAAAATCGTCTGGATCATTTTCTCTTAAATCTTTTAATAAAAGGTCCTGGCTAAATAGTTTCCTCTTAAGCAATAATAACTTTTAACCCACTTGGAACGTCTCTTTTTTACACCACTATGCATTATTTCCATATTAATAATCATTCCCATACACAGAGCCTGCTTCTTTTTAACACGCCGTGCCGCATAAAACTTTCGACTTGACGAAATTCCACAGTTTTGGTTTAACCGGCAGATAAATCTTGAGTTTTCGCCCACTAACGCGCGGTTATGTCTGCCACAGACCGATATGAATGATCGATTCGAAAGATTTTTTTTGTGTTAGTGGACTGCAGCAGTTTTAAACCGTTGCGGACAAAACGGTTAGACTTATCTATGCCGTTCCAAACCGACGGATCAACCTCTGTGTGTATGGCCAGCTAATATCTCTTTCTACACTAGACAGGATTGCTTAGTTTGCCGAATCTGTCTGCAAGCGATGTTCAAGGTCAAACTCGTTGTTACATCACCACTTGTGCTGGGCAGAAAGCGCGCCTATCGTCATATTGGATTTTATGTGCTTTTAGAGCTATTTTCTTTATGCAAAATTAAGGCATTATACATTTAAAAATATTGTCTTTACATTAAGTAAAAGGATGATAAATGATTTTATATTTGAAATATCTGTTAAATAAATTAAATTTAAATACTTAAAGTGAAAAAAACTACACATAATGTCGTGGGACCTATATAATTTGTCCAATTGTTTTAAAATTATGTAAAGAAATTATTTTGCGATAATAATTAAAAATGGTAATATAGTTTATTGATTTATTTAAAAAAAGGAAAAGCACAATATTATAAACGGGAATATAGAACATAAAAAAAGAATTTATTATTACATTTTTACAAAAAAAAAGTACAGATACATAGATTAAATTAAAAATATTAATATCTTGCGTGAGGCAGGTCTAAAAAAACGCATTTTTTAGTAACCAAGTAGATATAGTCTGATTTATACCTTTTTTTACTTTTGTGACACTGACATGACGTCTTTCTTATGAAGAACATTGCCACAGTAGGTATACCAATTAAAAAATAGTAATGACAAATCGGCTTTCCCGCCAAATATTTTTAGCGCCACACCCGGTACTTTTAGTTCAGGACAACAGCTTCGCGATGGCGCTATCCCAGCAATAAATGTAGGGTCACTGCATCCTGGCGTCTCCCAGGGGTAGCGACACGAGTGTCAAAACCGTACTCAAAATTCCATAGAAGTTCGTGAAAAATACTCATTTTTATACAGTCTGAGAAAAAAAAATGTTTTAATAAAACTTTTATACAGCTTAAGAAATAAAAAATATGTTCCTCGAGTTTTTGGGTTATGAATATTTATTGTAGGTATATTTATTGTTAAAAATCATTTTCTTTTAAATATTATTTGTGTTTTTTGTATAGAAATAATACGTAATAAATAAACAAACAGGACAGAAATACATTTGTATGTTAAATGTTTATTAATATCATATAATATATCAAAGGACAAAATGAAACTTTAATAACAAGGTTTATACGCTGTTTTTTGCATTGTTTAGTTTATTTTTCTATTTTTTCGGTGTTTTTAGGTTTTGTGGTTCTTTTTTAGTCACTTTTTATCACGGATCACCTAACAAATAGATAAATAAGGCCGTCTTTGATCTCGGAGAATTCAACGATGGCTGAGCATTGGGAATCAAACTCAGAGCCGGACTAAAATAAATTTATCATAAAATATGAATGTTTCAGATTGTTGATGCGAAAAAATATTTTTACTGCCAGAAACAATAAAAACATTAAAGTAGTTTTGTTCTGCTAAAAATGGGAGCTAAAATGAATTTTAGATTCTCGGCCGCGTATAAATATTATATCTTGTCCTCTGTCGGGGACTATGGAAATAATGTGTTCTATTGAATAAGAGATATGGGAAGCACAAAAAGAGGTCTTCTTCTTCGTTCAGAATACGTGAGCATGTTGTCGTTTCCAGCATACAGCCAAACACAAAAAGAAAAAAATTGATTGCTTTTTTTGTTGTATTGGGATAACATTTATTAAGCTTCAAGAGGAGTAAAATTGTGAATTTTAAATATAAGAAGTTTGACATTGTAGAGTGATTTCTTAATTTACTGGAATCAGATATTATTTATTAGTTTTTTCGAAAAATTGAAAGTTTAAGGAGATACAGGGTGACCAAATAATCTTTACAATTAGCACAAAATTGCGTCACGGTAAATTAATATTTTAAAATTTAGTAAAATCCAATATTTAAAAAAAAATAGTTGTTTTATATGTATTCTTAAAAGTGTAAATAGTAGCATAATAAAAAATTTTAACAAATTTGTGTCAAAAACTCTTGACCAAATGTTATTTAATAGTGTATTATACAGGGTTTCATTTAAATGATGCATGAAACTTTAAGGGGTTGTGGAAATGGTAAAAACAAAGATTTTTTCGCATCACATTTAGACCTCTTTGTTTTTACAGGGCGTTAAACTTAGCATTCTTTTTTCGATTTTTTGTTCGTTTCTTAAAACCATTAAAATTTTGTGGAATTATGCATTACCAAAACGGTAATATTTAAGTTTCAAAATTATTTAAAACTATAAAAAATTTTGAAACCTATTACACTAAAATCTGTTTTAAAATGTTAATAAATTTAGTGCTAAAATGATTATTTTCTCTTTTTATTAAGGGCCCTTTAGATGGGTAGGGGAGGATTCGCCGCGGCCAATTCGCTGTGGTCCAATTTGCCGCTGGGACAATTCACCGTGAGATTTTTTTGTTTTATGATGTTACCATTGGGAATTGTTTAAACAGTTGTATTTAGCTTGACTTCATATATATTTGTTTGATTATAACTTTTTCCCAACATTTTTTTTATTAGGAAGATAAATAAAATGGCGGATCCAGAATGGCGGATGACGGACTTGTATCTAACTCAGACTGATGAGGTCGCTGATCATTATTGTTAACTTAAATTTAAAAAATCAAAATGGCGATACAACATGGCGGATTTTTTCATTTTTGAACCGATCAAATTCAGAAGTTTGGGTGTTTCAGGTCGGTTCCCATTTTGATTTTTTTAAATTTAAGCTAAAAATAATAATCAGTGCCCTGAAAGATCCTAAAGTTTCTAGTTTGATGCATATCGGTTCATAAATGACAAAAACCACCATTCTACATTTGTCATTTTGTTTATTTTTTCCAATTAATAGTTACCACCAAATAAATAGTTGGAAAATTTGAAAACATTATTTTTATAAAAAAATATTATATGAAGTCAAGGTAAATAAAACAATGGTAATATCATGAAACAAAAATCTCGCGGCGAATTGTTCCCGCGGCAAATTGTCCCCGTGGAAATTTGTCCCCGCGGCAATTTGATTGGCGGCGAAATGTCCCAGCGGCAAAAAGAGCCGCGGCAAATTGGCCGCGGTTATTCGGCTGCGGCGAATTGTCCCCTACCCTTTTAATTTGTGAACCTCTGCTTAATTTAAGGATCAAAATACCAACCTACATATTTCCCTTTTCTACAAACTGAACTTATACCGCTATTTCATACAAAACACCAAAAACTTTCTAAACAAAGCATAGTTATATCTTTTTTTTAGGATCTAATGGCGGCGCATTTTTAAATTTGAGATAAATATAACAAATCCTGCAAAAGTATAAAAAAAAATAAAAAAGCAAAATCAAAGGGGTTGCAGATCTATATGTCCTTAAGAACTCTTTGTACTTAAATCATTTACAGATTCATTTCATAGGACATTTAATTATTGAACACCTTGTATAGGATATGGCAAAAGTTTTAAGAAAATCGAAAGATAAAATAATGTATAAGTTTGCCTTATAGGATCCTGCGGAAATCGAAAATTACTTCGATTAAGAGTATACCGTAGCGTGGATTTACAGTCTCTTACGGCACAAACCGTTCCCATTGTTTAAAATCAAAAATAACATATATCAAATACAAAAACCACATCTACACACCACTAATGCTCAACACGTACTAAAAGTTTAAAAAATATTGAAATACAGAATGCGCCTCTGGAGTGGTTGACCCCAACATGGCAGGCTGCGTGAAAGATGCGCGTAGCACCCCCCACCACCTGAGTTCCCTATCTGTTTGTTAGGTGATCCGTGCTTTTTATCCCGATTTTTACATTTTATCAAAAGACAAAAAAAGCCCAAAAACAGTTCGAGTTTAGTAACGTTAGGCTTTAATTATTTATAATTTTATAGTACATTTCATAGAAATATCTTAATATTATTAACGTTTTCTTTAAACAGAAATTTTTCGAAATCATTTTCTTTGAACGAAAATTTGTTCGAAAATATTATTTTAAAATGGAAATTTGTTCAGAAACATTTCTTTAAAAACAAATTTTTCGAAAAAAAAAATTTTGACCTGGCTTGCCAAACTTAACACAACTCATATAGTTCGACTAATGGGGTCTTTGTCTAACAATTTTTGGAAACAAAAACTTCCCGGTCTTCTTTCCCGGGATCCTAGAGGGGTGAAACCAAACCGAACCAACCGAAACCTATTTTCGAAAAATGATTCCCTAAATTTTCCGGTCCTCATTTTGGAAGGTTGAAATCGGGTTTACTCTAACCTTTCTCAATTGAGCACATCAGGGGGTATCTGGACCGGTTCGGATACGTTTGCGATCAATTGACAAAGTTTAGGAAAATACCAATTTCGACCTTCCAAAAGGAGGAAAGTAGACAAGTTTTCAGACAGTTTACGATCGCGGGAAAGAAATCAGGGTTTTTTTGAAAAAATATGTTAAAAAGACCTTGCCTTAGTCAAACTATATGAATTCTGTTAGGTTTGGAAATCCAGGTCTACAGCGTCTTTTTTCGAAAAACTTGCTTTCGAAGAAAATGTTTTTGAACAACTATTGCTTACGAACAAATTTCCGTTTGAAAAAAATGCTTTCGAACAAATTTCCGTTTGAAAGAAATGTTTTCGAACAAATTTCCGAAGGAAGAAAATTTTTTCAAACAATTTTCCGTTCGAAGAAATGGTTTTCGAACAAATTTCCGTTCAAAAAAAATGTTTTCGAACAAATTTCCATTAGAAGAAATTGTTTTCATAAAAATTTCCGTTCAAAGAAAATGTTTTCGAACAAAGTTCTGCGACCCAAAAAAATACCTAGAGATGGTAAATAAAAATTCTTAGACCTTGAGTTTTTATTGGATGTTGATTTTTTTAAAACTTTTTTATGAGTGTGTGTACCTGTATGTCTCTTACTTCTACTTTGTTTTGCAATCATAACAGTGTAGCTACTTTCGATCTTTGTTTGGACCTTTTGTTTTTCAATCTTTTGTATTTCGACCTTTTGTACTTTCAAACTTTGTATTTTCGACTTTTTGTTTTTCGACCTTTTTTTCGCCGCCCGCTTTTTTTTTAACACTAATAAAAATAATAGTAGGTATAATATAGACCTGGGGCGTACAGTGTTTACTTTTAATCCCACGGCGGGAATTTTCATGCCCGACCGGAAGGAGAGCTATAATTTTCTAAGTGACTAAAAGAGACTTTAATGCCAAGGTTAATATAAACTAAATAAATAGGTATTAAACCACTAGCATGTCAACCCCCCCCCCCCGTATATAATAAAACAGTGGGCAGTGATAGTTGTCATGGCATTACATACTATTACATATATTACTAAGTAAGTTTAGTCGAGAAAAAGTTCGAATTACATTTCTCGAAGATGGAACAAACAAGGCACCAAAGAATAAAGCATATTCTTACTTTGAGATGGGCATGGAAAAGGCCACCGAAGAACGCAGCTTTCAGTACCGAAAATGATGCAATAAACAGAACTTCGAAAATTTCACCGTTTCCTGGTTTACATTCTGGAGAAGTCTAGAATTCATTTATATGGAAGCAATATTCTATGCCGAAGGACACAATAACAATCGAAACGAACCAAGTCATCAGCAAAGTACAGTAAGCTTACGGCAAGCTGGAAGCAACAAAATAGTCGTTATCGTTTATATATCTTGATTCCTTTTTGTTTTTTGTATTATGATAAAATAAAATAATCCAAAAACCTATATTTTGCCTTTATGGCTATAAAGAAATTACTTTTAATCCCTGGGGACAAGAAATACTACCTTAGCCCATGAAAAAAGGGATTAAACGTACACTTTTATTCCCTAGAGAGCATAAAAAATTTATTCAGAATATATATAAAACATGCAAACAATATTTTTGGTTTCTTGCGCTGTGTGGGTCCTAACACAGGGTCCTAATAAATATTGAAATCATAAAAAACTTAGTTTTTTAGGTTTGTTTATTTGGACAGTCAAATTTATATACCGGGTGTGACGGACAGTTCTTTACATAACATTTGTAAACCATTTAATTTTTTTGAACATAAAAAAAGCTACGCTCCTGACAGTGTCAGATTTGCGTTTTTCGTAAATGAGTTTATGTTTGGTGTCGCAAGGCCAACACAAAAATGAGGCCACGACCCTGAAAAAATCAACTGTTCTCCCGGGGCTGAATTTTACATTGGGTCTTATGGGAGGTCTGACGTTTTTTTATGATATTTTCAAAATGGCACTACAGATTTCCGCAAAATTTCAGTCAAATATTCTCAGACACCATCCCGATATTCCACCAAAGGTTTGTAAGGAAGCAACATGATTAAAAGGTTAAAATCTTCAAGATTTAGCATTCCTTATTTTGAATTCAAAATACCCGCCATGTACCACATGCCAACTGTTATATTTGACATGTATTTGACTTTGTCATATGTGATTGTCACATTCGCTTCTGCTTTAAACTTAATTTTTGTGTGAGCTAATGAAGCGGCTATGAAAAATTAGGGCTTACTATACGTTTAAAAAAAATTGTTCTGCCAGAATAAAGTAAAAACAATCTCAAAAACGGCTTCATTAAAAAAAATCAAATATCCATGAAACGTCATTCCAACTTCAATATTTTAAAGACAATAAGCGCTATCAAAACGGACGGGCCACGATCCTCCACTTTGTTGACGTCACATTCGGGGCTGATTTTTTTTTTTTGATGGTTGCGTCACGACTCAGCTGATTGTCTTTAAAATAATGAAGTTAGAATGACGGTTCATGAATGTTTGATTTTTAAAAAATAAAGCAGGTTTTAAGATTGTTTTTACTATATTCTTGAAGAACAATTTTTTTTAAATGTATAGTAGTCCTTAATTTTTCAGAACCCCTATATTAGCTCACACTAAAATTAAATTTAAAACAGAAGCGAATGTGACAAACACATATGACAAAGTCAAATACATGTCAAATTTAACAGTTGGCATGCGGTACATGGCGGGTAATTTAAACTCAAAATAAGAAATGCTAAATTTTGAAGATTTTAACCTTTAAATCATCTTGCATCCTTACAAAAGTTTGGTGGAATATGGGGATGGTGTCTGAGAATATTTCACTGAAATTTCGCCGAAATCTGTAGTGCAAGTTTGGAAATATCATAAAAAAACGTATGACCTCCCATAAGACCCAATGTAAAAATAAGCCCCCGGAGAACAGCTGATTTTTTCAGGGTCGTGGCCTGTATTTTTTTTGTCGGCCTTGAGACAATCAGTTGTGTCGTAACGTGACCATCAAAAAAAAATCAGCCCCGGATGTGACGTCAACAAAGTGGAGGATCGTGGCCCGGTGTCGCTACCCCTGGAGACGCCAGTGACCCTAAGAAAATGCACCGTTAAGCCCTGTATCCTGCGTGTCTTTAAATGTCTTTTGGAATTTTAATTTGTCAAGCACTTGATGTGCACATCAATAAAAACTTGTCAAATTTGTTTTTCGTGAAGAATTTTTTTATGTTCGTGAAGTGAGTTTTGTTCACATTTCTTTTGAGATAAAAATCCAAAAAAAATCGGTGTGTTGGCGTTTTATCATGGGAAAGTGAAATCTTGCGGAGCAGAGCGATGATCTCTCTCAAAAAAGGTTTAGAATGAGAGGTGCTTGTTGTGTTACGGTTCAGTGTAAGTGTAATAGTTACTGATTTATTGTATTTATACTAATAATTATGATTAAAATAAATTATTATTTTATTATGCATAAAATCATTTTTTTGGACTTTATTTTTTTAACATAACTTTATTATCTTTCAAATAATGAAGAATGTCAACAAAAATTGAGAACTAACTGACCTGTATATTAATATACAAGGAGCAGAGTGCAAAAATTAGTTCAACAAATAGCTATGGGATGGCGCTGTTGAAATTTCATTAATTGTATTAAAAGTTTAACATGGGGGTGTTCAATCTATTTCTGTGGTTAGTAATCTGTGAACATTGCAAATGAAACAAACTTTAAGAAAACTTGCCAAAAAAATGCTGCACTACTACAGGAAGATAGAACAGTGTTATAATCTGTGAGTGTTATCCTTTTTTTTTATCCTGTGGTGATGCATGGCAAAGTTGCATCTGTTTGTTCTGTGTTTAAGGCAATCAAAATTATTTTAAACCTTGCTCGTTTTGAACAAAAATTAGATTTTATTTTCTTGCTCAAATAAATTATTAATTTACATTTTTTGGGATTACCTATACATTTTGTGGTGAAATGTTTATTAAATTAAATTTATTAAATAAAGGTGATGTATTATGTACTTACTTAATAACTCATGCTGGAGATCTCTTTCATAGTCATTAACTGTAAAATGATCAGAGCAAACTGATGAAGCATCTATATTAAACTTGTCTTTCCTCCTACAGCGTTTCACCCATTCTTTTCTTACTGCGGAAGACACTACATCCTTGCCTTTTGGAAAAGAATGGAAGACTACGTTTGAGCCTTGTTTTTTGAGAGACAACTGATTGTTTTTGCACACAGCAACCGCACAGATTCTTCCAGGCATAGTGAGCTAAAAAAATTACAGTGGAAATTATTTATTAATATACTTTAGAGAATAATTAATAATAATAATAACAATTAGATATTATTAAACAAGAAGCCCATTTGCTGAGCAAATCATGGCCATTTTTTTTACCCTGTAAACAAACGTTCTTCTCTGTCTTGAATCGAATTTTTACACACAAACCAAACGTTAAAATGTTTATTTATATGTCTTTTCTTAATAGCACTGGCACTGCACTGAAACAATCCAAAAAACACAAACTATTCAGCGAAATATCAACAAAATAACTCTTGAAAATACGAATCACATCATAAACCAGTGTTGCCACCCTCGACCCTGAGGTCTTCGGTAGAAGGCTTGGAGAAAAATCGGTAGATTTTTTAATCATCTTAGCAAGCAGTGCTGGAGAACTATCGATAGTTTGGATTGATTTAGTAGGTAAATTGTATTTCTACGATTTGTTTTTACTGACAAAATACCAAAATTAAGAATTAAATAAAAAAAATTAGGTACATACTAGGGACCTATTGCAATAAAGCCATGCAGGCACAAATTGTGCCGGGCACTATATTGACAGTTTCGCATTAAAAACTGACAGTTGATCTTTCAAAATTGACATAACCAAAGTCGAATTT
This sequence comes from Aspidapion aeneum, assembly GCA_963576565.1. Taxonomy (NCBI): domain Eukaryota; kingdom Metazoa; phylum Arthropoda; class Insecta; order Coleoptera; family Brentidae; genus Aspidapion; species Aspidapion aeneum. The sequence goes on from OY755038.1 coordinate 206,192,206, forward strand.
AGAAATCCAGTCGTTTATTTTCAATTAATTGTGGCGTCACTATTCATTCCGGCTCTTATAAATACACAATGGCCTTATTTTGAAAGGAGACAGCTGTTCTTATGATGTGAAACTGTCAATATAGTGCCCGGAACAATTTGTGTCCCTGTATGTGACTGATATTTATTGCAATAGTACCAGGCACAAATTGTGCCGGGCACTATATTGACAGTTTCTCATTATAAGAACAGCTGTGTCCTTTCGTAATTAATGAGCGGCTAGTTGACAACTTGCATTCCGTTTGCTATTGGTCGAAATAGTCAGCTGACTTTTTGATGTTGAACGTTGCCGTTTAAGATTATTATATTATATTAAGAGATGGTGCTACCAGTCAAGCATTTAACAAACATTATGTTTACAGCTTTCGGCGTAAAATACGAATATATACTAGTTGTAAGTGATTAAAAAGTGTAGTGGTTTGTGCAGTACATACGTATTGAATTTAACTAAATCTATGCATATACCGATGAATTTTTTTTTATTGTTTTTTAAAAACATATTAGGGACCTATTGCAATAGTGCCAGGCACAAATTGTGTCGGGTACTATATTGACAGTTTCGCATTACAAACTGACAGTTGATCTTTCAAAATTGACATATCAAAGTCGAATTTATAAATCCCGTTGTTTTTTTCCATTAATAGTGGCGTCACTATTAAATCCGGCTCGTATAATACACAAAGGCCTAATTTTGAAAGGACACAGCTGTTCTTATAATGAGAAACTGTCAATATAGTGCCCAGCACAATTTGTGCCTGGCACTATTGCAATAGGTCCCTAATATATTCTTTTAAATTAGCTTCCCTATCCTGTTTTTCCTGTCGAAATCGGTGTTAACCTAACCCTGATAAATTATTCGACAACGCATCCTAACCTGTCCAGACACGCCCCGGTTAGGATACGTTTCCCATCAATTGACCACGGTTAGGTTTTGCTTCAGTTTGGTTTAACACCGATTTCAACCTCCCAAAACGAGGACAGGAGAGTTTTAATTTTAAAAATCCCGCCTGACTATGTCAACCAATAGCAAATGGAAGGCAAGTTGTGAACTAGCCGCTCGTCAAAATTAGGCCTTTGTGTTTGGTGTATTATACGAGCCGGATTTAATAGTGACGCCACTATTAGTGGAAAATTAACGAGGGGATTTATAAATTCGACTTTGGTATGTCAATTTTGAAAGATCAACTGTCAGTTTGTAATGCGAAACTGTCAATATAGTGCCCGACACAATTTGTGCCTGACACTATTGCAATAGGTCCCTAATTGGCGGAATAATATTCCGCTATCTGTCACATACAGGGACTCTATTTGTGCCTAGCTTTATTGCAATAGGTCCCTATTAGGTTGATAATATTATAAAAAAAACCTCATGGTTTATAATAGCGTGATCTTTAATGCCGCTTGCGGCTGCCGGCTGAGTATATCGCAAAATCCAAGAGATGGCGCCATAAATACACTTTTAAAAACAATGGCTTGAAATAAAATTTTTATTCTACAAAGGATCTTAAAAAAGAATATTTTATTTATGGTGTTTTTTTTACTCGCGATTACGAGGCGTATAAAAAAATTAGGATCACCATAGCTCACACTACTATAGTATAGTATGTGTGAGCTAAAAACAAGTTTATATCGAAAAAAAAATCGGTAGAAAACTATGGTAATTCGGTATATCGTACAGTAAATGGTTAAATCGGTAGATCTACCGAAAAATCGGTGGAGGTGGCAACACTGTCATAAACAACGAACGTAAACAAAGGATTTAGCACAAGTGGTGACGTCACGCCGCTCTCCTCACCCCGCTTTTATGTAATAAAAATTCCGTGTATTGGGCGTACTATTTTTATAATATGTGAACAAGCCCGCTCGTCTCGTTTAAGGTGACCTAATTCTTTATTTAGCCAAGGCCTGCAAAAAAAAATCTTGAATGCAGTAAACCAAAGCGCGATGCTTTGCCTGACAGTGACATGTTTATTTATTTTAACCTCAAAAATGCTCCACGTCAAAAATAACAAATTTTTATTGAAAAATTGCCACAAATGCTGATTTTTATCATTTATTTAAATTTTCTAACGTTGATATAAATTGATCCTTTACGTTGGTGCGAGCATATTTTATCTAAAATTGAAAAATAGATTACCCTCTAGACATGACCAAAGAAACCAATTTGAAGGCACTTATTCTGGTAGGGGGTTATGGAACGAGACTGCGGCCTCTTACGCTCACCTGTCCGAAGCCTCTAGTAGAGTTTGCCAACAAGCCCATATTGTTGCATCAGGTGAGTAAGCAAAAGATGAGGGGGACTTCACTGACCCTAATTCTGTACATATATTGCTTAATAACATATTTCAAACTATTGTAAGATTATTGCACAGCTATTGCGGATTATTGCACAGTTATTGCAAGCTTTTGCTGATTATTGCAGGCTATTGGACAGTTCATGTTAAATAATTCTTTGTTGATAAGAGGCTCAAAAAGAAATAAACAAGCAAGTAAAGATTTACCTAATAAAATGAAATAAAGAAGCCTAAATCCAATAGCATATAATAACTCTGACAGACAATACATGCACCTCCACATACTTGCTGACATTCTGTGTATAGTTGTATTTCAAATAGGCTGTCCTGAGGGGTGAACAGCTCTCACAATCGGTGTACACATTTCTCACAATCTGTTCACAATCCTTCACAATCTTTACACAATCCCTCCCAATCACCCACAATCTGTCACAATCCTTCACAATCTTACCACAATCCTTCACAATCCCTCACAATCTTACCACCGAGGGGTGAACAGCTCTCACAATCGGTGTACACATTTCTCACAATCGTTACACAATCACTCACAATCTTACCACAATCCTTCACAATCCCTCAAATCTTACCACAATCCTTCACACTCCCTCACAATCTTTACACAATCCATCCAAATCTTTCACAATCTTTACACAGTCTGTGTGGAGGACTGTGCAACGGCGTAGCATACCTGAAGGGGGGGCCATCCCATCAAAAATTCTGGTGACAAAAAAAAAAAAATCATGTCTATAGTTTCCTTGGCTGCCCTCTTTTAATTTACTGTTACCGGCCCTGCTACTTAATAACCAAGGGGTGAACAGCTAACCCAAAATGTGTACACCGATTGTGAAAATCCACAATCTTTTGCTAAGATACAACAAACACACATACAATACACAGAACACATACCAATAAAACTACTTAAAAAAAACTAGGTAATTACAAAATTAGTTCCAGAAAAAATTGAGGGGTGAACAGCTAACCCAGAATATGTACACCGATTGTGAAAATCCATAATCTTTGCTAAGATTGTGTGTGTAAAGATTGTGAAGGATTGTGGTAAGATTGTGAGTGATTGGGAGGGATTGTGTAAAGATTGTGAGAAATGTGTACACCGATTGTGAGAACTGTTCACCCCTTGGAAAAAATTATTATTACAATAGGGTCAGTTCACTGGTTCTCAGCCTTTTAATGGAAAATTTGACTTTTTCATTCAATTAGATATATAGAAGATGGCTTTGGATTGAAATTTTCCCTGTACAAAAAATGTGTACTGAGATGTTTTTTAATAACTTAATAAAAAAAATTTGTTACTTTTTTTCATTAATTTCCCTAAGATACACAAAAAACTAAAAAAGTGCATTTTCACTAATTCTCAGCCACCCCTCACAATTCTTGGTCATTGTTAGATTGATTCTCTGAGAAAATTTCATACAATTTAGGTCAAATTCATTTTTTTTTCGCGTGCTCAAAATAGCGCGTGCTCAAAATAGCTCGTACCAAAATGGCGCGCATCAAAATAGCGCGTATTGAAATAGTGCGTGTTGAAAATGACGCGTGTTCAAGCGCTTATTTAAAAAAAACTGATGAATGATGACAATAGGTTGAAAAGAGTTTTTTCTTAAATTATAACTTTCCTGTCCTCCTATTGGAAAGCAAAGCTCTAATTTAACAAAAATAGTGCTCTTTTATATACGCGCTATTTTAAACACTTACTATTTTGATACACGCTATTTGGAAACCAGCTATTTTGGACACGCGCTATAGTGATACGCGCTATTTTAAACACGCGCTCTACTTTGATACCCGCTATTTTGAACACGCGCTATTTCGATACGCGCTATTTTAAACACGCTATTTTGAACACGCGCTATTTTGATAGGCGCTATTTTGATACGCGTCATTTTAAACACGCGCTGACACGCGCTATTGTGATACGCGCTATTTTGATACTCGCTATTTTGAACACGCGCTTTTGTAATTTGCGCTATTTTAAACACGCGCCATATTGAACACGCGCTATTTTTATATGCGCTATTTTGGTATATGCTACTTTGAAAAGCGCTGTTTTGATACGCGCTATTCTGAAATGCGGCATTTTGATACGCGCTATTTCGTTACAGAGCCCCAAAAAGTAGTGCAAAAAAACTTTCAAAATGCAAATGCGTACAAAAAAGTGCCACTTTTCACATTTTCGTAAAAAAACATTCAAACATTACCCAACAAGGAAAACCTATGTTAGAAAGAAACAGCAGCTTTCTCTCTTAAAGGCTGAGATCCAAAATTACATTGAAAATTAGTTCTCGGCCACCATATTTTAGAGAGGGGCCGAGCGCTAGTTTTTATTCTGGTTTGCGGCCACTGTGTTTTTAAGGATATTTTAAAAAAATTATTTATGGATGAAATGTAGCGGCCGCAAACCAATTCGCAAAAACCAAATATACTTCCTAAAAAAATAAAAATAATAATAAATGTGTTCTTTTATTTTATTTTTGATATGATATGATTTATGATTTGATATTGAATATTTCATTTATAAACCGATGTTTTTTTTATACCGTTTCGCGACCCTCAAAGATTTCACTTAAAAACCAATTTTTTGCTTATTTTTTCACAAATTCACGTAGTATGAACCTTTCTATACTACATAAATATATTACTTATATCTAATGTAAAAACGTAATAAAATACTTACTATTTCCTGGAGTCACACCACTAAGCAATTTTATAGATTAATTAGACTTGTTACCAGTGTTGCCAACTATTGGAAAGCGAAAATCCGTAGCGTGAACGCGAAAAATCTGTAGAAATCCGGAGGTTCAAAGAAGACTAAAAACAAAAAAAGGTGCTTTTTTTACAATTAAAAAGTTTATATTGGAAGGAGAACGGTACGGTACCTACTGCTCCGTTCCAACGGATCCAAAGAAACTTTTTTGCAGGGCCGCCAATAAAAAGTACGTACTTTTTTAACCTTTTTTATTTAGTTAAGGTACGTACAAGCACTAATATTTTCTAGTGCAACATACATAACGTAAAACATAATATTAACACAGTTTATTCATTTAGGAACTGAAACTAATAAACTAAGTACCTAATGCTAAACTTTGTGTAACTAAAATAGCACCTAAATAGTTAGGTGCCCATCTAAAACATAATAACACAGTTTGTTCCTTCAGGTACTGAAAATTTGTGGTTTTAAAATAAAAAAACATTAAAAATAAATCAAATAAGTACATTTCCAATTATTTAATCATGCCTAATCATCATCTGACGATGACGGCGATGATGGGGGGGCAATATTCTCTTTTCGTTGGTAAAGGTTTGTGGCATTCATCTTTGCCAATAACTCTTGCCAATTTTCTAATTGTAGCAAAAAGTGTAGCCCGTTGTGTTTCGATGTTTATCGTTTTTTAGTAAAATTGCCAAAAATCTGTAGATTTGGATCCAAAATCGGATATCAGAGATCGAAATCAAAAATCCGTAGATCTACAGATAAATCCGTGGTCGAACAAGAAAAAAAGCGCTTGTCACTTGTCACAGTACCTGGGTTGCGTTCACGATTCGGGTTAAAATTTACCCTGTGAATTTTACCAAGACGCTCCGGGCGTTCACCGGACGTCTTCTGTCTGTCACTTGTCAATTTTTAATTTTTTTATTGGTGGATTTGAATCGAAACGATTTTCCCGCCCATAACACAGATTTAAAAGATGAACCCAATTTATGTTATTCTTTGAAGACACCAGAAATTGTACTAGAATTTTGTATTGTTTTTATAGCCGGTTTCCACCTATGCGTGCCCACTGTGGATAGAATAGACCGGTGTTCGGATCTTTTTTTTTCCTACTGTTTTCTAGTACATCCATATAAAATGTAATTTACTAGACGTATTGTCCTTATTTTTTTTTTAGCCCGCTTTATTTTTTATTACACAAAACTTAAACTACAAGTCAAACTGAATGTGATCGTTTAGTATCAAACGTGAACCGAGGACTATTGGGTAGTAAACAAAGAGGTAGGTCAGTGGATAATTTTTGAAGCTGAAACGAACACATTATTTTCTTCGAATTTTAGTTTTTGTGTAAAAAGAAATGAAGCAGGCTAAAAAAAATAACGACTGGTATGTCTGAAAAATATTATTTTATAAGAATATACTAAAAAATAGTAGGAAAATTGCCTTAGTTTTCAAAAAATTCCAAAAATATTAGTTGTTCATATTATATCTAACTTTTGTTTCAAAAAATCAGCTGGACTACCAGTGACGTGAAAATTTGACATATATTTATGAGATCTGAACACCGGTCTATTCTATCCACCGTGATGTGTGCCCACCTTGACTCAAAAAAGCATCAGGTGACGCTGCATTTAAAATCGGTGAAAATCCTTGTCCCGTCACATGATGTGTTTTTTGAATAAGGGTGGGCACACATAGGTGAAAACACTAGGTTGGAATTTAAAAAAAAATAATTTTGACAAAAAAAGCAGTAAAGTTGGGTTAGGGTTTGCTCTCATATGTTTCATCTTCGCTATGCGCATGCGCGGCAAGTTAAATTTTACCCAACTAATCGAGGTAGATAAATGGTTGTTCGCCGTGTGTTAATTGTGAACGTCATTTCGCCTTCCGGTATGCGCACCAAAGCCAGCAACCGAATCATGAACGGAAAATTCATCCAACCGGACGCCCGCGGTGTCAATCGTGAACGGGCAAAATGTAACGCCGTCCGGTGTGCACACGGCGTTAATCATGAACCGTCCCCAAACAAACCAAATTTTAACCTGAATCATTAACGCACTCTCTTTACTTGAGCAGGAAAGTGGGTGCAGCATGTGGTAAGAAACTCTAGGCACTTGTCCTTATCCTGCCGTGCATAAGCTATAATGCCGCTAACCAACATTTGGACAATTTTTATGTTTTGGTGCCGTCTTAATCACAACATTATTCTACAAAATTTTTTATAAGCAAATCTTCTCTAGCTTTTGTGGTTTTCAAGATTTTTTTTAAAGCGCGGAAAAACCGCTGCCCACGTCCATGGAGCGTATCCTTCCGCGCGGATTTATTTTCAACGAACTAGTATGTATACTGTGCATTAAATCACAGAGAGGCCAGTTGGCCACAACAGCGGCGTAGCGTGGGGGGGGGGGAGCGGGGGGTTCGTCGCCCCCCCCCCCCCCGCCCCGAGTGTAGTGGCGCCCCATAGGTGGGAGAGGCGCCCTTGTGTCGTAGCGGCTGCCCCCTCATACATGATGACCTTTTTTTTTAGTTGCAAGATTTCGTTAGATGCGCCCTTGTGACTTATCGGCCGCCCCCTGACATATGATGACCTTTTTTTTTTTTTTTTTGGAGACGGCGCGGTTCTTTTTTTTTGAGCGCAAGATTTGTGAGAGGCGCGTTTTTGACCGTTTGGTTTTTTTTTTGCCGTAAGATTTTTCATCAGTTTTCAGAGGCGCCCTTTTTAGCTGTCGCCCCCCCCCCCCCCCCCCCCCCCCGCCCTTTCGGGCACGCTACGCCGCTGGGCCACAACCTATAACATCAACAAAAGAGAAAAAAAGAATGACGAGTGAAATTAAACAAAACATTAATCTTCAAAGTTGTTTTTTCGAATATTTTTGGTATTTTTGTTAAAGTTAAAAACATTTATAAATATATATTTTGCACGGTGGATAGAATCTATCCACCCTGTATATTTTGAACTAAATCATGCATCAATAACCTATATACATAGTCGAGGGTCTGGTGGTTTTGCAGAAGAACTCACCAAGAACTTTTAGAAATTTGATAGCTATCTGCCTCAACATGATCATAATACGAGTTCCAGTACCACAACTAGCAGAAGCATAGTGAAGCATAGATTATCATCAACAGAGACAAGTCCAGTTTATGCATTAGTTATCTGCCTCAACATGATATTATAAAAATATATCGAGTAACCTCAATGACATTAACACTATCTGAAGCATAGATTATCACTAACAGAGACAAGTCCAGTTTAGGCATTTATAAAGTTTTTCAACAATCTACCAAACAATTTAGAAACAGAAATAAATATTTAATTTTCTGTATTTATGTAGCGAGAAATCATATACAGTCTTGTCTCGTTACAGGTTTAATTAAGACTTTTAAAAAAATTAAATTATGGTTACTGGTGCTGTTGCAAATGTGATTGAGTGTTGGAAAATTGTAAAATTTGTTAAGTAATTTTGTTTATTTTTTGTACTAAGAAAAGTTAGGATTAGTGTTTTTTTTATATAAAATAAAAAGAGCCTATTTTTTTTAAATTGACTCCTAATATTGTATTTTTCTTAGTTTATTACTATTTATTCTAGTGGCAATTTTATTGTAAAGTTTAATTGTATACTTTTGTCAAATAAATAATAATACCAGTCTATATTTTTAAATAAAATGTCTTGAAAATTAATGGGCACAATTAGGGGTCTGGGGGCTTAGCCAGTAGCGTGTCGTGGATAAAAGGGCGGGGGGGGGGGCGAAGACCTTAAGGGGCGCAAATATAGGTATGGGAGTCAAATAAATTACATACCTTTTTTTTAAATAATAACACTATTTATTCTATTTTTTTCTCAAAGGACGCCAGGGGCGCCAAGCGCACAGGGGGCGTTCGCCCCCCCCGCCCTCTGTACGACACGCCACTGAAGAAATTAAGCCTATCTTCCCCAAACGAATCTTATTTTCCAAAAGGTTTTAGGTATTTTTCCAAAAAAATAATAAACTTCGGAGTGAGGTTACGTCACCTACATAACCATGTACATAACCTCACAAACACAGCGTGTTTTTAAAAAAGTTCAACTTGTTCGAACTATAGCGGAAAACGCGAGGACGTCACTGGAGGCGAAAATAATAATCAGCTGTGATCTAAATTGGTAAATCGGCCATTTGGTTTATGTCATGTTTTCAATAAATTTCACTTTTATCAAGAAATGCAAGTCGTATGTTGACCTTTTGTGATATACATTTCTTATATTAAAGATAAACAAGCTCGAATTTCACCAGGATTGTTCACGAAAATGTGTTAAAGAAATTCATAATTTCCGCGCATTTTAAAAAATCCGCTGCAAGAAAGGCGGGAAAACCGGCACCTTCACCAAAAAATTAATTCCGCGCGGATAATATGCTTCATGGACGGGCGCCTTAACTTCCAGTTATCAAGGAGCATCGTTTGTTTATTATTTTCCGGGTTTTTTGATCAAAACTAAGAAAATTTTTTAGGTAGTTAACGGCATTCTAGCTTAAGGACGGCAGTATCAGTTGTTAAGGACCAGTACTGAAACATTCTTCAATTATGTAATTTAGCTTTTTGGATCCCCCTTCCTAATTTTTAAGAAAAAATACATTAAAAAAGCATTGAGTGTAATGCATGGCTAAACCTCCCCCCCCCCCTCTTAAGTGTTATGTAATTTAAGAATAGTCCCTTAAGGACTGATCAAGAGTAATAAAGACTGAACAGGACTCTTAAGGATTGAACAGGAACAAACAGAAATATCTTAAAATGTCACAAAATTTGAAGGCCATATTAAAATGTATAATTTTATGCAGGTCATAAAATTTTATTTGGATCAGTGGTTATAAAAATTCATCAAATTTCACATTGGTCATAAAATTATCCAAGAAAATTGCCTAGCTCAATACTGGCATCAACAATTTAAAACAAAATCAAAATGCTTTGAACAAAGAAATATGTTTTTGGCTTTGAAAGAAAGTGGATATTTCAATTTTGTTAAAACTTCTCTACCGAAAGTTGATTCTGTCAATAAAATGATTGTTACTGCAATTTTCTTTAGTTTTATTTTATTTATAATTTATCTATTTCGCCTCAAAAATAATCAGCCATACAAATTCAAATTGTGGCACCTTGCGCCGTCCAAACAACGCGGGTGCTAAGGACATGAAATGACACATTCTGTCAAGCGAAAACACGTGAACTCGTGAAAAATCATTCTCTTCTTTCGAAGACTAATTTTCTTTCGAAAATTAACTATTAAACATAAAAACCTTAGTTATTAAGTGCTACCATCCTCAATCCAAAGACTGAACGTGAGACTACTTCAAGAGCGGGCCCGCAAGCAGAGAAATAACCATCAAAAGGTAGGTGCCATTTTTCCTATTGCTTTTGTATGGTTGCGCGATCAAGAAATATTAAATTAGAAAATTACACCTAAAGAAAGTTACAGTCCACTATGAATTAAAGAAGAAAATCTATTCACCCTATCAATTACATTTTATGGACCTCCGAGCCGCATCTAGGCTATGAAAAAGCGTTTTTAAAAATATTCTAATTTTTCTTGAACGCCATATTGGGCTTCATTCTTATCAAACGGAGCACAGTTTAGTTGTAGGTAATCGAGTTTCCTTGGATACCTACGTATGTGTGCGTGTGTGTGTGGCCTCCTAAATCTAAAATAAAAACTACAGGGTCAGTCTTGTTTACTACCTACTATCGATAAATTTAATACATATATTTATTCGGGAATTTTGTGTTTTCAAAATTTGATTTAATGCAAAAATAAAATACAAATCTTCTATCAAATATCGCCTTTCGGTTTCGCGTTTCCGCGATTTTAAACATATTTAGTGCGCTAAAGTGCAAAAAATAAAAGTGTTTAAATAAATCAAAATCCAAGTAACCAAATACAAAAAATCAAAAACTCAAAAACTGTTTTAAAATAGATACCTTTGTTTCAATAATTTAAAACCAAGTCAATACAACAAAAGATACTTAACAATCAAAATGGGGGATGCAGAATTAAAAACATTTACTAGAAAAAGAAAAATCGCTTTGACTAGGATCACTGAAATCTATACTTTGGCGGTAAAAGCCAAGGATGATGAAGCCGAGCGCCCTATCTTTCAAATTGCTTTTGAAACTTTGGAGGATCAATATTTTGAGTTTAAACATCTCCTTAACGAATTGATTGGGTTGCTGACCGACGATAAAGATTTCGATGCGGAAGATACAATTAGAAAAAATTGTGACACTTTTTATTTCCAAGCAAAAGCAATATTTTGTAAGTTATTTCCAATTCCAGGCACTTCTAGGCCGCAGTCCTCTGTGCCTACTCCCAGCAGTCATAGTTTTGAAAATTTTAAACCTTCAATTCCGGTTTTTACGGGCTCAATGCTAAAATGGCCGACTTTTCTAGATCTTTTTTCAAGCATAATAGACAAAAATCCTGCACTATCGAATGCCTTAAAATTTCGGTATTTAATTACTTTATTGCAGGGTGAACCATTAAATTTGGTAAAGTCGTTACCAGTTACTGATAGTAACTATTTAATTGCCTTTTCAAATCTACAAAAAAGGTACAACAATAAGCGCCTTTTAGCTACGTCATATTGGAATTCCATTGTGCATGTTTCCTCCATGAAATCAAATCAGAGCTCTAAAGATCTTAGAAATATTTTGGACACGTTTACTGAAAATCTAGAGGCCCTGAATGCCTTAGAATTTAATACAAAAGATTGGCAGTTTCCGTTGTTTAATTTATTGCTGGGAAAAATAGATACTCCCACTAGATCAGCCTTTGAGGTTTGCCATACTGAAAAGGAAATTCCTAGTTACACCGATCTATATGAGTTTTTAGAAAAACAGTGCCAAGCACTAGAATCGGTTCAGTATTTTCAGCCTTCAGTATCAAATATGGAAAAAAATCTAAAAGTTTTGGATCTGGTAACTACAATCGTTCAAAACCAAATTCATATAATAACAATAATTTCAAAAACTCCTTTATGACAGGCATACCACAAAAACAACAAATTTTACCAAACTTTAATAATCATAATCCAAGCAACTTTCAAACAAAAATATCAAAACAATGCAAGTTATGTAACCTTTCGGTACATCCTTTTTCTCAATGCCAAGTTTTTTACAAAAAACTCCAGCTGATCGTCTCGCTTTCGTGAGACAAAATAATATATGTGGCAACTGTTTAAGATCAAATCATTTTCTTTTAAAAGATTGCTTATCGCCTTTTAATTGCAAATCCTGCGGGTTACGTCACCATAGTTTATTATGTGACGTCACAACTCGATTTAACCCAGCCCAACCTAACATGCAAACTTCTTCATTTATTTCAAACATTCAGTCACCAACGCAGAATCAACAATCAAATTATAGTTTATATCCTAATAATATCGATTCAAATCAAATACCTTTCTATGATAAAAATATTCAGCAGAATATTAACCCAACCTTAACTAGCATGCAGCATTCTAATCAATCTAATTTTAAGTCACAAATGCAACCAATTCAAGATCAATCTCAACAACAAATCAATCAAAGTCAATATCCTTCTACTTCGCAACAAAATCAACAATTAACGCAAAATACATCTCGACAACAACCTAACCAAACCAACTGTTATACCTCATTCACCCCAAGCTGTCAAAGCACACTATTGTCTACCACTATTGTAGAAATCCTCGATGCACGCGGGAACTATCAAGTAGTGAGAGCCGTCCTAGACAACGCCAGCGAAGCCTCTTTTATCAGCGAAAACTGCTTAAATAGGTTAGGTTTATCTAGGAAAAAATTATCTGTTCCTATTCTAGGAATAAATCAATCTTCTTCTTCAACAAAAGGTATGACGCAATGCACTATTCGTCCAGTTGGAAAAACTGATCCCACATTTTCCTTTAACGGTTTAGTCGTTCAAAGATTATGCTCTTCTTTACCTAGTGTCCAAATTAATCCAAGAAATTGGAATTATCTTTCAAACATTAAACTAGGCGACCCCTTCTTCTACAAACCAGCCCCTGTTGATCTACTTCTAGGCGCCGAGATTTATTCCCAAATTATTAAATCAGGTCGTATTTCTGGGTGTCAAGGTCAACCAGTCGCCCTAGAGACGGAGCTGGAATGGGTGTTGTTAGGCAGGGTCGAACAAAACATATCTTATCAATCCAATCCCTTAAAAATCGAAAACTACTTTACCGCTTTCGATAACTCTCTAGACTTGACTCTTAGGAAGTTCTGGGAGCTTGAATCGATTCCTCAAAAAAGCTATTTATCCCCAGATAAGAAAAAAGCTGAAGAAATTTATCAAAATACGGTATCACGTGATAGCACGGGACGATTCATGGTAGCTTTACCTTTTAGGCACTCTGAACCCGACTTAGGTGACACGTTTTCTAGAGCTTACCGTTGTTTCATTTCATTAGAATCTAGACTTCTTAAAAATCCTGAAATGTATTCCATGTATTCAGATTTTATGCTAGAATATTTAAAAAACGGACACATGAGCCTTATTTCAAATAATGAACCGAAATCAATGAATGTTTCATATTTACCACATCACGGGGTACTAAAACCCGATAGTACAAGCACGCGTTTGAGAATTGTATTTAATGGATCTTCAATTGGAAGTAAGAATTATAGCTTAAATGAGACCCTTTTACCAGGCCCTAAACTTCATGCAGATATTACAACTATTTTATTAAGGTTTCGTTTTCATTCTATAGCAATTCTTAGTGATGTTCAAAAAATGTTTTTGCAAATCAATTTAGTACCCGAACATAGAGACTATCAGCGTTTATTGTGGCGTTTCCACCCCAATGAACCCCTAAAAGAATATCGTTTAAATACTGTTGTTTTCGGACTCACTTCAAGCCCTTTCTTAGCAATCAGAACCTTACGAGAGTTAGCCTTTCAAGAGAAAAATAAGTATCCAAATGCTGCAAAAGTAGTTCTTCAAGACGTTTTCATGGACGATGTCTGTACGGGCAGTTCTGATTTGTCTTCTGCGCAAGCGCTACAAAAAGAGCTGATTGGCTTGCTAAAATCCGGTGGGTTTGAACTACGTAAGTGGGCAAGCAATGACCCAAGATTGCTATCATCATTGTCTCCTTCAGATTGTCAAGTTCCAATATCTTTCGATAAGGAACAACCTTCTAGTATTAAGGTCTTAGGGCTTCAGTGGAACCCTTCGTCAGACACATTTTCATATAAATGCAATCAAGATAATAGTCCGTTAACAAAACGTAAAATGCTCTCTGTAATTGCTAAAATATACGATCCTTGCGGATACATATCGCCAGTAACTCTTCTCGCAAAATCAATAATGCAAGAACTCTGGAAGCAAAAAATCGATTGGGATGATCAACCCCCACCCCACATCTGCGAAACTTGGTTACAATTTAACTCACAGTTTTCTAGTTTATCGGAGATTTCTCTCCCTAGATATATTTTTTCATCTAACATACAACGTTGCCAAATTTTAGCATTTTGCGACGCTTCAGAGCGCGGCTACGCATGCGCTATATATCTACGTATCGAATTATTAAACGAAATCAAATCTTCCCTTGTTATTGCAAAAAGCAAGGTAGCCCCACTCAAAACAGTTTCGATTCCTCGACTGGAGCTATTGGGAGCTACGCTCCTTGCTGATTTACTTCGATTTGTCCTAGACATTTATTCGTCAATGATAACAATCGATGAGATCTTAGCATTTTCTGACTCAGAGGTAGTCCTGGCTTGGATTTCTAACTCTCCGCATAGGTGGAAAACTTTTGTGGCTAATAGAGTCAGTCACATCCAGGAAACCATTCCAGATATTCCCTGGTATCATATCCGAACTCTGGAGAACCCAGCCGACTGCGCCAGTCGCGGCCTAACTCCAGATAATTTACTTAATCATTGTTTATGGTTTACCGGTCCCCCCTGGATATGTTCTCCTCGCTCTGAATGGAATTTAGCTTCCCTGTCAGAATCGAATATTACTAGTTCTGTTTTAGAGGAAGAGAAAATACAGGTTTTGGCCACAATTCTGAATAATGATATTTTAAACGATCTTTTACATAATTATTCATCTATTTTACAAATTCAACGTATTATTGCTATTTGGCACAGATACTTTTTCAACATTAAGCATCAGGACACTAAACGCACTGGTTTTATTACGCTTTTTGAATTACAAGAATCTTTACTTGTACTTGTCAAGTACGTGCAAAATCAACATTTTTCTGATATCTTCTTAAAAATTCAAAATAATGAACTTTTACCAAAACCATATCGCAAATTAGCGCCTTTTCTCGACCCCCAAAATCGTATTCGAGTTGGCGGGCGGATTAGAAATTCAATCACATTATCATATGATGTAAAACACCCCCTACTATTACCAAGTGATAGCACACTTACCAAGCT
Organism: Aspidapion aeneum; assembly: GCA_963576565.1. Taxonomy (NCBI): domain Eukaryota; kingdom Metazoa; phylum Arthropoda; class Insecta; order Coleoptera; family Brentidae; genus Aspidapion; species Aspidapion aeneum. The sequence goes on from OY755038.1 coordinate 206,207,683, forward strand.
GATCATTCAAAATATTCATTCAACCTACTTGCACCCAGGATTTAATACAACTATGTATTTACTTCGACAACAGTTTTGGGTACTTTCAGCACGTAGAGTTATTCAAAAGGTTTTATCATCTTGCGTTAAGTGCTATCGCACTCAACCCAAAGCTCTTACCCCCTACATGGGTGACCTTCCAAGCTTCAGAATATCACAGCTGAAATGTTTTTCAAATGTTTGCATTGACTACGCTGGACCTATAAAATTAGCTCAAGGGCGTAAATTAGTCATTCATAAGGCTTACATTTTAGTGATTGTGTGCACAGCTTCTAGAGCTATTCATCTCGAACTAGTTTCTAACCTAACCTCAGAGGCTTTCATTGCTGCTTTTCGGAGATTTGTCAATCGAAGAGGAGTTTGCACCAATATTTATTCTGACTGCGCAACTACATACAAGGGAGCTTACAAGGAGCTTACCGAGCTTTCAAAGCACGCCGCAGATCATTTACAAATTTCTTGGTTTTTCAATGTACCTGCTGCCCCACATTTCAATGGGCTTGCGGAAGCTGGTGTAAAATCCGTTAAAAGCCATTTACTTCGTGTTATCGGTGATCAAATCTTAAACTTTGAGGAGTACTATACTCTTTTAACCGATGTTGAAGCATTGCTAAACAGCAGACCCTTATGGGCGCAAAGCTCTGACCCGAACGACTTAGCTCCTTTGACTGCAGGACATTTTCTTACGTTATCTGCACTAAATTCAGTTCCTGATCCAGATCTTTCTCATTTAAAACTAAATTCCTTATCTCGTTGGCAACTTATACAAAGGTTGAACACAGATTTCTGGAAGAGATGGAAATCAGAATATTTGAACACCCTGCAACAAAGGTCAAAATGGCACGAGCCAAACCCCAACATTGAATTGAATACATTGGTACTCATTAAAAATGAAAATGAGCCACCAATTCATTGGTTACTTGGACGCATAGTCGAGTTACACCCCGGCCGAGATGGGCATGTAAGGGTTGTTACGGTGAAAACTAAAACCGGGTTATTTAAGCGACCTATAGTTAAACTGTGCCCTTTGCCTATGGCTTCAGATTAAAATTAAAATATTAAATTTTAATTTCTTTAGTTTAATTGTAAATATAAATTTATCTATTTCGCCTCAAAAATAATCAGCCATACAAATTCAAATTGTGGCACCTTGCGCCGTCCAAACAACGCGGGTGCTAAGGACATGAAATGACACATTCTGTCAAGCGAAAACACGTGAACTCGTGAAAAATCATTCTCTTCTTTCGAAGACTAATTTTCTTTCGAAAATTAACTATTAAACATAAAAAACCTTAGTTATTAAGTGCTACCATCCTCAATCCAAAGACTGAACGTGAGACTACTTCAAGAGCGGGCCCGCAAGCAGAGAAATAACCATCAAAAGGTAGGTGCCATTTTTCCTATTGCTTTTGTATGGTTGCGCGATCAAGAAATATTAAATTAGAAAATTACACCTAAAGAAAGTTACAGTCCACTATGAATTAAAGAAGAAAATCTATTCACCCTATCCATTACAATGATGTTTCCAAATTTTTGGTCTGTCAAGTTTCTTTTTTGAATATTAAAACATTGTTTGTTCCACGCCACATTTTAACTTCGCAGATCGTTTTCTATAACTGGTTTTAACGTATTAAGAGATTTTTCTGTCCATAATCTATTGGTGTCATTAGGAAAAGCTTTCCCGAAATAGGCAGTGACAACAAATCATTCACATACATCAACAACAACAACTTTTCTCCCATTATTTTAGGTAGAAGCTCTGGTCAAAGCAGGTGTCACAGAAGTGATCCTAGCCGTCTCCTACCGAGCAGAGCAAATGGAAGAGCAATTAACAAGCGAGGCGCAAAAACTGGGCATAAAAATCACCTTCTCCCATGAAAGCGAACCTCTGGGCACTGCAGGCCCCATTGCCTTGGCCAAATCGCATTTGAAAGAGACTGATAAACCTTTTTTCGTTCTAAATTCTGATGTGATTTGCGATTTTCCTTTTGAAGAGCTGTTAAAGTTCCATAGCTCTCATGGAAAAGAAGGTGAGTTAAGATTTGATGAATCTGTATGAATCATTATTAATGACCTTCTGGGCAAATCGCATTTGAAAGAGACTGATTAATTCGTTTAAAAAGCTGTTAAAGTTTCATATTTCTCATAGAAAAGAAAATGAGTTGAATGATAATGAATCTGTGTGAATGAATGTTATTGAGGAACAGCAATTAACTAGTGAGGCATAAAAATTGGGCATCAAAACCACCTTCTTCCATGAAAGTAAGCCTCTTGACACTGCAGGCCCCATTGCCTTGCTTCGTTCCGAATTCGGATGTGATTTGCGATTTTCCTTTTGAAAAGCTATTGAAGTTTCATAGTTCTCATGGAAAAGGAGGTGAGTTAAATGCTGGTAAATCTATATGAATGAATGTTAATGAGCCAGGAGGAAAAACTGGGCATAAATATCACCTGCTCCCACAAAAGTAAACCTCTTAGCACTGCAGACCCCATTGCCTTAGTCAAATCGCATTTAATAGAGACTGATAAATCTTTTTTCATTCTGAACTCAGAGGTGATTTGTGATTTTCTTTTTGAAGACCTGTTGAAGTTTCATAGTTTTCATGGAAAAGAAGGTTAGTTGAATGTTAATAAATCAGTATAAGTGAATGTTAATGAATGTGGCGGAAAAGCTGGGCATAAAAATCACCTTTTTCCACGAAATTGAACCCCTGGACTACAGACCCCTTTGCCTTGGGCAAATTGCATTTGAAAGAGACTGATAAACCTTGTTTCGTTTCGAATTCGGATGCGATTTTCCTTTTAAAGAGCTATTGTTTCATAGTTCTCATGGAAAATCAGGTGAGCTAAATGCTGATGAATCTGTGTGAATAAATGTTAATGAGAAACAGTAATTAACTAGCGAGGCGGAAAAACTGGGCATAATCACTTATCATCTGCCACGAAAGCAAACCTCTTGGCACTGTAGGTTCAATTGCCTTGGCAAAATCGCATATAAAAGAAACTGATAAACCTTTTTTCGTTCTGAACTTGGATGTGATTTGCGATTTTCCTTTTGAAGAGCTGTTTAAGTTTCATAGTTCTCATGGAAAAGGTGAGTTGAGTGTTAATGAGTCTGTATGTGAATGAATGTTAATGTGGAATAGCAATTAACTAGCGAGGCGAAAAAACTGAGCATCATAATTACTTCCCACGAAAGCGAACCTCTGGGCACATCAGGCCCCATTGCCTTGGCTAAATCTCATTTGAAAGAGACTGATAAGCCTGTTTTCGTTCTGAATTTGTATGTGTTTTTCGATTTTTCTTTTAAAAAGGTGTTAAAATTTCATAGTTCTCATAGAAAAGAAGGTTAGTTGAATGTTAATGAATCTGTTTGAAGGAATGTTATTGTGGAAGAGCAATTAACTAGTGAGGCATAAAAATTGGACATCAAAATTACCTTTTCCCATGAAAGCAAGCCTCTTGGCACTGCAGGCCCCATTGCCTAGGTCAAATCCCATTTTAAAGAGAGTGATAAACCTTGCATCGTTCGGAATTCAGATGTGATTTACTATTTTCCTTTTGAAAAGCTGTTAAAGTTTCATAATTTTCACGGAAAAGAAGGTTAGCTGAATGTTAATAAATTTTTATAAATGAATGTTAATAAGGAACAACGTTTAACTAGCGATGTGGAAGAACTGGGCATAAAAATCATCTTTTTCCACGAAAGTGAACCTCTAGGCACTGCAAGCCCCCTTGCCTTGCCCAACTCGCATTTGAAAGAGAGCGATAAACCTTGCTTCGTTCCGAATTCGGATATGATTTGCGATTTTCCTGTTGAAAAGCTATTGAAGTTTCATAGTTCTCATGGAAAAGCAGGTGAGTTAAATGCTGGTAAATCTGTATGAATGAATGTTAATGAGGACAAACAATTAACTAGCGAAGCGGAAAAACTGGGCATAAATATCACCTGCTACCACGAAAGCGAACCTCTTGGTACTGCCAATTGCCTTGGCCAAATCGCAATTCATAACTCGGAGATAATTTGGTATTTTCCTTTTGAAAAGCTGTTGAGGTTTCATAGTTTTCATGCAAAAGAAGGTTAGGTAAATATTAATAAATCTGTATAAATGAATGTTAATGAGGAACAACAATTAACTTGTGTGGCGGAAAAGCTATAAAACTCACCTTTTTCCGCGAAAGTAAACTTCTGGGAATTAATGCCATTTTGAAGCTATTTAAAAGTGCGTCACTTTTTATTAATTTTCATACTAAGTTGTTCTTAAAAATATTTTGTTGTTCAGTGAAATTAAACAGGTTTATTAGATATATTAATATATTATAGAAAGTATGACTAAAACGTTACGAGGGGGAAGGCGGGTTTGTACAAATTTCTTACATTTCTTAACCTACATTAACATTAAATAAACTGCCCGACTTATTCCACATTTTTTTTACACATGTAACAAACACAAACATATACAATAGTACAGAAACAACTACTCCGATCCTTTCGTTGGGAACTTGGTAAAACTGGTTTTCACTGTCTCCAACGTCGAATACGAATGATCCCCGTCTGGAACACGTCCTGACAATCAGGAACAAGTGTTCCATGCCAATCCACGACCGGTTTCGACCCTTTGGGCCATCCTCAGGTGAATGTAGGCGATAGCTCCGTGCAGAGCATAAGTTGTGTGAAACCAACAGAAACAATTACTCCGAGGGAAAATACCCCTACCGGCATTGAATTATTCTGATGGTTTGAGGCTTTCGTTGGGAATTTGTTAAATCTGTTTGGTTTTCACTTTCTCCAACGTCGATCATAAGGATACGAATGATCCCCATCTGGAACACGTCCTGACAATCAGGAACACGTGTTCCATGCCAATCCACGACCGGTTTCGACCTTTTGGGCCATCCTTCACACAAGTTATGTTCTACACGGAGCTATCGCCTACATTCACCTGAGGATGGCCCAAAAGGTCGAAACCGGTCGTGGATTGGCATGGAACACTTGTTCCTGATTGTCAGGACTTGTTCCAGACGGGGATCATTCGTATACTTGTGATCGACGTTGGAAAAAGTGAAAACCAAACAGTTATATACAACAGTAGTCAATTCTTAAAAAAAAAAATTTTTTTTTACAAAAAGGCACTATAAAATTTTATGAAAAAAATTGCATTAGCGCGTGAACTAAGAAATAGATTAAAGTTTGTATATACACTAGTTTTTTGATAGTTAGTGTAGGATCTGATTTTCATATAGCTTTTAGGTGGATGCTAAATTAGTGGCCACTACGTATAGCGCAAAAATTTTACCGCAAATGAACTTAGCAGCGCAAGCATTAAGTGCAATGAATTTTTCGTGGGAGGCTTTCGAAGCGCCTGCTTTTATCGCGTCAAAAAAACAGCTTAGAGCTTATATTGGAAAAGACACTTTCCGGGAATTTTTTTTACTATTTTACTGTTTAATGGTCAGTGCTGCAGTGGGGTAAATAAAAATGTTAATGTTAACAAAAATATGTACTGTAACTCCATGCTCCAATTCTTTTACCCACAGCAGAGGTTATTTGGAAAGGTTTTCCAAAAAAACTAAGGCCGACGGTATTTTTCAACTAATTTAATAACAAAACTAAAACGTCGAATTTTCCTATCCTATCCATTAAAAAATATTTGAACTCAAAATTATTTTGTCTTGTTTCTACCTTATATTATTTTTAATATAACCCTTTTCAAATAATAGGAACAATCGTCGTAACCAAAGTAGAAGAACCCTCAAAGTACGGCGTGGTGGTCTACGAGAAGGATGGCTGCATCAATGATTTCGTCGAGAAACCGCAAGAGTTCATTTCAAATAAGATAAACGCGGGTCTCTACATCCTTAACCCTAGTATGATCGATAGAATAGAGCTCAAACCTACCTCAATTGAGAAAGAAGTCTTCCCTGGTAAGTTTAGATTGGTAATAGTTAATAAAAGTAAGAAAGGGTGAGGCAAAAAGTAATTTTAAACAAAATCAACGCGGGCGTTTACATCCTTAACCCTAGCATGATTAATTGAATACAGCTTTAACCTACTTTGATTGACAAATAAATCTTCCCTTGAACATTAGATGGATACTAGAGAAAAAGAGAAGGAGGGGATATTAAAGATTGTGTCCACAAACCGCTAAAGTTTAGTTCTAATAAAATCAACGCCGGACTCTACGTATTGCCCTCCCTATAAAACCACATACTTTTAGTAATTAGGCAATATGTTTGCTAGTTTAATGAAAAATGTTATTTTCATATCTTTTATAAAAAAACAAAATTTTTCCTAATTAATTAAAGTAACATAGTATTCACATATTGATTAAAAACTTTATGTTCAACAAAAATAAAGCTGACCTGACGCCCAGAACAACTAGGTCTTATGAACGGCTGTACGCACCTGCTGGCGCAATTTTTTTTATTTAGGAAAATAGAGATAATTAAAATATATGTTCTTTTTAGGGCAGATTAGAGACACAAGTGTGACTCCATCCGAAAACAATTTTATATACAAAATTTTATAACTTATCACTTATCACAAAATATATTGATATTCGGCATTGAATAAAATTTGTTGCAACCACTTTTATAATAACTAAAAATTCTGTTAGAACATTGGTTTTCGCGATATTGAAAAGAAACGCAAAATTCAATTTTAACGCAATATTTTATACCCAACATGGACTATTTCTTCAATTTCATTATCTTTTAGTTGTGAAGGTATGAGATCAGTTATGCTCTGTTTATGTATTCAGGGCTCTCAGTACCTTCATATTTTATGAAAATGTTCACATTTTTTTTCAGATTTCATAAAACTTCATATTTTTTAAAAAAACCTTCATATTTTTCATATTTTTGCCAATGAAGATAAACTGAGGGGCTAAAAGAGAGTTATTGGAATAAGGCACGGATAAGACCAGGCAGCAATAAGGCCAGGCCTTATTTAATTTTGCATTGTAAGATGCTTTAATTATAACATCAGCTATTTTAAAGCCCAAAATAAATAGGTTCTGACCTAATTAAGGATAAATAAATCAGGCCGTATTTAGTTCGAGCCTTAAAACAGCTGGTAAGTCATAATTGAAGCATCTTACAATGTGAAACTGTCTAAATTAGACCTGGCTTTATTGGGGCCTGGTCTTATCTGTGCCTTTTTCCAATAACTCTCTAATGTTTGCTACAGTGACTACTGTTAATGCAAATACAAATTTAAAATTACCTCTTCAGTTTTGTTAATACATAAATGGGGAGATAATTTTGATTTTAGGAAAAAAGTTTTTTTTATTTTTTAAATAAGTTTATTATTTTTTTCTGATGGAAAAAATAATAAGTCATAATTGAAGCATCTTACAATGAGAAACTGTCTAAATGAGACCTGGCCTTATTGGGGCCTGGTCTTATCCGTGTCTTTTTCCAATAACTCTCTAATGTTTGCTCCAGTGACTACTGTCAATGCAAACACAAATTTAAAATTACCTCGTCCGTCTTGTTAATACATAAATGGGGTGATAATTTTGATTTTAGGAAAAAAGTTTTTTTAAATAGACAAATTAAATTTCAGAGATGAATAGTCGAAACAATGTCAACATTTCAAGATGAGTGGTTAACAACTGACAGTCTGAATTGAGCAGGGCTTTTTCATGCATTTTATTCTATTACTTTGAAATGTTGAGTTTTTTAAATATAATATGATCTCAAAATAGGTATTTATAATATTATACTTAAAACTGTTTTCTGTACTTTTAAAAATTGTGCCTTGTTTTTGTTTGGTCATACCCCATCCACGACTAATTCAACTTCTTTATTAATAAAATAAAAATATATACAGTGAAACCTCTCCTTGTGGACACCTCTATTAAGCGCACACTCCCTTTAAGCGGACAAATTTGTTGGAACCAAGCTTTTCCCTATTTCTTTACATGTAAAATTCACTCCTATAACCGGACGCCGCTCAATTTTTTTTGGTTACAAAATTCTGAAACCTCCCTTAACCGGACGCAAACCTCTGTCAACGGGACGGAGCGCTGCATGACATGGGCATAAATATTATGTAGTGTGTTGGCAACAACGCACTCTGCAGCCGGGGAATTACCTCTTTCCGTTTTAATGCGGAGACTAAATACTTCTGTCGTATTTACAACATATTTTATTCGGCGGGACTGCTGTGTTTTATTTTTATTGTTCAGTTGGGTAGTAATAGATCTCTTTAAAATGGCGACTAGTAAAAAACATGCATAAAAAATTTAATATCGGAACAATTCAGGCAGCGGAAATCGTTAATAAATATATATATTAAAATTTCGCAGTTCTCTCTTATAAGCGGACACCTTCAATAAGCGGACAAAATCGACGAGACTGTGAGTGTCCGGTTATAGGAGGTTTCACTGTACAGTTTTGCTTAGTAAATGTATTTTTCTAAAAAAAAAGTTGGGTTGGACCAAAAAAAAAACCTAATTTTTAAAATAGAATAGATTATCACTTATTGCCAACAAGCTTGAAAATCTATAATGTAATATCTTTAAAAAAGCAACATCAAAAAAAAAAGACCAGAAATCCCACAGCACTCAAGTACAGAGAAACTCAGCCTCCCAAGAGCGGCAACATTCCATGGTTTACAAGTTACTTGTGTCATTACAGTGTAATTAATATAATGGTAAAATGCAAAGTGCTTTAAATAACAAAAATTAAAATTTCAAAAATAAAATTCTATAAATTTTTCACTCAGGTGCAAAAATGTTAAAATGAATGCAAAGACAAAAATACTAAAATGACATTGTTAAAATGCCAAAATGACACTAAATACAAAATTAAAAAAAAATTATTCATATTTTTTTTTCAAAATTTTATATTTTTCTTAAAAAGTTTCATATTTTTCATATTATTTTCCTGTTTATCTGCTGGGAGCCCTGTGTAGTTTAATCCAAGATTACCAATAATATTGATAAAGGGATATAAGTGACAGGGTGCAAAAATGACAAAATTTTTTACAGGCTTTTTTGATTTGATGTAAAACAAAAATTTAAAAAAAAATGCTACAAATTAACATATTCTGCAATTCCCAACACAAAACGCAAATTTTCCAAAATTCTATTTTAAACTTCTTGGCGCCCTCCCCCTATTTTTCGAAATTTTTTAATTGTTTTGGTTTTTAGTGGTTTTATTATTAGTCGAGGTTTTAGTTGCATTATCTATGGCTTACGCTCCTTTTTGCACGCGAACGTTCTAGGGCCGGCAGGGATAGATAGTTCGCGAAAGATCGAAGGCCATGTATAAGCGGCCGGATATCGTGAGGCAAAGTCAGCCACAGATACCGAGTTGTAGATATCGCGAGTTATTAACACGAAGTTAAATAGCCGATTTGAGTACTGAGTTACACATAAGTTTAAGTGCTGTTATTGTACTTTGAGTTGTAGAAATAAATAGACATATTGTATAACAATACTTATGAATATGAATTTTGAACTACAGGTATGGCAGCTGACAAACAGCTGTTTGCGTTTGAGCTACAAGGCTTCTGGATGGACATTGGACAGCCAAAGGACTTTTTGACCGGGATGTGTCTTTACTTGAAACATTTGAGGACAACTAATTCACAGGATTTAAGTGAAGGATCACATATTATAGGTGAGTGAGTGTGTAATATAAGCACATTTCCAAAATATTAACTCATTTGGGGAATAAAAATCTAATTATATAATAAATAATAAAATTTGGTATAGAGCTTCATTTTGGACTATACTGAACGGAATTATAGTGGTCATAAACTTTTTGCTTTTTTTAAAATATAAATAATTACTACCAAAAGTAGAGGAACATCTAAATATCATGTTTTAAGCAAAACTTTAAGGCCTAATAATTATTAACCAAAGTGTCACCTTAAATTTGACATTGACTGTGCGTGCAAGGGCTGAAAAATAACGGAATTTCCTTCGATAGGTCGCCGGTATTGGCTTCACAAGCACATTTAAAAATAAATGTCGGTATTGACGATTGAAAATGGAAAGTTACGATACATATGGAATTTTATATGAAAAGGCACCTACCTCGGACTCTCTTGCAGCTCCAGTCGACGTTTAAACGTCCAGTTTTTTCACCTCAAATTCACTTTTTTCGGGAACGTGATTTTGCTAGTGTCTTGTTGTGACGGTGGTTCTTTGCGCACACATCGCGGCGCTGCTTCTCTTCCACGTGTCCGGTGCCGTGAAACCCCATATGCATATTTTAGAGCGCGAAAATTTAAATTATTTTAAACGCGCAGAAAAGGAAAAGAAAATGAAAATTAGGAAATTTCTTGCTTGCACCAACATTTTCCGGCCGCCAAAACACGTGTGTTTTTACTTAGTTAAGAAAAGGAAAGGAAAAAAAAAATTAAATAGTATTCGCCTATTAGCAATTAAACGATACAATTTAACATTAACCCAAATATGCATTAAATTATGCATGTAAATTAAAATTAAAAGAAAAGAAAAAATACTTAGAAAAAATTAAGAAAGAAAAAGAAAATTTTGCCTTATGCGTCGGGCATAGGCAAAGGACATAGTTTCACTACTGGTCGACGATATGTTCCTGTAGCTGTTTTAACGGTCACAACACGAATATGACCGTCTGAGCCAGGGTGTACGTCGACAATTCGCCCAACAGCCCATTGCAATGGCGGTTTTTGTTCATTCTTTACCACGACCAAAGTATTTAGTTTAATATTGTTAGAAGCCTCTGTCCATTTAGAACGCTGTTGCAAGGTGTGTAGGTACTCCAAGTTCCAGCGTTTCCAAAAATCGGACTGGAGCCTTTGCACCAGCTGCCAGCGGGACAGGGTGTTCAACTTGGAATCAGAAAATTCGGGTTCTGGTACGGAATTCAACGGTTCCAGGGTAAGAAAATGACCAGGGGTCAGTGGAAGAAAGTCATTCGGATCCATACTTTGGGCATACAGAGGCCGGCTGTTTAGTATGGATTCGACCTGACACAAAAAAGTAAAAAACTCTTCATAGGTTAATCGTTGCTCACCTATTACACGTTTTAAATTTGCCTTGGTGGATTTAACTCCTGCCTCAGCTAGTCCGTTTAGGTGCGGACTACCAGGACTTGAAAAATGCCAGGTAATTTTTAGACTGTGACATGCTTCCTGGGAGTACTATTTGAGTAAACGATCAGCTCCCAAGAACGCGCTACCACAATCTGAGTAAATGTCAGAGATTCTTCCTCTTCTTGCCACAAATCTCTTAAAAGCCGCAAGAAAGGTAGGGGTGGAAATATCGGAGGTAAGTTCTAGGTGAACTGCCTTTGTTGCGGAGCAGACTAAGACAAGAATATAACTTTTGGATACCTTTGCACCTCGGTACTTTCCCATTGTAATTGGAAAGGGACCACAATAATCTATGGCAACATGTGAAAATGCCTTTACTTGAGAGATGCGTTGAGCAGGCAAGTTGCCCATGATTTGTACGGAAGGTTTAGGATTTAATCGATAGCATAAAATGCAATGAGAAGTTATACTCTCGATTGCATAGCGAGGGGAAAGGATCCAAAATTGTTGTCTCAAGAGGTAATGCAACGTTCTTTGACCGGGATGACAGTACCTTTTGTGAGTGTACTCAATGACAAGTTGAGTAAGACGGTGAGAACGTGGTAAAAGTAAAGGGTGTTTTGCTGAATAAGAGAGTTCGGAAGAATGTGGTAATCGACCCCCCACTCTTAAGCAGCCTTGTGTATCTAGAAAAAGTGAAAGTTTACGAAATTGTTTAGGAAGTAGCTTTGCGTCATTCAAACGTGAAATGAGATCAGCAAAGATGGAACGTTGAACATGCCGAACGAGAACAATAAGAGAATGTTGAAGTTCTACTTCGGTAATATTTTCGTTAGGATATTTAGATTTCTTTTCGGTAAGGCGAAAAATATAGGAAATTATGCGTTGAATTTTCTCTAGGGAAGAGTAACGAGAAAGAAAAGTATCAAGCATGTGTGGTTCAACTGTGCATGTTTGAAATACTGATTTTCGTTCTTCCAGAATAACCTCGTTTTCCGGAGGGTCTGGACAGCGAAAATCATCAGGCCAGCTCTCTTTTGGTAGCCTAAGAAAACAAGGACCTTCCCAATACAAGTCATGTTTGACAAGTTGATTAGGCATAAGACCGCGCGAAGCACAGTCGGCTGGATTTAGCGCTGATGGAATATATTTCCAGGCCGTAGGAGAAATGGTTTCTTGAATGTGACAGATACGGTTTGCCACAAACGTTTTAAACCTGTGAGGTGAAGCCGCCAACCAGCATAGAACCACTTGGGAATCACACCATGCACAGATTTGGTTGAAGTTAAGAATATCTGAATAAGTGTTTCGAATAAAGGAAATTAGGTCGCAAAGTAAAGTGGCACCAAGAAGCTCCAGTCGCGGAAGACTGACTGTTTTCACTGGTGCGACCTTAGATTTGGCCATTACAAGAAAGGTATGGATTTCTCCGGATACTGACTCCATTCTGAAATAGACCGTAGCCGCGTAACCTATCATAGAGGCGTCTGAAAAGCCGTGAAGTTCAATGCTACGTGGTTGATCAATGGAAAGGCGTCTAGGTAAATGAATATTTGAAAGATTTGGAAGTTCGGTTCGAAATTGATTCCAAACATTTACGATATGCGGAGGAGGCTGAGAATCCCAGTCCAGCTTCTCCTTCCACAGATCTTGCATGAGATGCTTAGCAAGTAAAGAAACGGGAGAACAGAAACCTAAGGGATCAAAAATTTTCATGATTTGAGATAAGATACCTCGCTTGGTGCATGGTTTATCTTCTGGTACGACCAAGTAGGTAAACGAATCTGAGATAGGATTCCATTGGAGACCTAATATTTTTACAAAATTAGGTTCGGATTTGTCGAAACGAATGGACATTTGTGTTTCTGATTCTGAGAATGAGGAAAGAAGTTCCGGACTGTTGCTCGCCCATTTTTTAAGTTCAAACCCTCCTAGGCGCAACAGGGAGATTAACTCCGACTGAAGTTCTTTGGCAGAGGCCACAGAATCCTGCCCAGTGAGCACGTCGTCGACGTAAATGTCTTTAAGAAGCACCTTGGAAGCATTAGGATACCTTTCAGACTCAAGTTTAGCTAGTTCTTGTATAGTACGAATAGCTAAGTAAGGTGATGACTTAAGTCCATAAACAACTGTTCTTAAGGAGTAGGTTTGGACAGGATCATCCTCAGAAAATCTCCATAGAATATTTTGATAACGCGTGTGCTCAGGAATAATTAAAATCTGTCGGAACATTTTTACTATGTCAGTAACAAAGGCTACAGCATGAATTCGAAAATTAAGTAGAATTTCACGGACATCATTTTGCAGTTTAGGACCTGCGCACAACGTCTCGTTGAGTGAGACACCTCTGGGACTACGTTGAGACCCATCAAAGACCACTCTTATCTTCCCAGTGGTCCAGACACTGTGATGAGGGATAAAGTAGGAATTATCCAAGACATCTTTAGATATAGGCGTAGGAATAGGTATCATGTGACCAGTGTCTAAATAATCTTGCATAAAATCTTTGTAAGCTTGATAATTAGCTGAGTCTTTGAGAAGTCTAGCTTCCTGAAGCTTGAAACGTTTTAAAGCGATTGGATAGGTGTCACCCAACTGGGGTTCTAAGTTTATGAAAGGTAATGGAACGACGAATCTACCTGATTTGTTGCGTGAAACTGATTGTGAAAATAATTTTTCGCACATACTATCCTCAGGACTGTGATGAACCTTATGTGGAACCTGCTCTATCTCCCAGAAGCGCTCTAGGCAGATATCCAGAGATGGTTCGATGGAAGTGTAACAGCTTATGAGTGATTGGGGATTTTGTTGCTTTGAAGTTTCAACTTTACCAATCAGCACATAGCCAAAGATGCTATTAAAAGCACTAGGTTGTCCACGCTCTCCGTGGATAACTCCCTCTTGTAAGAGATGCGGAAAAAGTTCACAACCTACTAGGACATCAATGGAACTTGGTATATGGAAGTTTTGATCAGAAAGTTTGATATTGCGAATGTGATTCCACTTGCTCGAGTCGACAGCGCAAGAAGGAATCTCTGTACAAAGTTTTGGAAGTACTAAAGCCTCAAAATCAAAGGTAGGTCCCGCTTGACCTTGAGGTTTGATAAGACATTTCGTCTTACCTTTGGTATTGGAAGATGTCATTTGATTTAAGCCTTGAATAGAAGTAGAAAAGAAGCTTTTCGAAAGACCTAAACGATTTAGACATTTTTCTGAAATAAAGTTTGCCTCTGAGGCAGAATCGAGTAAGATACGAACTGGTTGGTAATGTCCCCTTGAGTCTAACATGTCAGCTGCAACGGTAGAAAGTAGAAAAGTGGAATTTTTGGAAATCATTGTCGCATGACAGTTTGTGGAATGGCTTCCTGACATAGGGGTGCTATTGGAATTGGAAAGTGGAATATTAACGTTCTCTGGAGGATAAGAATTAACACTCACAGAGGGCGCTACTGGTTGTGGAACGTGAAGAAGACTGTGGTGCCTAGCTCCACACGTAAAGCAGTTGTAGGAGGAGGGGCAATTCACGGTCTGGTGAGCAAAATGTAAGCAATTTTGACATAGATTCACCTGCCGAACATAACCCATCCTTTCCTGTGGACTTTTGTTTTGAAATTCGATACATTTCGATAATGCGTGATTCGAAGAACATAGGTAGCATTTTATTTTTGGATTAAAAGTTCTGTTCTGATTATTTTGTATTTGAGGGTTGCTGCGTTGATTGCTATTTTGTAAAGTATTTTGTTGATTTCTTGAATTTGAACTTTGATTTGAAATAGTTGTATTGAAAGCAGAAGGTGAATTAAAATTATTAAAACTGTTTCTCTGAAAACTGTTCTGTTGAGAATTACGCGTAGTTTGAGGTTGTCTAGGGGTTTGATTTTGCCTACTAAAACTGGGCATTTGCACTACAGATTCGAGCGCAACGCAATGATTTTCTATAAACGTGTAAAGATCAGTGTAGGACGGAATTTCTGAATTGTTTTTCTCTCTACTATAGTAAAGTTCGAAATCAGTCCTCATCTTGACTTCAAGTTTTGAGAGCATCATGTTAAAAGTAAGAAAGTCCCATTCTTTTGTAGGAAAACCAAGCTCATTTAAGATGGCTAGATTCTCAGAAAATGTATCCAACATGGAACGTAATTCTTTCCCAGAACTGGATTTAGTTGAAAGAAAGTTAATAGCATTCAAAGCGGTAGTAGCAATAATTCGTTTATTTTGATACCTCTTTACTAAGGTTTCATACGCAATGTGATAATTGCTATCTGCGAGGGGAATGGTTTTTACTAGAGAAAGGGCTTCATTCAGAACAGAACTCCGCAATTGTTGAAATTTCTCTATATCACTTAAATCAGAATTTTGATGTACCATGACTTTAAATAAGTCAAACCAGTGAGAGAATCCAGTCTTTATAATTACCATTGAAAATTGGCAACCGTGGTTGTGGAAATGATCTTGTATTTGACCTCTGAACAATATTTTGTTGGCTAGGGTTGCCTACGTAATTGACAGGGTTGGCCCTAAAAAGGTCGTAATAAATACCCTTACATTCATAATAAAGGTTGTCAAAGTCTTTTCTAGTTTTGTCCTGCTCGTCAAATGAAAGTTTAAACTCTTCGAGAGAGCCAATAATTTGGTTATGAAAATTATAGAATTGAGCATGACATTCTTCGACGTCTTCATATCTGGATTTAAACAAAAAGTGAAACGCTGTATCCGACTTCGCTTTCAAAGCTACCTCGTGAGCTTCCGCCATTTGGTTGAAGCTCAAAAGCCTTTTGTCGCAAATTTTTTTCTGTTTTTGCGTAGACATTTTTGTTTTTGAAAGTTAATTTGGTTTTAAAATTACCCAAAAAAATGCTTAAAATATAGCTTAAAATATAACCCGAATTTTAGCAAAAATTAAACAATTTTATTATTTTAATTTTATTAACTTTTTTCGAAAATTTTTAAATGAAATGTTTGTAAGTTTGTCTGTATGTTATTATTTGAACATATCCCTTAAAAAAAAACTTTTATGTCTCACCAAGGATTGAACCCCGCACCTTTCGATTCCAAGTCGCACACTCTGTGCATACGACTAGCGGTGCCGTCTGAAAGTTTTTAACAAACGACGGTATTCGAAGACGGCGACACTTGCACCTGCGCGTTAACGTGACACCTGTAAAATCGATAATTAGAAAAGTAGGTGGAAGAACCGCCTTAAATTTTCAGTTTCGGCGTATTGACGCCACTTTTACTGAAAATGTAATGAACAAAGCGATCAACTTTCTTTGATGAACTAGTAAACTATACGAAATATGTGCATTGGCTATAGGTATTTTTGAACGGTAATAAACACTTCGATCAACTTTGAAGGAACATATCCCCAACAGGTGGTAAAACAATATGGTCTGTTTCGAATTGAAATTGAAATAAATTTTGAAATTTGAAATAGAAAATAGAAATTTGGAATTTTTGTAGGAAATTGCTGAACCACAGGAGTCTAGGTAGTTTGGAACACTAATAATTTGGGTCGAAGGGCCATTAAATGTGCGTGCAAGGGCTGAAAAATAACGGAATTTCCTTCGATAGGTCGCCGGTATTGGCTTCACAAGCACATTTAAAAATAAATGTCGGTATTGACGATTGAAAATGGAAAGTTACGATACATATGGAATTTTATATGAAAAGGCACCTACCTCGGACTCTCTTGCAGCTCCAGTCGACGTTTAAACGTCCAGTTTTTTCACCTCAAATTCACTTTTTTCGGGAACGTGATTTTGCTAGTGTCTTGTTGTGACGGTGGTTCTTTGCGCACACATCGCGGCGCTGCTTCTCTTCCACGTGTCCGGTGCCGTGAAACCCCATATGCATATTTTAGAGCGCGAAAATTTAAATTATTTTAAACGCGCAGAAAAGGAAAAGAAAATGAAAATTAGGAAATTTCTTGCTTGCACCAACATTGACATATCATTTGAAAGTTTGAGGTCGACCTACTTTTTTTTAAATAAAAACCATTTTTTTCTGTTTTTTTATTTTTTTTTTAAATTAAATTTATGACATGTATACATTTTTGGAAAGATAATTTTGACGTCCCCTTTAAAAAAAGTTGTTTGACTCCAAAAGAACCTACAAACAATGTGTCAATGTCAAAGTCATGATGACACTAGTAGATAATTAATTAGTTTTGCTTGAAATATTGTTTTTAAAAAACTTCTAGTTTTTGAGTTGTTTAGGTGTTCCGCTACTTATGGGACACCATGTATATTTTAAAAAAGGCTAGTAAATGAATATTTTTATATTATTTTTTTTTTGTGAAACAGTGTTCTCGTTAAATGGGAAGTCCCCTTTCTGCCGCCAGTAGAGGAAAACATAATTACACATTACGTTTTTTTAGAAAAACTTTTCTTAAAAATATTTAATATCTGAAAAAGCAGCATATCAACAGACTTACCACATACATATAGCAATATTAGGGCAAGCAGGGTAAAAGTTCTAAAGAACAGGGAGTGCTTTTAAAACTATGCCAGTAGAGGGACCTTAAGATTTTCAATTAATTTTTGAGACATTATTAAAAAAAATGTGGGTTTCAAAACATTTTTAACAAAATTGAGAAAAGAAAATCGTTTATATCTCAAAAACAAGAGCAGCACAAATTTCATTTTCAATAAAAATAAATCTACCTTGACAACTAGAACAACTAGGTCTGATGCTTGGCTTGGCACATTTTATGGGTGGCTATATGTCTGCTAGCCCCAATTTCTTGTAATTATTTCTGGCAGGCAACCTATTAATGTTTGTTTCCTTAATTTCTGCTTTAGGTAATGTTTTGATAGACCCCACGGCGAAAATTGGACAAAACTGCAGGATAGGACCGAACGTGGTGATAGGCCCAAACGTCACTGTTGAAGATGGCGTTTGCATCAAGCGATCAACCATTTTGAGGGACACTATTATTCACTCTAATTCATGGTTGGAGAATTGCATAGTGGGATGGAAGTGCTCCGTCGGAAGGTAAGTTTTAGATTAAAAAAAAAGAAAAAAACATTGATGTTAAAACCTAATATTTTTGTGCTCCAAATTCGACGTTTTTGGAGGGTTTCAGGTGCTTTTCGGGGAGGTAGAAAAAATGTGACTTTACTACACTCCTTTTTATTTTGTTATCGGTAAGTCTTGTTTATAAAAAAAATTCCGGTTCTGTTCAAACGAGTAATTATAATATACGACAGAATAATTTAGCCTTACCAATGCCTAAACTTACACTTGTGAAAAATTCAATAATATATTATGAAAGTAATAAAATTTACAATTATTTACCGCAAAAAATTTAAGAATGTTCTAATTATAAAGCATTTCGTTTGTGTGCCAAACAATATCTAATTACCAAAGCCTTCTTTCTATAGTGTAAGTAAATTTGATGAAAAAAATGACTGGGTCTATTCGTTGCGGAGAAACGTCTAGTCAAAGATGATTAATTTTTTCCAAAAAGTAATTTTCAAACCACTTACCAACGAAACTAATTGTCCTAGAAAGATTATTTGTAGAGAATTGAATTAGCTTTTAAAAATATTGGCTCCAAGTTTCATATTTTTTGTTTTGTTTTTTATGATTTAAATTTATGTTTCTGTTTCGTGTATAAAAATATTTTTAACCGTATACTATTTTAAAGTGTTAAATCAACATATTGGTCAGTAGCCATAGCGGCTTTTTGATGAAGGTTTTATACACCTGTTTTGATTAACTCCTAATCCCCACAATTTAATTTTTTTAAAAGTTCTTAACCCTTTAAACCAGAGTAATAAAACTTGACACGCATATTGAGTTTTCAGTATTGATTCTTAAATTGTCAAAAAAAATGACATTTATAGCCCCTAAAGGGGTGTTTATTTATCCAAAATGGAACATTTTATTATTTTCGTATATTTATTTTACATCTGCATAATTATGTAGATACAAGATTATTATAATTACCACATGTATTGTAAATACGATATATTAAACAATCTAATGACGCAAATTGAATTTAGCTTAATAAGCAGCACAAGGGGCATATGGAGGCAAAATGTGTTTTTAGATTATCCCTTGTATCTTCTAGACTATTGCATCTGTACATTTACAGGCTCAAAATCAAAAAAAAAATTTGAACCGGGTAAAAAGGTTCCGTAGTTATAAGAAAAAACAAGACTTCTGATAAAGAAGCTTGATCAAAATAAAATTTTGAGCCCTTACAGCCCTAAGGGCCGGAGGCAAATTAGAAAGTTTTTAAAATTAAGAAGTGGTCGACCGCCATCTTTTGGTATCATCTCGATGACCTAGGACAGAGTATAAGTCAATAATTTTTTTTTATCATAAATGACAAAAAAATTGCCTCTAGTAGGGGTCTTACTAACAGCGTTAAATTTTTTTTATATAGCAGGCCTGTTAGTAATTGTCTGAGCTACCAATTTAGTGGGACCTAAATGTTTAGGTGTAATAGTCTAGAAGATATAAGTAATAATCTAAAAACACATTTTTCCCCATACGTCCCCTAGGGGCCATATATGTTAATTTTTTTTGTGACCTGAAAATTCGGTACGTAAAGGCCATTGCGCGTGTTAACTTTCATTACTCTAGTTCAGAATGAAAAAAATATTTTGATATTCTACTTGTTAACATTTTTGTATCTGTTAACAGGTTAGGCAGTATTGGTCCCCATCAATTAGTAATTGGCTAAGACACTTTTTATGAAATCAAAAAGCAGAAGAAAGAAGATATAGGCTAATACTATATATTCCAAAATTATTTAGTACAGTGTTTTTTTTGTTTTCTGGAACATCGATGGTTTACTATTTTTTTTGTTTTTGCCCCAACTATAACAATCAGTTTTAGTACCATGTTAAAGCCAATAGAATTCTCTATAAATTCCTTCTTGATCACTTTTCTCTAGGACGGTTAGTTTAGCCGATACGAGGCTTAGAAAATGACTACCGGTAAATATCGGCTTTTGTAAAAAAACTGTACATCTTAGACCACACGTATCTCCGCAACCAATAGACATAGGAAGCTAGCGTTACGCTCAAAAGACCACACGTATCTCCGCAACCAATAGACTTAGGAAGCTAGCGTTACGCTCAGATTGTAGAGAACTTGGGGGGCTTTACAAAAGTTTACAACGTAAATACCCAAAAAAAAGTTTCATGAAAAAACTAAAAAAATTGCATGATTTTCGAGTCCCTCGGGAGGAACACCGGGCTTTTAGGGTTCCAAACTTGGGTGTGAACTACCCTCAAGGATACTAGCAACATATAAAAATATCGTAGATACATGCGCATTTGCAATGTTGAATGTTTTTATTGACTGGCCTAATTCTAGTAATTCTAAAATTTGTCCGATAAAATTACATTGTTAAAATATTAATATAAGGTAATAAAAATAAAATTAAAATAATAATAAAAGACTTGAAAAAATAAAAAAAGAAGTTAGTCATAAAATGGTTAAAAAAAAGTAATAAAATCACAGGTAAATATCACAAATAACCTCTCTCATGAGGCATAAATTAGTTAGATACACACGGACAAGCACCTAGACAGATACACACATTAGGAATGATCCTTCAACTATAATAATCTAACAATAATAACTTGTCAAAGATTTCCCTGATATATTATTGATTTTTTCACAAGTTCAGAGCGTGGTACTGGTAACTGTAATTGAAATATTCGTCTACTGCTGTATCTTCCGATGTTCTGAAACTCGTGACGATATGCGGTTTCAAGAATGTAGATGGAAGGTAATGTTAAAATATTATGTTTAAGAAATACCGGTATATTTTGAAATTAAATGATAAAGATTTGCAGTCATTGTTAGGTCTGGTCATCTTAAAGAATTGATTCCACTCTTCAACTTGATTTTATAAATCCAAGGATAAATGTAATAAATTATTTTCAATATTTTTTACAGATGGGTAAGAATGGAAGGCCTAACCATCCTAGGAGAAGACGTCATAGTGAAGGATGAAATTTACGTGAACGGCGGTCAAGTCTTGCCACATAAAAACATCGCTGCCTCGGTCTTGGACCCACAGATAGTTATGTAAGTTTTTTATTCACGACCATGCAGTTGATAATATTTTTGCTTGTTCCAAGGCTGTTATTTATTACCTATATCTACCTAACCACTTTTGATCTTATTCAAGCTCAATTTTCAGTGAACAAAAACCCCTTTTTTCTAGCCTTAAGTATGTGTTTGAACTACTACTTGTAGGGCACTATGTCCTTGCCATAGGCGGTTACACTTTTGTTACTTTCACATGAAATAAACATATTTCCTAACTAAAAATATATTAAAACTCAAATATTTTCGTCATTTTGATACACGGATTTTTGAATATTAACGGATTGGATTTGACCAAAGTTAAAGTAGAAAATCCAAAATGGCCGCCGCCCGAAAAACGCTTCAGTTTTATATTTCGTTCTCTGGTTTTTGTTTATTTGTGTTTAATATAACTGCTAAAAACTGTTCAGGGTATTAAAACCTTAATTTTTCCATTAGTGTAGGGAAAGCCCGAGAAGTTCTTTCTTTTTCAACAAAAATAACAACAACTGACAATCTCCGCAATTTTGATAAGGCCGCGAGAAAATCAAAGTATAGTAGGTTTGGTTCGACTGCCTAGCAGGTTGCCTACGAGTGCCCTTCTTTTTAGGCAAATTTTCGGCTTTTTCATTGGTAAAGTCAAACGCATGATGTACCCACTTTTTTTTATTTTAGTTGGTTGTAAAATCAAATCTCTAGTTCTATAATCTCTGTGTTGGTATAAAATTAAAGGTAAAACTGTCACTATCTCTGGATGAAAAGATGATGACTGTTGACAAAAACTCGCACAGGTAAAAACAACTCAAAGAGATGCCGTTTTTTTGTTGCTGTCAGTATGTATATGATAAATAAAGAGGTAGGAAATTTTACAAAAAAGTAACTGCCTATGGCAAGGACTACAATTGACTAAAGGACAAAAGTTATTTTCATAGGGCGTAATGCAAGTATAATTTAAATTTGTGTTTAAGTTTGATAAGATATAAATTAAATATAGTTGCCATTCTATGGAGTACGTATGGAGCTATCCTTACTGTAATCGAGAAATATAAGTTCTTTCCTGAAATGTTAACAATAAGCTCTAAAGTCACAATTTAAAAGACCAATGACCTGTTCTTGTAGCTCTTTCGCACTTGCCCGAATAAGAGATGAAGTTACTTGTCGTACGAGAGATACAGTAGCTTCTTTGAACTGCTAATTTCGAGAGTATCCTTAACATTTTAAAAAAATGCTTATATTTTCCAGATTTAGAAGGGTTTACACCTTAAATTAGTCATTTTGTTAAATTTGGATTCTCGCCCACTTTTAGTAGGCCGTATGCTGCATAAAGACTCTTTATGTCTGACATATTTTTATAAGTATGTTATACATGCAGAGTCTCCAATTCTGCCTACCAAATAGCCCTGTTTACTTCTAATTTAAGATTTTTTTACTTATATAACGATATATTGCAATGGCCGTAAATTAACCAGAGTAAGTACATAATTCACATATCATAACTTGTATGTGGGGATTCTACTTGTATAGTGTGTTACATAATTGAATGCCAAAAATAGCTGATTCTTTTGAAAAAGTAGGGTGCTTGTGGTCAGGCTTTTTGGCAGTCTGTGACCCTTGTTTTTCTTCTGCGCGGGCGCACCAGCGCTCTGCCATGCTGTTTGTGGTAGTTCGGTAATTTATGAATAAATGGCGAGACGGTTTTTTATAGCAATGGAGATTAAGAACACTAAATTTTCAGCATCATCTATTCGTGAACAACTTAAATACCGAAATTTTGCGTATGCTTTGAGTATATAATGGGTTATTTACTCAATGTTGTATGGGATCTCACTTTCAGGAGACTGTACATTTCTATCGAATGCAGTCTTAATTTAAGAAAAAAATCGTATCTATGTCGCAATTTAGGATTTTTTGAACTTTTCACCCTTACCTTTATTGTTCGCCTCTGCCATACTGTTATCTAAAGAATAAAAAAACAATCAAAAGAAAACAAACTTTCTAACCTATAAATCTCCTATCACAGAATCACACATCACCATAGTTTGGTTGGTTTGATACGCGATACAGTTAGGATGGCTCTCTAACGGTAAAGGTAATCGTTACTCGGCTCTAATTGGATCTAAAATCTTGGGGCTGTTGATGTTTATCTTGTGGTTTCTAAATGACATCCTCATCGTTTTAGGCTAATGGCTCTTCACTACAAACGATTATAGTTTGGTTTCAGCTCTTCTTGATAAATCTGACTTTTTGTGTTGTATTTTCTTGACATTTTTTCTATTTGGTTTCTAAAATTTAAAAAGAGGAACATTTCTCTTTTTTGTGTTTTCTGATATTTTAAAAACAGCATAAGGAAAAATTGAAAGATTCCCAAGATTCCGCAATTTTTTTTTGTGTAAATCAGTTGTGAAAATTATTGTCTAGCTAGATTTCTTGCTAATTTTGAAATTCTGTACAAAGTCGGTGTGATTTTTTAAGAAGAGCAGGAAACTTGATCAGACACATTAAAAAATAGTAGTAGACTTTTTATGGTGTCTTCTAGATACTTACAAGATTCGCAACAAGCGTTCTAGGGTTGTAGTTAAGAAATTGTAGATTCCTCATAAACTAAAACATTTTTCTTAAATGAAGATTTTTTATTGTGCATTTTAGAAGACAGACCTCTTTCGCTATGAAATGATTTATCACATTGATTGCAACTGAAATTGGATTTTGTTTGTAAGGCTTGTTTTTTAAGAACCCGTGGTAACAGACCAAAATTACCCTTTTCTCAGTTTTTTTTTATTATTTGGTAGTCTAACTTAGTCTAGATGATGGTTTAATGTGTATTTATAAATCTCTACGTTTAGGTTTAGGTCGAAGCATTTAATAACAGTTCCATATGTTCCATTTTTATTCATTTGAATACATTAAAATCACGAAATGTTGATAAACTCAACGGTGTGCTTACTTATTTCATCAAACTTGTTTTGAATATTATATAAAAATGACCTTATAATAAGATTTATAATGAGCCTTGAAAAGTTTGTGGTCGTATTCTCGTCGTATAGAGTCTTTCATATTAGGGTCTTTCCTATTTTGTGATAGCGACATTGTCCGGTATTTGGAATACTTTTTTAAGTCTAGATAGATGTTCCGAAAATTTGTCAAGACCTCTTCTTTGCCCATATGCCCGAGGTTAAACTCCGATCCTTTTCTAGCAACATTTTGATTTCTCATAATTTTCATTATTATGATAAACTTTACTTCTTCATCTTCATCTAGCCCACTCTCCAACAAAACTGCTTCTCAGTCATCCTTATCCAATAAATCACACATCAATAAATTTGAAACTACTTAGGTACAGCTGATTTCAGAAAAAACTTATACGACTCTTTAAAGTACTTTTTCCAAACTTTGAGGAGTGTATTCTAAGCCACCATCAGCTTTATCAAAACCTTAGTATTTTAACAATCCTAGGTCCTAGCTAAAACTGTCAATGATAAGTAAAAAAGTAATAACACTGTCATCAGTTACAGAATAATAAATACAGTATTTAATCCTCAAATGATTTAACATACGAGCAAAGAGCAAAATTGTAACTAAGTTGAAAATGGTTGCACCTTTACAGCGGTAGCCCAGCATTTTAACGTAAACCGAACAAGAGTTTGTTCTATAAATAAAAGATGGATAAAAGAACAATCACTTAAAAGGAATCAACAATGATCTGGCAGGCCAAAAGTAAGTCAAGTTTGGACCCTTTCGAGAGAGCAAAGAATGGAAGAATATTTTCACAGTTTCCAGGCAGCCAAGTACCCATTTACCGTAGAATTCAAACATCACACCTCAAAAAAGACTGAACTTACTTTTTAAATGTAATATTTAGCAAAGCTAATAAAGATATTCAATTCAAAATTAAATTTAATTTAACAAAAACAAGCAAGTAATTTCCAAAGACGACCAAAAATATATTACTAGCTAAGTTTTATTTTATTTGTTTTATAAACATGTAATAAGAAATAAACATCTGCTTAAAATAAAAAACGAGTTGTTCCAGTCGTCTCAGATTTTTTTAGAAACCCTTAAAAATAACAAAAACCACTTATCTGTCAAACGTATTAAAATAGTGGCCGTAGTAGATTAATGTCAACACTTAAGTCGGCTGTATTTTAATAATTCCCTACTATATGCCTCTTGTCATGTAAATGTTCGTTTTTCTAACTTAGTCAAATAAAAGGAGCTATGTTTAGGCCAAAAGGAAGACAACTAAATCGAAACAATTCATTTATATGGTATTTTTTAAGATTTTCATAAATACGAAGTTAAAACTAAGCATCCCTTTGCCTATAGTCTTAAGAGCTTGAGATCTTCCATTTTCAGAACTTCTTGTAATTGTTCTTGAAAAATTTGACAGAGCTGCAGACTGCCATATTTTTTTAATTTCATTTTCATTTAAAAATTTTGTCTAATTTTTTCAACTATCCGTTTTCGTAGAACTGATATGTGCACATTCGCATAAAGTAAGGCGGCCGGCATCCGTTGACGAACTGGACCAATTTTGCTTGATCTTGCTTTTGTTTTGTTATCACGTTTGTAACAGTCCCCAAGGCGGTTAGCCCGTGGCCCAGCTGAAAATTGATTGATTTTAAAAAGCGATCGTTTTTAGCTGTGGATTGAGGAATACGCTCAAAAATGTTGGCGTTTTTTTTTCAAGTAGTTTAAGGGCTTGGCAATTCGTAAGAAAGTATTTTCAAATTATTTTTTCCGATTTTTAATCACCCCCTTTTGGAGGTAAACCAGCCCTCTGACCATAATTTCAGGATGTAAATCAGGTCCTTTTAGATCTTCATCTTAGAGCTTAGTCCCAGTGTCCAGCTGAAAATGGATTGATTTTAAAAAGCAATCGTTTTTAGCTATTGATTAAGGAATGTGTTAGGTTGGAGGGGAGAGGAGGTGACGAAGTAAACGCTCTGAGTTCTGGTTGTCAACTGATGTATTTTAGAATTAGTAGGTCTTATTTACAAAAGTAGGTCTGACAAAGTAGTTGTAATGCAATAGTAGTTACAATATGAAATAGGGTACCAAACCAACCATTCGTAAGTACGTCCCTTTTAGGGTGACCACCCGTACAGGATACACTGAACAATTTTGGCGGTTTTTTTAGGTGGTATGAGGGCTCTGCAATTCTTAAGAAGGTATTTTCGAATAATTTTTTTCTGTTTTTGATCACCCCTTTTTGGAGGTAAGCCAGCCATCTGACCACAATTTCAGGATGTAAATCAGGTCCTTCTAGACCTTCGTCTCAAGGTTTAGTCCCAGTGGCCCAGCTGAAAATGGATTAATTTTAAAAATCAATCGTTTTGATCTATTGATTGAGGAATACACTTAAAAATGTTGGCGTTTTTTCAGGTGGTATAAGGGCTTTGCAATTCTTGACAAGGTATTTTCCAATTATTTTTTCCTGTTTTAGTAGCCATCTTAATTTCATTCATTCAAATTCAATTTCGGAATCACTTTTGCAAATTTCGCTTGCGGGAAAAAGCGGATCTCCATTCACGTCGCCTAAAAATCACATTAATGTCGCCTAAAAATCGAACTTTCTTAAAATTTAATACATACTAGACTAGGCGACAATTTTTTACGTTATTTGTTTTAGCTCGTTATATGTAATCCGATGATATGTAGAAATAAAAATTGGCCATCGACCTTCAGAGTTTCTTCTTTTGTTGCAGATTTACTATAGCTTTATATAGTTTGATATCTGCAACAAGTAAAATATATGTTTTTTAAATCTTCTATTCCTAAAAATATCTCCCTGTAGACTGCTACAGTTAGTTGGCATATTTATTATCTAAAAAAAACAAAACTATAGAACAAAAACTATGTAAAACATAAATTATAAACGTTTTTTGGGATTTAATTTTGTAACACCCTATCATATACTTATTTGAAAAAAAAAGTTTTTGAAGAATGTAGAATGGGCGCAATTGGGCCCCCAACGAACGTTAGTAATAGGTTGTTTAGAAAACCAAGGTTATTGCTTATGAATCAATATAAATATACGCTTTTGGCTTTTAAATTTCAAAATGCCCAAAAACATTGCAAAACATGACGTTATTAAATTCATATCATAATCCAACCCTTGAGCAGGCGCACAAGTTGATATTTCACGAGCGTGTATTGTATTCCACAAATCAGCTTTAGGATTAATCATTTGTTGTATTTTGTGAATGTGTGCGATTTTTAGTCATATTTTACTCTTATTTGTTAAAACTAGTGTGCAATTTAGATAACTTTTTCATAAAAAAATCTATAATCTATACAAAACTTAAGATTTTATACTTACATTTAGGTTACACTTATAGCATTTATTAATTAGAAGTTATTGTAGTTAAAAAGTTTTGTTTTTTCCAGTGCCAGTTAATAATTTTATGAAAATTATCTATATATTTAATAACCTACCGACTTATATTTGTATTGAGCCGAGGCAGACTCGGGATTTCCAGAGGGGAAGGGCCAAGTAAGTAGCAAACTCTAACCCCCCCCCCCTCTGGATCCGCCTCTGCTATTGAATTGATTCAGATAGTCTAGTAACTGAAGTATAGGTAAATACATTAATATTTTTACCACATTCCAAGAAATAATTTTTATTTAGTCTTATTGTATGATAGCACAGTCGCCCACTTTTTTAATGTCATCTTAAAATTACCTAAACTTGTCTGGAAAGCGCGGAATTTTTAAACTGCTGTAAAAGCTGCTAATGAAAATCGTTTAATAAATCATTAGATTAATTTTAAACCATGCGGTGTTGCCAAACAACGCACTATTTCTTTGTATTCCATAAATGTAGGAAAAATAAGATGACATTAAAAAAGTGGGCGAGTGTACAGTGTCTATTTGAAAATGCGGCTAAATAGCGCGCTCTTTTACCACGGATCACCCAGGGTAACCTGTGTTTTTACCAAAGTTTTACCTATACAGTGAAACCTCTCCTTGCGGACACCCCTATTAAGCGGACACTCCCTTAGGCAGATTTGTTGGAACCAAGATTTTGCCTATGTCTTCACATGTAAAATTCCCTCCTATAACCGGACACGTTTTGGAGAAGGAACATCTATCAGCCGAAAGATCGCCGAAAAATTTAATATCGGAAAATCTCAAGCAGCGGAAACTGTTAATAAATATATATCAAAATTTCGCAGTTCCCTCTCTTAAGCGGACACCTCCAATAAGCGGACAAAATCGACAGAACCGTGAGTGTCCGCTTATAGGAGGTTTCACTGTATACTACAAAACTTGTCCAAGTGCGCTCGTTCTCACGGCACTGACCGGTCGGCATACTCGTATATAAGAGCACAGAAAAACTATGGCATGGTTTTTTTGCGGTAATGTGCAATGCTATCGTGCACGTTACATATCAAGAAACGTTCGGCTTAGCCGAAAAAACATCTTGACTGTTACATACAAATATGCGACCGATCGGGTCTTAGGGCAAACCGCATGCATGCAAAACAAATGCTGGGTTGTCTAGGTTCATCTCATAGGTCTCGCAAACCAGGCGCATTTTCAAATGGTACACTCAACCTAAGTAAGGTCAATAAATCACTAAGTTCCTTCTTAGAAGGAAAACATATTTAAGTGGATTCTATATTTCTATTGTTTATGTTATGTTTTTATTTTTAAATAAAATTTTAAATTCATTTCTATATTTGCTTTTTCTTTCAAAAAGTTATCTTTTTACAAAAGATTGTAAGTAGGATGTCTGCCAGTCGCGGGTTCAGGATTTCCGGAGAGGAGGAGCGAAGGCGACAATACCACGATTTATTGAATATTAACGGATTGGATTTGACCAAAGTTAAAGAAATGGCTGCCGTCCCGTCCAGTGGCGAATGCAGGATTTCCAATTGGAGAGGCCAATGTGGCAGCAAACATCAAAATATATTTTTTTGATAGATCTGAAGCGTGAAATTTAGTATCTAAAGGAGATTTATGGGGTCGCAGGAGAAATTTTTTAAAAACTTTAGGTAGAATTCGGGACAAATTTAAACTAAGTGATGCTGCTAAACCAGTGGCGCACCCAGGAATGTGTCTTGGGGGGGGCCCGACAGCTACGAAGCGCGTCCTCAAAAAACTTGCGACCAAAAAAAAAAAAAAAAAAAAGGTCATCATGTCTTTTCGCCACTACGCCACTGCTTGGCGTTGGGGGGCCCGAAGCCTCCTGATGTCAAATTTTAAGGTATTTTTCATGTTTTATCATCAAATATGTAGAAAATATATTAAAAAATCTAAGGTTTGGGGGGGGCCCGGGCCCCGGCCCCCCCCTGGGTGCGCCCATGGCTAAACTAAAAAATAAGTAATGTCTTGAAGGGGGGGGCGGGCCCCTCTGGCCCCTTCCTGGATCCGCCACTGGTCCCGTCCATTGACATTTCGTTCGCTGGTTAAGAAATGTCAAGTTTTCTGTCAACTGTTGTTTTTGTTTATTTGTATAGGGATATGTTGCGATAAAGTCAGGCAGAGTAATAGTGTCAAGCACTATATTCTGACAGTTTCGCATTATAAAAACAGTTGTTTTCTTTAAAAATTAGACCTTTGTGTATTATAAGAACCGCAATTAATAGTGCCGCCTTTATAAAAGGAATAACCGACTGGATTTATAAATTCGACTTTAGTATGTCCATTTTGAAAGATCAACTATCAGTTTTCAGTGGAAAACTGTCAGAATACTGCCCGACACTATTACTGCCTGGCATTATTGCAATAAGTTTCTAATAACAAGGCCGCGATAAAATCAAAGTATAGCAAGTTTGGTTATGCTGTCTAAACCAATTTTCCGTTTTTTTCAATGGTAATGTCAAAGGGGTGGTTTACCTATTCTTTTTATTTTGAAGCAACGAGATTGTCAATATCTTTGTTTTGAAGCTACATTTCTAATCGTGTTTGCGGGCCGACACGAAAGTCGTCACGGACATCGAAGAAATAATATTATTTCTTCGATGTCACGGACTAGGCCATGCCTAGGAAACTCATTGCAATTTGATAGGTCGTTATGTTAAAGTTCTCACTAAGAGGCGCTGCGGTCTCGCGTTTGGTCCTTATTCTATTTTTTTTTTGAGAATTACCTGTCGTTTGAATTTTCCGTCCCCCTTTTATTCAGATAGAAAAACCTTTTCCACCGCATTTTGTTTCAGGTTCATTTTAAATCTATCTTTTTGGCTTATTTAGGTAATCTTTGCTGCTGTGACCATTAAAATTAAATTTGGTTAAATTTGTAAGTTTTGCAATTTTTAAATATAAAACAATGAGAATTTCTAGTTGCTTTCCTGGGTGAAGTGTCTAAAGTTCAGACGAGTATAAGATGCATAGTTTTCTGAGAAATTTTAAGGTAAGTTTTCTTATTTTCTCATTTGAGGTTAGATTGGCAAATTTGTATTGGTAGTGTCTTTTTACCTTCTTATCGCTTACTTTACGGAACTCTGAATACAGGTTCCCAATGCCTGGTAGGTGCCTTATTTGTCCATCAATTAAGCACAAATTTAATGTTAATTTTATATGTATCTGTTTCTTTTAAGTAAAAGCATAGAGTAAGATAGCCGTATTACTTACTCTATGGTAAAAGGGAGGCACATAAAAAATTAACACTAAATTTGTGCTTAATTGATGGGTAAACGAGGGATTACCCAGCAGCGTAATGTACTTTGAATAAATTTATTCCTTTTAAATCTTTATCTTACCATAATCTAGTACCTATGATAAACGTGGGTATAAGTTGATTTTTTTATTGTTTTCAGCTTTTGGATGATATGTGCGACCACGGATAAGTTTTGTATATACTGCTTTGAAACATACCCTACACAACTTACAACCAAGGCAAGGAGGTACTTTTAAATCAGGTCAGGTTTTCGTCAAGCTGTTAAAAAGTAGACATTTAAGAATGATTCTCTTCACGAACAACTGTTTCATTATTTATTCACTTATCACTCACCAGAAATGTTAAAAGCAAATTTAAATAATATACTAGATAGTGTTTGGTTTTTCATTATATTTTATTTTACCAATCAATTAGACTATGTATTATTTCATCTATAGTTAGTTGTTAATTTAGTTTTTATTTGTAGCTTTTTTTATAATCATAAAAACTCATTTAACAAATGTTTTATTTATTGCATTTTATATATCATTTTCAATCTGTACCGAGTTTGATGCAAATCGGTTAATTCATAAATGGAAAAATTTTGGATCAGCCATTTTATTTATTTTTTTTTATAAAAAAATGTTGAATTGTATACTAACCACCAAATACCTAGTTGGAAAGGTCTGAAAAAAGTTATAATCAAACAAATATATTATATGAAGTCAAGCTAAATAAAACTGTTTAAGCAATTGCCAATGGTATAATATCATAAAATAAAAAATCTCGCGGCGATTGTCCCCGCGGCAAATCGAGCCGCGGCGAATCGGTCCACGGCGAATCGGACTGCGGGGAATCGGTCCGCGGCGAATTGACCCAGCCCATACCCCATTTCCATAGTCCCCTACAGAGGATTTTTTACACGGCCAAGACTCAAAATTCATTTTAGCACCCATTTTTTAGAGCAGTACAAAACTATTTTAAGGCTTTTATTGTTTCTGGCAGTAAAAATATTTTTTTGTAAAAACAATCTGAAACATTCATATTTTTTGGTAAATTTATTATAGTCCGGCCCTGAGATTGACTCCCAATTGCCAGCGATCGTTGATTTCACCGAAATCAAAGACCGCCAGCCGGTTTATTTCACGGTGGATAGAATAGACCGGTGTTCGGATCTTATATATATATATATATATATATATATATATATATATATATATGTCGAATTTTTTACGTCACTGGTGGTCCAGCTGATTTTTGTAAACAAAAGTTAGATCTGTTATGAACAACGGAACAACTAATATTTTTTGAATTTTTTGAAAACTAAGGCCATTTTTCTACTGTTTTCTAGTACATCCTTATAAAATGTAATTTTCTAGACGCATTGTCGTTATTTTTTATTAGCCCACTTTATTTATTATTACACAAAACTTAAACTACAAGTCAAACTGAATGTGATCGTTTAGTATCAAAGGAGAACCGAGGGACTTGGGAAGTAAACAAAGATGTAGGTCAGCGGATGATTTTTGAAGCTGAAACAAACACATTATTTTCTTCGAATTTTAATTTTTGTGTAAAGAGAAATGAAGCGGGCTAAAAAGAATAACGACTGGTATGTCTGAAAAATATTATTTTATAAGAATTTACTAAAAAATAGTAGGAAAACTGCCTTAGTTTTTAAAAAATTCAAAAAATATTAGTTATTCATATCATTATCTAACTTTTATTTACAAAAATCAGCTGGACCACCAGTGTCGTAAAAATTCGACATATATTTATAAGATCCGAACACCGGTCTATTCTATCCACCGTGGGTTTATTTATCTGTTTGTTAGGTGATCCGTGGTTGTATGTATGTATAACGACAATGGCAAAAATTATAATATATTTTTCTTTACAGTTTTTAAGCGTCTGAGGTTTAAAATTTGGCACCATAGGCAAATAAAATTCGCCGCTGATGAAATTAAAAAAATATATAATATAAAGTACTTATAGTTCATATTATTTTGAAAAAATTAAATTTTTTTCTAAACTAAAACTGTACCTATAGCACGTTCATCGTTCATCTAAAACGTGAAATATTTTTCTAACTTTTTGGCTTTTTGTGTAGGAGGTAACGGCTATTAGTGACCTTAATATGTTTGTTGGCCATTTCACATTCTTCCGTCTGACAACAGAGGGCGGTAGTTGGCTTCGAGAAGAAAAATATCTAAGCACCATACGTTGTTGTCAATGCTCCATGTCTAATGAAAACAATGAACTTGTAAGTTCATTGAATGAAAATGTATAATATCTTGAGTTATTTGGCAATTTATACCTCATTCTTTTCCCATTTTATAATGTATGTTCCTGTAAAACTTCTGAATGTTTTGTGCTTTTATTATTAGCTTTGGAAATAAAGGAATTAAAAAAAAACATGGCTGAAAACGTGGCAACCTTGAAAAAAGCTTTAATTTTATTCTGTCACTGTGCTGTCACTTGGGTTGCGTCATGCGCATTTGAGGTTAGCAAATTTTTTTGTTCTCTCGCATTTGCGTTTTCAAAAAGTTGCTAATTTTGCGAATTGTTTTATAGTGTTTGAAAGACTTCTTTGGCGGTTTTTTGTGTTTCAGTTTTTGCGTTCCAGCGTCGTTGTGGTAAGTTTTTTTATCTTTTTGTAGAGTAAATTCAAATTTTCTAATATGTGTCTGTTGATTGCCGGTAGCGTCGATTGTGATTAGTCAAGGGCCGATAGGGGTTTGACAAAAATGGTCCACACTTTTGTGCATCTTTCAAAGAATATTAGTAGTAAACATGTACAACATATCAACATCATCGGTTTTCATACCACATCCCTAGGGAACTTTCTTAAAATATGTTCACAAAAATTCAAGATTTATGATTCCTCCTCAAAAACACATTCACAATACAAGGCTGAAGCCCCCCCTTAAGTGTTATGTAATTTAAGATAACATGCAGTGTTGCTACACATCACAAAGAGAATTATCGCATGAGCCATTTAAAATTATCATATGTTATCATACAAAATATCGATACTTAAAAACGATCATTCCTGCTTAATAAATTTCCAAAAAAGGGGTTAAAAAATACTTTAAAATTGTTTTACATATCTTTATATTGGACAAAAATGATGTATTATTTTCATAAAATGATTATTCTACATATAGTCATAGGTAATAAAACAAAAAACATTTATATTTCTTCAAATATAATGTCATCAACAGATTCGTCTATTTCTACAGTCTAAATCCGATTGGTTTGGCTCTGATAAAGGTTAGCTGATGTCATGCATTTTAACATTTTGTCATTAGGTTCGAAAAGCCTTGTTCTAAATGTACTTGCTGGGAAGATAACAGAGATGTCCATTTAGCGTATCAGTTATTATTTTATTACTTTAAAAATTTGTAAGATTTCATGACTAAAACATCATTACATATTTTGCAATAGGATTTTTAGTTGTAATTTATAAATTATTATACAAAAGGCCATTATCACATAGCTAATATCGTACATCGTACATTTGTTATATTATCATATAAAATCGATAATTATCGTACATCTAGCAACACTGATAATGTGTGCTCACATAAGGGTAATCACAGAAAAGTTCTCTCGACAGATAATTTCAACATTAAACTATGTCCCTTTGCGAGTACTATCATGAAGTTTTGCTCCTGAGAGGGTTTCTGAAAGTGGTGTCACATGGTAGGTAGTTGCTCACTCTCTGCTTCATTGCTTCTGCAATAACACTTTTGCATTCACCAATTTTAATATATAACTGTCGATTTATTCTTTGTAATTTACTACATAAAATCTACACACAATCAATATCAACTGGAATTTTCCCAGAAAAATGGAAAGAATCATTTGTAAGACCAATTTTTAAAAGTGGAAATAGATCACATGTTGAAAATTATCGACCAATTTGCCATATTAACATTTTTGCTAAGATATTCGAGTCCATAGTAGCATCTAAAATAAGTCCTCTATTAAAAAATACTATTATCAATCAACAACACGGTTTTATTAGTGGCAAGTCAACTATCACAAATCTAACAGTTTTGACAAATTACCTGTTGGAAGCCTTGGAAAAGCGGCGTCAGATAGACGTCGTCTACACTGACTTTTCCAAGGCTTTTGACAGAGTAAATATAAAAATACTTATTCGGAAACTGTCTGCTTTAGGCATCCACGGGAAATTGCTTTCCTGGATTGAAGGTTTTTTGTCAAATCGGAGACAAGTTGTTAAAGTTCACAACAGCCTTTCAGAAACCATAGAAGTGTCCTCTGGCGTCCCGCAAGGAGGACATCTTTCTTCAATTTTTTTCAATTGTTTCCTGAATGATATTTTAAAATGTTTTAAATATTGTGAAGTTCTATTTTACTGTGATGACCTGAAGATTTTTAAAGAAATAACAAGTATTGATGATTGTATTTTAATTCAACAGGACTTAGACAGATTTTTTAAATATTGTGTAGAAAATAATCTAGATTTAAATATTGAAAAATGCAAAATTATGAGATTTTACCGAATATCTAAGCCAAATTTGTTTGACTATAAAATTAATGACTGCCAATTGGAAACTGTTGAGAAAATAAAAGATTTGGGAGTTATTTTGGACCTTTCATTGTCATTTAAAGAACATCTTGATTTTATAACAAACAAATCTCTTAAAATGCTGGGTTTTGTAAAGCGTAGCCTATCAGATTTAAATAATGTATATTGTTTTAAAAGTGTTTATTGTTCGATTATTAGATCTGTACTAGAATATGCATCTAATATTTGGTCTCCATTCTATGAAACTCATATGCAGCAGCTTGAGAGAGTCCAGAATAAGTTTTTGCGTTTTATTGCATATAAATTAAATATACCTGTAATGGACATAAATTATGACGAAATTCGAAAATTATTGAATTTACCAATGCTTCATCTAAGAAGAAACTTTTTAGATGTAATTTATCTATATAAAATTATCAATGGAATTATAGACTGTTCAGATATATTGCAAAAAGTAACTTTATCAGTACCACAAGCTAATTTAAGAAATAATGAACTTTTCAACATAGAGAGAGTATCATAGAACGAATTATAGCCAAAATATGGTTACTCAAAGAATTTGCAAGTTAGGTAATTCAGTTGCCAAAAATATTGACTTTTTTAATGTTAACTTAAATCAATTTAGGTCTAGATTAAGAAAACTTTCCTTAGTGCCTTAAATAATTTTCAAATTGATTTTTTAATTATGAAAATTGTATGTAAATTTTTAAAATGGTTTAACCGTTAAATAAATCTATTCTATTCTATGCATTGTAAAATTAATTGGATGTTTGAAAGTTGCTTTCTGACATCAAATTTAATCTGTCCATCAGCAAGCAGGACTCTCTTTGTGTGCTGTTGGATAGTTGATTGAAGCTGTCTGACAGTTACTTTCTAAAATATATCCAATGCCTAGACCTTGGCCTAGACATACTCTCAAGGGCAGTTTTCGCAAGTGTAGCTATATAACAGTAAAAGTTAGTTTATAACCGCAATTTACCTTACATTAATTTAATTTAACTTACCCTAAGCCTGCTTAGACTAATTTAAGAGAATTTTTTGTGCAAAAAGAGATTTTTTTACTTGGATTTTAAAGGCATGAAATATTGGCTGTACCTTAAATAGTGTAAAAGTTGAAGGGTGATCAGCTGCCCACAGTAGGATATACAGGACACTATATGGGACCTTAAAATACACTACAGGACCAATATTTTATTTTAAAGTCCTGTAGGATGGTGTACAAATTTGACTCAGCTGATCACCCCTTGGGAAAAGTAAAAAACTTTAAAAAAGTTATTTTTAATGTTTTCAGAGACTTAGTCTAAGTTGGCTAGGGTAAGGTAAATTAAGTTAGTATTAGTATATGTATAGACATGTGGCTTGTCGGGAGTTTGGCCTGTCATCAAATCTATGCAATAGAATTTACAAGATCACTTTTAATTTTAACTTATTTTCTTAAAAAGTACCTTTCTATATTACTTGATGCCTAACACAAGATAAACTGAACTAAAATCATTTATACATAAAAATATACACCCTATTTATATTGCGGGCGGCTAAAACGAATAAAATGAATAAAACTAAAACAAGAATAAAATTTATTTTTCCGCCAAAACATTTTTTTATATTTTTTTTTGTACCAAAATGTAGGTACCACACTCCTACTACCATACAGTTTACTTTAGGAATGGTAACTTGTTTTCAATGATCTCAATGTTACTTCTGGTCCAATCAGAAATTTTTATTTTATAAAAGTGAAAATAAATAACGAAAATCTATCATTTTCATATTTTTCTTAGTGGCATACAAAATATGCCAAGCAACCATCTGTGTAAAAAAAATCATGGCAACTATTTAAGGGTTAATGTAAGGTAAATTGCAGGACTGAACCAAACTTATTGTATTGTATTCTAAAGTTGTGGCAGGCCTACTGGAAATCCATGCACCATGACCAGATGTACACCCACATTTCGTGTAGGTATCTACTAAGTTTAACTAAAATGACATATTTTGATTCACACAGTATATAGAAAAACTTTGCACAGACTACAACACAAAATGATTTAGACTTAATATGTTGGCTCGAAGATATTGTCACACAGAGGTAATCATCATAATTAAACTATCCCAAAGTGATGCACTTATCTAAATAAAATAGATGCATTTCGTATTACTTTAAATTATTGGGATCCATATAAATTAAAGGCGTGCATCTATTATAATAAAATACCAAGGTATTTTATTTTAATTGTGGTACCTATCGAAAACCATCCTCACTAGCAATATTGCTGAGTCTGCAATAATTTAATATAAAAGGCCATGTAACACACCATACAAGCGACCAGTACCCGGGGTCCACTCCTTAACTAAGCGTTCGTAACCAGTTTCTGGACGTCCGGCTGAGCTTCGTAACCAGTTTCTGGACGTCGTCTCATTTGCCCCTTAACTAAGCGTTCATAACCAGTTTCTGGACGTCCGCTGAGCTTCGTAACCAGTTTCTAGACGTCGTCTCTTTTTTAACCCTGAACCTGTGGTCCTGTGTACTGCGTCCCCCAAGTCCTACCCGGCATAATTCACAGTAAGGCCCTAATGGCCGTATTTATGGTTCTCCATATTTTTTTTGGTTAGGTTAGCGTATAAGCTATAATTTCTGTCGATTTATCAGCTGTATAATTATAAACGAAATATATGTATTAAACTTCCCCCTTATTGTAAGTACTAATATTTATTATTTATCCTTTCGTTTGTATATTTACAATAGTCTTTTAATTTTGATTAAAAGTCAATATTTCCATGTATTTATATATATATATATATATATATATATATATATATATATATTTTTTTTTTTTTTGCTCTTCCTTTTTTACAGTTCCCGCCCGGACCTCAAAGTCTTTCAGCCGAGAGGTTGTGAAGGTAGTGCAGGCGGTAACCGCTGTGCCAGAGGTTAGTAAAAGTTATTTTTTTTTCTACTTATTTTATGCCTGAAAATATATTAATACGATTATTTTACCATTATCTCCCCTTTTTATATTTTCTCTTTTAATTTAAGCTGTTATATATATATTTTTCCTCTATTTCAGGGCACTACTGTTGTCACCGTATGGGCGAGGAAGGAGTGGCCCCCACAGACGCCGCCCGGGGCTTCTTACGTTGGCCGAAGATTAATCCGGGGAACGTGGTGTGAGATTAATTTAATGTGTAGGCCAGCGTTGCCACCTCTACCAATTTTTCGGTAGATCTACCGATTTAACCTTTTACTTTACGATATACCGAGTTACCATAGTTTTTTACCGATTTTTTTTTTCGATAAATTTTTTTTTTTTTTTTGATACGCCTCGTGATCGCGATTAAAAAAAACACCATAAATAAAATATTCTTTTTATGTAAGATCCTTTGTAGAATAAAAATTTTATTTCAAGCCATGTCTTTAAAAGTGGATTTTGCGATATACTCAGCCGGCAGCCGCAAGCGGCATTAAAGATCACACTATTCTCAGAAAATTACTGCTCACACGATTTTCAGGTATAATGTTATCTACCTAATATGTACATACCTAATTTTTTTTATTTAATTCCTAATTTTGGTATTTTGTCAGTAAAAACAAATCGTAGAAATACAGTTACCTACTAAATCAATCCAAACTATCAATAGTTCTCCAACACTGCTTGCTAAGATGATTAAAAAATCTACCGAAATCTACCGATTTTTCTCGAAGCCTTCTACCGAAGACCTCAGGGTCATCGAAGAAATAACATCTTGTCCAGTTATTTCTTCGATGTCAGGGTCGAGGGTAGCAACGCTGGTGTAGGCCCCGGCGGCCGCTTATCTTCGTGTATTATTAAAAAATTATAAAAAAATTATCCCCTGTGTTTTCTTTATAATACCCTGATTTGTTTAAAACCCTCTTATTTAGAGTAGGGTAAAATACCCAGTTAGCCGTCCACCCCCAATTGTCGTCCACTTTGGCACTTTCTGCCTAAAAATAAGATAACAAGCACCATATGGCTCCATCTATGGACACTTTCTTAAAAAATGATCCTTCCCCCACCAAACGGTAAAATCGTTTTTTAAATCGCGCCAAAAGTTTAGCCAGTACATTCTTGTCTTTAGAAGGGTGAACGTGCGTTGAACCAAAGTGAAGTTTTCGTTATGTTTTTGCTAGTGTAGGTGCCTGCGGGAAAGTATTAGAATTTTACAAAATGTGTTGAACTTTTATGTTTTTTAGTTAGAATAATAATTTTCCCATCGAAAAATATCAATTTTAGTTCTCGTCCGCATTTTTCTCTTCGTTTACCAGAGTTATTATTGACACAAAATCGGCAAAATTTGGCTGCTCGAAGAAATGGAATTTTTCGACCACCCAAAATTTGGCCGGACGAAAAACTGGAATCTTTCGACCACATCAATTTTTTGTTGATTTTGACGGACGGAAAACAGTTTTTTTTCGACCACTAGCAATTAAGAAGTTAATCCCTGACTGTTTCTTGTTAAAATAGGTAATTAAAAAATGGAACTAGGTATCGACCTATAAGTATAGGGCATTCCCAGTTGGAAA
The DNA here is from genome assembly GCA_963576565.1 of Aspidapion aeneum. Classification (NCBI taxonomy): domain Eukaryota; kingdom Metazoa; phylum Arthropoda; class Insecta; order Coleoptera; family Brentidae; genus Aspidapion; species Aspidapion aeneum. Next base: position 206,247,500 of record OY755038.1, read on the forward strand.
CTCTTGAAATTTTTCGGGTACTTCTAGGGACAATAAAAAAATGGTCCACACTGCAAAGTTTAAATTTTATAATAATTTAAAGAGTGAAAAATGCATTTTGGTAATTTTTACCATTTTTGAGATACAAATCCTTATGAAAAAATTGCTGGTGTTCATAATTTTATTATTTAGGTTAGTCTTTTTTAATCTTTTGAAGATTTTTTTATTTAGCTAGTATAAAATGTAATTGAATTTTTCAGATTAGACCATATTCTTTTTAGGTAGGTACCTGGTGTGTACAAAAAGAAAAATAAATCAGTGGTTCCAGTAGGTATTACAGGATATTTCAATAATTTGTTTTTTTGTTTTGTCCAGACGAGTTTGTACTTTTTTATGTATTGAAACATTTTCGATACTTAACGCTTTATTTTGTTTAATTTTTTAAATAAAAGTTGAAAATTAAATGCTTTGTTTTTAAAAAATATGGCTGAATTTTTCAATGGGGATAATGGCGTCAAAACATTTAAAAAAATAATATTTTAAATCTGTCGTTACTTTCTACAGTGATGTAATACTGTCCGCAATGAAAAATTTAACTATATTTCATTATCTTTTTGTAACCATAACGAAATAAAAAAATTGGATTTCTAGGTATACCAAAAAAAGTACACAGATATTTCGACTAAATTTCCTCGACCCAAGAATAATAACGACTGTAACTTATGGTGACTAAACTAGTTTACCATCAAGATTTAAGTTGAAGTTGCCTTCAACAAGAAAATTAAACGCAAGAAACCGAATACTCTTCCAGTTGTTCCACTATGTTTTTTAGGTACACTAATATGCTTAACGAACTTCGCGGCAATATTGCTCGTAAATCTGCTCAAATCAAGGTTTTCCTTGTGAATTTCGTCCAAAAAACCCCAATTTTCGACCAGTTTATTTATCGTGTGGTCGATTAATTCCTATTTTTCGTCCTAAAATGGTCGAATAATACCAGTTTTCGACCGCCACCAAACCAGTTGTTCGAACCACCAAAACCTAGTTTTCGTCCGGTCGAAAAACTAGAAATTTTTGGACGGAAGAAGGGAAGGCCGTGGACGGAAACTGGGCTAAACGACATTTTTTTCATTTTAATTGTCTGGAACTGTTAGATTAAAGCAAAAAAATCTAAATTAATTATTTTTTTTTTTAAATGGAAATTAGCCGGTCATAATACCAAATGATGTAAAATGTTCGAGATTTCGGGCTCTAAAGTTGAACTTTCCACTAACTGGACGACAATTGGGCAGTTTACCCTACCTAAATTCTTTAACAAAACTCAACCATATATTTTATATATTTATTGTGCTCAGTACAATAGAAAGGCACGTCAAGTTTTAGATTTTGCCTGTGCCCCCACTTATTTTTATAGCTATGATTACTGCCGTTCTTAGATTTATAGAATCGACATTTATTTACGTTCGAAAGTCGAAAGCGTTTAAGTAATCTATTGTACCTCCAAAAAAAAACACCCCCACCCAGGAAAAGATGAAATGTATAACCTTAACCTAAAAAACTCATATTAATAGAAAAAAATACTCATCTTTTAATTTCGCCATTGTAGTGCACGAGAATCCTCTCTCCTGGTGTGTGGTCCCAGATGGCATAGCTACTGTGGTCCCGCGTTGGTACAAAAACACTCACGTACCTTTCGGCACAGCCCGATAGGCTATATACTTTGTGCTTTCGGTTGAAACCTACTCAATCCAGTCTCAACCGCAGATACGAAGTATTTTCGTAAGTTCTTGTCCTTCGTTGCTTGAGAGGAGGGTATTTCTTTTCTTTTTCGTCCTGGAGGGAGAGCGCGCAGGGTACTATTTTGTTGAGCAAGCCATCCAAGTTTTCTTGAGAGTGTATTTTAACTCTCAAATGTTGAGTGGGTGTTATGTTTGATTCTTTGGTCGTTAGGTTACCACTTTCTTTATTCACCTTTTCTTTGGATTGCATAATTTTTTCCTTTTTCCGTAGGAACCATAGTGTTATAGCTAGTATTAAAAACCCAAATAGGATAAGACATGTCATTGAGAATGCTGTTATATGTCTTATTTCTTCATTAGGGACTATTTCTTGTGCCCGCTCTTGTTGGAATGGGACCAGCTACTGTAATCTTTGTTGACCAGCGGCGTAGTGTGGGGGGGGGGGCGGGGGGTTCGCCGCCCCCCCCTCCCCGAGGGTAGTGGTGCCCCATTGGTGGTCGAAGCGCCCCCAGCTTTATTAAGTCGGGCCGGCAACGGCCAGTTGAGTGGGCGCCAAAGGAAACTAACGACAAGAAGAACTATTTTTTTTTTGGTTGCAAGATTTGTGAGATGCGCCCTTGTGACCTGTCGGCCGCCCCCTCACACATGATGTTGTGACTTGTCGGCCGCCCCCTCACACATGATGACTTTTTGTTTTTTTTTCTTTTTTTTTTGGTCGCAAGATTTTTTTCAGTTTTCAGAGGCGCCCTTTTTAGCGGTCGCCCCCCCCCCCCCCCCCCGCCCTTTCGGGCACGCTACGCCGCTGTTGTTGACCTAATATTATGTAGAAAATAGTGGAGTTAACAGTGAGTTCCATATTTCCGATAATTTTCTACGCCCTCAAACTAAAGACCCCTAGGTCCATTTTTCTCTGTGACATATTTGGTGGAGGCGCCGGGTAGGACTCGGGGGACGCACTACACATGACCACAGGTTCAGGGTTAAAAAAAGAGACGACGTCCAGAAACTGGTTACGAAGCTCAGCGGACGTCCAGAAACTGGTTACGAACGCTTAGTTAAGGGGCAAATGAGACGACGTCCAGAAACTGGTTACGAAGCTCAGCCGGGCGTCCAGAAACTGGTTACGAACGCTTAGTTAAGGGGCAAATGAGACGACGTCCAGAAACTGGTTACGAAGCTCAGCCGGACGCCCAGAAACTGGTTACGAACGCTTAGTTAAGGAGTGGACCCCGGGTACTGGTCGCTTGTATGGTGTGTTACATCGCCTTTTATATTAAATTATTGTAGACTCAGCAATATTGCTAGTGACGATGGTTTTCGATAGGTACCACAATTATAATAAAATACCTTGGTATTTTATTATAATAGATGCACGCCTTTAATTTATATGGATCCCAATAATTTAAAAAGTAATACAAAGTGCATCTATTTTATTTAGATAAGTGCATCACTTTGGGATAGTTTAATTATGATTATTAGCTCTGTGTGACAATATACCACTAAAGCCCACACAGAAAAAAAAATGTCTTCAGTCAATGCAAATTGCTTTGATCCAAGAAAGAATCTGCTTTCCTATGCACGAAGACGATATTTTCTTAACAAAAAAAAACTATTCTCTTGAACTACTGGTTTCCGTTGAAAATAAAAGTTGCCTTTATCCAAGAAAATTGATTTGTTTTGAATGGAAGCGGCAACCTTCTCGTTTTCTAGTATACCAACGGTTTTGAGATGCTGTATATCTTGAGTTAAAAAATTAAAAGTCTTTAGGCAAAGTAAAACTTTATTTGTGTTAAGAAGATATTAGTAAGACATTTTATATCTTGCTTCAAAACCACTTTTTTCTTCGCTAAAGGCAGTTTGTTTTAAACCAAAACAATTTACCAAGACAATTATTTTTTTTTTCCCAAAACAAACGGTTTGCTTAGATGAAAGGAAAACATTTTGATCCGAGATTTTTGCTTTTGGGTCAAGATAGTTTTTTCAAGAAAACTAGTTTTCTTAACTGAAGAACTTCTTTTGTTCTGTGCATGTATTATTAGCCTTGAACCATCTTAAAAATTTATAAAAAATTTTTAAAAATTTTTTATTTAGAAAATATCAGTAAATTGCCAATATTAAGTAGAAGCCGGTGATGCCATCTAGCACACTGCCACATGCTAATATCCTACCTCTTACAATGGTTATAACAAAAAATTCCTTACAACTAAAACTCAAGAAAAAACTAAAATTTGATGTTTTTAATATTCCACTTTCACCACTTATTGCTTATTTTACCTAGTTACAAATTTACCGTAGATTGAATTGTTATTCAGCTGGTAACATAATTCCTGCATTGATTTTTAAATGAACCTAATACATAGTAGTATGTAGTAGTAATAGTAAACATGCTTTATTATCAAAGAAAAATTACACCTTATTGACAAAGCAAACTTCTTAATCTAATTAATGATTCTGCATTTTTAATTCTAACAGGTAATTTGTTAAATTCTAAGAGCTCTTTTCTAAATATTGTGTCCACTCTATTTTGTGCTACTCCTACATAAAGATCATTATTTCTATGAGCTCTAGTTTTATAAGAGTGTACATTTTCTATAATAGCTCCTCACTTAAGTAATTTGGAAGCATATTATTCTTCAACTTATTATAAAAACAAATTGATTATAAGAGAGCCTTTGGTTTATACTCATTAGGGAGGTTCTCTCTAGTAGCATGCTCTTTATTGATGTCCTTTTATTGCACATGAGTATAGATCTTAGAGCTATATTTTGGATTTTTTGTAAGTGGCTTTATCTCTTCACAATTTAGAAAATATAACAGGGTTGAGCAGTAATCAAAATGTGGGGAAATAATAGATGTATACATTGTCAGTTTTGCAAAATATTAAACCTTCTTATCAAGTCTATACACAAAATATACTTTCTTTGCAACCTTCTTTTTAACAGGGTTGTCTGAAATTCAGGTGGTTGTCTATTATCACCCATACATAATTGTGTGTGCTAACTTCCTCAATGTTAATGTTATTTACTTTAATACTAAACTTTATGTTATCTCACTTTATATTTGCTAACTGTTTGCTTTGAGCCAATAACCATGAATTTGGTTTTTTTCAACATTTTAGTAAATAGATCATTGTTACTCAGCTAATTAAATATATTATTAAGATCTAAATTAATAAATTTTTGAATTTCATTGGCAGTACCACAAAAATATAACAGAGCATTATCAGCAAATAAAATAATTTTACAAAATTTAACTTGCTGTGCAAACCGTAAGTGAGCAAAGGTGTGGTAATAAACTAACAAGGTATGTTATAAGCTAACAAGTTTTGATTTTTCATTGTTTATCATCTTACTAAGGTCTTATAACTAGACACAGAAATAGACCTAAATACCTAGTTTGGGTTTGATAAATCAAAAATTACCTATTTGATTGAAACAATTTATTAGGCCTATTTACGGTATTTTGCTATTTCACGAGAAACAAAAGGTAATTCCTAATAGTTTCATCAAGTTATAATTACAATACTAGGCTAACAAGAAAAATCTTGTTTCCAAACTTTCATCTTTTTATCAGCTTCTAGAAAGAGTCCAAAATGTTTTGCAAGTTATGTCTATAATAAAATTCCTAATGAAATAATTAGTATCACATCAGAAAGCAGTTTATAAAAAAGATAATAATATTACATTAATTACTTTTTTTAGGTCACACATATACTATAATATAGTAGTGTGAGCTATGGTGATACAAATTTTTTCGAGAAAAAAAAGTTGCTCCGATTTCAAAACTGTTTATATATCTTTGCGTTTCAGATGATTTTGAAACTTTTTTGTTGCGCCGTCTGTCTGTCTGCCTGTAACGACCAACGCGCATAACTCAAAAACCGCTTGGCCGATTTTAATGAAATTTGGTACCTAGGCTGGGCCTTGGGTCGAGATGGTCCCATTTAAAAATGAACAAAATCCACCAAACACAAGCCAAATAAAAGGGTGGGGGTAGATTTCAAAAATTAGAGTTTACGTAAACATATGGAGTGTGTAATATCAAACGAAAGGTAATTGGTTCGTCCCGCCTTCCTTTTTGTAAATATGTTCTTTTTACTATAATTTACCAAGTTGGTTCGAATTAGGCTATTTGGTGATTCACTAGAGCATTTTCTATTTTTTGTTTATTTAGTATCAATTAACTAATTAAGTACTTAAAATTACTGGGTTATTTGCATTTGAAACTCCCGCGGTTTTAAAGGCAAATATTACAATTTGCTATAATTAATTTACTTTACATAAAATGCATTTTGAATTACTAAGGTTCCTAGTTCCTTTAATATGGACCTTCGTAATCTCATTCCCTCCTACTTATTCCCTTTTCTCCTACGCCTATGGATTAACGACGCCACTGGGCGCCATGTGGGAGAATGAACGCAGCAGCGATACCTGCTGCCGCATCACAGAGAACCGTTTCGCCTTCGAACGATAATACACGCGTGTTAGCGACTCTCCTACCACATTCATGTGGGGTGCAAAAAATACGGTTGAACAGCACGTCCTCCCATGAGTTCCACTTCCTGTATAAAAATGGTAAGTGAAAATGCATTATTTTTACCTTACATACATTTGTTTATTGCTACACTAACCTAGAAGGTAAACTAGACCATTTCAGAATCCCTTGTACCAGCTTAGCCTATGACCTTATTCCCTTAAAATTACAGTCCACATCTGACACCGTTAAATTCCAGACAACTCTCCTATCTGGACCACCAGGGAGCCCCATTTTTTGGTCCTTCGAGCCGGATTTCTGGAATCGTTTTTTTGCCTTTTTAGGTTAGTTTTTTTTACTGGTTTCAAATGCAAGAAAAACCCTTGTTTTTCCTAAATGCCTTTTTTACTGGTTTCAAATGCAAGAAAAACCCTTGTTTTTCTTACATGCCTACTTTAGAAAACCCCTAGGTTTCTAAAATACATTTTGCGATTTTTTTTTGTGTAAAAACAAATGCAAGAAAAACCCTTGTTTTTCTTACATGCCTACTTTAGAAAACCCCTAGGTTTCTAAAATACATTTTGCGATTTTCTTTGTGTAAAAATTAAATATTTTTAACAATAAATTTAGCCTTTTCATGCGAAAAACCAAACACAGATAAAATCTGTAAACTACTATGCTTTTTTTTGTTTCGAATAAATCAAGTTTTTTCGTTTCTTTTTTGTAAAAAAAAAAACCGTATAGAATTTGGGTGTTTTTTTGTTTGTCACTGGAAATAGTTTAAAATAGTGTCTGCAAAGTGCTATTATTTTAGCCGTTGTGCCTTCACATTTGTGGATTGCTATAATTATATCCAATTTGCTCGAAAAAAAATCTCCAAATTGCCATATTCATTTTTGCTTATTGCAAATTGCTATGACTATATCCGATTGCGGATGCTTTACTATATTCGTTTTTGCGTAAAAATTGCTATGAATATATCTATTTCTAATTTACTATTATAATATCTGTCTGCAAATGGCTATGATTGTATCCATTTTTTGCGTGCATAATAAATTTTGAAGGAAATTTAATTCTTAACTTGAGAATTTGTTTTCGTGTAAAGGCAGATAAATAGTTTTACCAAATTAAATGCTTTTGATTTGTAGGTATTTATTTTTAAATTTAATACATAGTAGGTACCTACTTATTTGAATTCGCGAGGCGAAGATAAAAAAACTTATACACAAGTTTTTTTGTTATCATTAGTTTGCATCGGGTATTTTCTTTACTTTTGTGCGCTTATAGTTTGATTATTGTAATTAAACGTAGGACATTAATATTTATACAGGGTGTCCAAATTTTGATTTTTTTTTCAGTTTACCTAATTTTTGTCAATTATTTTTTGGATTTTTTTTTTTTAATCATGTCTAGTTCGGATAAAATTTTAAAGGCTAAAGCCTTGCGCTATAGTGCGATTTCACAGCTAAATTTGATCATTGAATCCGCGACCCTCGCAAAAAATGACCCTGCCTATCACAGCGGCTTTAAAGTCAAATTTCGGACATTGTCAAAAATCAAAAAAGATTTTGAAAAGCACCATAATACTTTGTTGACGTTGGTAGCCTCTGATGAGGATCGCTTAGTAGTAGAAAACAAAGTGTTTATGGACTTTTGCAAACGCTGTGACGAGATTTCCACTATATTTTACGAACTTTTCGAACTACCCTTTGAAGATGGAGGGCTTTTGAGCAGTACGATAAATCCCATGGGCAGTCCCTGTGCCTCCACAGACCAGCATGGTTTACTGCCTAGGATAAAAATACCTCTTTTTCAAGGGGAATTTAAGGAGTTTCCAACCTTTTTGCAAGCCTTTAATGCTACCGTGCACAATAATAGGTCGCTGGGAAACTTTGAAAAATTCAATTTGCTTTTTTCTAATTTAAAGGGCCCTGCCCTGGATGTCATTTCTGACATTCCTATCCTTGCTGAAAATTATTTAAATGCCTACCACACCTTGGTGGATAGGTATACAAATAAACGATTACAAGCTTACCTTCACTGGAAGGCAATTGAAGGCTTCTCTCCTCTTACTAAAGAGAATGCTACGAATTTGAGGAATTTGCTTGATTGTTTTTCGAAAAACTTAAGTGCTTTAAAAGTCATGGGTTTTAAAACGGAGTTTTGGGATTATATTATGGCACAAATGCTCTTGGATAGGTTGGACCCAACCACGCGCAAGGCATTTGAGCAAAATTATTGCTCCAATGAGATCCCCTCTTATGATAAAATTCGTGCTTTTGTTTCTAGCCATTGCATTGCGTTGGAACAAATACAACAAACTCAAGATTACTTAAAAAATAAAGATTTGTCAATTTCAAGTCAGAAAAATCAAGCAAAGTTTCAAAATCGATCTGCTTTGTTTGCTAATACTCAGAGAGCCTCCAAAAATGCCTCCCAGTCTCCAAATGGCCAAAGTGGCTTAAATAATACTCCAAACCCTCAAAATTTTTGTTTTCTCTGTAAAAGTGGCGATCATATAATATACAGATGTCCTAATTTTTTGGCGAAAACTCCCCAGCAACGTTTTGAGATTGTTAAACAACATAAAGCGTGTGTCAACTGTTTGGCCTCAAAGCATAATTTACCCCAGCAATGCAAATCAGAAAAAAGATGTTTACATTGTGGCCAATTTCATCACAGTCTCTTACATTTTTTTCCTATTAATTCTACACCTAGTTCTGCGAGTAGCCCCTCTACTTCTGCAGTGCAACCCCCGAGGAGCCCCGTGGCTACCGAATTTAATAGAACCACTAACACCATTGTTACTGGTATGTCTTTAAATGATCGCGAAGTACTTCTCTGTACCGCTTTAATACAAATACAGGATGTTTTTCAAAATTGGCACACAGTGCGCGCCATCTGTGACTCTGGTGCTCAATCTTCATTTATATCTAAGTCATGTGCTGATAGTTTGGGCCTTCCTAAATTTAATATCGCCAGGACTCTACAAAGCTTAGATCGAATGACAACTTCGGCAAAATCTGGAATTAATTGCAATATATCCTCTTTGCGTGATAATAATTTTGTTTTTAATTTTGATGCGATAATACTCGATAAAATTTGTAGTGATTTACCTCATTCCTCATTTTCGATTAAAAGTTTTCCTTTTCTCGCCAACTTAGCACTAGCTGACCCAGGCTTTAATAAAAGCGATAAAATTGATTTATTGTTGGGCGGCGATGTGTACCCTTACATTTTGCTAGATGGTCGTTTGTCTACGGGACCCAACAACCCCGTCTGCATTAATACTATTTTTGGTTGGGGAATAATGGGCAATCTTTCACTTTCACCTTCAACTACAAATCAAATTAAAACATTTTTTACTACGTCAATGAACGATTCTTTTGTCAATTTAGATAAAAATCTACAACGATTTTGGCAAATAGATGACATACCTAATGTCAAGGCCATTGACCCCGAAGATGAGTTTTGCGAAAATTATTTTTTGAAAACTACCTCAAAAAATGAGGAGGGGAGATATATTGTATCTTTACCATTTAAAGTTACTGCTCCAGATTTTGGCGACACTCGATCCATTGCCGTACGTCGTTTTTTCTCCCTTGAGAAGAAATTGCTACAAAACCCTGATTTTTATGCTGCCTACAGCTCTGTTTTACAAGATTATTTAGATAATAATCATATGCAACCGGTTTCTGCACCTTTGCCGACCGAAATTTCAAATCATTTTTATATTGCACACCATGCGGTGTTTAAAAAAGATTCTACTAGCACCCCCCTGAGGGTGGTTTTTGATGCGAGCATGCACGCCCCTGGCAAAATCTCGCTCAACAACGCTGTTTATACTGGGCCCCCTTTACAAAGGGACTTACAAAAAATTTTATTACTTTATCGTTTGCATAAATTTTGCTTTTGTTGCGACATCCGTCAAATGTACAGGATGATTTTAGTTGACCCTAGTCAAACTAATTTTCAAAGAATAGTTTGGAGGTTTGATCCTAACCAGCCTATTCAAGACTTCGAAATAAATAGAGTTTTATTCGGGGTCTCTTGTAGCCCCTTTTTGGCTATCAGAACTTTGCTGCAACTTGCTAGAGAGCATGAGGACCTTCCTCTTGCCTCAAAAATCATTGAGGAGGCAGTTTTTGTCGATGATGTGATTTCGGGAAGTGATGACTTTTTTAAGGCCACTGAGATGAAAAATCAATTAATCGAGCTACTTAGCCGAGGTGGATTCGAATTGCGTAAATGGGCGAGCAATTGTCCCGAGTTACTATCCGATCTTCCTGAGTCACACATTTCGATGAAGGCTCTTTCTCTCGATTTAGATGCTGAAAATTCAACTTTGAAAATTCTCGGTTTAAATTGGAACCCTCATACTGATGAATTTTTTTATACTTTCGACTGTTCTCTCCAAACATGCACTAAAAGAACAATTTTAAGTAATTTGGCCCGCATTTACGACCCTCTGTCTTTTTTGGCGCCAATAGTTTTAATTTTAAAATTAATTGTTCAATACTGCTGGGCAGAAGACTTAAACTGGGACGACCCTGTCAGTCCGGAAATTGTTTTTAAATGGGAAAAATTTAAAAATGAATTAAAGTTTTTGCATCCTGTTGGGGTTCCTCGTCAAATAATTTTGCCTAATGCTAGTCAAATCCAGCTAGTAGGATTTTGCGATAGTTCAGAACGGGCCTATTGTGCTGTCGCTTATATTCGAATTTTTTATTCTGATGGAAACATTAAAGTTTTTTTTGTTTGTAGTAAATCTAGAGTCGCACCGTTGCGTCGTAAACTAACTTTACCAAGACTAGAGCTTTTAGGAGCTGTTTTGTTGGCTAAATTAATGGATTTTTTACTAGAAACGTTCTCGGAAAAAATTAAATTTGATAAAATTCTTGCTTTTACTGATAGCACAGTGACCTTATCTTGGATTCAGGGATCTCCTCACAAATTTAAAACATTTGTTTCGAATAGAACTGCCTATATACAAGGAAGAATTAGCCCTGAGTTTTGGCATTATGTTCCTACTGAACAAAATCCTGCTGACTGCGGTACTAGGGAAATGTATCCCTCTGATTTACAAAGATTTTATTTTTGGTTAGAAGGGCCTTCTTTTCTAAACCAACCTACAAATACTTGGGATTTTATGACAGTTGCTTACGATGGGAATGCAGTTTTGGAAGAACAGCGAAAAAATATTTTTAACGTTTTTACTTGCGAACAAACAGTTGAATATTATGTAAACAACTTGTTTGAAAAATACAGTTCTCTTTTTAAAATTAAGAGAATAGTTGCTTACTTTTTGCGAGGGTTACAAAAGTTTAAAAATCCCTCATACAATTTTGCTACTGATTACCTTACAAATCAGGATTACTACAAAAGCTTACTTTTTATTTCGAAATGCGTACAATCTTTTTCTTTCCAAAAAGAAATTGAATTACTAAAAGATAAGAAACAGCTTCCAAAAGCTTTTCAAAAATTATGTCCATTTTTGCATAATGAAAGCTACGATTTGCTTCGTGTTGGAGGCCGTTTATGCCATTCAAATTTATCATACGATAAAAAATTTCCAATTCTTTTGCCTTCTAGTGCAAAATTCACTGAATTACTGATTTTAGATTTGCATCGCAGCAATCTTCATTGTGGTATACAGACCACAACTTTTTTACTAATGCAAACCTTCTGGGTATTGTCTGCTAAAAAGGTAGTGAGAAAAGTTTTAAGTTCTTGCCATACTTGCTGGAAAACTAAACCTAACTCCCTTCAACCCCCTATGGGTAACCTACCGAAATTTAGAGTTTCCGAAGCAAAGGTGTTCGAAAATGTAGGTATAGATTTTTGTGGTCCGTTCACGATTACTCTTGGTCGGACCAGAGGTGCAAAAACCATGAAAGCATATGTCTGTTTATTTATCTGTTGCGCTGTTAAAGCCGTGCATTTAGAGTTAGTCTCTGATATGACATCAGAAGCCTTTCTGGCTGCTCTGCGCCGCTTCATAGCTAGAAGAGGACTATGCTCAAAGATCTCTTCAGACTGCGGGACCAACTTCGTGGCCTCTGAAAAATACTTGCGACAAATTTTTTCTGATTGCGTGAAGGGGGAAGGTATAGTTTGGTCTTTTAACCCACCTGCTGCTCCCCACATGGGAGGCATTTGGGAATCAAACATTAAATCTTTAAAGACTCATCTTCACAGGGTAGTTGGAAATCAAATACTCACCTATGAGGAATTAAATACGGTTTTAACCCAAGTTGAAGCCATAATGAACTCACGTCCTTTATGTGCCTTAAGCACCGATCCTACTGATCTGGCGGTCTTGACTCCTAATAATTTTTTAAATTTGAGGCCTCCAGGTACAATACCCGATCCAAACTACTGCGATATTGCGTTAAACAGGCTGTCCAGGTGGCAACTGTTGCAAAGAATGCACCGCGATTTTTGGATTCGCTGGCATCGCGAATATTTGCACACTTTGCAACAGCGAGCCAAATGGCACCAACCTCTTGCTTCCATTGATATTGGTACTATGGTACTGATCAAAGATGAAAATTCCACTCCATTGGATTGGCCCCTAGGCCGCATTGAAGACCTTATTAAAGGTTCTGATAATGTTCCACGGGTTGCTATTGTAAAGACTACTACAGGTACCTACAAACGGCCTTTGGTAAAACTATGCGCCCTGCCTACAAATTAAACTCTCTGAAATGCCCCTGGGCATTCTCAGGGGGGTGGGAAATGGTTCGTCCCGCCTTCCTTTTTGTAAATATGTTCTTTTTACTATAATTTACCAAGTTGGTTCGAATTAGGCTATTTGGTGATTCACTAGAGCATTTTCTATTTTTTGTTTATTTAGTATCAATTAACTAATTAAGTACTTAAAATTACTGGGTTATTTGCATTTGAAACTCCCGCGGTTTTAAAGGCAAATATTACAATTTGCTATAATTAATTTACTTTACATAAAATGCATTTTGAATTACTAAGGTTCCTAGTTCCTTTAATATGGACCTTCGTAATCTCATTCCCTCCTACTTATTCCCTTTTCTCCTACGCCTATGGATTAACGACGCCACTGGGCGCCATGTGGGAGAATGAACGCAGCAGCGATACCTGCTGCCGCATCACAGAGAACCGTTTCGCCTTCGAACGATAATACACGCGTGTTAGCGACTCTCCTACCACATTCATGTGGGGTGCAAAAAATACGGTTGAACAGCACGTCCTCCCATGAGTTCCACTTCCTGTATAAAAATGGTAAGTGAAAATGCATTATTTTTACCTTACATACATTTGTTTATTGCTACACTAACCTAGAAGGTAAACTAGACCATTTCAGAATCCCTTGTACCAGCTTAGCCTATGACCTTATTCCCTTAAAATTACAGTCCACATCTGACACCGTTAAATTCCAGACAACTCTCCTATCTGGACCACCAGGGAGCCCCAGTAATTGAGTCCGGAGTTAGTTTTTGTTTTTTTTAAGGTAGATTTCAAAAATTTGAGTTTAAGTCAAAACATGGCTTGTGTGGTATTTAAACGAAAGGTAATTTAGTCTGGAGTTGAATAAAATATATTTCAGTTTTTAATTATATTAGCATGTGGATGATTCTACCAAAAGTGGGCTATATGGATATCATTTTTGGTCATTGCCTTTAAATAACAGTACAGCACAGTAAATAATTGTTTTTTTTTTAAATTTATGTAACTAATTAGGTGTAAGCTAAGAAACATTTATTTTCCCGAATTTTAGGAATTATTGCATACAAATTCCAGAGGAATGAGATTAGAGGAATGAGTTTTTAGCTCACACTATTACTATACTATAGTAGTGTGAGCTATGGTGATCCTAATTTTTTCGAGAAAAAAAAAGTTGCTCCGATTTCAAGTTTTTTTATATATCTTTGCGTTTCAGATGATTTTGAAACTTTTTTGTTGCGCCGTCTTTCTGTCTGTCTGTCTGTCTGTCTGTCTGTCTGTCTGTCTGTCTGTCTGTCTGTCTGTCTGTCTGTCTGTCTGTCTGTCTGTCTGTCTGTCTGTCTGTCTGTCTGTCTGTCTGTCTGTCTGTCTGTCTGTCTGTCTGTCTGTCTGTCTGTCTGTCTGTCTGTCTGTCTGTCTGTCTGTCTGTCTGTCTGTCTGTCTGTCTGTCTGTCTGTCTGTCTGTCTGTCTGTCTGTCTGTCTGTCTGTCTGTCTGTCTGTCTGTCTGTAACGACCAACGCCCATAACTCAAAAACCGCTTGCCCGATTTTAATGAAATTTGGTACCTAGGCTGGGTTTTGGGTCGAGATGGTCCCATTTAAAAATGAACAAAATCCACCGAACACAAGTCAAATAAAAGGGTGGGGGAAGATTTAAAAAATTAGAATTTATGTAAAAATATGGCGTGTGTGATATCAAACGAAAGGTAATTGAGTCTGGAGTTTGACAAAATATATTTTAGTTTATTTAAGAAAAAATGGTGGGGGTAAATTTCAAAAATTAGAGTTTAATTGGAAATATGACGTGTGTGATATCAAACGAAAGGTAATTGAGTCTGGAGTTAAACAAAATACATTTTAGTTTTTGAAAAAAGGGTGGGGGTAGATTTCAAAAATTAGAGTTTAAGTCAAAACATGGCTTGCGTGATATCAAACGAAAGGTAATTGAGTCTGGAATTGAATAAAATATATTTTAGTTTTTAGTTATATTAGCTCACACGTAGCTTTAGTGCCCATAAATTGGCAGAGTATTTTAATGGTTTTCCAATTTAAATCAAAATCTATTTAGACTACTCAACTTAAGTTTTATATAAACAAAGTTCCTATAGAAATAAAATTTCGGACTTCCATTGTCTTTATTTATTTTAAAACACGACGTTTCGGTTAGTAAGTATCTCTAACCGTTATCAAGTGTAAACTGTAAAATGTTGAGTTTCAAACAAAAAGTTCCTATACTTATAATTTTAAAACAATCAACAAAAAAATTATACTATTGATATCAGTCGAATATTTACTTACCAGAGGGATGATAATTGAAGCGTTCCTTTTTGATTTCTCCGAATAAAACTAATTTTCTGCCGAAAATAAAAAGATCTATAACTTAAACCAAACTAAAGTTGACATTATCTGTCACAACTTGTCACCCTCACAAGTAAATTAGATATCCAGGGCCGTCTCTTTCTCTAGAAATTAACCGGTGGTATTCACAAATATTGTGTTATTAAAAATGGAGCACGTTTAAAATTGTAAAATTTTCCGGAGAAGATGTAAATTCGGATTTTCAAAAATAGGAATGCAAACTTAAGTTTTATCAATTTTTTGATAAATAGTTAAGACTTGGTTAAATATTATTTATTAGGATATTTTTTTTAATTTGAGTTTTATATATTTGGCTTGGGACTACACTAGAGGAATGAGGTATTTGCTTTGTAATAAAAAAAATTATAAACTTGCAATTTTTTTTAACATTAAACTGAAATGCTGCATAAAGAAAACCTTTCGTTTTAAATCTTATAACTAAAACTATGCTTCATTTGCAGTCTATGTTTAAAAAATATGCATTCCCACTCCACAGCACCATTTTCGTAGAATCATCCATGTACACTATAACTATAGTACCTAGTGTGAGATTAGGGGCCCATATATTGGCAGAGTATTTTCATTAACCACATAGGTACTTAAATGCTACTTAAGTGTATTGGTATATTGTATTTTTTGCAATAACCTTTGAAATTTTATAAGTCGATGTACAATACAAATTGAATTACATTGAATTTTCCCACCAATTTTCATTTAATATTATATTTCATATTATATTAGTGTATTATAATCACAAAGTCTTCTCCAAAAATCTAGTTTTATTAGGCAGAATAACTTGAACAAAAAAAACCTTTTTTATTTGATGTTATTAGGTGTCATCTTTCTGTAGGTGGTAGGAGCCTAAATTATGCTAAATATTGGGTTGGCCCTGGTAGCTGAGATCAACACATTATAAATAAATTATCGGGCAGGCAAAAAAAATAATAAAATTAGAATAGATTCTGAAACTATTAAAGACCCAGTTGCAAACCAACTAAATACTCACTTTTGTATGTAGCAGACTCTGTTAGAAAAAATTTAAAGTCGAACAGTAACTCAATTAATTTGCTAAAAACAAAAAGAACCAGATAACTAAGTACAGTCGAACCTCTCTAACTCGAACCTCTATAACTCGAACCTTTTAAGCGGTCCCTGCACTTTTTACATGTATTTTAACCTATGTAACTCAAGTTTCTATAACTCGAACTCTCCATAACTCGAACTGTTTTGGTTGTCCCTTCAGGTTCGAGTTATAGAGGTTCGACTGTAGTTTTGTTTTCCTACCAACATCGACAGGCTAAAGTATCATGAAATTATAAATGGGTTTCCCGAAAACTGTTGTAAAGCTCTAAGTTATATTATAAATGATTCATTTAATGATGAACATTTTCTAAACGAATTAAAAACCGCGCATGAGGTATATTTTCCAAACGAATTGAAATTCGTGATAGTAATACCCTTACCCAATGGAAGAGAACAAACATCCTAAAAATGTTCGTCCTATTTCGCTTTTGCCAGTGATATCTAAAGTTTATGACAAAAATATTAAAATTGATGCTTCAGTATTTTGCGACCTCGCAAAGGCGTTCGATTGTGTCGATCAGGGTACACTGCTCCAGAAAATGGAGTTTTATGGTTTTCGTGGCACAATCTTACAGTGGTTTCAATCTTATCTTGATAATAAAAAACAAAGTACTCAAATAGGGGACGTTAGATCCTCTTTTAACTCGGTAACTTGTGAAGTTCCACAAGGATCAGTTTTAGGTTCAATTCTCCTTCTTCCTTTTAGCTCACACATATACTATACTATAGTAGTGTGAGCTATGGTGATCCTAATTTTTCAGAGAAAAAAAAAGTTGCTCCGATTTCAAAAATTTTTATATATCTTTGCGTTTTAGATGATTTTGAAACTTTTTTGTTGCGCCGTCTGTCTGTCTGTATGTATGTCTGTCTGTAACGACCAACGCGCATAACTAAAAAACAGCTCGGCCGATTTTAATGAAATTTGGTACCTAGGCTGGGTCTTGGGTCAAGATGATCCCATTTAAAAATGAACAAAATCCACCGAACACAAACCAAATAAAAGGGTGGGGGTAGATTTCAAAAATAGAGTTTATGTGAAAATATGGCGTGTGTGATATTAAACGAAAGGTAATTGAGTCTGCAGTTAAACAAAATAAATTTTAATTTATTTAAAAAAAAGGGTGGGGGTATATTTTAAAAATTAGAGTTTAAGTGAAAATATGGCGTGTGTGATATCAAACGAAAGGTAATTGAGTCCGGAGTTTAACAAAATACGTTTTTGTTTTTTTTAAGGGTGGGGGTAGATTTCAAAAATTTGAGTTTAAGTCAAAACATGGCTTGTGTGGTATCAAACACAAGGTAATTTAGTCTGGAGTTGAATAAAATATATTTCAGTTTTTAGTTATATTAGCTCACACGTACACTATAACTATAGCACCTAGTGTGAGCTTAGGGGCCCATATATTGGCAGAGTATTTTAGATGATATTTCTGAACTTCCTATAAAAGGTCTTTTTACATTTTTTGTAGTAAGTAAATACTAACTTGTCATTAAGTGATGAATGGGGCTGGGGAATATTATTGAAGAGAACCTGAAGCAGATTAAAGTGTGGTTTAATGCAAATAATAAATTTAGAAAAAAACAAAATACAGTCGAACCTCTATAACTCGAACCTCTCTATAACTCGAACCTTTTAAGTGGTCCCTGCTCTTTTTATATGTATTTTAACCAGTTCAATTCGAATTTCTATAACTCGAACTCTCCATAACTCGAACTGTTTTGGTTGTCCCTTTCAGTTCGAGTTATAGAGGTTCGACTGTATGTAGTTTTTAAAAACAAAACTAAAAAACCTGAATATGGATGGGCAGTCTAGACAAAATGTAGATGAACATACATTTTTAGGCATCACCGGGCATCACAAGTGACAATTGCCTGTAATTTTTAACACATTACAACATCATAAAAAAAGTAGCATCAAGCCTCTCTGTGATAAAAATAATAGGAGAGACTTTAAATCGAGAGGCAGCAGTTGAGGTCTATCAATCTCTATTTGAGTCACAGATTAGGTACTGTATTCTTCTAGGGATACACTACAACTTATAGAACGCAGCTAGTATTTCTATTACAAAAAAGGGCAATCATAACAAAAACATTTCGTGTAAAAAAAATTTGGAAGTCAAGTTTAGAAAAACATTTCCAAACTAGTAAAAACCATTCATTTTGAAATTTGTGTCGGAGAACTTGGCTTTACTTTTATCTCAATTCTTTTTACGGAATACCACTTTCGCGTACTTTACTTCGCCTTTTTTACATGAAATGTTTTTGTTATGATTTCACTCTTTTTTTAAAGGATTTGGATAATATTTAAGTTTTAAAGTAGTAGAATATGCGGAAAATTGTTCAAAACTTTTGCAATGCCTTGCAAATAAAAAATTTAGAGGTTTTTTTTATATTTTCCTATAGTTTTATCATAGTTCCTATCAGCCTTCAAAAGCTCAGCTCTCTAGTGTTCCTGGAAGTAGGCAATGTTAATTTTACATAACATTTATTGGGGAGGAAAGTAAATTAAAATTTTGATGTTTTTAATTTTTTTTTATAGTTTTATCATAGTAGGTACTTTACATTTATTGGGGACGAAAGTAAATTAAAATGTTGATGTTTTTAATTTTTTCTATAGTTTTATCATAGTTCCTGTCAGTCTTCCAAAGCTCAGCTCTCTAGCGTTTCTGGAGTGGAGAATGTTAATTTACATAACTTTACATTTATAGGGGAGGGAAGTTATATAAAATTTTTTGAAATCGGACCAACTTATACTATGATATAGTAGTAGTGTGAGCTAAAATATATTTACTCTGCTTACTTACTATTTCAAATACAGAAAAGTAAGTTTTTCTCTGATTTCAACATATATGTAATATTTTACGTATATGGATTCCAACTATTAAAAATTTCGTTTTATACAAAAATTCCTTTTTAATACATTCTTGTTAAATAAATTCATTTTACAAATAAATATAAATATAAGCAGACTTAACTTTCCACAAACGAGAAGCCAAGGTATCCAGCAGACTGGAAAATCTGGAAAAGTGAGAGAATTTAGCTTTACCTGGAAAAGTAAAGGAAAAGTCAGGGAATTCAGAGACATTTCTGGAAATTTATTGCTAACCAGAAAAATAAATGCAAAAAATGTAGTATATAAAATTACTTTGTTGATCAATTACTTAAAATCAAAGATTTTGTGTAATTATTTGATGTTTAGTTGTGATAAGCTTAGTACAAACTTATTAGCTCACACATATACTATACTATAGTAGTGTGAGCTATGATCCTAATTTTTTCGAGAAAAAAAAAGTTGCTCCGATTTCAAAAAATTTTATATATCTTTGCGTTTCAGATGATTTTGAAACTTTTTTGTTGCGCCGTCTGTCTGTCTGTCTGTCTGTCTGTCTGTCTGTCTGTATGTCTGTCTGTCTGTCTGTCTGTCTGTCTGTCTGTCTGTCTGTCTGTCTGTCTGTATGTCTGTCTGTATGTCTGTCTGTAACGACCAACGCGCATAACTCAAAAACCGATTTTAATGAAATTTGGTACCTAGGCTGGGTCTTGGGTCGAGATGGTCCCATCTAAAAATGAACAAAATCCACCGAACACAAACCAAATAAAAGGGTGGGGGTAGATTTCAAAAATTAGAGTTTATGTGAAAATATGGCGTGTGTGATATCAAACGAAAGGTAATTAAGTCTGGAGTTAAACAAAATACATTTTAATTTATTTTAAAAAAAGGGTGGGGGTATATTTCAAAAATTAGAGTTTAAGTGAAGATATGGCGTGTGTGATATCAAACGAAAGGTAATTGAGTCCGGAGTTTAACAAAATACATTTTAATTTATTTAAAAAAAGGGTGGGGGTATATTTCAAAAATTAGAGTTTAAGTGAAAATATTGCGTGTGTGATATCAAACGAAAGGTAATTGAATCCGGAGTTTAACAAAATACATTTTAGTTTTTGCTTTTTTTAAGGGTGGGGGTAGATTTTAAAAATTTGAGTTTAAGTCAAAACATGGCTTGTGTGGTATCAAACAAAAGGTAATTTACTCTGGAGTTGAATAAAATATATTTCAGTTTTTAGTTATATTAGCTCACACGTACACTATAACTATAGTACCTAGTGGGAGCTTAGGGGCCCATATATTGGCAGAGTATTTTTTATAGATTTGATTTTTTAATAAAGAATCCTTCTGCCAAAGTAAGTTTGATTTGTCATTTATCACTTTTAGTTTTTGAGATATTAACTAAAGTTAATATTTTTCTGATGGAATGACACTCTATTAGCTCACACATATACTATACTATAGTAGTGTGAGCTATGGTGATCCTAATTTTTTCGAGAAAAAAAAGTTGCTCCGATTTCAAAATGTTTTATATATCTTTGTGTTTCGGATGATTTTGAAACTTTTTTGTTGCGCCGTCTGTCTGTCTGTATGTCTGTCTGTCTGTAACGACCAACGCGCATAACTCAAAAACGGTTTACCCGATTTCAATGAAATTTGGTACCTAGGCTGTGTCTTGGGTCGAGATGGTCCCATTTAAAAATGAACAAAATCCACCGAATACAAGCCAAATAAAAGGGTGGGGGTAGATTTCAAAAATTAGAGTTTATGTGAAAATATGGCGTGCGTGATATCAAACGAAAGGTAATTGAGTCTGGAGTTAAAAAAAATACATTTTAGTTTTTTTTAAGGGTGGGGGTAGATTTCAAAAATTAGAGTTTACGTGAAAATATGGCATGTGTGATATCAAACGAAAGGTAATTGAGTCCGGAGTTAAACAAAATACATTTTAGTTCTTGTTTTTTTTAAGGGTGGGGGTAGATTTCAAAAATTTGTGTTTAATTTAAAACATGGCTTGTGTGGTATCAAACGAAAGGTAATTTAGTCTGGAGTTGAATAAAATATATTTCAGTTTTTAGTTATATTAGCTCACACGTACACTATAACTATAATACCTAGTGTGAGCTTAGGGGTCCATATATTGGCAGAGTATTTTAATTGTTTTGTATATATTTTTTTATTTCTTTATTTTTAAATATTTTTTAAAGTCATTAAATTACGAGTAATTCGATAAAGAAATAACGATTTTATGTAATATCTGAAAAACTAAAACTGACAGATAAAATTCAGTTTGACATTTGAATTCCCTATAAAAAAAACTATAAAAAAAGCATTTTACATCAAAATTAAATGTTCATAAATAAACAAGGTATAGGCCACTTTTATAAATTAAGACTTTTAAAAATCTACAAGGTTTATTAACAAGCTGTTCTGATATTTCAAGACGTCTCCAAAATCGAGCCCAGGACGTTTCTACTTGTTTTTATCTATTTCTGCTAGAAATCAAAAAAATATAGAATTTGGCCCACCCTGTAAATACGATTAGTTGGATTTTTCCCCTTTTAAAATGTATGTTTTTTTGTACTTTGTGGCAGCACTAATGTTAGCATTAGTCCCTGGACATTATTGATTATTACAATGGAAATATATAGTAACCACCCATTATTGGCCATCGAAATTGATGGCTTCGGTAATATTTGATGGATATCCAACTATCCACTGCGGTCGGTTTTTGTTGTGGTCGTGCATCTCCTTGGAAACTTCGTGGGCTTTTTTTAAAAATAAAAATAGAAAATTAAAATGTACATGCAATCCCCTGAGGGAATAATGAGCGCTAATGTCCATAATTTATTTAAAACCATATAATATAGGGTCTTGCAATGATATTTGACCTCCTACTATCTCTCATCTAGTGTTTAATTTAGGGAGAAATTTACCTCGAATACATACATACATCTGTATCATAATTTTTCAAATTATACCCTGTTTTCCCCAATGCATGCCCACCCCGATTCAAAAAACGCATCACGTGATTGCCTATGGATTTGCACCGGTGTTAAATGCAGCGTCACCTGATGCGTTTTTTGAATCGGGGTGGGCATGCATTGGTGGACACCAACGAATATAAACACACAGGATTGCTTATTAGCTCGAATCTTTCAGCGGTAGGCGGCGCCTTGCTTACGTCACTAGTGGACCTCTGCCCAGCGCGCTTCATTTAATACACATTGTAATCGTGAGTTTTTCCCGCTTTTTTCTTGCTTATTTGCAAACAAATTTTTTATTCGTGATAGTAAATATAATTAATAATTTCATTCATTCAAAACAAATGATTTGAAAAATCAAGAGTTTGCTCTGAGAGCTGAATTTTCCTACCAGACGATATGTTGGAGTTTCTTTTTTAAATCGTAAAAAGTTTTAGAATAGAAGTAGGATTTTTCCTAAAAGTTTAATCAATTTAAATCCTTAGATGTATAATTTATTGTTTTTGTTGCGGATATAATAAAATACACTTATATTATGTAGTAACAAAAAGGTATTTATTTGATATTTCAGATCTAAAATTGCAATATTTATTATATTATTATATCAAAAAAAAGTCAGTTTTTGGAGAAAACAGCCAAATAAGATGTGTTTTTCAACTTCTTATGCTTTAGATCAATAGATTTTCATAAGTTTTTTTTCAAATGATTTATATTGTTTGTGTTATGAGTTGTTCTTACCCCACCCAGCACCCGTTTTCACTCCTTCTCCTGTAACATGTTTCTGAAAACATCTATAAAGAGACTAAAAAAACTTATGAAAAAAACTGAAACTAAACTTGGAGAAACTGTCTACAAAATAAACTTTCCAATAATCAGTTTAATAAAAATTAATTTAATGCAAGGAGTTTCCAAAAATCCAAAAAAAACTAAAAGTTTATATAAATATAATAATATAAAAGTATATATATTTATATTTCTACACTGAAAGAGGGAACACAAAGCTTTTATTTCAACAATAAATTAATGTGCTTTCTTTATATCAATTCACTTAATTCACATTTCTAAAGGTTCGGTATCATAACAAAAATACTTCATGTAAAAAAAGCAAGCAAAAAAAGTACGCGAAAGTGGTATTCCGTAAAAAGAATTGAGATAAAAGTAAAGCCAAGTTCTACAATACAAATTTCAAAATGAATGGTTCTTACTAGTTTGGAAATGTTTTTATAAACTTTGCTATTCCAGCCAAACTTTTTTACGTTCAATTTCCTAAGAAAAACATTTCCAAACTAGTAAGAACCATTCATTTTGAAATTTGTATTGTAGAACTTGGCTTTACTTTTATCTTAATTCTTTTTACGGAATACCACTTTCGCGTACTTTGCTTTTATTACATGAAATGTTTTTGTTATGATTTCACTGCTTTTTTAAAGGATTTGGATAATATTTAAATTTTAAAGTAGTAAAATATACGGGATATTGTTCAAAACTTTTGCAGTGCCTTATTAAAAATGTTGAGTTTTTTTATATTTTCCTATGGTTTTATCATAGTTCTTATCGGCCTTCTAAAGCTCAGCTCTCTAGTGTTTCTGGAAGTAGGCAATGTTAATTTTACATAACTTTACATTTATAGGGAAGGAAAGTAAATTAAAATCTTAGTTTTTTTAAATTTTTTCCTATAGTTTTATCATAGTTCCTATCAGTCTTCCAAAGCTCAGCTCTCTAGCGTTTCTGGAAGTGGACAATGCTAATTTACATAACTTTACATTTATAGAGGAGATAAGTTAATTAAACTTTGGGGTTTTTTAATTTTCTTTTATAGTTTTATCATATTCCAAAGCTCAGCTCTCTAGCGTTTTACATTATTTTACATTTATAGGGGAGGAAAGTAAATTATAATTTTGGGGTTTTTAAATTTTTTTCTATAGTTTTATCATAGTTCCTATCAGTCTGCCATATCTGGAAGTGGGCAATGTTACTTTTACACAACTTTACATGTATAGGGGATTTTTTGATTTTTTCCAGGGGTTTGGTCATAATTTCTATCAGTCTACCAAATGTCAGCTTTGTAGCATGTCTGGAAGTACAGTAGAATTTTGATGATCTATACATGAGTGAGTGAGTGACAATTTCGACGTTTTTTGAAATTTCGTAACTACTTCAGTACTTTTGAGAATTCCATGAAACTAAACATGAAGGGATTGTTAACTCCATGGAGATCTACGACTGTGCAAAGTTTGAGAATCGTAGCTCATTCCGAAGTAGAGTTTTAGATAGGTCAAATATCGGCTGAAATGTTTCAAGAAAAGATGGTACGGCGCGTGAACTTGGCGAGGCACTGCCGTGTCCTCAGATTTACCTCCTAAATAGTCAACCACACCGTCAAATAAATGAAAAAACGCAAAAAGCGGAGGTAAAAACGTCAAAAACACCTTAAAATCACACGAACTCTCAATACAAACAAAGCAACTGGTCCGCTGGTGACGTAAGCAGACACTGTTCGTCTCGCTGAGCGACGCTAACAGAGTTAAATGGAAATAAGCAATCCTGTGTGTTTATAATCGTTGGGGGAAACAGGGTATTAGGGAAACACGAGAAACCTCCCTCGAATGCACACATTTGATTGGTCTATGTATGTATTGTACTACTACTATGTCGGTTTAGAACGTTTTTCCACGTTGTCCGACGCCTATTCTCCACCTCCTTTGATACTGACAATCATCTTCCGTCAGGTTGTTTTGACTCATTGATCTTTGGATTGACTGTTGCCATTCCAGTTTAGGACGCCCTCTTTTTCTGCGCCCTATTGGTTGCCATTCTAGGACCTGCTTTTGTAATTTGTCGTCGTTCATCCGTTGTACATGGCCGTACCATATCAGTTGTCTTTTAGTGATGTCATCCGTTATGCTTCCCTCGATTCTCATTCTTTCTTTTATGATCTCATTTCTTATATGATCTGTTCTAGATATTCTCATTGATCTAATGATCTTCTTATTGCATCAATTTCGACACTTTCCATTTTTGCTTTGTATTTTTCTATTCCATACAACAGCGTGCTTTTCACCATTGTTTTATATATGTTAAATTTTATATTCTTTTTATCAAACAAGTTTCGTGGCTAATCGGGCAAAAAGGAGTTTTTGTTTCTCTCATATTATTCCGTGGGTAGCCTGAAAGCTTAACCTCACGGGGGTCCAAGATCTAATGGACACCTAATAAGTGTTGACAGTTAACTGTTTCGTCCTTATGGGACTCATCAGAACACTGCTGGTCAATGTGACAAATCTTGCGAACTTAATTAGACGGTTTTGTCTCTAATCAAATGTAAATAGTGAGAAAACTATCGCAAGAAGCGCCATCTACCGAGATACGAGAGAAACAGAAACTAAAGCAGGCGAAAAACTGCTATACAATATCGATCAATGAAAACATCGAATGCAAATAAAAAAAAAACAAAATAGTCCGTGACCTACGACAGCTCTTTGTCTTTCAGGCCGGATTTAACGCCAAAAATTAGTTCTGGTAAAAATATTACTTGTGTTTACTTGTGTAGTACTATATATTCAAGGTAACTGTGCATGAGGAAAAAGAAATACATTATAGTGTGTTTAGTGATGTTACACTAGGGGGGGGGGATTAATTAACTTTAAGAATACTTAATAATTTTTCAAAAACTTGAAAAGATACTATCCCAGATTCAATAAATAATTTTACGTGTTAAAACTACTTATTACATAAATAATTAAACAATAGTATTTATATTTGCAAAATTCAATTGTATGTAAAATTTTTTGACAATGACACATGCATCAAAAATGTGTAAAATCTACCCTAAAAATAAAAAACAGTAGTTTTTTAAATTTTAGCTGCGAAAACCAGTTTTTATTTTTTAAATGAACCCTATTTACGGACGTCGCTGGAGAGTTTGTCATCAATCCAGCCCAACTGAACTTTTTTTTTAATTGAGCTTAGTTTCTAAAAAAATTGGAAAAAAACCTGTAACAAAATTAATTTGTTTGGTGATTTGTGAAAATTAATTTTATTTACGGACGCCTGTGAAGTTTTAATCTGAAGATAAATCTTACCTTGTGGTATAGCGTTTAGAAGAAATTTTCTTGTGTATAATCGACTATGGGACACAATTTGTAAACGAGGTCTTGATTTTTAAGATAATCTGGTAAACATTTGACAAACATGTGGTTTTTTATTTTTTTTTTACATTTTTTTAAAAAAGGACGCCGCTGGAGAGTTTGTTGATAGTCTGATTGCACTGACTTGTACCAATAATTACAGGGATCTGTAATCATTGCTTATACACTGTTAAAAAGGGAGTTTTATTTTCTACAATAAAGTCTAAAATCAATTTTTCTCCACAAAGCTTAGTTTTTGAGAATATTTGATAAAACTTGTAAAAAAATTGGTTTAGGTTTTTTTCAAAATTGATGTAGTTTACGGACGCCCTTAAATTGTTATAAATAAAACTAATCTTGCCTTATACATAATTTAAAAGGAAATTTCATTATCTACAATCGACTATAGGGCTCAATTTTCGATAGAGAGCTTAGCTTTTAATAAAATCGGGTAAAATATGTAATAAACATATTTCTTTTTTTAATTTTTTTACATTACCTCAATTAACGGACCTTACCCCACTGACTTATACATCGTTGAAAAGGAAATTTTATTGTGTAGAATAAAGGTAATTACATATTTTTCCCTAAAAAGCTTAGTTTTTGAGAAAATTTGAAGAAAATCTAAAAATCTCAGGTTTTGAGGGGTTTTTGCAGCTAAAATTTAAAAAAATGTATATATCTTAAAAACTGTGACTCTGACGATGTCGTATTTTATGCTATTTTATCTTTTTATTTATGAAAATGTGTGGAAAATATCTAAAAAAATCTTAGTTTTGGCGGGGGGCGGGCCTGAGGCCCCGCTTTTGGTACGACCATGGAATTATATAGAAAAGCTCTTTTAAATGCGTCATGGCGTTCGATAGAAATATGTGGCCCTGTCAAGCCCTAAACCTCAGGATATTGTTATGTTGAATCAGTAAATTCCAATTTAATTGGGACATTAAAAATACATTAAAAACCAACCACAGCTAAAGTCCGACTAAAAACAAAAAAAAGTAGGGCAACATGACATGTGGTCAGGAAACGCTGTCCCACTATTCAATTAGTTCTTTTGACCACTCTTTTGTGTTTCATCCAGTGGTGATGTTATCAGAGCCTCGTGGATGATTGTCCTGGTTTTCGTTTGTTTGACCAAGCAGGACATACTGATATTGACATATTTTGTGGATCTAGGAATCCCTAATAAATCGTAATAAAATTCTTTAAGGAATGCATTACCACATAAAATTAAATTGTTAGAAGAAAGAAAAAACCTTAAGCAAAATGCTTTCTACTCGTTTGAAGAGTATCTCAAAAGTGATTTTATTTTTAAATAATTAAGTAATTGAATATCATTTTGTCTGATCCTAATTCTTTTGGTGTCTGTATTGTTACTTTTTGTGCTATGTCTTTTTATTCCTAAATTTTAACCAAATTTTTAATTACAATTTTATTGTCTTTTTATTATTACATTTTAACTAAATTTTTAATTATAATTTTAATGCAAATCATTTAAAAATAATAATAACGATATAATAGTTAATGATGATGGTAATAACTTTATTTTATAATTTGTAAGGAATACAACAGTAACGCACCCAGGAATATGTCTTGGGGCGGGCCCGAGGCCTCATAATGTCGTATTTCATGCTATTTTCTGTGTTTATTCATGAAATATGTGGAAAATATATACAAAAATCATAGGCTTGGGGGGCCCGGGCCCCAATCGCCCCCCCTGGGTACGCCCAATGTATTTTTATAATGGGATTTATTAATAAATGTATGTGTTTTTATAATAATATTTATTAAGAAGTCTATTCATGACATTTTCTGACTTGTAAAAGCACTTATGTGTAAATATTACCAATAAATAAAACCAAAAACAACTCTAAAATCTTCTTAGCCGCAACTTGGGGCCTGGGAGTCTTATCCAGTGGCAGCTCGCGGTGACGTGCATATAATGTAAACGAAAACGCGTTGCCTACCCTAGATTAAATTCAAAATGATTATGATATTTTTAAGAACTTACCTTCAACAAAAATATTCATAATAAGCATTTTTTCATTAATTTTAGCTCACACTACTACTATACTATAGTAGTGTGAGCTATGGTGATCCTAATTTTTTCTCGAAAAAAAAAGTTGATCCGATTTTAAAATTTTTTATATATCTTTGCGTTTTAGAAGATTTTGAAACTTTTTTGTCGCGCCGTCTGTCTGTCTGTCTGTCTGTATGTCTGTATGTCTGTATGTATGTCTGTCTGTCATGTCTGTCTGTCTGTAACGACCAACGCGCATAACTCAAAAGCCGCTTGCCTTGGGTCGAGATGGTCCCATTTAAAAATGAACAAAATCCACCGAACGCAAGCCAAATAAAAGGGTGGGGGTAGATTTTAAAAATTGGAGTTTATGTGAAAATATGGCGTGTGTGATATCAAACGAAAGGTAATTGAGTCGGCAGTTAAACAAAATATATTTTAGTTTATTTTAAAGAAAGGGTGGGGGTAAATGTCAAAAATTAGAGTTTAAATGAAAATATGGCTTGTGTGGTATCAAACGAAAGGTAATTGAGTCTGGAGTTAAATAAAATACATTTTAGTTTTAAAAAAAGGGTGGGGGTAAATTTAAAAAAATAGAGTATAGGTCAAAACAGGGCTTGTGTGGTATCAAACGAAAGGTATTTGAGTCTGGAGTTGATTAAAATATATTACAGTTTTTAGTTATATTAGCTTACACGTACACTATAATTATAGTAACTAGTGTGAGCTTAGGTGCCCATATATTAGCAGAGTATTTATTCTAGAGATTGCGTAAGACATATTTCGATTAATTGCATATAATGCATTATCGCGCATAAGATTTTTGTGAAGGCGTTTAGATTTATTTGTGTTATCGCTAATGGGATAAAAAATGCTAAGCCGATTAAATGCTATAGGGATCATGGGAAATTATTACTGTATGTAAGATAAGAACAACTGCATATGTATTAAATATGTGGTATGTAAAAAAAAGGATAGAAGTTTACACGGGGTTACTCCCATTGTTTCAGGACCCACAGCCAATACATGTTCTCTGTGCGCTTCGGTAAAGCAAAGGGAGGAAATTTCTGACACCGTTTGTTTCTTTTTGCGCGGCAACCTTTTCTCTCAGTTCGTAAAGAAAATCGACCGAGGGACGTTGTTCATAAAATATCGTAAATTTAGACGATAACTACGTAACGTTTAATCCTTTTTTTCAAGCTTGTTCTTTTTTATATTTAATGCCGTGTCTACGACAAACTAGAGTTTATAGCTTCCCCAGCCAGCGAAACACATAGGAGAGGGGTCTGTTTTAAAAGCATATTCTTTCATATTGATTCAAGATCGAATTAAATTCTCAAAAATACCACCGCTCTGTGCTAAACAGTATCCGAGCCTCAAAATCAATCAATTCGGACATTACTTAGCATTTTAGGTGTCACTAATTGTAGAGTGGTGATTATTTTTGGCCAAAGTTCATCCAAGCAAGTAAATTATTTTTAGATAAAATCTCTAGAAATTTTCGCTATTATAGTATTAAGTTTGCATTACATAAAAAGTTTAAAGGGAATTTAAGTTATTCTTATA
This sequence comes from Aspidapion aeneum, assembly GCA_963576565.1. NCBI lineage: Eukaryota > Metazoa > Arthropoda > Insecta > Coleoptera > Brentidae > Aspidapion > Aspidapion aeneum. The sequence continues at coordinate 206,277,355 of OY755038.1, forward strand.
CAAAAGCGATCTTCTAGTCAGTACTAGGTCTTTAGACCGTTTGTTAGCACTAGGTCTTAATATTTTAGTAAATACTGGTGTACATTTTTTGCAAAAAACAATGTTATTAAATTTCAAAGTCAAAAATGTTAGCATACAAACTCAGGACAATTATGCGTTTATGGTATTTTAAGGTTGCTGAAAAAATTAAATCTACTTGAGTTAAAGAAATACGTCATTCTTATATGGTGTGTCTGTAAACCGTGTTGACGACGTTATCGCGTGACATGGTAGTATCCCCGGCCGGTGCCGCGACGCTTTATAAAAGCGTCTTCCATTTTTTAAATAAAAATATTAAATATAAGGTCTGACCTTAGCCTGTAATATGCCAACCCATAGCTATATAATAAATTGTTGTTATCGAAAAAAAAATGAGTCCAAAATCTGGATGACGTAAGCTTCTTAACCAACTTTCGTGAAATTTTCAGACATAATAGTGAAAAATAGTACGCGAAAGCGTAAGCAGTTAGTCGGATATGTTTTTAATGCGGAAAACAATTTGCGCACGTGCCAGGAACAATATTTTTTCTTCAAGCATGCAAAAAACATAAAAAATATTAAAATATACAGGAGTAAACTAGTGTTGCCGCCGAGGCGAGAGATTCTCGCCTCTCGTCTCGCCCTCTCTAAACGAGACGAGAGAGATATTTTCTCTCGAATGAAAGCTCGGGACGAGACGAGAGATAAGACCCTCTCTCGTCGAGAGATTCTCTTTTCTCTCGTTCTCTCGAGCAAAAAAGGTTGGTTTTATAAATTTGTATGTTATACCATCTGTTCGTATTGACCTATTATAGAGTTAAGCTTTCCTTAACAACATATATATAACGTACTGTGGCTAGTGTTGTAAAATTTCCGGAAACATTTCCTGGAACATTGGAAATATATGGAAATATATAAAATATTTAAAAAATTAGAAAAAAGGGAATATTTATTTATACAAATCATAACAAAACACCGGAAAACGCAGAATGCTTATACATGAACACAAATCAGGAGTTATTCTTCAAACAAATTAAAAGAAATAAGGTTAAATTTGTACAACAATAATCCCATTCTTGACACACTACACTATTCACTAGTCGAGCATGGTGCATATCTTGATGGCTGTCATCAGCATCACACTTAATAACATCGTCTTGCCAGTCTACTTCCTCAAAATCTTCAATAGTATCGGAAATAAAAATTGTTTTATAGTAAGTTTCATGCTTATAGGGTTACAAAATATGAGAGATAATATTTTTTAAATATATATTTCCAATTTTCCCAATATTCTCAAGACCCGTTCGGAAATTTCCAATATTTCCATTTTCATGGATATATTTTCAATCGGAGAATCTTGACACACAACACTATTCACTAGTCGAGCAAGAGGCATATCTTTATGTCTGTCATCAGCATCACACTTAATAACATCGTCTTGCCAGTCTGCTTCCTCAAAATCTTCAATAGTATCGGAGTAAAAAATTTTCTATAGTAAGTTTCATGCTTATAGGGTTACAAAATATGAAAAATAATATATTTTTAAATATTTTCCAAATTTCCAATATTCCCAAGATCCGTTCGGAAATTTCCCATATTTCCATTTCCATGGAAATATTTCCATTTACATCACTAACTGTGGCTTACCTTTCGTTTACTCGTAATTAATTTGCACTGTTACTGTTGATGCGTATTAACGTACTGAACATTTTTTTTGGGAAATTATTCATAAGCGGGAAATTTTATTTTTCATTTCTAGCGTTTGGCGTGAATTTTTTTTATTTAGAAATCTGTTGATTTAAAAAAAAATGTTTTTGGACGATTCTTTAGAGAGCTAAAATGCGGAAATTAGTTTGTTTTTTATTTTGAAAAATATGGAAAATTCAGACGAAAAGTCTGCTAGTTAAAAAAAGTTTAAAGGTCTGTGTATTGTGCGTTTATTTAAAAAAAAAACATATAAATTTCTTGCAAAAGCATGTTTTCCCCGAAAAATTAGGATTAAAAAAGCGTTTTGGTTAGTTTTGTAAAAACACATTTTCGCAAGAAAAAACTTTGATATCCAGAATCTGGAAATTTCATAGAGATCTTCAAGACCCAAGTATTTTAAATAATAGATTCATTATTTATGAACACTTGGGATTTAGGTACAGTTTTATCGGCATCAACGAGGTATTTTAGTACATGTATTGAATCTTCATGCTTACATCTTTATTTATTGTATGTAGGCATATACAGATTCTATCCCAGAATGGACTTAAAACTTTATTTTGGAAAAAAGTAAATAACATAAATAATAAGATTCACCTCAAAAAAACACTTTTACAAAATGTGTCTCAAAAACTTTTTATCGCTGATATAAATCACGAGAGACGAGACCAGAGAAAGGCTCTCTCGAGCGATAGAAAAGTTCTATCGTCGAGACGAGAAATCCATTTTATCTCGCATAACGAGATGAGAGAAGGCCTTCTCTCGTCTCGTCTCGTCTTGCGGCAATACTAAAGTAAACCAAACCACATCTACCCGACATTACTATTTCCAAACAAAAACAGTACTTTGCGTAGATAAAAGTTTGCGCAAAGTGGTTAGTTTGTGAAAAATATATTTTTTAAACGATTTTGTTTTTATACTTATTTGGCAAACCCATTTAGGACGTTTTTCTACGTTGTCCGACGCCTATTCTAAACCTCCTTCGATCCTGACAATCTTCTGTCAGGCTTTTTTGACTCATTGGTTTCTGAATTGACTATTGCCATTCCAGTTTAGGATGCCCTCTTTTTCTGCGCCCTATTGGTTGCCATTCTAGGACCTGCTTTGGTAATCTTTCGTCGTTCATCCGTGGGACATGGCCGAACCGAACCATATCAGTTGTCTTTTAGCGATGTCATCCGTTATGCTTCCCTCGATTCCCATTCTTTCTTTTATGGTCTCATTTCTTATATGATCTGTTCTAGACATTCTCATTGATCTTCTTATTACCCATTTCGACGCTTTCTATTTTTGTTTTGTATTTTTCGGTTACGCGACCAGTCTGTATTCCATACAACAGCGTACTTTTTACCATTGTTTCATATATATTAAATTTTACATTCTTTTTTTTCTGTCTGCTCCATAAAATACTGTTATGACATCCAATAACCGTTTTTGCTTTTACTATTCTTTTTTCCAGTTATTTACAGTCTGTTCCTGTCTTATCAAATGTGACACCCAAGTATACATGCTCATAAGATCTCGAAAATCCGCGCTGATTTTTTTCGACAAATGAGATTAACTCTTTTGCTCGAAAATGAATAATAAACACACAAAAATCACACGCAGAGAGATCCTGTACATAAAAACGGTGCGCGGTGCCGGACTGGGCTATATCAAATTTCAAATTATAGTTTTGGTACATTGGAGATGTTGCACGCTTGAGGGGCGGCGATAAGCTTGAAACACATCGGGTAAAACAAAATATATATTTCTTCGGTTTTTATTAAATATTAATTATTAAAACAATTTCCGCTTATTTTACTGTAGTATTGTACCTACGTAATAAAAATCAATTTCACCTTATCCCCCCACTGACTTGTTCGATTCGTTTGCCCCATCCCGTTTCCATCATAGTCCCCTTCTTACCAACCAATATCCGTTCGGCGTCAAACCAATACATACAAGGTGTTAACCATCAAACTATTATAAATGCCATTGGGAAGGTATAAGATATTGTTTTCTTAAAAAAAAGTGGGCCACTCAGAGTAACCCACTCTTGATATTTCGGGGTCGTACCAAAGAGGATTATATAGCGGGTGGGCCAAAAAAAACCCGACAGTTTTTTTTATTATAACTTTTGATCTATAGAATTCGTTTTTAATAAGACAAACTGCACTTGGCAGAGAATTAATCAGCCGCCATCTCAAAATCCAAGATGGAGAACGAAATTAAAATGTACCCTTCAAAGATGCTCGTTTATTCTTGTGTTTCGAACATGTTTTAATTATTTTTTTAAATTAGTAAAGAAGCTGCATTCTTGCCACGCACAACAAAGTACGAGTCAGCAGAATCGGTTCGGTAGTTCTAAAAAATATATTTTTGTTTTAACCATTGTTTTGCATATTATACGATTGCCTTGCCAATCATGTCTGCATTTATTTCCTTAGAAATGTATTACCACTGAACCGACTTTAATGAAATAAAAAACATCCTGGTGTGAATTGATTGCTTTTTAAAGATCATGATCAAAGTTTATCGTCATCTTAAAATTTAAGATTCCGGACAGAATCATACTTGATTCTTCAAAATGGCGTGTTTATTCTTATTTTTCGAAAATGTTTTAGTTTTTTTTTAAACTTATAGAAAAGCACTACTTTTCCCCCACACAACGAGGTACAAATTAGTAAAATCGGTATGGTGGTTCTCAAAAAATATATTTTCCTTTCAACCATTGTTTTACAGATTATACCCTTGTATTGCCATTCCTGTTTGCTTCATTTCATTATAAGTTTGTTATTACTAACCGATTTTAGTGAAATAAAAAAAATCGTGGTGAGAATTGATTGCTCTTTAAAGATTATAATCAAACAGATTGTAAATTAAAAAAAAATCTTAAAATTTCAAGATTTTATACTAAATGATGATGATGACACTGATGATGGCCGTATAAGCCGAAGCTATATGATCTGAATAAACTTAGTGGAGGACGACTTAGAATTTTTTTTTTTTTTTAAGATGGCAGCAAACTTCGATTATAATCTTGAAAGAACAATCAATTTTCAGCATGATTTTTTTTTATTTCACCAAGATCGGTTCAGTAATAATGAGTTTATAAGGAAATGAATGCAGACAGGATTGGGAATGCAATCGTATAACCTCTAAAACAATGGCTGAAACAAACATAGATTTTTTTGAGAACCAATACAACGATTTTATTAATTTGTAACTCGTTGTGCGGGGGAAAAGTAGTGCTTTTCTATAAATTAAAAAAAAATAAAACGTTTTTAGGAAATAAGAATAAACACGCCATTTTGAAGAATCAACTATGATTCTGTCACAATCGGTTCAGTAGTAATGAATTTATAGGGAATAAATGCAGACATGATTGTCAATGCAATCGTATAATATTCAAAACAATGGTTGAAACAAACATCTTTTTTTTATAACCATCGAACCGATTTTGCTGATTTGTACACCGTTGTGCGTGGCAAGAATGCAGCTTTTTTACTGATTTAAATAAATAATTAAAACATGTTCGCAGCACAAGAATAAACGAGCATCTGTGAAGGGTACAATTTTATTTCGTCCTCCATTTTGGATTTTGAAATAGCGGACAAAAAAATATATTTATTTAAAACTCTGATTAATTCTCTGCCAAGTGCAGTACGTCTCATTCAAATCGATGGTATAGTTCAAAAGTTATAATGAAAAAAAATTGTCCGTTTTTTTTGGCCCACCCGGTATTTTTCTCTTTGGTCGTACAATCTTGTCGGAGTCAACGAAATCGAAACCAATTTGATCGTGTATGCCCTCGGCAAACGTACGAGGGCTGTCTTTTAAATTTTGTTATTTAGGAACAAAGAGGGCGACACTGATCGAATGTCGTTGCTAAAACTTAACCTCAATCTTTACCTAACCTAAATTCTAAAGGTCAGTGCGATACATATAGTTTTATAGCTACAGTGAATTAAAAAATCCGTCAAAAAATGGAATTAAACCGAGAACATTTTCGATGGAAATTATCATTGATAATAACAAGATTATTTTACTAAAGTAAAATGGAGAAACTATTTTTTGGTTAACGTAACGATACCTTTTTCGGAATGCAATTTGCCTTGGGAAAGTACTCAAAGATTGTATCGGAACCGATTAGATAAAAAATTAATAAACACAGAACACTCATTTGTAGAGATATATACAAACATAATAAAAAGCTTAAAGGAAGCAAGCAACGAAGCTGTTGGATACCAAGATAATAGAAATAACAGGAAGATGTGGTGGACGGTGAAAATACAGGAAATGGTCAAAAAACGCACATACTTGAAATGACTCAGTACTAAAGAGCAAAGAGATCTAGAAATCTACAGGGAAACCAGAAGAGAGCTAAGAAATTTGATACGCACAGAAAAAAATTAAATGTTCGAGCGCAAATGCCACGATATAAATACACACGTAGGTGGTAGGCAGAGTTCTGAAGTATGGAAATTTATTTCTACAGTAAAATACCCAACAAAAGAAAAAGTACACACACAGATCATCAAACCAGAACAATGGGCAGAAGACTACAAGCGACTGCTGCAGGAGACGAGACCCGAATATCTGGCAGCCTCTCCGAGGAGAGACATAGAAGTACATGGAGAGGAAGTAATCATCGAAAAAGAAATGATAAATAATAGTATTAAAAAGCTTAAATCCGGAAAAGCTAGCGGACCTGGAGGAATATATGCTGAAATGCTCAAATATGGATCAGAGAAACTACTCGAAAATCTCACATATATTATCAATCAATGCATAAACGGACATCCAGTACCTGATGATTGGAAAATTTCACTCATATCCTCAATACATAAAAAAGGAAACAAGCTGGATTGCAACAATTATTACAGAGGAATTTCAGTAACCAGTACTCTAATTAGATTGTACGGTAGGATTCTTAGAGATCTAATAGATAATGATTTTCATGAACAAGAAGAAGAAGAACAGCAAAGTGGTCTTCGTGCAGGCAGATCTTGTATTGATAATGTTTTTTGTCTTAAACAAGTAATTGAGAAAAGGAGCGCCAGAAATATAGAGTCTCGTGTTGCCTTTGTGGACCTACAAAAAGCATATAATACCGTTCCAGTAGAAAACTTATGAACAGTGTTAGAGCAGACTAATATCAATCATCAATCATGCAAATCTAGAATTAAAATTGGAAATCGACTTTCAAAAGAATTCCTGGTAACAAAAGGCTTAGGACAGGGATGTTTGTATCTCTCCAACTCTTTTTAAAATATACATCGCAGTGGCTCTAAAAAACTGGAAACGTAACGTGCACGGCCTGGGAATACAACTTAACGACCGATTTACCATATACACACTACAGTTTGCTGAAGACCAAGTAATTGTAGCTAACGATATGATGAGAAAGTTAATGGAAGAATACCAAAAGTGGGGACTAACAGTGAACGTGGACAAGACACAGTACTTATGTATTGGAAACGAATCCAGTGAGTTAGAACTAGACAATGGACAAGTAATATCTCAATGCAATAAGTATGTATACTTGGGTGTCACATTTGATAAGACAGGAACAGGACTGTAAAGAACTGGAAAAAAATAATAGTAAAAGCAAAAAAGGTTATTGGATGTCTTAACAGTATTTTATGGAGCAGAGAGATAAAAAAGAATGTAAAGTTTAACCTATATTTTTTTTATTTTTTTATTTGTCAAACACACTGTGTTTTTTTTAATTACAATCTAGTCAGTAAGACTAATTAGCAATTTTGTTTTAACTTAATTTACTAGAAAAGTCAGATTTAAACTTAGGGTTCACTCAACAGTTCTCCCCGCTTTGTTTAGTCTGTAACTCACAATTGTGTTGTGTGTATAGCATTATTTTGTTTTATGTGTAATTCACTTAGTTTACTAGCTCAAACGGCTTCACTCTTTTTAGTCGTCGAACTAGCATAGTATTGTCTAGAAGCTGAATTGCTTCCACATTCACATGCCGATGGAGTCTATCTTCATGGCTTTTTGCGTACTTTTTTTATAGTCTCTGCTACAGTTTCGATTTTTAGATCTCGATGAAGGTCACTATTTCGAACGTACCAAGGTGCATTCACAATGTTTCTTAATACTTTATTTTGAAATCTCTGTACAACTAGAATGTTACTCTCTTTAGCACAACCCCATAGTTGAATACCATATGTCCATACTGGTTTCAGTATTTGTCTATAAAGCAGTAACTTATTATGAATTGTTAAATTGGACTTCCTTCCAATTAGCCAGTTCATTTTTCTATACCTTATCTCAAGTTCTTCTTTTTTTTTCTTAACATGTGCTTTCCAGCGCAATTTGGCATCAAGTGTCATACCTAGATATTTTGCCTGATTCGAATATGGTACTGGAATGTTGTTAATTGTTATTTGTATGTGATTTATATTTTTGTTTGTAAAATCAACATGAATTGATTTGGTTTCATTTAATTTTATTCGCCACTTTGTGATCCAACTGTGAATTTGGGTGCCTGCATCCTGAAGTTTTTCTATGCATTTTTCAATAGATTTTTCTACCGTCAATAAACCAGTTTCATCGGCAAATGTTGCTAAGTGACAATTTTCTGGCTTTGGGATATCACAAGTGAATAATAAGTATAGATAAGGGCCTAGTACGCTACCCTGGGGCACGCCTGCTTGAATTTCTCTTAAATTTGAGTATGAGTCTTCCTGTTTTACTCTGAAATGTCTATCAGATATGTATGATTCCAAAATATCCGAATATTGTTTTGGCAGAAACCTTTTTAGTTTAAAATTAAGGCCTTCATGCCACACTTTGTCAAATGCTTGTGCTACATCTAGAAAAACTGCAGAACAAACTTTTCCCTCTTCTAGTGCTTTTTCTATTATATTAGTAATTCTGTGTACTTGATCTATCGTGGAATGCTTGTCTCGAAAACCAAATTGATGAGATGGAATAATTTCTTGTCTTTCTATGATGGGTTTTATTCTTTTAAGCAATAATTTTTCATAGAGCTTGGATATAATTGGCAGCAAAGATATTGGCCTGTAAGATGACACGTCATGGAGTGGTTTTCCCGGTTTTGGAATCATGATAACTTCTGCATCTTTCCACAGTTTAGGTACATACCTAAGCCTAAAAGACGCATTAATTAGGTTGCATAGTTTTACGATAGCTTTTCTGGGGAGTTGTTTTATGACTACCCCGTTAATAAGATCATACCCTGGGGCTTTTTTCAAATTAATATTTTTGATTTCTGTTAATATTTCTTTTGGTGATGTAAGCTTAATATGGTCCTCGATTTGATGGGGTTCATTTAAATGAAAGTGTTCATCTGGTGCTTCGTGGGGCTGAAATGTTTTTTCTAAATGACTTGCAAAAATATCTGCTTTTTCTTCGTTACTCCTTGCCCACTGGTTGTTAGATTTTCGTATGGGTGGAATTTGGATAATTGGTCTTTTAAAATCTTTGGTTGCTTTCCAAAGGGAATAGTCGGTATTTTTTTCATCTGTAAGTTCATTAAGAAAATGGTTAATAGATTCATTTTTTATTACTAGAATTTCTCGCCTAATGCGCTGCGTCATGTTGTTGAGATTTGTTTTGTCCCGAGGATCACGGCTTTGTTGCCACTTTCTTCTTAGTTTCCTTTTTTCCAATATAAGGTCTCTAATTTCCTTTGGATAGTTTTTTCCCTTAAAAATTCTCTTTGGTTTTGGACTGTTTTCCCAAGCTGCTTGTTGAATATTTGTAACAAAATAATCAACTTCTTTATCGATTTGTTCTGGCGTTTGCAATGGTACTGATAGGTTTATTTTTTCTGACAGACTTTGTTTAAAACTAATCCAGTCAGTCAGTTTATTAACTAGTGAGATATTTGCTTCTTTCTTTATTATGTTTTTACTAAGAGTTAGAATAATAAGTGAATGATCTGAGTGTAAATCAAAACTTTCTTCTATATCTACAAAACTTAAAGATATATTTTTTACTATAAAAAATCAATTAGATCTGGAATTTTTCCTGGATCTGTTGGATAGTATGTGGGCTTACCAGTTGATATCGGCTCACATTGATATTCACTAATAGCTTGCAAAAGTTATTTTCCTTTAGAATTCGTCAGTCTAGATCCCCAGTAGGTATTTTTTGCATTAAAGTCACCTCCAATTATAAAACGGTTTCCTAATTTTCTGAGAAAATTAAGATATTGATTTTTCTTTAGTAAGTGCCTTGGTGGTATATAGACAGCACTTATGACTAATGTATATGTTTTGGTTTTTACACTTACTAATGTAGCTTGAATCTCTATGGTTTTATATCCCATCTCCTCATAGTGTGATATATTTTCTTTAATTATTACAGCACTTCCCCCATGTGCAGTATTGCTAGGGTGAGTTGTATGATACACTTTATAACCTTTAAATTTAATGTGAGACTGGTTAGTGAAATGCGTTTCTGACACAAGACAGACGTCAATTTTTTCTATGTCTAGAATAACTTGCAAGTCTTGCTGATGTTGCAAGAGACCATTGGCATTCCAAGCTAGGATTCTAAGATTACTGACCATTTTGAGGCATATTGGTAGCTCCGTTATTGCTACTTTCTAGTTTAGTTAATCGCTCATCAAGTTTGTTCAATTTCTCCAAAATTAATTGTCCTTGTCATAGAGTTTTGTGTGACTGTGTTTCTTGTCTGTTGGTTTTGTCTATTTGTACTCACGTTTGGTATGAGATTCGGTTTCTTAGGTTTATTTTTCAATTTTTGTATTTCCTTAGCAACAAGGCATCCTCTGTAGTTAGCAGGATGCTTGCCTCCACAGTGGATGCATTTTGGCTCAGATTCTTTTGGTTTGGGGCATTCTACAGTAAGATGTTTCCCCGTGCATTTTACGCAACGTGGTTCTTTAGCGCAATATTTTTGCGTGTGTCCATAAGATTGGCATCTTTTGCATTGAGGGACTAACTTTGAGGTTTTTAGTGCTTTTATTTCCACTTCAATCCCAAGGATACTGGAAATTTCAAAAATTTTGTTGATATTTTCATCGTGGCTAAATGTGAGCATAAACATGTTAAGAGGTTGTCTTGTTCTCCATTTCAGTTTGTTGCTGGCCTCCAGTGCCTTAAAAGCTTTTTTTTGTAGATCAGCTACAATTTTTTGTGGGTCACATGAGAAGTGTAGCCTATTCGCTATTACTCTAATTGGCCTTATTTGTTTGTTTTCGTATGAGTGCCATTGATGCTTTATTTCATTAAGCATTTTAGTAACCAGCCGATAGCTGTCTGCGTCTTGTACATTTATTTTAATATTTTCGTTATTTTAAAGTTAACATATATGAAACAATGTGAAAAGGACGCTGTTGTATGGAATAGAGACTTGTCGCGTAACAGAGAAATACAAAACAAAAATGGAAAGTGTCGAAATGGATGCAATAAGAAGATTAATGAGAATGTGAAGGGAAGCATAACAGATGACATGTACAACGGATGGACGACGAAAGATTACCAAAGCAGGTCCTAGAAAGGCAACATATAGCGCGGAGAAATAGAGGGCGCCCTAAACTAGAATGGCAAGAAATCTGACAGAAGATGATTGTCAGGATCGAAGGAGGTGGAGAATAGGCGTCGGACAACGTAGAAAAACGTTCTAAACCAACAAAATAATAATAAAAAATTTGCCTTGGGCCCAATTTGGTAGATTTGTCGATAACAACCCATATACCGTTTTCACCCTGTAAGGAGAAAATAGAAAAATTGGTAATAGTTGATGGGAAAATGGGGATGGAATGGGGGGTTTACCTACGTGGCTGGTCATTAAAAATGCAGCAGGAAACCGCTGATGATGGTATAGTGGACATTCAAAGCCGTTGCTAGGGACAACCAGGAAAGCGGGGTGGTTTTGCGGTTTGGGGACATTATAATTTTACCTTAACTTTTTTTAAATAAACGGTTGGGTGTTTTTAGTCGTCGGATTACGTGTTATCTAAAACTTCGTACAGGGTCATTGGTTATATTGGCGTGACATTTATTAAGCGATAATATGGGTGATAGAAAAAATAAATAAATGTAAAAATTGCATCATTTTTTCATCTTTTGGACGATGGGCGAGTTTGTAAAGTAATCTAATTTTGTTTACTGGTTTTTTGACAAAATACATATTATGACGTTCATTTGACATTTTCGTTCGGCGAGATTAGATAGAAAAAAATTACAAGTACTTTTTGCAAATTTTATTTTTTTTCTAAAAAAGTCGCTGCATGAGTACAAACCACATTTTCAATGTCTGATGATACGAAATAACTTCAGATCTTCATCATGTTGGTTTTATGTTACCATCTATATCTTCAAAGTTATCTATTGCCACTTTATTTGCTACCCCAAAAATGTCAAAAATTTAAAAAAAAAATTTAAGATGTAAAAGAAGGTAAAATATTTTAAAACTGTTAACAAAATTTTTAACCTGAAATATTTTATTTTCTGGAATATTATTGTATGTAAATATGTATTACTTATCTATATTGCATTTATTTAATTTTTCTGAACTCATCATTTTACATACACAAAAAGCTGCAAAATTGACACAGTCGCATCAAAATGTTTTTAACGTTTAATAGTTTAAAGACAAAATTTTTTAAATATATTATATATTAAGTTTTTCTGTCTCAAATTGCATACGGTTGTTCCAAATAGATCACATTTGTGTAAATTCAAATATATTCCACTTGGTAATGAGACCTACAAAAAACTCTTGTAAAACCGGGATGCACGTACCCTACCTTGCCTTATTTCTTTATTGGTGGAGCACTTGGGGCACTGTTCTTACCATCAATAATTTCTAAATCACTCATAGAAAGTACTATTTATATAATAGCTCACAAAAAGCTTAACACTTGTTTAAATCAAAGTAAAATTGATCATAACAAACGTAAATATCCAAGCAATTTGTTGAGGTGTATCTAGTCAGACTAAATATATTTTAGGGTTCTTTAAACCAACCTCCATCAAACGTAGAAATTACGTCTGCTGCAAGGCGAGTAGGTGAATCCCCAAAAATCGACCTGCACTACCGTACTACTAACACCCCTCAATAGATGGCATGACTGTTGTAGTAGTTTCTCACACTGAATTTGAATTTCACGTTCCACGAAATAATGAAGGTGCGTGCAAATAATTAAGTACTTACTTGTAGTACTTTTAATGTACTTGGAGTACTTCGAATGTACTTGAAGTACTTTGAATGTACTTGAAGTACTTTGAATGTACTTGAAGTACTTTGAATGTACTTGAAGTACTTTACTTGACAAAATCAAGTACATTTCCAAGTACCTTGTTAAAAGTACTTCAAGTACCAAGTACAGTACTTAAACTACTTGTAAGTACTTGAGGTACAATTTCAAGTACTGTACAGCGTGTCCCATTTTCGATGGGATTAAATGGGAAACTCGGTTATTATTAAAGATATTGATATTCTGATTGCACCTTACCGTGTTCTTTTTTTAAACTCTTAAAAATGGTGTAATCAGATTTTTGCTATACCTTGTAGTTTTGCTAATACAGGAAGTTTTTGAAAAAATTGCATTTTTAATAATCCCTTATATCTCGCTTATTTTGCGAGATATTTTTATTCTGTAAAAACTTTTCTATGGCAACTTTTTTAAGGGAAAATAATGACGTGGTCAGTTTTTTAAAATATTGTTTAGTTTTTGAGATATGGTATTTATCATAAAAAAATAAAATACGGACCTGTATTTTTTTTATCACTATTTTGATTGGCTTCATGCTATTATTATCACAAAATAATAAAAATCTAATATTTTTTTGTTTTAAGGTTTAAAAAAAATATTTACTATTTTTAAAAAAAAATTAGGCCGAACCTGGAAGTTTCCAACATAAATATAAATTAAAAATTGCTAGTTGAACGATTTTTAGTTGAAATGTTTTGATTCTTAGCAAATTGCTTAATAATATTTCTGCCGTTTAAATATTGGGATTTTTTTGTTTGAATAAAGCAGTCAAAAATATTACATTTTTCAAAATCTGGATATGGTCGATTTCTAGCCATTTTAGAGTTATTTTAAGTGAGCTATTCCCAAAAATGACTCGTAAAAAGACAAAGTCAATCTACGCTATCTATCTATCTTACGCTATTGTTTTTCCATGTTGAAGTAAATTTCATGAGTTGCTGTGCTACCATCAAATAATTTGGTTTTTTGCTTCATTTATAAATCTTTTAATTAACGTTTCAAAACAGATAAACTAAAAATCGTCCAACTAGTGTGTCTTGCAATTTTTAATTTATATTTACGTTGGAAATTTCCAGGATTGGACTAAATTTTTTTTTTAATATTTAATATTTTTTTTAGTCTTAAAAAAAGTTTTATCATTTTAAGATAATAATAGCATGAAACCAATCAAAATAGTAATAAAAAAATCCAGGTCCGTATTTAATTTTTTTATGATAAATCCCATATCTCACAAAATAAACAATATTTAAAAAAATTGACAACGTCATTATTTTGCTTTAAAAAAGTTGCTATTGAGAGGTTTTTACAGAATAAAAATATCTTGCAAAATAAGCGAGATACAAGGAATTATTATAAATGCATTTTTTCAAAAACTCCCTGTATTAGCGAAACCATGGGGTATAGCAAAAATCTGATTACACCATTTTTAAGGGCTCAAAAAAAGAGCACGGTAAGGTGCAATCGGAAAATCGATATCTGTAATAATAACCATCGAAAATGAGACACGCTGTACTTAAAGTACCTGACAGCTCTGGCCGAGAGCGTTGCGTTGATTTGGGGGACTATCCTTTTCATGTCTTTTTGATGCAAGAATTGAAGTTGAATAGGCTGTATATCAAATATTCTCTTGGCATTACCAAAATAAGGCCTGGCGCAACTTTTATTTGGAAGTATTTAATTAATTCTCTATTTTTTTGATACACTTTATACGTATTTTAAGATGATATAGCACGCTGTTATTTTTCTTGACAGTTTTTTTTAAATATTTTTTCTTCTTGTTCCCCAAGGCTTCGAATTACATCACGAAATACATGTTGACGCAAATCTTATAATTATTATTCTCCTTTCTCCACTTTTCTCCTGCTTTTCCATTATAATTTTCTTATTCAAAGGAAAGCCGATTTCCAATCAACACATAATCAGTTGGAATTTCCAATATTGAACACTTTAAAACATATATTTATGAACTGAAGTTTTGGTCCCTTCCATCGTTTCTCTTACAATATTTCTTAGTAGTATACATGATAAACACGGGAAAGTCACACAACGTCATGAAATGGAAAAAAAATCGTCATCAATTTGGGCTAATCAGTGGTAAAGTGTCATGAAAAGTAATAAAAGGTTGGAGCTTCAAAAATCAAGGCAGCTGTTCAGAAAGGTTGAGGATTGAGGGAGTTCAACGAAAATTTTTAAAAGCCATGCACTTTAGAAAGTTTGGGATTTATCCACAAAGAGGTTGTGACAACAAGATCTTATTAAAGATATTTGATAGATTATCACTAAACCAAAGAAGAACTAAAATTTTTTTAACAACAATGTATAGAATTCTTAAAGGGGATGTTGATTGTCCTAGTATAGTTGAACAACTGCCTTTTGCCATAAATCGAATCAATTCAAGGTCGAAAAATATGTTTTATTTAGCTTATCCACAAACAAATCTATTTAAAAGCTCTCCTATCTACAATTTATGCAACTTATTCAACAAATATGCTTCAGATGTGGATATTGACAATGTTAGCTATAAGAAATTTAAAAAAATTATAGATCTAAAAGTGCGCAGCAGTTAATCAATAAGTAATTATGTAATTTGATTTGTTTTTTATTTATCATGTGTAGTGTAAGTGACGTAATGTATAAAATATTTTTTTAATGTAGGAAAGATACTTTCCTACCTAATAGTAATTGGCTTTTTGCGGTAGATACTGTTAAAATAAATAAATAAATAAATAAAAGGTATGTTCTACTAAGGTATATTTGTATACAATGTTTTTACTGTTTCCGAGCTATTAATACATTACATATACCTACTTAGTTCTTACAGTTTTGTATTTATTTTGAATCTTAAAAAGTAGTGTTATTGTCGATTTTTTTACACAAAACTAAAGATTATGTCTTATATTTAAGTACTTAGGGTAGGGTCTCCCTAGAAAAAAAAAGCAAGGTTTAGGGCTCCCCACTCTACAAAAGTTTGAGAACCACTGGATTAGATCACAGCCTACCTAGGCTGTGATTAGATGATGAGCTTTATTTTATAGCTCTATGACTTCAATTGAGAGAACTACCTACGCAAGTTAAAATCAAATAACTTATTTTAATCAGAATAAAGCTTATGCTGTTTACGACCATAACATATCTTTCTGTAGATTCTAGATTACTTTTTTATTTTAGTAGCTGTTTTGCTTTCTCCAAAACTAAACTAAACAAAATGTGTCTGATTCTAGATATCTACATTTTAATTTTTTCCTCTGCTTTCGTGACGTCATAGCTGTCAAACAGCCCCCACAGCTGTATTATTTTTCTTTTATTACATCATTGCAAACAAGAGGAAGAGAGAAAGAGATTTTTGTATTGTATTCGAAAGTGGTGGCAGGCCCTACTGGACCTCCATGCACTGCGACCACACATGGATCTATTGTGCCCACGTACCTACATACTGAGTTTGACTAAAGTGGCATATTTTTTTTAGAGATATAGATACGATCGCTGCTTGTAGAAAATTATTTCCATGTTTTGTGATGTTTTATTATTATTTCAACATTTTTTAGTAATTTTCATGTTAAAAATCGATTTGTGAGAGTTATCAAGGCTTGATAAAGTCTTGATTAAAGACGAAACATTGCCGAAAGTCTAATTGGTTTTTCTTTCCTATCCCTAAACCACAGACACTTTCAGATGGAATTTACAGGGAACGAATCACAATCAGCATTGCTTACAATATTTTTGTCAAGCGATATTAATTACAGCCATTGAATCAACTCACCTTTTCCACATCAAAGGGTGCTAAAAGTTACGCAGCCCGCAGAAAGCTAAGTAATTCCAAAGCTTTAATTAATCGAGGTATAGAAATTTCAATATAATTTATTTTACAAAATTTACGGTAATCAAGTTTTTCCGTTTTCATTGTTGAAATCATTCCTCAAAGTCTGTTTACTTACTTAGTTCATGAGTGGTGAAAGTTCTCAAATAAAGCTATGAAGCTAAGCTAATTTGTATGAATTCAGGTAAAATTATTATTATTACTCAGCTTTATACTAAATATTGCTATTATTGAATTTCCAATAGAGGCTTGAAGAAAGATCAAGTGGCTTTAGCAGCGACTTCTAGTATTGCTTACAATATTATTTGTCAAGCATCATTAATCCCAGCCATTGAATCAACTCACCTTTAGACATCAAAGAATGCTAAAAGTTACGCAGCCCACAAGAAGCTAAGCAATTCCAAAGCTTTAATTATTCGAGGTATAGAAAGTTCAATATAATTTATTTTACAAAATTACGGTAATCAATTTTATCCCGTTTTTAAATAGATTTGTCCTACTTCTGTTTTCATTGTCGAGACCATTTCTCAAAGTTTTAAGAAGTGAGTCTACTAATTCATTTGAGTGATGCACGTTCTTAAATAAACTAATGCCTTTCTAATTTGTATGTATTCTGGTAAAATTATTATTACTCAGCTTTATACTCAAAATGCATTACCACTAAAAGTTGCTATTATTGAATTTCCAATAGAGGTTCGCAAGAAAGATCAAGTGGCTTTAGCAGCGACTGCGAGTATTGCTTACAAAATTTGTCAAGCATCATTAATCACAGCCATTGAATCAACTCACCTTTACACATCAAAGGGTGCTAAAAGTTACACAGCCCACAAGATGCTTAGCAATTCCAAAGCTTTAATTAATCGAGGTATAGAACGTTCAATATAATTTATTTTACAAAATATACGATAATCAATTTTATCCCGTTTAGAGATACACTTGTCCTGCTTCCGTTTTCATTGTTGAAACCAATCCTCAAAGTCTTAAGAAGTCAGTCTACTTAATTTATGTGAGTAATGTGCGTTCTCAAAGAAAAACAAACGTTTTTCTATGTTTTTTGAGTTCAAGTGAAACGATTCTTATTGCTCAGCTTTATACTCATAGTTTATTACAACTAAATATTGCTGTTATATTTCCTGGAGACCCTCAAGAAAGATCAAGTAGCTTTAAGAACAACTTGGCGTATTGCTTATAATAATTGTCAAGCATCATTAATCACAGCCATTGAATGAACTCACCTTTTCCGCATCAAAGGGTGCTAAAAGTTACGCAGCCCGCAAGAAGCTAAGCAATTCCAGAGCTTTAATTAATCGAGTTATACAAAGTTCATAATAATTTATTTTACAAAATTAACGGTAATCATTTTTATTTCGTTTAGAGATACACTTCCTACTTCCGTTTTTATTGTTGAAACTATTTCTGAAAGTCTTACCCCCAGGTGCACCATTATTCGCACCTTAATCGCACCTTAATCGCGATTAAGTCCTTGTTGCTCACATACCAAACAAGAAAGAGGGAGAACGGATTAGCTAAACCTTGTTACGATGCATCATCTGAAGGTTAAAAAATCAGTCTAATTAATTCATGTCAATGATTAACGTTCTCAAATAAAACAAAGTTACTTTAATCTTGTCTCAGTTTAGGTCTATTATTATTTATATTATCAATGAATACACGACTCGTGTATTCATTGATATTATCAACATTTATTACCACTAAATATTGCTATTATATTCCCAAGAGGCCCACAAGAAAGATCAAGTAGCTTTAGCAGCGACTTCGCGTATTGCTTACAATATTTGTCAAGGGTCATTAACCACAGCTATTGAACCAACTCACCTTTGACACATCAAAGGGTGCTTAAAGTTACGCAACCCGCAGGAAGCTAAGCAATTCCAAAGCTTTAATTAATCAAAGTTTAGAAAGTTTAATATAAATTATTTTACAAAATTTACGGTTATCAATTTTTGCCCGTTTAGCTAGATACATTTGTTCTACTTCCGTTTTTATTGTTGAATTGAAATCTTAAGAAGTCAGTTTACTTAAATTTTATAGCAACAAAATAAAAAGCTTAGGTTTTTAGTTGTATACTTAATAAAATTACTTCTCAGTTTTGATAATAAAATTAAAGATTTTTAAGCAAGAAGAATATTTTTATTAATTTGAAATATGCTGCTGGACTCAATTAATAAAAACACAAAACAAGGATTTATTTTAAGCCGTGTTTATTCTTATTACAAGGAGAAACTGTTCTGGAATTAGTTTAAACTAAATGTATTTGATGCAAGAAGCATTCCTCTTGTTTTGATAGTTCTGGATATTGGATATTGTAGAATATAAATATCTTTAGAAATAAAATTTCGGACTTCCATTGTCTTTATTTATTTTAAAACACGACGTTTCGGTTAGTAAGTATCTCTAACCGTTATCAAGTGTAAACTTAGTTTACACTTGAAATATGCTGCTATAGTTTACACTTGATAACGGTTAGAGATACTTACTAACCGAAACGTCGTGTTTTAAAATAAATAAAGACAATGGAAGTCCGAAATTTTATTTCTACACAATCATTGTCTACGAGTTTCAAACATAAATATCTTTATTTGTAGTCTCACTAGATAAATATAAAAAATCTCAAAAACGGCTTAACTAAAATATTAAGTGTGACAAACTTTTTAGAGACGCTTGTTATTGTTCATAGCGTATTTGCTTCACACGCTGGGCAGTCCGGGTTCGAATCCTGGCTCGGTACACGGTTTTTCCGAATATTTCAAGCAAGGTCTACTGCTCTTATTATAAGAGATAGCAAAAAAGTGTAAATGCAAAATACTGAAAATGAATCGATGTTTTCCCGTTCATCGGCTGAAAATTAATATACGCCGTGAAAATGCATGTAATCACAGTACGTTTTGTTTTTTCTGTGTAGAAAAAAAGTGTAAATACAAAAGTTGTAGGGTTTATCCTTTATTAGGAAATGTACAAAAGAATGACCGGGGGATCTTTTTAAACAGGTGCAGTGGTGAAGCCTAATAATTAAGGTAACATATGCATACTAAGTTTTTTATATAGCACGTCTTTATTTTCTATATAGCGCAATTTATGGTTGTCAAATAATTATAAAAATAATGACCATGGTTTCTACCAAAGGACACTTTAAAAAAAATTGCCTTTTAGTCCGTGGATTTAGTTACAAATATTTTACTTCCCGTTACCAGTTTGAAATTTTGAACCATAGACCATGGAAAAATTTAGGATTTCCAAACAATCGTCCTTCTTTACCAAATTTTGTACACATATACACTACCCTTCCACGGTTCCAAGAATATACTTCGTTAAGTTTTTTGTTAACTTTGATGTGTACGAGATTTGTACAAACATAAGTTTCTTATTTATTAAATTTCTTCACAACCCGGACCACCCTGTACATCCTGAATATATCTTTTAAAAGCTGTTAAAATTTCTAATAAAATGATGTATTACAGCATGACAATTTTTTTGAAATTAAGGAAAAATATGAGCAAGAATTTAGTTTTTCTTAAAAATTTGCCATTATAAAAAAAAAACTTTTTTTGTTTTTTAATTCTTAAAAGCAGAAAACAAAAAACAAATAATACGGTTTACCAGAAAAAGTTTTTGGGATCTCTAAAAAATCATTTAAAAAAAATGGTGTTTCCCGTAACCTGTACACCAAAGGGAAATACCGATCCACCCCTCGCCTTTATCTTTGAGGATTTGCACATCTATAAAAATATTTAAAAAATGAAAAAGTATTTTTTTACCCAAATTTAGATTTATTATTCAAAAAAACAGCTATTTAAGAATTTATTTGCAGTAGTGGCATAAAACTCTTAAAAACATAATTAATTAAATAAATGCATTAGCGGGCGCGCTGCGGAACGAAGTACCGCAAAATGATACGTTTTGGAATAAGTCAGTTTCAATACGTATTGAAGGCTGTATTGAGCGAGGGGTGGCTCGGTATTTCCTTTTGGTGTACAAGTTACGGGAAATACCAGGAAATACTTGGGAAGTACTGGGAAATATACTAGGAACTACCGGGAAGTGCTTGGGAAATACTAGGAAATACCATTGAAAATTGAGGAAATACTGGGAAATACCAGGAAATACCGTAGGTATTTATCCCTTTGGTGTACAAAAATCGGCGATCGAGCCACCCCTCGGTATTGACCGTTTAGTCTATTGATTGACATTTATATTGAAGTGTATTGATAGAGCCAATATTGATCCTCATATTGACGTTTATGAGGTCTATTAATGAACGTTGATCAATATTTGCATCAGTTTTGTTCCAGATTCCGAGCACAACCATCAGTCAAAATTACTCATCTTATTGATAGAGTTAGGTTTATTGAATCTGCATTGAAGCGGATTGATGAGACTTCAATACGTATTGAAGCTTAATTCAGCCCGATCATAACCAAAAAATGCAAGAAAATGAACTTTGTTCTTATTTCTTTAAGTTCAGCGAGCGTTTGGCCATATTGCATTAAGTATTTAAAAAAAAGTCGATTTTAGCACCATTACAAGAAAAAATTGCGATATTTTGACATATGTGCAAAATTTCAGGTAATTATATAAGTTTGCTTATCAACCATAATACTTCTTTTATTAATTGTACCAAATATTATAAATGTAACCCGATCGGGAACTTGATTGTTATTTTTGAAACGTTGAAAACGGTAAAAAGTACTCTTTTTTAAAAAACATGGCCTGCAAAAATAAATAATTTTATATAGAGCGCCATCGCCCAGATAGACAAGTCTAACATTTTTTTATTTAGAAATTTATAAGAAACAACAAAAATATTACCAGATAAAATCCCAAGTAGAAATGGCTATGTTATGAGGTAAAAACTGACAAAATTTAAATAAAATCAAAAGACACCAAATAGGCATTTTTAAGATTTCTGATTATTTGTGTGGCTTATCCTTGTATCTAGAATTAATTTTTTTTTTTTGTAAAAGCGCCGTAAACCTGCTATAAATTTTTGCTTAATTCATTTAAATAATTTAAAAGTTTTTTAAAAAAATTTGATTAATCCGAGTCAATACAATATCTTCAAAAAAGATTTTGCTCTATTATTGTCACCTTATCGTATTGCCCCTGTAGCATATTTAATTTTTTTAAATGATTTTTTAGAAGTAGAGAGATTCCAAAAACTTTTTCTGGTAAACCGTATTATTTGTTTTTTGTTTTCTACTTTGAGAAATAAAAAACAAAAAAATAATTTTTTAATAAAATTTTTTAGAAAAACTAAATACTTGTTCATATTTTTCTTTAATTTCAAAAAAAATTGTCATGCTGTAATACATTATTTTATTAGAAATTTTAACAGCTTTAAAAAAATATATTCAGGATATACAGGGTGGTCCCAATTGTGAAGAAATTTAATAAATAAGAAACTTATGTTTGTACGAATCTCGTACATCTCAGTAAATTGCCTCTGCGCCACAGAAAAGCTAACAAAAAAACCGTGGAAGGGTACTGTATATGTGTACAAAATTTGGTAAAGAAGGACGATTGTTTGGAAATCCTAAATTTTTGCCTGGTCTACCATGCATCTCCATAAAAATACGTTGGGAGACACTCGATCAAAATTACTTCCCCCCTCAACCTAATTTCATTACGGACAGACTGACAAATACAAAAACAAACTTTACAACGAAATCGTTGCATTAGGTTAATAAATAAATAAATAAATACCACGTTTTTGTTTGTTTTTCTATGTTAATGGTCTTAATCAGCGAGAAGAATACTACTAGTTTGCTAATTTAACCAATTTAGTAAATCCAGTAACAAAAAATTTAGCAATGGTGCAGTCTTAATAAAACACCCTGTATAAAGGATTCATATTTATTTTTACTTAATAACAGAAAGCAATAGGTTTAGCTAACTTAATTTTTTAAAGAATATTAATAATAATATGTTGTTTTAATTTTTTAATAATATGTTTTCTTTACTTAAATCATTTAAAAGTTAGCCATGGTGCAGACTTAATATACTATATTTATAAAAAAATATTTAATATAAAATAATAAAGCTGTTTTTAATCTGCTTCCAAAAAAAATATATATTTGTGTCATTGTTTTAATTACCCTTCGCTACACATACCGGGGTCTGTCAGACCCCAACATTTCTATAACTGCCTGCCAATATTCTCATATTTCTAGTATAAGCTAGCAACATCCTGTAAATTCAGTTTATTCCCTCCATTAACGCGTCGGTAAATTGCGAGGCGTGCGCGAGTTTAGTTAAGCTTATGACAAGCGCGCAAAGTGGTCGTGGGGTCTGTTGGACTCCAGTGTGTGTTTTACGTTTGTGTTTTTGCTAATTCAACTTTTTCGGTTTTGGCATTTTTTTATATTGAGGTGTTAGATTCGTTTGATTTGAAATTATTTGATTTGAGCACGAATGATGTCAAATAGGGAAAGGCGTCGGCCTTTGACTGATCAAGAACTGGAAGCAGAAATGAACCGTTTGATGTTTGAAATGAAAAATAAGGAACAACCACTGCTTTTGGTGCGCCAAAAACGCTCCGACACAGAGCAGAGTGGTGATTCAGAAACTGAAGAACCCGGTCCGTCTATATCAAAACAAATTAATCTTCCAGCAGTAAAAGAAAAGAGCGGATATAGGTGGAGCACCGCAGTTTCAGAAAAGCGAGGAAGACTGCAACAAAAACATATTGTTACACATTTACCTGGTCCAAAAGGAGCCGCAAAAACTGTGAATGTGAAGTGCGCTTCAAGCATGGTCTTTACTATTTTCCGAAGATATAATAAATACCATTGTTGTTTATACTAACGAAGAAATTGAAAGAATGTGGGAATCGATAAATGTTCTGCAGTTCCAGAAAAGCTGGCTTGTTCGAGTTGTCGCGTTCCGATCTGAAATGAGCACAGATCGAATAAATGTGAAAATTGTGCTTAATGATCCATAATCTGAAAAAAAAATTGGCGTTTCCACTTGTTATCATATAGCTAATGTTTAAGTTCTATTTTACGATAAATAATGCTTTGTTTGTAGAAATAAATGATATATTTTAAATGAAGTTTTAAATTCAAAAATTATATATTCAATAAATTTTATGCAGCAGTACCAGCAGTGCCCAAAACATATAGTGGGGTCCATTAGACCCCAGTGTGTGTTTCGTGTAACTATTTTTGAGGTGTGTGTAGCGAGGGTTAAATCGCCCTAGATCATTAACGACACAAGGGGCGTTGCCCGAATCGGTTCAAAAACCCTATAATGCGTTAGATTTTGTAAAAACCTTAACATAAGTAGGGCAAAGTAGGTATAGTGTAAGTGCCCGTTGGCACATCCTTTGATCATCTTAAAAAGCGAAAACTTCGAAACGAAGAAAAACCCATAAAAGTAAATGCCTTTAGGGCTTAATCCCTTTTCTCTTTTTAGTAAAAAATTTCTGGATTAAGTTTACACTTAACCACAATCTTTTTTTACCCGAGATTGTTAAACCTCTTATAAAGTCTATAAACTTTCTTTTAACTTTAATTTTCAAACTTTCTTTTATTTCACCTTTTATTTACATAATTAAAAACCATGTAATTTCATATCTGAAATAGCAAACGGATGGAAAGAAACACATTTTTTTATGGATTGATTTTCTTTTATTCTGGGACGTTTTGGCGTCGAGTATCTTACAGAAAACTGCTGAAAAAAATTATTTATGATTTTGGAAAATTCTTTTCACTACTAATCAAAATAAAACAAATAATTAAGTAATAAAAAAATTATGATTTATTGTTTAAAAAAGTTAAGGAGGAAAGGACCTGCACAAGAAAATAAAATATTGAACAAAATTAATTTATTTAAAAGCTCCCTAGAAATTCTTTGGAGACGGAATTTTTGTTGTATGATCTTGCACAAAAATATTAGATAATTGTTGATTTGAAATTGATTTCTGCGTGTGCGTATTTCTCACAAGATATTATTTTATATACACAACTATAAATATTAACTTTGTTACTCGGTTAGCAAGTAGTAGCAGCTGAAACCTACTTTGTTACTTAGAAAACATGTGTATAGGTTTTGCAAAGTCAGTTGAACAAAGATAAAAGCCGACCGTCGGCATATCCTTTAAAGAAAGTGACATGGGCGGCAGTAGATATACTCATGAAAATTATTTCATTTTATTATGGCGTAGACTAAATAAATAAAAATAGATAATAAAACTTTCTATTCCTACACCTACAGAATCGACACTGATTTATTTTCTAACTCTGCATACTGCCGAGTAAAGGGGTCCCGAAACGAACACCTGAAAGCAATTAAAAGCGCATCTCAAAAAAATCTGCCAATCAGGTGCCGTCCATCCACCTGGCCTCGGTCGGTCGGAAAACAAACTCTTTGTCGTCGGACCCCAAAGAGCCGCGCCTTTTCTCTGTCGGTAGGGTTGAAATTATACCAGGAAGATTTTATATGAATTTGAATAACTTTTGAAGGGCAGAATGAAGCAAAATTTCATGAAGTCGATAGAACCCCGTATTAGTAGTTATTCAAGTGACTTTGCAAAAACTATACGCGCTTAGCAAAACCAAAGATGTCATTCAAGTTCTATCGAGTTTAAACTTTAAAATTTAAAAGATTTCTGCACTAGTTGCTTTAAACCAGTTTTAATTATTACCAAAAAAATAAAATAAAATCTTAAATGTTTATAATGCTGCCATATTCAAAATATTTAAAAAAAAAAATAATTTACTCAGGTTTTAAAAGCACATTTAAACGATAAAATTTCGTAAACTGAAATAATCTAAACAACTTAAAAAACTAAGTGAAAGTTTTATCCCTGACAAGTATAACAAATGTTTTTAAAATTAGGTGTGAACGGCCAGCTTGATCATTAGTGGTTGCACAAAAACAAGTTTTAAAATTAAAATTGTTTTTTTTTTAAACCTTTATGGGTTATGGCCAGAGTTGGGCAGATCACTTGAAAAAAGTGGTGGGGTATAACTACTAACTACTTCATCAAAAAAGTACTACTTGGTAGTTAAACTACTTTTTCAAAAAAGTAGTTAAATTACTAACTACTAGTAGTTAGTAGTTTTTTTTTATTACATATGTATATAGTGAATTTAAATGGTCAGTCAATCCACGGTAGCATTTGACTTTTATTTTTATGCTGCATAAAATAATCGTAAAAAGTAGTACATGGTTTTAACTACTTTTAACAATTTAACTACTTATGAGTTAACTACATAGTTAACTACTTTTGCTGTTAACTACTGCCCAACTTTGCTTATGGCCAGCTTTTTATTCAATTCCGTTTGACCCGGTGCAAATTTTTCAGAGCATTTAGCCAACCAACCAAAGCAAGCCAGTGGTGCACTAATTTTCCCAATATAAAATACGCTATTAGTAAGAAGAGGTGTCAGACAGGGTGACACAACATCCCCTAAACTAGTTATTCAGGCCCTAGAAGATGTTTTTAAAAACTTAGGTTGGGTAGAAATAGGCATCAAAGCAAGCGGACAATACTTGAACCACCTACGATTTTCTGACTATATCGCCTTAATAACAGATAAGAAAGAAGAACTGATAAAAATGATGGAAAAACTGGATACAGCAGCTAAAAATATAAGCTTGAGTATGAACTACACTAAAACTAAAATCATAACAAACACAGATGAAGATATCACGATCAGAATAAACCAAGAAATACTCTGCCAATCTATGGGCACCTAAGCTCACACTAGGTACTATAATAGTGTACGTGGTGAGCTAATATAACTAAAAACTGAAATATATTTTTATTTAATTGCAGACTCAATTACCTTTCGTTTGATACCACACAAGCCATATTTTGACTTAAACTAATTTTTGAAATCTACCCCCACCCTTTAAAAAAAAAACTAAAATGTATTTTGTTTAACTCCTGACTCAAATACCTTTTGTTTGATATACACGCCATATTTAAACCTAAACTCTAATTTTTGAAATCTACCCCCACCCTTTTTATTTAAATAAACTAAAATGTATTTTGTTTATCTCCAAACTCAATTACCTTTCGTTTGATATCACACACGCCATATTTCCACATAAACTCGAATTTTTGAAATCTACCCCCACCCTTTTATTTGGCTTGCGTTCGGTGGATTTTCTTCATTTTTAAATGGGACCATCACGACCCAAGACCCAGCCTAGGTCCCAAATTTCATTCAAATCGAGCAAGCGGTTTTTGAGTTATGTGTGTTGGTCGTTACAGACAGACAGACGGCGCGACAAAAAAGTTTCAAAATCATGTGAAACGCAAAGATATATAAAAAATTTTGAAATCGGAGCAAGTTTTTTTTTCTCGAAAAAATTAGGATCACCATAGGTCACAGTACTATAGTATAGTAGTAGTGTGAGCTAAAAATAGAACAAATTGAGGAATTTATATATCTGGGACAAATTATTAAACTAAAAAAAGAAAACCAAACAGCTGAAATGAAAACACGAGTAAGATTGGCCTGGGCAGCATTCGGTAAATTAAGCTACATATTAAAAAAATATATATATCCTCAGTACCTCAAAACCAATGTATCCTTCCTGTACTCACCTATGGATCCCAGACCTGGACACTTACAAAATCAAACATGGATAAGGTAACAAAAGCCCAATGATCAATTGATACATGTAAAGCTAACAGATAGAAAAAGCAATGAATGGATAAGAAATAAAACAAAAGTAGGGGATGTCACAGTTAAAATGGAATTTTGCCGGTCATAATATGAGACAGAAAGACGATCGATGGAACAAATGTATTGTGAACTAGAGACCTTGGGAAAATAAAAGAAGTAGGGGAAGGCCCCAAGACGAAACATGTGGGAACTAGTTGGATGAACACGGCGACAGACAGAGAGGAGTGAAAGATATTGGGGGAGGCCTATGTCCAAAGATGGATCGAAGAAGGCTAAACAGACAGAAAAAGGTGTAATGGTGGTATGGCGTGACGGTATTTTCTAAAGTTTTTGCGCTAAATTCAAAACAATTAGTCAAGGAACGAACAACTTCGTTTCTAATTTCTTTTCTATTGCATTTGAACTCGTTTTGTATTCTTTCTGAAAACGTAGCTGTGTAACCACACAGCTTTCTTTGGCTTTTTAAAGAGTTAACTAGGTCGATTGCCTTGTCCCGGTCTGTTTCAATCGAGTTGCATTAAGAAAACGAGCTTGCCGAAAGGCTTTTATTTCGGAGTTTAAGCTTATGTCGCTGAATTGAGATATCCAGACTGGCCAGCTCTAGTTTAACTCAATTTTTGGGAAACATAGGCCACGTAATCCAGAGTTTTCTTGGACACAAAATAATATAAAGGATTAACCAGTTTTAATCCATAGCTTTTAGGGTCCACGTACCTGCCATTATGGGGCGTGGGCGTCATCTTAGATTTTTACTGAGCATTGGAATGCTAATAGAAATTATGATAAAACCATGGGAAAAAATTTAAAAAGTCCAATATTTTCATTTACTCTCCTCCCCTATACATATAAAGTTATGTAAAAGTAACATTGTGCACTTTCAGAAACGCTAGAGAGCTGGGCTTTGGAAGGCTAATAGGAACTATGATAAAACCATGGAAAAAAATTAAAAAACCTCAAAAATTTAAGTAAGGCATTGCAAAAGTTTTGAACAATATTCTGCATATTTTACTACTTTAAAAATTAAGTATTATCCAATTCCTTTAAAAAAGAAGTGAAATCATAACAAAAACATTTCATGTAAAAAAGGCCAAGTACGCGAAAATGGCATTCCGTAAAAAGAATTGAGATAAAAGTAAAGCCAAGTTCTCCAATACAAATTTCAAAATGAAAGGTTCTTACTAGTTTGGAAATATTTTTCTAAACTTGGCTATTACGGCTGTAAATGACTCTTAGGCACAGTGCTAAATTGAACATAAAGAAGTTTGGCTGTAATAGCAAAGTTTAAAAAATATTTCCAAACTAGTAAGAACCTTTCATTTTGAAATTTGTATTGGAGAACTTGGCTTTACTTTTATCTCAATTCTTTTTACGGAATGCCATTTTCGCGTACTTGGCCTTTTTTACATGAAATGTTTTTGTTATGATTCTAATATCTTGTGCTTTTTTCAATATTTAAATATTGATACGTATTTAATACGGTAGTGCATCTACAGAATTTTTGTATTTAAGTTTTTTTATCAATCATGGATTATTTTTTAACTTTAAACCCCCCTCAGGGGTGGTACTACAATTTGAGACTATTTTTAACGGGAATACTACGACTGCAATTTCCAGAAAATGATATTTCGTTACAAATTTTTTATGTGATTTTTCTATATTTCTAAACTTAATTTAAATTTATATGAGATGAAACTTACTGACAAATGCTTACTATCATATTGCACATTAGGGTGAACCAAATCTTTAGCAGTTATTTGACCTGTGAGTATTAAAAAAATTATCAAATATATAGACTTGATACTTAAACTCGGTCTAAAATGCTAAAGTTTTAAGGTCTTAGAAAATACTGTGTTATAGATTTAGGGAATAATTATCAAAAAACCCCACTATTGGAAATAGGGCTTCAAGCTTAAGGCCTGATGTCATCTTCGACATCGGTTATCCACTCATCCATTCCACTATTTTTCTTGGTGCTCTTGTCTCACCTATTCCCTGTACATATCCTAACCAACCTTCTACTTTTGATGAATCTCGCGATGTTTCTATCTATTAAGGCGCGTTCTCACGAATCGATTTTAGTTGATCAACTTAAATCGGTCAAGTTTTTGTTCAGACCACAGCCAAAAAATCGATCGAATTAGTTTAATAAAAATGGCGCCAAGGGCAGTAATACGTGCAAGTGTCATTTAATGTGGTACATTTGTTTGAACATGGTTCTTATTTTTTTATTTTATTTTTAACATCCGCTGTAGTTAGACCGTCTATTTCCATTTCCCGGGCCATCACATTTAAAGTATTTTCTCTGACATCTTTATTTTTGTAACTATCTAGTCGATGATTCCAAAGACAGTCATTACTGTGGTATAGTTCTATAAATTTAAACATTACACCCTCTGACCACTTTAAACTCATTTTGTTTTGCTTTTAATCGAACAATAATTATTTTTTATTATATTATTACTCTACAAAACAACAAAACTACTGAAAGCGGAGATCTGCCAAGGTAAAATACAACAAAATACAGTGATTCAAGTCGACCAACAAACGTTCACACGCTTCAAACAAGATTCGACTGGACGAAAAACATTGGTGACTCATAACTTGTACGATAAAGTTTGAATGGATCAAACTTTTGTGGAATCGACAAAAGTTGACCGATTAAAGTTGAAGCATATGTTCTTACAGTTCTTTTTATTCGATTTTAGTGGATCAACCAAAGTTGATCAACTAAAATCGATTCGTGAGAACGCGCCTTGAGCTGTTCTAATTCATAATTCACCCTTATCCATCAACCATTTTCTGTTTGCACTGTCCAAAGATCTAACAAAGAATATTTATTTTAAATCTTTTTATTTGTAGGTGTCCTTGATTCGCACCCATTGGTCACTATCGGCCTAATTTTTGTAGTGTAGATTTTTTGTTTGAGCAGTTTTTGATGAGCGGTAATGACATTTTTATTTCAAAATTATAAGACAATAAAAAAGTATAAACCTTAAACCAGTTTTTTTAAAACGCAAAACTTCTACATGCGGCTTTCTTCTTAGGGACGGCAGAGCTATGGAACCAAATAGAATCATTGATAAGCTGCTTAATTTATTTTGAGGGGATTCCCAATTATTGAGGGGATTCCCAATTACGTCCTTAATGAACCTTCCTAGCTAGCCTATTATCACACTTCAAAGTGAAGCCATGATAATATATTAGCCTTGAAAATAGTTTTTTGTAAATATCTCAGAAACTAAAGTTCCAACGAAGTTTTTGGTTATAACACGAACTATTGAGCAAAATATAGTCTACTATATTCCGAAAACAGTGTATTGATACGAGGCTCTGGTAAAAAGCATTTTTTAAAGTTTTTGATTGATTGATTGATGTCAAAAAACATTAATGGATTTTGACCAAAATCTAATCAGCTCGTAAGAGTGTCGAACACTATGCATCCGTAACACGATAGGAGCTATCGTGTTACGGACAGAAATAATATACATACAGACACACACACAGACAGACATCACGACGATATTGCTAGGATAGGTCAAAATACATCCAAATAACACATTTTTGGCGTTATCTAAAAAAATATTTCGTCGGAAATAATACCTTCGCTAGCCATTGCTACACGGGCTAGGAAGGTAAAAAGCACGAAAAAATCAACCAAAAATTAAAGGCAAATGATGGGTCATTTTCATGGATCCGTATGTATCAGTGGTGGATCCAGGATATCCGGGGGGGAAGGGAGAAGCCATAAAAGCAGCAAAAAACAAAAATAAAGTCATTTTGTATAAAAATTTTAAAAGATTTAAATATTTGTGAAATAAAATTTTGGTAAAAAGTTGCGATCTACGCATTGGTTAGTTATTGGAACTAAGGATTATCAGCTTTATGCCAAAAAAGGTGGGGGGGGGGCGGAACCCCCCCCCTTGATCCGCCACTGGTTTGTATACCATTTGTATAAAAAGCGACGAGACAAACCAGCAACTTGCGTGCGGCACGTGAGAGTTCGGGATACACAAAATTAATTTATTATTTAGATAAATTTTGCCATTGTAGCTGGAAATCCCTTTGTAGGATTTCCAACAATAGAATATTATCCATTTCTAGGGTGCTAATTGGATAAGTTTTTCAGTTTTTAATATCGTCTTCGGTGAATAATATAAAATACATATTGAAAAGACACGTCAATTTTATTTTCAAAGGGAACTTTCGCTGTTTTTGAGGTTCAACCTCTTGGGAGTGACAGATCAGTTATTCCATGATACTGTCAACCATGAAAACTTCAACCATGATATTTTTAACTATGACACTGTGAACCATGACAATGTCAATGTTAACCATGACAATGTCAACCATGATAATGTCAATGTCAACCATGACAAGGCAAATGTCAACCATGATAATGTCAATCATAACAATGTCAACCACCACAATGTCAACAATAACAGTGTCAATGTTAACCATAACAATGTCAACCATGACAATGTCAACCATGATAATGTCCACCATGACAATGTCGACCATGATAATGTCAACCATGATAATTCCAACCATGACAATGTCAACCATGACAATCTCAACCATGACAATGTCAACCATGACAATGTCAACCATGATAATTTCAACCGTGACAATGTCGACCATGACAATATCAACCATGAATACGTCAACCATAGCAATGTCAACCATAACAATGTCAACCGTGACAATGTCAACCATTAAAATATTAACCATGCACAGATTAATTCTAATATCTATTTTATTTAGTTTAAATAATATTAGGGTTCGAAAATATCATGATATTTATATAAATATCATATCCCATGATATATATCATTATCAAACTGAATGCTTTGGTTTTGGCATATTAAATAAAAATCACTACTTCCTAATAAATAAAAAGTACACACAGCTGGAAAACACAGTAACTGCTCTACCCTGGGAAAATAGAAAACAACAGAAATCGTCGCGTCGGGGATCTACCAGATGTGAAACAGGGGATTCCCAGTCAGCTCCGCGATGCCTATGCGGCTGCCGAATCGATCGATACTACACCTTTACAGATGCTTATACTTTATATATATATATTTAGATTGGTAGAAACATTTTTAGTTTAATAAGTAAAATTATTGAATATATCGGATATATATCAAGCTATATATATATCGTGATATATATCATGATATATATCACTTGATATACAGTCGAACCTCTATAACTCGAACTCAAAGGGACAACCAAAACAGTTCGAGTTATGGAGAGTTCAAGTTATAGAAATTCGAATTAAAGACGTTATAATACATATAAAAAGTGCAGGGACCACTTAAAAGGTTCGAGTTATAGAGGTTCGAGTTAGAGAGGTTCGACTGTACGGAACCCTGAATAATATTACTGAGATTAATCTTCTTGTGTGAAATTCAAATAAATGTTTTTACTGTGGTATTTCAGATCAAATCACAATAAATACTTTTTGTTTCTTAGCGGATATTTGCGACTAATAGCTGAAATACAAAAGGAATTTAATTTTTTGTTTTCGTTGTGCAGATTCACTTTGCTTTTGACACGAATTTAACTAATCAAATATTTATTTATAATTAAATAAATAAGTATTTTATTAACATAGTTTAAAGTACAGGTTCATTATATTTTGAACCTTTCAATTCTTATTACAGATGTTGTCAAATGTCATTCTATAAGTCAAAATTTGACATCAACTTTCTGTCATCATTAATAAAGGCGTTAACCTGTGGTTCAAAAATATGGTGAATCACCCTGTATGTATATCCAGAAACATGACATAACCATTGTGGTTTGTGGATTTTAAATTATGAAATTTTTATGACATAGGAAGTTTTTACCAAAAATTAAAGTGAAATTTTTTTACTAAAATATTTATGGACGGAAATTGTTGAAGAGCCGAGCCGTAGTCATTAAAAAAACATTTGTTTTATTTTAAGTTATCAGCTGTGTAAAAAACTAAAAAATACTTAGGACGCAAACCTAACTTTTACCAGACAAAACACCAACGTTTAACTTATAAAAGATTTTTTATTCTGTAGTTTTTAGTTTGATTTGTGGGTCTCTCATTGGATATTGTTCCCGCGATGAATTATTGTCCTCGAGGCGAATTGTCCCCTCGGCAAATTGTCTCCACGGTGAATTGTTCCCGCGGCGAATTGCACCGCGGCAAATTGTCCTCGCGGCGAATTGTCCCCTACCTTTCAACACATATATTTTTTTCATGCTATTGGAATCTATAGAATAGAATAGAAATTTTATTTGCCATATTAAAAATACAATACAATAATATTATATAAATATGGTACGTCAAGAAAACCTTTTTTACCGTTTAAAACTTACTACAAGTTTGTACACATTTATGAATAACAAATAATAATAACACAGAAACTTTCTACAAAATAGAGATAATATTATTAATATTAAAATTACATTAAAATTAAAAATGGTTAACAATCTTGTAATGGATTTTTGTCATAAATATCAAAACAATTTTTTTTTTATTACAGCACAGAAGAAAAGCGGCTATAAGTATAATGAGAACAATTAAAAATATATAATTGAATGAAAAAAAACCTCTCTCATCAAAAAATTCTATAAACAAAGTACAACAACATAGAACAAAAACTGATAAAAACATGTATGATAAAAATCATTATAAAATGACAAGAATATATTTATTATAAAATAAAATAAACTAAAACAAAATATAATAAAACTGGTATGATAAAAATTATTATAAGATTACAAGAATACAATTATTATACGTGTAATATTGACACTCACAGACAAATTTATTTATTGGAAGACAAAGCTATGCATTTTAAAATTAATACTGTATATGGCTCAATATCACAAATATAGTTAAAAACTGCCTTTTTAAAAGATTTTAGCGTACTTATGTTTCTAATGATAGCTGGCAGTCTATTAAAATATTTTACCGCAGCATATTTAGGCCCTTTTTCAGTTGATGATAACTTATGGTTAGGATAGTTGAAAAAGTCAGTTTGTGTATTATTTCTGGTGTTGTGTTTGTGCATTGGCCTAAGATCTTGGAACTTTTCGATATTTCTTTTTAAATACATAATACATTCAAAGATGTAGATCCCCAGAACAGTCAAATATTGATTTGATTTAAATACGCCTCCACAACTTTCACTAATTTTTAGCCCAAATATAATGCGCATGACTTTTTTTGTTGAATAAAAGCGCTCTGTACATGACTACTGCCTCCCCATAACATAATGCCATACTTTAGGTGAGAATAGAACATTCCGTAGTATATCTAAGATCACTGCTGTTATTTATCAATTTCGACACAACTCTTATAGCATAGCTTGCTCTACCTAATTTATTACAAAGACCTTTTATGTGTTGAGAATAATTTAAATTGTTATCAATAATGACTCCTAGCATTTTAGCATTTGTTACAAAATCAATGTTTTTTTGATTAAATGTTAGTTGAGTAGTATTATATTATTATTAGTAGTATGTTTGAATTGTTGGTTATCATAAGAATTTTGGTATTTTCCTCATTTAAAGTTAACTGATTGCTATTTAACCAGTCTTTTGTTTTATTTAGAATTTGAACACACGTATTTTAAACATTTTGATTTTTAGTAAGCGGCACCACAACATTAGTGTCATCCGCATAATTTGCTGCTTTCTTTGGACCTTTATATAACATACCAAGATCATTTAAATAAATTACGAAAAATAAATGCTTCCCTGGGGTACTCCAGTTAATATGGTACTCAATTCTGACTTAACAGCGGTACCTTTAGTGCTTTTTATAATAGTTTTTTGTTTTCTGTCTGACAGATAGGAAGCAAACAAACTCTGCGGAATTCCCCTTACGCCGTACGCATCAAGTTTTTTTAGTGAGATGTCGTGGTTTAACGTGTCAAAGGCCTTTGACAGATCTAGCAAAATACCACATGCAGTCGATTTTTCTTCTAGTGTTTGCAAAATTTTATTAATCTAGTTTCAGGTTTTACGTGTCAAGTATCAAATATAATGCTCAATACGAAAACCTAAAGAAGATTACTTTTTCTTTAAAATAGAGTCGATTCACTTCCATAAAAATCCGTTTGTTAGCTGCCGAGAGATAAATGTTTTTTTTATCAAAAAGAGAAAACTTTTATCTCGGTAGTTTTTTCAAGAAGAAAACATCATAACAAAAATATTTCATGTAAAAAAAGCCAAGTACGCGAAAATCGCATTCCGTAAAAAGAATTGAGATAAAAGTAAAGCCAAGTTCTCCAATACAAATTTCAAAATGAAAGGTTCTTACTAGTTTGGAAATGTTTTTTTAAACTTTGCTCAGCGCTCAGCTCTCTAGCGTTTCTGAAAGTGCACAATGTTACTTTTACATAACTTTACATGTATAGGGGAGGGAAATAAATTAAAATTGTCGTGTTTTTAAATTTTGTCCTATAGTTTTATCATAGTTCCTATCAGTCTTCCAATGCTCAGCTCTCTAGCGTTTCTGAAAGTGGGTAATGTTACTTTTACATAACTTTACATTTATAGGAGAGGAGAGTAAATGAAAATATTGGATTTTTTCCCATGGTTTTATCATAATTTCTATCAGCATTCCAATGCTCAGCTCTCTAGCGTTTCTGGAAGTGGGCAATGTTAGTTTTATATAAATTTACATTTATAGGAGAGGGAAGTAAATTAAAATGTTGGTGTTTTTAAATTTTTCCATATAGTTTTACCATATTGTCTTTCAGTCTTACAAAGTTCAGCTCTCTAGCGTTTCTGGAAGTGGGCAGTGTTACTTTTACATAACTTTACATTTATAGGGGAAGGAAGTAAATTAGAATTTTTGGGTGTTTTAATTTTTTTCTATAACTTTATCATAGTTACTATCGGTCTTCCAAAGCTCAGCTCTCTAGCATGTCTTTAAGGAGGAAGTAGGCAATGTTACTTTTACTTAACTTTACATTTTTGGGCTGTTTTAATTTTGTCCTATAGTTTTATCATAGTTCCTATCAGTCTGCCAAAGCTTAACTCTCTAGCATTTCTGGAAGTGGGCGATGTTACTTTTATATAACTTGAAATGTATAGAGGAGGGGAGTAAATTAAAATTTTGCGGTTTTTTGATTTTTTTCCAGGGGTTTGGTCATAATTTCTATCAGTCTGCCAAATTTCAGCTTTATAGCATGTCTGGAAGTACAGTAGAATATTGATGATCTATACATGAGTGAGTGAGTGAGTGGCAATTTCGACGTTTTTTGAAATTTCGTAACTACTTTACTACCTTATGGAATTCCATGAAACTTGGAGGGGTTGTTAAGAGATCTACGACTGTGCAAAGTTTGAGATTCGTAGCTCATTCCGAAGTAGAGTTTTAGGTAGTTCAAATATCGGCTGAAATGTTTCAAGAAAAGATGGTTACGGCGCGCGAACCTGGCGAGGCACTACCGTGCCCTCAGATTTAAGTATATTCGATTTTTTTATGAAAATGGAAAATCTTCTGTAATGGGTCTAGTTAGTGGCAAACAAGTAAAACCTGAAATTAGATTCCAATAGCAACAAAAGATATGTGTTGAATTCCCACGTAGCGTACGGGGAGGTATGACCAATGAACCTTTGGTCTCTATATTAAATTTAATACGAGGTCTGGCTATTAAATAACGAGACTGCGCGCCTAGATGGCGCCCTAGATGCGTTGGGTATCTAGATATCTTGTCTATGCACATGCCAAAACACGTTTTCGTTACAATTATAGTATTTGTGCAGTATCGGTTTGAAACGAACGTGTTTTTTCCTCGTGCCGAAAACGACGTGTGACGGAAAACAGGAGCAACGTATCATTCTCAAATTTCTCGTTAAATCAAAAAAACTCCGACTGAGTGCTATAAATTGCTATGAGGACAATTCTTTATCTCTTGCGCGTGTTTTTGAGTAGGGTCACTGCATCACGAAGACGTAGTGTCTTCTTAGGGTAGCGACACGACAGCTAAATATTTTTGGTTATATGACGAATCTGACACTGTCAGGAGCGTAGCTTTTTTTGTATTTAAAAAATAAAGTGGTTTACAAATGTTACGTAAATAACTGTCCGTCACACTCGGTATATATATTTAGACTGTCCAAATAAACAAACCATTCAAATAATGCTTTTCAGATTGTCGAATAAAAACTATGTTTTTTATGATTTTAATATTTATTAGAAAAGAAGAAATCAAAAATTATTTGACATTTTATAAAATATAGAAAACTATTGTTGGATTTATTCTAGTGCATAAAAGTGTACGTTTAATCCCTTTTTTCATGGACTTAGGTGAATAAAAGTAATTGCTTTAAAACTATAAAGGCAAAATATAAGTTTTTTGGATCATATTTTTATTTTATTAAAACACAAAAAACAAAAAAGCTATCATGATACAGGATAACGGTTATTCTGTTGCTTCCAGCTTGGCAGAAGTTTACTGTATTTTGCTGATGACTTGGTTGGTTTCGATTATTAGTATTGTGTCCTTTGGCATAGCCTTCATATAAAGGAACCATTTAACTTTCTTGACTTCTCCAGGGTGAAAAACAGGAATACCTTTTCGGTGAAATTTTCTATATTTTTTTTATTGCATCATTTTCGGTACTCTGAAAGCTGCTTTCTTTGGCGGCCTTTTCAATGTCCATCTCAAAGTAGGAATAGCCTTTATTCTTTGATCCCTCGTTTATTCCAACTTTAAGAAATTTAATTCGAACTTCTTTCTATATTTGTTAGCGTCTGAGTGACTTTTGTTTAATATCTACCATAGCAACGCGCCCAAAGCTCACCAAAAAAATGAAAACTATCACTGCCCGCTGTATTATTATATACCGGGGATTGAAATGCTAAAACTAGAGTACCGGAGTAGGTGGCTTAATATTTATTTATTTTATGATTATTATTATTTTTAGTATATAAACATTGGCATTAAAGTCCCTTTTAATCAAGCTTCAAAATTCTTGCCGCGGGATTAAAAGTAAACACTGTAATCCCCAGGTTTGTAATATACCTAGTATTATTTTATAACGGTGTCCAAAAAACAGCGGGCGGCACATAAAAAGTCGAAAGTACAAAAGATCTAAAATACAAAAGGTCGGAAGTAAAAAAGGTCGGGAACATAAGGTCTAAAATACAAAAGGTCGAAAATACAAAAGATCGAAAATACAAAAAATCTAAAGTACAAAAGGTCGAAAATATAAAAGGTCGAAAGTACAAAAGATTGAAAATACAAAAAGTCGAAAATACAAAAGGTCGAAAATAAAAACGGTCGAAAAACAAAAGATTGAAAAACAAAAGGTCCCAACGAAAGATCGAAAGTTGCTATTCTGTAATGATTGCAAAAAAAAGGCTATACTACAGACACACAGGCATACACACACACACACACACACACACACACACACACACACACACACACACACAAAATATAACCTTTGTCAATTGCTCGCAAACGTATCCTAACCGGTCCAGATATCCCCTGACCTTTTTCCACCAAAAAAAATGTCCCCAAGTCACAGGTTTGCGCTCAATTGAGAAAGGTTAGAATAACACCGTTTTCAACCTCCCAAAATGAGGACCGGAAAGCTAACTTAGGGACATAATTTTTAGAAAATATGTTTCGGATGGTTTGGTTCGGTTGGGTTTTATACCCTCTAGGTTCCCGGGAAAGAAGTCACGGAAGTTTTTTTTACACGAATGTTAAAAAAAGACCCCTTAGTCGAACTATATAAGTTAAGTTTGGCAACTATAAAAGTTAAGTTTGGCAAGCGAGGTCTAGAATTTTTTTTAGAAAAATTTGTTTTGTCTGTTTTGAACAAATTTCCAATTGAAGAAAATGTTTTCGAACAAATTTCCGTTTGAAGAAAACGTTTTGAAACAATTTTCCGTTTGAAGAAAACGTTTTTGGAGAATGTTTCGTTCGCAGAAAATGTTTTTGGATAATTTTTCGTTCGAACCAAAAAATCGAAAACATGAGAGCTATTTCTTAGGACGATGTCTAAAAGCATACGTAGTAAACTTTTTTATCATATTTTTTTTTATTTTAAATATAAGTAAATTTAATAAATTAATATCCAGATAGTGCCAGATACCGAAAAAAGCAATAAAATACTTAAAACCTACCTTAAAAGTTATTTTTATATCTTTTTTTTTAAATTTAAGTCAGTAGCTCTATAAAACATATGTTTGAATCAGTGAAATTAATTTGACATTTATGAACAAGACTTTGTCCGTGTCACGTACAGGACCAGAAAAATATGTATTTGGGTTATTCAAGATCAT
The DNA here is from genome assembly GCA_963576565.1 of Aspidapion aeneum. Taxonomy (NCBI): domain Eukaryota; kingdom Metazoa; phylum Arthropoda; class Insecta; order Coleoptera; family Brentidae; genus Aspidapion; species Aspidapion aeneum. The sequence goes on from OY755038.1 coordinate 206,317,062, forward strand.
ATTTGATCCCAAATCTAAAGAACTTAAAGATGTAAAATACAAAAATAAAAGTTTTGAAATATTGTTTAAAATATCATGTTTTTGTACACAGGAGTATGAATTTAGAAACTATAGCAACGTTACAAAAAAGACAAAATTTAGAGTAATCCGAGAGAAATGATATTTTTTTTATCATTGTAGGTAATTACCATAACGAATATTATACCTAATAGTAAAAGTATATGCATTAAATTGTTTTATAGTTTTTTTAAAATATAAATATTGTCTTTTAATTTTTTTAAAAATATTTTACATACTGTGGGTACTCTAAAAATTCTGAGATCGCTTTACAAACTTCTAGAAAAATTGTAGGTACTAGGTAAAAATTCCGAGCCTAATTTACAAAATTGTAGAAAAATTGCGTGTAGGTACTCTAATTATTCCGAGGTAAGTTGACGAGTCGCCCATGGAAATTCCGAGGCAGGTCACGTGGGCTTGTCGCTACCCATGGAGACGCCAGGCTTCCAGGATGCAGTGACCCTAGTTTTTGAGTGGTGTAAGCGCTTTAGTGAGGGCCCTAGAGACCACTGAAGATGACCAGTGCCCAGGTCGCCCTGTGACTGTTTCAGCATAGGAAACAGTGACCAAAATCAACTAAACGGTATCGTGATGTCTGAATGGGTTCCAGAGGGTCAGACTGTCAACCAGACAGTCAGTTTTGACAACACTGCGAGAACGAGTTCGTAAAAAAACGGCCCGAGTTGTGGAAGAACAACTCGTGGATTTTGCACCAGGACAACGCATCTGCCCATAACGCACTATCTGTGAAGCAGTATTTGCCCAGTAAGTGCACTCCAGAGCTCGAACACCCGCTGTACTCACTAGATTTGGCACCGTGCGACTTTTTTTGTTTCCGAAGATAAAATCTGCTTTGAAAGGGAGCCGATTTGAGTCGATGGAAGCGGTAGAGCAAAAAACGGCAGAGCTCATAAAGGCCCTCACCAAAGAAGACTTCCAGCACTGCTTCGATGAATGGAAAGGTGTGTGGCGAGGGGAGGGGAGTATATTGAAGGGGAGCATTCGAATGTAGAACAATTTTTATAATAAAACCCTTTTTCGTAACCAGTCTCATTATTTAATAGCCAAACCTCGTATATCTTTCTTTGCCCTAAAATATTAGATTTTTAAAAGTATCGCTAAATAAAATTATGAATATTATAGACTAGGGTCTCTCGAAAACTCGGGTTCTATATAATTACCGATAAGTTACTTAGTTTTTCTGTTAATATAAAGTTTAATAAATGTGAGAAACTCCTTTCGGTTGGTTTATAAAATATTTAGGCATTAAAATAGGGGTTTTGTTCCCCAGGCATACGGGTAGAATATGCTAGAAACTAGTTGAAAAGTTAATAACAAATTAATAGATAGATATCCCCTTAAAGAAAATTATTTAATTTTTAATCATAAAAATCCTAGGAATTGGAAAAAGCCGCGTCCACATCTGAACATTTCGACGTTCATTGAGCGGCGCAACGAGCAGAACGGCGAGCAAAACCGCGAATGGGCTTTAATTCCGACGAGCAGAACAACGAACGGAGCGCTTGTGCTGTTCCCACAAATGCTCTTAATTTTTTTTCCTTCAAGATTTAAATCTCTTCGCCGTTTTATTTTGCTACGTCCATACTAGTGTTCTGTTCGCCGTTCGGCTTGTTGTGCGGCACAATGTTCGTTGAAATGTTCAAGTGTGGACGCAGCTTAATATTAGCTCACACATATACTATACTATAGTAATGGTGATCCTAATTTTTTCGAGAAAAAAAAATTGCTCCGATTTCAAAATTTTTTGTATATCTTTGCGTTTCAGATGATTTTGAAACTTGAAACTGTCTGTCTGTCTGTCTGTAACGACCAACGCGCATAACTCAAATACCGCTTGCCCGATTTCAATGAAATTTCGTATCTCGGCTGGGTCTTGGGTCGAGATGGTCCCATTTAAAAATGAACAAAATCCACCGAACACAAGCCAAATAAAAGGGCGGGGGTAGATTTCAAAAATTAGAGTTTATGTAAAAATATGGCGTGTGTGATATCAAACGAAAGGTAATTGAGTCTAGAGTTTAAAAAAATACATTTTAGTTTTTAAAAAAAGGATGGGGGTAGATTTCAAAAATTAAAGTTTACGTGAAAATAGGGCGTGTGTAATATCAAACAAAAGGTAATTGAGTCCGGAGTTAAACAAAATACATTTTAGTTTTTGTTTTTTTTAAAGGGTGGGGTAGAATTCAAAAATGTGTGTTTAAGTCAAAACATGGCTTGTGTGGTATCAAACGAAAGGTAATTTAGTCTGGAATTGAATAAAATATATTTCAGTTTTTAGTTCTATTAGCTCACACGTACAATATAACTATAGTACCTAGTGTCAGCTTAGGGGCCCATATATTTTTTTAAATGTGATGCGTTATTTTCATTACTGTTTAATCTGGGCCTTGAAGCTTCTGTTAGAATGATTGACACAAGCGAATATATTGGCACCAAATCAACAATATCAACAATATTGGCTTCGCGAATGATATTGGTGTCGGAATGGGACAACTGGGCGCCGCCAATTCGGCGCCGCCAACTGGGCGCCGCCTACTGGGGGCCGGCCCAACTCGGCGCGGCCAACTGGGCTTCGGGCCGTCGGGCCAACTCGGCACCGGACTAAAACAATTTTTTTTGATAAAGTCTAGATGAAAAACAAAATAATTATATTATTTATATAAAAACATCTTTAAAAATCCTTTACGCAATTTTTTTAAGCGAATATATTGGCACCAAATCAACAATATCAACAATATTGGCTTCGCGAATGATATTGGTGTCGGAATGGGACAACTGGGCGCCGCCAATTCGGCGCCGCCAACTGGGCGCCGCCTACTGGGGGCCGGCCCAACTCGGCGCGGCCAACTGGGCTTCGGGCCGTCGGGCCAACTCGGCACCGGACTAAAACAATTTTTTTTGATAAAGTCTGTAGATGAAAAACAAAATAATTATATTATTTATATAAAAACATCTTTAAAAATCCTTTACGCAATTTTTTTAAAATTTGTTTTTGTTAAGTAATGTTAAATCCATTAAGTCGACTGTTGAATCTTGGTAGTTGTAGTGTTTGGTAACCTGGTAACACTACAATTTACGGTTTTAATTACAACAATGCCGGATCCAAAATGGCGGATTTCTTTATTTTTGAACCGATTTGTCTGAAACTTGAAAGTTTGCAGTGCCTGAGATCTCTAAATACAGTTTTATCCTTAAACTTAAAAACTTCAAAATGGCGAATCCAAAATGGCGGATTTTCTTATATACTAACCGATTTGTCTCGGTAGTAAATAAGAAAATCCGCCATTTTGATTTTTTTTAGTTTGAGTAAAAAATTTTGTTAAATGACCTCAAGCAATGTAATATTTCAAGTTTGAGACAAATCGGTTAGTAAATAAGAAAATCCGCCATTTTGGATTCGCCATTTTGAATTTTTTAAGTTTGAGGATAAAACTGTATTTAGTGATCTCAGGCACTGCAAACTTTCAAGTTTCAGACAAATCGGTTTAAAAATAAAGAAATTCGCCATTTTGGATCCGCCATTGTTGTAATAAAAAACGTAAATTGTAGTGTTACCAGGTTACCAAACACTACAACTACTAAGATTCAACAGTCGACTTAATGGATTTAACTTTACTTAACAAAAACAAATTTCAAAAAAATTGCGTAAAGGATTTTTTAAAGATGTTTTTATATAAATAATATAATTATTTTGTTTTTATCTACACATTTGTTGTACTAGACCGTATTGGTGTTCACAGAAGAGACGAAAGATCTTTGACCGAAACTGTAAAAGTGCTTGATATAGAAGCCAGAAAACGAAGACTGAAAATGATTGAGTCAAAAACTAAAAACATTTTCTTCTTAAAAAAAATCGAAAGATAATATAGTGAGGTGTAAAATAGGCCATGTTTAGCTCCAGCTTGCCTATTTGTGATCCAATATTGTGTGATATATTATATTGCATGAAAATCCTAATTGATCGAGCCAACGATTACAAAATTCAACTATATATATTTCGATTATAGACTGAAAAAGCTTTCGATAGCATTGAGTACTGGGCAGTAAAAGCATCTTTGATTAATAGCCGAATATATTACAGATCCATTGGCTTAATAGCTAATATATATAGCGAAGCAACATCAATCAAAATCCATGAAGGAACGAAGCCAATCCGTATAAGAAGAGGTGTTAGGCGTGGTGACATATTATCTCCTAAACTATTTAACCAGGCTCTAGAAGATGTTTTTAAAAACTTAGATTGGGAAGAAATAGGCATCAAGTAAGCGGACAATACTTGAACCACCTAAGATATGCTGATGATATCGCCTTAATAACAGATAAGAAAGAACTGATTAAAATGCTGGAAGAACTGGATACAGCAACTAAAAATATAGGCAAATCTAGGTATGAACTACACTAAAACTAATATCATAACAAACACGGATGAAGATATTACGATCAGAATAAACCAAGAAAATACTCTGCCAATCTATGGGCACCTAAGCTCACACTAAGTACTGTAGTTATAGTGTACGTGTGAGCTAATATAACTAAAAACTGAAATATATTTTATTCAACTCCAGACTCAATTACCTTTCGTTTGATACCACACAAGCCATGTTTTGCCTTAAACTCTAATTTTTAAAATCTACCCCCACCCTTTTTTTAAAAACTAAAATGTATTTTGTTTAACTCCAGACTCATTTACCTTTTGTTTGATATCATACACGCCATATTTTCACCTAAACTCTAATTTTTAACATCTACCCCCACCCTTTTTTTTTAAATAACTTAAAATTCATTTTGTTTAACTCCAGACTTAATTACCTTTCGTTTGATATCACACACGCCATATTTTCACATAAACTCTCATTTTTGAAATCTACCCCAACCCTTTTATGTGACTTGCGTTCGGCGGATTTCGGATAAAGGGGCGTCACCCTCGCCACTTCATAAAACAGATCTCTTGATACTATCGATCACTGCCAATTATGAAACTATCTTTAATAGTTTAAAAGATATTTGGGTGGACTCGGACTTTTGGGACACCGTGTATACCTGGGACAAAGTATTAAACTAAAAAAAGAAAACCAAACAGCTGAATTCAAGAGACGAGTAAGATTGGCCTGGGCAGCATTCGGTAAATTAAGCTACATATTAAAAAATTAAAAATATTCTCAGTACCTCAAAACGAAAGTGTATAACCAATGTATCCTTCCTAAACTTACTTATGAATCCCAGACCTCGAAACTTACAACATCAAACATGGTTAAGGTAACAATATCCCAAGGAACAATGGAAAGACAAATGTTACATTTAAAGCTAATAGATAGAAAAAGGAATGAATGGATAAGACATAAAACAAAAGTAAGGGATGTCAGAGGAGAGCAATGCCCAAAGATTGATCGAAGAGGGCTAAATAGATAGATAGATAGATTGTGTGATACGTTAAAATTTTCAGAAAAAATCTAGAATACGAACCATAAGTTTTTTCAAAAAACTTATAAAGACCAATCTTGTAGAGCTGCCTACAAAAACCTATATAAATAAGCTTCCTAGTTTAAATTTTTAGCTGCCGGGATAGCTTTAATTTGTAACTTTATTAAAAATCTATGTTTTTGTTTTCTGGACAACCAATATGAGATACTATGTCGTGCACTTTTGTTCCCTATAGTGCGAAAATAAATATTAACCGAAAAGTTAAAAATATTTGTTAAATTATAAAAACTGTGCAGTTTGTTCATTTGAATCCCGAGCTGGATCGTGGTTGAAAGTGAGAAAGCCCTAGAACCGCATTAAATAATCTGTGTCACCTGCTTCGATATAAATTTAATAATATTGACATTATTAATCGTTAAAGTTCAAAGCAATTCTGAACAGCAACAAATAACGGTAAGCTTTCTATGTATGACAGGAAACGGGCAAGTAACGCCGTAATACATCTCCCGCTAATGTGTCACGAAAGCGCTTCGCGTCGAGGCGGGTTAGTCGTTTTACAAAATGGCGCCTAAGGCATTGACAGCTAAAGGACAACGTAAAAGAACCAGGCTTCCCCGATTCGATTGTCGACTACATAGTTGAACTGAAGCTCGCTGGTTCAAATCCGATAATCAACCTAAACTTTTATTTTAAAATGTTACAGGTTTATTATGTTGATTGCTATCTAGAAGGTGTGATACTCGTAACATGATTTAATTCCGATTTCGGAGTGCACCGTGTGACGTAGATGGCGTCACGTGTTAATTACTTAAATCATATCGCCAAGAAGGCTCGAGCAAAATTGCGATTCGTGTCCCTTACAGAGTATCACGTTCTTTACTTTTGAAATTTGAGGCTCGCAGGGTTATCGAAGGTAACTCTAGCTCGAATTTCTGAGAGCGGCAGTTCTCTTTCCGCCAATCTCTCCACCGCTGTTGTCAAATTGTCGTGGCTCTTTCCTTCCAGAGTCCCCCATTCTTTATAAGGTGTGTTATTAGTTAGCCAAAATTGAACGCGAGTGCGGGGCAGATTCAGGATAGTTTCCGTGGTTCTCCGGTTTGCCGCTTCTTTCTGTCGGGGATTGTGACTTCTGTCATTCATCTTATCCTAATGGCTGAAAGCAGCAATCTTTCGACTGCCGTATATTAACCATTTGGCACGCCTCTTAAATTTTGCCTGAGCCTCGTTTCATCCAGAGTCCCTTGTCTTTATTATTTGTAATATTATCGCTAACTTCTTAATCAAGATCCCCCGTTTGCCATTTCCTTCTGTTGGGCATTTCCTTCTGTTGGGCATTGTGACTTTTTAGTTATACCTCCACGGTCTTTGCGGGTATCTCACTCTAACTGCTGAGAGCGGTACTTATCTAGTCGCCAATTTCTTGGCCGTTAGCGATAATTTGTCATAAATCTTGCCTTCTGCAGGTTCTTTCGTTTGTCACTTTTTGTGTCGGTAATTGTGACATTGTACTTTTTGTATCTAATTACTCAGAACGGCAGTTCTTTTGTCGTCAATCTTTTGATCGCTGTTAAATAAACGTCACGCCTCTCCTTATACAATCCCGCGTTCCTTAAAATTTTAAATTTAAAAGCGGGGAGATTCAGAATAGTTTCTAAGGATCTCCCGCTTGTCACTTATTTCTGTTCGGAATGGTGACTATTTTTGTTAAGAGTCCCCCGTTCTTTATTATTTGTGTCATTATCGCTAACTTCTTGATCAATCTTAAAAGCGTGGATAGTTTCCTAGGATCCCCCGCTTGCCACTTCTTTCTGACCATGTGACTTTTTTTGTTATACCTCCATGTACTTTGCAGGCATCTTACCCTAAGGGCGGAGAGCAGCAATCTATCGACTGCTTGATGACGATTTGCCACGCCTCTTGCCTTCCAGAGTCGCGCGTGATTTATTCTTACACCCGGTTCCCACCTATGACTTTCTCGTGGGTACCCGCTCACGCGTCACATGATATCTCAATATAAAATGTTATGACAGTCATGTGACGCGTGCTCGGGCACGCACGAGTAAGTCGTAGATGGGAACCGGGTGTTAGGTGTCATTAGCGATGGTAGATTCAGAATATTTTTCAAGATTCCACTGTTTTCTGTCGGAAATTGTGACTTTGTACTTTTTGTCAAACCTTCGTCTTTTTTAGCATCTTACCCTAACTGCTAAGAATGGCAGGCACTAGCGGTCAATCTTTTGGTCGTTAGTGATCGGTACTCATAAATCTTTTTTTCCAGAGTCCCACGTTCTTTATCATAAGGTTGGCGTTATCACTGACTTTATATAACAGTTGGAAGCGGGGTATATTCAGGATAGTTTCCAAAGTTCCCTCGTTTGGCAATTCGTTCTGTCGGGCATGGCTAAAAGAGGGAAAGATTGAGGATAGTTTTCGAGGTTCTCCTGTTTCCCATTTGTCTCTGTCGAAAATTGTGACCTTGTCCTTTTTGTCAAACCTTCATGGTCTTTGCGGGCATCTCACCCCAATTGCTGAGGGCGTTAGTTCTCTAGCCGCCAATCTGTTGACCGTTAGTGATCAATTGTCATAAATATTTTCTTTCAGAGTTCCGCGGTTTTTATCATTAGGTGTATCATTTTCGCTTCCCTTTTGATCCATGTTAGAAGCGAAAGCAACCAATCTGTATATTTTCCAGATTTCTAATAGAGTTAGGTAGTTCTTATTGTATCGTTTTCCAGAAACTAACTTGATTCTTTGCTTGCTCCGTTTCGACTTGTGTTGGGCTTGACCGACATTGTCACGGTTTCTCACTCTCCTGTAAACAATATTGAAGCTCAGAATCTGCATAGCAGAATAAAATTACATAATAATTAGTCGAGCTATAGAAAAATGTCATATTCACCTGGTTCACCTTCATGTTCATACATCGATTATCGTTTTGGAGCCATAACTGTCGCCCTAGAGGCCGCGCAGCGCCGGACGGGAAATGTTATTATCCCGATAATTAGCCCACAATGCCTACAACCAACGCAGCGCCAATGACGGCTATAACGCTAGTTCTACTTGTTATTAGATAGTTTAAGTTTGTGCTGCGTATTTGTAGGTAAAGCTGTACGCTAACGTCCGATTTGGCGCACTACGTTTTGTTGTAAGTTGAGGTTTACTTCTACCCATAGCCATCGAAATTTTTTTTTTCTCTGCCATAGCATGCGTTACTGTGTTTTTGCAGTGGGCAAATATTTGCAATAAATCCTTTGTGGTGGACGCGGAAATCATCGTCCTCATAATCATCATAATTTTTTGATGGCTTTATCCAGCTCTCGTGATTTCCTGGTAACGTTACACCCGGTTTCCACCTATGCGTACCCACTTTGATCCAAAGAACGCATTAGCTGAGGCTGCATTTAAAACCGGTGCAAATCCATGTCCCGTCACGTGATGCGTCTTTTGAATCAGGGTGAGCACGCATAAAACCCGGTTCCCATTTACGACTTTCTCGTGCGTGCTCGCGCACCCGTCACATAACTGTCAACATTTAATATTTAGATCATGTGACGCGTGCGCGGGCAACCACGAGAAAGTCGTAGGTGGGAACCGGGTGTAAGTGGAAACTAGGCTTTAAGGCGGCCGCAGACTTCTGCAAGATAACCTAGATACCTATACTGCTGTCATGTCATAATCAAAAACACAGTAAGGATATTTGATATTTCACTGTCAAACAATCTCAGATAATATATTTTAAATAGAGTGTTACCTTAGAATGTGAGCTATCCAATGCACTTACTGTGTTTTTGCTTATGACGGCAGTATACCGCTTAAATGACCTTGACGAAGTGCGCTCGTGTACCTGTCAAATCTCATACTTACGTACAAATACGTAGGACAACTTAAACTGTCTATTATTAGAGGTTATATGCCACGGCACTGCGTAGACGTAACGTACATTACGCAGATAAGATACGTTCCGTAGAAACAACGAGAAGAAGCTTAAAGCAAATGCGTAATTTTTTTAATCTTTACGAAGATATGATAAACAGCATTGGAAAATTCTGTGGCCTCTAACACAGTGTATATCGTGTTTCCCTGTAAGGCTTGGCTTAAAAAATAACTAAATTAGAAGTATTAATATGTATAAGCAAGTGGAGGTCGTAAGTAACTTGCTGCAAATTGGATTCGCTGGGTCTTTAACTTTCCTCCAGCTTTGGCCTTCATGATTCGGAGAACCAAAAGCTAACACAAAACACACACAAAACAGGAAAATAAAAATGTACAATGTCATTGAGAAAAACAAACAAAAAGTGGGGGGAAGGTTGATCAGAACACTCTAAAATTTTTCTTATCTTCGGTTACGTACGCACGTTAAGCAGGGCAACGTTACGTCACGCGTAACGTGCGTCTGTCATGTCTGTTACGTCGAGATAGATAGATAGATAGTGTGGTGGCTTATAATACCTATTGTTTGGATACGGAGCAATTGCTCGTTAAAGTATTCAACCTTTTGTTATTGGATCAGGTAGCCGATTTTGATCTGTCATTTTTATTGCATCACTTATCGGCTATATTTTCTTCGTTTTTGTTCGTTGGGTATTTTCTTTTTAATTTTTGTAACCACCCTATAAACAGTTTCTTGTTTGGGATGCCCTTTTTTTCTGCGCCCTATTGTTTGCCATTCTAGGACCTACTTTGGTAATCTTTCGTCGTTCATTCGTTGTACATGGCCGTACCATATCAGTTGCCTTTTAGTGATGTCATCCGTTATGCTTCCCTCGATTCCCATTCTTTCTTTTTTGATCTTATTTCTTATGTGATCTATTCTAGATATTCTCATTGATCTTCTTATTGCATCCATTTCGACACTTTCCATATTTGTTTTGTAACAGCGTGCTTTTTACCATTGTTTCATATATGTTAAATTTTACATTATTTTTTATCTCTCTGCTCTATAAGATACTGATAAGACATCCAATAACCTTTTTTGCTTTTACTATTCTTTTTTCCAGTTCTTTACAGTCTGTTCCTGTCTTATCAAATGTGACACCCAAGTATACATAATCATTGCATATAGATATTGTTTGTCCATTGTCTAGTTCTAATCCACTGGATTCGTTTCCAATACATAAGTACTGTGTCTTGTTCACGTTCACTGTTAATCTCCACGTTTGGTATTCTTCCGTTAATTTTCTTATCATATATTCCATGTCTTCTTTATCATTACCTACAATTACTTGGTCGTCAGCACACTGTAGTGTGTATATGGTAAATCGGTCGTTAAGTTGTATTCCCATACCGTGCAGTTTACGTTTCCAGTTTTTTAGAGCTACTGCGATACATGTTTTAAAAAGACTTGGAGAGACAACATCCCTGTCTTAGGCCTTTTCTTACCAGGAATTCTTTTGAAAGTCGATTTCCAATTTTAATTTTTGGTTTTGACTCTTTGTATAGTTCTTTTATCGCTTTTATGTATGTGATTAATATTATTTTGCTCCAACACTGTCCATACATTTTCTACTGGAACGGTATCATATGCTTTTTGTAGGTCCACAAAGGTAACATGAGTCTCTATATTTTTGGCGCTCCGTTTCCTAATTACTTGTTTGACAAAAAATATTATTACTACAAGATCTGCCTGCACGAAACCCACTTTGCTCTTCTTCTTGTTCATGAAAATCATTCTCTATTAGATCCCTAAGAATCCTACCGTACAATCTACTTAGAGTACTGGTTACTAAAATTCCTCTAATTGTCGCAATCCAGCTTGTTTCCTTTTTTATGTATTGAGAATATGAATGCAATTTTCCAATCATTAGGTACTGGGTGTCCGTTTATGCATTGACTGATAATATATGTGAGATTTTCGAGTAGTTTCTCTGATCCATATTTAAGCATTTCAGCATATATTCCCCCAGGTCCGCTAGCTTTTCCAGATTTAAGCTTTTTAATACTATTCTTTATCATTTCTTTTTCGATGATTACTTCCTCTCCATGTACTTCTATGTCTCTCCTCGGAGAGGCTGCCAGATATTCTGGTCTCGTCTCCTGCAGCAGTCCCTTGTAGTGTTTTGTTTTTGAATTTCTATTATTAAGACTTTTTACATTAATTTGGTACTAAGTTATTTCCCGGCCGAAAAAGGGTATTTTTGAATAATTTACACGTCATGACTGTATTTCGATCCTGATCCGACCCTAAAAACTTTTAGGACCGGATCTAGAATATTTTCTTCAATATTACAAAAGGTGGTTTTAATGGACGATATTGTATTTAAATGGTTTTCAAACCGAACTTAATATTAATAAAAACAAAGCACTTCCTAAACTTTTGGGTTTTCATTTAATCCCATAAATTTAAAAGCGATTTCCTCATGTGAATTGTTTAAAAAAAAACGTGTAATTTATTTTTTGTCTGGAATAAAAATTGGGCATTTTTGAAAATCGGTGGAAAACCCCATTTCAAAGTCGCTTGCTTATACACGAACAAAAAAGCTGCAATTAGTCCAAAACGGTACATTTTCCGTGTTATTCTATTTTCCTCGATAATGGTCGGTTGACCAAAATCTCGTGAATAATAGATAAACTCCAAATCAAAAAGGGAGGATATCCAATTTTTATCCATACTTTCTACAACTTCGCAGTCATTGGTCGGAATCTGGCATTTGTTTGTATCAAACTTGTCAAAATCCATGGTAACTCGATTCGAAAGAGGGGTAATCAATCGAATACCTGACATCCACGTCGGCTGGGGATCGGCACGTCCTTTGCAGTTGACACTTCAGTGGTAAAATGACCAGCACTCTGGTCAGTTGCCGTTCTTCGTCAAAGTGTGCTGTGGTGTCCAGTTCCTGCAGTGTTTTTGGATAATCCTGGACGCTTTGTGTTGGTATGTGTAACAAAACAAATATTTCTATTAATTTGCCATATTTACACCTTTTTTTTTTGCTGTTCCCCAAGAACAGGAGCTTCCCTAGCTTTGATACTACAAGCCTCATTTTATATTAATTGTTTGTCGTCCCTCCAAGGAAAATTAGACACTTCTGCCCGCTTGTTGTCAGTTTTACAACACCTCTTGGTTCTAGTATGTTTGGAGAAGGTATCTGCCACAACCGAATATCTTTAAAACACCACAGGTCATGATGATCCAAAATGTCAACTGTCCACAAGTTAAATTATGTTGACCGGTTGACCTAAACGAAGTCCAACGAAATTGGTTTCACCTGATACCGTTTCCAATGGAGTTTGGAAGGCAAGTCACAAGTCCACGCATTGCTTGTCTTGCTCTTGTAAAACTATGAATCTCGCTTTATACCGCTATCTCATGATAACCCAAAATGTCAACTACTTAATTGGCCAGAAGTGAAATTATGTTGGCAGGTACGAAGTGCAGCGGAAATGCGAATAGTAGTTTCATGGAGTAGAAGCCCACGCATGAATCCATTGTCCGCTTGTTCTTTTAAAACTATGTCTAGTTTTACAACACTTTCTCGCACACATTTTATTAATTTTTTTAAATAATTCTTTCACTCGAATATTTTTTCAAGAGTGTTAAATAAGGGAAAAAGTCCTACACGCGATTAATTAAAACAAATATATTAGTATTCTAATCTTCTTCCAATAAATTTAAAACAGCAACCACCGAAAGCTATTTTTTTAAATTTGTCGCGGTGTTTTATTTTACCACAGATTTATTTTCAACTGGAAATCCTAATTTCGTTGTATGTATCGTATTAGATTCTTTTATTTATTTCATATAGTTCACTAGCTCAAATGGCTTTGCTTTTTTTAGTCTTTGAACTCGCTCAATATAATCTCGAAGCCCAATCGCCTCCACATTTAAATGCCGATGGCTATTTGCGTACTTTTAGCTCACACATATACTATACTATAGTAGTGTGAGCTATGGTGATCCTAATTTTTTCGAGAAAAAAAAAGTTGCTCCGATTTCAAAATTTTTTATATATTTTTGCGTTTCAGATGATTTTGAAACTTTTTTGTTGCGCCGTCTGTCTGTCTGTCTGTCTGTCTGTCTGTCTGTCTGTCTGTCTGTCTGTCTGTATGTCTGTCTGTCTGTCTGTCTGTGTGTCTGTATGTCTGTCTGTAACGACCAACGCGCATAACTCAAAAACCGCTTGGCCGATTTTAATGAAATTTGTTACCTGGGCTGGGTCTTGGGTCGAGATGGTCCCATTTAAAAATGAACAAAATCCACCGAACACAAACCAAATAAAAGGGTGGGGGTATATTTCAAAAATTAGAGTTTAAGTGAAAATATGGCATGTGTGATATCAAACGAAAGGTAATTAAGTCCGGAGTTCATCAAAATACATTTTAATTTTTGTTTTTTTTAAGGGTGGGGGTGGATTTCAAAAATTTGAGTTTAAGTCAAAACATGGCTTGTGTGGTATCAAACAAAAGGTAATTTAGTGTGGAGTTGAATAAAATATATTTCAGTTTTTAGTTATATTAGCTCACATAACTATAGTACCTAGTGTGAGCTTAGGGGCCCATATATTGGCGGCAGAGTATTTTTTATAGTATCTGCTACAGTTTTAATTTTTAGGTCTCGATGGAGGTGAACGTATGTACCAAGGTGCATTGACAATATTGCTTTAGTTCTTTATTTTAAAATCTGTAGTATGTTCCGTTAGTATTTGGCTATAGTAATTAAGTAGTTTGAAATTAATGCATAAATGTCAGGAGATTTATGACCGTTTCGTATTCTTGAGAAGTCAGTGTAAACCTTTAGGATCTGAATGTATTCAGCAGTACTTAACTAAGATTAAAAACAATATTTTTGATAACCCAAGATACTTTTGGTCCTACATTAAAAGTAAACGAAATGGTTATAATCTTCCCTCTAGAATGAACTAATATGACAGGTTTAGGATGAGCGCTAAAGATAATGCGGATATGTTTGTTTCGATCTACTCATACCAACAACAATTTAATTTTAATAGCTCGGTTTGTCTAAGTACTATCACACTGTCAGTGACTGAGGTATATGACGCTATTATTGGTTGTGTGCTGGGTCAGACGGCATTCCAGGGTATTTTCTAAAAAAGTGTGTTTGTGTGCTTACCAAACCAGTTTCATGGAAATATCTAACTGTATTAGCTCACACATATACTATACTATAGTAGTGTGAGCTATAGTGATCCTAATTTTTTCGAGAAAAAAAAAGTTGCTCCGATTTCAAAAATTTTTATATATCTTTGCGTTTCAGATGATTTTGAAACTTTTTTGTTGTGTTGTCTGTCTGTCTGTCTGTCTGTAACGACCAACGCGCATAACTCAAAAACCGCTAGCCCGATTTTAATGAAATTTGGTACCTAAGCTGGGTTTTGGCTCGAGATGGTCCCATTTAAAAATGATCAAAATCCACCAAACACAAGCCAAATAAAAGGGTGGGGGTAGATTTCAAAACTTAAGTTTATGTAAAAATATGGCGTGTGTGATATCAAACGAGAGGTAATTGAGTCTGGAGTTAAACAAAATACATTTTAGTTTATTTAACAAAAAAAGGGTGGAGGGAAATTTCAAAAATTAGAATTTATGTGAAAATATGGCGTGTGTGATATCAAACGAAAGGTAATTGAGTCTGGAGTTAAACAAAATACATTTTAGTTTTTTTTTTAAAGGGGGGGTAGATTTCACAAATTTGAGTTTAAGTAATAACGTGGCTTGTGTAGTATCAAACGACAGGTAATTGAGTCTAGAGTTGAATAAAATATATTTCAGTTTTTAGTTATATTAGCTCACACGTACACTATAAATATAGTATCTAGTGTGAGCTTAAGTGCCCATAAATTGGCAGAGTATTTTTCCTAGTTTCTATACGAAAGGTTTTTTGAAGACTATTTTTAAGTCAGGGGCAAGAATTGACATATTCAATTATCCTTGTTAAGTTGCTTGACTGTCTGGTTAATAAGTTAACCTGGGCCTAGGGGCACTTAACACCGATCACCATTAGTGATTTGTGTTTTTAAACCAGAACAATTTGTATTTATAAAGGGTAGATCCACTGATACTACTTTGGTTCTGTATGTAAATCATATTTACAACTGCTTGGAAGGGGGATTCCAGGTTTACTCAATATATACTGACTTTTCCAAAACTTTTGATCCGGTCAACAATGGAGTCCTCTTGGAAACGCTTATAGCTTTTGGTATTATGGACCCCCTTTGTCAGTGGATCTCTGAATTTATTAGAGGGCGCTAAAATAGTTAAACTTGGGGGACCAGCCTCATTTGAAATACTGGTGCCATCAAATGTCATAAAATGGTCTTTTCAAGACAAAAACAAGCTATAACTTTTACTCAATAAATAACTCGCCAATTGCCTCTAAAACAGAAATATCTGATTTGGGAGTTTTGATCGACAGTAAATTGTCATTTTCTAGTCACATCAGTCAGGTAACAAGTAGGACAATGAAGGTATTGATGGCTTTATCCAGCTTTCATTAAAAGACATGTCGTTGTTTACATTTAGGACACTTTATTGTGCTCTTGTTAGGCCTATCTTAGAATATGGGACAGTTGTTACATTGAGCACATTGGAAGGGTGGGTGAAAGATAGTTTGAATTTACCAACTTTGGAGTCAAGAAAAACTTTATTATACTTATGTTTCCTTCACAGAGTGATCAATTCAGCAATAGATTTCCTCAACTGTTGTTACTTTTCAAACTTAAAGTTCCCAATAGAATTAATAGGCATAGAGAAATTTTTTCATTACCATTCCACTACACTAATTATGGTATTAATGAACCAACCACACGATTAGTACGTAGTGCCAACAGCCTATCAAAGCAAATAAATATTTTTGACTCTAAAGCGACTAAAGTTAGTTTATTTAAAAAACAACTCAAAATAATTTTATTAGTTCCTGCTTATATCTGTATTCTAGTCGATATTAAAACTGTTACTGTCCGTGATTTGTAAAATGGTTTTGGTAATTATTTTAAGTCTATATTGTAAATGGATTCCGTTAGCCATTACATGTTACCATTATTTTTACATTGTACTTTTTTAGCGCAATTTGGCATTAAGTGCCATAACAAGATGGTATGAGAATGTTGTTAATTGTAATTTGTATGTGATTGACATTTTGGTTTGTGATATTTTTTGAATTGTATTGGTTTCATTTAATTTAATTTTTCATTTTTTTATCTAATTATGGTTGAATGCATCCTATATTTTTTCAATTTTCTGGTTTTGGTATATCTCAAGTGAATTATGACTAGAAATAAGGATACATCCTGAGGTACGCCTACTGGTATGTTTATATTAAATGTGAGTATGAATATTCTTGTTCTACTCTGCCATAATTTGTTGACTGCTTGTACTACATCTAATAAGACTGCGGGACAAACTTTTCCCTCTTCTACTGCTATTTATAATTTTTAGAAAATTAGAAACAATTTATTTGTGAGAAAGACTGTTTTATTTTTTTTCCGACATTGAAATCGGCAGTTGTTTCCCGGAAAGTGTAACTTTTCGCACTTGCTAGGTTCATTGCACATTTTCGATAATTAATGAAACACGTGTTTAGGAGACAAAGTATACCTAATTGAGTAGGTATATGTAATAGTCCAGTCATATATAGCATATAGAATTTTCGCTTGCAAAAGGTGGTGTAGATGGGATTTTCACATATGTTGTTAATATTGGCGTTGTAAAAGCAAATTTGAGTTTTCCACCTGGGGGGGGGGGGCTCCCCCGCCATCGTTAGTGTGCAGGAAAAAGTTTTTTTTATTTACTTGGTCCCTGTACATTTTATTAAAAAAAAAATTAAACAAAAGTTGAAGACAATAAAATTTTCTCCAAAAACGCTGTTGTACGTTTTTTTGGCAAACAAATGGAAATGGAAATTAAAGGCCACTAAAAAAAGAAACTGGTCAAAATCCAAAATGGCGGCGTAATGTTAGCGTCATAACTGAAAAAGCCTTCCTCCGACAAAAAAACCTACAAACGCGTTTTTCTAGGAAATTTTATTGTCTTCAACTTTTGTTTAAAACTTTTTTTTCTAAAACGTACCCCTGGGTCGGAAAAAAATGAAGACGAC
This sequence comes from Aspidapion aeneum, assembly GCA_963576565.1. Lineage (NCBI taxonomy): Eukaryota > Metazoa > Arthropoda > Insecta > Coleoptera > Brentidae > Aspidapion > Aspidapion aeneum. Next base: position 206,334,610 of record OY755038.1, read on the forward strand.
TCTTGTAGTATTAGGAGCCAAACGGGTAAATTTATTTTTACTTTTGATAAGTTGCCAAATAACGTTGGAATTGCGACAATGTCATAAGAACAATTTTCAAGGAGCAGTACTGGCCGTATTCACTTTTTTCCGAACCGACTGTACAGTAGCCAAGTAATTTAACAAAAACCGGCGCGGTCTCCTCAATGTCGAAAACTCAAATTTGTTTATAGGACTCTTATGTAAACAACATGTCAAAATCGCGACGAGACCACCTTTTGCAAGCAAAAATTCTATAATGACTGGACTATATGTAAAGTAATAAGTAAAATATTGTTTGAAATTTCATGTTACAAGTTGAGAGTTTTGAGCAGTTTGTTTTTCGCCAATGGAAAATTCATCATCGTGCAAAGTGAAGCGAAAGGAAACGTCAGTCGCATGCCTGGCGTAATAAAGAAAAGTTTTGAACAATGGGTGGCTTTTATAACAGAGTTAGCTACATAGCTACCAACTCTATACAGCTCTGTTGGGCAACTTTGTTTAAAAATGCATAAAAAGAGTTGCGAAATAGAAGAACAAAAACATAAGCGGATACATGCAACTTCAGACTGTTTTAATTTTTTTGTAAAAGTAGTAGTAGTAGTAATGGGGGCGTGACCTACAGGTCTGGCAAATAGACCAGGGTAGTCCCTTTTTTCCATATTCCAAGTCTTTCTCTTAATCTACTCTGTGAACTTCCATGGTCGTTCTAGACCCCTATTTGTGACGTGTGCTTACTCAACCGGTTCTGTCCAGTTATACAGTTCATTTAGTAATTTTTAAGATTTGAGAGTTATCAGCTGGTTATCATAAGAATAACATAGGCCAAGGAAGAAAAATTATGAAATGAACTGTAATACCTATCAGCCCAACGTGTTTTCCTGTCCGTCCGGTAATTTAAAAAGTCCCCGACTGTACAGTGGCACAGCCAAGGGTAATTTGCATTCCTGACAATATCTCCGAATTTAAAGTTTTTGTTTAAAAAAAACATTAAAGAAGAATATAAGGTTAAAATCCCAAAAAACTATAAGTGACGAATTAAGTTAAATTTGACAGTTGGATTATTTATAAAAAGCTATAAAAAATCAATTTACACTAATAAGTTTTTCCTAATTAAAAAAGCTATAGGCCCGCTCCCAATATTAAGACTTCTAATTAAAAATACCTGTTACACCATCAAAAAATAAATCCAGCATTTTTTGTTTCTTCACTAAAGCTAACATTATTATAGGAACAGTATAATTTTTTAGGCTTAAAATATTGTACGCTTTAAAAAATGTTGTGTCTTTTGTTACCTTTATCTGACAAGTTTTGAAAAATTCGATTTAAAAATTTAATTACTTGGATTAATTTCAATTTACTTTGTTTGGATCACGTCATACAATTACAAGTTATTTAGTGGCGAAGTTAGATTGAGGGGCTGTTCAGGAATTACGTAACGCAATAATTTTCGAAAGACTCAGAGGGAAAAAATTAAACATTCAAAATAGGAAATAGTAGGTGTTTGGCTATATTAGTAATTTTAAATCTATTTTCTCAACTTTTTGGTTTATAAAACGGCATGAATAAGTTGCTTGTGTGTTTAAGATTGTAATAAAGGTTTCTTCTTTAAATTAATATATTCTAATATATAATTAATATATTTATTAGTTTTCTAAATGAAAAAGCTACCCCTTTTCCAAAATGAAGACTTTTCTATCTGCCCTAAAAATACCCAAAAAAGATATATCACAAAATAAATTAAATCATTTTTTGCTTGGTTGTTTTTGATATGAGCACCAAAGCTAACACTATTATAGTAATCGTGTAATTCTGTATGCTAAAAATATTGTACGCTTAAAAAATTATGTGGCCTTTGTTAACTTTATCTGACAAGTTTTGGAAAATTCGATTTAAAAGTTTAATTACTCGAATTAATCTAAATTTACTTTGTTTGAATCACGTCATACAGGTTATACAATTTGACACTTGTTTTAAAAATAACAAGTTTTTTTTTTGAGTTTTCCTAAATAAAAAAGGTATGACTCTCTCCAAAAATGAAGACTTTTCTATATGTCCTAGAAATACACAAAACCCTTTAAAGATATATATAAAAAAAATCAAATTATTTTTTGTTTGCGGGTTTGTGATATGAGCACTAAAAAAAAATATTTTACGCTTTAAAAAATTGTCTTTTGTTACCTTTATCAGAGAAGTTTCGTAAAATTCGATTTAAAAGTTTAATTACTCGGATTAATTTTAATTTACTTTGTTTGGATCACGTCATATACGTAATACAATTTGACATACACGCAACTTGTTTTAAAAATAACAAGTTTAATTTTTGAGCTTTCCTAAATAAAAAAGCTAAGACTCCCTCCCAAAATAAAGTATTTTCTATCTATCTTAGAAATACACAAAACCCCTCAAAGATATATAAAAAAATAAATCAAAGTATTTTTGTTTCTGTGTTTTTGATATGAGCACTAATTATAGTAATATGTATAGTATAATTATGTATGCTAAAAATATTGTACGCTTTAAAAATTGCTTGTCTTTTGTTAACTTTATCAGTCAAGTTTCGGAAAATTCGATTTAAAAGTTTAATTACTCGGATTAATTTCAATTTACTTTGTTTGGATCACGTCATATGTAATACAATTTGACATACACGCAACTTGTTTTTTATTCAGATGCAGTATTGGACTGAGAGGCAAAAAATAAAACATCAGAAAATAGGAAATACATGATTGACTATAGTTATTTTAAATATATTTTTTCACCTTTTCAGTTTATAAAATGACAGGAATAGGTTGCTTGTTTGTTTAACCAAGGCCAACACAAAAATAGAGGCCACGACCCTGAAAAAATCAGCTGTTTTCGGGGGGCTGAATTTTACATTGGGTCTTATGGGAGGTCAGACGTTTTTTTATGATATTTTCAAAATGGCACGAAATTTCAGTGAAATATTCTTAGACACCATCCCGATAATCCACCAAACTTTTGTAAGGATGCAAGATGATTAAAAGGTTAAAATCTTCAAGATTTAGCATTCCTTATTTTGAATTCAAATTACACGCCATGTACCGCACGCCAACTGTTATATTTGACATGTATTTGACTTTGTCATCTGTGTTTGTCACATTCGCTTTTGCTTTAAATTTAATTTTTTGTTTGAGCTAATGAAGCGGCTTTGAAAAATTAAGGATTACTATAGATTAAAAAAAAATTGTTCTGCAAGAATATAGTAAAAACAATCTCAAAACCGGCTTTATTTTAACAAAAATCAAATATTGATGAACCGTCATTCCAACTTCAATATTTTAAAGACAATCAGCTGTGTTGTGACGTGACCCTCAAAAAAAAATCAGCCTCCGATGTGACGTCAACAAAATGGAGGATCGTGGTCCCCGTCCGTTTTGATAGCCCTGGTTTAACGACATAATAAAATTTAATTCTTATTATTATTATATTTAAAATAACAAGTTTAATTTTTGAATTTGAAGCAACATCAATCAAATAACGTTTATTGCGTTTTTTGGCGGTTTTTGATCGTAAACGGTATAACATTTTTCTTGTCACCAAGTCAAGACTATTGAAAATTTACATGGTTAAACATAAAGTAATTATTAATGGAACAAGGGATAACAGAAACTTTATTATGGAAAATGTAAATTTTGTCGTGTATAAAAGTCCATGGTCGATTGAGTTCATTTTAAAACCGCTTTTAAGTTGGCTTGCCTTTTTGTACTTGGATCTTCGTTTGCGTATATGGAAGTTTTGTTTGTAAAAGGCGAAATTCCAAAATTTGTCATCAAAAAATAAAAATTCAAGCAAAATGAAATATGTTATTAGTGCTTTAACTTTACTAATTAGTCAAAGGCCTCTAATAGCTATTTGTGGTTTTGGTGTAGAAGCATGTCTTTTTTTTGTAACCATCCGAAACACGTCTATCAGGACAGGTATTCTCGTAATCAAAAACGCATAGCGTTTTTAAGACGCGCACCGTTTTATGACGTCAAATTCCCTAAGCACCTGACCAAAAGTGCAAAAATGGTATTCACGTACGATTGCACTGAGCATTTTTTTAAAACGGTAACCATGTTTAAAAACACCTACCAATTGGCATCTGCTTCTGGTATTCGCTCGGGGTTTTTTTTAAAATTCAAACTTATTAAAAAGTAGTATGCACATAGTTTTTAATTTTTTTGGGCAATTTTGTATTTATAGTGGTTAAAGGAGGCCTTCAGCCTATACTTTAAGTACAATAAGGTACCAAAATAGCTACCTTTCTTAGTCTCCAAAGTAGAATAAAGGATTTTAAGGAGTGAATAAAGATTTACTGTATTTGTCTTCCCTCTGGAATCTATTTAAATAGTACAGATAAGAGAATAATTAAAAATTGATTATGGGCAAGTTTTCTACACTTCTATATGTAAAGGTACCCTGTATAGAGTAGGTAGCCAAGCATTTGAGCCTTATTGGAAACACCCTAGTATGCTATGCTAGGTGCTAAAGCTTTAAACAATTTAAATTTTAATAATTATTGAAGATTTTTGTCTAAATTTTCTTCTAAAACTTTTTTATTTGTCAAAATATGATGAAGATTTACTTCTATATAACCTTTATTATTATACCCTACTAGAAGTGTATGGGTCATTACAATTATGTTAAGACATTGCTCCCAACATGTCTCATTAAAACCATTTCTAACCATCACTTTCTCTAGATTTTGGATTTTTTCATCAATAAATACCAAAAATAACTAACTGAGGTAAAAAAAAACATCTAATGTATGCCACAAATGTCAAAAAATATAAACAAAAAGCGAGAATTTGAAGGATGCTTAGCGAGTTCCATCCCAAGGGCGCGTTTACCAACGTGAATACCAAATTCAATCGGTCAGTGCAAATGCCATGCGAGAAAGGTGCTGTGCGTTTCGCTTAGCGTTTTCACAACGTAACGTTTTTAAGCCAATTTATGAGAATACCAGGCCTGGGCCTTACTTCGATTCGTGCTCTTGTGAATCAATTGCTGCTTTGTCAAAATATGATGAAGATTTACTTCTCTATAACCTTTATTATTATACCCTACTAGAAGTGTATGGGTCATTACAATTATGTTAAGACATTGCTCCCAACATTTCTCATTGAAACCATTTCTAACCATCACTTTCTCTAGATTTTGGTATTTTTTTATCAATAAATATCAAAAATAACTAACTGAGGTAAAAAAAACATCTAATGTATGCCACAAATGTCAAAAAATATAAACAAAAAGCGAGAATTTGAAGGAGGCTTAGCGAGTTCCATCCCAAGGGCGCGTTTTCCCAACGTGAATACCAAATTCAATCGGTCAGCGCAAATGCCATGCGAGAAGGGTGCTGTACGTTTCGCTTAGCGTTTTCACAACTAACGTTTTTAAGCCAATTTATGAGAATACCAGGCCTGGGCCTTACTTCGATTCGTGCTCTTGTGAATCAATTGCTGCGATCGATGCCGCCCGCACCCCCGTGATGCGACTCGCGTCAACGGTTACCGTTGGCAGTTAAAGCTAGCTCAATATGCACCTTAAATTAGTGCACTCAGACAACTTGGCGTTATCGTACTTACGAGAATGCGGGAAGTTTATCATTCTGATAACATTATGTGCAATATTTAAAGACAATTAAATTTTTTTCTGCCATCGCAATGTTATCTATTGAGAAAAAAATGATTCAAGAAATTCCGAAGGTCAATGAATTGGTTATTGAAGAATTTAATAGTTTGCTCTGCTCTAATAATCTTCCACTTAATGGGCCAAAAAGTTGGAATTTTCGCATGCGCCAAAAAAATTTTTTGGGTGTGCACCCCTAAAGTTTTACACCACGCCCCGCCACTGTTTGAGTCTCTTTATACAACCCTAAGGCACGTCATTAGGTCATTAGAGCGAAAAAAGGACCACTGGCTTGCAAAAAGTGGTGCAGTCGCAAGTTAGTTTGACATATGTTGTTCACATTGGAGTCCTAAAAAAATTGTTTTCGATCTTGGGGGGGTGGCTCACCGGTATTTTTATGAATATTGGGTGTTGATTAGGGTATCCAGTACCGGGACTTGGTCCCGGGACTTTTCCTTAAAAAAATGGTCCCGGGACTCAGTGAAGGTCCCGGGACCTCAACTTGGTCCCGAAACCACTAAATTATACCAGACACATGCATAATAATAAATGCACTCGTGGCACTTAAATCACACTTTTGATAAAAGTAATGTTTCCCTATACTTACCCTTTTATTTGCTACGTTTGTCAATTTGTTTTTATGTTAACCATTTACCAATATCAATAAACCTGTGTTCTGTTCTGTGTTAAATTAATTTAATTACTTTTATTTTAGTTTCGAGACCAGTCCCGGGACCTGACATTTGGTCCCGAAGTCCCGAAAACATATTTGGTCCCGGGACTTGGAAACCCTAGTGTTGATTGCACAAGAAACCCCCACTTTGTATAATAGCGAAAACATTTTTGATGGAAACCTTTTTGCCTTTATCCGCATGATACACCTTGGTTTAGTGTTCGAAAGATACACCTTGTAAATTGACCTCAATTTAAAAAAAGCTCGACAAACAAAAAAATAGCCCTAAACAAGGCCTAAAAATAAGTTACTTGCCTTTTTTACGGCTACGAAAGACCGCAAAAATTACGACCAAAACCATAAAGTCCCAAGCAAGCCACAAACTTTTCTACTTTACGCCACTTTTACTATAAATTTTTTCCTAGATTTATAGCCTCTCTATTCCCAAGTAAGACTGTGTTGTAGAAAATGGTGGATATACAAATTTTGTTTATGTTCTTTACTTTGGAAATTTTCTATAAAACTAAAATATTTATAAAATCGTACCAGGAAGAGAGAAAACAACGGAAAGGGAAGGCTGTACCTAGCATTTTATTAGGGGCATATAATTTAGACAGAAAGGCGTTGCCTACTCTTAATAAAATCCAAAAACTTTTTTTTTATATCATCACAGCATTTTTACCTTCCTAGCCCGCGTAGCAATGGCTAGAGAAGGTACTGGTTTCAACGAATTTTTTTTTTAAGATAACGCCGCAAATGTGTTGTTTGGGTGTATTTTGAACTATCTTAGCATTATCGTCGTGAAGTCTGTCTAGCAGAGATTACTAACCACAGAAATAGATAGGACACCCCCATGTTAAACTCTTAATACAATTAATGAAATTTGAACAGCGCCATCCCATAGCTATTTGTTTGAATACATTTTTGTGCTCTGCTCCTTATATTATTATACAGTTAGTTTTTAATTTTTTAGTTGACATCCATTGATTTTTGAAAGATAATAAAATTGTGTCAAAAAAATAATAAAGCACGGAGTGACAAAGTAAAAAATTATTTCCTAAATTAGAATAATGTATTGTATAAAAATGTTCAAATATATTTAAAAAAATTGATTTTTGCGTAATAAAATAATTTATTTTAATCATAATTTATATTAGTATGAATACATTAAAAAACAGTAACTATTAAACTTATATTCCGTAACACAACAAGCACCTCTCATTCTAAACCTTTTTTGAGAGAGATCATCGCTCTGCTCTGCAAAATTTCGCTTTCCCATAATAAAACGCGAACACAACTCACTGTGCGAACAGAAGAAAAAAATCTTCGCATAAAACAAATTTAACAAGTTTTATCATTTTTATCGTGACAAATTAAAATTCAAAAAGATATTTAACGACACGCAGGATGCAGTGACCCTTGTCTTTTCTGCTAGGATAGCGCCATCGCGGAGCTGTTGTCCTGAACTAAAAGTACCGGGTGTATCGCTAAAAATATTTGGCGGAAAAGCCGATTTGTCATTACTATTCTTTAATTGGTATACTGTGCTGTCTAGGTTTGTGTGTGTGTGTGTGTAATTAGAAAAGCATCAAACTTGTCACTTTTTAAAGCTTTTTTGTTATATCACAGCCCCCTTTATATTAAGCCTGATTCTACTTCGAAGGCTGACAGATCTACAATTTTGACTTTTTTAAAAGCAAACACAAAGACTGACAAGAAAATAATGGAAATGTCAGCCTTCGACAATGTTGTATTTCAAAGAAGGATCTGGCTTGTTAATTTACATCTTTAAAAAACGCAGTAAAAATATTAAATTTGGTAAAGTTGTCTGTGAGAAAAAGAGCATTAGACTTAATTAGAATTAAAATTGATCACTTAGAATTTGTAAAATAAGTTCACGTGTTTTAATCCATTTGATTTTTTTTTCAGATTCCTAAGCAGTTGAGTTAACGACATCTGTTCCAAATCCAAAAGGTAAGACTCTTGCTATATATGGCGGTTTAAAAATCTCCGACACCTAATAGATTTGCAAATACACAATAATCGTCATTTAGGGTTCTTCCCTTGAAGGTCATTTTGCACCTTTTGTAAGGTTTGTAAAGTAAGTAAATTTTGTACACCGATTACGTCGGTTTTTGACATGTAACATCTAACGTTTACCTTTCATTTCCTTGTCGTTGAGTTTGATAAGTCATCGAAAAAATGGCCTTAGGGTCCTGCTGACCCTCATGTAGTCTTGAAAACGGCATCTGAAATAGATTTTTACTTCTGGTATCATGCTGATGCGTTTTATATTTTTATTATACTTTTGTGTAAAGTTTATCAGAGAGTAGATATAAGGACATGTAAATGTCAGAATATTCTATTTTTTTAAATATTCTCTGCATGGTTCCTGAGATCCTATATTTGCCATTGCCCGAACGGCTGTTTTTTTGTAAGGTATTTATTCCCACGTCTCTGGAGTTACCCCAAAATACTAATCCATAGGAGATCATGGATTGTATTAGACCAAAATAAATAAATTTTAGACTGTCTGCCGAAACGGTGTCTTTTATGTTTTTTACCTGCAAGATGGTCTATACGCGTAAGTTTTTGGTCAATAAACCACACCCCAGGAATTTTGTTTCGCCTTCATGTTGTAGGGATTTTTTAGCTCACACATATACTCTACTATAGTAGTGTGAGCTATGGTGATCCTAATTTTTTCGAGAAAAAAAAAGTTGCTCCGATTTCAAAAATTTTTATATATCTTTGCGTTTCAGATGATTTTGAAACTTTTTTGTTGCGCCGTCTGTCTGTCTGTCTGTCTGTCTGTCTGTCTGTCTGTCTGTATGTCTGTCTGTCTGTCTGTCTGTCTGTCTGTAACGACCAACGCGCATAACTCAAAAACCGCTTGGCCGATTTTAATGAAATTTGGTACCTAGGCTGGGTTTCGGGCCGAGATGGTCCCATTTGAAAATGAACAAAATCCACCGAACCCAAACCAAATAAAAGGGTGGGGGTAGATTTCAAAAATTAGAGTTTATGGGAAAATATGGTGTGTGTGATATCAAACGAAAGGTAATTGAGTCCGGAGTTTAACAAAATACATTTTCGTTTTTGTTTTTTTTTTAAGGGTGGGGGTAGATTTTAAAAATTTGAGTTTAAGTCAAAACATGGCTTGTGTGGTATCAAACAAAAGGTAATTTAGTCTGGAGTTGAATAAAATATATTTTAGTTTTTAGTTATATTAGCTCACACGTACACTATAACTATAGTACCTAGTGTGAGCTTAGGGGCCATTGAGTTGTATAAAGCCCTGAAAGGGCTTTAGAGACGGAAAGACAAGGCATTTTTTATTGACCCTATCGAATTTGTTTTCTAACGGCGGGTATTTCTTTTACAATAAAAACAGAGATAGACATTATTGAACATGTGAAACGGACAAAGATAGGCTGATTTTGCATGCTAATAATACCCTAGATAATATATGGGTAAGTACCCGAGTGCGAGATAAATTTTATCTCTTTCACACTGACGGCATAAGTGCGACAGAAAAGCAGCTGGCTACCTTTAATCCACCTGCCGTATTTTAAATGATTCTACCTGCTAGTGAATTTATACAGGGAAAACTGATAGACAATGTTGTCTAAGTACGGAAATGATTTTTTTTGAATTTTGTGCGGGAATATTACAAAAATAAATCTTAAAACGTTTAAAAACAAGTTTAGAAGTAACTATTTGAGTTCAAACATGGTCCAAAATTGTTTTTTGTGCAAAAGAAGAAAAAAAAATCCATAAAAAAACGACATTTCATGGGTAAGTCGTCTTGACGGATAGTTATTGCTAAAACACGAGAAAGTTCAGTAGCGTCGCGATAGATAGTTTTTTCTGCGACCGTGCGATTTTACCCTCACACATTTTGATTCAGAAAGTGTCACTTCCCCGCACTTTTTTGTGCATTGCATGAAAATTAACAAAAAGTATTTGATTTTCTTAAAAATGATTTTTTTTTAAACTCTTACATACCGATTTTTATCCAGTTGTTTTTGTTTTTTCGAACCAAACTTTTGACATGTCACGGTCGAGTTTCATACATCTTGATGAATTGTTACACACACTGATCTATGTTTTTATAAATTTCGATAAATTTAATGTTTTTTGCGGACTTTACAGTAATTTTAAGTTAAATTTTGGTCTTTCATCGCGAAAGTATCTATTTATTATTATATGACCACCGCGACCGGTCTACAGGCCGGTATCATATGTATGTCCTTCTAATGTCATTTGACAATCATGCTGTCTTACTTAATAAGGTCACTTAGTTTAATTAATAAATTTGTCCTACATGATATAAAAGAAGAATAGAAACCAACAAAAAATTTGTGACACTTCGATTACCGATTTTCTTTGATTGCGATGGATTAGGGTGACCAGATTACGGTTTATTCGGGTGTCCAGAGTACGGAAAAAAAGATTTTGAAAAATTTCCCAAAAAAAAATTGAAGAACAAGCACTCACGCGCCACTCAATGTTTATGGTCGCATACATTAATCCTAACTCGATTTCCGACGATTATGGACAATGGTTACCCCCTGGACATAAACCTAACAAATTTTACTATATTTATTAACAACTAGGTAGGTTAGGTTTGGTTAGGTTAGGTTGGGTTAGGTTGCGTTAGGTTGGGTTAGGTTGCGTTAGGTTGGGTTAGGTTGGGTTCGGTTGGGTTAGGTTGGGTTAGGTGGGTTAGGTTTTCAGTTTGATTATGTTCGGTTAGGTTCCGCTAGGATTGTTTAGGTTAGGTTTAGCTATATTCGGTTAGGTTCGGTTTAGTTTAACCAAATCGAACCTAATATAACGGTTCGGTTTGGTTTGGTTTGGTTGGTTCCACTCGGTTCGGTTCGGTTTGGTTCGGGTGGGTTTGGTTCAGTTTGATTTTGTTTGGTTAGGTTCGGCTAGGTTTAATTTGTTTTGGTTAGGTTCAGCCAGAATCGGTCTGGTTTGGTTCGGTTCGTTTCGAATCGGTTCGGTTAGGTTCAGTTTTCTTCGGCTAGGTTTGGTTCAGTTTGATTATGTTCGGTTAGGTTCCGCTAGGTTCAGTTTGTTTCGGTTAGGTTTAGCTACATTCAGTTAGGTACGGTTTAGTTTAACCAAATCGAACCAAACCAAACCGAACCCTTAGATTCGGTTTGATTTGGTTCATTTCGATACGGATCGGTTCAGTTTGGTTTTATTCGGTTAGACCTTATAGATAAATTAAAAAAAAGTAAATAATTATTAATTTTTAGTGTTTTAAAGAATAAAAATTGATATAATGTTCAATTAAACTAATTTTTAATTGTAAAAATGTAGGAATCATAATTTTCTTGATTTTGTTATGAATTTCATGCTTTTTTAATAATTGTGCATTTTCATAAAGGGACCAAAAAAACTAACCCGATTTCGATCAGTGACCTTAGTTATTTCAAGTTTTTGTTAACAGCTGATAGAAGTCAGGGACCGTTTTGTTTCAGTTTGAAATGAGAAAATGCTTCTTTTGTAGCAATTTGTATGGGTTTTAATGGGGTTTTAAGAATTTTTCAATTTCAATTTTTTTAACAAAATCAACAATTTTCCGCAATTTTTTTTTTAGAAATCACTATAAAATGGTCTAAAATTATCATTTTTCAAAAAACTTCGTAGTTTTAAGAAAGGTGGTAAAACGTACCAGACCCCTGAAATGTGTTGCAGTCTAGGACAACTGGGCGCCGCCAACTCGGCGCCACCAAGTGGGCGGCAGGTTAACTGGGCGCCGGACCAACTGGACGCCGAGCCAACTGGGCGCCGGACTAAAATATTTTTTCTTGATAAAATGTGCAGATGAAAAACAAACTTAAAAAAATTAAAATGGCGGTTCCAAAATGGCGGGCTTTCTTATTTATGCATCGATATGTATCACACTCGACTTAATAGATGTTGAAATTTTTGTATATATAACATATTTATTTATTTTGTTTTTTATCTGCACATTTTATCAAAGAAAAAATAGTCCGGCGCTGAGTTGGCCCGGTGCCCATTAGGCCCGGCGTGGCGCCCTGTTGGCGGCGCCGAGTTGGCCCGGCGCCCAGTTGTCCCATTCCGAATTGAAATTTTTAGTTCCAAAATTTTATCGGACTCGAGCATAACTTGTAGTCCACCCAAGAAGAGAAGAGTTGAAGAAGACCCTTGTTCAAAGAAAGAAAATATTTTACCTTGAAGGTACAACATTTGTAAAGTTCTAAGATGAAAACAATAATTTTAATACATCCACTGCACTTAGCATGCTTAGAAACTCTTTTTACTCTTTTTTTTTTACTGAAGAGAATTTTGAAAACACAGTATACACAAGTAAGTATTCATGAATTATTTATTATTCAAACAGAAAATTGTTGATAAAAAAATTCTAATGGAATTCAAAATTTCTATTTTGCGCCGCCACTGCCCTTTTTTATCCAAGACAAGCAAATAGAATATTTTTGCGATGTTGCATGTGTCCGGACTCACCAAACCGAAATTCTATTTTCATCCCTATCTTGCTCATTAAATTCTTACTTGTATTTGGTCAATTGCGATAAAAGCTTGATATAATGGCAATTTGGGCCCATGCCGGGTCTACCCGTAGGGTATAGAAGTCAATGTTAGGGGCCCATATATTGGCAGAGTATTTTCAGTTTTTAGTAGGAGATTAGAATCAACCGTGGCATTTTTTACTTTAAATTCCATCGCAACAGATTTATCTGTGTTAAGAGTAATACCACTGGCTTGGCACTAGTTATGTCATCAAAATGTATAGATGATTTTAAAAACCTGATTGATTTTACCGCTGAGCACACCTGTGATTTTGCAAATGCGCCCTTTATTAAAAGTTGTGTGCTTTCCCACGCAGCCTTTTCATTGCACACTTACATCATATACCTTATCTCACGCACTTGTTATTTTTCGATTAAGTAATTGAAATTGGAAACTCTAGACCTAATAAACACTTTACCCTAACAACAGTTGGTCAAAGTTAACAGCGATATTCTGGAAAGGACTGCCGGAAATGTTTTAAAGACAAATTCTAACTTGCGGTTTTGTTTGTTGCTGCATCCTCGCCCAAACTTTAAAATACCGTTGACTCAAAAAGCAATAAGAAACTTTACCCAAGACATATTACGTCGCTGTAAGGTATACGTATACAATAACATTTTGCAGATTGTATTCGTTATTTGCTAAGTAGTTGCGGATCCAGGATTTCCGAAGAGTCGGCAGCTAAAAAAATAATATACGAGCGTGTTCTTTTAAGTTTTGCATATACAGCTGAAATAAAACAGTAGATAACTTTTAAAGACACTTTATTGTTTCTCGAAGTATTCTTCACGAAAATTAATGCACTTTTGCATGCGCTCAAACCAGTTGTCAAAGCTGTAATTCCACTCGTTTGTTGGTACTGTAAAAAATTGCATTATTGACGGCATCGACTGCTTCCTGTGGCGACTGAATTCTTTGACCACGCAGTCCATTCTTAATTAAGCCTTATCAACTATTTCTGCCAAGTTGCAATAATAGTTATTGACGTCAATCGGTTTATGTCGACTTATAGGTTGTCCCAAAAAGTTATTGCGAATAATAATTATTAAGTTTCTTTTTAATTATTTGGGAAATATTGGTTTGACTTTATGTTAAGCGCCCTCTGTGACAATATGTCGCATGTCGATCTCCCGTGATGAGCATGCGCACAGCATTGATGTTTTCCTGGGTGACAGCCGCTTTTGGTTCGGCTCGGCCTTGGATCTTCGCTAAGGCTAATCCGCCCACGCTTAAATTCTCCATACCAACGAGAAACTGTCGACTGATGTGGTGCTTCATTACCGAAAACAGAGATCAACTCGGCAAGGCATTCTTGTTGATATAATTTCCTTCGAAATTTGTACGAAATTATATCCCGAAAATTTTATCAGTTTAATTCCATTTTTTGACTGATTTGTTAACTTAAAAAATTTACTGTAGTAAAGATTGGTTAAGTTTTAGTAACGACATTTGATCAGTGTCGCCCTCTATGTTTCTATATGCAAAATATAAAAGACAGCTCTCGTATTAGCTGTTTTTATGGTACAGTATCTAAAGTGACTTTACAGCGCGCGATTCGCTAAACAGCGTTTTGAATAAACTTAATAAAGTTAAAAATAAATGATCAAATATGCGATCGTACTAACAATCTGGTTAACTACTGATTTAATTGTAATATCTTTTATTATCATTTGATGCCTTTATACTTTTGATAAATAAAACACAATAATTTTATAGTACAACATAATGTATTAACAGCCAAGTATAAAGTAAATACATAGGTTATAAAAACCCAACAAAACAACTGATTCGAAGCAATATGCGTTGAGGAGCATGCGCTATATGCAGTGCCAGAAACACCATCAAAACAGGTGGCAAATACATATTAATTTTATTATATTTATTATTGTGGTGTATGTATTTGCCACCTGTTTTGATGGTGTTTCTGGCACTGCATATAGCGCATGCTCCTCAAAGCATATTGCTTCGAGTCAGTTGTTTTGTTGGGTTTTTATAACCTATGTATGTTCTTGTATAGATTGTTGCGTCTCCAAGGTAGCCATTTTATTAGCTGCCAACTGAACCATTGTTTCCAGGCCTACTGAACCATTGTTTCCAGGCCTACTGACACTTTCTTCCATTAACCTATCCATTACAAGTCCCTTTCTAAAATCAAAAATAAATCTCTCTCTAATAGCCGTTGACAATTCGGCCGTTACAAATTCGCACCTCACGGCCAACCCTTTTAGACTGGCAGCCCACTGGGAAGCTGTTTCTTCAACTTCTTTTTGTGCTAAAAATATTTGTCTGCAAGCAAATGCACTTTTATACGTCTTGAAATATTTGTCGAACTCTGCCACTTAGTCTTTGTAAATTTTGTCTTCTGGTTTAGCTGTCTTCTATACCGTTGGCAACGAAAAGATTTTCCAACCTTGCTCTGAAAATGGACCAGACTCTCGAAATCTTCCGTACAGCGGGTCTGACATTTTGGATTTTTGGAACTTGCCTACTTTATCTTACAACAACTTGTACTGCGTCTTATATCAATTTTTGGGAACACGTAAATTCAAACACGACTGCGCCACTTGTAATATATTTTATTATTATTTGATGCGTTTATACTTTTGATCAATAAAACACAATAATTTTATAGTCCAACATAATGTATTAACAGCCAAGGATAAAGTAAATACATAGGTTATAAAAACCCAACAAAACAACTGACTCGAAGCAATATATGTTGAGGAGCATGCGCTATATGCAGTGCCAGAAACACCATCAAAAGAGGTGGCAAATACATACACCACATTAATAATTTAAACAAAGCTCCAAAAAGCTGAAAAACTGGGTTTTAATACACTTGACAACAAATAACCACATTTATGCTTTATTTTAAAAATTGTCAAACTGATTAAAGAAAAACATGATTTAGTTGTTCTCTTGAATTTCCTTTTCCGATCTATGCTTTTCTCGAAACTAGTTGTAAGGTATCGCATCACTAATCGGACAAGAGGTTTAACGTTTGAGTACAAGATTGAGGTTGGATATCTTAGTTTGTGTTTGAAGATTTGATTAGCAATCAATCTATACAAGCGTAATATATTATGGCCAAGTCTGATGCACACGAATAATAATAAAATTCACAGAAACAAGAAAAATATTGATTGAACAAAATATATACTTAAAACAAGGAAATATATCTGCTTTGCTTTGATAGTGGCACAACTAAAAAAAAATGCGTTTGTGCGTTCAGCGGCGTAGCGTGCCTGAAGGGGCGGGGGGTCGAAAGTTAAAAAGGGCGCCTCAAAAAACTTGCGACCAAAAAAAAAGGTCATCATGTCTTTAGTTTCCTTTCTTTTGTCGGCGACAGGTTTGCCCTCTCAATCCGTTTCCGGCCGCTTAAGGCACCCATGGGGCGCCAGTACACTCGGGGCGGGGGGGGGGGGGGTGGGTTGACGAACCCCCCACGCTCCCCCGCGCCCCCCCACGCTACGCTACTGTTTGCGTTTTCTGTTTTCCGTGACCCTTATCATTTTCATAAAATATTTTTACCACAAAATTTTCCTTATTGTCTATTTCAAGCAAGGGTAAGTTATTGATTGATTTAATTAAAGCAAAATAAATACATATATATATAATATTTGCCTTTGCCATTATGTTTAAAAAGCGGTTCCTGAAAATTATCATTTTGAGTTATGCCACTATCAAAGCAAGGCAGCGATATAGAGTAACTCAATGTGTAGTAGATGTCAGTAATTAAGTCCCTTAATAATAATATTCACATTATCAAATATATACAATTGCAACAAGCATTCAGTACTGGGTCATTTGATATGAAATTAAACAAAAAAAAATGGAGGTTTGGTATCTCATACCGATTTAATATTTATTTTACAGTCTCTTGTGGTGCCAATGAGATGTTGATGGGTGCGCCATCTGACAGAAATCCCTCCTATTTTACTAATTGGTCTTGTCAGCTTAACAAAAATTAAGTCAACTAAATTATAGATGCAAATTTGTAACTAGATTTGTTTTTGTTTAGGTAAAAATAATAATAGTTTGAGCCGTTCTGGCACTGGCTTGTCGACCAATATTATCGCAGTAAACTGCCTTGGGTATGGGGATTTAAATTATTGTAGGGCACTACATAAATCTTTATTGGAATCAAACAGCTTGAGTTAGGGTAGGGTGTGAAATTAAAGCTTGCTAAAACTATAGACTAAAGATAAATTTAAAGAAAACTAAGTATATCATATCACACAAAAAAGATAAATTATTCTGATGCTGAAAACGAAAAAGGTTGGATTACTTTGGTCACGTAATGAGATGCTCCAAATACAAGCAAAGCTTCTACACATAAGATAGTTTTTGGTCGTGGCCAAAACGGCCGACTACTAGCGCTATTTGACACTGTTGACATTTGAACGTCACATGTCGTTAACGGCTTCCGTGGAACGCCGCAATCTCACGGACGGTTAACATAAGAATTTTGACGTACATAGAACGTGTGCAATTGTGTTTTAACGAGCTTCTATTAAATTCCGCGCCATATGGCTGGCGCTGGCTGCACAGGTCACTGCAGTGTTAAGCGTGACCCATTTATTTGACATAGGGGGAGATGGGGTAATAAGAAACAGGGGTAATAGGAAATATGTTTTTGCTACTTTTGCATCTTGTCTTTTGTCATTTAAGATATATCAAAAAAACCATTCCAGATTATATTTTTTTTTGTCGGAAACATTTTATTTTTAGTTTTAAAACTTAAGTTTGTTGTCAAATGTAAGACTTTCGATGTATTGTTTGAAATTTTTCTTGTCATAAAGAAGTAGTTCAGAATGGAAATGTTTTGCCTTTTGTGGAATAAAAAAAAACATCTTAATGGGGCAATCAGAAATATATTATTTTTTATTGCAGATTGATTTGAGTACTTAGTGACTTAGTGAAGTTGCCTTCAAATTTGACTTAAGTGACCTATATAAACCTTTAGAAATGGCAAGTTGCAAAAATATTAAATGACATCTAACGCAAATAGTTTACAGTACACCGGTCTATTTTTTAAGTAACTACTAACAGGCAAAATTTTTCTACATAGCTTTATTTGGTCGAGACGTCTAACTTTTTACTCTGCAAAAATACTTGAAAGTGATTCCTAACAGTTGGATACAGAAATCTACGACAGCTTTTTAAATATTTTAATTTTGCCAATTATTGTTTTTCTCCGCCCAAAGGTTCATTTGTAATGCCATAGCATGGCTCTTTATCTGCATATAACTAATTAATTACCAAAATCAATATTTGCTCGCTAAATATATTATGTTAATGCATTTACATTTAATCTGCTAGATACGTCCCGCAATTTTAATGCAACGTCAAACTACGCAAAATTTTAGTACAAAAATTGGGGACTTAAGGCACATTCCATAACGTAATACGCTAGTTAGAGTAGAACCTCATCAGGGAATTAAAGGAGAATCTAAGAATGATATCGTACGTCATGCTCACTACTGTGAGCCACTGGTCTGCGGTGCTAATCAAAGCAGGCTAGGCAAAAATTAGCATTATTTTACCACTTACACGCCTACTACACATATTAGAGTACAATTTTACGAAAAAAAAAGTCCCTCAAAAACTATATTATATTATCAAATATCAAAATAAAATAAGCTAACAACAAAGATCGAAACCCTTAAAAAATATTTTATAATAATAAAAAACAGATTTCTTTCTAAAATTTCAAGCACTGATTGCTTTTACTTTCTAAGAATGCCCTGTAGATCAAGAACAACAAAACAGAACAATAGTGAGGCAGCACTTGGTTTCTATAGGTTCTCGTCGTAGAAAGTAAGGAGCTGCCTATTAAAGTGTGAGTCGTAGAGTTTCTGGGTGGTATGCCAATGGTTCATAGGTATTGGTATCGAGCTTGAGCCCTTACTCCAATATTTGGATGATTTTATCTGCGTAAGTTCTGACTTTGAAACCCATTTAAGAGTCATTAACGAAGTACTGACCAGAATGACTAAGGCTGGCTTAACTTTAAATAGGGTGAATTATATATTATGTCGAAAAGAGATCCGGTTCCTTGGACATTTAGTCAAGAGGTCTGGCATTTTGGTCGACCCAAAAAAGGTGGAAGCTATCTTAAAGGTTTCCTGCGCCAAAACAGTTTCAGAATTAACCGGGTCATTCTGGACATGTAAGCACTTAGGCTGAGGATACTACTAGGGAAGAAGCCTCGGCCGATCTAATCGTGCCCGGACCAGCTCTGGGTATTGTATACAATGTGGCGAAAACTACCATCTCAGGATGGATGGAGAATGTAACGCTGGAAAAGTTTGCCAGAACCAGCTCATAAACGGACCCTGCAAAAATATGGCTAGGGAACTTATAGGATTTACTAGGCTGATGGTTCTAACGGAAGATACTAAATGCTGACATAACCATATCAGCAAAGAAGTCTAAAGAGTTTTTAGAAATGAACAGGAACGACTTAATACTAGTAGTCGGACTGCTTACCGAACTGCCCAGTGATATATCACCCAATAGCATTAGCTAAAGCAAACGATGGCAACTGCAAATTCTCTAGTAGGGTATCAGAGCCAGCCTAACTTCTGTTCTGCAAATGCCGTGCCTTTTTTTGTAAAAAGCGCCGTCGCCTATCGCCTCAAAAAGTGAGCCAACTAACTCCCAAAATCTTGAATACAAAATAATATGAGGGTCATACACAAAATATAAATTGAAAGTATACATAGATGCTTAGTAGCCGATAGGTCTCCTCGTGTAATCTATAATCTACAAAATCAGAATCCAATTTATATAATTCCTCCCGTTTAAAAATCGTTCAATTCACCGAATCACTTAAGATTATGCCCTAAAAAATAATTTTGGGAATTGAAAATCCAACAACGTAGAAAATCTAACACTGTTGTTATTATTGTTGACCCTTGGATCTGTATTATTGTTCCAAAAACATTCTATTATCATATTCAGATTTCATGTAAAATCCATAATAGGGGTTACATTTTAATAAGGTTATTTATTTACAAATATTTAAAATAATAAACTCACTATAATATTTTATTAATTCAAAGTTGACGTTAGTTACAGGTCCCAAAATCGAGAAAAGGTAATTGACCACAGAGTATAATTATTATACATTACGGGTTCAAAGAGACACCTCTAAAAAAAGTTAAAAAGTTTTCAGCATATGCACTATATTCTTCGCACTTTTTTTTAATGTTAATCGTATTTATAAATACTATTTTTACATTAAAAGAAGATATATAGAACGCATGTCAAACCTGCGCGGGAAGAAATTGATATCCGCCATTTTTTTAGGCATGACTTGAAAGGTGCATGGCGGCATTCAACTAAACCACACTAAACTTTTGGCAAATGCGCTGGGGTAGTTTTGCTGCTTGTTTAACGCGACCTCTAGGGGTGGTGGCTTGTACTATGCTTGTTCATCATAGGGACCTCTAGGGGTAACGCACTTGTACTCAAAATCTGTGGAAAAATCCATTGCCTTTATTTTAGACTGCACACTAGTCAAAGCGAGATCTGAGACAATCGCTTTTAAACTTTACGTGAAAAAAAAACGAAATTCCACACGAAGATTGTCTTTGAGATATTGCATATACAGCTGGAATAAAATAGTAGATAACTTTTAGAGACTTTATTGTTTATCGAAGTATTCTCCACGAAAATTAATACATTTTGTCTTGCGCTCAAACCAGTTGTCAAAACTGTAATTCCACTTGTTTGTTGGTACTGTCAAACTTGCATTCTTGAAGGCGTCGACTGCTTCCATTCTTGATTTTCGGAAAGTATAGAAATCGTTGGAACTAAGGTCGGGATTGTATGGAGGATGGAGGATTTGTTGGGTTAAAAATTCAAAGGTTTTTGTGCTTTGTGCGAACTTGCATTGTCTTGGTGGAGGTTGATTCGTCGTTCGGGGTTCGTTTTTCGAAGCTCAGCGATGACTTTCGGAAAACAAATGGTGATGTACCAATCGGCAGTGATAGTCCTTTGATCTTCCACAGGAATTGTTGCTACATGACCTGCTTTTAAGACAAATGGACCATCTTTTTGGATACACTTCGAGAACGGATGACTTTTGTTGGCTTTTTTTCATCTTGGAACACTTGTTCCTATATGAGAAATCCCAATAGTTTTCTATACTTGCCAATGACCGTCGCACGGTGGTCAGCTTGTCGGTTCTGAACGATCGAAATTATTTTATGGTTTTAATTTTGACAAATTGATGCTGAAAGTTAGGAAATGTCAACTAGCGTTTAAACATAGTGATTTTAATATGCTGTGCATTCTGGAGATGGTACAGTCGCCTTGATTTTTATCCTGTGAAACCGGTGTTTTGTACCACATTTTATATAAATTACGTCGGCCAATCCCATGCGCCAACGCTGAAACAATAAATCATAGCTAATACAGCGGCAAGAAGTGGCAGCTGAATGTAGCACCTATACAACCCTTGATACATGATTGAAATAATAAAGTCACAAACGCCATTGATACGTAACGATCCAGACTTTTTCAGTCCAATATATATAATACATATTTGAAAAATTATAATAAATCAATACACAACTTTTAACTAATTTTTTTAATAAGCAAATTTAAACTTTGCAAATTGTTTAATAGTAAAAATTAAATATACTAACCCATATTTTAAATATACGTGAAGAAATCACCATATAATTTCTGGTTTACCAACTTGGATCACTTTTGAAAATCGCCTTTCCGCGCGGAATAAGTGGGGATCATTATGCAGGCTATCCAACGGCTTATGACTTGTCGTCGTAAACAAGTGACAACGAGTTAGTTGATCGATTTTCTGCATTGGGGTCTACTAATAAGGTACTTGGGCACTTTTTTAAGACTTAGTGGTTATGATAGAAAATAGTTCGATATTGAGGTTTCGATCGTCTTAGACAAGCTGACCTCCGTGCATCGCGTCGGCCGTTTTTCATAATCAAAAATATCAAACTAGGGACCGGACGGGGTGAAATTAATTAGAAAGGGGGTGAAGTTAAAGAACGGAAAATAAAAAAATGCTCTGGAGGTAAGTGTAATTTATTTTGCAAAAAAAGCTGTCAATCAAATTTCAGTGTTGCCCTTCAGGTTGTGACGTACATTTTTTCTAATTTTGTTTTTCAGGTTAAAACTGTTTTAAAAGTAATTTTTTTAATCTTCTTTAAAACAATTTTATCGAGACTTGTTATTTTCTTTGGAGGCAACATTTATTCCATGCGGAGTTATTTCTTAAAATATTCGCATTTTTTGCCTTTTTGTCGTTTGGTGCACTGAACTAAGTCCAATATAATATCTAGCACGCGAAGTAATTTTCGTGCACGGCCGCGGCACATAGGCGGAGTTTACGAAAAACTTGGTCAAAATCTAGGAGTCATTCAGACCCCAATCAAATTATACAAAGTAATAAAAAAATATTTAATATTTAAAACATTCATGGAAAAAGAATTTTTTAAGGACCCAGCAAAAGAAAGTTAAATATTGAACTAAATTATTTAATTAAAAAGCTCCCTGGAAAATTGTTGTAGAGACGGAATTTTTCTGTGTGATCTTGCAGAAGAACATGAAATTTTAGATAAAACTGATTTAAAAAATGATTTCTGCATATTATGTCGTACGTATTTCTCACAAGATAATTTTCTATATATGACGGCTGTCTTTTATATTTTGGCATATAGGAACATAAAGGCCGACACTCATCGGATGTCGTTACTAAAACTTAACCTCAATCTTTACCTAACCTAAAGTCAAAACGCCAGTGCGATACATAAAGTATTATAGCAACAGTGACTTTTTTAAGTTAAATCAATCGAAAAATGGAATTAAACCGAGAACATTTTCGGGTATAATTTTTTACAACTTTTGAAGATAATTATCCCAACATGAATGCCTTGCCGAGTTGATTTTGTTTTCGGTAATAAAGCATCACATCAGTCGACAGTTTCTCGTATGTATGGAGAATTCAGACGTGGACGGATTAGCCTTAGCACCGATTCAAGGCCAGTTGCATGCTAATCACGGAAGATCGACATGTAACACATCGCGAGACTGAGGCTTCATTGGGGATTTCAAAGACATCAATTCAAAAAAATTCGCATGAAGAATTAGAGGTAAGAAAGTTAGTTTCCCGCTGGATACCGCATCTGTTAACCGAAAAACATAAAGAAGCTTGGGTCAGAAAACTCTAAACCGCTTTGAGGCAGGAAACTCGAAAAACGTTTTTGTAGGTGTTGAAAGAGAAACTCATTTATTATAAAATATAGAGGATTGCGGATTTCACATTACTGGCCTCAAATTTTGAAACAAGGAAAAATATGTCAAACGGTCTTTTCTAGCCGTTGTAGTTTTAAAGCCACATGGGAAAATTCAAAACTTCGGAATCCCAGAAATTCATTATTAGGGAAGATATTTCAATTCGGTTAAAACTTCTTTACAGAAAGTTGATTCTGTCAATAAAATGACGTTGTCTTATTTTTGTTCCGTCGAGTCAAATCCGAGATTTTAGAAAAAAATTAAGAAAAAAAATATTGACTGGATTTTTTTAAATTCTTTTTATAGCTAAGGGGTTAATTGAGGACCCAATGTGAAGCAAAAAATTGAAAAAAAAATCTAGGTCCATATTTAATTTGTTGTTGTTGTGTTTTTTTTTTAAATCTCGAATCTGACTCGAGGGACCAAAAATTTCACATCATTTTATTGACAGAATCAACTTTCTGTCAAGATGTTTTAACAAAATTGAAAAATCTGCACTAATAACAAAGATATGACCGATATTTAGAATTCCGAATTTTCGAATTTTTCATCGAGCTCCCAAACTACTAGGGCTGGAAAAAAACTTGTCATATTTTTTATGTTTTGAAATTTAAAGACAAGAAAGTGAAATCCCCAATACTCTTTTTATATTAAGTGAGTTTCTCAGTCAATACCATCAAAAATGGGACACCCTGAACAGCATTGTCAATGGTGATGAATCGTGTATTTACTCATATGAACCCGAAAATAAACGTCAGTCGTCTATTTGGGTGTTCCAAGATGAAGAAAAACCAACAAAAGTCATTCGTTCTTGAAGTGTATCCACAAAGATGTTCGCGACATTTGTCTCAAAAGCAGGATATGTAGCAGCAATTCCTCTAGAAGATCAAAGGAGTGTTACTGCCGATTGGTACATTATCCTTTGTTTGCTGAAAAACGAACCCCGAACGACGAATCATCTACCACCAAGACAATGCAAGTTCGCATAAGGTACAAAAAAACCATTGAATTTTTAACCAAACAAAACGTCGAATTGTTGGAACATTCTCCGCCCTCCGACCTTAGTCCCAATGATTTCTATACTTTTCCGGAAATCAAGAATGTCGTTAGGGTAAGCAGTCGACGCCTTTAAGAATGCAATTTTGATAGGACCAACAAACGAGTGGAATTACAGCTTTGACAACAGGTTTGAGCGCATGCAAAAATACTTTAATCATCGTGGAGAATACTTCGAGAAACATAAAGTCTTTGAAAGTTATCTACTTTTTTATTCCAGCTGTATATGCAAAACTTAATTAAATTCATTTTTACTCGCATAGCAATTAGTAGCAGCAAAAACCGACTTTACCGAGTTTAACAAGACCAAAAATGTCATTCAAGTTGAAATATTTAGTCATGGTCTGTTTCAGAAAATTAAAATTTAAGAAGATTTTTGCAATGTTTGCGTTAAACCAGTTTTAAATGTCATTAAATAAATAAAACAAATCCAAAATATGTATAATAAATAGCTACACACCTTCAGATTCTAACTCTATATTTAAAAAACTTGTTTTTATAATTTACATCGGTTTTAAACGCACATGTTAACGATACAAATTCGTAAATTAACGCAATGTAAACAACATAAATTAGGTGGAATTTTCATCTATCACAACTATGGCAATTATTTTTAAAATTAAGCGTGATATAGTCACAGCCAACTATGATCATTGCACTAATAGCTTAATTATGGACCTAATCGTAATATAAAATCATTTCACAAACTAAGAAAAAATTATAAATATAATTGTACAAATTGTGAAAGGCTTTCGCGGTCATCGTCCAATGGTGGGTGTGCTTTCGGGCTGTTCGGCCGTCGTCGTTGGAAATTCGTTCTCGACGTTTCGCCATCTTGAGTGGATGGCATCTTCAGGAGATGTTGACTGTTTGTCGGCTTCTCGAAGACGTGTGGTTAGTCTGTCGCGGGCGCAGGTTATATACGCTATGGTGGGCGGGGCGTATATCAGAGCTGGTCGGTGATTGGTCACTTTCCCGAGATTCAGTTTTGTTGTTGTAAGCGAGCCGTTTAGTGTTTTTAAGAACCGGTACCCATGTTCTGTTAATTTTAAGAGTTTTTTTTTTTTTTTTTTACGGGAGATCCCTATCACGCTCGAGAAGCGGCAAGTGCGCGGAAATGTTGGTGTGTGTTGGTTTTGAAACGGTTCAGGTTGTAACCTGCAGGGAAAACTGTCGCAGGGAGTTTATTCGACAGCGATGCTGTTCTCCAGAGATATGAATTCTGATATAATGAGGTTCTTGGTGCCTCTATTTTGACAATAAATTGATGGTTACCGTCTGTTTGACGTGTTCGCCTAGTAGGTGCTACTCCCGGGGGGATCATACGTGCCAACTCTTCAGAGCATTTTCCGTGATAATACCTGTAGAAGAGAGATAGATCGCCCACAGTTCTTCGATGTTCGAAACTATCCAAGCTACGGGTAAGTGCGGGGTGATTGATCAGCTTGATAGCTCGTTTTTGCACGGTGTTCAAAAGCATTAAGGTATGTTTGGGTGCCGCACTCCATATATGTGAGCAGTACTCCATAGTTGGTCGAATCTGGGCTTTGTAGAGTGTCAGCAGTTGGCTTGGTGTATACAGATGTCTTGTACGAAATAGCACCCCAAGCTTTTGGGACGCCCTTTTAGCTATATCTGCCACGTGACTATGCCAAGACATGTTGGTCTCTGCAGTGACTCCTAAGATGTTCAACTGGCTCTGCAATGCGACAGCACTTCCAGATAGCATGATGTTTGGCTCACCGGTGCTGGTCTTTTTTGAAAACAGGGCTGCTTGGGTTTTCTGCGCGTTGAACTGTACAAGGTTTTTGTTGCCCCAGTCCTCTATTATCTCCAAGTCGTTATTTATCTGTGATATTTCAGTTAGTCTAAGGTAATGGAATTCACGTGCGGAGAGACATGTGGGTGGTATGACTGAGGAGACTACATTGCCATCATCTGCAAAGCAATAAAGTGGATTTACTGTTTTATCTATGAGGTCATTTATGTAAATCAGAAAAAGTGTTGGCGAAAGGATTGCTCCCTGTGGCACACCAGCATTTATTTGGTAAGAGTTGGAGTTCCGGCCATCCAGTGCAACATAAATGGATCTATCCTTAAGGTAACTTTCAAACCAAGTGCAAAGTCTCGGCGACAATCCCGTTGCTTTGAGCTTGTTGAGCAGATTTTCATGCCAGACTTTATCGAATGCTTTAGATATATCTAAGGCAATTGTTCTTGTTTCACCTCGCAACTCAATCGCTTTTTGCCATAAGTGAGTGACGTATGTAAGTAAATAGCCAGTTGACCTATATTTTCGAAATCCGTATTGCTTGTCGTTGATAATTTTGTACTTTTCCAAGTACTTGATTAGGTGATTGTTCACAACTCTTTCCATTACTTTTGATATCACCGGAAGTAAAGCAATTGGTCTATAGTTTAACGGATCTGTCTTTTTTCCTTTCTTTGGAATGGGTTGTACTGCGGCAGACTTCCATGATGATGGATATACTCCTTGCCTATAAGATAAATTGAATAATTTTGCGAAAGTTGGGGTGAGTTCGCTAGCTTCAGATCTGTTGAAGTTCTGCTGGTGTTTATGAATTTCGATTGCTTCTCTATAGAGTCTTGGATAGTATGAAGAGGAGGCGCAGAGAAGTTGTGTGTCTTCGAATTTTATTCGTTGGTCTTCATTGTTTAGTGTGTGGTCTGCAACTGCGGATTGTTCCGTTTGTCCGAGTCGACAGTTGGCTTTGTGTTCAGCCCGACAGCACACCCACCAAATATAATTGTAGTTTACAATTAAAATTGGCTTTGTAATATTTATGGATTCTGGCCAGTTTTTTTGGAAATTCCGCTTGTGTGCGCGGTCGAAGACTTTTATTTTTTCTAGGTTAGAGAAATTCGCATTGGCAGTAAACTTGGCGACCCTTTTGCTAGGTGATTTAAATAATGGGTTATCGACCTGCGAAAAGCCGACTTTTTAATGTTTTGTACTTTATCCCTGGCGAGGATAAAGACAACGAAGTCGGGCTAGAACATAGGTAACCGGCATTAATAATTTTCATACATTAAAGGAAAATTACCAGGTAGATGAAATGAAATGCATATTTTTGTTGGATATGTCATGGGTCCACATACTAAAATGTGATAAAATGAAAAAAATGCTTTTGGATTTTATCAAAGTTAGGTAACGCCTTTCCATAATGCTCATAATGCCGAATCTGAATTACAAAGAAAATACAAATAGATTGTTGTTGTTCACACAGCCCAACCAAAAATGTATCAGATTTTTCATTTTTCGAATACGGATTTGAATAAAGGACGCTAAAAGCCGACACGATTTTCTATTTTCCCACATTTTTTGCAAAATACTCTTTAACGGACGAACGAATAGCGAACGAAACTAAATAGGAAAAAAGCGGATTAGGTATTTCGGCCCGCTTGATGGGAAATCCTTTAATGGAGAATGTTTGACGAGGCCTTTAGAGGGTTTTTTCGGATAATCCCCGATAGATGCTCTGTTCTCTCTTTGACATATCTGGTTAACTCTATCAATAAGGAATCACTCGTTTTTCTTCCAGAAATAAACTTCGGACTAATGGAATAACGAAAAACGAAATTTGTTACATACTGACTACTGATAAAAACCTCGTTAGAGATGTCACAGTCCTAAACAGCTTTAAAACAGGATCACAGGATGGTCAAAACAAAAATCTGCATTGATATAGCAATTTCGACAAGATAAGAAAAATTAATAATAACAATGAACAACTTGACATAAGAAACAGCTAACCCAAAACTTATGATGCGAAAATGAAAACGCAAATGAAATAGATGATACGCTGACAAATGCTATGACCAAAGTTGGAAAAGATATCGCACAAAAAGGTAAAAAAAGAACTTTTTTTAAAATCAAGATGGAACCTCCGGAAGAAGGAAGAAGGAAAAATAACATCTGTAAAATATACAGAAATAAATAAAACTAACAAAAATGTTAAAACAAAATAGAACAAAGAGCCAAGAAATAAAAGTTGCCGAACATAAAGGGAACCATCGCGAAAAACCATGTAGAAACTTCAAACAAAAATAAAGAACATAAACTCATAGCTTCAACCTGAAATAAAGAGAGCATTATAGAAAATGAACAATAACAAATCACTTGGAACAGACGGAGTAAAGGCAGAAATGCTCAAGTACGGTGGTAAAGCTGTAGTTAATACCCTCCAATTCTAAATTCTCCTGAATAAAATACTAAAAGGAAAAATGATCCCAAACAACTGGAAATAATTCATAACCATTATTCTACACAAGAAAGGCGATAGAGCAGACTTAAAAAACTATCGACCTATAACACTCCTCAATGTAATTTCTAAGCTTTTCAACAAAATTTGACGGCTATCAATCAAAAGAACAAGCAGGCTTCAGAAAAGGTTTCAGTATAGTTGACCACCTATTAACCATGAAAATACTAAAAGAATGAGCCAACGAATACAACATTCCATTATATTGCGTTTATAGACTTCGAAAAAGCTTCCGATTGCATTGAGCACTGGCCAGTAAAGGCTTCTTTAATTAATAGCCGAATAGATCACAGATACTTAGACTTAATAACCAATATATATAGCGAAACAACATCATCAATCAAAATTCACGAAGGAACCAGGCCAATCCGCATAAGAGGTGTCAGACAAGGTGACACAATATCTCCTAAACTATTTAACCAGGCCCTAGAAAATGTTTTTAAAAACTTAGATTGGGAAGAAATAGGCATCAAACTAATCGGACAATACTTGAACCACCTAAGATATGCTGATGATATCCCCTTAATAACAGACAAGAAAGAAGAACTGATAAAGATGCTGGTACAACTGGATATAGCAGCTAAAAATATAGGCTTGAGTATGAAATACACTAAAACTAAAATCATAACAAACACAGATGAAGATATCACGATCAGAATAAACCAAAAGACAAAAAAACAAGTAGAGGAATATATTATACCTAGGACAAATTATTAAACTAAAAAAACACCAAACAGCTGAAATCAAGAGACGAGTAAGATTGGCCAGACCTGTTCACTTACAAAATCAAACATGGCTAAGGTCACAAAAGCCCAAAGATCAATGGAAAGACAAATGGTACTTGTTAAGCTAACAGATAGAAAATGGAATAAATGGATAAGAAATAAAACAAAAGTAAGGGACGTCAGAGGAGAAGTGTCAATATTAAAATGAAAATTTGCCGGTCATAATATCAGACAGAAAGACGATCATTTTGGTTAACATGACATAATTTTGGCCAGCTTTGAGTATACAATACCGCTATGTGCGTATGTACGTGTTTCCTGACCCCCCACTTCACTATAATTTTTTTACACATAGATATTTAAATGCTCAGTTAATAAATCTATTCTAACTTTAAATACTTCTTCGGATATCATTATCTGTTTATTTCAAAGAAATGTCCAACCCAGTGAGCCCTAATTCCCAAGGCAGATTAAAAGCCCGTCAAAAAAACTTTTTGGAAAATTTTTGATGATATAAAAAAGAGGGCCACTAGTGGGACCGAATAATTCTCTGAAGGGTTTATTAACTCCCCGGAATCATATGGCCTATGTAGGCAATAAAGTTTGAAAATATTTTTTTTTAAATTAGATTTCAACATACACCATAAAAATAACAGGATATCATCAATGCAGCAAAGTGCTTTATTTTCTAAAATACATGTGATGATGATAGTATATCAGAAACCTAGAGACTAAAGTTGTTTAAATTTACCCCTTTCAGTGGGGCTACAAGCTTTTCGCCACGGGATTAAGAGTGGCACTTTAGTCCCTGAGTGTTTTAGTTGGTCTCCTCATGATGATACAGATCTGCAGCTGCTGTCCAGAAGGGACAAAACTAAAACAAACAACAACTAATGGCAACAAAATTGACAAGAAAGTATAGTCTTTTTGCAATTTTATTTCTGCTCTTCAAGCTTTTTCGCAGGGATATAAAGTGCACTTTTTATCTCTCATTTAAGGATAAAAGTTTCACTTTGCATCCCCGTAAAAAAGAGGCGAATTAGAGACAAAAAGAGATAAATTGTTACAGGTCAAAAATTAAAAGTAAAACATGTTAAATAAATTAAATGTAAAAAAAAAGTTGATAAAGGCGAAAATTTAAATTCTACCCTAGGGATAAAAGTGTCTTTTTGTCCCTTGACGAGTTGTAGTTCTTTCACCAAAACCTTTTTGCAAATTTAGATATTTTGTTATTTTTAAATCATAAGTAATAATAATTAATCAATCATATTAAATAGTAAAAATAATTTTAGGATATTTTGAACTTGTATGTTTGCAATTTAATAATTTTGGCACGCATAGACCGAGACTGTTTGGCATATTAATTTACGATTAAGCAACGACGATCATTTCAGAAATAACTAGATATGAAAATACCAAAATTTATGCCTAACGTTATATTTTATAAAATCATAATGAATTATTCATATCTTAATATACATTCATAATATACAGGGCGCACAGGATGTACACTCTACAGGGTGCGCCCAATTCGATGTTTTTTGGAGGTTTTTCTCAAAAAAGATGAGTGTCCATTTTTCCAAATTTTAGATTTTGATAAATTTGGATTTTCTGATCTTTATTCTGAGACTGTTTGTCATATTAATTTACGATTAAGCAATGCCGATTATTTCCGAAATAACTAGATATGAAAATACTTAAATTTATGTCTAACGTTATACAGGGTGTTCGGCACATGAACCGTCAAAATTTTTTGGGATATTGTTGGGGTCATTTGCTACCTTTTCAACCTTGAAACTTGGGTCCTAAGAGTCACGGCTAAAGACATCTGAACTTTTTTTTTTAAATTTCGAATTATCCAAAATCCTACCTTTAAACCCTCGTAAGCTTTTTATTAATGTCTGGAAAAGCACCATTTTTTGTTATAATTCTGTAATCTTATGCGCCTTTAACTAATTAATAGATTTGTTAAAATTGATGTACCAAAGGGACATACGAGGTTTTTTATTGAAGGACATTAGTGATTTTTTAAAGAAAAACAATTTCAAAATTAAAAATCAAAAAAAGTATTGACAAATGAGAACTTCATTTTCTTTTAAAAACTTCGTTAGTTGATTACCCTTCTAACGGTATGCTACACATTGATAAAAAAACAGTTCTGCTTTAAAATACGGATATTCCGCCAGAAGGGCGAGACTCGTTCGGAATTGGTAAGAAAACAATTTGATGTTTATGATCGTTTACCTACTTAAACTTTTAACAATAATGTTACAAATTTAAGTTATTTAAATTTTATAATTGGAATTTATTTAGGTTTAGTGTAGTATTAGGTCGATTTATCTTAAGGTTGTATTCTTAGTCTAGGTTTTAGTTGCGTTGTCTGTGGTTTGCGGTCGCGGTAGTGCGGGAACTTTCCGGACGTCGAAGGCTGCCGGAAAGTTCGAGAGAGATGGACGATCCTATATATAGAACCGGGGTCGCGCACCAGGCAGTCAGTCACAGATAACGTGCTGTGTGGTCGTGAGATTAACACGAAGTTAATAGACCGATTATAGTAGTGAATTATTAGCAAGTTATTACTAAGTTTAAGTGCGTGTTTTTGTACATAATTTGTCGAAATAAATTGACGGATCGTTTTCAACAATTGCGAGTTTTAATTTGTCGTTGTGAACCCGTAACAATTGGTGTCAGAAGTGAGATTAAAAAAAATAAATAGTGCAAAGACTATCCTTACACAGTACCACCGGCTAGGACAATTAAAAAAAGAACAGTAAGTGATTTTGCCAGAATATTCGGAACTGAATAGTGCAAAGACTACCCTTACATATTACCACCGGATAGGACAATTGGACAGAAAAACAGTAAGTGATTTTTCTAGAATATTCGAAGAAGTTCGATATTGTTTTATTCAAAAATAGAAGAGATATACAAATACCGGTTTCGACAGTAGCTTAGTTATTTTAAAAGTAAGAATTAGAAATTATTTCTAGAATATTCCATCACTTTCTACGACGATCTATTCGAAAACCAGAAGAGATAATCAAAAAGTGACTTCTACATTTGCCTAGTAGCAGAAAGATTAGCATTTACCAGTATATTCCAGAACATTCCATTAGGTTCTATTTAAGAATTGGAAGAGATATTGAAAAACCGACTTCGACATTCGCTTTATAGCCCTAAAATAGACGTTTTAAGTGATTTATCAGGAAGTTGATGCTTACTAGACAAGGATCGGCAAAGATGGAAGATCTAACTAAAATGATACAGGCTCTAGCAGCTCAAATGGCTCAAAATCAGAACGATATAAAACAGACCATGGGACAAAACCAGAATGACATGAGACAGACATTGGATAGCATGCAAGAAAACTTCGATCAGATAAAGAGCAACTCCGAACAGCTGAGAGAAGAGTTCAAGACTGCAACCGAAGATCTTAAGGAAGAAATAACCCAAAGAATGCATAGTGTAGAACAAAAGGTACAAAATAATTTGCAGAATGTAGAAGAAACGGTACAAAATGTTAAAGAGAAGGTACAAAATGTTGAAGAAAAGGTACAACATGTTGAAGAAAAAGTGCAGAACGAACTACAGAATATAAGGGAAGAAGTTTTTCAAACCATGGAAGAAAAATTCCAGGACGTGTCGAAACAGCTTATACAGCTTCAGAAAGAACAAAACAAAATAAAAGCTCAGGGATGTGTCGTGAATTCCAACCAGAACATTAAGCCTCCAAATTTTGACGGTACGTCCTCTTGGTCCACCTACAAACAACAATTTGAAGCTACCGCCGCTGCAAATGGTTGGGACGAGGACGAAAAAGCTAGAGCGTTCTTAGTAGCTCTACGGGAACCTGCACTCGGACTTTTACGGTCCATTCCAGTCGAACAAAAACAGAATTATAACGCTTTAGTGGCAGCGCTAGAAAGAAGGTATGGAGACGAACACTTGCGAAGTTTACATTGGTCAGAATTAAATGTTCGTCAACAAAGAGCAGGGGAGTCATTACAAGAGTATGAAGCGGATATCAGGAGGCTGATGTACTTGGCTTACCCAGAAATGCCAGAAAATTACAGAGATCCCTTCACGGTAGATCACTTTATTAACGGCTTGCGAGACACGGACTTAGCAAAATTACTACGTCGAGAACGCTTCCATAACAGCAGTGAAGTGTTGATTCGAGCCCTTGAAATTGAATCATCAAATAATATGTCCAGGCCAAAAGTAAGAGGTGTTTCAATTCAGGAGGGAGAAGAAATGAGCACTGGAGATGAGGTCAACTTAAAAACGCTAAACCAACTGTTTCAATCACTGATAGAGAAGATTGATTCTTTGAAAGAAAGTAGACGATCCCCTCCAAATGTAAAATGTTTCAGATGCGGACGTACAGGGCATATTCAACGCGATTGTCGTGTCCAAATGAGGTCTCGCTCACCATCTAGTGGGACAGAGTACCGAAGAAGAGATCAGAAAAAACTAAAACTAGTCAACGCAGAGGGGCGGGTGTTGGCTAATGGGAATTTAGCCCCCAAAATTTACTCTATCAAGAGCTTAAAACATACTGCTGACAGTCTTAACATCGACGGACTTATTAATGGAAGAAAAGTTAATATAACAGTAGACACTGGTGCTGCCATATCATTGCTTAAGTTCAAAATTGCAACGAGATATAAAATTCGACCAACAGAAAAGAAAATAACACTTAAGACTGTGACTGGAGAATCCGCCGACGTGTTGGGGCAGACAGACATAGACCTACAGCTGGGGAGGTTGAAGATTCGTCACTCGGTATTAGTTGCAGACATAGAAGACGAATTTATTTTGGGAATGGACCTGATAAGTAAACATGGATTTGCGTTTGATAATAAACTTAATACCCTAAGATTTGGGAACGAAGAGTTCATTTTGTCAAATAGTCACATCAATAAAGAACCAATAAAGGTGGTGGCAGTATGCACAACAAGACTAGTCGGTAACAGTGAGACCATAATTTTTGGGAGGCTAGAAAGTAAAACATCAAGCTGCGTCGGACTCATAAGCCAACAAAACACACCCAACACCTACCTCGTTGCAAAATCACTAGTTAAAACCGATAAAGACATCCCGATTAGAGTCGCCAATATTTTCCCAAATAGTGTCAAAATTAATAAGGGGGAGGTGGTAGCATTATTTGAACCAGTACAGAAAGTAACAAGATGTGAAGAGCCAACTTCCGAGGATACAAGCAAGTTACCAATGGAGGTACTTCAGCAATTTGAGTCAACTTGGCAACATCTCACTCCAGAAGAATATAGTAAAGCGAGAGAGTTTATAGAAGAACAAAGTAATATCTTCGAAACTAGGAGTAGTTCGGGACGCACAAACCTTATTCAACATGCTATCAACACTGGCGATGCCCAACCGATAAGACAACCCCCAAGAAGACTACCAATGGCCAAGCAAGAAGAAGTTCACAATCTCATTAATAAAATGCTCAGCGACGGTGTTATTGAAGAGTCATCAAGTCCTTGGTCATCTCCTGTGGTGTTGGTCACTAAAAAGGATGGAAGTACTAGATTTTGTGTCGACTACAGGAAACTTAACGATGTGACCAAGAAAGATAGTTACCCACTGCCAAGAATAGACGACACATTAACAACGTTGGCAGGATCATATTGGTTTTCTACTCTTGACCTGAAAAGTGGGTATTGGCAAGTAGGAATCTTTGAAAGAGATAAAGAGAAGACTGCATTCTCTGCTGGAAGTGGACTTTATCAGTTTAATGTGATGCCATTTGGCCTGTGCAATGCCCCAGCTACATTTGAAAGACTAATGGAAGTCGTTCTACGAGGCCTTACTTGGAAAACCTGCCTGGTCTATTTGGATGATGTCATAGTAATGTGGAAATCATTTCAAGAACATCTAGATAATTTACGAGAAGTATTCTCAAGAATCAGGAACGCAAATCTTAAATTAAACTCAAAGAAATGTTTTCTGTTCCAAGAAAAAGTTGAGTTCCTGGGTCACGTCGTTTCCCGAGAAGGCATCCATACCGACGAAAAGAAGCTACAAGCAATAAAAGAATGGCCTCAACCTCGTGACAAACATGAATTGAGAAGCTTTTTGGGTCTGTGTACATACTACAGACGATTTGTAGAAGGATTCGCCAAAATAGCGTCTCCGTTACATAGACTTACAGAAGATAAAGCTTCTTACAAATGGAATACCGAATGTGACCAGGCATTTAGAAGACTAAAAGCAGCATTATGTTCTAGTCCGATTCTTGCATATCCCATTCCAAAAGGAAAATTCATATTAGATACTGATGCGAGCAACGATGGCATAGGAGCAGTACTCTCCCAAGTACAAGATGGAGAAGAACGGGTCATCGAATTTTTCAGCAAGAAGCTATCCAAACCAGAGAGAAATTATTGTGTTACTAGAAAGGAGCTCCTAGCCATAGTTAAATCCGTAGATCACTTTCACAAATATCTCTACGGACAAGAGTTTCTGATTAGAACGCATCATGCTGCGTTACAGTGGCTCATGAAAATGAAACAACCTGAGGGGCAAGTCGCGAGATGGATAGAAAAGCTACAACAATACCATTATCAAATTAAGCACCGAGCAGGAAGGGTGCATAATAATGCAGATGCATTGTCCAGAAGACCTTGCCCCGAGGATTGTAAACATTGCAGGAAAATTGACCAGAAAGAAGGAATTACCTACGTGCGCCAGATAAAGTTAGAACCAGATGAAGAATGGATGTCGGCTTCGATTAGAACCACACAACTTAACGACAAAGATGTAGGACCTATCTTGCGATTGAAAGAAGAGAACAAGCCACGACCATCATGGCAAGATATCGCAAACCAAGGGGTGATATTCAAATCACTGTGGGCACAATGGGATTCACTGATAGTAGAAGAAAACATCCTTAAACGTGCCTGGGAAAGTGCCGATGGCCTTACTGTGATTAATCAAGTAGTGGTTCCTAGGAGCATGGTAGACAATATAATGGCCGAATGCCATGGTGGAAAATCAGGCGCGCACCTAGGCATAAATAAAACCATGGACAAAATTCGAAACCGATTTTATTGGGTCAATTACTTTCAAGATGTGAAAAACTGGTGCCGCCGATGTTCGACTTGTGCAGCCAGCCAAGGTCCCAAAACAAGGTCCAGAGGTCAAATGAAACAATATAACGTAGGTCTGCCATTCGAACGCCTTGCTATTGATGTGGCCGGACCATTTCCAGAAACTAAAAAAGGCAACAAATACATCCTTGTTGTCATGGATTATTTTAGCAAATGGCCAGAAGTTTTTGCTTTGCCTAACCAAGAGGCCGCTACAGTTGCAGAAGTTCTGGTAAATGATGTTTTCAGCCGATTTGGCATTCCTTTGGAACTACATTCAGATCAAGGAAGAAACTTTGAATCAAAGCTCATCCAGAATCTCTGTGACCTTTTAGGAATACATAAAACACGGACTACTGCTTTGCATCCGCAGTCAGATGGCATGGTTGAAAGATTTAATAAAACAATAGAGGAACATCTTTGCAAAGTTGTTGATGAGCACCAAACAGATT
The DNA here is from genome assembly GCA_963576565.1 of Aspidapion aeneum. Taxonomy (NCBI): domain Eukaryota; kingdom Metazoa; phylum Arthropoda; class Insecta; order Coleoptera; family Brentidae; genus Aspidapion; species Aspidapion aeneum. Next base: position 206,371,411 of record OY755038.1, read on the forward strand.
GGGACCAATATATTCCATTGTTTTTGATGGCCTATAGAACTGCCATTCACAATACGACAGGAGCTACTCCATCTAGTATCCTGTTTGGTAGAGAACTGCGTTTACCATGTGATATCATGTTTGGTTCACCTGAAGAAGCACACTTAGAGGTTAATGACTATGTCGAACGTTTAAGGCAAAAGCTGCACGATATCCATGAAGTGGTTAGAGAGCGAATAGAAATAGCCAGTGACCGCATGAAAGCGAAATATGACCTGAAAGCAAACTCTTCAGGGTTCAAAGAGAATGATCAAGTCTGGCTATACAATCCTCAACGCAAGAAAGGAAGATCACCTAAGTTGACACCACCATGGGAAGGGCCTTATAAAGTTGTTAAGAGAATTAATGATGTAGTCTACCGAATCCAGAGAAGCCCGAAGTCCAAGATGAAAGTTGTTCATCTAGACAGACTAAAACCTTACCTGGGAAATGTTGATCGAGACGATCAAACCTGAAGAGGAGGATAGTGTTACAAATTTAAGTTATTTAAATTTTATAATTGGAATTTATTTAGGTTTAGTGTAGTATTAGGTCGATTTATCTTAAGGTTGTATTCTTAGTCTAGGTTTTAGTTGCGTTGTCTGTGGTTTGCGGTCGCGGTAGTGCGGGAACTTTCCGGACGTCGAAGGCTGCCGGAAAGTTCGAGAGAGATGGACGATCCTATATATAGGGCCGGGGTCGCGCACCAGGCAGTCAGTCACAGATAACGTGCTGTGTGGTCGTGAGATAAACACGAAGTTAATAGACCGATTATAGTAGTGAATTATTAGCAAGTTATTACTAAGTTTAAGTGCGTGTTTTTGTACATAATTTGTCGAAATAAATTGACGTATCGTTTTCAACAATTGCGAGTTTTAATTTGTCGTTGTGAACCCGTAACAATAATGTATTGTGTTCTTTATTTATAAATTTTGCTCGAAACGATCATAACAATCAAATTGTTTTTCTTATCAAGTCCGAACGATTATTGCCCGTCTCACGGAATATCCGTATTTTAAAGCAGAACTGTTTTTCTAATCAATGTGTAGCATACCGTTAGAAAGGTAATCAACTAGAGAAGTTTTTAAAAGAAAATGAAGTTCTCAAGTGTCGATACTTTTTTTAATTTTTTTGGTACATAAATTTTAAAAATCCATTAATTAATTGAAGTAGCATAAGATTACAGAATTATAAAAAAAATGGTGCTTTTCCAGACATTAATAAAAAGCTTACGAGGGTTTAAAGGAGGGATTTTGGGTAATTTGAGAAAAAAAATTAAAAAATTTATATCTCTTTAGTCGTGACTCTAAGGACCCAAGTTCCAAGGTTGAAAAGGTAGCAAATGACCCCAACAATATCCCAAAAAATTCATGTGCCGAACACCCTGTATTTTATAAAAATCATAATGAATTAATTTCTTAATATACCTTTATAATGTATTTCTAGCCGAGATAGGTAAAAACAAGTAGACATGAAGAGCTTGCGGGAAATAAAATCATAAGAGTCAATTTTTTTCAAATTTTCGATTTTGATAAATTTGGATTCTCTGATCTTTATTATACCTATTATAAATGAAAATATTTGGAATATAAATCTTTGTTATATTAAAAAAATCAAAAAAACTTAAATTTGGCTTGGTGCCAGGCAAAATTAAGTCCTCTTAGAGAAAGAAAATTTGCATCCTAAGGGGCACGTTGATCAGTTTGATATAATGGTGTACGGATAAATCGGGGTTTACGAAAAGGGCGCACCGTGTGCCTCGTCGCAAGACCAAAAATGGTCTCCCCACCACTACTACTACTACAATTAGGGGATATTAAAAAATTCGCTTTACCGGAACATACATAGTTAAATGAATCAAAGTTTTGCATAAGGAGTCGCATTGGCGAAAACGGTAGTTTATTGAAGCTACATTTATAATGTAGAACAAAGAGGTTTTTAGTCAATCAAGCACGGACATACCAAACATAGACTGGATTGTTTAGTTTGCACTTGAAAACGGTTAGAGATACTTACTAACCGAGACGTCGTCTTTAAAACAAATATAGATAATGGAAGCTTCGAAACTTAGTAGAGTGCGACAAGGGTGTTTTGTATTGTTCAACAACAAACTTCATTTGTTTGACGATATGATATGATAAGTTCATTTTTAACATACTCAAAATAACAGAAACACTTAGTTTATTGTATATTTTTGCGGGTGCGGGCTTTAAAATAAATGTTTAATTTAAATTCAAAAGGCCAACCCATTTGATTGTATTTTAATATAAAATGTTTTAAAAAGGCAATAACGTTAATTACCCTTTTCAACAATTGAAATATATTTCCCTGCATATTTTAATATTTATTTTTTAATAGGCTAAATTATTTATATTAATATATATTTTTTTCTCTTGGTGTTTTAGTTCTACATTTTTTGTCCCTCATGCTACTTTTTTTATTAGTAGTTTTGTAATTCTTGTGTCTCTCTAACTCTTTTTAAGATATATATCGCAGCAGCTCTAAGAAACTGGAAACGTAAAGTGCACGGAATGGGAATACAACTTAATGGCCGATTTACCATATACACACTACAGTTTGCTGACCACTAGGTAATTGTAGCTAATGATAAAGAAGATATGGAGTATATGATGAGAAAGTTAACGGAAGAATACCAAAAGCAGGGATTAACAGTGAACGTGGGCAAGACACAGTACTTATGTATTGGAAACGAATCCAGTGAGTTAGAACTAGACAATGGACAAACAGGAACAGACTGTAAAGAACTGGAAAAAGAATATTAAAAGCAAGAAAGCAGCAGAGAGATAAAAAATAATGTAAAATTTAACATTATATGAAACAATGGTGAAAAGCACGCTGTTGTATGGAAAGTGTCGAAATAGATGCAATAAGAAGATGAATGAGAATATCTAGCATACACATAAGAAATGGGATCATGAAAGAATGGGAATCGAGGGAAGCATAACGGATGACATCACTAAAAGGCAACTGATATGGTACGGCCATGTAAAACGGATGAACGACTAAAGATTACCAAAGCAGGTCCTAGAATGGCAACCAATGGGCGCAGAACAAGAGGGCGTCCTAAACTAGAATGGCAACAGTCAATCCAAAGATCAATGAGTCAAAAAAATCTGACAGAAGATGATTGTCAGGATCGAAGGAAGTGGAGAATAGGCGTCGGACAACGTAGAAAAACGTTATAAAGCGACATAGTAGTAGTAGTTGTAATTCTTGTCTCTGTTATTTTTTCTACAGGCTTTTCAACCCTTCCCTGCGTTTGGTTTTTGCTACTTTATTATTCATGAGCAAAACCAAATATTTTCAACATTCGATTTTTTTAAAATTCAAATTCAAATTTAATTTATTGGTCTTATGGCTGCATAGTGATAATAAATACAGATTATAATAAATACAGATAAGTCAGGTCATATTTTTCTTAAGTATAGGATAAAATATATAAATGATCTAAACTAAGTTTAAAATAATTACTTTTAAAGCACTCAGACTCTTGGTATGAGCTTGTTTACTAGGTATAATACAATAGAACATACATAAAACATACTTACATACAGATAGTAATAGTAATTTTTACAATGTTTATACAAAAGAGGCTTTATTATTATTATTGTACATTAATGTATACATACACACACATATACATATATACACATACATATACATGTATATGCATACACACACATGTATATACACACACACACACACACACACACACACACATATATCTATATTTTTTATTTTTGGCAATCCAGAAAATCATTAGTGCTATAGGGCTCTAAATCACACAAGTAGGCAAATACAAGTTTAATTTTTTGTTTATGTTTATGTTTTTTCAAAATCATGATCATAAGAAGAGCTGTTTAAATCAATCAATCCATTGAAACCAACCGTTTTGTTTTTATTTTAATTTAAATTTCTTTTGTTTATAAGAAAAAAGTTAAAGTTAGACCGGTATCCTATTTTCGGGAAAGCGATTTTTATCGCCATCTTTTTGGAACCTACTTCTGTCATGTGACCTTTGACACCGCGGAAAAACCACGTTGAGGCTTTTGAGAAGGAAAAGTCGTCACACTCCTTCGTCGAAACAGTCGTAGAGTACAAGTACAAAAACGCTTAGCTTTTTCGGGAGTAACAAACCCATTTGGATACTTATTCTTGAATTTTTGGGAGAAGAATGTGAGTAATCCTCACCATGAAAAGGTGAGTGCTCTATTCTCGAAAGAACGCTCCCGTGAATTCAAGTTCACCACCTCTTACCCGGGAGAAAACGAGTTCCCGGGAAAGTTTCTAACATCACTTTTTTGTTTTTCTTTATATTGTCCAAGTGATTTGTTTTTTTTGCCAAACTAAAAATAGAGTTTTTAGGTAAAGCCCTATTTAGATATATGTATATGCCAGTGGCGTATATAGAAAAAAGTTTCGGGGGGGGGGGGCTAGACAGTTTCGGGGACCTCATGAGGCCGTATTTTATGCTATGTTATGTCTGTATTCATGAAATATGTGGAAAATATCAAAAAAATCTTGGCTTCGGGGGGGGGGCGGACCCTCCAGGCCCCCCTTATATACGCCACTGGTATATGCATTGAAACTAAATTGCTATACTGCGGTGCCTAGGTTAAAAGCAATATCTCCACTTTTAGACCCAATTGAGTGAGAGTGTTTAATTTGCATTGCATAATATAAATACTCTGCCAATATATGGGCCCCTAAGCTCACACTAGGTACTATAGTTATAGTGTACGTGTGAGCTAATATAACTAAAAACTGAAATATATTTTATTCAACTCCAGACTAAATTACCTTTTGTTTGATACCACACAAGCCATGTTTTGACTTAAACTCAAATTTTTGAAATCTACCCCCACCCTTAAAAAAAACAAAAAACTAAAATGTATTTTATTAAACTCCGGACTCAATTACCTTTCGTTTGATATCACACACGCCATATTTTCACTTAACCTCTAATTTTTAAAATATACCCCCACCCTTTTTTTTAAATAAGTTAAAATGTATTTTGTTTAACTGCAAACTCAATTACCTTTCGTTTGATATCACACACGCCATATTTTCACATAAACTCTAATTTTTGAAATCTACCCCCACCCTTTTATTTGGTTTCTGTTCGGTGGATTTTGTTCATTTTTAAATGGGACCATCTCGACCCAAGACCAAGCCTAGGTAACAAATTTCATTAAAATCGGCCAAGCGGTTTTTGAGTTATGCGCGTTGGTCGTTACAGACATACAGACAGACAGACAGACAGACAGACATACAGACAGACCGACAGACAGACAGACAGACGGCGCAACAAAAAAGTTTCAAAATCATCTGAAACGCAAAGATATATAAAAATTTTTGAAATCGGAGCAACTTTTTTTTTCTCGAAAAAATTAGGATCACCATAGCTCACACTACTATAGTATAGTATATGTGTGAGCTAATATACCTATACAACACATTATATTACTTCTTAGAAGTGCGAAAAGCCGCGTGTTTATGCATTTGACACTACAAAGAAACGTTTATCTGGCGGTTTAAAATAAACGATTCTAAACCTTGCACTCACAAACAGCTTCGAGCGTTCAAAAATACGACATTTTCATTCCCGGGAGAGAAAGTGAATTTGATTTCCCGGGAACGTTCCCGGGATCACTCCCTTCACAAACTTTGAAGAATATGGCTCCTGCGGTCTTAACGCCCAAGTTCATCAAATTAACCATTTTTTCGAAATCCCAAAGGTATATTTTTTTTTGGTATTTTCATTTTGGGGAATACCGAGTACCGCTCTTTCGGAACTTCATTCACTCTATCAGTGGCAGATACAGGGGGGGGGGGCAGAGGGGCCCGGGTACCCCCCCCCCCCCACCCTAACATAAAGCGTTTTTTAGTTGAAGGGAAGAAAATGCCAATGAATCAACCGCGAGTTTGAACAAAATTTACCCCAAACAACACTTTTTTAATTTTTTTTTCTAAAATACACTATTTTATATATTTTCAAATAATTTCGCCTGCGGCGCATTTTGCCACCTGTGAATTTAAATTTGAGACCTAAGAATTATTAAAAAGGCACGAAAACCAACAAATATTTGGGTTTTTCTTTGGCCTTGGCCCCTCCCCCCCAGAAATCCTGGATCCGCCACTCTATCCTTTATTTCAAAAACATTTTTCTTTAATGTTTAAGTTCCAGTCTTTTTCTTGATTCTGAACTGTGTTAAATTGTTCATTATAACTTTGTGCTGGTTTCAAGCTATTATCTCCAAAAGGTCAAAAAGTTAATGGATGCAAAAATTAGAGATCGTTTAATGCCGTTGCATGGGAGCCAAAGCAGCAGCTTTTCCAACAAGCTTTTTCTCCATAGCTTATCAAATTAGAACCCAGTTAATGTACTCTTAAGTTTGGTTTTGTCAAGCCACAAACCTATTTATTTGCTGTGTCATTTAACTTTATCCTTGATAAATTTCCTGTATATTAAATATACATACCGGGTGGGCCAAAAAAAACCGGACAATTTTTTTTTCATTATAGCTTTTGAACTATACTATCGATTTTAATGGTACAAACTGCACTGGATAGAAAATTAATCAGAGTTTTGACTAAATATACCTTTTTGTCCGCCATCTCAAAATCCAAGATGGCGGACGAAATTAAAATGTACCCTTTAAAGATGCTCGTTTATTCTTGTGTTGCGAACATGTTTTAATTATTTTTTTAGATTTATGAAAAAGCTGTATTCTTGCCACGCACAACAAGGTATGAACTAGCAAAATCGGTTCAGTGGTTCTAAAAAAAAATTTTGTTTCAACCATTGTTTTGCATCATATACGATTGCCTTGCCAATCATGTCTGCATTTATTTCCTGATAACTTCATTACTGCATTTATTTCCTGATAACTTCATTACTACTAAACCGATTTTGATGAAATAAAACACATCTGGATGAGAATTGATTGCTTTTTAAAGATCATGATCAAATTTATAGCTATCATAAAATTTAAGATGGCGGACAGAATCTTACTTGAATCTTTAAAATGGCGTGTTATTTTTATTTTCCGAAAATGTTTTTTTTATTTATCGAAAATCAGTACTTTTCCCTTACACAACGACATACAAATGGGTAAAATCGGTGTGGTGGTTCTCAAAAAAATCTATTTTTGTTTCAACCATTGTTTTACAGATTCTACGATTGCTATGCTTCGTTATTACTAAACCGATTTTAGTAAAATAAAAAAGATTGTGGTAAGAATTGATGGCTCTTTAAAGAGTGTTATCGAAATTTTCCGCCATTTTGGAATTTAAGATGTCGGACAGAATCATACTTTATTCTTAAAAATAGCGTCTTTATTATTATTTTGCAAAAATGTTTTAGTTTTTTTAGCTCACACATATACTATACTATAGTAGTGTGAGCTATGGTGATCCTAATTTTTTCGAGAAAAAAAAGTTGATCCGATTTCAAAAATTTTTATATATCTTTGCGTTTCAGAAGATTTTGAAACTTTTTTGTTGCGCCGTCTGTCTGTCTGTCTGTCTGTCTGTATGTCTGTCTGTCTGTCTGTCTGTCTGTCTGTCTGTCTGTCTGTCTGTCTGTATGTCTGTAACGACCAACGCGCATAACTCAAAAACCGCTTGGCCGATTTTAATCAAATTTGGTACCTAGGCTGGGTTTTGGGCCGAGATGGTCCCGTTTAAAAATGAACAAAATCCACCGAACACAAACCCAATAAAAGGGTGGGGGTAGATTTCAAAAATTAGAGTTTAAGTAAAAATATGGCGTGTGTGATATCAAACGAAAGGTAATTGAGTCTAGAGTTAAACAAAATACATTTTAATTTATTTAAAAAAAAGGGTGGGGGTATATTTCAAAAATTAGAGTTTAAGTGAAAATATGGCGTGTGTGATATCAAACGAAAGGTAATTGAGTCCGGAGTTTAACAAAATACATTTTAGTTTTTGTTTTTTTAAGGGTGGGGGTAGATTTCAAAAATTTGAGTTTAAGTCAAAACATGGCTTGTGTGGTATCAAACAAAAGGTAATTTAGACTGGAGTTGAATAAAATATATTTTAGTTTTTAGTTATATTAGCTCACACGTACACTATAACTATAGTACCTAGTGTGAGCTTAGGGGCCCATATATTGGCAGAGTATTTATTTATAGAAAAACACTACTTTTCTCCCGCATAACGAGGTACAAATAAATAAAATCGGTGTAGTGGTTCTCAAAAATTTTGTTTTACAAATTATACGATTGCATTACCAATCCTGTCTGCATTCATTTCTTTATAAATTCTTTATTACTGAACCGATTTTAGTGAAATAAAAAACATCATGGTGCAAACTGCAATCGTATAATTTGTAAAACAAGGGTTAAAACAAAATCAGATTTTCTGAGACTCACTTAACCGATTTTATTACTTTGTACCATGTTAACCGGGAGAAGAGTAGGGCTATGGATTAAAAAAAACTAAAACATTTCTCAGAAAATAAGAATAAACACGCCATTTTGAAGAATCAAGTATGATTCTGTACGCCATCTTACATTTTAAGATGGCGATAAATTTTGATCATTATCTTTAAAAAGCAATCAATTCTCTCCAGGATGTTTTTTATTACATCAAAATCGGTTTATTAATAAGAAATTTGTAAGGAAATAAATTCAGAAATGATTGGCAAGGTAGTCGTATAATATGCAAAACAATGGTTGAAACAAAAATATTTTCTTTTAGAACCATCAAACCGATTTTGCTGATTGATACCTTGTTGTACGTGGCAAGAATGTAGCTTTTTTACTGATTTAAACAAATTATTAAAACATGTTCACAACACAAGAATAAACGAGCATCTTTGAAAGGTACAATTTACTTTCGTCTGCCATCTTGGATTTTCAGATGGCGGGCAAAAAATATATTCAGTCAAAACTGTGATTAATTCTCTGTCAAGTGCATTTTGTCCCATTAAAGTCGATGGGACAGTTCAAAGGTTATAATGAAAAAAAATTGTCCGGTTTTTTTTGGCCACTCGGTATATTTAATGAGTTTTTGATACAGTCTTTATAATATGTGTCGGCTTTCTGCCTGGCTGTCTGTAAAACCGGCGCTAAACGATACTACGAACCTTGGCACCAACGTTGGGCCGGAATATTTGGGCAGCTTGTGCCGCAGGTGAGGTGAAAACCTAGTTCTTTTCTCTGGCACGTTTAGATCAGTCATTAAAGCGAAAAAAAGACCCCCAGCTTGCAAAGGGTGGTGTATTCGCGAGCCCTAACATGCATATGTTCTTTGAGGGTTCTCCGTTAATAAAAACCCACTAGAAACAAGAGTAAAACAAGATTTTTCAGGAAGCTTAGTTTTTAAGAAAATTAAATAAATAATTGAAAAAAAATTCATTAGAAAAAAATAACCTCAATATGCGGACGCCCCTGGAGTGTCAACAATAGCTTTAACACAACTTTGTGATACACCGTTTAAAAGAACACTTTATTTTCTCTAAAAAAGTTTTTTTAGCATTTTTCCCTAAAATGCTTAGTTTTTTTGAAAACTGAATAAAACGTTTTTGTCAAGATCCTAAAAAATAATCCCAATTTATGGATGCCAATTAAGTGCTAACCGTGGACTTGGCCCACTTAGGTGATCGCTTAAAAGAGTTTAATTTTCTACAACAAAGTTGATTTACACACTTTCTGTAAAATGCTGACCTTTTGAGAAAATGACATAAAACTGATTATTTCCCACCTGTCAATTTGAGCCAATCAAAAAGACGGCTTTCAACGTCAAAAATTTTCAAGTGGATAAATTGCTTGACAGCTTCTGTCAGAAGTTTATCCGATAAAATGTTTGATAGGTCCTGTTAAAATAAAAAATTGTAATCTAAGTAATAGTACCCAACAAATTTATTTAATTGAATTGTCATATTTTTGTTAAATGAGGTTTTTGGTTCAATCAGGAAATGATCTTACCAAAAATCATTCGTGCATCTAATTTATCCGTTGAAAAAATTTAAAAAACTCGTATTTAAAATTTGTTTGAAACATATTACTTGTCAACTCGTTTTTCCAAATTTTTCCGGATAAATTAGATGCACTTGTGATACTACCCCCGAATAATTTCGGTTTATTTTGCATATATTATGGAAATACATAGGAAACGGGTGTACTGCTAACACTTTAGGGTTTGTATCTCAGCAAGCGTCATAACTTGAAAACCATTCGTCTTTAACTTAACACTTTTTTTTATAAAACATACAATAACCAAATAATTTTAAAAAACCCTTTTTGTGCACTCTAAATCGAAGATGGCGGGGAAAGCCGCCGCCCCCCCCCCCCCCAAGGTCGAAAACTCAAATTTGTTTTTAGGACTCCAATGTCAACAACATATGCCAAAATTGCGACTACACGACCTTTTGCAACATAAATTCTATAAGGAAGCTGTTGATTTTTTTAAAAATTATTTTGTTTTTCGCAGGGTTTTCGTAGCATCATTTAGTGCTCGTTAGGCACACCTGTTATTTAAACGGCAGTTATTTAATATTGATGTGGTTTTCTGTTGCTTTAGTCGTGAAGGCAACAGGTTAATTTCTTCAATAAAACTTTATAGTCGTTAGTAAGTTTTGCAGTGCTTTAGTCGATTTCTTTAAAGAATTTTGTTAAAAGCTATTCCCTGACTAGGATTTTAATGAAATATCGCACGAAGATGTAATAAATTTATTTTGTGTTGTGTAGTAAGATTTTATTGTTGCAATTAATTCTTTTTTATTTAAGTTTAGCTAGCGACTAAAGTGAAATCCAGAAAAGGTTTAAGTAACTAATTTATTATTCATTGATAACTTTTATTTTATGACAGTAGTGGCCTAGCTAGCGATTGTTTATTGTTTATTTTTAATTATGTCAGTTTTAAATGCAAGAGACGTAACTTCAAGATAAGAACGATGGGATTCGAGAGTGGAAATCCAAATTGTGATATTGATTAGGCCTTGACAAGAAAAGAGACAGATCGGTTTTGAAAAATTCATTTTTGTTTTCTATCTCGGATTTTACCGAAAGCAGTATTTTTGTTATAATTTTTGTATTGCGGTAGTGTCCTGTCTAGCGACTATTATTGTATTGAGTTTGCATGCAGTTTCCATTATTATAATTCCTATATTAAATGCAAAACAAATTCTTAATCAGGGCAGTTTTTGGGGAAGAGAAGCAGATAAAAGTTATGTTTGATTGGCGAGGTAAAATCTTAATTGCTAAATTGAGTGGGGTTTGATTAGAAAGAAACGCAAGAGTAGCTTCAAGATAAGACTGATGTTGGATTCGAGGGTGGAAATCCAAATTGTGAAACAGATTAGGCCTTGACAAGAAAAGTGAATCAATCAATTAATACATTTTCAATTTCTAGCTCGAGTTTTCAAAAGCTTCAATAGGTCATTGTTGTTATTTAATCTTGGTTTTCATTAAATCCTAGATTCGAGTGGAAAACTAAATTTTTATACAACAATTTTTCGTGGTCAAGAGGATATAGAAAGATTTGGTTTCTCTTGTATTTTTCCGTGGGCAGCTCGAAAGCTGTACAGCCACGAAAAAATGTTGTTTTCTTTCACGAGTACTAAACATTACGTTTGTAGTATTTTTGACTTCAGGGACAAATTATGTCACGGGCATGGGTACTGTTTTTCGTTTCATTTGCCTGCCTTTTGTTTTTATTATGGTAGTTTCTTTTGTCTATGTTAGATGTCGCCACTTGTGTAAAAAGCATACGATATCGCAGGCATTATTTTTCATTTCTCTTACCAATATCGTAAGACGAGATTTATATACCATCTCTTTAGCTGTACAAAAGTGTCACATTGACCATGCAGTGTTCTGAAAAGTCCCTTAAGGACGAAACAGTTAACTGTCAACACTTAATAGGTGTCCTTTAGATCTTGGACTTTCGAGCTGCCCACGGAAAAATTTAAGAGAAACTAAATTTTTCTATACCCGCTTTGCCACGAAAAATTGTTGTTTTATTTATTCACTGGTACTAAATTTTACGTTTGTACTAATTTTTATACTTACGTTGGTTTGAAATGCATGAGAAACAACAACTTTAGAATTATTTTAGATTCGAGGGTTGATATCTGAATTGCAAAATTGAGTAGGGCTTGACAAGCAGGATTTTATTGTTGCGATTTTTGTCTTGCATTAGCACTGATCATCTAACAAAACGGTAGTTCCCTATTTAGTGACTGTTATTATATGGAGTCTGCATGCGGCTTTAATTCAGTCTTAAATTTAAATGCAAAACAAATTCTTAATTAGGGCAGTTTTTGGGACAAGAGAAGCAGGTTTAAAATATCTTGGTTGCTAAATTGAGTGGGGTCTGATTAGAAAAAAAAACGCACGGGAGTAGCTTTAGGATAAGAATGATCTTGTATTCAGGAGTAAAAATCCAAATTGTGAAATTGATTAGTTGGCAAGAGATCGGTTTTGAATAAGTCAATTTTAATTTATTTAGCTCGAGGTTTAATAAAAGCCTCAATGGGTCATGAGAAATTGCCATTGTTGTTATTTAATCTGTGGTTTCCCTTAAATCCTAGATTTAAGTGCAAAACAAATGTTTATAATACGTTATGTAAAGGCAAGAGAAGCAACTTTCATGTAAGAATTGTTGGATTCGAGCTTGAGTTGATATTTGAATTGCAAAATGGAGTAGTACACAGCAAGAAAAATAGGTTTTGAATTTGATTCATTTTTAATTCCCAACTTAAGGGTTAATGAAAGAATCAATAGATTGTAAATTGATCATTTTATTTTTATGGTGATACAAAGTAGGATTTTATTGTTGATTCTATTGATTGCTTTAGCTAGTGACTGTAACTATGGCATCAGCGGTTCAGATTAAAATGCAAAAGAAATTCTTAATTAGGCCAATTTTAGGGGTAAGGGAAGACGGTTCGTATATAATGTCGTATTTACGAGGTAGAATCCTAATTGCTAAATTGATTGGGGTCTGATTAGAAAAAACGCAAGAAGATTAGCTTTAAGATAAGAATTATGTAAGAAAAGAAAATCGAATGTTTTGGGTAATTTAGTTTTTATTTTTATTATTATCTATTTGCTAGCTAGTTTTAATGAAAGTATCAATAGATCACGAGAGATAGCTCGCGATTGTGGTTATTCAATCTGTGGTTGCCATTAAATTCTAGATTCGTGGAAAACTATTTTTTATACTAACCTTGGTTTTCAAAACATGAGAAGCAACAGCTTTTGAGTAGGACTTGACATATAGGATTTTATTGTTCCAATTATTTATTTTGCATGCGGTTTCCATTAGTTGCTAGATTTAAAAGCATAGCAATAACATTCTTAATTAGGTCAGTTTTCGGGGCAAGAGAAACAGGTTTAGAATAAAGGTTATGTTGGATTGGCGAGGATAAATCTTAATTGCTAGTTTGAGTAGGGTCTAGAGGAGTAGCTTTAAGATAAAAATGATGTTCGATTCGAGAGTGGAACCCAAATTTTCACGATTGTGGTTGTTTAATCTGTGGTTTCCATAATACCATCAGCTCCCCACAGTAGGTGTACAAATTTTTCTACAGGACTCCACAGGACCCCACAGGACCCCAGAGGACTTCCACAGGACTCTACAGGACTCCACAGGACTATACAGGACCCCGAGGGTACTGGCGCCTAAGGGGTGCCCTAAGCATGATCAAGTACTAAGGTTGGCAAAGGCAAATCGGCTTTCTAAGAAAAACGAGAGTTAAGACGTGATGACCTTTTTGTTTTGGTCGCGAATTTTTTTATGGACGCTTTTTCAGCCACAGGACTATCCAGGACCCCACAGGCAGGACTATACAGGACTTGTACAGGACACTATAGGACCAAAAATTTATTAAAGTCCTGTAGGACGGTGTACAAATTTGGTTCAGCTGATCACCCCTCGATTGATACCTAGATTAAGGTAAAAATCAAATTTTTAGTTACGTTGGTTTGGTTGGTAAAATAATAATTATTATAGATTCGAGGGTTGTTACCCGAATTGCCAAATTAAGTAGGGCTCGACAAGTGGTATATTATTGTAGCAATTTTTTATTTTGCGTTAGAGGCCTATCTAGCTAGTGTAATTAGTTAAGTCCTAGATTTAAAGGCAAAACAAATTCTTAATTAGGTCAGTTTTAGGGGCAAGAGAAACAGGTTCAAAATAAAGATTTTGTTGGATTGCCGGGGCGAAATCTTAGTTGCTAAATTGAGTGGGGTCTGAGACAAGAAACGCAAGTAGAGTAGTTTTACGTAAGAATGATTTTGGATTGAAAAGTGAAAATCCAAATTGTGAAATTTATAACGTGGCAAAAGATTGGTTTTCAATTCATTTTTAATTTCTTTAGCTCGAGTTTTAATAAGAGCGTCAATAGGTCACGAGAGATTGTCATTGTTGTTATTTAATCTGCGGTGTTGTGAAATTAATTACTTGACAAAAGATCAGTTTTGAATAAGTCATTTTTATGTTCTTTAACTCGAATTTTAATAAAATCGTCACGAGAGATTGCCATTGCTGTTATTTAATCTGTGGTTTCCATTAACTCTTAGATTTAAGTGCAAAACAAATGTTTATAATACGTTATATAAAGGCAAGAGAAGCAACTTTAATGTAAGAATTATGTTGGATTCGAGCTTGAGTTTTGTATAATGGAGGACATGGCTCGAAAAATAGATTTTGAATTTGATTCATTTTTAATTCCCAACTCGGAAGATTACTGAAAGAATCAATATTGCAAATTGATAACCTTGTTTTTATGGAGATACAAAGTTGGATTTTATTGTCGAAATTTGTTTTTGAACTATTGCTTTAGCTAGCGACTGTAACTATGGCGTCAGCGGTTATTATTAAGTCTAGATTTATATGCAAAATAAATTCTTAATTAGTTCAGTTTTAGGGGTAAGGGATGACGGTTCGTATTAAAAATGATGTTATATTCGCGAGGTGAAATCCTAATTGCTAAATTGAGTGGGGTCTGATTAGAAAAACAACGCAAGAGAAGTAGCTTTAAGATATGAATAATGTAAGATTCAAGAGTGGAAATCCAAATTCTGAAATTGATTAGCCAATAACAAGATAAGAAAATGGATTGGTTTTGGATAATTTAGTTTCAATTTTTAGTTTTGATAAAAGCACCAATAGGTCACGAGAGATAGCTCGTGATTGTGGTTATTCAATCGGTGGTTGCCATTAAATTCTAGATTCGAGTGGAAAACAAATTGTTATACTTTGGTTTTAAAAACATGAGAAGCAACAGCGTTAAAATAAGAATTACTTTGGATTCGAAGGTTGATATTCGAAATGCGAAATTGGGTAGGGATTGACATGTAGGATTTTATTGTTCCAATTATTTATTTTGCATGCGGTTTCCATTAATTCCTAGATTTTAATGCATAGCAATAACATTCTTAATTAGGTCAGTTTTCGGGGCAAGAGAAGCAGGTTAAGAATATAAGTTATGTTGGATTGGCGGGGAGAAATCTTAATTGCTAATTTAAGTAGGGTCTAGAGGAGTAGCTTTAAGATAAAAATGATGTTCGATTCGAGAGTAGGAACCAAATTTCGAAATTGATTAGACCATGACAAGAGTAGAGGATCCGGTCGGTTTTGGATAATTTAGTTTTAATTTCTAGCTCGAATTTTAATGAAAGCATCAATAGGTCACGAGTGATAGCTCGCGATTGTGGTTGTTCCATCTGTGGTTTCCATAACTACCTACTTAGATTGAAGTGAAAAACAAATTTTTATACTTATGTTGCGTTTAAAGGCATGAGAAGCCGCAGCCTTAAAATAATAGTAATTATGGATTCGAGGGTTGTTACTCGATTTGCCAAATTGAGTAGGGCTCGACTGAAAATTTTAGTGGTAAGAGTAGGAGGGTTCGTATTAAAAATTATGTTGTATTCGTGAGGTGAAATATTAATTGCTAAATTAAGTGAGGTCTTATTAGAAAAAACGCTTTAACACAAGAATAATGTTAGATTCGAGAGGGGAAATCCAAATTGTAAAATTGATTAACCCTTGCCAAGAAAAGAGCATCGATCTGTTTTGGATAATTTAGTTTCAGTTTCTAGCTCAAGTTTTAATAAATGCGTCAATAGGTCATTGTTGTTATTTTATCTTTAGTTTCCATTAATTCCTAAAATTAAGTACAAAACAAATGTTTATAATACGTTATGTTAAAGCAAGAGAAGCAACTGTAATGTAAGAATTGTGTTGAATTCGAGCTTAAGTTGATATTTGAATTGCAAAATGGAGGACATGGCAAGCAAAATAGGTTTTGAATTTGATTCATTTTTAATTCCCAACTCGGAAGGTTAATAAAATAATCAATATTGCAAATTGATAACCTTGTTTTTATGGAGATACAAAGTTGGATTTTATTGTCGAAATTTGTTTTTGAACTATTGCTTTAGCTAGCGACTGTAACTATGGCGTCAGCGGTTATTATTAAGTCTAGATTTATATGCAAAATAAATTCTTAATTAGATCAGTTTTAGGGGTAAGGGATGACGGTTCGTATTAAAAATGATGTTATATTCGCGAGGTGAAATCCTAATTGCTAAATTGAGTGGGGTCTGATTAGAAAAACAACGCAAGAGAAGTAGCTTTAAGATATGAATAATGTAAGATTCAAGAGTGGAAATCCAAATTCTGAAATTGATTAGCCATTAACAAGATAAGAAAATCGATTGGTTTTGGATAATTTAGTTTCAATTTTTAGCTCGAGTTTTGATGAAAGCATCAATAGGTCACGAGAGATAGCTCGTTATTGTGGGTATTCAATCGGTGGTTGCCATTAAATTCTAGATTCGAGAGGAAAACAAATTGTTATACTTTGGTTTTAAAAACATGAGAAGCAACAGCTTTAAAATAAGAATTACTTTGGATTCGAGGGTTGATATTCGCAATGCGAAATTGAGTAGAGCTTGACATGTAGGATTTTATTGTTTCAATTATTTATTTTGCATGCGGTTTCCATTAATTCCTAGATTTAAATGCATAGCAATAACATTCTTAATTAGGTCAGTTTTCGGAGCAAGAGAAGCAGGTTTAGAATAAAAGATATGTTGGATTGGCGAGGAGAAATCTTAATTGCTAATTTGAGTAGGATCTAGAGGAGTAGCTTTAAGATAAGAATGATGTTCGATTCGAGAGTGGAAACCAAATTTTGAAATTTATTAGACCTTGACAAGAGAAGAGGATCGACCGGTTTTGGATAATTTATTTTTAATTTCTAGCTCGGGTTTTAATGAGAGCATCAATAGGTCACGAAAGATAGCTCGCAATTGTGGTTATTCAATCTGTGGTGTTCAATTTTTTCTCTTGTGGTAGTGCCCTATCTATCTATCGGCTGTTATTATATTGATTCTGCATGCAGTTTTCATTAATTTGAAGTCCTAGATTTAAGTGCGAAATAAATTCTTAATAGGTTAATCTTAGGGGTAAGAGAAGCAGATTCAAAATAAAAGTTATATTGGATTGGCGAGGTGAAATCTTAATTGCTAAATTGAGTGGGGTTTATTTAGAAATTAACCGTGGAAATTCAAATTGTAAAATAAAGAAGACGATCGAGTGGTTTGGATAATTTATTTTCAATTTCTAGCTCTAGTTTTAATAAAAGCGTCAATAGGTCACGATAGATAGCTGACGATTGTTGTTGTTTAATCTGCGGTTTTTATTAAATCCTGGATTTAAGTGCAAAACAAATGTTTATAGTACGTCATGTTAAGGCAAGAGAAGCTGCTTTAAAATAAGAATGATGTTGGATTCCAGGGTGATATCCGAATTGCATAAAAGCAAAATCGGTTTTGAATTTAATTTATTTTTGTCTTCCAACTCAAACAATTTTAATGAAAGAATCAATAAATTGTGAGTTAATTTTATAGGATAGGATTTTATTTTTGCATTTTTTTGAGAGTGCTGTAGCTAACGACTGTTATTATGAGGTCAGCGGTTTTCATTAGGCCCAGGTTTAAATGCAGAACAAATTCCTATCCTTACGCTTAAGCGCAATTTTAGTACCCGTGAAGTTTCGTGGCTAATCGGGTAAAACGAAGTTTTTGTTTCTCTCATATTTTTCACGTGGGTAGCTCGAAAGCTTAACCTCACGGTGGTCCAAGATCTAATGGACACCTAATAAGTGTTGACAGTTAACTGTTTCGTCCTTATGGGACTCCTCAGAACATTGCTTGTTCAATGTGACACCCTTGCGCCTGCTCTTGTTCTAGTTTCTCTCGTATCTCGGTAGATGGCGTTTCTTGCGAGGGTTTTCTCAATATAGATATAGGGTTAGAGACAAAACCGTCTACTTAACTTTGCAAGGGGTGATTTAAGAATAATGTTGTACTCGAGAGTTGAAATTCAAATTGTGCGTCTGTTTTGAGTAATTCGTTGTCATTCTTTTAGCTTGGATTTTCATAAAATGATAAACATTTGCCACTTTTTAGGATTTTATTCACACATTTTTTCCTTGTGGTAGTAATAACTGTTTTTTGGTCACTTGGTTATGGTTAACTTTGTGGATAATATACAGTTTCGTTAATGTATGGAAACAGTCGTTTATTTCAAATTATACAAGATATCTCAAAAAGTTTAGTTGAATAAAAATATTCTAAATGACACCAAAAAGATTAAATTAAAAAGCTTACTTACTGTCGCTGATAATTTTACTAAAAACAGCCCTCTCCACAACATAAATAAGGGTGGTGAGACTCTTTTTTTTGAAATAGGTCCCTTAATTATTAGCAATCTAGATTTTTTCTGAAAATATCCAGATGTCACTCAAATGTGTATCACGAAGTACCAAACGAGATTTGAATTCCACATTAACTTTTTAGTTAAGATTTTAATGAAAGCATCAGTACCTAAGTCAAAAATATTTTTTTACGGTAAAATGACGTAAAAATCAGGATGAAAAGTGACATATAAGGGATAGAGAGTCATTAAAATCCTAAAGAAAATGTCAAGCAACCTAAAAACTGCAAATAAATAGAAAAAAAGTCAAAAGTGCGAAAAATAGTGTTTTTTTATTTATTGGTAAATAATATACTATTTTATAGTAACATACACTTCTCGGGGTAGTTCCCAATTTCTAATTTTATGCGTTTATTGATAGCCAATATATTATATAGCAAAGCAACAAAATCAATCAAAATCCTCGACGGAACCAAGCCAATCCGCATAAGAAGAGGTTTCAGAAATGGTGACACAGTATCCCCTAAACTGTTTAACCAGGCCCTAGAAGATGTTTTTAAAACCTTAGATTGGGAAATAGGCATCAAAATAAGCGGACAATACTTGAACCACCCAAGATATGCTGGGAAGGGCGAAAAATATCGAAACACAAAATATCGAAAACACAAAATATCGAAAATACAAAATATCGAAAACATACAAAATATCGAAACTACAAAATATCGAAACTACAATATATCGAAACTACATTTTATCGAATTACAAAATATCGAAACTACAAAATATCGAATCACAAAATATCGAAAATACAAAATATCGAAAATACAAAATATCGAAAATACAAATGATCGAAAATACAAAATATCGAAAATATTGAAAATAGAAAAAATATCGAAAATACAAAATATCGAATCACAAAATATCGAACATACAAAATATCGAAATGAACAAATATCGAAAATCAAAAAATAGAAAATTTCGTAACCTTAACCTAACCCGACCCTGATGTAACCTAACCTAATCTAACCAAACCTAATCTGACCTAACCTCATAAAAATAGAAAGTTTCAAAAATCTAACCTGACAAAACCTAATCAAATCTAGCCGAAACGATCCGAACCGAGCTGAACCGAACCAAAGCACACTGAACCAACAATTTAAAAAAAAAACTTTCCTGACTTCTTTCCCGGGATTCTAGAGGGTGTGAATCCGAACCGAACCGAACCAAACCTAACTGAACCGAACCAAACCTAACCTAACCAAACTAAACTACAACACTGCTAATTAGGTTTGGTTGGGTATGGTTATGTTTGGATAGGTTCGGTTCGGTTTAGTTCAGTTCGGTTCGGTTCGGTTCGGTTCGAATTCACACTTTCTAGGATCCTGGGAAAAAAGTCAGGAAAGTTTTTTTTGAAAAAAATTGTTGGTTTAGTTTGCTTTGGTTCGGTTTGATTGGGTTCGGTTCGGTTCGGTTCGGTTAGATTTGATTAGGTTTTGTTAGGTTAGGTTTTTGAAACTATCTATTTTCGTGTGGTTATATCAGATTAGGTTAAGTTAGATTAGGTCAGGGTCAGGTTAGGTGAAAGTTCCGAAATTTTCTGTTTTTGATTTTCGATATTTTGTTGTTTCGATATATTGTATTTTCGATATTCTGTTATTCGAAATTTTGTGTTTTCGATATTTTGTATTTTCGATATTTTGGTGTTTCGATATTTTGTTGTTTTGATATGTTGTATTTTCGATATTTTGTATTTTCGATATTTTGTTATTCGATATTATGTGTTTTCGATATTTTGTATTTTCGATATTTTGTTATTTCGATATTTTGTTGTTTCGATATTTTGTATTTTCGATATGTTGTAGTTTCGATATTTTGTTATTCGATAATTTGTAGTTTCGATATTTTGTAGTTTCGATATTATGTACTTTCGATATTTTAATTCGATATTTTGTGTTTCGATATTTTTTCGCCCTTCCGATATGCTGATGATATCGCCTTTATAACAGACAAGAAACAAGAACTGATGCCGGTCATAATATCAGACAGGTAGACGTCGATGGAATAAATGTATTGTAAATTGGAGACCTTGGAAAAAGAAAAGAAGTAGGAGAAGACCCCAAATGAGATGGGTGGACGTTTTAAAAAAACACGCGGGTACTAGATGGATGAACACGGCGACAGACAGAGAAGAGTGGAATATATTGGGGGAGGCCTATGTCCAAAGATGGATTGAAGAAGGCTAAATAGATAGATAGAAGGGCTACAAAATAATAAAGATGTTGAATTCGAGAAATAATATACAAATTATAAAATTGTATTGATTTCTAATTTGATTTGATTTAGTAACATTGAGTGAAATGTAAATAAGGTTTGTATTTCGTTGGCACTGTTCCAGCTATATTAATTAAGATTCAAATGCAGAATAAATGCAAAATAAATTCAAAATTGAGTCATTTTTTAAGCCCACTCTAATTCAAGATAAGAATGATGTTACACTCGAGAGACCAAATCCAAATTGCGAAATTGAGCAAGCCTTGACAACGAAAGAAGCTGATCCGTCTTTGAATAATTCATGTTTTGATTTCTAATTCGTATTTTAATGAAAGCATAGCTCACAGCCAGCGGCAGCGGGCATATTTCCTTCAGAAAACTGCTAAGCTACAACTATAGGACTACATACATATACAGTACTGGACAAAATTATAGCAACACAATACATATTAAAATTATATTAAAAAGCAGCCCAGATGCCAAAACCTCGTATCTCAATATGAGTTTCATTAAGAATATGAATTCATATGTCATCGATTTCAAAACCTAACTTGATTAGGTAACAAAGAGCATGCGCTACGCTAAATATAAAATCCTCGTATCTCGCGACCGAAATAAGTCAGATGGTAACAGTGGCGGATCCAGGGGGGGCACTAGGGGCACCTGCCCCCCCCCCCCCCCCCCCGAGAATTTTTTGAATATACAAAAAATGAGGAAAAAATTAAGGTTTTTGCTAATAAAAATTCAAAATTTCTGCCTGCGGCGCGTGAAAGTGTCTATTGTTTTTATCATCGAAATTACAACCACTGACTAATTCAATAAAATATATACCGTTTTTTACCAACAGAGAATGTCACCCCTGAGGGGTGGTTTAAAGTTCGAAAATCAATAGAAATAATCCATGATTGACAAAAAAACTTATATACAAAAATATTCAAATGTAAATAATAAGTAAATAACTTAAAACTATATCTGTAGATGCATTACCGTATTAAATACGTAACAATATTTAAATACTGTAAAAAGCACAAGTTATATAGAATCCATTTTCAATTACACATTCATCAAAACAATCGAACATCGGTTTAATCGTCGCCAGCTTGTCTAAAAAATTGACTTGGAAAATATAGCGGACAGTTGACACTGACTTACACCGTTTTTATTTAACATTTCCTAGTGACGTTTGGAGGTTTAAATATGGCTACCATTTTTAAACCAAAATATTTTATTCTTTTTATTTATTTATAACCTTTCTGTGGAAATAATGTCTTTGTTACGACGAAAAAAGATGAACCATATTGCAAGGTATTTATGAACAATTTATCACGAGAAAAATAAGTTAAACCTTCAACCAAAATGTAGACTTTTAAACCTAGGATTGTAGCACTTAGCACTCTAGACCCTTTAGTAAATACTGGTAATAAATTCTTTATAGTTCTCAATACTGTAGATGGATGTAATAATAAATTCTTTGTTGTTTTGGTTTGCTTGATACTCTGTTTTTATATTTTCATTAATCGATTTTTAATCTCGATTTTACCTCAAATTATATTAAAAATTTGATTATTTACTATACCACCTATGAGTTTCTCAAACTAAATATCCAAGGCCTTGAAAAAATGAGGAGAAAATTGTTTGTTGCTATATTTTTGTCCAACAGAATAGTATTAAGTCAATTTAATACAAAATTAATCTTTTACAGATAAAAAAAATTATACAAGTTCTAATATGTGCTCTTTGCAAATGTATTTAATTTACGGTGTGTCTTAGATCAAATGTTGAATGAATTAGGTAAAACACTCATAATGGGAAATGCGATTACTAAGCCACTATTAGGTATGTACACGCAGATTCATACCTAAACAATGTCGCAAATATTTCCCTAGATTTGACAGATTTTTAACAATTTGGCACCAAGGCGGAATCATTGCCCAGTTTGTTCGTGTTTAGTGGCAAATATTTTGTTTCTTTTAACGTTGAGTGGTTTTTGTATAATAATTTTCCACTGAAAGATAAATAACGCCTATATTTTCTCTTTCCAAACACTGTTAATCTAATATTTGCATCCTTTTTTGTTAATGGGTTTGCCGCGTCTCTATTATTTACAAATATGTATACATACAAGAGATCTAGTACATAAGAAAGAACATACATACATTTTTTTTATTAACAAAGCGGAAACCTTCCTTTCTATATAAATTTGATTTTTTAAGTTGAACTCACAATACCTATTTGCTTTTCCGACAATATATACCTAAATCTCGAGCGTGTCGAATATATCAAGAAAAATTGTTCTCATTACGTCCAAATGCATTTGGTCACACAAAAATCTGTGTTTATCCGGCTGTTTCAAGTCACAAAATAAGAGGAAAATTTAAAGCTTTTGCGACAGAAGCTGTTGGAAATTTAATTAAATTAAATGTGGCATAGATAGGTGACTCTTTGGAGCTGCAAAAATTTTATACACAAGTTTTATTTTTAGGTATAATCTGTCAAAGATGTATTTCTCTTTTGCTTTCAAGCTTACACAAAACCTTAAATAAGTTAAAGAAAGAAATGTTTTCGGACCTCAACCTGAAAGTTCTCCTTAATCGTACCTGAAACGACAGCCGCGTTCCTCCTTTGCATAGCTATGTGAGCACCTTTTTCTGGATTTTTGAGCTTAATTAATTAATTAAAATTAAGCTTCAACACCCAAAGGTCTTCACAGCAAACGGAATCAAGTTAATACGGTCTAATAGCCTCTCATATTTTTGTCGTCTTGATTTGGCTAACCTAACTTCTGGAAATTTGCCCGGAAAACTTTAACATTTGTCCTAACTTGGTTTTTTGATCACAAAATTATTTAAACCTAAATTTAATTTTTGGCCCTGATTTAGATAATCAGCTTAAATATTAGGAATAGTCCAAACAAGCTTTGACAGTAACTATACCGCATGGCATTGTTATTTCAGGAATAGAATGTAGTATTAATAGCTTTGCATTGCTATCTCGAGATTCGCTAGATGAAGACACTATCGTGGCACTTAGAAGGTTTGATGTAGATAGTAGATTACACGAGGAGTCGTTTCGGCTTCTAAGCCGCTCAAAACCTATACCTAGAGATATATTTTGTGCGTAACTCTCATCTCATTTTGTCTTGTAGTATGTCAAGATTTGTAAGCTTTCTTGGGAGTTAGTTGGCTTACTTCTTGAGACGATAGAGTGCCTCCTTCGAGGTATTCTGATGCGCTACTGCAGAATCTACAGTTGTTGTCGGTGGCTTTCCCATTGCCTTTAGGTGATATTTCACCAGGCCTCACCAGGCAGTGTCCGGTAAGCAGTCCGACTGCTAGTCTTAAGTCGTTCCTGTTCATTTCTAGAAGCTGTTGGGGCTGTATATGAGGTTATAAACCATTTTGGTTGTCCTTTTTCCGAAGTTTGTCCCCAGTAAGACAGTCTAAAGGAAGCTAAATATTTTTAGTTTTGCAACAACACCCGAGAAGAGCATTTTGCTCTTCTCGGATAACACCACGACTTAGAGAAATGGTAAAATCAATTGGGAAAAAGTATTAGTATTTATTAGTATAAAAAACAAGAAAGAACTGAAGACGAAAACAAATTAGAAATAACAAAAAAAATATTAGAAAAAGAAAGATTTCTACAGCAGAAAATATTCTCAAGGAGGGCAACGAAATTTTTAAAAATAAATTTACTGAAAAATCAATAACAATACTAAACTAATAGAGAGTCATTCCATGATTGCATTAGCTCGCGACAAATTAGAGGTTGCTCAAGAATTCCTAAAGAAACTTAAAGAAAAAGAACAATGATTAAGAAAAAAATAGGTTCAACTTTTTAGCGATTTAGTTCTATCCAAAAATTTTAAAATTCCTAATAAAAATTATACAATGAGGCCTGTACATGCAGCTCCACCCGAGGCTCCACCACATTATCTTGATGTTACTAAAGACAAGAATGTAACTGGAGGTGGCATCACAATACAGTTCCTTATTATTCTCCAAAGTGTATAACCAATGTATCCTTCCTGTACTAACCTATGGATCCCAGACCTGGACACACACTTCAGTTCCTTATTATTCTTCAAACTCTATAACCAATGTATCCTTCCTGTACTTACCTATGAATCCCAGACCTGGACACTTACAAAATCAAACATGGATAAGGTAGCAAAAGCTCAGAGATCAATGGAAAGACAAATGCTACATGTAAAGCGTAAAGCTAACAGATAGAAATAATACAAAAGTATGGGATGTCAGAGGAGCAGTAGCAAAATTAAAATGGAAATTTGCCAGTCATAACATCAGGCCGAAAGACGATCAATGAAACTGGAGTCCTTGGGGAAAATAAAAGAAGTAGGGGAAGACCCCAAATGAGATGTGCGGACGATTTGAAGAAACACTGCGACAGACAGAGAAGAGTGGAAGATATTGGGTGAGGCCTATGTCCAAAGATGGATTGGAAGATTAATCTCCAGGGTGTCAATATTCAATATGCTTCAACGTTTTCCGTCACTTTGACATATACACCAAGCGGCTCTAAAATAACTGAGTGTGCTGAAATTAGAGCTTGTCTGATGTCCATTAATCTGCCTGTGTCTGGAAACAGAAGCAGGAATTTTTTGGCAATGTATGTAATCCGTGAAGGCCATTTTATTTAGTTTTCTTTTTATTTACGAGGTGCTGGCCCATGGACTAGGCTGACAGATTTTTAAACGTTTTTAGGCTGACAGATTTTTAGAAGTTCTACTAAGTTGCGATAGGGTTGAATAGGGAATTTTTCATTGCAAGGGGTCGGGGTCGGTTCGATGGCGATGGCGCCTATATGCAGATCTATTTCCGCCGTTATTTGTCTTCGAAATTGAAAAGCAAATTTGCCCGTCGCGTCGTCGTTCGCGACACGCTTTTTTATTTTTCCTTACTTTAGTCGATACCGATCTTTAAAAAGCTAGTCGTAAATAATTTAAGTTTTAAGTTGACCCACTAGCATTGCTATGAAAATAATCTTTGCAGCTGTCGCAGATAAATCTGAGGGCACGGCAGTGTCTCGCCAAGTTCGCGCGAAAACTACTGTACCATCTCTTCTTGAAACTTTTCAGCCCATATTTGACCTATCTAAAACTCCAAGTTTCAAGAACTTCCATAAAGTAGTAAAGTAGTTACGAAATACTACTGTACTTCCAGACATGCTACGAAGCTGAAATTTGGCAGACTGATAGAAATCAAAAAACGACTGGCAAAAATCAAAATACCCCAAAATTCTATTTTACTCCCCTCCCTATACATGTACAGTTATGTAAAAGTAACATTGCACACTTCCAGAAACTTTAAAAAGCTGAGCTTTGGCAGACTGCTAGGAACTATGATAAAACTTAAGGAAAAAAATTAAAAACCCCAAAATTATAATTTACTTCCCTCCCCTGTAAATGTAAAGTATTGTAAAAACATTGTCCACTTCCAGAAACGCTAGAGAGCTGAGCTTTGGAAGGCCGATAGAAACTATGATAAAACTATAGGAAAAAATTTAAAACACCATCATTTTGATTTATTTCCCTCTCCTATAAATGTAAATTTATATAAAAGTAACATTGTTCATTTCCAGAAACGCTAGAAAGCTGAGCTTGGAAGGCTGATAAGAACTATAATAAAACAATGGGAAAAAATTAAAAAACTCTAAAGTTTTAATTTACTCTCATCCCCTATAAATGTAAAGTTATGTAAAAGTAACATTGTCCACTTCCAGCAATGCTACAGAGAGCTGAGCTTTGAAAGATGGATAGGAACTATGGTAAAACTATAGAAAAAAATTTAAAAACCACAAGTACGCAAAAATAATATTTCGTAAAAAGAATTGAGATAAAAGTAATGCCAAGTTCTCCAATAAAAATTTAAAAATGAAAGGTTCTTACTAGTTTGGAAATGTTTTTCTAAACTTGGCTATTACGGCTGCAAATGACTCTTAGGCGCAGGGCTAAATTGAATATAAAGAAGTTTGGCTGTAATAGCAAAGTTTAAAAAAAATCCAAACTATTAAGCACCTTTCATTTTGAAATTTGTATTGGAGAATTTGGCTTTACTTTTATCTCAATTATTTTACGGAATATCATTTTCGCGTACTTGGCTTTTTTTTACATGAAATGTTTTGGTTATGATTATTATTAGCTCACACATATACTATACTATAGTAGTGTGAGCTATGGTGATCCTAATTTTTTCGAGAAAAAAAAAGTTGCTCCGATTTCAAAAATTTTTATATATCTTTGCGTTTCAGATGATTTTGAAACTTTTTTGTTGCGCCGTCTGTCTGTCTGTATGTCTGTCTGTCTGTCTGTATGTAACGACCAACGCGCATAACTCAAAAACCGCTTGGCCGATTTTAATTAAATTTGGTACCTAGGCTGGGCCTTGGGTCGAGATGGTCCCATTTAAAAATGAACAAAATCCACCGAACACAAACCAAATAAAAGGGTGGGGGTAGATTTCAAAAATTAGAGTTTATGTGAAAATATGGCGTGTGTGATATCAAACGAAAGGTAATTGAGTCTGCAGTTAAACAAAATACATTTTAATTTATTTAAAAAAAAAGGGTGGGGGTATATTTTAAAAATTAGAGTTTAAGTGAAAATATGGCGTGTGTGATATCAAACAAAAGGTAATTGAGTCCGGAGTTAAACAAAATACATTTTAGTTTTTTGTTTTTCTTAAGGGTGGGGGTAGATTCCAAAAATTTGAGTTTAAGTCAAAACATGGCTTGTGTGGTATCAAAGAAAAGGTAATTTAGTCTGGAGTTGAATAAAATATATTTCAGTTTTTAGTTATATAAGCTCACACGTACACTATAACTATAGTACCTAGTGTGAGCTTAGGGGCCCATATATTGGCAGAGTATTTTTTAGACAAATTCAAAACAGTCAACTAAGATTTTTTCGACTCTTGAAAACGGCTCAAACTTTATTATTTTTTAATGAATAAACCAAAAACCCTACTTTTGGTACCTTCCTGGAAAGCTTAGCAATAAGCTTGGCAACAGAGAATCAGACACAATTAATGCAATTTGAAAGAAGATTTATTATTTCCTTTTTTTTAAAGAGGGGAAATGTGCCTAATTCTAAAATGTTTTCAGATAACATTATTCTATAAAAACCAAAGCGTTTGAAATGCGATACGGTTTATATTTGTTACCCGAAAAAACACTTTTGTAGATAGTATTTTGTTTTCCAAAAGTATTTTACTACACTTTTAAAAGTTGACGGCTCGATTTCGATTTAAAAAGACAAAGACGGAACAAATAGTTGCAAGCGTTTGTTTGTAGATTATTTTTGGTGGAAACGAGATTTTCATTACTTAAATACACAAAACTATTTTTACCCTGAAGCAAAATTTTTTCTAATTTAGCGGCAAATCAATGGCGTAGTTTTTATGTAATGCCAAACTCTTATTATGGTTGTATTATTATGAAGATCACACACTGCTTCTAGAAAGTATGTATGGTTTTAAGGAAAAAAATAGAATAGGCCATTCCATAAGAAAAATGCAACTTTATATCATATCTCAAAAACTAAAAGTGACAGTTAAAATTTAATTTAGCGGTTGAATTCCTCGTGACAAAGTCTATAAAATTGCAATTTACTCTAAATCAATATTTCCAATAATAACGAAGTTATAGACCCCCCTCCAAAATGCAGACTTTTCAAAAAGCCCCCGTAGCTCAAAGACGAGACGATATTTCAAAATGCGGTTTTCACTATAAGTCTTCTCTTGAAATTTGAGCCTCGTAATGCGTGGTCAGTTTTTCTCTGGGAGATCAATGAGAATTAATATCTAGAACAGATCATATAAAAATTAGATCATAAAAGAAAGAATGGGAATCGAGGGAGGCATAACGGATGACATAACTAAAAGACAACTGATACGATACGGCCTTGTACAACGGATGAACGACGAAAGATTACGAAAGCAGGTCCTAGAATGGCAACCAATAGGGCGCAGAAAAAGAGGGCGTGCTAAACTAGAATGGCAATAGTCAATCCAAAGATCAATGAGTCAAAAAAAACCTGATGGAAGATGATTTTCAGGATCGAAGGATGTGGGGAATAGGCATCGGACAACGTAGAAAAACGTTCTAAACCGATGTAGTAGTATTGCACGGTTGTAGGGGGCAGTTTGCAGTATAAAAAGACCGGAGGCAAATACTCGTGCTATATGTTTCGAAACAGTGTGGTTCAATAAATACGTCATCAATTGGTGACGTTTCATATCTATATTTTCGAATTTATGGGCGTTATACGATGAAATACCGTTCATAGAGGTGTAAATTGTGAATTTATTGTCAATATTTTAGTAAAAACTAAATAAAATTAAGAAACAATGTCTCAATTAAAAAAACAAAATTTTAACATCGATTTTTTATTATTCATTTTTCAGCTAAATGTCAAAAAATGAGATAACATGTGTCATTTTAGCAATAGTTTCAAAACGAGCTTTTATATCGTTTCAAAACAGGACATTGAATGACACATGTTATGTCATTTAATGACGTTTAGCTGAAAAATCAATATTAAAAAATCAATGTTAAAATTTTGTTTTTTTAATTGAGACATTGTTTCTTAATTTTATTTAGTTTTTACTAAAATATTGACAATAAATTCACAATTTACACCTCTGTGAACGGTATTTCATTGTATAACGCCCATAAATTCGAAAATATAGATATGAAACGTCACCAATTGATGACGTATTTATTGAACTACACTGTTTCAAAACATATAGCACGAAAATTCGCCTCGGTAAAAAGTATAGAAAATTAATAAAACTCCGGTCGGGTGTCGAACTACGCTCAACTTTCAAGACCACTCTTGACTGTTCCGCTATCCGAACATTGGAACATTAAATAAGGTCACATCCCACTACGTGAAGATATTTTTTTCTTGTCTTGGTCATAATTTTTCAGAGATAGGAATATAAGAACAGCCCCCTTAAGGCATGGCGCAGCGTGACACAAAAGAAAAACCGATGGCAGGCTATGATTTAATGAATATTAATTTTCGGAACAGAAACGGGAAGAAATCCCCTAAAATTGTGGCTATTTATTATTCTTTATTATTCAAGAAAAAGGTTTTTTCTTTTTTTCCACCTTAATAGCACTCGGCAAAATTAAAACGCCGTTATTAATAATTTTCTCGGTGATTTTTCAGCAGGGGTGCGAGATTTTTTACCGACATTCATTTACAGTTTTATTTAAATGACTGTGATTTTGCTTTTTCTTTTGCTGTGTATAAATTCTTAAAATGGGTGACAATGAGAATTTACATCTTTCTCAGTCAGGACCAATAGAGATATGGAAATCTAATGAGATCACATGCCCAGTTTGAGTTTCAGGGAGTACTTCTTCTCACCCATTCAAGAGTTCATATATTGGTGATGCAGTTGGGTACAAAATCGATAGATTTACCTATAATAATGTACAGGGTGTCCCAAATTGGGCACTTTTAGGGGATCTTATTATCATTACTTTCCCAGTAACATTTTAACATGTCATACTTTTCATCGGTTTGATACATATTTCAAAATAAAATTAAAAACGCTTTTGTGCAAAATAATTTCATATCAAAGCGTAATGTCAAATTTTGTAAATAATTGAAAACAATGACAAAACGCCAAGACGCAAGGCCAACTTGATTTGCATAGTATCAGACAACAAAACTATAGGAGCATTGACGTAAGATTTGACCGCAAGGCTTCATGTCAATGGCGCATGACGTCATGCAACACATACTAGACAAAAATAAAAAACTTTAATTATCTCCGAAACCGCTCAATAAAACTATGACATGTGATCATTTTGATAAGAATTCAATGACGAATTCGAAAATTAATTAAAATATACGCCATTCCATAAGAAAAAATGCAACTTTATGTCATATCTCAAAAAATAAAAGTGACAGTTAAAATTTAATTTAGCGGGTGAATTCCTCGTGACAAAGTCTATAAAATTGCAATTTACTCTAAATCAAAATTTCCACTAATAACGAAGTTATAGACTCCCTTCCAAAATGCAGACTTTTCAAAAAGCCCCCGTAGCTCAAAGACGAGACGATATTTCAAAATGCGGTTTTTACTATAAGTCTTCTCTTGAAATTTGAGCCTTGCAATGCGTGGTCAGTTTTTCTTTATCTCCCCTAGAAGTACCTTAAACCCCCTAAAAGTGCCCAGAAATTTGGGACACCCTGTACGACATGCTTCAACTTTAAGTTTTGATGACCAAAACGCACTTACGAAATTGTATAGTTTTGTATTTTTATTAATCAGGTTATTGGGTAATTTTGTACCCAACTGCGACTAGTAGTTATACAAGTAAATTTAGCAGTTGGGTGTTTTGTTTATTTTAAAAAAAAACTATTTCCAACTTTTAGGTTTAATTCTTATTCAGCCTTACAAAAAGCACTATGCATTTACCATTCATTTCGGACGCGAACAGTGTTACCTTCCATTGAGTGAAGGTGGGGGAGGAGAGAAGAGGGAGGGAACTAGTAAAATGGTGTCGAAAAAAATCTTATAGCGTCTGCAGATTTTTTTTTTAAATCGCTCTATATTTGTGAAAGGTATAGCTTCAACTATTACTAATAAGGATGGTGGGGAGAAGAGAGGGAGAGGGAGGGGGGAAACTAGTAAAATGATATATACATCGCTCTAAATTTGTGCAAAGTATAGCTACAACTATTACTGAAGAGAGGGAGAGGGGGGGGCAACTAGTAAATTAATGTTGGAAAAAAGTGTTAAAGCGTGCAGAAAGAACTTTTGAAATCGCTTTATATTTGTGAAAGTTATAGCTGCAACTATTACTATTAAGGAGGGCGGGAGGAGAGAGGGAGAGATGGGGGGGGGGGGAACTAGTAAAATGGTGTTGGAAAAAAAATCTAAAATCGTATGCAGAAAGAATTTTTGGAATCGCTCTATATTTGATAAAATTATGCGAATATGGTTTTTGAATAATGTGGGGGGAATGACAGGAGCGGAGATGGGTGGGAGCAGGGAGGACTACAAAGTAACTACAGCAAATTAAAGGACATTTGCAATGGGTGATCAAAGGAATTTCATTAAAATCGCCTGAAATTTAGATAATAAAGCCTACATCATGTGACAAAATGGCGTCTGACGACCGCGATGTTGATTCCTGTTTAAAAATATATAGCCTATATAGCACCTTCGGGATCAGTAGCGATTCAACGATACCTTGTTGTCGAAATCGGTTCAGCCGTTTAGCCTCTAGCGTGACACAAACATACATATTTACATACTTAAATACATACATACATATCCCAATCGAAAAACATTACCCTTCCTTTCGCCGTGCTGCAGTTGGGTAAACCCTTTCTTTTGATGAGCTACGTGGGAATTCTTGACACATATATTATTTTGTTGCTATTTGTGTTTAGATTTACGGTTTACTTGTTTGCCAGTTAGAAGAATATTTTCTTAAAATAGACATAAAAGAAGCAGAATTAATTATTAGTTTTTAAGTTTAATCGCATTGATTTTTTCCAATATCTAAAAATAACTTTTCCAAAGCAAGTGAAAAAACATAATTCACTTCGTGTGTTTACCTTTTTTACAAACTTTGATGCTCTGCTTTTTAAAAGATTGTGTAGCATTCTGAAAACACGCGCTACGGGTTTAGGGGTTAGTTGAAAAGGTTAAAAGTCCCGGGCAACTCTAACCCGGGCAAAATTGTTTGACGGAGTAAATTTGGATTTTTTTACCCCACAAGTGGTGAAGTGAAAAAGAATCACATCACATCATACGCGTGAAATATGTATTATATAGGAAGAAAGGATAGAAGTTTACACGTGGTTAATCCGATTGTTTTTGGATAGCAACAGCCAATACCTGTCCTATGTGCGCCCCGGTAAAGTAGAGGGGACGAAATTTATGACACTGATTGTTTCCCCTAGCGCGGCGATCTTTTCTTACGATAGTTTGTAAAGAAAATCGATCGAGGGTAGTTGTACATAAAATATCGAAAATTTAGACGATAACTACACGGTAAAACAATTGTCTTAAATCAAAGCAAATTGCTTTGAAGTAAAATAATGTGTACTTTCCTATTCACCAAGAGAATATTTTCTTGATATAGTACAAAAAATGTCATGCCTCTTTATTTTAATCTGAAACAGAAATTGTTTTATTATAAATTGAAACTGAATTTATCTAAGGCATCGTTTTATCTGGAAGCAAAAAATTACTTATATGAAGACAATTTGCTTTGTTACAAAACGAAATATACTGACATAAAACTGGTTCGTTCTGCAGTATGCAAATGTTTATTTTTCCATGTCCAGTAACGAACAACGGAAGGATTTTGACGGCCACGAATTGAAAACGAACTTTCGTCTGTAAAACAAATATTTTTAATAAAATTTTCATCCTGATTCGCTTTTTTAATCATGATTTCACAAAACTCCGGTACCCATGTCGTTGCAAAATGTTTCGGATGGTCAAGGGTGAAATATCATCGCCTAGATCATTGGCCTGCCTTACTGGAACAAAGAGATAAAGCTTCTGCTGCACCCATTTCACAAACCCTGCATTTGTGGCAAAAATTGACACCCTGTTCCTTGGAAATGGGTCACTATTTTTTGGAGCATGCTACGGCTTGTAATAGCCCTTCCCTCAAACGCGACAACAAATAAATTTGCCACATCTTGACAGCTATTTCCCCCGAAATACCATTGAATCATTTGTACTGTTTCCTGAACCCTCAATGTAATACGCGGCATGGCTTGAGCTAGAATTTGCGTGAAAAACAAATACCCACTTTTCACCTGTTTCGCTGTACACGACGGAATGACGAAAATCTTCGTGAAGACGAGAGGTCATGAAGTCTTCGCCTACTTTCCCACTACCGGCCCGAATACGGGTTGAACAGCGAAAATATATTTTTCTCTCTTTTACTTCTCTCTTACACACATTAAGCAAGCAGTCTATAAATCCTGTAGCTTTTAACCGTGATGGGTCAATTTAACATTTTAAAAGTTTTTTATTGCAACTACAAATTTTGTGATAAAAATTTCAGTGTTGGCTTACTAGAAGTGAATTGAAGCTAAGGAATTTGCCTCAAACTCAGACCAGGCTGAATTCGGGGTTGCATTTCAAAAATCTCGTTTCATAAATAACCAGCCGAAGGGCCGTATTTCATTTTTCCTTTTCCAAAAACATTTTTCGCCGGGATTTTTAAAAGCGTATTAGTAGGGGATCTATCCGAAATGGAAAATAATTATTTTCTTTTGTCTTGCACACATAATATGCGGAGTTTCTTGGTAGGAAACATTCAGAATCAATTTGCTAAACATTGCTCGGTATGGGAACTACAACCATTCGTTAAGAAATGGATACTGATGATAGCTGATAAACCGCAATTTAAAAAAAAAACAGAGTTTTTATAAATAATATGCGTGTAAATCAACAAAAACCTAAAATCCAAGGTTATGAATACCTAAAAAAGTTAAGAACAATCATTTTTCTACGAGTTTTTGGTGTTGGAATTCATTTTTAAAAATGAAGATGCAAAATAAGCTGTTTAAACCCGACAAACTTATTTTTTGATAAATCCACATCTAAAAAAACCTGTAAACCACTCGTTAGCAACAAAAAACTACTTTCGAGACGTTTCGTTTGTAAACTAGGTATTTGCGTTACTAGACCTGAAAGATAAACTTTACAGGTCGACCCAGGAAATTTACAGGATGAGTTGCAAGCGAGATCTATGTATAAGTCTAGGGAGACCTGTAAGGTTCGTTTCCGGTCGAGTATCCTGCGCATTTGTTTTTAAACCGACTAAAACGACAAAAACACACCTAAAATATTAATATAATTTATTTTACCGACATAAACTCTTTTGCTGTTTTGCAAGTATTTAAACTCTTTAAACTTTTAGACATTAGGAACCTTTCTGTCTGTTGTAAAAATATTTATTTAGCGAATTTTTAAACGTTGATTGAATAAACTAAGTCATCATCAACGGTTTAATTTTTTTAATATTACTATTTAGGTTTGGGATATTATATTGATTAGCAATTAGGGCAACAAAAGGTTTTATGTTAAGAAAACCAGAAAAAGACAGAAACAATATTTTAAAACACTGGAAACAGCTATAATAAAAAGGTTTAAATTAAAATAAACTCTGAAAGTGAACATCAAAATAGTTATGAATAAAAAAAGAATAATTAATTTTTATATAAGTGGAAATAATTGACGAAAGTATACATTTCCCCAGTTAAGAAAACCCACCTAAATGAAGCGAAGTGAAGCGTACGGGAAACCACCCAAGAATGCTTTCCAACGACCTTTTTTGTCTTTGTGAAAAGAAAAAAAACTTGTAGTAACTCATAGCTTGCCGTTGATTGGTCCGAACCTGAGCAAAAACTGTGCTTTAAGCGCTATAGACAAAGAAACAGCACACCAACGTAAACCAGAGATGCGTCAATATAAACAACCGTTACAATTTAAAATTACACTGTGTTTTTTTTTTAATTTACAATAATTCGTTAAATTTATTTTTAGTCACATAATATAAATTATTTTGATGTTAGTGACTCAAAGGACAGATTAACCAAATACAACTTTTATTAAAATACAGCGATCCTGAAAATCATGCCTAAAAACAAGTTGCCGTGAATTTTACTTGTTCTTAACCTAGTCTAGCATGTAATTAATGCTTGTTAATGGCGAGAACAATATTTAATTAAAAATATTAAAAAACTTATAAATGGCAAAAATACAATTTTTATTTAAATCGTGTTTTATTATAACCCTACAAAGATACTCTACATGTAATTATTAAGGTACTTACTCCAAAATAATAAAATAAATATTTTACGTTATAATTGGCTATTTTTTAAGTTAACTTTCAATATTTTTACTTTATATTTTAGATTTTTTTAAATAGAAATATCAAAATAAATACAATTTAAAAACTGTCATCATAATCACTATCTAAAGGACATAAGTCATGACCAACTTAAATAAAAGAGTGACCGATAAAAAGGTTTTCCGTTCTCTTGTTTCTTTACCGGTCTCTGTTGAGAGAGTTTTTCAAAGGGATTTGCCTGTAAAGTGAAAATTTCTGTGCAAAATATTGTGCGAAAAGTGTTTGTGTTTGGTTCTGTTAAAAATTTTTTATTTTTACTAAAAATACTAGCCGACTCCTCGCTTAAAAGCGTTTTAAGTGATGTTTGTTGAATATTCTCTTAGCTGCCAGAGAAAGTGGATAGCATAAACATATAGAGCTAGAGCTACTTTACTTTATATTTTACAAAAAAGAAATAGAAGATAAGGAAAGTAAAGCCTAGGAAATATTAAATAACTTAGCGGAGTCTTTTTATGACGCCATATACAGATGACGAAAAAAATTTTTCTAACCGTAATTTTGTCGAAAATAAAACAATAGAAAATAATTTAAACGAAACATGGTTTTGTGGATCTATAAGAATGTCCAAAATAATTTAGTCGAAAATAATTTAAACAAATCGTAATTTTGTCGATCCGTAAAAATCTTGAAAACAATATACTCGAAGCGCAAAAGCATTGAAACGGATTTATGTCGAATCGCAGAACGGTCGAACCGTAGAAAAGTATTAACTCCCACTTTTTGTCATTAAATATTGCCCGTTTGGGTCATACAGAATCCAAAAACTCCGGCAGATTATTTTCCACGAGAAATATAGTTGATTACACAATCCCACCATAATATATATATTTTTCGACGCTGAATTCATATAGAAAAAAGGGTTTGGCAAAATCTCTCCCATTTTAATGATTTTTGGTTTATTTATTCTACCGTGAAATTGATATCAAAATTTTGTAAATAGTAGTTTTTGTTCAAACCAAAACTACTTATTCCAGCGTAATGATATATGGGTTGTTTAGAAGGTCTTTAAATTACCTTTCGAACGAGGTATCACCTGATTTAATTTTTGCAAGAAACAAACTAAATTAAAAAAAATATATTCTTTTTTAATTTTTATTTTTTTTTGTAAAAACTACATCATGTAGTATATCATTCGAAAAGTATTTTAAAGACCTTTTAAACAACGCGCTATTTGCCAGACCTCATTTTTCTCATTAATTCTATATGAATTGACCAACTGTGGTTAAAAAAAAGCCGTCCAGGGACTTTTTTGACCCTGGATTCAGTGTTGAAAAATACATGAAAATATTACACTCTGTCTACGGATCTCGACATTTTTTATTGTGGGGTTGTGTTGTTATTATTAGGGACTTATTGGAATAAAACCTGACTTTATTTTAGAGTTGACTTTATTCTGACACATTCACACAGCTGACAACTCAGAATTGACATACCAAAGCCAAATTTAATAATACAGTCGCTAACTTCCATTTAATAAATACCGACACTAATAAATCCGGTTTTTAAATACACAAAGGCCGAATTTTGAAGCAAAGCAGCTGGTTTTCATATGTAAATCTGTCACCATAGGGTCGATTTTAAAATAAGGTCAGGTTTTATTCCAATAAGTGTCTATTATCAGTACACACTTATTACAAAATGACGAAATTTTAATAAGGTCGACAGCTTTTTGTACAGTCGGACTTTTTAAATTGCCGCTGTAAAAAATCAAACATTTCCTTATTTGAAATTCAGATAACCAGTTTGAACCAAACCAAAAAATAGGTTTACACTTTGATGAACCTCTGTCTGTAACAAACGGTAACAAACTCTTTTTTCTGATACCTTTACCCTTTTGCCAGTCGCAGTGATTTTATTAACTAGTTAGGTATACAGTGAATATCGGTTATAATCAAATAAGTTATAGCATAAATACATGTTCAAAGAATCGAAAAGTGAGGCCCTCATAGCTGGCTTTGGAAACAATGGCAAATTTAAATTCGCGGACGCGAATTTTCAAGTGCGCAGACGTGTCTCTTGTCATGTAGACCCACAGCTACCGTGTGGGTGGTGGCAATCTTTGTTTCTTATTTACATTTTGTGGTGTTTTGCGTTTGTCGTGTAAAAAATGGGAAATAATTCACGAAAAACATGTGCGATTTGTGGAAAAATGTCCGGGAGAAGTAAGGGAGTGCCATTCCATGGGTAACTACTTAACTCTTCATGATAACGTTAACTCTTCATGATGTCCGCAATTATTTTTAGAAAAACTACAATTTTAATCCACAATTTGAAAAATTTTCACCAACTTAACTAGTTTTTAGAAAAAATAATAGACAAAATTGTCGAATAATCTAGTGACGTTTCGGAGTATGTTCCAAAACGATCCAAACTAACGCATGCGCAGTAACCGAAATCCTGTCTACCCGAAAAAGGAACATATATATATTTATCGGTTTCACAACGTTCTACGTCTTCCGATACCCAATCTCCACTCGTTTCTGTTTGCCCATAATTCATCATCTAGGCCTCTTATTCTTATTTCATTGTCTATTCCTTCTCTCCAGCTTTTCTTCGGCCTTCCTCGTTTTCTTCGGCCAGTTGGTTTCCATTGTAATATTTGTTTAGGTAGTCTTCCATCATCTATTCTTTGTACATGTCCGTACCACACCAGTTGTTTTGTTCTTATATCATCCACTAAAGTACGTTCACCCACTGTCATAATTTCTCTTATTCTTTGATTTGTAACTCTTTCTGTTTTTGATTTCCCTGCTGCTCTTCTCCAATAGTCCATCTCCGTAGCGGAAAGCATTTTTTCTGTTCTATCTTTGATTGGCCATACTTCTGTCTTATACTTTTTGTTATGTTTTAATATACTTTGGTCCCAAATTATTCCATTTAATAAATTTATTGCTTTTCTTCCTTGTACGTTTCTATCTTTTATAGCTTTGTCTAGTGTTCCGTCAGCTGTAATTTTTAGACCTAAGTATTTATACTCATCACAGGACTGAATTCGCTGTCCAGTATTTAAGATTAGATCCTGTTTCGTTCCACCAATACACATTTACTCTGTCTTATTGATATTTACCTCTAGTCCCCACTTATTGTAATCTTCTATTAGTTTTCGTGTCATATATTCGAGGTCGTCATAATTCTGAGCTACCACTATCTGATCATCGGCGAAACATAAATTATACAAGGTGGTTTCATCCAACGGAATTCCCATGTTTTGGAATTTTCTCTTCCAGACTTTAAGGACTTGTTCCAAATATATCTTGAAGAGCGTAGGCGAAATACAGCAACCTTGTTTAAGACCTTTATTTACTGAAAGCCTTTAGTTAGTTTTGCTTTTATTTTAACTTTTGCCTTACTATTGCGGTATAACTCTTTGATGGTCTTAATTAGTTGTACGCTTATGTTTGTCTTTTCCAACGCTTTCCAAAGTAGGTTTAGTGGTATACTATCATATGCCTTCTGCAAATCTACGTAAAGCAGATGCAGCTCTTGTCCGTATGCCATTTTCTTTTCAATAACTTGGGTTATACAAAAGAGATGATCTGAAGTCGATCTACCCGCCCTGAAACCGGCTTGTTCTTCTGCCTCCATGTCTTTATATTCGCTCTCCACTTTATTTCTTATTATTTTGCCATATATTCTGCTTAACGTACTAGTTACAGATATACCTCTATAATTGTCACATTTATCTTTCCTTCCTTTTTTGTGTATTGTGGATATATATGACGTTTTCCACTCAGTTGGTACTTCAGCTCCATTTAGATATTTTTGGAAAAGATTCCGTAATCTCCAAAACAGTTCTTCAGTGCCATATTTAATAAGTTCAGCTGGGGTATTTCTGGGTCCGGCAGACTTACCGCTTTTTAAGGTTGTGCACACGTTTTTGACCTCAGAGATTGTGAGGGGTACTGGAGATCCCATCGTTCTAATGATATTGTTTCTTTCGTCTTCCTTGAATTCTGCTCTATCTTCAGTTAAAAGTTTTTTAAAATGCTCATCCCGTTTTTTGTCTGGTATTGGTGAAATAATATCTCTGCATGTTTCTTTTTTGATCGATCTTATAGTTTTCCAGCTTTCGGTACTTCTCCTACCTCCTAAGTAAGAATCTATTTTCTGGCACTTTTGCATCCACGATTGATTTTTCTTATCACTGATCATTCTTCTCACCTTTGATTGCACAATTTTGTATTCTTCTCTGCTTCTATCTGTCTTTTGGGATAAGTAGGTGTGATATAATTTCCTTTTTTCCTCTATTTCACTTTCAATCTCAGCATCCCACCAGTATGTTTTTGTTCTTTTAGGAGTTTCTTCCACTAATCCTAGTGCTTCTTTTGCAGCTTGATGGATGCTTAATGTGATACTTTCGTATTCCTCGTCTGGGGTTTCACCTGAACTTGAATTAAGTTTTTCGTTCAGTCTCTTTTTGTATAAGTTTTTTACGCTGTCATGTTCTAGGCTTAGTAGATTATATTGACAGTGATCAATTTCCTCATTCACTGTATCATCAAGATGTTGTTGATGCAGGCTTCGGCCTTGATAAGGAAAGAGAATTTTGGTCTCCAGAAAATAGTGATCACTTCCGCATGTTGATCCTTGCTTTGTTCTGACATCTTGAATTTTTAGTTTTGTCTTTTGTTTAGTGAT
The DNA here is from genome assembly GCA_963576565.1 of Aspidapion aeneum. NCBI lineage: Eukaryota > Metazoa > Arthropoda > Insecta > Coleoptera > Brentidae > Aspidapion > Aspidapion aeneum. The sequence goes on from OY755038.1 coordinate 206,411,983, forward strand.
AAGATAATCAATGATGGATTTCAGGTTTTGTGAGGGTTTGGTCCAGGTATATTTGTGTATTTCCTTATGTTGGAAAAAACCGTTTTGGATTTTTAGGTCTAATTGCTCACATACTGTAATTAGCCGGTTTCCATTGTCATTAACAACATCTTCTCCATATTGGCCAACTGTCAGATCATTTACTCTGTTACCTATTCTACTATTTAAATCTCCCAATATTACAATTTCTCTAGATGTACTTACTGCTGATATTTCATTGTGGATTTCTTCAAAAAAATTGTCTTTCAAGGCTACATTTGCATCGTCATTATACGCATAGATTCCAAAAATCGTAAGTCTCATTCCTTTTATTGTTATATTCATTCTTATTAGCCGTTCATTTACTGCTTTCCAGTTGGTGATAAATTTTCTAAATCTTTTGTTGACCAAAATAGATACTCCTCGTTGAGCATGTTTTTCTTTTGCCACTCCGCTATAGAAATGGTCATATTGTCCTAGGTTTTCAGATCCTTTTCCTTTCTTCTTCGTTTCTGTTAGTACAGCAAGGTCTACCTTCATTCTGCGGCACTCATGTACTATTTCATTCACTTTTCGACTCATTCCTTGTACGTTCCATGTACCAAAAATCATATTCCTGTTTCTTTGCTTGGTTCGTCTTAGGTTTTTCATTTCTTTCCGAGGCGTTTGATTGGGTTTTTTTAACAGTGTACTTTTTTTCCGAAAAAGGAACATTAAGAATTAAATAGGGCTTGGCGTCAAGTATCGCGTCTGAAAAAAATCGACAATGTCCATTTACCATTTATGCCAAACATCACCCCGAACCCGAACCCCCCTAAAACAAATGGCCCACCTTGCTATAAATATTAATACTTGAGAACTCTAAACTCTCCAGTCTCTCAGAAATAATGATGTTAAGGCCCACCAAACTATCGTAAAGCAGTAAAAATAGGTAGGGGGGTCTCCCCCGAAAATGGGGGGTGATGGGGAAAAACGGAGTTCATATTTGGATTCAGGAGGACATTTAACATAAGAATCGGCAAGAATGGTGTCAGGGCCGATTATCATGCCGACGAGTGTAGTTAATGTGTCTTACGGATCTTGACATGAATTTTTTAATGGGGTTGTGTTATTATTCCAGTTTTCCAAGTTCTTTGACCTTCAAAGAAATTCAAGTACACCCTTAATACCAAATGACGAACTTTTAATAATTTCGACAGCTTTTTGTAATTATTTTGCCAGTGGTTTTATTAATTAGTTAGGTATAGTATATGTATAATACCTGTAATAAATCACCGTTTAATAATTATTATTTTACGGACAGTTAATTTTGTAGCCTGACTTGTTATTTCAATTATTTCCAACAAATCACCTAATTGTTATTGTAGGACCATTAAATAGTAAATAAAAACTTCGAACAGGCTAGGATATTTATGCGAATTTAAATCTTTGATAGAATTGCAAAATAGCCGAAACAAATTGCTGGGAAACTGTAGAATAATAGAAAATGAAATAAAAATCGAATTGGGTCTGTATTCTTAAGTCGTACAAATACCTCGTAAAAAAGAAAAACGTAGTAAAGGGATTTACTAGATTTGTGTTTCTTATCAGCTTTATAAAACTCCTCAATGTCCTCGTTCGTTTTGTGTAAAAATATTATAAAAATCAGGGGCGGATCTATGAACTTTATTTGGGGGAAGGGAATATCATAACAAATATTGCGTCCATCTATTTTGCATAGTGACCAAGAGGTATATTCTGTGTATATAGTTTTAGATTTGGGGGGGGGATTTCCACTTTTTTCCTCATGTAGATCCGCGCCTGTAAAAATTCGAAACATTAAAAGCGTTACTAAAAAAACTACTCTGTCAATTTATGGGCACTTAAGCTCACACTGGGTATTATAGTTATAGTGTACGCGTGAGCTAATATTACTAAAAACTGAAATATATTTTATTCAATTCCAGACTCAATTACCTTTCGTTTGATACCACACAAGCTATGTTTTGACTTACACTCAAATTTTTGAAATTTACCCCCACCCTTTTTTTTTAAACTAAAATGTATTTGTTTAACTCCAGACTCAATCACCTTTCGTTTAATTTCACACACGCCATATTTCCACTTAAACTCTAATTTTTAAAATTTACCCCCAGCCTTTTTTTTAAATAAACTAAAATGTATTTTGTTTAACGCCAGACTCAATTACCTTTCGTTTGATATCACACACGCCATATACTCACATAAACTCTAATTTTTGAAATCACCCTTTTGTTTTCGGTGGATTTTGTTCATTTTTAAATGGGACCATCTCGACCCAAAACCCAGCCTAGGTACCAAATTTCATCAAAATCGGGCAGGCGGTTTTTGAGTTATGCGCGTTGGTCGTGACAGACAGACATACAACAGACAGACAGACAGACGGCGCAACAAAAAAGTTTCAAAATCATCTGAAACGCAAAGATATATAAAAATTTTTGAAATCGGAGCAACTTTTTTTTTCTCGAATAAATTAGACACTACTATAGTATAGTCAAGGCCAACATAAAAATAGAGGCCACGACCCTGAAAAAATCAGCTGTTCTCCCGGGGCTGACTTTTACATTGCGTCTTATGGGAGGTCAGACGTTTTTTTATGATATTTTCAAAATGGCACTACAGATTTCCGCAAAATTTTACTGAAATATTCTCAGACACCATCCCGATATTCCACCAAAGGTTTGTAAGAAAGCAACATGATTAAAAGGTTAAAATCTTCAAGATTTAGCATTCCTTATTTTGAATTCAAATTACCCGCCATTACCACATGCCAACTGTTATATTTGACCTGTATTTGACTTTGTCATATGTGATTGTCACATTCGCTTCTGCTTTAAACTTAATTTTTGTGTGAGCTAATGAAGCGGCTATGAAAAATTAGGGCTTACTATACATTTAAAAAAAATTCTTCTGCCAGAATAAAGTAAAAACAATCTCAAAAAAGGCTTTATTAAAAAAAAACCAAATATCCATGAACCGTCATTCCAACTTCAATATTTTAAAGACAGTCAGCTGTGTCGTAACGTGACCATCAAAAAAAAATCAGCCCCGGATGTGACGTCAACAAAGTGGAGGATCGTGGCCCGTCCATTTTGATAGCCGTGGTATAGTATATGTGTGAGCTAATAGTAGCTTATACTAGAGAACCGGTATTAATGACATATTTGTAAAAAAGACACGACACAAACCCATCAAAATTACTGAAATTGATATTTTTGGGTTATGTTATTCTCTCGTCACATGCATAGGCGTTTCACTAAAATAATTTAAATTGTCAGTGTAAACAAATACGTCAAATGTCTTTTCCTGGTAAAAGAGTAAAACTTAGACTTTATAAGGAGTAAAAGTATTGTTTTTTTTTCCGGAGCTTATGAATAAACAAAAACGGAAAGTGCGTCTCTCTATAAATAAAGCTATAGTGTAGAAGACCGATATTTCCGTCCTTTGATTTTGATTTAAATAGCTTATGCAAACTGCAAATATCAATTATTTTTCTTCTCCTGAAAAAATATAGGCTACCCGTGATATAGTAGGGCCACCAGAATGAGAATTATAACTGTTTTGATTTTTACATTTTATTTATAAACATACTCTCCTGACTTTTTTCCCGGGTCGTAGAGAGTGTGAAGGCCTCCCCCAATATCTTCCCTGCCTGTCGCCGTGTTTATCCATCTAGTTCCCGCATGTTTCTTCAAATCAAATTTCTTATCCATTAATTCCTTTTTTTATGTTAGCTTTACGTGTAACATTTGTCTTTTCATTGATCTTTGGGCTTTTGTTACCTTATCCATGTTTGATTTTGTAAGTCTCCAGGTCTGGGATCCATCGGTAACTACAGGAAGGATACATTGGTTATACACTTCGTTTTGAGGTACTGCGGATATTTTTTAATATGTAGCTTAATTTTCCGAATGCTGCTAAGGCCAATGTTACTCGTCTCTTGATTTGGTTTTCTTTTTTTAGTTTAATAAATTGTCCCATGCATATATATATATATATATATATATATATATATATATATATATATATATATATATATTCCTCTACTTCGTGAATCATGATATCTTCATCTGTGTTTGTTATGATTTTAGTTTCAGTGTAGTTCATTCGCAAGCCTATATTTTTAGCTGCTATATCCAATGCTTCCAGCATTTTTATCAATTCTTCTTTCTTATCTGTTATTAAGACGATATCATCAGCATATCCTAGGTGGTTCAAGTTATGTCCGTTTATTTTGATGCCTACTTTTTCCCAATCTAAGTTTTTTAAAACATCTTCTAGGGTCTGGCTAAATAGTTTAGGGGATATTGTTTCCCCCTCTGACATCTCTTCTTATATGGATTGGCTTGGTTTCTTCGTGAATTTTGATTGAAATTGTTGCTTCGCTATATATATTGGCTATTAAATCTGTGTATCTGTGATCTATTCGGCTACTAATTAAAGATGCTTTTGCTGCCCAGTGCTCAATGCTATCGAAAGCTTTTTCAAAGTCTGTTGTTTTCGTTGGCTCGTTCTATTAGGATTTTCATGGTTAATAGGTGGTCAACTGTACTGAAACCTTTTCTGAAGCCTGCTTGTTCGTTTCATTGATATCCGTCAAATTTTGTTGTTAGTCTATCTGTTAATATTTTCGTGAAAAGTTTATAAATTACTTTGAGGAGTGTTATATGTCGATAGGTTTGAAACCTATCCTGTCATTGATTGCCAGCGTATCTTTCCCTTGCCAGTGAAGAACCCTTTTCTTCATTTACAAGATTAGGATATGTTGGCGATCAATTGACAAAGGTTAGGTTTCACACTTGCTATGATCCCGGGAAAGAGGTCAGGAGACTATGTTTTAAAAAATATGTTAGGATGTGAGACCCCTTAGCCAAACCCTATAGGTTTGTTGATGACACAACCCTTAGTCGAATTTAATAGGCTGCGCGATTTTTGTGGGCTTGCGCTGTTTTGATCTTGCGTCGTTTGGGTTTGCGGCGAAAGGGCCGCAAATCGACATCCAGAAAACACCTGATTTTTTTATGCCAAGGCGTCTACTTATTCTGATTTTCGATGTGACAAACTCATCAATGACCAAAGAGATGTTAGTTGATATACACAATTTTTTTTTGTATATAAACTTAAGAATATTCTCCCAACTTCAACGGACGCCTTTCTAATTCCTATGCAAATGTTCGATCGTAAAAAATACTGTTTTTTTTGCGTGTGTTTTACGTTTATGTAACCGGATTATACGGTTTTATGTTTGCGTACCTATGCGTTTATTTAGCAGCCTGTATTTATTGGGCCTTGTTCATTACAATTTGCTGAGCATTCGACGAAAATATGCTGATGAGAAATTAAAGGGAAATATACCGTGTGGGAAAGGCTTAATAGCATCGAAAAAAAACGAAAACAAGTAAATAAAATTTGGCTCATTTTAGGCAGATTGTATGATGATGATCTAGTGGCGCATATAGAAAAATCATGGTGAAAATTGATTGCTCTTTAAAGATTAAAATTAAAATTTGCCGCCATCTTAGAATTTAAAATGTCGGACAGAATCATACTACATACTTCAAAATGGCGTGTTTTTTCTTAGTTTCCGAAAATGTTTTTGTTTTTTTTTAATTTATAAAAAAGCACTACTTTTCTCCTGCTTAACAAGGTACAAAGTAATAAAATCGATAAAGTGGTTCTCACAAAATCGGATTTTGTTTTAACCATTGTTTTACAATTATACGATTGCATTGCCAATCCTGCCTGCATTAATTTCTTTATAAATTCATTATTCCTGAACTGATTTTAGTAAAATAAAAAATATTATGGTGCAAAGATCAGTGCAATGTTTTTTATTTTACTAAAATCGGTTTACTAATAATGAATTTATAAAGAAATGCATGCAGGACAGAATTGGCAATGCAATCGTATAATTTGTAAAATTTGTAAAAAATTGTAAACTCGTTGTACGGAGAAAAAGTAGTGCTTTTCTATAAATTAAAAAAAAACTAAAACATTTTCAGTAAATAAGAATAACACGTCATTTTGAAGAATCATGTATGATTCTGTCCGCCAACTTCAATTTTAAGATGGCGATAAATTTTAATCATCTTTAAAAAGCAATCAATTCTCACCAGAATGTTTTTTATTCCATCAAAATCGGTTCAGTAGTAATGAATTTATAAGGAAATAAATCAGACATGATTGGCAAAGCAATCGTATAATATTCAAAACAATGGTTGAAACAAAAAAATTTTTTTTACTAGTTTAAAAAAATAATTAAAACATGTTCGCAACACAAACATAAACGAGCATCTTTGAAGGGTATAATTTAATTTCGTCCGCCATCTTGGATTTTAAGATAGAGGACAAAAAAATATATTTAGTCAAAACTTCGTAATTCTCTGCCAAGTGCAGTTTGTCCCGCATTAATATCGAGGGCATAGTTCAAAAGTTAGAATGAAAAAAATATTTTGGTTTTTTTGGCCCACCCGGTAGAGTGTAGTATATAGATATAGCAGCGAGATCCCATGATGCAATTGTATTTTTGTATTCATGAAATATGTGGAAAAAATCTTAGCCTTGGGAGCCCGTGACCCGGAGACGCCCCCCTGGGTACGCCCATAGATGTAGGAAGAATTTGTCCATTGCCCAATAAATTTATATTATTGGAAGTTGTGGGTCAAGATCCATCGATGTCAACATAAAACATCTTACAATAACATGCACCTGTGATATACGAACCGTTGGTCACCAACACTCGTTTATTTCTCTATCCTTTTTGGGAGTTCAAGCTACGGTCATAAATCTATCTCAAAGTGCGACATTCGCGTGAGCTACCGTATAAATAAACCAAGAAATTCTCTGCAAAAAACTCCTTTGTCTGATTTTTGACAAAAAATACTTGTACAACGTGTCCCATTTTCGATGGGATTAAATGGGAAACTCGGTTATTATTAAAGATATTAATATTCTGACTGCACCTTACCGTGCTCTTTTTTTTAACTCTTAAAAATGGTGTAATCAGATGTTTGCTATACATTGTAGTTTCGCTAATGCAAAAATTGCATTTTTAATAATCCCTTATATCTCGCTTATTTTACGAGATATTTTTATTCTGTGAAAACTTTTCTGTGGCAACTTTTTTAAAGGAAAATAATGACGTTGTCAGTTTTTTAAAATATTGTTTAGTTTTTGAGATATGGTATTTATCATAAAAAAATTCAATATGGACCTGTATTTTTTTATCACTATTTTGATTGGCTTCATGCTATTATTATCACAAAATAATAAAAATTTAATATTTTTTTTGTTTTAAGATTAAAAAAAATGTTTACTATTTTAAAAAAAAAATAGTCCGAACCTGGAAATTTCCAACATAAATATAAATTAAAAATTGCTAGTTGAACGATTTTTAGTTTAACTGTTTTGATACTTTTTTTAATTTTAATTTTGTTGTTTGAATAAAGCAGTCAAAAATATTACATTTTTCAAAATCTGGATATAGTCGATTTCTAGCCATTTTAGAATAATTTTGAGTGAGCTATTGTTTTTCCATGTTGAAGTAACCTTAATGAGTTGCTGTGCTACCATCAAATAATTTGGTTTTTTACTTTATAAATCTTTGAATTAACGTTTCAAAAAAGATAAACTAAAAATCATCCAACTAGTGTGTCTTGCAATTTTTAATTTATATTTACGTTGAAAATTTCCAGGATTGGACTAAAAGTTTTTAAAGAATGTATTAAATATTTTTTCCAATCTTAAAACAAAAAATATTAAAGGTTTATCATTTTAAGATAATAATAGCATGAAACCAATCAAAATAGTAATAAAAAAAATCCAGGTCCGTATTTAATTTTTTTATGATAAATACCATATGTCACAAACTAAGCAATATTTAACAAAATTACAGAATAAAAATATCTTGCAAAATAAGCGAGATACAAGGAATTATTAAAAATGCAATTTTTTCAAAAACTTCCTGTAATAGCGAAACCACGGGGTATAGCAAAAGTCTGATTACACCATTTTTAAGGGCTCAAAAAAAGAGCACGGTAAGGTGCAATCATAAAATCGATATCTTTAATAATAACCGAGTTTCCCATTTAATCCCATCGAAAATGGGACACGCTAGGAAAAACAAAGACTGCTGAGATATTACAATCTTTGGAGAGTGTAGCGACAAAAATATACTTAGAAATTTGGGAAAAAAAGACTAGTCAAATATTAAAATCTTCGGAGAGTGGAGCGAGGCCAACTGTTATTAACATTGTGAAGCGAACCAAAACCAACTAAAGAATCAAACAAGTTTCGTGGCTAATCGGGTATCCTTTTTACCCGATTAGCCACGAAACTTGTTTGATTGTTAAATTCACGGCTACTAAATTTCACATTTAACTAAAGAATGTTCTCTAACGATTTTCTTGTCTCAGCGAAAACAACCCTGCCTGGCAGGCACTCCTAGCTTGCCCTTGATTGGTTTGAACTCTAAGCTACCTCGCCTTCGCGAGAGAAGATAAGACTGGCTTTTAACGCTCCAGACAAAGAGACAAAATACCAGCGTAATCCAGAGATGCATTGACTTAGAAAACCGTTAGAAATTAAAATTACACAGTGTGTTTTTTAAAAATTGAAAATAGTTTGGTTAATTTATTTCCAGTTAGGACATATTAGCAAAATACAACTTTTATTAAAATAAAGCAATCCTGAAAACATGCCCAAAAACAAGTCGCTGGTGTTTTCCTAAATTTTACTTATTCTTAACCTAGTCTTGCATATAATTAATGCTTGTTGATGTCAAAAATAATATTTAAAAACTTATTGGCGAAAATACTTAATAACTGGGAATTAGACGGGAATTTAGTTTTCGATTTTTAATAGATTAGGATTAACCCTACGGAAGACGGGATGCGAGGTATAGAGATATAATAAGTTTGGCATGTCCGTTATGACTAAAAACTTCTTTATTCTGCATTTAAAATTCAGCTTCAGAAAATTTTGTTTTACTCAATGCAACTCCTTATGGGAAACTTTAGCTTCAAACCATTGAATCCTGTGCTCATTTGACCAACCATGATCCGCTAAGCCGGATTTTTCAATATAGCCTAATTGGGTACAATATACAACTTTTAAAAACATCTAAAAAAATATCTTTTTACTTTATAAAAATGATTCTAAGTGAAATTGTTTTTCATTTTGTATTAATAAAGTAATAAATAGGGACTTATTGGAATAAAACCTGACCTTATTTTAAAATCGACCCTATGGTGACAGATTTACATATGAAAAGCAGCTGCTCTCTTTCAAAATTCGGCCTTTGTGTATTTAAAAACCGGATTTATTAGTGTCGGTATTTATTAAATGAAAGTTAGGGTCTGTATTATTATATTTGGCTTTGGTATGTCAATTTTGAGAGGTCAGCTGTTAGTTTTCTGTGCAAATGTGTTAGAATAAAGTCGACTCTAAAATAAAGTCAGCTTTTATTCCAATAAGTCTCTAATGTCTTAATAGTCAACAGTAGTTCTAGTTCTAGTAAAGAGTTAGTTTATGTGCACTAAAAGAAAGAGAGAAAGAAGTATTTTTTTTTAGGCTGTCCATTAAATTATCTTAGTAGTTTGTAGCTGTTTTTTTTTGTTTAAAATGTTTTCCTTTATTATTTATTTTATTTGATAGTATATATTACGAATTATCATCTTTTAGGGCTGGCCGCTAAGATCAACACTTTGTTGCCTTCAGTTCCTTTTTGCAATGTCCAGTTTTGGTTACCTTGTAACACAGTTTTTTTATGCAAATAAATACTGTTATTATTATTATTATTATTACTTTTTTATGTTCCTTTACTCTAACCCGAAGAGGGCGTTTCGTTTCTCCTACATATGATTTATTACATTTACACGGGATTTCGTAAATTAACTCCTTTTTATCCAAGGGAGTTTCTGGTTTTCTTTTCCTTACAAAACTTCTTATCGTATGATCCCGATGAGAATACTGTTTTAATATTATAGTGTTTAAAATTTGTCTTATGTTCTCCGAAACCTCTTGAACATATGAAATGTCTATAACATCCAACGGATTATTATTCTGAGAATTAGCTACCCTTGGTTTATTTTTAAATTTAAGAGATCGTTGAGTTTATTAATTTCTCGGGATAACCATTCTGTTATAACTCCTTTTTAATGTTAGATGTAGACTTCTGTGGTTAGTTCTTCATTATTACTACAAATGTTTACAGCTCTTAAATACAAACTTCTTATAACTCCTTGTTTTGTCTTATTTCCAGAGCAGAAGGAAAAACTGACATGGGGAAGTTTCTTAAATCTTTAAATGATTGGTATTAAATTTTGTTCTAAAAAGGAAACTTGGCAAACCAACGCAACGGTAGCAAAATAAGAAGAAAAATCTTTGATGTTAGTTGTAATGGTGTTACCTTACATTGCAGGGACAAAAAGTATGGCGGACAAATGCGGATGATGAGGTTTCTCTGAAAAAATAAACTTAATTTTAAGTATAATAAAAAAAAATTGTATTCTGAGCAGTGTAGATACTTTTTAAAAGTGCAAAAAAAATGAAAAAAAAACTAGACTTAATTTACGTTTTCAGCGATATTTTTCAGAAAATTTTTAGTTGCCTAAGAATTCTTTTATTACCTATAACTTTTGTATTGAACTTTTTTCGATAGGAGATCTAGTTTTGCTAAAACAAACTCGTAGAAAACCATAATCTACGCCTAAAAAATCACCCCATTTCACCCCAATAACTCGGATCAAGTCTACTTTTATTTCTCCATTGGCCGCGGTAGATTTTATTTGATTTCAAGTAGTTTTAATGCTGTTACTCATTTTTTTTCCTTCCAAAAGGTGAGAAAATGTCTATGGTTGTGTTGCAGCTTTTGATAGAGAGAGAAGCCACAAAACAAAATCTAGTATTAAAAGGGAAGGAAACTAAAATATTCAGAACAGAAAATTCCGAAAAAGATACTCCAAATGTACAGGGTTTTCCCGTATATTTTTACTCCATATCTAAAACGTTTATTTGAATAGATATCAAAATATGAGAAATACAAAAATGTCATAATTTTTTACGAAGTTTATAAATCTTATGGTCAAAATGTTTAAAAAAATGGTGATTCTGCGCAATAATATGTGGCGCCGCAAGCCAGTAAAAACAAAAAATATTACAATTTTTTCAGAAAAAAATAAATATCTAATACTTCATTGGTAATTTTCTACATAGCCTCCTTAATTATTCATACAATTTTGGATAATTCTTATAAATTTTCTGTGAATAGCTGATAGATAGAGTGCGTAGAATTTCCATTGAGATCGACGAATGTTCTATTTTCGCTTGTAGAATTCGAAGTGTTTTTAGCCTGTTCAAATTTTACAAGAAAAAATAGATCAGACATTCTATTCACAGAAAATGTATAAGAATTAAGTATTCAAAATTGTATTAATAATCAAGGGGTTAGTAGAAAATTACCAATAAAGTATTAGATATTTATTTTTTTCTAAAAGAATTGTATTATTTTTTGGTTTTACTGCGCGGAACCACCACGAATGGTAAATATTAATAAATTATATACCTTACAAAAGCAACAGCATCACTTTTTGTGTCACTGCAATTGTCTTTTTCATGGCTGCCTTGATGTTTTAAAAAGTATCAACTTAAGTTTTTTAAACTTTTAAACGTATATATATCTCTAAAACTAATAAACGAAAATAATCCCAACATATAAATTTTTGAAATCAGAAAGGCAAGATCTATAAAAATCCAAAATAATATATAGGGTGTTCGATTTAAAAAAACCATCAACCAGTCAAATGTTTTTTAAAAAATTCTAACCCTAAGATTCTTAAAGTTCATCAAAAATTATGAAACTTTTGTATTTATCATATTTTGAAAGCTATTGAAATAAACGTTTTAGATATGGTACAAAAATATAAGGGAAAACTCTGTACAGGTTTTCGTACTTTACAGCTTTTAACAAGTGCAAAAATCTACTTATCTTGGGGCAATTAAATAAAAGAAAATTCCCCGTTGCAGAAGAAATAATCAAGAGAAAAAGTAGTGCCGAAACATAAGCTAAATGAAGACCAAAGCGTAAATCCATAGCTTTTAAAGCCCTTGACCGATTTTTATGACATTTTCAGAAGAAATAGTGTTTGAAAAATGCAAAAAGCTAAAGAGATTTAGTTACAGTTGTTTTTTATTTGAAGTTTTTTAAAATTTTTAGTTTTGTAAGCCATTTTTACCTAATTTTACCGTAGCATATTGGCAAAACTCCAAAACAGTAAATCGCGCAGACAGAATAGCGCAAATATTGCAGCACACAGCGATTCTGCACAAAATAAAAATCTTGAAGACATATTATGAAACTTGTCGGATTTGGCTTTCTCATAAAGCCTTCCTGCCTTTGAAAATTTATCTTTTCTTATGAAAAATTGCTCTTGGTTTGGAGAGTTCTTCCGTGTATCAGAGGCGGACTCAAGAACTTCCAAATTATATCGATAATGTTAATAATATCATAATAATAAAGACAAATAACACTGGTCTGCAAAAAAAAAAAATCTTGAGCCCTGGCATTATTTCCGCTGATTCTTATGTAAGACGACGCCCTGAATCCAAATATAGCTTGCGTTTTCTTCTACCACCCACCATTTTTGAGGGAGCAGCCCTTTTACCTATTTTTATAATTTTTCGATAATAATTATAATATTATCGACATAAATTTAAATTTTTAAGTATAAAGAAAGTCATTCTAGTTTCAAACAATAGTAAATACATGGGCGCACCCAGACCCAGAGGAGGGGGTCTTGGGGCCCGCCCCCCCACAAGCCTTAGATTTTTTTACATATATTCCACATGTTTCATAAAAAAACACAAAAAATAGCTTAAAATTCGACATTATGAGGTTATAGAGGCGTCGGGCCCCCCAAGACATATTCCTGGGTGCGCCACTATTAAATAAGAACTTTTCTACCTTCACTTGGTGCTTGCTTTCCTTTTATACCCTAAGGTACAACCCTCTCGTTTCAAAAATCAGCAGTACTCCGCCAACATGCTTGCATTTCACTTTCCTGAAAACCTCTTTTCCGACTTAGCGATGTCTTGATGAAACCGTTCCCCGTATTCATCCGAGACTGCTCCTAAATGTTCAAGAAAGAAGTCCAGATGCAAGACAAGAAAGTGCACTTTAAGGGACATGTTACATCCCATGGCCTTGTACGCTAAGAGCAATTCCTCGACCTGAGCGACATAATCATCACCTTTATGGTTACCCAAAAAGTTCTTACATACGTTTTGGAGTGCAAACCAAGCTCGTTTTTCTTTTTGATTCAGGTGTTCAATAAACGTCGAATCTTGAAAAAGTTGTCTATTCTGAGGCCACACAAAAACACCTTCCTTGATTTTAGCCTCACTAAGACGAGGAAATTTAGTTTTCAAAAATATGAATGCGTCGCCTGTTTTGTCCAGTGCTTTTACAAACTGTTTGATCAATCCAAGTTTGATGTGCAAAGGCGGCAAGTAAATATTATCTTGTGGGACTAATAAGGCTCGTTGGCGACATTTTTCTGACCGGGAGTAAATCTTTCTCGCAAAGGCCAGTTCCGTACAATGTAATGATTGTCCCGTGCTCGGCTGTCCCATTCACAAATAAAGCAAAAATATTTAATTTTTTTATTATAGTTTCTGCATGAGCGTATACAAGGGAGGAGGGGGGATTGGGGGCGAAAGCCCCCCCCAAGAATCTAAAAATAGATTATGTTCAAACTTTATTTTCCTATTTTTTAATATATTAATAAATAAAAGTGGAAAACATTTCCAAGCCTCTCCAAGGCGATCTTGGAGACAAAATGAGATGCAGAGTTATATTTGAGGTATAGGTGCTGAGCGGTTTAGAAGCCGATCCGAGTCATCGTGTAATCTACAATCTACCCTTTACACCCATACATAATTTAGTAACTTTTTTGAGAATTCAGACTAAAAAGAAGAAGTATTATCTACTTAATTATAATTCTTAATAAAATCCAAAATGGTAAGGTATGCAGCATACAAATTAATAAAAAAAAATATGTTGACAAACAACTTTGCAAGACAATGGCAATGATGCAAAATCATAAATATGCTGAAGGATGATAAGTTAATAAATAAACTGCAACTTGTTGCAAGATTTGTCCTTATTTTGCATGTTGTTGAGATTATTTTAATTGATTGCTTAAATTAATTGTTGGTATAAATCATTTAATGATACTTAAGAATGGGATTTTTATGTTAATGTCATCCCACTCAATTTTATTATTTATTGCTGAGAAGAACGAATGACAACAAATTTAGATTTAGAATTTGCGTTCTTTAATGAGTGGCGAATACGCTGAATTTTCAAAACATCCATAAACTGTAAAATTTATTAATAAAAATATTAAATTAATAAAATTTTATTCGATTATTTTTGTTTAAGTGGAAAAATATTACAAAACTGCATGATACACTAACACACAGTATGTCAGCAACGTGACATGTAGATGACAAATTAGCGAAATTGGCATGGAATTTCAGGGAATTAACATTAACTTGAAATTTTACACAAATGTACGTTTGAGTATGCTTAAGAAACTTAAAACTGCGCCAGATCACAAAAATGAAAATGCCTTATTTTGGGGCTTTTCTGAACTCATGCGGGGCCCCATTTTCAACAATGTTTCATTCATTCATATTTCTAGCCACAGTCTGCAACTTAATGCTCTGATTTCTGATTTGGTTCGGTTTTTCTTTTCTCATGGAGGATTTAATTTTGTCTGATGCTCTTTGTCGAACACAGAGGTCTTTATCGTGCTAGCGCCATCTACGCTCTTAACACGGGACCACCGACTTAACGTGACTTCCGAACCACGGTCTTGTATTCATCATCAACTTTGCCTACTTCGTTGATGCCCAAACTTCGCCCAAGACAAGCTTTACCTCTTTCTTTCGGTAAATCTGTATTCACAAACGGAGAGTAGGTTCGAGTTTGTAGAGGCAGGCATGGGATTCGAACCACACACCCCCTGATTGGCAATCGGACACTTCGCCCACTGAACCAATCAGGGTCACTTCAACAATGTTTCAAGTCATTACTTTAAAGCTAGCCAGTCGATTTTAACCAAATTTTACACATTTGTAGGCCAAAGCGTTTGCTCGATAATCGTTCAGTGAGTTTTTAATATTATTAGTTAGTTTTTAAGTTTTAAGGACTTCTTCTTCGAAAAATATGCAAAATTTTGACAATTTTAAATAATGGATCGACCGAAATTTTTAGTTATTGATATGTTAGTCTCTAAATTCACCGATGGATTCCACCGATCCACCAATCGATGCCACCAAAACTCACCGAATATGGCAGCCGGTGAGCAATTCCTGATGAATCTCATTTGTCTGTCATTTGTCATTCGAATCAGCTGTATATTTTTATATACAAAAATTTGATCCTTGCCCTCAACCTTGATGCCCACGAGAATAGTTTCCTCCGTTTTTTGCATTTCCATCTTTGTTGTGTAATAAAACTCGGAAGAAAACAAAATGTTTCTAGATAAAAAAGATAGGTTAGAGTTTCATTTCCATATGATTTCATCAGGTTTCTTTTTATTTTTCAATGAGCATTCCATCGATGAATCAGGGCTATCAAAACGGACGGGCCACGATCCTCCACTTTCGTGACGTCACATCGGGGGCTGATTTTGTTTTTGACGGTCACGCCACGACACAGCTGATTAAAAATATTGAAGTTTTAATGACGGTTCATGAATATTTGATTTTTTTCAAAATAAAGCCGGTTTGAAGATTGTTTTTACTAAATTCTTGCAGAACAATTGTTTTTAAATGTATAGTAGTAATCCTTAATTTTTCAGAGTAACAGATGACAAACATCTGTAACAGATGACAAAGTCAAACACATGTCAAATATAACACTTGGCATGCGGTACATGGCGGGTAGTTTGAATTCAAAATAAGGAATGCTAAATCTTGAAGATTTTAACCTTTTAATCATCTTGCATCCTTAAAGTTTGGTGGAATATCGGGATTATTAGGAAATCTGTAGTGCCATTTTAAAAATATCATAAAAAAACGTCTGACCTCCCATAAGACCCAATGTAAAAGTCAGCCCCCCGAGAACAGCTGATTTTTTTAGGGTCGTGGCCTCTATTTTTTTGTTGGCCTTGGATGAATATCCAATGGATGTCATTTGTCAACAATCTAGATTCTATCGATTAAAAAAACCGGACGAATTTAGAGACTCTCCCTTACATAAAGTGCGTATTTTATTATGGGATGGCCCTCTTCTTCAATTTTTATTATCACACTCAATATTTTATAATTTTTATTTTTCAATGCTTTTTGTCCAGCGTGTTTGTAAAAAAAACCCCTTTAACTTTTGAACGGAATAAGATATAGACTTCGGGTAAAAAGGCTTTTTAATAAGATAATAAATAAAATAGTTATAGACCCCCTCACTAAATGACAACTCTTCAAGATCTCCTCGTATCTGAAAAACTACAAGGCCTATCAAGAAGCGGTTTTGATATTCGAAGACCTCTTGAAAATCGAGATCAGGACCTGTACTCGTTTTATTATATCGACCAGAAATAAATCCCAAAAAACATCGAATTTGGCCCACTATGCACGGACCAAGGGGGTGTCCAGGGGGTCCGGATCCCATCCCCCCCCCCGAAATCCTCTGAAATATAAATAAATGAGAAACTAAATACCAAACAAAACCGTTTTTTATTTATCTAAGACAATGTTTTAAGATTCCGGACCCCCCCAAATTTTCTGCCTACGTGCCTGTGGCCCACCCTGTACGTTAGAAGGTATTTTCTTGTATGATAAGAAAAAGGAAATGAAAAATTACATGATTACTTCAAACTTATAACGAAGTTCAATTTTCTTGAGAAATTACATTTTAATATGATTGATTATTACTAGAGATGGGAAATAATTTCGTCTGAATCGATCAGTCATCTGAAAACTTATATGATGTTTTTAGAAATATATTATTTATTTACTTTGAAAATAAAGCAAAAACTTTAACGAAACGTCTCATTTTATTCCAGGAAATAACAGCAATAAAGTTATAAGGTTAAATAATATCCTTTTTGTTCAGCTTTCTTTATACAGGGTGTTATTGAATAAGATGCGAATATTGAATTATAATATTTAGGTCCATTTTGAGAAAAAGGTTTATGTATTCAGGGTGTCCCACATAAAACCAACTACATGGGGATTATGGAAACGGTAAGAGATACGAGTTTGTTTAGATAAGAAAAAAGTTGCGCTATTCTAAGCCCAATCAGATGCCGTATCAAAATTCAAAATATCTACAGGGGTTACTAATATATCGAGCAAAAACTAAAAATTATGTTTTTTTGTAAAATTGAAATATCGCCGCCATCTTGCAAACAAATTTTGTGAAATTTGGTAGTTTTGTATAAGCAACTACGGCCAATTGAATGACGTTAACAATTTTTTTCTAGGCCTTCTAGTTTTTTTTAAACCATAGCCAACTTTGTTATTTCTTATGACCGCAATATTGGATTTATACTTCAATAAATAGAGCATAAAAGGAGCTTTTCAACCGATATTTTAGTAACCCCTGTAGATCTCTTTAATATTGAGACAGCATCTGATTGGGCTTAGAATTAGGCGCAACTTTTTTCCTGGGACACCCTGTATATGTTCATAACTAATGTACAGTATTGGACAAAATTATAGCAACCAATTTTAAAAAATATATCAAAAAGCAAATTAAGTACATAAACCTGCCGCCATCATCGAAATAACTTTCTTCCATAAAAGGGTCACATTTATGTTTCGACAATTCACCGCGAGATGGCGATGTGACTCTTTTATTTTGTCCAGTTTAGCTGAGGATGCGTTCCTTTACTGTGTCATTTTTGACTTTATAACAGCGCGAACGTGGAGTTTCATCCTGAAAAGAGTCACATTTCGAGTTGTGAAGGTTTTCGTGTGAACTATTGGTTAAATCTGACCCATATAACAAGTAAAATACTGTTCTTTTTTGAGTTGTAACTGTTTTTTTGAATTGTTCAGTGTGCTTAGAATTAAGGAGAATAAGAAAAAAATCTTTTGAATTTATTAGGGAATAATCACATTCCCAGTTGTTATTATTATTATTTACCATCCTGCGTGACATCCTGTTTTACAACGTCATGATGCCTTGTTCTAAAGAGTGTCACAATATCGGGTTTTTGTCTTTTTTTTTACTAAAAACGACAAAAATTATTTTTTCTGAGAAACTCGTAATTTGTCATGTAAGTGAAAAATGAATTTCTCTAATGAACTAAATTCTTTAACAGCGATTTTCTCAAAACGATGTTTTTTGAGCTGTGACTATTTTTTAGCGGGGGTGCGATATGCACATAGACTACAGGTTGGCTTTCGACGACTTATAAGAGCACACGTTTTATAAATCGTATGAGATAAGAACTCGTTTATATTTTCTCTGGTTTGGAAAATATTATTTTTTCATTAAACTGAGTACACTTTTTTGCTGGACAAAAATATACCAACAAACATTTATTTTCTCATGTTTTCAAAGCCTTAGATATTTAGTTTGGGTTATTTATGTCAAACTGATAGGTGGTATAGTAAAGCAGTTACAATCGATATTAAAAATCAATTTATGGAAATGTACAATCAGAGTATCAAGTAAACGGAAACAGCTAAAAATGTATTATTACATTGATCTATAGTATGAAGAACTCTAAATAATGTTAAAGATAGAGTATCTCTTCTGCCGCTAAGAATCACCTGACGTCAAAGAAAAGCATCTAAGAAACTTAATCGTCGTATCAAAATAATGTGTGAAGATAACTTATTTATACCATTAGCAAAATTCTTGACAGGATTGAAAAAAGGTTGTCACTGTAACAAAAATTCCAGAACTGTAAAAAGTCGTTTAGTTCAACTCAACCTGTTAAATTATCATCCAGCCACAAAAATGCTCTCTTTAGTAAAAAATTTACGTTCCCGTTTCAAATTTGTCATCATTCTCACTGGACTGCCAAAAATTGGAAGAAAACTCTTTTATGGCGATGAATTAAAGTTTACCTGGTTTGAAGTGTTGGTATCGTCTCACATGTAACACATCATCATTTCCAAACAGGTTAAACTTTGATTCATCGCTAAAAATGAGTTTTATACATTATTTTTCTAGTGAGCATGGTTTACAACAAATTTGAAACGGGAACGCCCATTTTTTATTGAAATTAGTGTTTTTGCCTGGATGATGATTTAACATGTTGAGTTGCACTAGACTGCTTCTTACAGTCCTGGAATTGTCCACAATGACAAATTTCTTTAATCTGCCAAGGGTTTTTCTACTGGTATGGCTTATCTTGATCTTGACATTTTTTGATCAAATTTATTAGATGATATTCTTGACCGTCTCGTGTTTCTCAGCAGCAGAAAAGATCCTTAAACTTTTAAATTCGTTAGTTATCGATACTTAATCGATCTAATTATAAATTCTTGACTGTTTCGGTTTGCTTGATCCTCTGTTTTTATATTTTCATAAATCGATTTTTAATCTCGATTTTAACTGCTTTTCCACGACTCATATTTAAAATTTTATTAATTACTATACCACCTATGAGTTTAACATAAAAAACCTAAATATCCAAGGCTTTGAGAACATAGAGAGAATAATGTTTGTTGCTATATTTTTGTCCAGCAGAATAGTGTAGTCAATTTAATTAAAAAAAATAATATTTTCCAAACCACAGAAAATATACACGAGTTCTAATCTCATAGGATTTAGAAAATAATAATATGAGCTCTTTTAACACGTCGAAGATCAATCTATAGTCCACGTGCAAATGTACTTAATTTACTATTTTGTATAAACATATGATTTGTTGCTATAATTTTATCCAATACTGTATGTCCTAAACGTCTTAACTTTTGACATCAGGGTGTCAAAGATTTTTAAAGTCTCCACTCCACATATTTTTGTGAAATTGGGTACAAACTTTCTATGTGTGGCGCACGTGGCCGAATTGCTTTCGAAAAAATATCTAGAGCCGACATTTGGTTAGAAAACAATAAAAATTTTAAAAATAATTTTTATATAAAAAATATTTTTCTCTTGATGAATAGAGAGTGTGTATCGAATTTCGCAAAAATATCTAGAGCAATCGCACAGATATTATTAAAAAATCTTTTTATCTCAAAAGTTTAGAAAATATGTTTATAAATCAAAAAAGTTCTGTCGTTCTCCACTAGTTTTATTTTTTTTACAACTACATGTTTCGAGAGCATACGCTCTCATCTTCAGGTTGTACACTTGATGGAGTTAATCCATCGCCATTGCCTACAGTTTGTAGACTCAAAAATTTTTACAGCAGCATGTGCAAAGGCGCAGCACAACCAATTACAGCAGCATGCGTAATGTAATTAATTAATTGGACAACGAGAAAAAAAAATAAAAAAAAATTAAAAACTTTTACTACCCCCTAAAGACCATAGCTGAGCAAACCCTTTCCCAACGCTCAGCTATGGTTTTTAGGGGGTAGTAAAAGTTTTTTTTTCCTTTTTTGGATTTTTTTTTCTCGTTTTTAATTAATTACCTTACGCATGCTGCTGTAATTGGTTGTGCTGCTTCTTTGCACATGCTGCTGTAATGTGTTGTACTGCTTCATTGCACATGCTGCTGTAAAAATTTTTGAGCCTACAAACTGTAGGCAATGGCGATGGATTAACTCCATCAAGTGTACAACCTGAAGATGAGAGCGTATGCTCTCGAAACATGTAGTTGTAAAAAAAATAAAACTAGTGGAGAACGACTGAATTTGTTTGATTCATAAATCACCTCCACCCAACATGGACTATTTCTTCAATTTACAAATATGTTTACATAAAGTTTCTTCTGAAAATAGATTCAAGAATTACCTTCCTCATTATTGACATCTTATTCATTACCACCCTGTATACCGGTGCCAAATATTTCTTTTTTTTTCTCGCATTTGGATCAATATTTCCCCATAAAGATCAAAAGAGAAAACATCGAAATTACAAAAGATTGAAAGTGCAATTTTTAACATGTTTTCTGGTTCCTTTTCAAGGTTCAAAGAGGATCATAACTTTTTTAATGTAATTTTAAGTTTTGCAGCTATCTGGATTTTCGCTTATTACTTTTTACGTTGTTTTATACATTTTTCTTTTTTAGTGTTCAGTTTTTGTGTCTTTTCTCTTTTGAGGTTCAGTTATTGCTTTTCTTTATTTTTGCTTTGGATTTTTTGTTTCTCTGATCTTTTGTTCATGTGATGTTCTTTTCGATCTTCCGTCCTTTCGATATTTCTTATTTGTTCTTTTTTATTCGATCTTTTGTTTTTCTTATAATAATATGATTAATTTTTTTTTCAGGTAAGCTGATACTCTAAACAAACAAATCATAAAATATGTAAGCTAACTACGAATAATTGTGGTAAGTAGTTTAAAATACATTTTTAGTGTGTTCCATGCATACATTTTTTTATGAGTTTATACAGGATAAAACAACAATATAAAAAAATAATTTAAAAGTCAAGTTTTTGATCATTTGTGTTTACATAAAACCTAAAATTAAAAATCATATCAACATAAAATGAAATGTAAGCAAAAAGTTTTTTTGACTGAAAATCGATGTGCGTTGCCTCAATGCTTCATCAGTAAATAATTGTTTTAGTTTGTTTTTAAACTGTTTTTTTTTTAAGAAACAGATAGAAACGTTGCAGTGTGTTCATAATAAAAATCAAAAACGAAATTTGTACTAACATACAAGTTTTCTATGCTAGAGTCTTATGTGCTAGAGTGAAAGAGAGAAAGTAGAGGGATTTGTTTCTGGTTAGTTTTCTAACCTACCAAATGTGGCATCTCCAGACATACGTTTCTGTGTGTTTCACGTCGTCAATGGAGAACAGCATACCATAGGTAACCTGAAAACTAACCAGAAACAAATCTCTCTCTCTCGCTCTCTCTCTCTCTCTAGCACATGAGGGTCAAGCATACGAAACTTAGTACAAATTTTCTTTTTGATTGTTTTATTTTTATTTTTAATCCTCCAACTTTCTGGAAATCTATAGTTTTTCTTTTGTTAAGATCAATAAACCTGCAACTTACAGCTATAGCTTTTAATAATAACCCAAGCACACATTACCGGACCAACCAGCAAACAACTTCGAGTATAAATTACTAATATTTTATTAAAGAATGCTCTCGTCCAAGAAGACAGGGCTGTATCGAAGCACTCACTATTTTTGGTTATCTCTTTCAGACATTGAAGACTTAATGGGAAATTTTAAAATAAGGGTAGCAGCAATAAGACAAGAACTTTATTTAAATAGTTCTCGACCTTAAGGGCTCAAACTTCGCCCGAAAACTTACCATCTGACAACACTAATATCCCATTTTTGGGCCAAATCTTTGTCCTAATAGAAATATCGAACGAGAATGCGGAATGCGTCGAAATTTTGCGGGATTGTTTTTTAAGCATTTTGAATAAACGCATTTTAGCAGTTTTTCGCAATCTCATCTTATGTAAAAAATAAAAAAAAGTTATTGCTAAAACACAACAAATATTTCAAAACAATGTTTGGCATTTCAGTAGCCTAGTTGTATTATAGAAAACTGTAGGGATATTTTGTCGTTTTTTGTATTTTTTGGAAATATGCAAAAGAAAATCAAAAATCTAACAAGATAAAACAAAAACATCTTTTATATGAACAGAAAAAAAATTTTTATTAGTTTTTTATTGACGAGATCTATTAACATTTATAAAAGCGTGGACAATTTTATATTTGCTACAGGATACCAAATCAGACAAGAGCCACCAACCTCCTGACTGAAGCGCTACCCCAATATTCCGGGGGCGAGTCAATTCGATTGAGATTTTATTAAGATCACTTGACCTGGATTTCCAGATTATTTTCAGTTATTTTGAACAAATAAAATGTTGTTTAATATAAGCTAAAGGCGTATAAGTAGGTAGTTAAAGACATACAATTTTTTCTATTTACAAAAAGTTTTTTTGAGAGCCACTGGCCATGATCTGCCAAACAAAATCACGAGATTACGAACCGAAAGATAAAATAGTTTGTGATAATAGTAATTTACCTAACAAGTGCGGAAGAGGCACTGAACATACGCGTTAGGTAAAAATCTAGGTATACTTTTTCTACAAGGTTGTGGAAACAAAAATAAAGCACAAGAATACAAATAATTCATTTATTATATTTCATTTACAATAATTGCCGAAAACTTCTTATCCTAGCAGCATCTTTGGATGAGAAAATGTTTGTTTCCATATTCTGGATCAAAAATATCGGAAGGTCTTGTAGTAGCATTATGTTGCTCCATCCTTTATTGTGGTTAAATCTTCGGGATTATACTCGTATGTATTTTCTATTACAGTAAACAAACATTTTTGCTATTTTTATTTATAATAAAACAAAACGTCACCCCCTGGTTTTTGACGAAAAAATAATCTTCATATCACTATTTTTGGGACAACTTTTTACGACTTTTTTTCGTTGGCCTATGCTATTTGTTATGGTAAACAGCTGATGAGTGTCAAAAAGTTATCTCAAAAATTATGATATGGAGATTAGGTTCTATTATTAACTCTATTCATTTATTTTTCCTGTTGCTATTGGAAAACTAGCCCACTTGCGGTTTTTGGCAAAAATTACCGTCAGCGCCAAACACAAAATGTGTTGTTTGTTTCTACTAGATTGGCAAAATGTAATCTAATTTATAATTATGACTGTCATTCATTATTATCCTTAAAATTTTAGTAAGGCTCACAATTTTAGAACCGAATCGGTGTCCCTGTGACTCTTATAATGTAGTGCCACCTGTTGTCTTTTGCCTAAAAAATTGCCTGTTTTCACTCATTCAATCAACGTTTAAGATGTTGATAAATATATATATATTTACAACAAATATATAAAAGGTTTATAGGACCTAAAAGTTCAAGAAGTGTAAATATTTGAATACAAAAGTTTAATAGTAGTAAAAAGTCGATATTCAACTAATAAATATAAGAAGTGAAAGTGTGAAGCTACAAGAAGAAAATTGAAAAGGTATGTATGATTATCCTACAGTAGTTATACATTTGAGAAAAACGTTTATAGCATACTTTTCCTCCAAGAACCGCCAAATTCCCTTTCGAGATCGTGTAAATTT
Organism: Aspidapion aeneum; assembly: GCA_963576565.1. Classification (NCBI taxonomy): domain Eukaryota; kingdom Metazoa; phylum Arthropoda; class Insecta; order Coleoptera; family Brentidae; genus Aspidapion; species Aspidapion aeneum. Next base: position 206,436,217 of record OY755038.1, read on the forward strand.
AATAACATATAGTAACATTTAATCTTTTTATAATTTATATAAGTTGTAGCCTAAGTTGGTAGCTTACAACATTTAAGCCTTGGGCACTTGAGGTGACAGTACCTCTGTCACACACAGGCCCCTGTTACATTTGCATCATGCATTGGCAATTACCGTGGGTATTGGAATATTATGTATATAGTGCCAACCCTGTCTTGATCCAAATGGCCCTAAGTCTCCTCGCTAAAATTTTCATAAGCCAAGAGGATATAAAAAGGATTACAAGAGACTAACCTCTTTAAACTTGCTGAAACGGTGTATAAAGTTTTCAAGACCCCTATATCTCCTAATTCTATAATAAATAAGTTTTATTGAAAACGGGAAGTTCGGCTTTTGAAAATTCTAAATTGGTATTTTCAATATTCAATGGCTAAAAGTAGAAACATATACCCAACTTGGCAATAGCCTGTTTATACAGGGTGTCTCTAAAAGGTCTGTACAAAATCTTAGCACATATTCCTGAGTGTCCCAAAATAAGTCGATTTAAAGCAACTTACCTTAGTCCGAAATTGCTCCATTTCAGAAATACAGGGTGGTAAATTTAAAAATTAAAAATCGATTGTCTTAAAATTTATGAACATTTTTCAACGCATTACTTTAAAAATTGGTACTCGGGGGTTTTTTGGGCGCTTCACAATGCTCTTTTTATAGTTTAAAATGACTATAACTTTTTTCTCAGTGTAACTTTTAACTTTTTTGTTAAAAAATTTTTTTTCTGAATCTTTTTAAGCCAAAAAGGTACTCTTGTTAACATGCGCTAAAGTAAGTCGTTTTCGAGATATTTCCGTTTTTAGTGTTCGATGCCGCAACGGAATACTGAAATTATTTTGAATGACTATTTCACTAGAGTGTTTTACACTGGTAAAATGTCATAGCAACGGCCGGTTTTCTACTGACTATTGTTCTCAAAGCTTTATTCAACTTTGTTAATAATAATAATAATAATAAATAAAATCGATTTTTAATTTTTAAATTCACCACCCTGTGAAACGGAGCAATTTTGGACTAATGTAATTTGCATTAAATCGACTTATTTTGACCTCAGGAATATGTGCTAAGATTTTGTACAGACCTTTTAGAGACACCCTGTATATAGCTAGGACCTGGCTTAGTTTTTTACACGTCTGCAAGTCCCTCCGTGTAAAATAACTTAACGAATGCAATACTTAGTATATAGACCGGGAGGCGGCACTCTTCTGAAAAGCATCCTACTTTCATACCCAGAGTTAGGTATTTGCAGCGAAAGTACTTCGACTATAGACCCAAATTTATCTAGGTCGAACATTATCTTCAGGTAGGATATTTTTCACAAGAGTACCGCCTCCCAGTCTAATACACGTCTACAACTTTATTTGATGAACGCTGTCATTGGCAAATTTGATCTGGTTTTTTTTTTCGGTTGTAGGCAATTTACTTTTAAACGATGTGTAATAGAGCAGGATATAATTTAAATTTATGGTCATAATTCTAAACCTAATAATACTATAAATTAAAAAAAAAATATAAAAAAAAAAAATAAATAAATAAAATTCAAATGTCAAATGTAATAAATTTCACTCAAACCGGACTCTACGGGAATGGTACCAATTATGGAAGCAACGTTACCTCTTTGCACTGCCAAACTAATTTTTTGAGTGATGAAGCTAAGAGTTTTCTTGTTAGGAATTTTTGAACTAATTTCCCTAACAAGCATCTTAGCTTCATCACCCCAAGGACCAAATGTTTCCACACTGAATGATCTGGTTGCATATTCCATTTTTGACAAGACGCGAAAACTAAAAGTGAGGGCTGTAGAACGGCATTTTAAAGGTCCCAGGTATTGAAATAGTTATTTTTGTATCAAGGGCGTGAAAAATAACATTTTTGCCCAAAACCAACTATTGATGCATAAGCTTGCGAGGTTATCAAGACGACTAGTATTTTTTCATACCAGTCAGTGGTCGTAACCATACAATTTCTTTCTAAAGACTATCGTACTAACTGACGATTTGACAATCTACTGTTAAAATAGGTATTAGAGACACTATTGTCAAAATATTAGATAGTTTTAGACGTTTATTTTATCTGAGGGCACGGCAGTGCCTCGCCAAGTTTGCGCGCCGTAACCATCTTTTCTTGAAACATTTCAGCCGATAGTTGACCTACCTAAAACTCTACTTCGGAATGAGCTACGAATCTCAAACTTTGAACAAATAAAATGTTGTTTAATATAAGTTAAAAGCCTATACGTAGGTAGTTAAAGACATACAATTTTTTCTATTTACAAAAAGTTTTTTGAGAGCCACTGGCCATGATCTACCAAACAAAATCACGAGATTACGAACCGAAAGATAAAATAGTTTGTGATAATAGTAATTTACCTAACAAGTGCGGAAGAGGCACTGAACATACGCGTTAGGTAAAAATCTAGGTATACTTTTTCTACAAGGTTGTGGAAACAAAAATAAAGCACAAGAATACAAATAATTCATTTATTATATTTCATTTACAATAATTGCCGAAAACTTCTTATCCTAGCAGCATCTTTGGATGAGAAAATGTTTGTTTCCATATTCTGGATCAAAAATATCGGAAGGTCTTGTAGTAGCATTATGTTGCTCCATCCTTTATTGTGGTTAAATCTTCGGGATTATACTCGTATGTATTTTCTATTACAGTAAACAAACATTTTTGCTATTTTTATTTATAATAAAACAAAACGTCACCCCCTGGTTTTTGACGAAAAAATAATCTTCATATCACTATTTTTGGGACAACTTTTTACGACTTTTTTTCGTTGGCCTATGCTATTTGTTATGGTAAACAGCTGATGAGTGTCAAAAAGTTATCTCAAAAATTATGATATGGAGATTAGGTTCTATTATTAACTCTATTCATTTATTTTTCCTGTTGCTATTGGAAAACTAGCCCACTTGCGGTTTTTGGCAAAAATTACCGTCAGCGCCAAACACAAAATGTGTTGTTTGTTTCTACTAGATTGGCAAAATGTAATCTAATTTATAATTATGACTGTCATTCATTATTATCCTTAAAATTTTAGTAAGGCTCACAATTTTAGAACCGAATCGGTGTCCCTGTGACTCTTATAATGTAGTGCCACCTGTTGTCTTTTGCCTAAAAAATTGCCTGTTTTCACTCATTCAATCAACGTTTAAGATGTTGATAAATATATATATATTTACAACAAATATATAAAAGGTTTATAGGACCTAAAAGTTTAAGAAGCGTAAATATTTGAATACAAAAGTTTAATAGTAGTAAAAAGTCGATATTCAACTAATAAATATAAGAAGTGAAAGTGTGAAGCTACAAGAAGAAAATTGAAAAGGTATGTATGATTATCCTACAGTAGTTATACATTTGAGAAAAACGTTTATAGCATACTTTTCCTCCAAGAACCGCCAAATTCCCTTTCGAGATCGTGTAAATTTAATAACATATAGTAACATTTAATCTTTTTATAATTTATATAAGTTGTAGCCTAAGTTGGTAGCTTACAACATTTAAGCCTTGGGCACTTGAGGTGACAGTACCTCTGTCACACACAGGCCCCTGTTACATTTGCATCATGCATTGGCAATTACCGTGGGTATTGGAATATTATGTATATAGTGCCAACCCTGTCTTGATCCAAATGGCCCTAAGTCTCCTCGCTAAAATTTTCATAAGCCAGGAGGATATAAAAAGGATTACAAGAGACTAACCTCTTTAAACTTTGCTGAAACGGTGTATAAAGTTTTGAAGACCCCTATATCTCCTAATTCTATAATAAATAAGTTTTATTGAAAACGGGAAGTTCGGCTTTTGAAAGTTCTAAATTGGTATTTTCAATATTCAATGGCTAAAAGTAGAAACATATACCCAACTTGGCAATAGCCTGTTTATACAGGATGTCTCTAAAAGGTCTGTACAAAATCTTAGCACATATTCCTGAGTGTCCCAAAATAAGTCGATTTAAAGCAACTTACCTTAGTCCGAAATTGCTCCATTTCAGAAATACAGGGTGGTAAATTTAAAAATTAAAAATCGATTGTCTTAAAATTTATGAACATTTTTCAACGCATTACTTTAAAAATTGGTACTCGGGGGTTTTTTGGGATGCGAAACCTAAATATGGATACCTTTTCACTGTGGTCGTTAGAGGGCGCTTCACAATGCTCTTTTTATAGTTTAAAATGACTATAACTTTTTTCTCAGTGTAACTTTTAACTTTTTTGTTAAGAAAATTTTTTTCTGAATCTTTTTAAGCCAAAAAGGTACTCTTGTTAACATGCGCTAAAGTAAGTCGTTTTCGAGATATTTCCGTTTTTAGTGTTCGATGCCGCAACGGAATACTGAAATTATTTTGAATGACTATTTCACTAGAGTGTTTTACACTGGTAAAATGTCATAGCAACGGCCGGTTTTCTACTGACTATTGTTCTCAAAGCTTTATTCAACTTTGTTAATAATAATAATAATAATAAATAAAATCGATTTTTAATTTTTAAATTCACCACCCTGTGAAACGGAGCAATTTTGGACTAAGGTAATTTGCATTAAATCGACTTATTTTGACCTCAGGAATATGTGCTAAGATTTTGTACAGACCTTTTAGAGACACCCTGTATATAGCTAGGACCTGGCTTAGTTTTTTACACGTCTGCAAGTCCCTCCGTGTAAAATAACTTAACGAATGCAATACTTAGTATATAGACCGGGAGGCGGCACTCTTCTGAAAAGCATCCTACTTTCATACCCAGAGTTAGGTATTTGCAGCGAAAGTACTTCGACTATAGACCCAAATTTATCTAGGTCGAACATTATCTTCACGTAGGATATTTTTCACAAGAGTACCGCCTCCCAGTCTAATACACGTCTACAACTTTATTTGATGAACGCTGTCATTGGCAAATTTGATCTGGTTGCATATTCCATTTTTGACAAGACGCGAAAACTAAAAGTGAGGGCTGTAGAACGGCATTTTAAAGGTCCCAGGTATTGAAATAGTTATTTTTGTATCAAGGGCGTGAAAAATAACATTTTTGCCCAAAACCAACTATTGATGCATAAGCTTGCGAGGTTATCAAGACGACTAGTATTTTTTCATACCAGTCAGTGGTCGTAACCATACAATTTCTTTCTAAAGACTGTCGTACTAACTGACGATTTGACAATCTACTGTTAAAATAGGTATTAGAGACACTATTGTCGAAATGTTAGATAGTTTTAGACGTTTATTTTATCTGAGGGCACGGCAGTGCCTCGCCAAGTTTGCGCGCCGTAACCATCTTTTCTTGAAACATTTCAGCCGATAGTTCACCTACCTAAAACTCTACTTCGGAATGAGCTACGAATCTCAAACAGTGCACAGTCGTAGATCTCCATGGAGTTAACAACCCCTCCAAGTTTCATGGAATTCCATAAAGTAGTAAAGTAGTTACGAAATTTCAAAAAACGTCGAAATTGCCACTCACTCATGTATAGATCATCAATATTCTACTGTACTTCCAGACATGCTACAAAGCTACTCCCCTCCCCTATACAGTTATCTAAAAGTAGCATCGCCCACTTCCAGAAATGCTAGAGAGTTGAGCTTTGGCAGACTGATAGGAACTATAATAAAACTATAGGAAAAAATAAAAAAAAAACCCAAAATTTTAATTTTCTCCCCTCCCCTATACATTTAAAGTTATGTAAAAGTAGCATTGCCCACTTCCAAAAATGCTAAAGAGTTGAGCTTTGGCAGACTGATAGGAACTATGATAAAACTATAGGAAAAAATTATAACACCCCAAAATTTTAATTTACTTCCCTCCCCTATAAATGTAAAGTTAAGTAAAAGTAACATTGCCTACTTCCAGACATGCTAGAGAGCTGAGCTTTGGAAAACCGATAGTAACTATGATAAAGTTATAGAAAAAAATTAAAACACCTCAAAATTCTAATTTACTTCCTTCCCCTATAAATGTAAAGTTATGTAAAAGTAACACTGCCCCCTTTCAGAAACGCTAGAGAACTGAATTTTTTAAGACTGAAAGACAATATGATAAAACTATATGAAAAAATTTAAAAACACCAACATTTTAATTTACTTCCCTCTCCTATAAATGTAAATTTATATAAAACTAACATTGCCCACTTCCAGAAACGCTAGAGAGCTGAGCATTGGAATGCTGATAGAAATTATGACAAAACCATGGGAAAAAATTTAAAAAGTTCAATATTTTCATTTACTCTCCTCCCCTATAAATGTAAAGTTATGTAAAAGTTACATTACCCACTTCCAGAAACGCTAAAGAGCTGAGCATTGGAAGACTGATAGGAACTATGATAAAACTATAGGACAAAATTTAAAAACACGACAATTTTAATTTATTTCCCTCCCCTATAAAAGGTATGTAAAAGTAACATGGTGCACTTTCAGAAACGCTAGAGAGCTGAGCTTTGAAAGGCTGATAGCAACTACGATAAAACCATGGAAAAAAATTAAAAAACCTCAAGAATTTAAGTAAGGCATTGCAAAAGTTTTGAACAATATTCCGCATATTTTACTACTTTAGAAATTAAGTATTATCCAATTCCTTTAAAAAAGAAGTGAAATCATAACAAAAACATTTCATGTAAAAAAAAGCCAAGTACGCGAAAATGGCATTCCGTAAAAAGAATTGAGGCTATTACGGCTGTAAATGACTCTTAGGCACAGTGCTAAATTGAACATAAAGAAGTTTGGCTGTAATAGCAAAGTTTAAAAAAACATTTCCAAACTAGTAAGAACCTTTCATTTTGAAATTTGTATTGGAGAACTTGGCTTTACTTTTATCTCAATTCTTTTTTTATTTTTTAAAATATATTCTGCTCAAATATGTATGTATGGGTCATAATCTAAAGGGGGTAATGGCCGACGGTTTTTTAGGGGTTTATCCAGTTAGTCCTTATTATTATTGATTAAAATTATTTTTTTTTCTAGTGGGAAAAAACCCCGTTACCCTACCTCGAATTCGCGCTTGGTCGTGCAGAAGAAATTTTATGCACTATTATATCGGTTATAAAATCGTTTAACGCCTTCAGCTTGTAGAAACTCGCTTAAAGGCTCGATTTTTTATTGCGCGGGCGGTTAACGCCTTTTTTTAGGGCTTAACCTGCATAATAATTCATTATAGTAAGAACAGACGTGTTTTTCGACTAACTTCAGATATGTTTTTAGTTGCGGCATTAAAAAACGCAAAATAAAAAAACAACTATAATAGAACAGTTCAAAAACAGAAATTTTCGCGTGACATTCGATCGTATTTTCCATACAAAACGAAAGGGTCACAATAACTTAACAAGACCTGCACGTTCACATTTCAGATCACGCACATCATTTTATTAGAGAGACATATATTTATGGCCATTTTTCAGTGTTTCTGTTCGTATTCTCTTTAATCTTATTTAATCATATTTAGCCTAATTATGATCGTTTTTAATAGAAAGTTTTTGGGACGCTTAATATGTTGACAACTTGGACAGCCGTTGTAGTAGTGGTTAACAACTACTACAAGTAACAGTGCATGTCTTCTCATAGTTTTTGGAACAAATTTAAAACTATCACTTGTAAATTCAAATGATCAAAACCAATGTTTGGTAAGTTTATTCAATTGTCCTACCTGTAAAATTTTATTTTTAACGCATAGGTAAGAATTTTTAAGAAAACAACGACGATATAATTAAAAATTATTATTATTAAAAGTTACAAATAAAGGCGTAAAAAATACATTTGTACTTTTTAATGCAGCAGTATGTCCCTAAAAATTAGTTTTGGGTTTCGCGCAGAGGCGGAGCACTTCCCGATCAAGCATAGGGTCACTGCATCCTGGAAGCCTGGCGTCTCCAGGGGTAGCGACACCAAACATAACCTCATTTACGAGAAACGCAAATCTGACCTCTCCAAAGGCAACATTGTAAAATTTAGTACTAAACGGTACTTTACTATCAGTAAAAGTATGAAACAAATTTAAAATTATACCTGAATAATATTTACAAAAGTTTCAGTAGGCTTTTTTGATCGACAAGTCCATCTAGTATAGAAGAAAACTGCAAAAAAACTTTTTATTAGAATTTGTTTAAGTTCAAAGTATTAAGTATTTTACCCGACTATTGGGCACATCTGTTTTTGAATAAAGTCAAAATTGAACTATAGGGTGGGTTTTAATTTATTTTGAGGTTGTTGTATAAACTCAGCATTATAGTGTTTCTTCAAGAAACTGTAATGTTTTAGCGTTTAAGTCCCACAGTTCTGTCAAATTCTCAGCTGAAATTCCTGCGGGACGTCGCGTAATGAGAATATTGCGAGAAAGCCGTCTGGCAACAAATGAAACAGAAACAATAAAATAGCTCTAAACTAGGCTTAACATTGTTACACCTGTATGCTCTATTTTTTCTAATCGGGTTTAACTCGTTAATCACTACAAAGTCAATGTTGCCCTACTTTTTCTCAGTGGCGTGCATATAATGTAGACAGAAAGGCGTTTTTTAATAACTCAACTTTAATAACTCAACCGATAACGTATCCAACAAAAATATACTAAACAGCATTTTTTTTAATAATTTTTATTTAAGAGACTGCTATTAATTGCATTATCGCGCATTTCTCATCTCATATTTTCCTAATAGGCGGTTCATATGAATTAGTTTCTATTATCGCTAATGGGATTTTAAAGGCTAAAACCTTTTTGATTCTCAAAAGACGTTGTATTCTGCAGACCGCTGGCGCTGTAAGAACGAGAGAGACAGAACAAGAAGGCATTGCCTGATTTTTTCGCGTCCCATGCAAACGAATATTCGTGTCTTCCATGCACGCCTGTGCGTAAGAAATCTTGCATTCTGTCCACTATGGAGAAAGCTAGAATCTGCAAATTTGTGCTTTTTTAGGTTAAATTTGGGCGCTAAATATAAAATAATTTAAGATTTATATCATAAATTTTGATTTACGACATTCCGCAAAGGCATTTTGACGAAAATTGGTACCAAAAAAAAACGAATTTTCATAATAGCTATAAAAATTGTTAGATTTTTATTTTTAAAGGGCTTCTATGTTTTGTGTTTGCTTGTTTTATTTTGATATTTGATAATGTGCAGTAAGCGTGTTGAATAAAATATTAAAAGAAAAGTAGTCCCAAATAACTGGAAAGAATCCATAACAAAGTTTGACAAATATCAATTAAAAGCAGTGGCGGATCCAGGGGGGGGGCACTAGGGGCACTTGCCCCCCCCCCCCGAGAATTTTTTCAATATACAAAAAATGAGTAAAAAGTAAGGCTTTTGCTAATAAAAATTCAAAATTTTTGCTTGCGGCGCATGTAAGTGCCTATTGGATATTGTACTTTTAAGTTCTGACTAATTTAATAAAATGCTGCTTAAAAAAATATACACCGTTTTTTACCAAGAGAGAATGTCACCTAAAGTGCCACCCCCCCCCCCCAACCGAACCGAACCGAACCCCCCCCCCCCCCCCCCCCCCCGAGAAGTACCTCTGGATCCGCCCTTGATCAAAAGAACAAGCAGCAACCTTGTTAAAAATTGTGTTAAATGACCTCAAGCAATGTAATATTTCAAGTTTGAGACAAATCGGTTAGTAAATAAGAAAATCCGCCATTTTGGATTCGCCATTTTGAATTTTTTAAGTTTGAGGATAACACTGTATTTAGTGATCTCAGGCACTGCAAACTTTCAAGTTTCAGACAAATCGGTTTAAAAATAAATAAATCCGCCATTTTGGATCCGCCATTGTTGTAATAAAAAACGTAAATTGTAGTATTACCAGGTTACCAAACACTACAACTACCAAGATTCAACAGTCGACTTAAAGGATTTAACTTTACTTAACAAAAAAAAATTTCAAAAAAATTGCGTAAAGGATGTTTTAAAGATGTTTTTATGTAAATAATATATTTTGTTTTTCATCTACACATTTTATCAAAAAAAAAATGTTTAGTCCGGCTCCGAGTTGGCCCGGCGCCGTTGGCGGCGCCGAGTTGGCGGCGCCCAGTTGTCCTAGACCGGTTTGCGAGGGGGACACTTTTTCGCGGTTTTGCGACATCTCTATCTAACAACCCCTAGCGGGGGCATGTCTCACCCCTTGATTTTGAATAGGCAAACTAAGTTTAGTGGTGAAAAGGTCTTTCAATTATTTATTCAGAACTGAGTTTATTTTTCATATCGAACTTCTAGTTTTCGAGTTATTTGATTAAGAATTTATTAAATGCGCAATCTAAACTAACCCCATAATTTCAATTAGACCTGAACAACTGCATTATTATTTTCTGTCTTCGGCCGGGACTCGAACCCGGAACCTCTTGCTCTGTATACAAACATTCTAAGCATTGAACTACCGAAGACCACACATAAATTTTTGGAAATCTTCCATCTATGCAAGTGCGCGGTGTCTCAGTACAAGAAAGAGAAATTCTCAGGGTATTAACTCGACCAAGTTATCCAACTGATCTCTTTAATTCTTCTTTCCCACTGTCAAAGGTATGATAACTCAAATTAGACGTAAAGAATCAACGTCTAAAAGCATGAGATCACCTTTTCGTGTGTTAAAATTTCTGATCGCAATGGGCGATTGCCAATATAATTATCAAATACCAAATTGCAAAATAATGCAAGGGCCTAAAATGAATGAAAAATAAGAAAAAGTTTTTCTGTCTTCGGCCGAGACTCGAACCCGGAACTTCTTGCTCTGTACGCATTCTAAGCACTAAACTACCGAAGACCACACATGAATTTTCGGAAATCTTCCATCTATGCAGGTGCGCGGTGTCTCAATACAAGAACGAGAAATTCTCAGGGTATTAACTCGACCAAGTCATCCAACTGATCTCTTTAATTTTTCTTTCCCACTGTCAAAGGTATGATAACTCAAATTAGACGTAAAGAATCAACGTCTGAAAGCATGAGAAAAAATCTTTTTTCTTATTTTTCTTTCTTTAAGTTCACTTGTTGTTTATAGTTTTAGGCCCGTGCATTATTTTGCAATTTGGTATTTGATGATGCATTATTATTGTTATAAGGACTACGTAATTCATAAAATCATCCCCTCTTGCCCTCAAATTTGACCATAACCTTGGTGAAAATCCCAATTTTTTTTAAATTAAATTAATACTTTATCTTTCTTCTGTTTTACTGGAATCATTCCAAGGTTAAGTTTTTTTAGAATACCACAAAAAAGTAAATGATAATTTTTCGGATGTTTAGGATTGGTGTTAAATTATTTTCTTTTTCAACTAAGTTTTATTTTAATAGAAATAATAATAATAAAAAAAATTTCTACGAGTTTCAAACAAAGAGTTTTATTTTAATTGTAGAAAAATGGTCTATTCCTACACGAACAAATTGGGATTTTCAACAGTGGTCCACGAGTAGCCCACTAAGTTTCTCAAAAGAACTCGCTGTTAGCGTCCCGTATTTGAACATTCAAAAGTTGGCAACACTGACCTCTAGAAATAGTAGGCAATAGTAGATTAAAAGAAACACAGACAAATGTCAAACATTTTTGTTTTTTTGCGAATACGGTTTAAGAATGGTTAGCGCATATGTATATGCCATTATAATTATTTAATTGTGGTTGAAACAACAAAAAAGAGAACATTTGCAATGGTGCAATCTGGCATGAAAATATAACTGGCGATAAAGTGTGCAAGAGCGACAGCAACAGAAATGAAAATCCTCTTGCGATAATGTCTCTAAACACGAAAGTTTTAGGGAATGAATATATCAGGAGTAGAGTTCAAGACAAATGGGAATAGGATATACGGTGACATCAAGAGTGAGCACTGCCAAAAGAATTAGGTAGATGCTTTATTTTGTATATTAATGTTGCTTATGAAATATTCAGTGTGTTTATAAGATTTCGCAGAACATCTCACCGATTTTAATAATGTTTGATACTTTCATTCTACCCAGAAAGGGGATAAAAAATACCAAATTTCAGATTTTTTAATTAAATTTTGAAAATAAAGAAAATTGCAACTTTGGCAAAATCCATTAAAAAAAATATATGTATAAAAAAAAAACTTGTTGGTATTTTTTATGGTTTTATATTTTTTCTTAAAGGATTAGGTAACACTTGTAAACTTAACATCTATTTTTTCTTTAAAGTGTCTGTTTTGTGAATTTTAGTAAGAAAACTATCCTTATCCCATTTTTTAAATGTATTCCCCCTATTTCGACCCCGCTAAATCCGAATATCCCTGTTGCCACCTCGAACCGTTGCCAGGGACTGAGATATTCAAGATGGCGGTCAACATGGCGGCGAAATTTCAAATTGCCGCTGTAAAGCGCAAATTGACACAGGTGAACATTCAGAATATATAACTAAAAAATAATATCATTTAAATGACTGCAAAAACCTTCAAAAACCCCCCAGACCCCACAAAATCTAAAAGTTTGAGATTTTTTCAAATTTTCTTAAAAACTAAGCTTGTAAGAGATATATTTATAATATACTTTATTGTAGACAATAAAGTTCCCTTTTTAACGACGTATAATTCAATGAAGTCAGACAGACATAACAAACTCTCCAGCGGCCGGCGTCTGTTAATTTAAATATTTTAAAACAGTTGAACAAATACCCATGTTTTTCCCAAGCTTCATTCGATTTTTTTTCCTTTTTTACTTCTACTCTCCGATGATGATCTGTGATTTTTAGGACGTTTGATTTTTAATCTATAACTGGATTCTTACTGCGATTAGGTACTAATAAAGTTTTTTAAAAAATAATCAAAGCTAATTACTTCAAAATGGAAACCCGCTTTTCACTCATGTAAAACTCGTTTTATATGCACGATGCGTTGCATTCTATTTTTTTATATTTCACAAAAATAATTTTAAAAAAATACTGCCAACTACTGACAAACAACTTAGTGACAAATGATAATCTCTTTGAAGTATTAGGTTCACAGAATACCACCAGTGGATAGAACTACGAGTAGAGAGAGAAAGGTTGCAATGGTTACCATTAATGTATCTTCTCACTCTAAAAAAACTTTTTAAATTTTTTTACTATTCGTATAGGTATAATTCGTTGGTTTTCCGTAGCAAAATCTTGTCGCTCCAAAGTTAAAGGATATTTCTTCTAAGACCTGCCAAAATTAAGGCACTTTTTATCTTTGAGTCATTATTACATTCAATGCCTATTTAAAATACAAATTTCAGAAAGTCGATTACTTCAATCTTTTCGTTCTACAAAATTAAAGAACGTCCATTTTCAAGATTTTCGCTCCATTTTCAACGATACACAACCCCGAAAATGTACCTGTAACACATAAATCCTTCATAAATCAATAATGCCCCCTATAATCTGTGACAAAACATCAAGTACGAAGCATTTTTGTTGATATTTTTTGTCAACAGTTTATAAATTTGGTTGGTTGAAGAAGAAGATTTTTACCGCATCCCAATACAAGACCACCGCATTTTCATAAAAGACAAAACATATTTACTGTAAAGTTAAAAATAAGGAATCCTTAAAGAGTCCATAGTTTAGGAAGGAAATTTGAAAATTTGAGGCCTTGTAAACAAGCCAAAATAATGATGAAGAATGTTTATACATTTGGAGAAAATATCTTATGCATACCTACATATTTCCAACATAACAATGTTGTTCAAGTAAATAGACGTAAAACCATTATGCATGCATCAGTATAACGACATAATGCTGAGTTTAAAGTGAACAGTGGCGGATCCACAGAAAAAAATAGGGTTACTAAATATTAGTTTGATGTTACATCGCTATTTCGTTCCGGAGTCGCCGGAATAGATATTTCTTGTAAAGGGTGTTTGCGTTTATTTCAACCAAGGTCTACTTTTCTAAAAGTGTACATTAATAAATTGTAGGGTTTATTCTAAACCGCCAGTAACATCGTAAATCTCTACTGAACACCCTTAACACTATCAAAATGACACTTGTCAGATATAATATAAGAGAGAAAATTTGGCCGGTGACAATGAGGAATTTAATTCACAAAAAAAGGAAGACAATTAATGCACCAATCAACGAAACATAATCTTTCATTATTTTTTAACAATATTAAATGTACAATTATTATAAGTTATAGTAGTTTGCCCATTCTTTTCTACCAAAGCATGATGTTTTGTTTTATTGACCTGTAGCATTTGGAAACTCAAAGGTCCAGCTTCATTTGTTGTTCTGAGATTTTCGATCAACTTCTGGTGGTGACTCAAATCCAGCTACAGATATGGATTTAGGTAGAGACCCTGTATGTATGAAATATTTTTACAAAAGAGAGACGCGACAAACCCATCAAAGTCACTGAAATTAACATTTTTTGGTAATGTTATTTTCTTGCCTAGTTCATTGGCGTTTCACTAAAATAATTTAAATTGTCAGCGGTGAGTGACACCAATCATCATGCAACATATAAACAAACACGTTTGTCCGCACCCCCTGTATAGGTTTTGTTAAAAATGGTTTTTTTTTTATTTTCCCACGCTTATGAATTAACAAGGACAGAAGGTGAGTCTCTCTAAACATCGCTAGAGTATAGAGGACCGATATTTTCATCCTTTGATTTTGACTTAAATAAATTTGACTTTGAAGAGTTTGTCGCGTCTCTTTTATTTAAAATATGTCATACAAACAGGGTCTCTAGATTTAGGGAGCTTGCATTTGAGTGAATTACCTTAACACCTTGCTTAACCAAGACTGACACAGCTAAAAATCGCTGAGAATGGTTTGTATTTTATGTTTTTTATGTCTGTTACAATTTTGTCCACTTAAATATGGTGTTGGAATCAACAGTGGACAGTTTTTGAACCAAGGTTCATTCTTCCAGTTGGGGTGAACGGTAAGAAAGAGTGATAAAATCTTTAGTCCTCTTTTTTTCATTAATTTCAAGAATGATCCAACTAGGCATTAATCTTCGTTTGATGAATTTTTTACCAACCATTTGCTGCTTGCCAAACTTTTCGACCCGCCTTGAGTTGTTTTCGAAAAAAATTTATTCAATTCGGCCCGTAGATTCTCTCATATTATCAAATTTATTCTGGAAAAAATGAATCTTGCAGTTTACGGTCTTATTGCCTCTCCAAGCAAGTTCAAATGAGCCAAAGTGAAAAAACTTTTTTTGTGGTTTTCTTCATTGTAGCTTTGGATCATTTTTATAGTTCTTCGGTGGATAATGCTTTTTAACTCAGTTTTCATTTTTTTTGACAACTTTAAGGCTGCCACCGCTTGGTATCTCTTTTTACACATTTAAAAGATATATCCGTGAAAGGGTCGATGTTTATGCAGTATTAGTGAAATATTTTTCTTGTACTATTTTTGCTTGACTTTACAGACGACTCTTTATAGTCTTCGCCATTGCCTTTTTTCATATTAAAGGCGTAATCCTCAAGAATTTTTGCTAGTTCCGTTATAGTAGTACATCTTTCAAGTGTAAAATTTCTCACCCTTAGGAACTACGAAAATTGGGTCCAAATAGAGCTTCTGGACCTCTGGGTGTTCAATAGAACATTTTCCGAAACCTATTTTTTGATTTCTTGTCCTGGCTGGCACCCAAATACCAGTTAAAAATAGTCTACTGAAATAGTCATAAATAAATAACTGATAAAAACATCCTTATTGTTTATTTAGGTGTTTAAAATGCGAATATTTCAAGATCAGCTGGACCAAATGTCAACATTTTATATATTTTAACATTCAGAATTTTATTTAATTTGTAAGAGTTTTAGCATGTTGCTGTCGTAGTGCAAGAAATAGTTCATACATTTTCTATTTTTCACTGGTACTAAAAGACAAGTTTTGTGTCAGCAAGGAGGCTGGCCACCCTGGTCCCCCTCGGATCCGCCACTGAAAGTCAAGAGAGAAATTTTCCATACTAAGACTCGCCGAAATGGCTTCTTTAGCCTAGCTTCGGCTTGGCTTTCTAGCACAAGAGTTCATTAAGAAAACTATAGGCGAAGTAAGTACCTCGATTGAAGTATGGGGCTTTGCTCATAATTGCAGTTTCATAAATAAACTTTTAAGCCACAATGTGAGAAGTTGTTGCGTCTAAATTATTATAGTAAGGGCGACAGGCAGCTAATATTTTTGAAACTTATTTTTTTAGTCAGCAAATATCCATAGAATTATTCATTGATCAGTTTTAAGCAAAATTTGTAATATAGGGGGGGGAGGGGTCCGATGGGTTTAGGCGCAAAATGCAATAGAAGATATGAATACGAGGAATTTATTTTCCTAGTAATAAAAATAGTTTTACAAGTAAAGGGTATACTTAAGTTAATTAAAGAAAATAATCTATCTATCTATCTATAATTTCTAAGGATGGCCAATATGTCTGACAAGCGCGAAAGTATTTTTTATTTTATAACATCATCTAATTGGGCTTGAAATAGCGCAATTCCATTGTCTTTATTTATTTTAAACACGACGTTTCGGTTGGTTAGTATCTCTAACCGTTTTCAAGTGTAAACTATACAATGCAGTCTACATACTACTACTTATACTACAGTACTGTCAGCTGTGACCGCCCGCCCCCTTTTTGAATCCTAAGACACTTGTTTTCCTTAAGGAGTGGTTCCCTTAATGCGACTCCTTATGCAAATCTTTAGCTTCAGACCATTGACTCTTGTAATCATTTGACCATGCACTGAAAAAAGTGTTTTGTAAAATTCCAGTAAAAAAACGTTCGCAACTTTGTAACCAACTTTTTTTACTGTAACTGTACAGGGTGTCTCATTATATTTTTTCCCACCCTTTTAGACCATTAATAATTGATATAGGAATATACAAGAAATTGTGTTCGAATTCGCGAAATTTTTACTTTTAAATTGCATCTTGACTTTATTGCTGATGCTTACCATATTTGACAGGTGCTCAAATTTATAGTTTTTGTAAATTGGATACTCCTTATATTATTTAATTAATAGATTAGGCTTGGAACATCTTTTTCCAAAAATATCCGATATGCCGTAGTTTAGAGCCATCGTTTCTGAAATATTAGCAATTATAACAATACCACTCTTGTGTTAATTTCAGTATCCTTATTCCAAATTATGTTAGTCCCCATGTATCAACAGTGACAATGACACAACTTTGTTGTCGTTACCGGTTGTCATTTTGAGCGTCATTAAAAAAAAATAGTTGTCGTTGACACTGTTTATACATGGGGCAGGGCTATCAAAATGGACGGGCCACGATCCTCCACTTTGTTGACGTCACATCCGGGGCTGATTTTTTTTTGATGGTCACGTTACGACACAGCTGATTGTCTTTAAAATTTTGAAGTTGGAATGACGGTCCATGGATATTTGATTTTTTGTTAAATAAAGCCGTTTTTGAGATTGTTTTTACTTTATTCTGGCAGAACAATTTTTTTTTAATGTATAGTAAGCCCTAATTTTTCATAGCCGCTTCATTAGCTCACACAAAAATTAAGTTTAAAGCAGAAGCGAATGTGACAATCACATATGACAAAGTCAAATACATGTCAAATATAACAGTTGGCATGTGGTACATGGCGGGTAATTTGAATTCAAAATAAGGAATGCTAAATCTTGAAGATTTTAACCTTTTAATCATGTTGCTTCCTTACAAACCTTTGGTGGAATATCGGGATGGTGTCTGAGAATATTTCACTGAAATTTTGCGGAAATCTGTAGTGCCATTTTGAAAATATCATAAAAAAACGTCTGACCTCCCATAAGACCCAATGTAAAATTCAGCCCCGGGAGAACAGCTGATTTTTTCAGGGTCGTGGCCTCTATTTTTGTGTTGGCCTTGCATGGGGATTAACATAGTTCGAAATAAGGACACTGAAATTAACACAAAAGTGGTAATATTATTTTTTTATCATTTGAAAATTTATCGCTAATATTTCAGAAACTATTTATCAAAACTGAGACATATGGGGCATTTTTGAAAAGTATATTCCAAGCCTAATCTATTAATTAAAAAATATAAGGAGCAACCAATTTACAAAAACTATTAATTTGAGCGCCTGTCAAATACGGTAAGCATCAGGAATAAAGTCAAGATGCAATTTAAAAGTAAAAATTTCGCGAATTCGAACACAATTCCTTTTATATTTCTACATCAATTATTAATGGTCTAAAAGGGTGGAAAAAAATATAATGAGACACCCTGTACACACTGTACAGTCTTAAAAAATTACACCTACACGGTAAAAAAAATTGTCTTAGATCAAAGCAAATTGCTTTAAAGTAAAATAATTTGTGCTTTCCTATTCACCAAGAGAATATTTTCTTGATATTGCACAAAAAATGTCTTGTCCCTTTATTTTAATGTGAAACAGACATTGTTTTATTATAAATTGGAACTCAATTAATCTAAGGCACTGTTTTCTCTGGAAGCAAAATATTACTTATATGAAGACAATTTGCTTTGTTACACAATGGAGTATACTGAAACAAAACAACTAAAGAAGAAAAATAAAGTCTCATTTCAAGATTAAACGCTGCGTTGAACTAAAAAGAAATATTTTAATTCAAAACAAATTGTTTTAAGGTAAAACAATTTATTCAAGAAAAGAACGTGTTTTCATTGTAGACAAAATTTTTTACCGTGTACCATCACATTACAGGAGTGGTGAAACTACATGATATATTTTGTAAATTTTTTATGGAAAATGAAAATTTATAAGACAATTCCTTTTTTCAAACTTTGTTGTGTAAAAACCCAATGTAATCTGTAAAAATGGAAAAATACATCTACAGTACGAAAAAAAATACATTTACAGTATATGTTCTGTACAAAATTACATGATATATAATGGAAAATTACCATAATTTTTTTCAGTGTACATGATCCGCTAAACCAAATTTTTCAATTTCCCTTATTTGGATGTTCATTCACTCTAACCTAAGGGGGGACGGGACAATTCGCCGCGGGACTATTCGCCGCGGGGACAATTTGCCGCGAGATTTTTTGTTTTATGATATTACCAGTGGCAATTGTTTAAACATTTTTATTTAGCTTGACTTCATATAATATATTTGTTTATTAGTTTGGTTATAACTTTTTTCAAACTTTTCCAACTAGGTTTGGTTCGGTTCGTTTAGTATAGAATTCAACATTTTTTTAAATAAAATAATAAATAAAATGGTGGATCCAAAATGGCGGATTATCCCATTTATGAACCAATATGCATCAAATTCGGAACTTTGAGATCTTTCAGGTCCATGTTGGTTCATAAATGGGAAAGTCCGCCATTTTGGATCCGCCATTTTGGTTTTTATAAATTTAGGTTAAAAATAATATTTAGCGACCTGAAAGATCTCAAAATTCCGAGTTTGATGCAAATCGGTTCATAAATGGGAATATCTGCTATTTTGGAACCGCCATTTTGATTTTTTTAAGTTTAAGTTAGAAATCATAATCAGCGACCTGAAAGATCTTAAAATTAATTAAAATTAATAATAAGCGCCGCGATGTTTTAAGTTTGAGGCAAATCGGTTTATAAATAAAAAAGTGCGCCATTGTGGAACCGCCATTTTGATTTTTTAAAAGTTAGAAATATTAGAATAATTTCATATATTTTTTTAATAAAAAAATTTTTGAATTGTATACTAACTACCAAATACCTAGTTGGAAAAGTTATAACCAAACAAATAAACAAATATATTATATGAAGTCAAGCTAAAATAAAAATGTTTAAACAATTTGCAAATGGTAATATCATAAAACAAAAAATCTCGCGGCGAATGGTCCCCTCGGCGAACTGTCCCGCGGCAAATCGGCCGCGGCGAATTGTCCCCTACCCAACCTAAGGAGGGCATTTCGTTTCACCTACATATGATTTACCACACTCACACAGGAGTTGGATTTTCTTGTTTTGTTTTAGTTACAAACCTCCTTCTCGTATTTCCCGATGAAAATACTGTTTTTATATTATAGTGTTTGGCTATTCATCTTAATTTCTACTCAATCATAGTTACTTTTTTCTGGAACACCCTGTATATAATATGTAGAACGCGATCTTTGCCCCGAATTTCTCAACGCGTCTCAGCAACCATTTTCCCAGGGTTTTGCTATAACCGTTGCTTGCCCGTATTCCCGTCGGATAGATAATGTCAAAGTTCACTTTGCTAGATTTGCAGCTAAAATCTCCATCCATAAGCCTGCATCGCATTGTGACAGATGATGAAATACTCTTCCAGAAAAGACTCTTTTTGGTAATTTCAAGAATTGCTTTTGACAATATAGTACAGTAGAACTGGCAAATTGAATGGAAAAAATAGCAACGTTTTTTTGACAAACATATTACAGATCATAACAAAAATTTCTCTACAATCTCCCCCCGTGAGCATTTTTGAAAAACTGGAAAAGTAAGGTAACAAAAAATGTTTAGCACACAATTCTCTATATGTCTTTTTCTGGGTTATTGCTCGACAACCACATTTGTAGAATAATCTCAACAACGGTAAAAGATAAAGATTCTCTCACCACTGAAAAAATGCTAACTTTAGGGTAAAATGCATAATTTTTTTTAAATTTTGGCGCCCTCTATCTTCTACGAGGATGGGACAATTTGCCGCGGGGACGATATGGCGCCGACGAGGTTTAAGATTGCAATTTTGTTTATTTCGTGTAGTAAACATATTATTATTTAAAAAAAAATATTTTTGGTTTTCTGTTTTTAGTTTAATAATTTGTCCCAGGTATACAGGGTGTTCACAACTTATCCACGAAATTTTAACCAAATATGCAGTGTTACGAAAGAAGTTGATTTCTCAAAAAAAATATAATAAAAGTCCTACACAAATTAAGTTATAACCCTGAGTTTCAATAACAAAATGAAAAATAAATATCTATTTTGTGTTCATCGTTGCGATATCACACACTAATTTCTTGTAGCAAATGTTGTACCAAACCACTAAAGAAAACAAATGAACCAGGAATTCTTTTTTACAATTTTGAACAGCTTTTAAGTGAACTGGTAAACTGTATTATTTTATTATTTCGATTTCGGTAGGACTTTTATTACATTTTTTTTTGTTGAGAAATCAACTTCTTTCGTAACAGCATATGTGGTTAAAATTTCGTGGATAAGTTGTGAAACATCCATATTATATTCCTCTACTTGTTCTATTTTCTCTTGGTTTATTCTGATCGTGATACCTTATTCTGTGTTTGTTATGTTTTAGTTTTAGTGTAGTTCATACTCAAGCCTATATTTTTAGCTGCTGTATCCAGTTCTTCCAGCATTTTTATCAGTTCTTCTCAAATAACGTCGGTTTACTTTGATGCCCATTTCTTCCCAATCTAAGTTTTTAAAGAGATCTTCTAGGGCCTGGTTAAATTGGCTTGGTTCATTCGTAGATTTTGATTGATGTTGTTGCTTCGCTATATATATTGGCTATTATTTAAATATGCTTTTACTGCCCGGTGCTCAATGCTATCAAAAGATTTTTCAAAGTCTATAAACGCAATATATAGTGGAATGTTGTATTCGTTGGCTAGTTCTATTAGTATTTTCATGGTTAATAGGTGGTCAGCTGTACTGAAACCTGTTCTGAAGCCTGCTTGTTCTTTTGATTGATATCCGTCAAATTTTGTTGTTAGTCCATCTGTTAATAATTTCGTGAAAAGCTTATAAAATACATTGAGGAGTGTTAAAGGTCGATAGTTTTTTAGGTCTGCTCTATCGCCTTTCTTGTGTAGAATAATGGTTCTGGATTCTTTCCAATTGTTTGCGATTTTTTTTCTTCTAGTATTTTATTCAGTAGGATATGGAAGGGTATTAACTACAGTTTCACCACCGTACTTGAGCATATCTGTCGTTACTCCGTCTTTTTCAGGTGATTTGTTATTTTTCATTTTCTTTAATGCTCTCTTTATTTCCGCTTTGCTTATTTCGGGTTGTAGCTCTGAGTTTATGTTGTTTATTTTCGTTTGTAATTTCTTCATGGTTTCTCGCGATGGTTCCCTTTTTGTTTGGTATAATTCTGTATAGAATAGTTGTATGATATTTATAGTATGCTGTTTAACGTTAATTTCTATGCCGTTTATATTCTTTATTTTAATTATTTCATATCTTCCTAGAGTCGCCTTAGACATTTCATATTTCTATTATTTTTTCTATAACTCTCTCAACTTTTATTTCTTGGCTCTTTCTTTTATTTTCTTTTATCATTTTTCTTATGGTATAGATGTTCTTTTTCCTTCTTTCTCCAGGTTCCGCCTTTTTTCCAGAAATGAGAGAATGGTACCGTGTCAAAAGCGTAGACGGTGCTAGCACGATAAAGAACCTTGGACTCAGCAAAGAGTTTCAGGAAAAATGTAATCATCCATTTTGAAAAAAATGCTTACCGCGGGGGTGTTTACGGGGCCTTCCCACTTTATGTTCAATGAGTTGTGATTGTTCTCATTTGGATTTGGTGGACTGAAAATTGCAAATCCAGTTCATTTGTTACAGTTACTTTGCCGACTAATAGTTAGTTTAATTATGGCCTGTTTATCTGCGGCAATAACTAGAACTTTGGAAAATATCCCGGTCAAATTCTGATTAAATTCGTGTAATCTAGCGGAATTCGCAGAATTGCAACTGTTACATCGGCTATGTTTGAGTAGGTATAAAGAGTATAAAAATCGAGATAAAAAACCAACAAAATTAGCTTTAGGCCAGTCATTAAAGCGAAAAAAAGACCCCCAGCTTGCAAGGGTGGTGTAGGCGCGATTTTGTATATGTTGTTCTCATTGGAGTCCTAAAAAAAATTTTAGTTTTCGACCTTGGGGGGGGACGGCTCCCCCGCCATCTTGGATTCATTCAGTGTGCACGAAAAAGTTTTTTTTATGACTAGAGCCCTGTACATTTTAGAAAAAAGTTTTAGACAAAAGTTAAATACAATAAAATTTCCTACAAAAACGCTATTGTACGTTTTTTTGTCAGACGAATGGTTTTGGAGTTATGACGCTAAGGCCATGCCGCCGCCATGTTGGATTTTGACGAATTTTTTTATATAGTGACCTTTAACTTCGAAACTGCTTATTTTTGTGAAAATATGTAATAACATAAAATAAAAACCAACTAATAGCCTATAAACTCAGAAACCGCTTGTCCGATTTAAATGAAATGTGGTACCTAGGCTGGGTCTTGGGCCATGGTGGTCCCATTTAAAAATGAACGAAATCCACCGAACGCAAGCCAAATAAAAGGGTGGGGGTTGATTTCAAAAATGAGAGTTTATGTGAACATATGGCGTGTGTGATATCAAACGAAAGGTAATTAAGTCAGGCGTTAAACAAAATGAATTTTAAGTTATTAAAAAATAAGGGTGGGGGTAGATGTCAAAACTTAGAGTTTAAGTGAAAATATGGCGTGTGTGATATCAAACGAAAGGTAAATGAGTCTGGAGTTAACCAAAATACATTTTAGTTTTTAAAAAAAGGGTGGCGGTAGATTTTAAAAATTAGAGTTTAAGTCAAAACATGGCTTGTGTGGTATCAAACGAAAGGTAATTGTGTCTGCAGTTGAATAAAATATATTCCAGTTTTTAGTTATATTAGCTCACACGTACACTATAACTATAGTACCTAGTGTGAGCTTAGGTCCATAGATTGGCAGAGTATTTTTTAAGATCACGAAAAAAAATTATGTTTGTTTTTAGGTTTTATTCAGTTTTCAAAAAAACAAAGCATCTTAAAAAAAAATGTTAAAACACCTTTTTTTCGGGAAATAAAGTGTTCTTTGAAGCGGCGTATGCACAAAACACATTATTCGCACTTAGACATATTCCACTAGAACCAATAAATCGACTTATCTCATTTTGGCAAAATTTCAGACTAATCTACTTATAAAACTTCTAAAGAAAATGGTTTAATAAATCATGATATTTATTTTAAAGAATGCGGTGTTGCAAAACAATGCACTGTTTCTTTGTATTCTACAAATGTAGGAAACACACGAGGACATTTAAAAAGTGGGCGAGTGTACAAGTGTCACTTCTGTGTGTCTTCGTTTCTTCACTTAATATTTTTTATTAGAATTATTATTTTTTAATTTTTTAATATCGATATATTTGTAAATATTGGGAAAGAAATACACGATACTATACAAAAATTATACTACACTAAAACCGTTTACATTTTTGCCTCATTTGTTCCAGGATTTCTTCGTATACCTAATGAAATGCCTTGTCCCGGTCAGATTGTTTGTTAATTAATTCGATAATAAAACCATTAATATACAACTTGAGATATCCTAAGAAATACTGAAATACGCTAAAAATTCTACGAGAATTTCAGGCAAAAATTCCTTTCTGAGAATTTTTTGTGTTATCTAAAAATAAAGCCCTGTTTTGTCTTTCATAGCTACAGCTATTGAAAAATTTGTGTTTCCATTTCAGCTTGTCTAAACTTTTTGCAAAAGTTGATACCGAAAGTTATCTAAAATTACAATCTGAAGTGTTCGGGCTGGGTCTATACTTTTTTGGATAAAAAGTTGAATTTTAAAGAAATGTTTCAGCCACCTTATTTCGATACTACTACTATACTTAAAATTTTTTGAAAAAAGCCTTTTAAAGGATTTATGGTGTAATGAATCCTTTAAAATTTGGAGAACGTGGAGCCTGGCTAAGGAGGAAAGGGGGTTAAAGCATTTAACTAAAACATATCTTTTGATTTATTCTATAAATTGTATAAAGCATTATAAGGGTAACTCAACGCCCCTATTTTTTTATTAGCATGTTGTCATTTTGGACAAAACTTGATCTAAAAATGCAAGAATGTTGCGTTTGAGTATTTTAATACAAACCTAATACAAAATACCTCGCAAAATACTTAATACTTTGATTTTATTACGTTGATCAATAATATAATAGGGACTTTTGCAATAAAGCCAGGCAGTAATAGTGCCGGGCAGTATTTGGACAAATTTGCAGTGTAAGATAAGAACTAGTCTTTTAATATTTGCCTTTGTGTATTATAAGAACTGGAATAATTATTGCCTTTGTTTATTAAAGATAAATAAACCACTTATTTTTAAATTCGACATTGCCGACAAGTCAATTTTGAAATATGAACTGTCAGTGTAAATACTGCCTGCCTTTCTAATGTAGGCGTTGTCTTGGCTTGAAGCTACATTAACGAAGAAAGACGAGTAAAATTTATTTTATTTGGAAATTGGACAAAATGCAAGCAAAGGGCAATGGAACATTTTCTGTTAAAAAGCCCCCTTGTCAAGGCCAGAGACTTTAGATAAATCAATGCCAGCATTTGAACTACTAGCATAAGCTGAAATTGTTTGTATTTAACATGTGCACAGGGGATAGAGGGGTTTGTTTTCAATATGTACACAGAGGATAGAGGGGTCTGTTTTCAACTTATGCACAGGGGATAGAGGGGTTTGTTTTTATATGACCACTGAGTTGAATTATTAACCGCTGAAGATTTGTTATATTCACCACTGCAATTAGGTATTTTATTGCCACTTCTTAAGCACGAAAAAACTTAAACACCAGTATCTACTAAAGGGTCTAAAATGCTAAAGTACTAAAGTCCCTAAAACTCGGTCTAGATTTTGGTTAAAGGTTTAACTATTTTTTTGTCCTTTAATGTATAATAGTTTTTAATATTTATATAATTGTTTATAAATACCTTACAATATAGGCCACCTTTTTTCATTATTACAAGGTCATTATGTCCGCAAAAAACTTAAAAATAAATAAAAAAATATAATATTTTGGTTTAAAAATGGCAGCCATATTTAAACCTCCAAACGTCACTAAGAGATATCCAATAAAATCGGTGTAACTCAGTGTCAGCTCTCCGCTAGATTTTACAAGTTAATTATTTAGACAAGTTAGTTATGATAAAACCGATTTTCAATTATTTTGATGGATGTGTTAGGGAAAACAGATTCTAATATATCATGCGCTTTTTACAATATTTAAATATTGATAGGTATTTAATACTACTAATATAGTTTTAAGCTATTTACATATTATTTAGCTTTAAAAGTTTTTGTAGATCCCTGTCTTGCTTTGATAGTGGCATAACTGGAAATGATATGATGATGCTTGAAATAGACAATAAGGAAAATTTTGTGGTAAAAACATATACAATACAATGAGAAGTTAGTTTTTACAGAAAACGCAAAAATGCATTTTTTTTTAGTTCCGCCACTATCAAAGCAAAGCAGCGATATAGGTTTTTTTATCGATCATGGATTATTTCTA
The DNA here is from genome assembly GCA_963576565.1 of Aspidapion aeneum. Taxonomy (NCBI): domain Eukaryota; kingdom Metazoa; phylum Arthropoda; class Insecta; order Coleoptera; family Brentidae; genus Aspidapion; species Aspidapion aeneum. The sequence continues at coordinate 206,462,434 of OY755038.1, forward strand.
TAGTTTTTCGAACTTTAAACTAGCCCTCAGGGGTGGTACTACAATTTAAGACTATTTTGAACGGGAATCCTATGAGTGCACGGACTAAGTTTACAAAAAATTACAGTTCGTTGCAAATTTTTTATGTGGTCTTTCTTTATTAGCACACACTACTACTATACTATTATAATAGTAGTGTGAGCTATGGTAATCCTAATTTTTTCTAGAAAAATTTCAAAATTTTTTATTATCTTTGCGTTTCAGATGATTTTGAAACTTTTTTGTCGCGCCGTCTGTCTGTAACGACCATCCCGCACAACTCAAAAACCGCTTGCCCGATTTGAATTAATTTTGGTACATAGGGTGGGTCTTGGGTCGAGATGGTCCCATTTAAAAATGAACAAAATCCACCGAACGCAAGCCAAATAAAAGGGTGGGGGTAGATTTCAAAAATTAGAGTTTATGTGAAAATATGGCGCGTGTGGTATAAAACTAAGTCAAATCATTTTGATTTGTGCGTCAATAGAAAAGTTTTCTTGTTGCTAGGTTTTTTTTAAATTTTAAAACTGGGAGCTTTTGCATGAGATATTCTTCAATTCTAATTATATGTTTCTGAGAGAATTCCCCAATCAAAATCCCTCTTTTCTTTCTTAATTGATTTGCGACCGCAGGTATCCATCCGCAATGCGCAAAAATAAAGATTGGAAAAACAATGGACATCAGTTAGTAGGGACAAACAAGAATTAAAATTAAATATTCTTATATTAAACTAAAGCATACAGGATGTGTATCAGTGGCAAATATTTAAGACGGTGTTCTTTAGGAGAGGCCGGAGAGGTTTGAAAAATGTGTCAGAAATATTCCCCTCAATTTCATAGAAACGATAGTTTTTTGTTTTTAAAACATTTACGTAGTCTAAAAATATATAAATTGTTACCCTGTATTTTTCACGAACCGACAAAAACTTCCACTTTTGCTTGCGATATCTAAAATGTCAGAACTATGGTTTTTAAGATATTGAAAAAATACAAAAAATTTAATGGTAAAGCAATTATATCTTTTGGTTGGGAAGGTTTAAAATCCGTTAGGCTCCGTTAATTTTATTCCAGCATATCTATTTATTAACATTAAATTTTCTATAGGTAAATTTAGTGGGAATAAGGACACTGTTGTTCTGGTAAATATACGTTTTAATCCATCGGTAACGTTTCGACAATGGTTTTTGTCTTCATCAGACTAAAAAGGTTACAACTCATTAGTAAGATAATACAAAATACGGCACATTAATACATCACCAATTAAAAATTATTATTCTTTTCCCAATAAATAACATTTAAAGTGACCTTATTAACAATATATTATCTTTTTCCTAAATATTTTTTTCCCTTTTAATGTATATGTAACTGATTTTTTTATTTATTTATATAAAGAAATAATTATGGTTTATTTTTCTTCTTTTTTTTTTTAATATATATAAAATTTTTTATACAAAGGTTCAAAAAATATTGTCACTATAGTAACTGATGGGTGGCTCAATAAAATACGCACAAAGAGATCAATCAGCTATTCATATAAAAACAATAATAATAAATAAAACCTGTAGCAAGCCATAATACCATGTAGAAAATAACAACAATGTACACATTATAAACCTATGTTAAAATTTAAAACAAAATTAAAAAGGACTGTTGAAATATTTAAAATTCCGTACTCACCCTTCAGACTAGATCGTACATTGGAACAACAAAAAACAAGAATTGAAGCACATCAGGAAAACAAACGGCACAAAATTAAAAACGAAACCCAACATTAATCTGCTAATTATTTATATTTTCTTTTGTTTTGTTTATCAGACAGGTTATATTATCGGCGGCAAAATTAGTCCGCATTGTTGTCACTATTTTGGATTTTCATTGTTCCGAAATATTAAAACAATTTAAAATTCTTTAAGTTTAAAGTAAAAGGCAACCTTGAATAGAGTGGAACTAGTAGTGTACGGTACTGATTTAATTTAGAGTGGGACAAGTGTATATAGTATGATACAATTAAGACAGTGATGGAACTTATTTTCTAGTTTGGAGTTGTTGTATATTAAAATGCATTGATAACATGCATTGTTGTCAGAACACAAAACTTTTCCTGTTTAAACCTTGGTATATACAATTAATTTTTAAAAAAGCAAAAAATATTTTTTGGTTGAACGCTAATTTTCAACTAATTTACGTATTCATGACTATTTAGAAAGAAACTTCGTATTTTGTTGTCGTGGTTTAACTGGGGAAAAGCTTTATTTTTTTCCTTTTATATTATACATATACATACATACAATCACATACATACATACATATACACACATGCACATACATACATACACATATTATATTTATATTTTTTATTAATATTATTATTATTTTTTTTCCTTTTTTTTATATTTTATATAATTTTGATCATTTTTATAATATTAATATTAATATACATATATATATATATATATATATATATATATATATATATATATATATATATATATATATATATATATTTCTATAAATATTTTATATTATTTTTTAAATATAATTTTCTTTTAAGTTTACTTTATTTTGTTTATTGTTAATTTCATTAATCGTCATTTGGGGGTTATTTTAAGCGAATTCTATTTAGTAGGGAGTTATAGACCGTACTCAATTTGTTAACATCGCTACGTTAATTAACTGCTCTATCTTTATTAATTAATCTTTAAAATGGAGCGTTTGTAATAATTAGTTTCTTTTTCCAAGATCTTTGCTTCCTTAAACTTAAACTCATGCTGTGTTGAAAAATGATAAGTGGCTAATGCTGTCTTATCTTTTTTATTTTTATTTTTTTCTTGGCAATCGTATTTATGTTGTTTGAAACGATTTTCAATATATTGTTTTGTTTGACCGATGTATATAGATCGCACTAGACTGCTTTAGAAATGGAGTTTTATCTTTAAGTTGTGTAAATAAGCTGTTTGTAGTTTTTAAGTTATAAAAACCAATTCTAGGTCATTTTTTTGAAAGCATTGCTTTAGTTGGGCCCATATGCTTTTTTGTGAATCTTTGAACACACTGATTTATAAATGTTGATGGATAATTGTTTTTCTTTGCGATATTTTTTATTATTTTTTTGTTTTCATCCCAGAATTTTTGATGACTAAGATAGTGCGATCTATATAAAAGGTTGTTTATTGTGCTTATTTTATGCTGAACACTGTGGTATGAATTGTAATTTAAAGTTCTGCCAGAGCTAGTCGGTTTACGGTACCAAGTGGTAATCAAACTTCCCTCACTCTCTCGGATAACCTTAACATCCAAAAATGCTAGATTTTTGTCAGTTTCTTTTTCAATGGTAAATTGAATTTTCGGATGAATGGAGTTAAATATAGTGAGAATAGTCTCTATTTTGTCTTTTGGTACAGCGGAAATTGTATCATCAACATATACAAAAAGAAATGGAATAAAAAAATCGATCTTTTTGTAAACTTCTCTGATCACATGATCCATGACTATATTAGCTAATACGGGTGAGCTGGGGTTTCCCATTGCACTACCATCTAATTGTTGGTACATTTTGCCTTGGAATGAAAAATAGCTCGTGTCAAAACATAAAGAAATCATTTCAAGTATCTTCTCCACTGGCAATTCAGTGTAAGCGCTAATATGTCTTTTATGCTTTTTAATTATATCTAGTACCAATGATTTCTAAATGTTCTCTCTACTGAATAGAATTCGCTTAAAATAACCCCCAAATGACGATTAATGAAATTAACAATAAACAAAATAAAGTAAACTTAAAAGAAAATTATATTTAAAAAATAATATAAAATATTTATAGAAAAATATATATATATGTATATTAATATTAACATTATAAAAATGATCAAAATTATATAAAATATAAAAAAAGGAAAAAAAATAATAATAGAAATTAAAAATAATAATAATAATAATAATATTAATAAAAAATATAAATATAATATGTGTATGTATGTATGTGCATGTGTGTATATGTATGTATGTATGTGATTGTATGTGTGTATATGTGGGTGTATGTATGCATATGTATAATATAAAAGGAAAAAATAAAGCTTTTCCCCAATTAAACCACGACAACAAAATACGAAGTGTCTTTCTAAATAGTCATGAATACGTAAATTAGTTGAAAATTAGCGTTCAACCAAAAAATATTTTTTGCTTTTTTAAAAATTAATTGTATATACCAAGGTTTAAACAGGAAAAGTTTTGTGTTCTGACAACAATGCATGTTATCAATGCATTTTAATATACAACAACTCCAAACTAGAAAATAAGTTCCATCACTGTCTTAATTGTATCATACTATATACACTTGTCCCACTCTAAATTAAATCAGTACCGTACACTACTAGTTCCACTCTATTCAAGGTTGCCTTTTGCTTTAAACTTAAAGAATTTTAATTTGTTTTAATATTTCGGAACAATGAAAATCCAGAATAGTGACAACAATGCGGACTAATTTTGCCGCCGATAATATAACCTGTCTGATAAACAAAACAAAAGAAAATATAAATAATTAACAGATTGGGTTTCGTTTTTAATTTTGTGCCGTTTGTTTTCCTGATGTGCTTGAATTCTTGTCTTTTGTTGTTCCAATGTACGATCTAGTCTGAAGGGTGAGTACGGAATTTTAAATATTTCAACAGTCCTTTTTAATTTTGTTTTAAATTTTAACATAGGTTTATAATGTGTACATTGTTGTTATTTTCTACATGGTATTATGGCTTGCTACAGGTTTTATTTATTATTATTGTTTTTATATGAATAGCTGATTGATCTCTTTGTGCGTATTTTATTGAGCCACCCATCAGTTACTACAGTGACAAGATTTTTTGAACCTTTGTATAAAAAAATTTATATATATTAAATAAAAAAAAAGAAGAAAAATAAACCATAATTATTTCTTTATATAAATAAATAAAAAAATCAGTTACATATACATTAAAAGGGAAAAAAATATTTAGGAAAAAAATAATATATTGTTAATAAGGTCACCTTAAATGTTATTTATTGGGAAAAGAATAATAATTTTTAATTGGTGATGTATTAATGTGCCGTATTTTGTATTATCTTACTAATGAGTTGTAACCTTTTTAGTCTGATGAAGACAAAAACCATTGTCGAAACGTTACCGATGGATTAAAACGTATATTTACCAGAACAACAGTGTCCTTATTCCCACTAAATTTACCTATAGTTGCATTGCAAGGACGTGATAAGTTTACCAAATTAAATTTTCTGCGCTCTTGATTTTCTTCTTCAAAACCTCGATAAAGAAACAAGTGACAGGAACACAAGTGACAAAATATCTCAATTTCTAGAAATTCACAACAATGATGTTTACTTTGTTTTTATCAGGCGAATCTGCCTAAGATAATAATAAATTAACCAAACCAAACCAAACCTCAAATTTTTGACAATTTTTCAAGTCATTTGACAACTTGGTTCGGTTCGCTAAGTATGCAAGGGCGGTTCTGGAACAAAAGTCTGGGGGGGGGGTAATAATGAAACGGTTACCGTAAATAAACCATATACGAAATATAAGGTACATGAAATAAACGCACAGGAAAAAAGCGACAAGAAAATATTCGCACAGGAAAATCAAACAAAGAAAAGCTTTGACCTATGGAGAAATCACAATGAAATAAATGTATTTAGATTTAGAATGGTACCTACTGTTACAGGTTACTTGATCATCTTAATTTTGCTCACAAAAATAGGGCTGTATACTTTAGGTGCCATAGGGCATCTTTCTCGAGATATATCTCGAGCATCAAAGATGGCGATTTTTACACTTTTTTGATAACTTTTTTAAAAGTCTAGTTTTAGAACAAGAGCAATAAGTGGAAATAAAAATATTTCTTAAAAAAATTATGCAGTCAATTTTTTTCAGGAGAAACTATTTTTTGGAACAAAATTTTATAATGCCATAATGAACGCAATTTTTTTCTTGATATTTTTTGTTAATAAAAATAAAAGTCTCTATGGAGACATAATAGGGCCTTATTGCAATAAAGCCATGCAGTAATTGTGCCGGGCACTATTCTGACAGTTTCGCATTATAAGAAGAGCTGTCTTCTTTCAAATTAGGCCTTTGTGTATTAAAAGAGCCGGAATTAATAGTGCCGCCAATATTAATGGAGAATAAACGACTGGATTTATAGATTCGACTTGGTATGCCAATTTTGAAAGAACAACTGTCAGTTTCCAATGGAAAACTATCAGAATAGTGCCCGGCACTATTACTGCCTGGCTTTATTGCAATAAGTCCCTATTAATAAATTATCATTAATATTTAAAAAAATATAAGTAAGCAAAAATTATATATTTTTTAAATCTGCTTAACTTGTAATTTTATCAAAAATTTTTTTTATACTCTTTTGGATTAATTATAGCTGAGTACTCATTTGACTGTGACAAATTTTCTTTTTTTTATAAAATCTTTTTCCCCCACTCCTCTCACCTTAAAAATCCAATATCTAAAAAACATCGTGTTTATCGACCCCCATGTTATATAAAATATAAAAAAATAACTTCCCCTATCACCTGCTGCACTTTGGCTTCTAAGTTATGGGACACCCTGTATATATTTAATTTTGAAAAATTTTTAAAATTTTGAAAATATTTTTTTATGAATTTTAAATATATTTGAAATTTTTTTTATGAAATTCATAAAAAATATCACATTTAAAACTTGAAGATCTTCTATTATTTGTAAACTATTTTAATATTTTTGATAATTTTTGGAAATTTTCGTAACTATAAATAAATTTTGTTTAAAACCTCTTATGATTCACGTCTAGGTTCATAATAATTATCCTAAGAGCAGAAATAAGCCATCAGCTATTATTGGTCTAGGTCGTAGGTAATATTAACACCGGCACATAAAACAAAAAAGTGATCTATATATTTCATCAAACCTACTTATCTGGGGTCTTTATAAAAACGTTGCAATTTTTCGCGCAGACACAAAATAATGCGGAAATTGCCGAAAATTTGTGTGCCCCAACCCTTAAAACTAACGCATGTGTCCGAGCTAGGAACTTAAGAAATAAGGTGGGAGGGGGCGGTTTGGTTCGAGAGGGGGGGGGGGCTCATCGCTTCAGGGGTCGCCTGTGAGAATGAATGGAGGGCCTCTATTTATGCTATTAGGTAATATGAACTTACCCTAATTAATTTCGTCAATGCAGTGCGGGCTTATTTTCCTCTTTATAGACCCATAACTTACACCAATTAATTGGGACATTAATAAAACAAGACCAATTAAAAGGGCAACGTCTTTGTACAATGAAAAGACTAATTTATTAAAAGATTCAAATCGAGTAAAAGCTTTTCATGACTAGTCGCCATTTTCTTAGTAAGTTATTTCTTCATGTGTAGGAAGGAGTGTTGATCTAGTAGTTTAGTTTAATTTATCTTTTTTACACTGAAGCTTTTAATACTCATGTAACAGGTTTAAACGACTCAAACCTAACTTTTAACAAACTAAAATCAAAAGATTTTTTGAAATATAGGCGGCTGCACATTTTATTTTTGGAGGATTATTAGTACTTTGTCCGAAAAATTTTGCCTAATTGGAAAGCTAAAGGTTTAGACTATGTGGCCCATTTACTAAAATGGACAACTCGCTTAAATTAAAGATGGCGGACGCTTTTTTAAAATGCTTATGTTTTACCCCCCTGTAAAAAACTTTTTACCCCCCTGTAAACGTACTTACTTTCGGAATTAGGGTCCATGAAAAAGCCTTGTCCTTTAGGTGTTCAAAAAGGTATCACTTGTTAAAATGGGTCATGAAATACGAAAGATAGAAGCCATGAATGTTAGTGATGGAGTCGTATAACAGTCTAAAGCTGTAAGCTTTCCAATTAGCCAAAATGTTCTGAAATCGGACAAGCTAACACTACTATACCTAAAAACAAAATGTGCGGTTTTTTTTTTGGACCACCATCAGGCAGAGACCAAAAAAATCAAAGCATTGAAAAAATCGTCCACAACGTTGAATATTTATATTTCCCAGACAGTTCTTCAAAATATACTACCAGTGCATTTTCTGTGAAAGTTTGGATATTTTTGGCTACTGTTTATTCCATGAATCGGCTATACTCAGATTCATACCTGCTTTTGTATTTTGTGGGTAGCAGTCCCGATCATAATTCGCTTGCTTTCTGTAAAGTTTCCTCAGAATCCGACATTTTTAGACCAAAACTTTGAAAATTCAACCACTTTTCTAATCAAAAAAACAAAAGAGCCGTGACAGTTGCTATGCAACTCAGCCAACTTATATTGTTGGGTGACAAAAACAAAAATCACAATGACGGGATACCTGTCTGCAAAAATGACGCAAGCACTCGCATAAATAACGTAAGGGTGAGCAAAACATTTTGCTCATGGCTTGCGCAAAATGCCGTTTTCAGATCGTGTTCTCCGTGCGCAAAACCCCCTTTTTCAAGTCGTATAAAAACAAATAGACCTAATCAAAATAACCAAAACCATTTCAGATTAAGGTAACAGATAATGAGTCCTGCACTTTTCACACAGTCATTTTAAATTACATTTTTTATAATGGGTATGTGTTTGAAGATTTTTAAGATGGGTCTGTTTTGACTGTCGGTGAAGAATTTAATTAATTCTTGAACAACAATTCTTTTCGAGGTAATCATGAAAGATTTGGAAAGGCCAAAAGAATTAAAATAATACAAAACTGATGTTAAGCTCCAATTATTAAAAAAAGGGTATAAACCTTAAACAATTTAAGAGATTCACCCACACACTTAAAAATCTGTAATATAAAAAATGTAGGTAGTCACATACTATATTAAATTAGTTTTTTTACAACTTACGCGTAGGCCGGAATGATCTACAATAATAAATTCAAAGAAAAAACAATATTTATTTGTTTGGTTGACAGAAATCTAGTAGCTTTGGTGGTGCCCTTGTCCTTGTGATCTAGATCTCAGATTTCTATCAGGTTTTGTGATGTAATTCCAATAAGAAACCTGTTTGTCATTAGAATACTTATTTGGTAGCATAGTCTTCGTAACTTGATTTTTTTTGTTTGTTTTGCATCGATGTTAGGTAGATATTGCATTTTATATAGTAATATTATTTCTAACTGGTTTTTATGCATTTTTTGCTCCGTAAAAAATTGAGATTTCTTTCGCAATACATATACATAGAACCGTAGCGATTAAAACAAACTGTCCAATATTTTCCATTTTGGGAACATCATCTTCGTCATAGCGATGTTTTTTAAATATCATTGATAGTGATAGTCTGATAAAGTTTTCTTTAGATTTTAGTATATAAGATAGTTTTGGTCTCAACAGTTTTGTGCCATTCTTATACCTCAATGTGTCCTCTTGAGAACACAGTCACAGCGTAGATAACTTATACACTGTGTTTTGTAAAGAAACTTCGAAAGGGTTTGAGTAATTTACGGTCGATCTCCTCACAACTGTGCTCCTACTTTATTTTTGAAAGCTTGTATTTTTATCTTATCTATTTCAGCTTTCTCTTGTATCTGAAGTATATGGAAGAACCCTTTGTAACTCCGTTTTTAAAATTAAGGCACAAATCTGATGTTTGTAATTATAGAGGTGTTTGCATTTAGTCCGCAATACCGAAGCTTTTTGACTCCATTAGCATTTGGAGTGCAAACGGGTTATGAATGATGAGTAGCTTGAGTTCCTCTTGGAGCAATTTACTGTGACAAATCTTCTAACCTATCAGGAGACTCTTTTGGATGCCTCTCTCTACTTCGAAATGAGCTACGAAACTCAAACTGTGCACAGTCGTAGATCTTCATAGAGTTAATAACCCCTTTAGGTTTCATGGACTTCCATAAAGTAGTAAAGTAGTTACGAAATTTCAAAAAACATCAAAGTTGCCACCATGTATAGATCATGAAAATTCTACTGTACTTCCAGACATTCTACAAAGCTGAAATTTGACAGACTGATAGAAATTATGACCAAACCCTTGAAAAAATCAAAAAACCTCAAAATTTACTCCCCTCCCCTATACATGTAAAGTTATGTAAAATTAACATTGCCCACTTCCAGAAACGCTAGAGAGCTGAGCTGTGGCAGACGGATGAGAAAATTTCAAAACCCTAAAATTTTAATTTGCTTCCCTTCCCTATAAATGTAAAGTTATGTAAAAGTAACATTGCCCACTTCCAGAAACACTGGAGAGCTGAGCTTTGGAAGGCCGATAGGAACTATGATCAAACTATAGAAAAAAATACTTATTTCCCCTATAAATGTATAGTTATGTAAAAGTAACATTGCCCACTTCCAGAAACGCTAGATCCTATGATAAAACCATAAAAAAATTAGAAAACCTCAAAATTTTTCTTAAGTCATTGCAAAAGTTTTGAACAATATTCCTCATATTTTACTACTTTAAAACTTATATATTATCCAAATCTTTTCAAAAAGGAGTAAAATCATAACAAAAACATTTCATGTAAAAAAAAGCCAAGTACGCGGAATTGATATTCCGTAAAAAGAATTAAGATAAAAGTAAAGTCTAGTTTTCCAATACAAATTTCAAAATGAAAGGTTCTTACTAGTTTGGAAATGTTTTTTAAACTTGGCTATTACGGCTGCAAATGATTCTTAGGCACAGTGCTAAATTGCACATAAAGAAGTTTGGCTGTAATAGCAAAGTTTAAAAAAACATTTCCAAACTAGTACGAACCTTTAATTTTGAAATTTGTATGGAGAAACTGGCTTTACTTTTATCTCAATTCTTTTTACGGAATACCATTTTTCCGTACTTGGCTTTTTTTACACGAAATGTTTTTGTTATGATAATATTTTATCTACAAAGCAGATTTCCGTTCTTTTTATGTATTTAAAATTATTTTAACAAGTCATTGCTGTTTTTAAAAGAAAAATGAGCTACGAAATGAGCTTATTACATAACTATTGAGGTAATGAACTCATTACATTACTAGTGCAATAATACAACTTATTAAATAACTTAAAATTGGTTATGTAAAAGGCTCTTACAGTGTGGCTGTAGACAAAATATTTAATCAATGGGGTAAAGTACATTAATGTAAGTTAAATTCCAAAAATAACCCAAGCTTGAAATAACTGTTTTTTACCCACCCATTGCACGTTTGCGTATTATTATTTTATTTCAAGGAATCCCACGAAATTTTAAATCGTGAGCCAGATTCTTCTATTTCTCTTATTTTAACGAGGAAATTGATACGTGCTTCTGATATAATCTCGTATAACTAGATATTATTTTTATGATGTATATGCCTATAAAAAAACATTGTGTTGTTTCCTCTTTATTTGTGTACAGGGTGTCCTGGACTTTCTTGCATTTGCCTTTTGTGAGTTTATTAGAGTTTATAAATACAGTATAGGGTCTATAGACCCTGCAATCGTGTTAAAGATATTAACGAAACATCAAGATAATAAGTTATACTACTTCATTTTAAAGTAAAAATTATTGGTGGATTACAATTTAGGAGATAATATGATTTTTTTCCAATAGCTCTAAAACTATAAAAGCTAAAAATATTAATTTAAAAAAGTTGATGATATGTTTTCAAAATACGTAATAATTTTTTTCTTACAGATGTTATATGAATATCTGCTTTGCGACCAATATTAAACTCTTAAAAACCACTGGTACAGACACCCTGTACTTGTTTAATGAAATACAACATGTGCGACAAAATGTAGTTTTCGTAGTTACACAAGAATTATAGTAGAACCTGCTTTGAATTTCAAATCGTTTTTGTTTGCAACAAAAGCGATTTTTTTAAAATTCCTGTTCTAGCGTTTTATACAACCCATTTCAAGTGGTAACTCACTTATAAATAATAAAAACAAAGCATTTTGTTTTATAAGAGTATTTAATATTTTTAACTTAAAATAAGTTCTTTAGTTTAATTAATTTTCTTTCTTTTGATCTTTGTCTTTGAAACTTTTATTCATTACCATTAAACTAACAAATTTCAGATGCTTCCAGAGGAGTTAAAGAAAAACTGATCCTCTTTGCGAGAGTTAGAAGGTGAAAACCGTTTTTTTTAACCTCAAGTCGTTTTTGAGTAACGCACGGACGGTTTTTAATTTTGGGGGTCTATAACTTTTTGTGTGTGATAGGTCCTATAAGCGGATACTCACGGTTTCGTCGATTTTGTCCGCTTATTGGAGGTGTCCGCTTATGAGAGAGAACTTTAATATATATTTATTAACAATTTCCGCTGCTTGAGTTTTTCAGATATTCAATTTTTCAGCGATCTTTCGTGCTGATAGATGTTCCTTCTCCGAAACGTTAACAATTTCCATTTTTTCACGTAAACTAACAAGTTTTTTACTAGTCGCCATTTCAAAGAGATGTATTACTACCCAACAGAACAATAAAAATTAAACTCGGCAGTCCCGCCAGTCAAAATATGTTATGTTATGTACGATAGAAGTATTTAGTCTCCGCATTAAAACGAAAAGAAGTAATTCCCCGGCTGTCGAGTGCGTTGTTGCTAACATACTAATAATATTTATGCCCATGTCGTGCAGTGCTCCATTCCGTTGTCAGAGATTCGCGTCCGGTTAGGGGAGGTTTCAGAATTTTTTAATAAAAAAATACCGTCCCCGTCCGGTTATTAGAGTGTCCGGTTATAGGAGTGAACTTTACATGTAAACAAATAGGGAAAAGCTTGGTTCCAACAAATTTGTCCGCCTAAAGGGAGTGTCCGCTTAATAGAGGTGTCCGCAAGGAGAGGTTTCACTGTATATCTCTTGTTATTGATATAACAAAATAATAACATTTGCAACCATCTCGCATTCTATTTTAAATTAGATAGATAAATATCTTGAAGCAGACAAACATTACTTGACATCCCACAGCGTTCAACAAGTACAAGGCAAATATTTTTACAAAGTCTTAAAAGAGTAAAGGCGTTTGAATTGAAATATTTTTATGTCGGTATGTTGGAGCCTGGAGGTAAGTACTTAAGTAGAAACTAAAATTATTATTTCATTGCCTATAAAACGGAATAATAAAATTTCCTCCAAACGGGTGAAATTAAGTATAGAATAGAATAGAATATCTTTTATTGCCAAAAAACATTACAGAAGTACAAAAACGGGTCTGGGAATTGACAGTCCCAGGATTGCAGGGCAAGCAATAAACAATCCTTAAATTAAGCAACTTTACACATATAAATTTTGTAGCATAAATTGATAAAAACATTCTTCTTTTAAAATTATTAAAATTAAAAACTAAAACTTTTGTTAGAAAAAAAACAGGTACTAAAATCTTTTTTTAAAGACATACAGCAACCTCACACAAATAAATTTCGTAGCATTAATTTTAAATAAAACATTTCTGTGTTAAAATTATTAAAATTAAAAATTTAACTATTCGTTACAAAAGCAATAATAATAAAAATCAAAAAATAGATGAAAAAAAACGTAGAAATTAAATACAGGTAAATCACAGTTTTTCTTAAAAAGCATCATTTTACAACAGAACACAAAAAACACATATTAGAAAAACTAAATTAAATTTAAATTAAAAATTAAAATCATACAAGACCTTTTCAAGCAAAAAGATACTCACCCTCCGTCTAAACCGATCGAGGTAGGTGATCCGTGTTGTCATCATCCCGAAGATTCGCCGGTAGGCTACGGTAAGCTTAAATGGCTCTATACTCTGGGCCCCTCTCAATGATTGTAAAGCTATAGAACGAAAAATTATAAAAAAGTTTCCTGTGCTTCAGCTGGACTCGAACCCCGAACGTCTGGCTTTGTAGGGCAACGCCCTATCAATTGGGCCACCGAAATCATATGTATATATTTTTAAAATTTCCAATTATGGTCATCAAGCCATTCAACCGATCTTATAATTTGTCGGCCCCACTGTTAAAGTGTGAGAAATTCTAAAATCGGTTGAAGTTAATATGTATACTATGTCACTGACCATGATTGTTTAAAAAAATATATAATCATGGGTTCGGTGGCCCAATTGGTAGCGAGTTGGCGTACAAAGCTAGAGCTTCCGGGTTCGAGTCACGGCTGAAGCACAGGAAACTTTTTTATAATTTTTCGTTCTTTGATTTCAACCCTGGTAGAATTGTTGTTTATGGTTTTGCATAAAACCTTGCATTATTGGACTTTGGTATTTACAGATAAAATTTCTTACTGTTAACCTTTGCCCAGAAATTTCTTAGTTATTTTAAAAAATGGTTTTGTACGCATTTTCATGTTTTTTTAATGGTTTAAGCATGTAATAATAAAATAAATTACATACAAATGATAAGCTCAGAAGTAGTCAGATTCATAATGGGTTCATTTATTAATAAATAAAAATGTATAGTTCTTTCATTTCAAAAAGCCACTAAAAAAAACATAATAAAATTTGAAGTGTGAAACCATTAAGGAATCCTAAACAAACAAAAGAGAATATGGGCCGGACTGGGAACTGTTTATAGCATATAGTCAAGTAAAATAAAACGTTTAATAATAATCATTATTAGATAGGTACTATACATTATATTTAAATGTAACATTAGGTACAGGATGAACTGTTATAACAGGTTATATACATGTTGTCTAGCTAAGTTGGAACCATATGGAAAACGAAATTTGTTTTTCGTTAATTTCTTTTAATAATTCTTCGATAGTAGGGCTCTTATTGGCTGCGTATAAATTGTAAATCAATGTACGTATTTCGTACAACATACCAGCTGATATATTGGTTACTCCTCTACTATTTCTTGTCTTTCGTGTTTTGGCGTATCCTCTTGTTATTATTCTAGATATGGTTCAGTAGCTTGCCCGTGTAATATGTGTAATACGTTCGTATAATCTGGAACCATTTCCATAATTTTTCTACTGAGAGTTGCGTATACATATCAAGAATAAATATCTTGAGTTTTCCTCGTACAATGAGTTTAAAAGTTTTGCCTTGCCACTTCTTCTTGGTCCCCAAATGGTCTCCAAAAATTTGTTTGTGCTGTTTCAAATGGCCGCCAAAACGCCATTATTAATATCAGTTATTAGGTCCTCACTTATAAAAACAAACTAAAATGTACAGGTTTATAATTGTTATTATTCACAATAATAATAAAAATGTAATAATATGAGTTCAAATTCGTAATATAAACACTAACCGCTAACAATTTTTCGAAAGCCCTTGTTACTTATAGGATCGCATAAGGTACATTCGAAACTTTAACTTTAAAGAATTAAGTATACCTAGCCGTGCTTAAAACACAGACACTCTTTCCAAAATTTGAAAATAAATTTTTAATTTTTGCACAGACTCCTGGAAATCCCAAAATGGTTATTATGACTCGGGGTGGCGCGTGCCAGTTTTTTGGGAAATTTTCTTTTGAGGCTTTTTGAAATAACAGAACTTTATCTATTATAGGTGAATCTTGGATTGCGACATTATTGATTTTGAAATTAAAAATAATAATTAATAATAAATTTAAATTTCTAACACATTAATTGTTTGCTGACAATGATTAATGACATTTTCTTAGGAAACACATAGTTAACAGCCTAGTTGAGCTGGTATGAAAGTAATAGGAAAATAAAGCCATTATAATTTTGTATCAGTATCCTTTTCTTGTACGTTACGCATCCATAACGAGGTTATTCCCTTGTACAGTCGGGGACTTTTTAAATTGCCGGTGTATTTTTTTCTTTCAAAATTTAGAATGTAAAGATATTAAAAAATATATTTTTTTATAAGACATAGTATAAAGACAGAGGTAAGGTTCACTATTTTTTTGGTTTGGTTCAAACTGGGTTTCCTAATTTCAAGTAGGAATATTTTCTAATTTCGAGCGCGGCCAAATAAAAAGTCCCCGACTGTACCTTCCGAAGTAGGCACAAATCGTTCCTTAAGCGATGCCACAAGCGTTTTCTTTTTAGACATGGTCTCTGAGAATTAGCCATAGCTACTTTAACATAAAAAATTAGGTCAAAATTCGCAAACTTTTTTTTTTTAATAAAAATAGATTAAAAAACAGCCAAATAGGGTTAATATCGTAAACAGTTTATGTTTGTCAAGAAACTGCATAAAATATCTGGTTGGGCTTAAATACGTTACGAATAATATCGACGTACAACACGATACGTGTCGTCTCTGCACAAGTGCAGTGCGATACGGATAAGGACGAATTACATTGCCTTATATCCCTAATGCCGCTGAATGAGCCTCGAACACACAAAACAACGCACATAAAAAATATAAGAAAAAGCTATACTGGCCATGGGGAAGCCTGCTTAGAAAAAGAAAAAAATATTTAGCAGGTTTTTAGATAATAATAGAAAAGTTAACCTCCATCTCAGCTAATTTTGGCGGCCCATGAACTGAGAAATTATATTATAAGGTGGGCCAAAAAAAAACCGTAATTTTTTTTTCAGCTGTAGTTTTTTTACTTTTGGCTTGATTTTTATGATTTTCCATCGAAAGCTAAGGCTTGAGAGTTTTTTGTCAAAATTGACATTTCTATAAAATCCAAGATGGCGCATGATTTTAAAATTTTTTGTGCGCCACTGTACTCGATTTTAAACACTGACCAAAACGTCACGCCTTTGCCGTATGCATTGTATCAACTGAAACAATTGGTTAAGAAATAATAAAGTTGTACCCTAAATTAGTTGCTGATTTAACACTGTCTAACGTAGGTAAAAAACGGTTGTTTTTGTTCTCCTGTGAATTTATCAAAGACTATTTAATATCGATGGCCTAACTGCAATACCCCTTATCTAACATTTTGATCATTTTAAGATTATTTGTGATTTAGGTAAAATGAGCTGGCTACTTTCATGGTGTATAATAATATAAGACATAATATATGCGTGAGAAATTACAAATATAGCAATTATATTTTTTATACCCAATAACCCTATACTAATACTAACCCTATTTTGTAGCAGCGCTATTTTGAAACGCGCTATTTTGATGCGCGCTATTTTGTAGCAGCGCTATTTTGAGGCAGCGCCATTTTGATGCACGCGATTTTGTAGCAGCGCTATTTTGTATGGCGCTATTTTGTAGCAGCGCTATTTTGATGCGCGCTATTTTGTAGCAGCGCTATTTTGTTGGCGCTATTTTGATGCACGCTATTTTGTAGCAGCGCTATTTTGTGGCAGCGCCATTTTGAAGCAGCGCTCTTTTGTAAGGCGCTATTCTGTAGCAGAGCCTTAGGAGAAACACATACAGGGTGTCTCTAAAAGGTCTGTACAAAATCTTAGCACATATTCCTGAGGTCAAAATAAGTCGATTTAATGCAAATTACCTTAGTCCAAAATTGCTCCGTGTCAGAGATAAAGGGTGTTGAATTTAAAAAGAAAATTTTTCAATTTAAAAATTTCATGGGCGAAATTTCCGAAAAGCAACAAACTTGAATACTTTGAGAACAATAGTCAGTAGAAAAGTGGCCGTTGTTATGACATTTTGCCAGTGTAAAACACTAGTGAAATAATCATTCAAAATAATTTCAGTATTCCGTTGCGGCATCGAACACTAAAAACGGAAGTATCTCGAAAACGACTTACTTTAGCTCATGTTAACAAGAGTACTTTTTTGGCTTAAAAAGATTCAGGAAAATATTTTCTTAACAAAAAAAGTTAAAAGTTACACTGAGAAAAAAGTTACAGGCATTTTAAACTATAAAAAGAGCATTGTAAAACGCCATCTAACGGCCACAGTGAAAAGGTATCCATCTTTAGGTTTCGCATCTCAAAAAAACCCCAAGTACGAATTTTTAAAGTAATGCGTTGAGAAATGTTCATAAGATTTAAGACAATCGATTTTTAATTTTTAAATTTACTACCCTGTATCTCTGAAACGGAGCAATTTCGGACTAAGGAGGGTTGCTTTAAATCGACTTATTTTGACCTCAGGAATATATGCTAAGATTTTGTACAGACCTTTTGCAACTTTTTTCGCTTCCCCTGTAAAATTGCATTTTTTCAGATACGGGATATTGCAGTTAGGCCATCAATATCTAGGGAAATGGGTTTAACCAAAAGCTTGGGCCTTGTGCTACATATGATTTATCCTTAATTTGTGGTTTTGGTAAAATCCAAGATGCCGCATGCTTTTAAAACTTGAATATTTTTAACTCACTTGCCAAAAGTTTTTTTACCCCAATGACATGATCTTAAATATTAACAAAGGAAAAACTTAAAATCTTGATCGATACCTAGAAGCGTTTGCGAAACTATGTTTCTAGAAAAAATTTCTTAAATAAGGTAAAAACATCACCCCATTTTGTATTTACATGATATTAGCAAGCCAAACAATTTTGATTTTATTGACATTTAAATATTTTGCTAAACGCACTTATTTTGATTTGATTGATATTTAAATAATTTTGCCAAAGGCACAAATGAACTAACGGTTACATTTGATACCAAATAATAATTCATTTTTCATGATTTATGTAATATGTGAGTAAATAAGCTAATGCTAATAATACCCTATTATTGATGATAGCCTTTTAGCGTATGGGTAAAATTATTTCAACACGATTTTGGCATTTATTATAATATTTTGTAAACAAAACATCTATCTATCTATTTAGCCTTATTCGATCCATCTTTGGACATAGGCCTCGGCCAATATCTTCCACTCTTCTCTGTCTGTCTCCTTTGACATCCCTTACTTTTGTTTTATTTCTTATCCATTAATTCCGTTTTCAATCTGTTAGCTTTACATGTAACATTTGTCTTTCCATTAATCGTTGGGCTTTTGTTACGTTATCCAAGTTTGATTGTGTACGTGTCCAGGTATCGAGGTATCGATAGATAAGTACAGGAAGGATACATTGGTTATACACTTCCGTTTTGAGATACTCAAGCCTATATTTTTAGCTGCTGTATCCAGTTCTTCCAGCATTTTTATCAGTTCTTCTTTCTTATCTGTTATTAAGGTGATATCATCAGCATCTCTTAGGTGGTTCAAGTATTGTCCGTTTACTTTGATGCCCATTTCTTCCCAATCAATGTTTTTTAAAACATCTTCTAGGGCCTGGTTAAATAGTTTTGAGGATATTGTGTCACCCTGTCTCTGACACCTCTTCTTATCCGGATTGGCTTGGTTCCTTCGCGGATTTTGTTGATGTTGTTGCTTCGCTATATATATTGGCTATTAAATCTGCTTTTATTTCCCAGTGCTCGATGCTATCGAAAGCTTTTTCAAAGTTTATAAACGAAATATATAGTGGAATGTTGTATTCGTTGGCTCGTTCTATTAGGATTGTTATGGATAATAGGTGGTCAACTGTACTGAAACATTTTCTGAAGCCTGTCAAATTTTGTTGTTAGTCTAGCTGTAATATTTTCGTGAACAGCTTATAAATTACATGTTATAGGTCGATAGTTTTTTAGGTCTGCTCTATCGCCTTTCTTGTGTAGAGTAATGGTTATGCTACGATGCTAAAAATCTTTTGTGTTTAAACCATTTTTCTATCTTGTATATTAGCGGAACTATAAGAGAGTCAAAATATAATAAGACACACTGTACAGGGTGTCCCATTTTTGATGGTATTAAATGGGAAACTTAGATATTATAAAAGTTAAAGACTGCACACTACTGTCCTCAAATTTCGAGACCTAAAAAAATATGGCAAAAGTTTTTTGTCAGCCCTTGTAGTTTTGAAGCTACGAGGGAGAAATCAAAAATTCGGAATTCCAAAAATCGGTCATGTCTTTGTTTTTGTTGAAAATATTTCAATTTTGTTAAAACTTCTCTGCAGAAAATTGATTCTCTCAATAAAATGATGAAAAATTTAACAATATAATTTTATTGACAGAATCAACTAGATAAGTTTTAACAGAATTAAAATCTGCCCAAATAATGGATTTCTGTGATTCCGAATTTTTGAATTTTCCCTCGTAACTTCAAAACTACAAGGGCTAGAAATAAACTTTTGACATATTTTTTCTTTAAACAACAAGTGAAATTAAAGAAAGAAAAATAAGAAAAAAGTTTTCTGTCTTCGGCCAGGACTCGAACCCGGAATCTCTCGGTCTGTACGCAAAGAAATCAGTTGGAAGGGTTGGTCGAGTAAATACCCTGAGAGTTTCTCGTTCTTGTATTGAGACACCGCAGACATGCATAGATGGAAGTTTTCCGAAAACTTATATAGTCTTCGGTGGCTTAATGTAGATTTCTTTCTTTAATTTCACTTGTTTAAAGAAAAAATATGTCAAAAGTTTATTTCTAGCCTTTGTAGTTTTAAAGTTACGAGGGAAAATTCAAAAATTCGGAATCACAGAAATCCATTATTTGGGCAGATTTCAATTCTGTTAAAACTTCTCTAGTTGATTCTGTCAATAAAATGATTTTTGAAGTGTAAACTTCTTTAGGCGCATTTAGCAGTTTTTGTGGGTAGTGAATTGAACTGAGCCGTCAGGCTCGGCTACGTAACGCTCATTCGGGTGAAATCGGCTCGAGTCGACTAACTGTGAGAAACATTCAGCGAGCGATATGATGATGCAGATGAAGGCCAGTACACAGAAGAGTTCGGCCAGTATTATTAATTTCGCCTTGTTGAAGTTTACACTTCTGCCGTGTGTTCTTAAGCACACACAATAATTTTTTTAGCTCACACATATACTATACTATAGTAGTGTGAGCTATGGTGATCCTAATTTTTTCGAGAAAAAAAAGTTGCTCCGATTTTAAAATTTTTTATAAATCTTTGGGTTTCAGATGATTTTGAAACTTTTTTGTCGCGCTGTCTGTCTGTCTGTATGTCTGTCTGTCTGTATGTCTGTCTGTAACGACCAACTCAAAAACCGCTTGCCCGATTTCAATGAAATTTGGTACCTAGCCTGGGTCTTGAGTCGAGATGGTCCCATTTAAAAATGAACAAAATCCACCGAACAAGCCAAGTAAAAGGGTGGGGGTAGATTTCAAAAATTAGAGTTTATGTGAAAATATGGCGTGTGTGATATCAAACGAAAGGTAATTGAGTGTGGAGTTAAACAAAATAAATTTTAGTTAAAAAAAAGGGTGGGGGTAGATTTCAAAAATTAGAGTTTACGTGAAAATATGGCGTGTGTGATATCAAACGAAAGGTAATTGAGTCTGGAGTTGAACAAAATACATTTTAATTTTTGTTTTTTTAAGGGGGGGGGAAGTTTCAAAAATTTGAGTTTAAGTCAAAACATGGCTTGTGTGGTATTAAACGGGAGGTAATTTAGTCTGGAGTTGAATAACATATAATACAGTTTTTAGTTATATTAGCTCACACGTACACTATAACTATAGTACCTAGTGTGAGCTTAGGGGCCCATATATTGGCAGAGTATTTTTTCTTTCTTTAATTTCACTTGTTGTTTATAGTTTTAGGTCCTTGCATTATTTGCAATTTGGTTTTTTTTTGTTTTTTTTTTAGTTTTACAATTTTATTTATTTCTTTGATTTTATTATCAATTTAATCAATTGTTATACATTATTTATACCTTGTTTTATGTAATTAGTTAACTAAACAAAAAATAGAATCAATAATTATTTTCTTGTTTCAAAATTTGAGAACAGTAATGTGAAATCTCCAGTCCTCTATCTTTTATAATAACTGAGTTTCCCATTCAAAACCATCAAAAATGTGACACCCTGTACATGCTTTTCCCTTTTTATCTAATTGTTGCAAAGGTAAGCAACTTAAACAAAGATGAGAAAGAAAATTGTTCCTGTCTTAAAAGAAATTTGTATACTCGTATTACAGTAAAGTTAGGAAAATTATATGTTTACGTAGTTCCTAGTTTAAGAGCCATTATTATATAAATCTCTGTCTAATTAACACTGGATTTACTACTACTACTTACCGTAATGACATGGTAATTATCCTGACAAAATAATGTTCAGGAAATCACAGTTTAATGGCCCAAACACCTGTAATTTTTCAGACAAAGACCGCTAATTTGTTAATGGCCATCTGAGAAATTTACTTTTTCAATAGTTAATTAAAAATCCGAACCTTAAAAAAATACTCTGCCAATATATGGGCCCCTAAGCTCACACTAGGTACTATAGTTATAGTGTACGTGTGAGCTAATATAACTAAAAACTGAGATATATTTTATTCAACTCCAGACTAAATTACCTTTTGTTTGATACCACACAAGCCATGTTTTGACCTAAACTCAAATTTTTGAAATCTACCCCCACCCTTACAAAAAAAAACAAAAACTAAAATGTATTTTGTTAAACTCCGGACTCAATTACCTTTCGTTTGATATCACACACGCCATGTTTTCACTTAAACTCTAGTTATTAAAATATACCCCCACCCTTTTTTATTAAATAAATTAAAATGTATTTTGTTTAACTGCAGACTCAATTACCTTTCGTTTGATATCTCACACGCCATATTTTCACATAGACTCTAATTTTTAAAATCTACCCCCACCCTTTTATTTGGTTTGTGTTGGGTGGATTTTGTTCATTTTAAACCATCTCGACCCAAGACCCAGCCTAGGTGCCAAATTTCATTAAAATCGGCCAAGCGGTTTTTGAGTTATGCGCGTTGGTCGTTACAGACAGACATACAGACACACAGACAGACAGACAGACATACAGACAGACAGACAGACAGACAGACGGCGCAACAAAAAAGTTTCAAAATCATCTGAAACGCAAAGATATATAAAATTTTTTGAAATCGGAGCAACTTTTTTTTTCTCGAAAAAATTAGGATCACCATAGCTCACACTACTATAGTATAGTATATGTGTGAGCTAATACTATAGTATAGTATATGTGTGAGCTAATAAATGCATCCATGACGGATCTGATACCTTCCTAGCTAGCCTATTAGCACACTTCAAGTGAAGCCATGATATAGCAGCCTAGAAAACAGTTTTCTGTAAATATCTCAGAAAGTAAATCTCTTATGAAGTTTTTGGTTATAACACAAATTATTGAGCAAAATGTAGTCTACTATCTTCCGAAAACCGCATATCGAGACGACGCTCCATTAAAAATTTAGCATTTTAGCTCACACATATACTATACTACAGTAGTGTGAGCTATGGTGATCCTAATTTTTTCGAGAAAAAAAAAGTTGCTCCGATTTCAAAATTTTTTATATATCTTTGCGTTTCAGATGATTTTGAAACTTTTTTGTTGCGCCGTCTGTCTGTCTGTCTAGGTGTCTGTCTGTCTGTATGTCTGTCTGTCTGTCTGTCTGTATGTCTGTCTGTCTGTCTGTATGTCTGTAACGACCAACGCGCATAACTCAAAAACGGTTTACTTGATTTTAATGAAATTTGGTATCTAGGCTGGGTCTTGGGTCGAGATGGTCCCATTTAAAAATGAACAAAATCCACCGAACAGAAGCCAAATAAAAGGGTGGGGGTAAATTTCAAAAATTAGAGTTTATGTGAAAATATGGCGTGCGTGATATCAAACGAAAGGTAATCGAGTCTGGAAATAAAAAAAAATACATTTTAGTTTTTTTTAAGGGTGGGGGTAGATTTCAAAAATTAGAGTTTACGTGAAAATATGGCATGTGTGATATCAAACGAAAGGTAATTGAGTCCGGAGTTAAACAAAATACATTTTAGTTCTTGTTTTTTTAAGGGTGGGGGTAGATTTCAAAAATTTGAAATTAATTTAAAACATGGCTTGTGTGGTATCAAACGAACGGTAATTTAGTCTTGTTGAGTTGAATAAAATATATTTCAGTTTTTAGTTATATTAGCTCACACGTACACTATAACTATAGTACCTAGTGTGAGCTTAGGGGCCCATATATTGGCAGAGTATTTTAAATTATCAAACAACTGTGATTAGCAATTATGGATTTTGATCAAAATCTAATCAGCTCGTAAGAATGTTGAACACTATTTTACCTGAAAATTTTATGAAAATCGGTTCAACGGTTTAGAAGCTATCGTGTTACGGACAGAAATAATACAACACACACAGACAGACACCACGACGATATTACTAAGATAGGCCATATTTGCCGCATATCTTAGGTTAGATTTTACACATTTCTGTGTTTAAAAATACCTTTTTGTAATGAAAAGTGTACTTAATAGGGCCTTATTGGAATAAAGCCATGCAATAATAGTGTTGACTTTAATTATAGATAAATAAACGACTTAGTTTTAAATGCGACTTTGGTATGTCAATTTTGAAAGATCAACTGTCAGCCTGCAATGTAAATCTGTCAAAATACTGCCTGACACAATTATTGCGTGGCTTTATTCCAATAAATCCCTATTATCGCGCATTATAGGCATAAAAGTAACACTTTTTATCCCCGGGATAAAAAGAAAACAAAAAATGGGAATGAAAAAGTCGGAAATAAACTAAAAGGACGACAAATAGCGTATAAACCTGATAAAAGTGTATTTTTATCCCTTGGTACATAATATACAGTCGAACCTCTCTAACTCGAACCTCTATAACTCAAACCTCTCTATAACTCGAACCTTTTAAGTGGTCCCTGTACTTTTTATATGTATTTTAACCTGTTTAATTCGAATTTCTATAACTCGAACTCTCCATAACCCGAACTGTTTTGGTTGTCCCTTTAAGTTCGAGTTATAGAGGTTCGACTGTACTATTTTGTTACGAATGCACGACATACACACCATAACGTTAAAACAAACAAATGATTTTGTCACGGGCTTAACCCGAATTCTTCGTAAGAAGCAACAAGATTACATGTATAATTCTTTACACACGATTATATAATGTACACGATCAGATATAAACAACCTGTTTGTTGAAAAGTGAGAAGGAAAGCTATTTCGGTGCCCTCGAGCCATTTAAAACATTCTTACTCTCAAAAGTTCAATGCTAGACATGCTCCAAGTTACAAGGATAAAGTACGATCACGTATTTATTGCCATATCTAAATATTTCTTTTTTATTTTTCAAACACATTGTCGTTTATTTATTGGAAGTGAAATAAGGACTAGCAGTAATAAGGCTAGCAGTATATTGACATCTACCCTTGCGCCGTATAAAATACGGCAGACCTTAATAAGACTTGTGTAAAGTCATGCAGTATTTATGTAACTTGGCCTTATTTTGAAGGTTTGTTGAAGTTTTTTAGCTGAGCTGTCACTTCTATAGCTTACCATTTTGGGCTCTATGTTTTTTTTGATTTTTTTGTGACTATTATTTTATACAGAAAAAAAATTATCAGAAACGGAATCCCATCTTGGTTTTTGTAGGAAAATTTCATATTGCTCTTCCTGAAGTTTATAAATATACAAGCTATTATCGCTTGCAATCCAATGTTGTTTGCTGTCTACTACTCTCTCATTTCTAGTATGTACTTTTCCATGTTGATTTACTTGAGCTTTAATATCTCAATTTGGCGCCCTTGTAGCGCAACTTTGTTAGACATCCAGGGGCCTTTTGTAGGTTCCTGCCCTGTCTGAGGGCAGTAACAGGAACGCATCCTGTGCCACGGGGTTTTGATGCCCCTCAACTAGTCTCGTTAAACGATCCTTCTGCTCCTGGATCGTTTCTGAGATATCCTCAATGTTGAGTTCCCTTTTGATTTCTACGTTACGCACAAACCAAGGGGCTCCCGCAATCTGCCCAACTTTTTTTTTGAAGCTTTTTAGGCTTCCCATTTGAGTTTCTGTAAATCGTTGACTAATAAATTAATTGAATTGAATTGAATTTGCACACCTTATTTCATCATTGGGCTGCATATTGTTAGTATGGGGCGAATGACTTGCCTCAATAATTTGTAATTTTACTTTCTGGTGTAAAGTGCTCCCTGGCATTTAACAAGGGGTATAGCTACAGGCTGGTCTATTATAACAGGTGCAACAAAACGGGATTTGAATATACAGTGAAACCTCCTATAAGCGGACACTCACGGTTCCGTCGATTTTGTCCGCTTATTGGAGGTGTCCGCTTAAAAGAGGGAACTGCGAAATGTTGATATATATTTATTAACAATTTCCGCTGCTTGAGATTTTCCGATGTTAGTTTTTTCGGCGATCTTTCGTGCTGATAGATGTTTCTTCTCCGAAACGTTAACAACTTCCATTTTTCCAGATAAACTAAGAAGTTTTTTTACTATGCGCCATTTCAAAGAGATCTATTATTACCCAACTGAACAATAAAAATAAACACAGCAGTCCCGCCGAATAAAATAAGGTCGTAAATACGACAGAAGTATTTAGTCTCCTCATTAAAACGGAAAGAGGTAATTCCCCGGCTGCAGAGTACATTGTTGCCAACATACTACATAATATTTATGCCCATGTCGTGCAGCACTCCATCTCGTTGTCAGAGGTTCGCGTCCGGTTAAGGGAGGTTTCAGAATTTTTTAACCAAAAAAAATTGTCCGCGTCCGGTTATTAGAGTGTCCGCTTCTAGGAGGGAATTTTACATAAGAAGACATAGGCAAAAGCTTGGTTTTAACAAATTTGTCCGCCTAAAGAGAGTGTCCGCTTACTAGAAGTGTCCGCAAGGAGAGGTTTCACTGTAAATGGTATTTTTGCCATTTATACCTTTTTAAATGTTTTTAATTAAATATTGTTTTTGAAATCAACAAGCATTAATTACTTGCAAGACTAGGTTAATAATAAGTAAAATTTATGGCAACAACAGCGACTTGTTTTTGGGCATGTTTTCAGGATCGCTGTATTTTAATTAAAGTTGTATTCGGCTAATATGTCCTTTGAGCCACTAACATCAAAATAATTCATAATGTGTATCTGAAAAAAAAAATAACAAACTATTTTCAATTTTTAAAAAACACACTGTAATTTTAATTTCTAACGGTTTTCCAATCTTTGGATTGCGATGGTATTTTGTCTCTTTGTTTGGAACGTTGAAAGCACAGTCGCCAAAGCGAGAAGGCTTGGAGTTCAAACCAATCAGCGGCAAGCTAAGAATGCCTAGAAAGCAGGGTGGCTTTGACTGAGACAAGAAAATCGTTAGACAACATTATTTTGTTGGGTTTCGTCCGCTTCACTTCTTTTGGTTTAAGGGGGGATTTTTTTCAACTGGGGAAATGATAAATTTTCATTTGCAACACCGCAAAATGTAAATAACAATCAAGATGGCCTCCACCCACACGGCAGCTGTTTTGTGTCTACATGAGAAGAAACACGCATGCGCACTTGAAAATTCGCATCTGCGAATTTAAATTTGCCATTGTTTCCAAAGCCAGCTATGAGGGTTTTCAATTATTTGAACATGTATTTATGCTATAACGTATTTGTGTTTAACAGACTTAATTAAAAGCGCGTTACTGGTTAAAATTATTTTAAGGTATCTTGCAAGGAATTTTATTCTAAAAATAATAACGATAAAGATCTTAAAGAAGCGCGGTCGACTAGTAAATATTAAGTATGTTCGGATATTTATCGTTATAATACCTTTTTCTATCTCATTGGAACACTTTAAATATATGTATTTTTAAAACATGTTTTTTTTCTGTTTGTTCCGTACTTTTTGTTGTTTACTTTTTTTTAACAACCGTTTTGTCCTAAAACAGATCTGGTAACCCTAAAAAGAACATGTGTCTAGTGTTCCAAAGTCTCTCACCAGTTTTCTGTCAACGCAATCCATCTAAAAACAAGGAAAATCAGAATTATAACACTGTTCTACACGATATATTTTTCTGGGGTACTAATGTTTGATCCTAAATGGCATTTTCGTTCTAAAACAGAATCTGTAATTTAAATTGCTCTATCAGGCACAAATTTTGAGTTATTCAGTATTTTATGGTAAAATTTAGGTAAAAATGACCCTAATTAGAATGCATTTATCTAGGATAATAGAGACTTATTGGAATAAAACCTGACTTTATTTTAGAGTCGACTTTATTCTTACACATTTGCACAGAAAACAGCTGACCTCAAAATTGACATACCAAAGCCAAATTTAATAATACAGACCCTAACTTTTATTTAATAAATACCGACACTAATAAATCCGGTTTTTAAATACACAAAGGCCGAATTTTGAAAGAGAGCAGCTGCTTTTTATATGTAAATCTGTAACCATAGGGTCGATTTTAAAATAAGATCAGGTTTTATTCCAATAAGTCCCTAATATCTACCTGGTAATTTCTACCAAATTATAAAATAAAAATCTATATAAAATCAGTGGTGTAATTGAGAATATGCCAGAAACAGAAGCAGAAACACCTTCTGGGGCGGAAAGTCACTCAAATGATGAAGAGTCCTTGTCTGCATCAGACCCAACATATAAGCCTCCTGAACCCGTAGTACCGCATCTCTTGTCTCAGGGTGAATTAAATGACTTTTAGGTCTAAAGCCTAGTTTCCCCCTATGCGTGCCCACCCTGATTCAAAAAACAAATCACGTGATGGGACATGAATTTGCACCGATTTTAAATGAGGGTGGGCACGCATAGGTGGAAATCGGGTATAAGTAAGGGTAAGGCAGAGCTTCTGGGTTCACGTTTGGAAGAATGGAATCCAAGCACACATGTAACAGTTTATAGAGACAGAGAGCTTGACTTTGTCAATATTTTAAAGAAAAATAAGGACATTAAAGGCCTAATGACAGCCCTAGATAGACTATATATAGCCTTATTTTACGACACGACTGCGCAACCGTAGACGTCAAAATACTACTATTTTTATTATTACCCTATTTCACTGCCAATAAGTCTCTACTATTACGCATATGTATTGCTTGCAAAATGCAATACTGTACCCCAAAGGAGAACCATAAAGATATTACTCTATGGGAAAACTACACGGTAAAAAAAATTGTCTTAGATCAAAGCAAATTGCTTTAAAGTAAAATAATTTGTGCTTTCCTATTCACTAAGAGAATATTTTCTTGATACAGCACAAAAAAATGTGCTTTATTTTGATGTGAAACAGAAATTGTTTTATTATAAATTGGAACTGAATTAATCTAAGGCACCGTTTTCTCTGGAAGGAAAATATTACTTATATGAAGACAAATTGCTTTGTTACAAAATGGAGTATACTGAAACAAAACAATTAAAGAAAATCTCAAGACTAAACGCTGCGTTGAACTAAAAATAATATATTGACGACAAATAAGGTATCTGATGAAAGACGATACTTACGACACACGTTTGTCTACAAAGGATAAGCGTTCATGGATTGCATTCAAGAAAGTATGTAAGCAATTTGTGGGAAGACATCGTTCTGAAGACTAAAGATGTAGTTAAGGAAATGTTAAATGCATATAAACATTTGGAATAGAATATATCTTTGAAAGTTATTTTTTTTTTGTAGAACAGTGTAATAGTCTTGAAGCTTTTAAATAAGAGCTTTTGTCTTGTTTTCCATACGATGGGTATTATACGTGTGAGCTAAAAGGAAGATCCTATTAATATTTTTGGCTGGTTACGTGAGCGTAACGCGAATTTGTTAATTTCAAGTCTAAAGTTTAAAGAGAAAACGAGGCCGAATTCACGTTCTCAAAGGTCTTATAAACGTTTCAAAACTTATAAATTTCTCTCTTTTGTCTAATTTAATTTCAAAAGTTACTTCTCTAATGCTTATTACGGGGTGTCGGTATTCTATTACGGCAGTCAGCCCTAAAAACTTAAAAAAAAAAATTCACTCAATAAATAGAGGGAGATTTTGTGTTTCGAGATATTTTGTGTTCGATCTTTTGTCGTTCGAAATTTTATCTTTTAAGATTTTTTGTTTTTGGAGCAAATTTATTCGATCTATTTGTTTTCTGTATTTTGTCTTTTGATGTTTTCACTGCTACCTCATTTTTTTAGCAAAAAGTAAATCCCATATGGATGGTGTTATGTAACAACCGTTTAAGCCACAATTGGGAGGTTTCCAGATAGATCACTGTTGCAAATTTTTTATAGCGACAATAACGATTTGTGGCTTAGTAACACTAATCATAGATGGCGCAATTCTTTGTTGTTGTAGGTTAAATCATTTTTGCGTATCGTGCTATAACTAATTTTGAACGTTTTTCAACAAAGAATATAATTTTTCAGGTTGTGGCTTAAACGATTGTTGCATAACACCGTCCATATGGGATTTTTTTGCTAAAAAAAATTAGGTATCAGTGAAAACATCAAAAGACAAAATACCGAAAACAAATATTATGTTATTATTTATAGGTAATAGTATAAAACATTGTTAAATTTAACCCCAACACACAATATGTAAAAAGAGTCTACCTCTGGTACAAAAAAGCGCATGACAAAGTAGCGTAGGACAAAATAGCCCGGATAAAATGGCGAAGGACAAAATAGCGCAGGACTAAATAACGCATGGCTAAATAGCGCTGGACAAAATAGCGCTGGTAGAAAAAAATTTGTACGGGCCCTGATTTGTCCCCGTGCCATTATAAAATTAATTAAAATCATGGTTTGAAATTTTATTAATGTCGAAATTTTGGAAAAAGTGTAACCGCAATAAATTAATTATAAAAATATTTAAACCCGTTTTTCTCAAAACGATATTTTTGGACTTTGCATACACGGTAAAAAATGTTGTCTACAATGAAAACCCGTACTTTTCTTGAATGAATTGTTTTGCCTTAAAGCAATTTGTTTTGAATTTAAATACTTATTTTTAGTTCAACGCAGCGTTTAGTCTTGAAATGAGATTTTATTTTTCTTCTTTAATTGTTTTGTTTCAGTATACCCCATTTTGTAACAAAGCAATTTGTCTTCATATAAGTAATATTTTGCTTCCAGAGAAAACGGTGCCTTAGATTAATTCAGTTCCAATTTATAATAAAACAATTTCAGTTTCACATCAAAATAAAGGGCAAGACATTTTTTGTGCTATATCAAGAAAATATTCTCTTGGTGAATAGGAAAGCACAAATTATTTTACTTTGAAGCAATTTCTTTTGATCTAAGACAATTTTTTTTTACCGTGTAGTTTTCCCATAGAGCAATATCTTTATGGTTCTCCTTTGGGGTACGGTATTGCATTTTGCAAGCAATACATATGCGTAATATTAGAGACTTATTGGCAGTGAAAAAGGGTAATAATAAAAATAGTAGTATTTTGACGTCTACGGTTGCGCAGTCGTGTCGTAAAATAAGGCGGATTCCGCTTTATCACTACCTGATAGGGATGGGCCAATCTGCGATTTTAGTAGAGCAGTGACAAGACGTGACTGCTCCAGTCGCGTCACGGTGACAAATAGCAGTAATTTATTGGAGCAGTTTAACCATTACCTGTAAATGCTACACGTATATAGCGCAATAGCAATCTTGAAAAATGTGCCCTACGCTGCGCTGTATTGCCGCGTCGTGACAGCCGGAACGGGCCGGAAAACAGACTGTAACTGTTTGGGGTACTCGTGATCTCAGCTTTATGCTGCGACCTCGAAGGTGGCGCGTGAGCTCTGTGCCAGACTGTGAAAACATGTCACTGTTATTTCAGTCGGACTGGAGCAGACCGTGACTGCGACATACGAGTCACAGTGACAAAGTCCTAGTGCGTGAAATCGCAACCCACCTCCACTACCTGAATAGTCATGTAGTATTTATATAACTTGGACTTATTTTCACGGTTTTTTTAAATTTATCATCATTATCAAATTTTTAAGTATAACCAATTTGCATTCTGTTTGTTTTATTTTGATAGGATGTGTTTTTTATTAAATGCATTGGTTTTTGTGATTAGTGCTTTATCAAGGACTGATCACTTTCATATGTCCCTGGTTTTATACAGAAAAAAATATTTATTAAAAAAGTCTAGCCGCGGTTTCCGTACGAGAATTGCTTCTCTGGAATTTAATAAATATCCAAGAAAAGCATTTCTCACTTGAAACCCATTGTCCCCATCCCTGTCTATCAGAAAATGGTCTATTATAATTGGTAGGTATATGTAGGTATAGTATCATGGTCTGCGTCGGCCAAAATAACACCCCACAAATCTTCCTCCATTCATTTTATTTTTGAAAAAATATGACAATCCATACAAACCTCGTACACCAACTTGATCATTTCACATTTAAAACTGACGTTAAAAATAAGGGACGGCCGTATAAAAAACATGTTCTAATAAGGCCGAATAACGCAAACTTAAGTTCCTTTATTTAGAAACAGTGTTGCCGCGCATATAACTTTGTGACAAAATGTAATAAATTTTAAACATTTTGGATACTAGAAAATTATTTTAAGAGTTACCCATGCCGAGTAACTTTTTTCAAGTATTGAAACTTATTTTTTATAAATGTATATATGTGTTTTTTGGCAACAGTGTTCACCAACTAACCAAAAATCATTAAATGTTCTGTAAAGTAGGGTGACCATACGTCCGGATAAAGCCGGACAAGTCCGGCTTTTTAAGCATACTTAAAATGTCCGGCCGGCTTTTTTGTTTGTCCGGCTTTTTGTCGATCCAACAGACCCTATATTTTTTGATCATCCAGGGGCAGCAATTAATGGTTTAGCCGCCCCAACCATAAAATTAGTACCACGGATCACCTAACAGGTGATCCGTGTTAGTACCAGAAACAAAACTAGCATAATTTATCAGAATCGAACTGACCAATTCACGTGAAAATTTCCGGCGCGGCGCTTTTTACTAAATTTTTTAATTTTTTTTTATAATTGGTGTGCGGCGTTTTTTTTTGTTTTTACCAAAAACTCATTTCGAAAAGTATCTAATTTTTAGAAAATTTTCGTCTACGGAACAATTTTTTTAAACTTTAGATTTATTTTTTTTTTTGGTTTTAATTTAAAAAAATTTTGCCGGGATATTTTATCTGAAAATTTTTTTATATTGCAAAATTTTTTTTTTAATTTCGCCTCTTTTTGATTATTTTTTACAATTATTTTTCTGTGGTGCAATTTTTTTCGAAAATTACAAAATTTTTCGAAAATTTTTGCCCACGGCAAAAAGCATACATTTTTCCCGAAATGTTTGCCTGCAAAAAATTTATTAAAGTTTTCAGTATTTTTTTAATATTGCAGAAAGTGGAATTTATGAAGGTCTTTTTTTTAAAAAATTTTTTCTGTGGCACAATTTTTTCCGAAATGTACCTATTTATTTTTTTTTCTAGTAGTTTATTAAGATTGCAATTTTTTATTCATTTTGAGGTGCACCTGTGGTCATCAAAGTTTTTTAAAGGCAGTTTTTTATTCTTTTTTTTTATCAAATATTTTTAGGACGGTTTTTTAAATGGCCGGTTTTGTCCGGCTTGTTTATTGAAAATCCGGCTTTTTTGTCTCTGACGTCCTCCTTTTACGCTAAACACAAATGGTCACCCTATGTAAAATGTGTAAAAAACAGGAGAAGAACACAGTGCACTAATCTTATATTTTCCTGTCGGTTTTCACTAGTATTGGTTTTTCGGTTTTACCCTAGTTGTTTTCGGAAATTTTTTATTAATTTTGCCTACCGAACATAATACAGGCTTTTGACAGATAAGTAAATAATAACATAAAATAACGCAAATAAAATTGTGTATGCAAAATATAAAAATTGGACTTCTAAATATCAAGTGACATCTGTCGTTTAATGTTCCATTAATAAAGGATAAAGTTGGCTAATAAAATGCGTGCAAAAGGTCCCTATTACTACGAGTTGCTAGCCTTATTTTGAAATTTTCAATAATAAATTAAGTTACTACGAGCAATCTCATAAAACTATGTTTCTAATTGAACCTCGCTTTTAACTAAGTTTAGCAGAGTGTATAGTGAACATTGTAGGCTAAATTTATTAGCAGATAAGGTTATTTTTAAACCCTTGTTATAAACTCCATTAACCAGTGTTTAATCAAACTGGAGTGACCACGTTGCCACATAGTCGCATTCTTCGTTCACGAATATGTTTTGTATAGATTGTAAAAATGTTTCATTTCCTAGCCCACAAACGATTTGCTAGAAAACATATTGATTTTGTCAATTAAAAAAAAAATATATATTATGTATCTAAGGAATCCATCTTCGTAAATGACAAAAACAAAATGGTCCAGGATCATAAATAAAAATGTTATAACAGTCCAATGGCAAAAACGGAATTCCTAATAAACGGAGACTATACAAAAACGTCATTTATCAAAACAAGACAAGAGCAAAGTCGAAGTTGAGTATAGTCTTTTATCAAAACCGGACAAAATCATAAAAGGGGGCCCGGCATAGCATGAGCCACTTTCTACTGTCTTTTCATGTATCTCTCTTCCTCTCATACAAATCGGTCTCATAAAAGTTTAGCGGGAAATTTAAATCGGAAACAAATAATATTGTTTTTAAACTCAAAAATACATAAAAAAATAAAAATGTCTGTTTTTTCCTTTAATTACCTCCCCTGTTCTTATTTTGAGAGGTCGAAATCGGTATTAATCGAACCGAACCGAACCTCTTGGTGAAATTGCAGATGAATCCTAACCTAGGGTCCAACACCTGACCTTTTTTAAGGATGGGCCTACCTTGTGAAAGAAATTGCAGTGAAGGACGCTTCAAATGTATAGCATTATCAGAACCGGTCTTCTTTAGGTGAGCGTCACAAGCTAGACCCCTTTTTATGATCTTGTCCAGTTTTGATAAAAGATGTTATACAAAACTCCGATTTTGCTATTGTTTTGTTTCGAAGAATGAAGTTTTTGATAATGTCCGGTTATTAATATTTCCGTTTTAACATATGCTTGTTACGCCATTTTTCCTGTATGATCTTAGACGATTTTTTTATTTGTCTTTTATGAAAAACTATGGGGGCCCTATCTAAGTCATAAAAAATGCGGTTTTACCACATTAACCGCTAAGGTGACAAAATATTTTTAAATAATTAAAAAGTAATGGTGATGTCTAAGTTTCTCTAATATTTGCCAATCAAACAAATCGGTCAGTGTGATACTAGGTACTCCATTTGATGATTTTTGTTCCAACAATCTGGACATCTACACATTAAACAACTTGTCATCGTTATTTGGACTTGGATCTACTTTGTCTGAGGAAATGCGTCTGGCAACGTCGAAACCGGCTTCACAAACAGTCAAGGGCAACAACACGAACTCTGAAGCCGCATGAATAAACTGCAAATGACCAGCGTTGTCAAGCAGTCAGAATTTTCGGTTTATTATTGAGTTTGCTAGTTTGTCTCAAAACATCTATCTCTTTTAGTTTTTTTTAATTAAGTCTTATAAATGAGAAGTACGTTTTTGAAAGATTTTTAGAATTGTTTTGGTTGACTGTCAGTTGTTTAAGTCTCTTGTTGTCATTATTGTTTAATTTTATTCTCTTTAATTTATCTTTGACTTATTTTCTTCTTGATTTTGTTTTTTTGTAACTTTTTTATATTTAGGTACACTGTCATTTATTATTCTAAATATTATTACCATTATTTTAATTACTTTCAGTTCTGTAAGTAATCCTTGGATTCACCTTACTGTTGATCGATATTGACTGGATTTTGTTTAATTTTTTGTTATTTGTACCGTATCTAGTGTTTTTTAACCCTTGTTTTTGTTTGGTTTGTCTCTGTTCTTGGGTTTCAAGTCATATGTAATATTAATTGCTTTTGGTCCTAGTTTGGTAATTTTTTCTTTTGCCTTTACTAGGTGTATTAAGTAGTACTTCATGTCCAAAATTCAATATGCTGAATACAAATTGGATAATCACAAAATGTCTTCAATCCAAAGTGAAAAACTTAACCAATTAGAGTCTAACTGCCAAAAATCTTAAATATGCCGATTTATTGATAATTTTCACCGCTAATCCAACTTTACAAGACGAAAAAAAGTCGAAATAAAATGAAAAAAGTCAAGTATTTCTGAGAAAGTTTTTCAAATAGGAATTGACTTGGTAATGAAATTTAAAAAATATCAGATAAACAATCAGGTAAACCGAAATA
The DNA here is from genome assembly GCA_963576565.1 of Aspidapion aeneum. NCBI lineage: Eukaryota > Metazoa > Arthropoda > Insecta > Coleoptera > Brentidae > Aspidapion > Aspidapion aeneum. Next base: position 206,498,245 of record OY755038.1, read on the forward strand.
TTTTGATTGATTAATATTAACGGATTGGATTTGACCAAAGTTAAAGTGGCAAGTCTAAAATGGCCGACGACCGGCAAACGTTTCAGTTTGACATTTTGTTCACTGTTTTAGAAGTGTCAAGTGCTTGTCAACCGCTGTTTTTGTTTGTTTTCCCATTAGAGTAAGGAAAGTCCAAGAATTTATTTCTATTTCAACAAAAACATAACAAATATAACAACAACTGACCGTCACCGCCATTTTGACAAGGCTGTGATAAAATCAAAGTATAGTAGGTTCGGTTAGACTGCCTAACGGGTTACCTATGAGTGTCCTTCTATTTCAGTTAATTTTCAAACTGTTCTATTATCTCTAATTGCTACGGAATCTAACTGTCATTATCTTGAAGATGTCGACGTAATTGAAAGCTTACCTATTGAAAAATTTAACTAATTGGGTAGTCATTTAACTTTACTTAAAATATTTAAAGAAATCAATTCCAAACTTAAAAAAACTTAACCAATTGGAATCTTACTGCCAAATATCGTGAATATGTCGATATAATGGAGTGCTACAATTGGAAAATCATAAGCCATAAAGTGAAAAGGATTGAAAATATTTTCAGTCCAAAGTAAAAAACAACTCATTGAAATCTAACGCCCAGAAATCGTGAATATGCCGATATAATTTAAAGTTAATTATTGAAAATTTTAACCCATTGGATAAGTATTGAACGTCACTTAAAATATAAAAATACGGAAACCAATAAGTAGTGATTCAACTCAAAAGCGTAAAGTAAAACAGATTGAAAATGTATTCTTTCTGAATTGAATAACTTAACCAATTGGAATCTTGCCAAATATCATGGATATGCAGATATAATTGAAAGCTTTGACCAACTGAATAATTATTCAACTTAAAACATTGAAAAACAAGCGTGAACGAAAAAGTAATTGAACTTAAAACCACAAAGTGAATAGAATTCAAAATGTCTTTAGTCCAAAGTGAAGACCCCCGATATTCTTGGCACCCGGATTTATTTTAAAACTTGCTGCTTTTTTAAGGTAAACGAAAGCTTCTATTCAATTGTTTAAACGACAGCAGAACCGTTTCTAATGGTACCAAAAGAGGAGAAAATGGCAGGCATATTAACCGTTGGTGGCGTTGGGTTTTCATTTTGCTGAATAGTTTCGACGGGAAATCCGGCAACGAGGCAAGCCGAGTCGTAGGTAATTGGCATCGAAGAACACGCATTATATCTCGCAGACGGCAAAAACGATCTTTTCGTTCCGTAGTTTGGCGCTTTAAGTTTGTCGCGTTCAGTTCATTCAATATTAGTTTCTAAATTAATATTTTGTCCGGTTCATGATTAAACTGAATCGATAGGATATATCGATTAGTCAAAAGGTGAATAATATCATTAATATTCGAAACCCAGTGCATGTGGCTTGGAGGTTAGGTTTCGGCTTGGAGGATTACTTTTTTGGTTATTTTGAGTTATTTTTGCAGGTAGGTTATTAGTATATAGATTTTTATGGTTTATTATACTTTTAAAAGCGGTTTGATGTGCAGGTCTTATTTTTCATTATCTTTAGATTAGTCAGTAACGCACCCAGGAATATGTCTTGGGGGGGCCCGAGGCCTCATAATGTCGTATTTCATGCTATTTTCTGTGTTTATTCATGAAATATGTGGAAAATATATACAAAAATCATAGGCTTGGGGGCCCCCCCCCCTGGGTGCGCCCATGGATTAGTTATCAATACCCCATCCATGAAGCGTTTAAAAATCTTTGGGTGGTGACAATAATTCACTTATTCCTAGTTTAAATTAATTTAATATTAAAATACCAAGACTTAAAGTGGCCGATTATTATCGATTTTTAAATCCCGAATATCTAAAGCCATGTGGCCAGAGCATTCTGTGTTTTAAAGGGTTTTCCCATTTGGGACATTTGCTACGTTTTCATTGATATTGAATTCGTCCTCAATGTGGCCGATTATTATCGATTTTTAAATCCCGAATATCTAAAGCCATGTGGCCAGAGCATTCTGTGTTTCAAAGGGTTTTCGTCCTCAATATAGTTTTCAATGGTCGACGAAAAAAACTGACAACCACCGAAATCAGGTTTTTGTCTTTTATACTGTTCGGCCAATTTTACTCGTTTATTAAGTAACTATTCAACTTTATAGTTTATAGTAAAATTTTTATACCTACTAAAAAATATGTTTTAGGATTTTTATCAGAAGCGGTTAGATTAGTTATTAATGCCCCATCTATGAAGCGTTTAAAAATCTTTGGGTGGTGACGCTGGTGACTATAATTCACTGGATTTCACTTATTCCTAGTTTAAATTAATTTAATATTAAAATAGAAGACGTAAAGTGGCTGATTATTATCGATTTTTAAATCCCGAACATCTAAAGCCATGTGGCCAGCGCATTCTGTGTTTTAAAGGGTTTTCCCATTTGGGACATTTGCTATGTTTTCATGGATATTGAATTCGTCCTTGATATAGTTTCCAATGCTCGACGAAAAAAACCACATTGTAAAAGTTTTGACTAATTCAAGTTTAAGGTTTCTTTTATTCTTCGAAATCAGGTTTTTGTCTTTTAACCAATTTTACTTTTGTATTAACTATTCAATTTTATGGTATAGTTAAATTTTTATTTGGGTTGTGACATTGGTGACCGTAATTTACTGGATTTCACTTATTCGTAGTTTAAAATGATTTAATATTAAAACAGGAAGACCTAAAGTGGCCGATTATTATCGATTTTTAAATCCCGAATATCTAAAGCCATGTGGCCAGAGCATTCTGTGTTTTAAAGGGTTTTCCCATTTGGGACATTTGCTACGTTTTCATGGATATTGAATTCGTCCTCAATATAGTTTCCAATGCTCGACGAAAAAAACTCTTAACCACATTGTAAAAGTTTTGATTAGTTCAAGTTTAAGGTTTTTTTTAATCTCCAAAATCAGGTTTTTATCGTTTATACTGTTCGACCAATTTTACTTGTGTATTAACTATTCAATTTTATAGTATAGTAAAATTTTTATACTCTAAAATAGATTTTAGGATTTTTATCAGAAGCGGTTGTTCCGCGAAGGTTTTCATATGTTAGTGGTTATAGTTGATTTTCGGTGGTGATCGTTATTAGTCATGTCAAACATATTTGATACAAAATTAATTACACCAACAAGTGTTTTTAAAAAGAGTCAGGTTATGTATATCTTTTTCTGCTTACAACTTCTCCAATTTTCTAACACTGGCAATATATTTGCATGAATGTACTAGATTTCCTTTATCAGTTCGATCTCAATACGACCCTAAAAATGTTGTGGTTAGGATCCTCATTAATAATGTTTTGAATGCTTATTGCAAAATGGAGAGTTTTGGTTCAAAACGAACTCAATTATCATGAAAACGTAGAAATCACTTTCAAAAGCAGTGTTGTTTTTTTATTGTTTCCCCTATTTAATCCGATATTTTTTGTGGTTTAGTTTTACTGAGCGTTGTACCATACAATGATTAAAGTTTAGCCAGCTAATGCTGATCGTTGAGTTGAACTTACTCTGAGATGCAACGTTGGTACAACTCCATTTGTGCTTCTTTGAGTTTCACGAAAAACGAGGAAGAAGGTTTGACTTCGAGTTTCGGGGATTTACAGTGGCGAGTGATTTACAGAATTGAAGTAACAATAATACTAAACCAAAACATAATCAAGATTTTCATGACGCTTGTAAAGTGCAAATTAGGCAGTTCAAATTTATTTTTATTTTCTTGCTAAGAATTAAGTGCTCTTTGAGTTTCGGAAGTTTAGCAAAAGTTAGCAATGCAAATTTTAAATTTCCCAAAGTTCTTAAAAATAATATCTTTATAGTACTTTTATATACCTTTTACAAATTAAAAGTTTTGGGGTTTGTAAATTTTAAAAAATTGGTCTGTATTACTAACTTTAGTTAGTGATTTACTAGAGTAAAATTTAAAGAACATTTAATACCAGAATGACTGTTTTTGTTGACTTTGCTCATACTCGTGAGCATGAAATTCATTTTAGATTCGTTTTAAAATAATTGTTGCATGGGTTTTCATGATAAATTATCAATTCGATTTGAAATTGACTTGAAAATGGTTTTGAAATTTGGATATTTATCAGCCCTTATTTTTCAAAATGGTCAATTATTATGTAAAGCTAAATATACGTGTTTTCTTTATTTTTTTAAAATAATTTAATAATTTTAATCAAGAAACTTTTGTTGGCTGCATTTTTGCTTGTAGGTATACTTTTGCAATTATAATTTTATATATTTTTATAATTTTTGATACTAGTTGATGTTGTATATAAGTGGCACCGCGTCATAGCTATGGTAAACCAAATTTTGCGGCAAAATCTAAGTAAAGAAGCCTTAAAAAATTAGTGTTTCACTTTGTACATGCAGTGTGCCGCTCGGGGTTTAATGTTCAAATGATAAAACACTAAGACCTTTTAAAGGAGAGATCAAATAGGTACTTACCTCATAAATAAAGATCCGAAACATAAAAGAGGATCCAAAATTATATTAAAATGTGCACAAACATTGATTTAGTTGCAAAAACGGTTTGTTTTGTGAAAAGCTCCGTCATAATTTGTTTGACATAAACAGTCAAAACAACGAATAGAAAACGTCAAAGCCCGGCTAAATCAATAATATGTTCGTAACAACCAGATAAAAGTATATATGTTCCTTTCTAACGAAATCGTTTAAAAGAAGACATCAATAAAAAGCAAGTAAAATAGTAAGCTAATGACTAATTAGTGCAGTGCCTTATTTTGGGAATCAATATCAATAAAAAAATTAAAGGAAGTGCGTGCCACTGTATGTACCCCTCTACTCCCTTCCCGCCCATCAAGGTTTTGATGACGCGGTGTCACTTTAATACAAAATCAAGTTATAGATTCGATTTGGATTGGTCCTTAAAGTGAAATTGAGTTGAATATCATAAAAACAGCATTTATGTGTCAAGTTTTTCCAAAATGTCCATTTTCAAAATTGCTTACAGCTCAAAACAGAGGTAAAAACTTCAGTAATAAAGGCTCAAACTCTATCCCGATTGTTCTTTTCTTGACCCAAGTCTTTTCAATTGCAATTCCTTTGTTGTCGACAAGGGCAATGGTCAGTTTCTTCTTGATGACAGATTTTCCCTGGGTTCTTAGCCTTTTGTTAGCAATTTTCTTACATAGTTTCTTTGTGTGGCCCACAACAGCAAAAATTGCTTTTGTCAGGAAAAAATTTTTGGCTTTCTCAGATTTAATAATGGCTTTGTAACTGAGCAAAACTTTTTTATTTTTATTAAAATTAAACCTCGAATTAAACTAACAATTAACTTAAGGGTGACTCTGCGAAAAGGGTCCTATTTTGTAATTTATTATGTGAAATGTCTGTGGTGGAAATAAATATGGATATGGACGTTTGAGCAAATTAATTTACCAAAAATGCTGAAAAATTATCAATTCGGTTGGTGCCCTGTCACTATCAACAAATAATTTAAATTCAATAAACAATGCTGAAACATTTTTAAATAAAAAGTAAATATAGAATTCAAAGAGTTGTTTGTGCTTATATATTCTATCAGATATTCATGGTTGCCATGACGTCCGACCATAAACAAACTTGACGTTCCTACACTTGGCTCTATAAAAAGGTGTGGCGTGACGGTATTAAAGACCTATTGGAAATTCCAAGTCTAACAGTAATAAGGCAACAACCTTATTTAAATAGCGCTCGACATAAATGCGGTTGGGAAAACTGAATGTTCCTTTTATATGAGGCAGTGGCGGATCCAGTGGGGGGCAGTGGGCCCGGGCACCCCCCCCCCCCCGTCCTTCCTGGCATAACTTTTTTAGTTCGAGGCAAAAAATTTCACTGCATTAAAGGCAATTTTGAACAAAATTTACATAAGATTTTTTAATATTTTTGTTAAAATTACTTAGTATTCCAAAAAAAAAAATTTACACCTAAGACATAATAAAAACAACATGAAGATATATTCTGTTTTTTACTTCCTCCTTGGCCCCTCTCCCCTCGAAATTCTGGAACCACCATTGATATGGGGTATGTTCTAACCTCACTTTTAGACATCAAATCATCAGTTTAAATTTTTATAGATTTTTCGTCATATTTAAAATAGTGGGGACCCAAAACAAAAAAAAAATTCGAAAAAATCCGGGTTTGTATATAAAATATTATTTACTTTTTGGTTGATATCTGAATCCAGCTCAAAGGACCAAAAATCTGTCGCCTACAGGCGAGTTTTTACCAAGTTGAAACAGCTTTCCTAATAAAGGGGGCCCCATAGTTTACCACAAAGGACAAATAAAAATTCGTAGAAAGAAAGGAAAATGGCATAACAGTCCCATGTTAAAATCGGAATTATTAATAACCGGATATTATTAAAAAGTAATTTTTCATAACAAGACATGAGCAAAATAGCAAAGTTCTCTGTAACGTCTTTTATCAAAACCGGATAATATCAAAAAGGACGAAATCATAAAAAGGGGTCGAGCTTAGCTTATGACGTTCACCTAAAGAAGAGCGGTTCTGATATTGCTATGCAATTGAAGCGTCCTTCACTGCAATTTTTTTACTGCCATGCCTAATGAAAACGCCGGCGCCGTATCTACATATAGATTGCTATAGCACATACAACATTTTCATTAAGCGAGGCCCATCCTTAAAAAAGGTCAGGTGTTGGACCCTAGGTTAGGATTCATTTTCAATTAATTGACCCAAGAGGTTCGGTTCCGTTAACCGCGATTTCGACCTCTCAAAAGAAGGACAGGAGAGCCAATAAAAAAACAGACATTTTTTTTATGTATTTTTGTGTCAAAAAACAACAATATTATTTGTTCCCGATTTATATTTGCCGCCAAACTTCCATGAGACCGATTTGTATGAGAAGAGAGACGGAACCATTATACATGAAAAAAAAGGATAGACTGGCTCATGCGAGGCCCGTCCCCTTTTTATGATTTTATCTTTTTTGATTTTGTACGGTTTTGATAAAAGTCTTCATATTAAACTTCGATTTTGCTCTAGTCTTATTTTGATGAATGACGTTTTTGTATAATCTCCGGTTATTAAGAATATCATTTTCATTTATGATGTTGGACGATTTCGTTTTTTTCATTTATGACGATGGATAGGGATTATAACAGGGCTTTTTTAAAATCTAAAAATACACTTTTCGACACTTTCTCGTCCTAAAAATTTATGGCTGCAATCTTCTAGCATTTATAACCTTGTACCTCTCAACCAAGTTGCTTTTATAAGACAAATAGGGTGAATTTGCGAAAATATCGTGTGTAGAGCATTTTCGACATAATGAGATTATGCGATTTGAGCAATTTTGTTATTATTTTCCAAAAAGAGCATTATCATTATAATATTATACAGGAAAAGCAGCAAACAGCAATAAGCTTCTAAGTAGCTTAATTTAAGCTGAGTGATGTGTTTATTGTCGTGGCAATTTGAAAATATATTGGGCTAGAGGCCCTCTTCCGGAAAAATTAATAAAAGTCCTCCTGTCGTGGTCTGATATTAGTTCTACCTACCGCTTATGTTCTCTGTATTTGTTATTTTAATAATGTTAAAATTCGGTTTGCAAGTGGTCTATCCAAATCGGGTTTTCTTCATAAATTTCTCTTAAAACTCGTTGAAATAATAACTTTTCTCCACCTCTGCTAGAATTCATGGCACGCTGTATAGTTCAGGCCCTACATCTGAGATTTGAGCAATATAGTGGGTCTAGAGAGAAACACCACACTTGGTACGGAGGGCTCCCCCGAACATTTAACGAGGATGAAACACTTTGTCAGGAACTAAACTGTCAATTTGAGATAATTTTTCGAATAGACAAAATTTTCTTTCGATCGATGTCCAAAAGTCCCCTCTGAAAGCAGTGGTGTACGTACAATAGGCGTACCAAAAAATGGTAAATTTTTTAAATTAAAGTTTTTTTTTCTCTTGTGGTATTTTTTATCCTTGACACATTTTTTTTTCCAAAAAGTATTTTTAGTCAAAACCCCATTGTATACAATTACATATTATATAACTTAGACATATATAGCCGTCTTTAAATAAAAATAAATTTGTTTCTAGGAATACTTAAATTAATTAAATGTCGAACTATAAAATTCAGGAAAATACAAAGAAAACTTCCACACCTTCTATTTACTTAAATGCCTATAACGGTGCGCCACTGACGTAAGCGGGGCGTGTTACACATCATTAGAGACGGCTTTTTGTCAGTCTTAATAATTAATATTTAGTTATTAGAGAATTATTGAAATACAGCCACGCTATAATTGTGCCAGGCACTATTTTGACACATTCACATTAAAAACTGACAGTTAATCCTTCAAAATTGACATACCAAAGTCGAATTTAAAACTTTCGTCGTTTATTTTCAATTAATAAAAGAAGGGACTATTTATTCCAGTTCATATACTAAACAAAGGCCGTGTGTTGAAAGATCACAGCTGATATTACAATGTGAAGGTGTCAAAATTGTGCCTGGCACTATTATAGCCTGGCTTTATTTCAATAATTCTGTTTTCTGCCAAGTTAAAAGTTTCCAAATAATTAGGAAACTGATGGAGACCACTTTTGACGGGGTGAGGGGGAGATTGACCCCCAACCCTACTTGATATACGGCCAACTCAAAAAATTGAGTTTTAAGTTAATACTAACCAGAAATAATTTTTTACTTACCTTAATTTATTATTTACTGAGTTGCAAAAATTAATGTTTATATTTATTTATTTTTATTTCAAGGTGGCGTCACTGAATTCAATGAATTTTTGACTAAACATAGTTTTTTGAGAAAACAATATGACAACGATTAAAAATACCCCAAAAAAAAACACAAATTTTACAAATTTTCTTCTTTTTGGTAGTTTGGTAGCTTATGGCACGTGTACCGCTGCTTCAAGGGGGGTCTGATCTTTATAGGATTTTTAAAAATTTTACAGTTTTCGATTAATAATAATTAAAGGAAAAACTGTCAAAAAGCACGTTTAAAGCCAGGTCTAGACATAACATTTTACCTTACGTCTTGCCTGTCAGTCAAAAGGGTCAAGTATGACGGTTGAAAGACTAGCGTACATACTTGATAGTTTTAACGTACGTTTTTAGATCAGTTTTTGATACACCATGGAGGAAGCACTGCTTTTGTCAATAATGTTTTTTGTTTTAAATGTCTATAACTTAACCGTTTCAGTAGCTAAATATAGTTTTTTAACCAGTTTTTCAAAATGTTGTGCTGATTTAGTTTGGTAGTGTCCCCTGAAGATGTAAGTTTCTGTTTAAATCAAATTAAAAATTAGTGGAGGAAGACAATAACCTGTTTGATTTCCTAAAAAATTATCTTATCTAATGTCGGACGTTTCGTATACCAACTTCTAAGTTGCACTCGAAAGGAATTAAAATTGTATGCACTACCACAAGAAATGCCGCTAAAACTGACGTTTTACCGGAAACAAAGCCTCTACCGATCAGTTCAACAGGTCCGACTTCAGCCCTGTTCAGTTCAGGCAAAACGTACGTTTTATTGTCTACACAAAAGGGTTTGCCTGATCCGTTTTACCTGATCAAGTAAAACGTCAGGCAAAACGTTATGTGTAGACCCCGCTTCAACCTGTAGGGCCTGAACTAGTAGCTACGAAATAAAGTTTGAAATATGTTACCAGGGCTGCTATAGATACTTAGTTACAAATCGTCAGTCGTATGCAAATGAACGGAACTAATTGGACTTGGGCTGAAGTAGCAATTTCAGACCAATATAGCTGCACACAGTCAACAGCTACATGCACGACAAAAGCTTTGTAAAGCCTGGCTGATTTGACAAGTCAGCTTGCTGTTCATCATCTATGTTGCGTAAATAGTATTGCCAATTCAGTTTATTTTGAGAATTTTAAAAGGAGATAGTCCACAATACACCGGTCTATTTTTGTAGTGATGAGTAACAGGCTGTATTTTTGTAAATAGCTTTATAGTTAAGGCAAGATTTCGGAAAATCAACTTTCTAGAAACATTAGTTTTTAGCAAATGGTTAATTCCCCTATTTTGACCCCGCTGAATGTGAATATCCCTGTTGCCACCTCGAAATGTTGACAGGGGCTTAGATATTCAAGATGGCGGCCAACATGGCGAAATTTGAAATTGCCTCTATAAAGCCCAAATTGATAATATATAAAATATATATTTTGAATGTATACCTAACTAAAAAATAATATTATATTAGTTTTTTTTTAATGACTACAAAAACCTCCAAAAACCCCCTCAGAGCCCCCAAAATCTGAAAGTAGGAAGTTTTTTTATTATCTTAAAACCTAAGCTTCTAAAAGAAAAATGTATAATTCGTTAAATGAAGTAATTTTTGAAAAGTAAAAAATACCCATGTTTTTCCCAAAATTTATTCGATTTTTTTAAAAAACTAATGTCTACAGGAGAACATGTGTTAATATTTATTATAGCGAATAAAATTTCCTGTAAAAGGATGTATAACATAATCGGATTGGTTTAATAGAGTAAAACCTCTCCTTGCGGCACCTCTATTAAGCGGGCACTCCCTTTAGGCGGACAAATTTGTTGGAACCAAGCTTTTCCCTATTTCTTTACATGTAAAATGGACTCCTATAACCGAACACTCTAATAACCGGACGCGGACAATTTTTTTTTGGTTAAAAAGTTCTGAAACCTCCCTTAACCGGACGCGAACCTCTGACAACGGGACGGAGCGCTGCCCGACACGGGCATACATAGTATGTAAAACGTGGAATTTAGTATGTAGTATGTTGGCAACAACTCACTCTGCAAACGGGGAATTACCTCTTTTCGTTTTAATGCGGAGACTAAATACTTCTGTCGTATTTACAACATATTTTATTCGGCGCGACTGATGTTTTATTTTTATTGTTCAGTTGGGTAGTAAATGGCGCCTAGTAGAAAACTTCTTAGTTTACGTGAAAAAATGGAAGTTCTTAATGTTTTGGAGAAGGAAAATCTATCAGCATGAAAGGTTGCTGAAAAATTTTATATCGGAAAAACTCAAGCATCGGAAATTGTTAATAAATATATATTAAAATTTCGAAGTTCTCTCTCATAAGCGGACACCTCCAATAAGCGGACAAAATTTCCGAAACCGTGAGTGCCCGCTTATAGGAGGTTTCACTGTTATTGAAACTTTGGGGTCAACCGTAAATTAAATCAATTAAAAAAAAAACAGAAAATAAACCATTTTTTTAGTAAATTTTCTCAGAAATTAAGCTTAATAGAAAAATATATTTACTATACCTTATTGTAGACAGTGAAATTTCCTTTTCAAAAAATTAAAACTTGGTGTGGTTTGATGTATAACAAACTCTCCAGCGACGCGCGTAAATAGGGGTGATTTAAAAAAATCATTAAAAATACATGTTTTCCACACGTTTTATTCAATTTTCTTAAAAACCAGGCTCTGTATCAAAAAATGTGTTCTATACTTCGTCATAGAAAATAAAATATTTGATAGTTACCGCTCCAGTGGTGTCCTTAATTTAAAGCAATTATTTAAAATCAGCACACTAATAAATTTATTTACAGATTTTATCCAGTTTTCTTAAAAACTAAACTTCCTACGACAAAATGTCTTCCTAACTTTTCGGTGGACAATGAAATTTCCTTTTAAACAGTGCATCACAAACTGCGATATAATATATGGCTAACTCTCCAGGGACGTCCGTATATTAGGGTCACTCTCAAAAATTACCTAAAAAAGATTTTTGTACATTGTTTTTACAAACGAAGGTCTATACTAAAGAATAAGTTTAAAAGTAATTTTTTTTCCACGAAGCTTATTTTTACTTAAAAATGCATAAAATATGTAACAAAAATTGATAATTTTGGTTATTTTTTATATAAAATAAACCCGACATTATATTACAGCTTTTAAAAGGAAATTATATTTTCTACAATAAAGTATACTACATACATATTTTTTCCCAAGAAGTATGACGAACAACTGATGAAAAGCTACACAGGGTGTCATGGACCTCCGATCAGTATTCAATACGTGGTAGATATTTTTATATTTTTGCATTAAATTTAACTATGGCAACAAGAAACGTCAGACGACCCATTTTTTTTGCATCAAAGCATCAGCAAAGGCGACCTTATTTCTGCTATAAAATTTTTTGAGCTGAATGAACACACAACGTTTTAGAGGAAAAATGTGAAAAAGCAGGGCGTGTAGGCGAGCAAACTTGTTTGTTGCTTTTTGGGCAGTCTTGTGTAAAAAATGAAGTGGAAGAAGTAATGATGTTTTGAAAGATTCTTTGCGTTTTCCCTTTTTTAACTCAATATGAAATTCTGTATCTGTTTTGAATTTTAAAATACAGTTATTATTTTTATAGCCCAGTCTTATTAGGTTAAAAAAATGTTGTATACTTATTGCTTAGCATCTGGTACACTGCGATTTTCTCGAAAACTATTAACTTTTCCAAAAAACTCGAGAGAAAAAACACGCTAAATCATTTTATCTTTACTACTAAATTCGGCAAAAGACATTAGCTAACATTTTACACAATACATTTCAAAAAATAGTTTTTTTTTTAATTTTCTCACCCTCGTAGGTAACTAATTTTAAAAAGCTGAGACTTATAATATTAAGCTTGATCCCACTTGTACAAAACACTATGCACCTAAATTTAGTTTTTGTTTTTTTTTAAGTTCAACAACTTTGTGTGCAATTTAAAAATAGTTATTTACCTAACTAGTGCGGAAAGTGATACTTTTACGCACGCGACGGCAGTTGCCCGCACGACGCTTTGCGGAGTTCGGGCACGCCGTCAAGGGCGGAAAAGGCACTTTCCGCAAGAGTTAGGTACAAAATTTTTCCTAGTTGCATAAAAAGCTTGGTTTTACATTTTAATATATTTGGTATTTTTTACATTAAAACAGCAAAAAACAAATTTTGTTTTCATTTTTAATTTAATCGAGTTTGTAAATGGGTCAAGAAGTCTGATTAGGCCTAAAACTCAATTTGAAATTTAGCGTGCGTAAAAGTATTTTTCACGCACGGCGTGCGTAAAAGTAATTACTTTTACGCACGCTCATTTATAATGAAAGTTTTAAATAAATTTCAGTCATTCTATATATTGCCTTTATGTCACTTGATATAATAGATGACACTGACAAGTTTATTTGATATTTACCGCCAGGCGTCAGGTTTTTAGTTTGATTTGTCTTGGCGGCGTCAAAATGGATTTTGGAATTTGTGCTGGAAATGAAGATTTTGAACTGTCAAGGTTAATACTTGTTATTTTTAATAAATAAAATTATAATTATATACTGTTATAAACCCAAAAAATTTGACTCCAATTTATACCGATTATAAAAATGTAATTTTTTATTGTTATTATAATTTCTATTTGGTCCAATAAGGAACATTTTTGACAAAAAAACAGCGTGCGTAAAAAAATTTTCACGGTCGCCAAACCAGTTTTTTACGTACGGCATGCGGGAAGTTGAACTTTCCACATCAAAATTGGTGCGGAAAACGCGTTTTACGCTCGCAAGTAGGAAAAATATATTTTGATACGAGAAAAAAAGCGTATATAAAAAACGACTTTTGGGTAGAAACAGCTTTAAAATATCCGCAAATGCGTCCCCTTTTATTATATTTAAATTGCAGCCAAACTGCTATTAATGCTGGTTAAAATCAAAATTAATTAAAATTTAAAATAAAATAATTTGTGGTGTCAAATACAAAATTAAGTGTTTTTGCTGACTTTATTCTGTGTATTCAAGATTAAATTAAAGATATAAAGAAATAAATTATAAATAACATTATAATGATTCTATTTTTTTTTATTATTATAATTTTTGTTTAAGTTGTCATTGTTATTGATATATACTTACCTTTAGTTTGATTCACAAGATAGGCTTGTTATACACGGTTGAAAGGCTCTTTTTATGCTCTATTTAATGACGTATAAATCCAATATGGCTGCCATAAGAAATAACAAAGTTGACCAAGCGCGAATCTAAGCCAAAAGATAGGGAGGGGGGGTAATTGTCGACGGAAACACTATTTATGCACATGTTTTTATGCGGAGGGGGGGGTTACCAAGATACCCTGCTTCAAATCCGAGCTAGAAGTTGGTTATGGTTCAAAAAATTTGGTAATAAAATAATACTAATTAAAAAAGTAAAACAAGTGTTTAAACAGAAAAATGAATTAGATGGAAACATAAATTATTTGATAGTTTAAGAACAGAAAATATAATATAAATAATTAAAGTGCCATTGCCAATACAATTGACACAAAAGAAGAATGAAAATATAATAGTTAAATATCCTTTTGATATTTTATCCAAGCTTACAATAGAGTTATAGAATTATGAAATACCGAGGATAATAAGCCCCTAATAATTTTATAGGTACCTACTTTGATGATTTTAGTAGAAATACTGTAAAACTGACTATGATGAGGATTAGTTTCAAATGGAAAAGGAAATTCTCGGAAGCATAACCGAATCCAATTATCTTAGGATTTCATGCTCTCGGTAAAACCCTAGTAAATCCATTTATCTAGAACGGTCAAAAATAAGTTTTAAATTAAAATATTAGAATAAATTTATTTCTATTAAGTGCTATTAGCCGCGTTTACACGTAAACTTGAATCCCTATCCATCGCAGGGGCGGATCTAGGATTTCCAGGGGGAAGGGGCCAAAGTGGCAGCAAACATCAAAATATTTTGGATGTTTGATAGATCTCAGGTGTGAAATTTAGTATCTAACACCCAGTTCCCACCTACGACTTTCTCGTGGGTGCCCGCTCACGCGTCATATGATCTCAATATAAAATGTTATGACAATCATGTGACGCGTGCGCGGGCACGCACGAGAAAGTCTTAAGTGGGAACCAGGTTTAAAGGAGATTTATGGCGCCGTAGTAGTAGAATTTGTGACATTTTAAATAAGTGATGCTGCTAAACTAAAAAATAAGTTATATGTCTGAAACGGTGGGAGGCGGGGCCCGGGCCCCTCTGCCCTCCCCCCCCCCCCCGGATCCGCCACTGATCCATCGTCGTAAATGACATAACAAAATCGCCCAAGATCATAGCATCTAGCATGAGCAACTATCTCCTTTCTTTTCATGTATACCGGTTCCGTCTCTCTTGCTCTCATACATATCGGTCTCATTGAAGTTTGAAGGCAAATTTAAATCGGGAAAAAATAATATTGTTATTTTTGGACCCAAAAATACATAAGAAAATTAAAATGTCTGTTTTTTTTTCCTTTAATTAGCTCCTGGCCTTCTTTTGAGTGGTCGAAATCGGTGTTAACCGTACCGAACCGAATTTTATTCCATGGCCTTGCTGAATGAAAATGCCGTATGTGCTATAGCAATCCCTATGTAGATACGGCGTTTTATTTAGGCATTGCAGTAAAGAATTTGCAGTGAAGGACGCTTCAATTGCATAGCAATATTAGAACCGCTCTTCTTGAGGTGACCGTCAAAAGCTAGGCCCGACGCCATTTTATGATTTTGTATTAGCTCACACTACTAGTATACTATAGTAGTGTGAGCTATGGTGATCCTAATATTTTCGAAAAAAAAAAGTTGCTCCGATTTCAAAAATTTTTATATATCTTTGCGTTTGAGATGATTTTGAAACTTTTTTGTCTTGCTGTCTGTCTGTCTGTCTGTCTGTCTGTCTGTCTGTCTGTCTGTATGTCTGTCTGTAACGACCAACCCGCATAACTAAAAAACCCCTTGTCCGATTTAAATGAAATTTGGTACCTAGGCTGAGTCTTGGGCCGTGGTGGTCCCATTAAAAAATTAACGAAATCCAACGAACGCAAGTCACATAAAAGGGTGGGGGTAGATTTCAAAAATGGGAGTTTATGTGAAAATATGGCGTGTGTGATATCAAACGAAAGGTAATTAAGTCTGGAGTTAAACAAAATGAATTTTAAGTTATTTAAAAAAAGGGTGGGGGTAGATGTCAAAAATTAGAGTTTAAGTGAAAATATGGCGTGTATGATATCAAACAAAAAGTAAATGAGTCTGGAGTTAAACAAAATACATTTTAGTTTTTTAAAAAGGGTGGGGGTAGATTTTAAAAATTAGAGTTTAAGGCAAAACATGGCTTGTGTGGTATCAAACGAAAGGTAATTGAGTCTGGAGTTGAATAAAATATATTTCAGTTTTTAGTTATATTAGCTCACACGTACACTATAACTACAGTACTTAGTGTGAGCTTAGGTGCCCATAGATTGGCAGAGTATTTTTTCATTTTGTCCGGTTTTGATAAAAGACGTTATACAGAACTCCGATTTTGCTCTTGTCTTGTTTTGAAGAATGACGTTTTTGATAATGTCTGATTATATTTTCCTTTATCATCTTAGACGATTTTTTATTTGTCCCAGTATAAAAGCAGCTTCAATAAATTTTCGTTTTCGCCAATGCAACTCCTTATCATATTAAGTGATCATTTGACCAAAACATGGTCCGTTAAGCCTGATTTCCCAATATCGCCGAATTGTGTATAGTTTTTGCAAAGTCACTTGAATAACTCCTAATACGGGGTTCTATCGATTTCATGAAATATTGCTTCATTCTGCTCTTCAAAAGTTATCCAAATTCATATAAAATCTTCCTGGTATAATTTCAACCCTACCGACAGAGAAGAGGCGCAGCTCTTTGCGGTCCGACCACAAAGTCTTTGTTTTCCGACCGACCCAGCCCAGGTGGATGGACGGGACCTGATTGGCAGATTTTTTTGAGATGCGCTTTTAATTGCTTTTGGGTGTGCTTTTCGGGACCCCTTTAGTCGGCAGTCTGCAGAGTTAGAAAATAAATCAGTGTCGTTCCTGTAGGTGTAGGAAAATAAAGTTTTATTATCTATTTTTATTTCTTTAGTTTACGCCATAATTAAATGAAATAATTTTCATGAGTATATCTACCGCCGCCATGTCACTTTCTATAAAGGATATGCCGATTATCGGCTTTTATCTTTGTTCAACTGACTTTGCAAAAACTATACTTATTTTATGTTCCTTTACTGTAACCTGCAGAGGGCGTTTAGTTTTACCTATGCGTGATTGACCACACTGACACGGGATTTGGTAAATACATTCCTTATTATTCAAGGGATTTTCTGATTTTGTCTAACAAAACTCCTTATCGTGTTTTGGTTTTCACCTTATGTTCTCTGATACTCCTTGAACATATGGAATTTCTTAGCTGCCGATTTACTGTGTTTTATTTGTGGAACTTATTTCTCAATTACGGACTAAGCCAGGTAAACAACAACGTAAGGGGCGGTGTTTATATGGCACCCTATCCAAGGAGATGGAATAAGTAAACAGTTAAATCACCTTGGATACAATGGAAACCGTTAATTATTTCTTATTGTTTTCGTTCTTATAAATTTTGCTTTATATTTTTGATAGTGCAGCGGTAGCGGTGTGTTGCTAGTACTAGTGATGCTAAATGTCTTAAATTAAAACAAATTGCTCTAATTCTTAAGTTTTCTACAAAGTTTTTTTAGATATAAAACCACATAGCGACCACCGGTCATTAAATCATAAAAATTTTATAAAATTTGAAGGTGTGTCTAAAATGCCATAACAGTAAGAAAATATCACATTAGACATAAAATTTTAATTATTAATACTATTAATTAATCTAGCTGAGAAAATCGTTTAGCTTAATATTGGTATCAAAAATTTAAAACAAAGGCAAAATCTTTGATTAAAAGCCGAATTATACCTATTCATTTATTTTTTTAGTAACTTGATAAATTAAAGTTTATTAAAATCATTTTTTTTTAAATTTAGTTATAAAAAGTAATAAAATTTTATTTTAAAAGATCACAAAAAATCATATTTCCGAAAAGTCATAAATTTGGGAAAAAAGTTATAAAGTTTAGGTGAGGCTGGCCATTGTAGTTATAGTCACAAATCTAGTTCACCAATAACAGACCATAAATTGGTACTGTTCGCCCAGAATAAAATGAGGAGCAAAAGAGATGGCTCAACTCAATCTATCTCCCTTTGTTTACAGCAGTTTGGCCTTACTGTGTGGTATTCATTTTTAGCAAATTTATCATGAACATAATTTTAATATTACAAGAAAAAAAGGTATTCGTCTGGTACGTTTAACGAAATTCACACCCTTTCATTGGGGTTCTATTGTTATCGCTGTGCTCAAACAGGATGACTAGGCACGTTTCATATACATTCTAGACCAACAAAAAGAAACTGTGTGGAGTTCCAATTTTAAAGATATAACGAATGGTTTTGTATTCTTGCAACTTTTAGAAAGTCAATTGGTATTTTTTTAGATTTCTAGATTTGTACGCACCTACCTAATGAAAAAGATAGGTACTTATATAATATAATAAGTATAAAAGTTTTGAAAAAATATTTATTTTAAAGAAAAATAAGGTATGGAGTTTTCCAGCAAAAAAAGCCTTAGGAGTAAAATATAAAATGAATACCTAATAATTATAGCACACCACTGGACAGAGAAAGATAGCGGTAATTGAAGCCATTTTTTTGCGCCTCATTGCATTCTGGCCGGACAATAAAACCGCACGCGGGCTATTCGCATTTTCAACTGGAGACACTGTAGATGCCTCCAACTTAAAAGTACAATTACGATAAAGGCATTATTTGTTTGGTATGACAAAATTCGACAGATAAGTCGGTAAAACCCGAGAATAGTCAACTATTCTCGGGTAAAACCGCGCGCGGACTATTCGCATTTTCAAATGGAGACACTGTAGATACCTTCAAATTATAAGTACCATTATGATTAAGGACACTTATCGAAAAGGCAAGCTTTATAGGCAGCAAAGCTAACGTCAGGTTTTCTATTTTTTGGTTATTATTTTTGACATCTTTTCCTCGGTTTCGCATTGGCGGTTCTGTTTTATTTTGAAGATGTTGTTTTACACAGTATAAAGGTACCTAAACTCTATATATTTATGTAATTAGAATTAAAAAGTTATGCTGCAAACTATCCTGAAACTGTATCATTATTAAATAGATCTTTAGACTGTGTTATAACCACATTTTTAAAATAACAACGAGCCGCCAATGCGAAACCGAGGAAAACATGTTAAAAATTATAACCAAAAAATAGAAAATTAGAGTTATGCTTCGCTACCTGTTAAGCTTGCTTGACGATGAGTGACCTTAATTATGATAAAAGCATTATTTGCTAGATATGACAAAATTCGACAGTGAGGTTACTCTTACACCAGTATTTACTAAAGGGTCTACAGTGCTAAGTGCTAAAATCCTAAGTCTACAAGTCTAGATTTTGGTTAAAGGTTTAACTTATTTTTGCCGTGAATGCAATAGTTTTTAATATTTATATAAATTGTTCATAAATACCTTGCGATATGGGTCATCTTTTTTCGTTGTAACAAAGACATTATTTCCTCACAATAGTTAGAAATAAATAAAAATAATTGAATATTTTGGTTTAAAAATGGTAGCCATATTTAAACCTCCGAACGTCACTAGGCAATGTCGAATAAACACGGTGTAAGTCAGTGACAGCTGTCCGCTATATTTTACATGTTAATTTTTAAGACCAGTTAGCGATGATTAAACCGATGTTTAATTGTTTTGGTGGATGTGAAATTGAAAACAGATTCTAATATATCTTGTGCTTTATACAGTATTTAAATATTGATACGTATTTAATACGGTAATGCATTTACAGATATAGTTTTAAGTTACTTATGTATTATTTAGCTTTGAAAATTTTTGTATATAAGTTTTTTTATCAGTCATGGATTATTTCTACTCTTTTTCAAACTTTAAACCACGCCTCAGGGGTGGTACTACAATTTAAGAGTATTTTTAACGAGAATTCTACGACTGCACGTACTACATTTTCAAAAAATGACATTTCGTTACAAATTTTTTATGTGGTTTTTCTTTGTTTCTAAAGTTAATTTAAATATATATGAGATGAAACTCGCTGAGAAATGCTTACCATCATATTGCACATTAGGGTGAACCAAATCTTTGCAGCTATTTGACCTGTGAGTATTAAAAAAATACACTTAAACCGGTCGGTATCAAGTCTGTTGACTTGATACTTAAACCCGGTCTAAAATGCTAAGTTTTAAGGTCTTAGTAAATACTGGTATTAATGTTTGCGATTAATGTTCAGAAAAAAAGATACAAATCAATTGCTTGGTTTTAAACTTACATAGTTCGCAATTCTTTTTAAATTTCCTTTGGATGTTTAGAAATATTTTTCCCATACTACATTAGAGTATATTTATGAATTTCCAAGTAATGTTATGAATAATCGTACTTTCAAAGCATTAATGGTCATTAGTCATATTTTGTGTTCCATGTGTATGTTTTGTATGTATGTATATAATTTAAATACGTGATTGTGGTTTCTCGATGTAGATACGGTTTTACAAAAAACATAAGTAAATATATGGTTAGGCAAACAAATTAGAACATTATGAACAAATTGATATTCGGATGATATTTAGTACACAAGTTAAAATTTCAGACACGGCAAGTAACGACTTCAATACTTTTTTATTTTTAATGTTTATTCCTGTGTTTTCTAAATAAATTTTTGGTTATCACACTGAGCGGGGCCGCGTCTGTCGCTACGCTGTTCACAACATACCATTTCCTGGGGGTTTGTGTTCTGTGTTATTTTCGGCAGTGGTATAAAATAGCGCAGGTCATAATAGCGCGCCCAAAATAGTGCAGGTCATAATAGCCCACGTCAATATAGCGCATGTCAAAATGGCGCAAGGTCAAAATAACGCATTTTGGTTTATACCCTCTTGGAACCCAGAAAAGAAGTCAGGGAAGTATCTTTTTCAAAAAAATAAAAATATTGTATTCTTAAGTGGTGGCAGGCCCTACGGTGTCGTTATTCTTGAAATCTCCCCGAGCGAGTACTCCTCGAAATTTGAACGAGGACCAATAGAGATGCAGTAATCAAGTAAAATCGTATGCGCAGTTTGACTTTCATCCAATTCTGAGGAAGTTTCCTCACTCGTTTAAGAATTTATACACCTCCATGCACCACGATCGCATGTGGGTCTATTGTGCCTACGTACCTACTAAGCCTAACTAAACCAAACCGAACCTAAATATGGTTTGGTTCCATTTGTTTTCAAACCCTCTTGGAACTCGGAAAAGAATGGCAATGCGCTGTTTTGGCCTGCGCTATTATGGCCATGATCTGCTATGGTCATGCGCTTTTAAGGCCCACGCTATTTTGATCATGCCCTATTATGGCCTGCGCTTTTATGACCTGCGCCATTTTGTTCGCGCAATTTTGACCAGCGCTATTGTGTACTATTGCCGTTATTTTCATGTCGTTCTAATTTTTGTGCCGAGCAGTATAATAGGTAGATGATTATTATGGTTATTTAATCAAAGATATTTGTCAATGTAATAAAATCGCGGGTGTCTCTTTTAAGAAAACCCGCTACTCCCACATTCATTTCCTTTTATTTTTGTGAAGCTAATTCCGTTAGCCCACCTGGCATTGTCAAAACATTAACAAGATCATGTTCTTTAAAAGTTAAAATTAATTTGTTATTTTTGTTGGTGATATCTGAACTTTACAAAATAGAAACATATAAAAGAGTAATTGTTGTTGGCTCTTCTCTGGCAGCAGTGAGTAATCTAATAAAGAACAAAGGTTTTTGAAAGTTGTTGTCATTTACATTTTCAGCCGTTTAACTTTTTTATTTGTATGCTGAAAGCAGAAAGACCTGCTGAAGGCACTTTTTAGGAGTACAATTATCTCATCAATTAAAAGTATATTTACCTGTGTAGTTTTTGTACAATATGTACCTTTTTGCAATTCTTGGAGATTTTGTGTTTTTGTTGTTTTTATATTTTGTATAGCTTATTAACGATTTTTTCGTTTTTACAATATAAGGCGCACCTTTCTTCCTTATTTTTTTATGGTTTTGGAATACTTGAATTATCTCTAAGTGTTTGTAATTGTTTAAACAATAAATGTGTTGTAGTTTTTCTATGTGGGCATAAATGAAACCATAATATGTTAATTAGTTTATACTACTTTAGAATGGGTGTCAGTGTGTCAGTTTTAAACTGTTAAATATCTATACTCTTAAATTCCGCGAAACTAATAGCTTTACTTCGTTAGCATAACCGATTTTAATTTGTAGAGACGTTATAATGCCTACTCAAACTTTTACAAAGAGAAAAAAAAACTTTTTCCCTCCTCCCTGTGGGATTTGGTTTGGTAGAGGTACATGTGGGAGAGGCGAATTACGCAGAATTTCAAGGGTATAATACTTCAGTGTTTCATAAAAAATGCAATTTTTGTATTATAATATGTGACTACTGTCCCCTAGCGGAGAGCTACAGGATCCAAAATATTTTAGGCGAATTCAATTCAAATTAAGATTGAGAATATGTATATGCCGTTTATGTAAACATGATCATAATTTAAATATTTCACAGTACTGGTTAACCTAAGGGGACCTTGGAATGGGACCCAAAGAATTTTATTTCTACATTTTGTTTATAATTATAATAACGTTACATAATAATAAAATAATATGTCAAAAAAGCATAACTTCTTATTTGTCCGTATCAGTATGAGTATCGACCTGCACATGTGAAGAATCTTAACGGGACTTCCATAACTGTACTTGGAACGGATAGCTGCGGCACCCGTAGAGTATCGCTGGATGGTCATAACACACCCAAACCAATTTCTGTGTTTTTTGGTTTTCGAAGGTCAGGTTCTGCCATCCAGCATGTGCCATATTTTGAGTTTTCAAGAAATTGACCAACTAGAAGTCCAAAATTCAAATAACTCAATTGTCAATTTTTTGCAGTTACTTCCATCTCGCTTTGGACGGCAGAGTTGGTTGCCGGTCTTCGATATACCTACCTTTGCTTTTTAACTTTTTTTACCCAATAACGTATTACAACTTGTTACGGATAATTATAATGACAAGTGTGCAAAAGTGCTGCTTTTAGTGTTTTTTTACCATAATGACGTAACGGGCCACCTTACCACCGGTGTTATTTATGATTCCAATAATGAATACAAATATATACCTCTGCTTTTTAACTTTTTTTTACTCAATAACGTATTAGAAATTGTTACGGATAATGATGTGTGCAAAAGTGTAGTGCTGCTTTTAGTGTCTTTTTACCCTAACGACGTGAGAGGCCATCTTATATCGGTGTTATTTATGATACGAACTTCCAATAAATACAATTTTTTATATCTGAAATGATGTCCATTTTTACATTAAGAGACGTCACTGCTATCAGCCTATAGTCCATTTATTTATAACTGAGTAACAATAAATAGCTGAAATGTACCTACCTAATTAAAAAACTTACCTCAAAAAAATATCAAACAATGCGCCCAACAAAAATAAATAAAACAATGCGCCCAACAAAAATAAAACAACTGTTTCAAGTCATGCGTATGTTGTTGCCTACTATATAACCAGACGTAACTACGGATCGATTCTTAATAGAATAGGCCATGCATTGTGATTTAAATAAACATATGATGTGATTCGCGTCAATAATATAAACAGGACTGTCTTCCTAATACTTTTAATAGCCAAAAATTCAAGTATTTGTCATTTGCGATCTTGAGGTAGGCAAAAAAGTTTATTTTTCATTGTGGCTATTCTATTTAGTAAGCTGGTATCAGAGAAGAATTTAGGAGAAGGTAACCATCCTTGATTAAAGATAAATAAAGTACTTATCTTTAAATTCGATTTTGTCATGTTAGTTTTGACTGATCAACTGTCAGCTTTATTGCAGTCCCTAATATATTGTAATACCCTAAAATATCTTGGGTCACTTATAAGTATCCCCTTATGTGAACCGGCCGACGCGACGGGAGTACTTAGTCATTACTGTAATGTGTTTGCAACTGCTTATTTTTCAAAAGACGACATTTTCTGTATGATTGATGATTGTTTTTTTGTTGCAATTCCATTACTTAAATACAGGTTCATTGTACACACATTATTTAAAATTTACTAAATAATGTGTCATGGATGTCATTTCTTCATAAATGAACCATTTTTGTTATAAAAATTAGTTTGTTGTCAACTATTTTGTTTTTATGTAGACCGTTTTTAACCTATGGAACTACTGTTTTTATTATCGAGATAATAGGAAATTCTTGCAATAAAGCCAGGCAGTAATAGTGCCAGGCAATGTTGTGACAGTTTTTCATTGTAGTTGATGTTTTAAAATTGGTTTAAAAATAATTCCATCTCTTTCATTTTTAAAAACACGAGCAGTACGGCTTTTAGTTGCTCCGTGGTTTTTAAAACCACACCGGTGGCCGAAATTCGCCACAGATGCCGCGGCTCGCGTCTCGCTTGACCCTCCGGTGCTGGAGATAGATGGCGCTATACACTATATTCCTCCTATTCCACCGTAGGAGGACCTCTAATACGGATGACGTGAAACACACAAACGTAATTTGGAGATGCTACCTCTAGCAGGTTAGAAATCTAAAACTAACTAAAAACTAATCCGTTAGAACTCCTTCTCTCTCTAGCGCATAAGACAACAATGTTCTTTTTTGAATTTTTTTTTACTTACACACTTGCTTTATTGCAAGTCCCTAATAGGTTGAAAATAAAGCTGTGATGGATATTATTTGACATTGTAATTTGTAACTACCCAAAACTTGAATTGTGTTAAAAATTTATATTGTTATGTTTTAAACATTTGCGATTATTTTTTTGAATGTTTTGGCAAGTCTTAAAAATAAATGATAAAAAAAACAATAAAAAATTTAAGGTTATTTCAACATAAAAACTTACAGAACAGAGTTTTTGGGACGCTTAAAATAGTAATTTTTTTTTTAAATTGTAATTTTGCCGCAGCAGGCCAATTCGCCGCAAGAATTTTAATTTTAATGTTCCGCGGGTAGTAAATATATTTTTGAAAAAATATTTTAAAATATTAAATTTTAGTTTTTTTTTTATATATTCGCTTCTGAAAAAACTGCTTTTTGAAAAAGTATTATAAAAAAAAAATTGTTTTTTTATATACTAATTTTTGAAAAAACTACTTTTTAAAAAAGTATTATGTTAAAAAATAATTTTTGTATTTTTTTTATAAATTAGTTTTTATTGAAAAAGAATTTTGTCCTAAAAACCTTTTTTTTTGCAAAATATTGGTCTAGAAACACCAGTATATTTTTGCGATCAATTGTTACCGTTATTGTTATTACTGAGTCTGCGCATTAGCAACTTATTTATCTTTTATTGCTATTTACGATAATGGCGTCCGGTATTTACGGAGGCCGTCCTGACCGAAAAACACTCTAATAATTGGCTCATGAATAACATTGGACTGACACATGACAGCGTCTATATTTTTGGCGTTATTTTTATTGGCCCAATAAAGTAAAATCATTAATGTTTTGAAACATCACGATTTTGTTTGTTTCATGTTTCTCAAGAGACTTCCTAAAACTTTAAAAATACTTTGTAAAATAGGCATTTATTAAATAAAATATTTTTGTTACAGGTCGTGTAGCCATGAAGCGAGGCGCTGACGGTGACATGGGATCCCCGCAAAAACGCAGACGCAACGATGAGGAAGTGCGTTTGCTTATCCCTAGCAAGGTAAGAAACTCTCTAATAAAATATCACGTGTCATATGTTTTCTTTAGCATTTGCTACAATTACTTGGTCGTCAGCAAGCACTTCAAATGGTAAAACTTTACGTTTCCAGTTTTTTAGAGCTACAGCGATATATATTTTAAAAAGAGTTCGAGAGATACAACAGGGATGTTAAGCCTTTCGTTACCAGGAATTCTTTTGAAGGTCGATTTCCAATTTTAATTTTAGATTTTAACCCTGTATCGTTCTTTTATCGCTTGTATGTATGTATGATTGATATTAGTTTGCTCTGTCCCTAATTTTTCTACTGGAACGGTATCATATGCTTTTTATAGATCCACAAAGGTAACATGATCTATATTTCTGGCACTCCTTTTCTCAATTACTTGTTTAAGACAAAAAATATTATCACTACAAGATCTACCTGCACGAAACCCACTTTGGTCTTCTTCTTGTTCATGAAAATCATTCTCTATTAGATCTCTTAGAATCCTACCGTACAATCTACTGAGAGGACTGATTACTGAAATTCCTCCGTAAGTGTTGCAATATAGGGAGGATATGAATGCAATTTTCCAGTCATCAGGTACTGGATGTCCGTTTTCGTTCACTTTCCCGAGACGCCTAACTTTTTCCTTTGTGAAAAATTAAAAGTGGTTACTATAATTACAAATATTAAGTTTGTAGTATTTACCGCAGCCACTAGTAACGTGATTTTTTTCACGTGTTGTCTTTAATTCATTGTCGAATTCTGGGAAGCTCTCTAATTTGTTACCAAATACCCCAATTTTAGCGACCGGAATCCAATTTAGTTTTTCCCCGAGTTTCCAATTCAAAGGTCACAAGACGTAGGTTGTAAGAATTCACTTATAAAAACAGATATTGGGCATTCCATGTGGAAAAGAAAATGACCCAAATTATTAATTTCCATCTATTAAACTCTATATCATAATTTTTGGGATAACTTTTTGACAGTTATTAGCTGTTTACCATAACAAGTAGCATAGGCCAACGAAAAAAAGTTGTAAAAGGTTGTTTCGAAAATAATGATATGATGAACTGTGCCTCTAGTTTAGTTATAAAAACCTATTGCTAAATGTTAATGAAATTTTAGATTTAGTAAAATTATTAACATTCGCCTGTCAATATAGTGTCAAGTACATAAATAAAAAATCATGGAAATTTTAAGGGGGCAAACTTCGCCCGAAAACTGATATCCCATTTTTTTGCCCAAATCTTTGTCCTAATAGAAATAGAAAATGAGAAACCGGAATGCTTTGAAATTTTGCGGGGTGGTTTTTTAAAGAATTTTTAACAAACGTATCTTAGCAGTTTTTCGCTAATTTATCTTATTCAAAACATAAAACAAAAGTTTTATACCTAAAAGCAACAAATATTTTAAAACAATGTTGTTTTATAGAAAACCGTAGCTAAATTGTTTCGTTTTTTGTATTTTTTGTCACTTTTCAAATAAAAAATCTAACATGATACGTTTGACAATTAAAAAAAATATTTTATATGAACAGAAAAAATGTTTCAATTAGTTTTTTATTGACGAGATGGATTTATAAAAGCATGGTGAATTTTACATTTGCTGCAGGACACTAAATCAGACAAGAACCTCCTGACTAAAGCGTCACCCCCATATACCGGGGCGAGTCAATTCGATTGCGAAAATTTAATTGAGTCACCTAGATTTTCAGAATATTTTCAGTTGAAATAAAATTTCGGACTTCCATTGTCTTTATTTATTTTAAAACACGACGTTTCGGTTAGTAAGTATCTCTAACCGAAACGTCGTGTTTTAAAATAAATAAAGACAATGGAAGTCCGAAATTTTATTTCTACACAATCATTGTCTACGAGTTTCATATTTTCAGTTATTTTGAACAAATAAAATGTTCTTTAAAATAAGTTAAAGGCTTACAAGTAGGTATTTAAAGACCTTTTTGTCCATGTAACAAAAGTTTTTTTGTGGGCTACTGGCCATGACCTACCAAACAAAATCACGGGAGTACGAACCGATTCAAAAGATAGTTTGTAATAATAGTAATTTACCCGAAATTTACCTAACAAGAGCGGAAGAGGTACTAAACACACGCGTTAGGTATGTAGGTACAATATTTTTTCTACAAGGTTCAAAGCATAACACATTTATTATATTTAATTTACAAGGATTGCTACTTTACTTCTTATCTTAACAGCATCTTTGGATCAGGAGATGTTCGTTTTCATTTTCTGGATCAAAGATATCAGAGGTTTGTAATATATTTGTTCTGGATGTATTTGATGTCAGGCTCATAGCAGCATTATGTGCTCCATCCTTTATTGTGGCTAAATCTTCTTTGGGATTATCGGTATTTTCTATTTCTATAATAAGATAAAACGTCACCCCCTGGTTTTTTACAAAAAAATAGGCTTTGTTATTTACTCTATTTTTTTATTTTTCTTTTTGCTCTTGGAAAACTAGCCCACTTGTGTTTTTGGCAAAAATTACCGTCAGTGCCAAACTTAGAATGTGTTGTCCTTCTTAATATTTTAGTAAGGCCAGCAATTTTAGAACCGAATCGGTGACTCTAATATGTAATGCCACCTTTTGACTGACATTTAAATATTTTGCCTTTTTGCCTTTTGCTTAAAAAATTGCATTAAATGCATGTCAACTCAAGTAAGGTCACTTCTCCAACCAAGTAAAGATATGCCGAGGGTTTTAAAATTCTGTACTGGTATAAGATGTTTGGGACACTCTGTAGACACAGGCGGCTGTCACTCATTAAAACTTAACCAACGGCTCCATATCGTATATATGAAACGCATGTACGCCGGAAAAGTTGTGGATAATTTTAGTGGAAACGTCACCGGATGATAAATAAATACAAACGAGGTGCATTTTGGGTTTGCAGAAGGTTATTTGAAGCGTAATTTAAAAGTTTTAAGTGGTAAACTTTCTGAAACCGACGAACATGTTACCCTCATATTTCATCTTTTCGCTAGTTTTGGCTTCGTTAGCGTTAAGCAATGGCTCACTGACAACGTTGGCTTGTGGATGCCCTTGACGCTAAAACATCTTAAAAACAACATAATTTGGCCATAATTTTGCACAAAATGGTTATGAAAAAAAAACAAAAATAAAAAAATCTTGTGCTTTTCGGTTGTTTTTGCGGGTTCTGTTTTTGGTCAACTATAAGTCCCAAATGGCGTATATTTGTCTTTTCGTAGGCTGTGCCACCAGGGCGATTCAGTAATTTGTAATGTTTTGTGTTATAAGCATTTTTTGCAGCTTTAATACTTTTAATAAGTTGAGAAGGTCGTGTTACTAGCATGCACAGTGATTGCGGCACAAACTTCTTTGGCACTTCAAAGAATGTTTGATAATGTTGAATCTGAGCATATTACTTATTCTTTTCAGGCCCTACAAACCCCACAGTATTCTTTGGTGCAATTTTGCGGGTAATTCATATTTATTTAAAATTTTAGGTTATACATAACTTAAAAGGTTTCCATGTTCGTCAAAGACTCTGTACCGGGTGGGTGGACAAAAAACTTGTATCATCATCATCAAAACAAGCAAAATTTTAAGACGAATAATAAAATGTTTTTTATAAATTCTTGGTGCCATCTATAAAACGAAAAAAAAAATAATGAAGATGGCTACCATGATTACAATCGTGAACTTTTAAAAATTTAGTTTTTACGTACATAGTAACAACCATATTTTTTGTCTTTTTGTGTCAGGCAGGGTTTGACAACTTTAAGTCGTAGAGGTCTTGTTATGTTGTTAATATCATGCACAGTGATTGCGGCACAAACTTTATTGGGGCTGCAAAGCATTTAGATGCACTGCGAATGTCTGATACTGTTGAATCTGAGCATATTACTTGGTCTTTTCAGCCCTTGCAAACCCCCACAGTATTCTTTGGTAAAATTTTGCGGGTAGTTCATATTTAATTAAAATTTAAGGTTATACATAACTTGAAAGGTTTCCATGTTCGTCAAAGACTCTGTACCGGGCAGTGTTGCCGCAGCAAGTTTTAAAAAAGTACTAGAATTTTCTGAAAATAAATTGGTTCACTTTGAAATTGGATTTTTTCCCATACATATGCCAATTAAAAAAAGTTTTGCGAAATGCTTAAGCGGCAATAAAATATATATTTAAATAAAAAAATATTTTATATAACTTTTTTTTATTCAAACATTTGAAATCCACTTACCTAGGCTAAAATTATATTATATTATTATGGGTGTAATATTTGATCTTTACTAAGGGTCTATTTTATAGTGATTTTTTTTGAAAATTAATAAGTGATTCAGAGGGTTGCAAATCGAAAATTATTATTTTTTAACAGATAGTATTTTGAATAGTTGCCCATTTATTTTAAAAATTTATTTTCGTTTGGGTAATACCTATTATGATCTCTGGTATTCAATTTCGTACCGAAAATGGGTCGATTTTCAAAATGTAGTACTTGCGTACTGAATGAACATTTTTCGTACTGAATTCAGTACAATTTTACTGAAACGGCAACACTGGTACCGGGTGGGTGGACAAAACACTTGTATCATCATCAATAAAACGAGCAAAATTTTAAGACGAATAATAAAATGTTTTTTAAAAATTCTTGGTGCCATCTATAAAATTGAAAAAAAAATAATTAGGATGGCTACCACGATTATAATCGTGGATTTTTAAAAATTTAGTTTTTACATGCATAGTAACAACCATATTTTTTCTTTTTGAATGCTGGGCCACCTAGGCGCTTCATTTAGGCTTTCAGTCGTAGAGGTCTTGTTGATAGCATTCACAGTGATTGCGGCACAAACTTCATAGTGGTGTGCAAAGTATTTAGAAGAAGTGCGCATGTCTGATGCAGTTGAACCTGAGCTTATACCTTGGTCTTTTCGGCCCTCGTAAG
This sequence comes from Aspidapion aeneum, assembly GCA_963576565.1. Classification (NCBI taxonomy): domain Eukaryota; kingdom Metazoa; phylum Arthropoda; class Insecta; order Coleoptera; family Brentidae; genus Aspidapion; species Aspidapion aeneum. The sequence goes on from OY755038.1 coordinate 206,528,822, forward strand.
CACCCCACATTATTCGTTGTTATTTTTTTTATTTTGCGGGAAATTTATATTTAATTCAAACTTTCCAAAAAGTTTCCTCCATTTTTAATTTCCAGGCGACAATGGTTTAAATTTTACTATTTTCTTAAGACCCAGTTAAGAACAAAAATAAAGTTATTTATTTAATGATAAGGATGAATAGGAATATATATTTTTAAGGGCATACAGGTATGTATGTACTTTTCCTGTTTTTTATGTTAAAGGCAATTAAATGTTGAAAAAAAAACCACTTATTACAATAATTAAAAGTCTAGAAAATTCGATTGCGTCCGCCCACAATCTATTCCGTCCAAACTTTCCGTTTTTAATTAAACTAAAAACTAAATATTAACTTTCCAGCTAAAACGACATCACGGAAAACCTATAAAATTATTCATGTCGCTTCATAGCATGTTAAGGGATATTTTTACCTTCCGTAGACCAGGGGCGTACAGGGTGGGCCAAATTCGATGTTTTTTGCTGGTTTTAGGTATTTCTAGCCGAGATACACAAAAACGAGTGGACATGTCCTGGGCTCGATTTTCGAAACGTCTTCAAATATCAAAACCGGTTCTTGATAAACCTTGTAGTTTTTTAGCTACAAAGGGGCTTTGAAAAGTCTGCATTTATGGAGTTGGCCTATAACTTTTTTATTTATAAAAATTTCATTTTGGTGTAAGATGCTTTTTTACAGGTTTTTTTATGAAGAATCCAACTGTCAAACTAATTTTTATCTGCCACTTTTAGTGTTGAGATATTAAAAAAGGTTTAAATTTTCTTATGGAATTACTCATTTTTTGTTTTGAAATCTACGTCAAATTTTCTATTTAACGATATGTCATAATTGACACTTCGTTACGCAGTTTTCAAGATATTTATGACATATCGTTAAACAGAAAATTTGACGTAGATATTTTGAAACAAAAACAAAAAATGAGTCATTCCGTAAGAAAATTTAAACTTTTTGTAATATCTCAAAAACTAACAGTGACGCATAAAATTTAGTTCGACAGTTGGGTTCTGAATAAAAAACCTGCAAAAAAGCATCTTACACCAAAATGAAATTTTCATAAATAAAAAAGTTATAAGCCACCTCCATAAATGCAGACTTTTCAAAATCCCCTTGTAGCTAAAAACTACGAGTTTTATCAAGAAGCGGTTTTGATATTTGAAGACGTCTCGAAAATCGAGCCCAGGACATGTCCACTCGTTTTGGTGTATCTCGGCTAGAAATACCTAAAACCAGCAAAAAACATCGAATTTGGCACACCCTGTACAGTTAGATATTTAATTAAAGTACACTCATCGGCGTAGATATAGGGGTGGGCCTGCCCCCCCTCCCCCCCGATATATCTCAGGGCTTATCTACTCCCTGTTATTAAAAAAATACAGATACAATATATGTGTATCATACAAAGTATCCATATTGAAATGGATGGAGAACAGCTTCCAAAAATACTGGATAAATATACCAGAACTGGCTCACTCTAAAGAGTTCATTAAAGGACCTTGTTGAAAGAGAGCCAGGAATATTTTAGGAATTACCAGACAGGAGATACGTGTCGTGACTGGACTCTTTACGGGTCACTGTCGACTAAGAGTACTCATGCACAGAATGGGAATAACAGAAGAGACCGAATGTAGACTCTATGGAGGATGGCGAAACAGTTAGACATGTACTGTGGGAATGTCCGGCTATTGCACGTTTACGTCGAAACACTTTCGGTAAACCTCAGATTGATTCAGAAGATCTGAACAGTGTCTCATCCAAACTGATAGAAAACCTTTTTGGAGGATTAGGCATACAGTGGTGAGAAACCACTCAAAAGTGAGCCACAATAGACCCACTAGTGGTCGCAGTGGAAGGGCTGCAAGACCCACTCACATATGAATCATCATCACACAAAACATAGATAGACCTAGGCACGCTCGAAAAAAAAATTCCGCACTAATGCGGCAAAGTAGAATTTTCCGCAATAAAAATAGTATGGAAAATCACATTTTCCACACGCTTGTACACGTATCAACGTAATTATTTTTTCTCTGTGAAGTTTTAAAAAATAGGTTCACTGTTGCAAATTGGATTGTTGAAGTTACGATTTGGAAATAATTTTCTAAATATAAAAAATATCAAATAATAAAATCTTACCAATGACTCTGGATTTTTAATTTCTTCGAAGACGTAAATTAAGATAAAAGAAAAACCATGAACTAAACAAAAGTATAAACAACAAATGTGTCGCGATTTTATTTCTGCTGGATAAATAAATAAAATATTTTTCGTTTGATTTCGATCCTGCAACAATTTTTTTTTTACGGAATGGTGTAAAACCGGCAGACCTTATTTTAATCTGTTTAATTTATGCTAGATTTAAAACAGAAGTAGGGAACAAAAGAGAAGTAATCCATCTTTTTTGTAGAGTACAATAATTTGTTTTCCTCCCTCTTTGTACAAAATAATTTCAAATTATAAACTGAAAATGACGTGCCATCAAAGGGACTAATATTCAAAACAATGCCATATATTACTCCCTATTATAGTCTCCCTGCCTTTGTATTTTTGCCAGATATAATAATGAGCCCAGGATCGCGTTTGGGTGTTTACGTGAAACAGGATAATTAAATATCTATACAGTATATCCGGGATATACAGGGATCCTACGCAGTGGCGGCTGCTACAGGGAGGCCAACGGGGCAGTGCCCTCCCAAAACTAGGCAACAAACAGTATTAGCTCACACGTATAGTAGTGTGAGCTATGGTGATCCTAATTTTTTCGAGAAAAAAAAAGTTGCTCCGATTTCAAAATTTTTTATATATGCGTTTCAGATGATTTTGAAACTTTTTTGTTGCGCCGTCTGTCTGTCTGTATGTCTGTCTGTCTGTCTGTCTGTCTGTATGTCTGTCTGTCTGTCTGTCTGTCTGTCTGTCTGTCTGTCTGTCTGTCTGTCTGTCTGTCTGTCTGTCTGTCTGTCTGTCTGTCTGTCTGTCTGTCTGTCTGTATGTCTGTCTGTAACGACCAACGCGCATAACTCAAAAACCGCTTGGCCGATTTTAATGAAATTTGGTACCTAGGCTGGGTCTTGGGTCGAGATGGTCCCATTTAAAAATGAACAAAATCCACCGAACACAAACCAAATAAAAGTGTGGGGGTAGATCAAAGAACTTCAAGGAACCCTAGAAGACGCATCCCGATTATTTAATACGCAAATTCATTCATCATGCATGAAATCTCAGAAAATTTCGCCGAATCCTCGCAGGCAACACTGGAAGAGGTATAAAAGAAAAATCGATGCAAAACCATGGGCGTGCAGATTTTGTTGAAAATAAAATAAATATATTATATACATTTTCCTATAAAATTTTTGCACCCAAAATTATTAAATAAGTGTAAAATATTACCGGTACAGCTTTGACAGCCATTCTATTTAAATGACTCTTTTTACAGAATTAATTTTTTTATCGGTTTATAATATTAGAAATCAATAATAGTGGGTTTACACATGCATGAATTTAGTGGCGCCAGTGTTCGCGCCAGTTCTATTTGCACGCCAGTAAAGGTTTACACTATTGTGCGAAAATTAAAAAGACTGGCACGCCAGTTTCATTTTTAAAGTGTACACGATACGCGATATGTCGGCTAAACTCTCGGAAGCCTGCAAAATAGTCTCTAAACTTTTACTGAAAAAAATAAAAATAAAGGAGATTCAGAAAAAGCAACAACGAAAAGGCCGTATCAGGGTTAAAGCATGGATTGTTCGTCGATCTACTTCGGGTGGTTCCGAAAGACTTTTAGGAGAACTTGCAGCAGAAGATCCTGAGAGCTATAAAAACCATCTTCGAATGACAAAGCAACATTTTGATATTCTTCTAGAGTGTGTGACGCCACGAATTATAAAAATGGATACCCACATGAGAGATGCGTTAACACCAAAATTGAAATTGGAAGTGACATTAAGATATCTTGCAACAGGAGATTCTTTTGCATCATTGCAATTTCTTTATCGTCTACCAAATGTACAATTTCAAAATTTATCCCTTTGTTTTTATAAGAACTACTGTGTACATTCCATAAACAAGGAAAACATTCATAGCCTTCAAGAAACTGTATGGTCAGTTCTGCTGACCTTTTTTTTTAGCCATAAATAAGCTATAAAAACAACAATAAACAACATTATGAAGCTCAAACGCAATGAAAATAAAAAATAATGTAAAATAATAAACTTAAAACCGGCAAACCGACGTGCAAGCACTTGTTTACACATGAAAATTTTCTTTTTCTGCGCGCATGCGTCACCACTGGCGCCAGCAAATTCAGTCAGCTGCAGACTTTTTTGATACATGCATGCAAAAAAATAACTTGTGTGCAAGTCGGTGTTTACACTTGCAAATTTAACTTACTGGCGCGCCAGTTTTAATTGGCGCCAGCAAATCCATGCATGTGTAAACTCTCCTTAACTTATTTACAGCTGGTAATATCCGTAGTTTTGATTTGTATTATTTTTCCCTAAAGATAAGAAATCTACCTTATATTATTTTTTCTGGATATAGAAAAGTGTTACTTTAATCCCTAAAATTTAAAACACAGGTAAAAGTGTTTCTTTTTATTTCAAATTGTCAAAGGTGTTTTTTTAGCTTTTTACTCTTTCACCTTGGTAATACATTGCTCTTAGTAAATTTTTTACAGTAAGTAGATTTGTTCTGTTAAAAAAAGTCAAAAACTCCGAATTATATACTCAGACCTTGAGGATTTAAAGAGTCTATTTAATCCCCTAGTGTATGTTTATAATATTGATATGCGATGTTTACCATCATTATTCTTTTCAAATTAAAGCACACTAAGGTGTAGTCGTTTTTTCTTCAATCTTCTCTAGAAGTTCCCGAAACCACCCAAATGATAAAAATGGGACAGCCTATACTTATAATATAGATTTTTTGTTATATTTTATCAGCAAAACTCTTGCCTCGAAATAAAAAGCACTCATTGGTTTATTTTACTAAAATCCATTCATTAGTTTATTAAACTCTAGAAATTAGTTTTTTTAGAAAATATTTGGTATGAGTCTGTGTTTTTTTACATTTGCAAATGTTAAAAAAATATGACTTATTCAGTTTCATCAACAAAATACTTTTGATTTCCATAAAAAAATTTATTTAATTTTTATTTACCAAATAAAATAAAAATTAAAAAATATTATTTATAATTAAGTGATTATTATACAGGGTGTCCCATAACTTAGGCGCCATAGTGCAGCAGGTGATAGAGGAGGTTATTTCCAAGAAAAAAGTTTATATAACATGGGGTCAACATTCATCTGTTTTTAAGATATAGGATTTTTAACGAGGAGTGGCTGAAAACGGGTTATACAAAAAAAAATCTGTCACAGCCAGCTGAATACTCAGCTAATTGTGATTAAAAAATGTGGTACTCCTTTTTTGATAATATTACAAGTGGAGGAGGTACGGGCTGTCAAAAGAACCTCGAAAATGTATAAAAAATAATTTTTTTTAAATTAATTTTTGCTTTCTCTTTTAAAAAATATCAATAATATTTCATTATTATGTCTCGCTAGAAACTTGTTTTTATTAACAAGAAATATTTAAAAAACATTGCATTTAATATGGCATTCATAAAAGTTCATACCAAAAAAATAATATTTTCTAAAAAAATTGACTGACTAAATTAAGAAACTTTTCCAAAAAAACTCAAACACTAGAGGTGGGAAAATAAGGGAATTTGCAATAATAAATAATGTTTCTTAAAACTTCTTTTTAAAATAAATCACTAATATTTTGTAAAAAAAGTTATAAACCACACCACTGCCTTACCAAATCGTAAACAATATGACGGTTTCTGGAAGAGATTCAAACTTACCGGTAAAATGATAAATCCAGCCACTTCTCGTCACTTTTGTCACACAGAATGCACTTCTTAGGCATTTTTAAAGTTATTTAATTTAAAAAAATCTTTATTTTGTGATAAATATTGCAAAACAACGAAAACGCACGTTTATTCGGATAACCTCTCAAAGGCAACGATACATGATGCAAGGGTGACGTTTGGTCTACATGGTTGCCGCTATTAATTTTTTTTCTGAAAAATAGCGAACAAAAATCAGTTTGTTGCATTTTACGCGAGAACGATAAGTCGTAGGGCAAAATTTAATGTATGAGAAATATTACCCATAGGATTCCCTACAATCGGTCTCCATAGTCTATAGGTCTACAACCACACGTTTAGAAGAAAATTTCAAAAAATTATGTTTTTTGCAATTTATGCAAAAACGGTAAGTCATAAAAAAAACTTTATTGATATAAAATGATCAAGACACAATTCTCTACAATGCGACAATGACAATTTACAGCTCTACGACCACATGTGTTGAAGACAGAGGGTGCCGAAAATGCCCATTATATACTTTTTTGCGTTTTACGCAAAAACCATTAGTCATAGAGCTGTGACTCACATAGGTGAATTGTAGAGAATGGCGTCCTGGAGATTTCTTGTCTATAGTGTGTTTTTCTAGGACCTACCGTTTTTGCATAAAATAAAATAATAATTTTTGCAAATTTGGCGCCCTATATGTTCTACACGTAGTTGTGGCCCAAAAGGAAAGAATGTAGAAAATTGTGTCCTTTAACATTTTATGTTTATAAAGTTTCTTTCTACGACTAAAAAAAACACAATTTTTGACAACTTAGCTGCCATCTTCCTTCTAAACATGTTGTTGTAGACCTATAGACTATGGAGATTGATTGTAAAGACTCGTATGGGTAATATTTCTCTAAAATAAAATTCGTCTCTACGACTTACCGTTTTTGCGTAAAATGCAAAAAACTGATTTTTGTCAATTTTGGTGCCCTCTATCTTCTATACATGTAAGTCTAGAGCTATAACCTTTAAGAAAAATTGTAAAGGAATTTTTGAAGTGTAAACTTCTTTAGGCGCGTTTAGTAGTTTTTGTGGGTACTGAATTGAACTGAGCCGTCAGACTCGGCTATGTAACGCTCATTCGGGTGAAGTCGGCTCGAGTCGACTAACTGTGAGAGGAACATTCAGCGAGCAATATGATGATGCAGATGAAGGCCAGTATTATTAATTTCGCCTTGTTAAAGTTTACACTTCTACCATGTGGTCTTGCACACACAATTTTTTTTGTCAACAAAGGTTTTCTCTGCAACGTTCCATTTTCGCGTAAAATCAAATCAAAAAGCTTTTTGAGTTTTCCAGAGTTGCCCAGGGGCGTTTTGTAGACTAATTTTTTTAAGCTATATATATATATATATATATATATATATATATACATATATACATATATATATATATATATATATATATATATATATATATATATATATATATACATATATATATATATATATATATATATATATATATATATATATATATATACATATACATATATTATATAAAGAAGAGGTTTTTTTAACTTTCGTGATCAAAACATTTAACTTAAATTTATTTGGACTAAAAGCAAGCGTTATTTTTATACCGAAAACATTTGTAGTGAGAACAATAATTAATAGTTAAAAGTGCAGTTTAGTCATCTGGTTTTAATAACTTTTTAAATACCACCTAGGAATACAAAACTAATAAACTATTTATGAACTCTAACCTCACACCAAAGAAATTTAATTAAACTTACTTTCAGTTGAACGTTTTTCACACTTAAATGGAGTCCCATTTTTTTCAGAAAATCGAAAACCAAATCAATATTTTAAACTGCGCATTCGCTACCGTACTTTTTCTTCTCACATAAAATATCTCCCTCTCAGCTGTGGTCGAGCATATGTGAAGTTAGTAAGAGGAAGATAATTTTATGTGATCAGAAAGAGAGAGGTGCGCATGTGCAGTTAAAAAAAATGGTTTGCATTACAGGATATCGCCGCTAGTTATTTTGTGTTCCTGCAAAAAACAAGCTCAAGTTGGTTGACTGCACAAAAATTGCAATTTTGTGCTAATCGTTGTACGTTCTATAAAAATCGACAATCAACAATCTTCGAAAAAAACCAACTTTAGCTGATTATTTTTAATTTATACTTTCCTTTTAATTCAAAATAGATAAGGATTTAAACCGCCACATAGATCTATATAAACAGGGACTTAAAAGCAAATGTTTTATGATTTTTGTTAAGTTTAGGTACCTATGTAAACAAAAATTTACCGATTGATTATTGGATAACATATTCTAACTTAAAAAAAAACTTTTTTTCAAACATTTATATACATATGTGCATATAGGCACACAGACAGACAGGCATACATACATATCTAGAGGTTATACTTACAACCTAGAATTAAATTGTATAGAAAAACATTATTAATGATAAGATCTCAAAAAAAAAATCAATGAAAACAATCCTTTTCTCACATAGGATGGTAAACATATTCTATTGCAGGTACATGTATAGCAATCCAAAACGTAAGCCGAATTCAATAACAAAATATTCTTTTGATTTTTATTAGTTACCATTTTACTTATGTACCTACATCAAAATTACAAGTTATAAAAGTACTGGCAACATTGTTGCGAATTTAAAAGAAATCCCCAGTATAATACTTTTTGTGTCTGATGAAGTTTAGGATTTCTATACGGGGTCTACCTTTAGTTGAATGTTTTTGGGGTAGATTTAAAAAATTAGAGTTTATGTGAAAATATGGCGTGTGTGATATCAAACGAAAGGTAATTGAGTCCGGAGTTTAACAAAATACATTTTAGTTTTTGTTTTTTTAAGAGTGGGGGTAGATTTCAAAAATTTGAGTTTAAGTCAAAACATGGCTTGTGTGGTATCAAACAAAAGGTAATTTAGTCTGGAGTTGAATAAAATATATTTCAGTTTTTAGTTATATTGGCTCACACGTACCCTATAACTGTAGTACCTAGTGTGAGCTTAGGGGCCCATATTTTGGCAGAGTATTTTTAATTGATTTATTTCAAAACAGTTAAATCTTCCCTTACGACAAGATTGTCTGGTTCTTTTTATTATCTGTGGTTAACATCAAGCTATTAATCGGGTGAACTTTTTTAGCGTAAATAGTTACAAGCCGGCAGCGCCGCGCGGGACATGGTTTCATTTTCACCCGTTTTTCAGCGGGATATGGGTGGATGTTCTCGAGCGGGGGCGGGAGGAATGTGTGTTTTAGTTGAACTCGGCCATCATCATCGTGCGGTCACGTCCGTTGCCTTTCTACACGTTGCCGTTGTAAAAAGCATTGCCGGTCGCGTGTTGTTTTTGTTATCGTTTGTTTATAATAGTTAACTGTACAAATTTAAATACGTTGAATTTTAGTGCAAGTAATAAAAAATTATACGATGCTGAAAACTGGTTGTGCGGTTGCGTGGGTGGCAAAAGGAATGTGTGATCTCAGCACTTTAGTGAAAAGTTAAAGACACAAAGTAAGTGCTACTTATTTAAATAACCACAAGGAATTTTCTATGCTAGGCAAGACTGATATTAGGTGCCAATCGAATAGTACCTGTAGGCAAAACATTACCGAACATAGTGAAAATGTGGCAAAAAATAGACATATAGTAGGTTAATAGACTGTTTAAAATTCTGTGGGATTTTTGAAGTTGCTCTACCATGGGGGCCATGATGAGTCTGAAACTGGTGCTAATCCAAGCACTTTGCGCATGTAAAAGAAGGGCGAATAGACTTTATCTATAAACAAATAAACTAAAAACTACACCTAGTAGCTGCTTGTTTCTAAAATGCTAAAATATAATTGTTTAGGTAAGTTTTTTTATCTCCGTTTCCATGCAATATAAATTTCTGCCCCCCAATTTATAACGTCACCAGCCGCCACTGATCCTACGCCTCCTGAGATTCATTTGAAATTTTAGAACAAATGGAAGTTTTCTTGAATTTGGTGAGGTGTCCTGGAATTTTCAACCTTTCTGGTTATGTTAAAAATATGGGTAATTTTTCTGCTCGCGTGCGCAAAGTACTTACTTTGCGTACTCATTTTGTTTTATTCATATAATTTCCGAATATATACACGATTTTTCGATGTTTTGATGGTTTCTGTATAAAATAATATTCAAAAGGAAGGGTTCTATATGTTCCGTTTTTACTTAGATAGACGATCGTTTTTCAATTTCAAAAAAGCGTCATTAGTGATTAGAAAAATTTGGAAAAAAGACCTTTTATTAGTAGTTTATTTCTACCTTTATAAGACACTCATAGAAAAAGTATTGTTCCTTACACTTGCGCAAATTTTTGAAACGCAAAGTATAAAAACAAAATCTGTAAAAAATTGTTGGTAGAAAGGATAAAGAAAAGAAACTGTAATGGAACAAAAAAATTCGTAGAAAACTGCATTCATAAAAAAAATAATTTATCAAAACTACAATGCAGAAAACGTAAAGTGTAGAAGTGGTTCACTGATCTACCGATAGGTCCTTGTATACACTGTGCCGATAAAGAGCATTGTTAGCTGCGCCTGCTGTGGCCGTAGAAAAAGAAGACGATTAGATTATAATGTCCTAAAATTATATTCCGATTTTTGTAAATTTCATCCGTTTTTCTTGTCCTCAGCTTATATTTTAGACCGATTTTTTCCCTCAACCTTTAATTAGGTTAGGTTAAACCTTATTTTTGCCCTCAAGGCCGAGAATGAATGAAATAAAAATTAAAAATCAAACAAGTTTCATGGCTAATCGGGCAAAAAGGAGTTTTTTGTTTCCCTTATATTTTTCCGTGGGTAGCTTGAAAGCTTAACCTCACGGGGGTCCAAGATCTAATGGACACCTAATAAGTGTTGACAGTTAACCGTTTCGTCCTTATGGGACTCCTCAGAACACTGCTGGTCAAGTGACAAATCTTGCGAAGTTAATCAGACGGTTTTGTCTCTAATTAAATGTAATTAGTGAGCGAACTATAGTAAGAGGCGCCATCTACCGAGATACGAGAGAAACAAAAAACAAAGCAGGGAAAAACACTGCTATACAATGTCGATCAATGAAAAGATCGAATGCAAATAAAAGAAAACAACTATAGTCCGTGACCTACGACAGCTCTTTGTCTTTTCAGGCCGGATCAACGCATTTTGCATTTTTACCCGTCATCAATACAGTGAGCGTCAATCAACGGAATTTTTAAGCCAAATAATACTAACAAACGTGAAATTTTGTCGTAGGTCACGGACTATAGTTGTTTTCTTTTATTTGCATTCGATCTTTTCATTGATCGACATTGTATAGCAGTGTATTTCCCTGCTTTGTTTTTTGTTTCTCTCGTATCTCGGTAGATGGCGCCTCTTGCTATAGTTCGCTCACTAATTACATTTAATTAGAGACAAAACCGTCTGATTAACTTCGCAAGATTTCTCACTTGACCAGCAGTGTTCTGCGGAGTCCCATAAGGACGAAACGGTTAACTGTCAACACTTATTAGGTGTCCATTAGATCTTGGACCCCCGTGAGGTTAAGCTTTCAAGCTACCCACGGAAAAATATAAGGGAAACAAAAAACTCCTTTTTGCCCGATTAGCCATGAAACTTGTTTGATTTTTAAATTCACGGGTACGAAATTTCACGTTTGTTAATAAAAATTAAAAATAGGTTAGAATAGGATATGGTATAAAACAGGCTCCCATTCCCGTTTTATCTAAGACCGCAGCTGACAACGACGTCTACCGGCAGGTCAGCGAAATATTTCTACACTTTACGGTTTTTATTTCTTACATTTCTATAAATTATTTTGTATTAATTCAGTTTCCTAAGATTTTTCAGTAGGTCAGTGAAACATTTCTACACTTAACGGTTTTGACTTTTTACATTTCTATACATTTTTTGTATTAATTCAATTTCCTAAGATTTTTTTTATTAATTGATTTTTATACATTATGGTTCATTCTAGGCTTTTCTCTTTCAAAAACTTTTCTACAATTTAAATTTTCTACATCTTGGGAGAAATCGTGCAAAGTGCGTGCCTTTCCCGGACTTAAAGCGTCTTAACTGATTTTGCGTGCCGATAAAGTATCACTTTACGCACTTGTTAGCAAAATAACTATTTCAACATAAATAAGTATAAAAATTATTTCCCTACTCGCGCGCGGTACTCTACCGCTCTCATTTGAGTGCGAAAAGTAGTACTTTACTGCACTCGGTAAAATTTTGTAACTAACTAACCCCTAACCCTTACGCGTGCGGTTAAGTATCACTTTCCGCACTTGTCTGGAAATAAGTATTATGTGAAGATTAATCTGTAAATGTCGCAACTGACCAATTTCCGAATTGGGTAAGCTGGGACCAATAAGAAGAGTAAAATCATTGCTCTTTTGAATTTGGCACCCTAGTTAAATATTTCTGGAATTCGTAGCAAAGCATTTCCTGCGATTCATGAAAATTTCTTGTTTGAGGCCCCATGCGTTGCGTTGTCGGTATTTTACAGAATGACTGGATCCCAACTTGTTAATTAAATAAAACCGAGCAGAGAAACTGCAAACAAAAGGCTGGCAGATCCATCAATGTCAATTTTTTTTACAAAAGTTGGCTGTTTATGTGTGTGCACAGTGTACATAATCTAATCCCAGTAGGTGTTCTTTGATACATAGTGTAATGAGTAAAAATTGATTTATTATTTTTTAGCTCACACATATACTATACTATAGTAGTGTGAGCTATGGTGATCCTAATTTTTTCGAGAAAAAAAAAGTTGCTCCGATTTCAAAATTTTTTATATATCTTTGCGTTTCAGATGATTTTGAAACTTTTTTGTTGCGCCGTCTGTCTGTCTGTCTGTCTGTATGTCTGTCTGTCTGTCTGTATGTCTGTAACGACCAACGCGCATAACTCAAAAACCGATTGGCCGATTTCAATGAAATTTGGTACCTAGGCTGGGTCTTGGGTCGAGATGGTCCCATTTAAAAATGAACAAAATCCACCGAACACAACCCAAATAAAAGGGTGGGGATAGATTTCAAAAATAAGAGTTTATGTGAAAATATGGCGTGTGTGATATCAAATGAAAGGTAATTGAGTCTGGAGTTAAACCAAATACATTTTAATTTATTTTAAAAAAAGGGTGGGGGTATATTTCAAAAATTAGAGTTTAAGTAAAAATATGGCGTGTGTGATATCAAACGAAAGGTAATTGAGTCCGGAGTTTAACAAAATACATTTTAGTTTTTGTTTTTTTTTAAGGGTGGGGGTGGATTCCAAAAATTTGAGTTTAAGTCAAAACATGGCTTGTGTGGTATCAAACAAAAGGTAATTTAGTGTGGAGTTGAATAAAATATATTTCAGTTTTTAGTTATATTAGCTCACACGTACACTATAACTATAGTACCTAGTGTGAGCTTAGGGGCCCATATATTGGCAGAGTATTTTAAAAATTATGTCCCTTTTTGGCACTTTTCGGCGGTTCTTCTAGAGAAGATAGAAATAATCAGACTCTAGTTCGGTGTGCTGAAATATTAGAAGAATAATCGTAAAATACTTCATTGTCCTATGTGTCCATGCTTCGCAGATTTTTTAAAAACTATGAAGGTATTTTAAGAAGGGGCGAGGGTTCATCAGCTCACAACAGTACTGTACAAATTTTATAATAGGACTCGACAGGACCAAACACGGATTTAAGAAGGTGGGTAATGTGGTAATTACCCCCTCCCTAGTTTTAGTTAATAAATATTGTGCTAACTACATAATTACCCCCACCCCCCTAAAAAATAATTACATAGTGTGTCCGTCGACCATTACCCCCCACCCCTCGCCCCCCTAGATTTTGGCCCAGATTTGCGGTTGGACAGGACCCAGGTGCTCGAGTGCGCAATTCTAAAATTTTAACTTACTATTTACTTTTTTTTAAAGTTTTAAACTTACCAACTTTGTGTAATATCTCAAAAACTAAAAGTAAAAGACGAAGTTTAGTTTGCCAAATGGTTTTTTTTATGAAAAACCGAGGAAAGGCAATTTACATAAAAATGTTACCTAACCCAAAATCCAGACTTTTCAAAAAGCCCCCGTAACTTGAAGGCGGAAAAGCGGATCTCAATTTGAGCACATTGAAATAGTCGATTTTTCTCTATCTTTAGAAGTACCCGAAAGCACCCAAAAATGTCGAAAATTGAATATCCTATAGAATAGAAGGGACATTCCATACGAGTGTGGAAATGATTAGAAAAAAAATAAATACAGTGAAACCTTTCCTTGCTGACACCTCTATTAAGCGGACATTCCCTTTAGACGGACAAATTTGTTGGAACCAAGCTTTTGCCTATTTCTTTACATGTAAAATTCACTCCTATAACCGGACGCGGACAATTTTTTTTGGTTAAAAAATTCTGAAACCTCTCTTAACCGGACGCGGACCTCTGACAACGGGACGGAGCGCTGCACGACATGGGCATACATATTATGTAGTATTTTGGCAACAACGCACTCTGCAGTCGGGGAATTACCTCTTTCCGTTTGAATGCGGAGACTAAATACTTCTTTCGTATTTACTACATATTTTATTCGGCGGGACTTCTGTGTCTTATCTTTATTGTTCAGTTGCGTCTTTGAAATGGTGAACCGAACCGAACCGAAGACTCATAATGTCGAAATTTGAGCTATTTTTCGTGTTTTTTATTGAAATATGTGGAACATATGTAAGAAAATCTAAGGCTTAGGGGGGGGGGGGATCTTTAACGATTTCGTTTATTTGAATAAAAAAACGTCATTGTTTAAGACCCGTGTAAGTTTTTAATTAACATTGGTTTGTATGAAACAATTAAGAGGGAGTTCTGCGTATGGCATATAATAAGTGCGTGGGGGTTTTGAAATAACTCTTTTATGGGAAAATTATTTAATATTTAGGGGAGCTATAAAATAATTAAAATTTCATGAAGCCGTTAAGCCTATGGAGGCAGTGCAAAGTTATATCGGAATAAAAATATTAGGGATTTATTGCAATAAAGCCAGGCAGTAATTGTGCCTGGCACTATTCTGACAGGTTGGCATTATAGGAACAGCTGTCTTCTTTCAAAATTAGGCATTTGTGTATTATAAGAGCCGGAATATAGGGCCGACTGGATTTATAAATTTGTTCAATCAACTGTCAGTTTTTAATGGAAAACTGTCAGAATATTGCTTGGCTTTATTGCAATAAGTCCCTATAAAATATTGTAGGCAAAAATCTAATTGTAAGGGTTTTGAAATAGCACTTTTTTGTTCAGAGTTTTGCAAATTTTGAAAAAATATTTTTTACACTTTTAAGAAGAGACTTAAATGCACCGCGCATTTTAAACCCCATTGCGATAAGTGAAACGGTTCTAGACGAAATTATGTATCCAAAAATTACTAAAAATTAGGTAATCTATGCACGTTTTTCGAGAGTTGAGCTTTATGTTTTTTATTGAGGATTCAAATGCAGGCTAAGGAATTCTTTTCTTTACTAATTATCAAAAGTTCTATCAAAAAATATTAAATACTTTTCCCATAGAGGTGTTATTTCAAAACCCTGACACCCTTGTTGTTTTATTGGAATATCCCATAATATATTTTATTGCCAACAAACATTACAACATTACATTAAGTATAAATTCCACATTTCTATAACAAAAAGAAACGTTCACAAAGGCAATCTCTTTAGTCTGTCATTTGTACATACCGGTTAAAATCTAGATAGACTGTAACTTAATAGACTGTGGTGCGGGAAGGAAGAGGACGAATAAAGTGGAACGGAAGCCAGATATACTGCTTTGTCAGTTTAATTTGGGGTAAAACAAAAACCAGAATATTTCGTTAAAAACGAAATTGCTTTTCTGTTTTTCATTTTAACTTTTGATCCGAGAACACAATGTAGAGTTTTTCGTAATTATTATTTTTTGCTTTGTAAAACATACATATTTTACCAGTCGCATGCAGTGCTAGTTAAAGCAGAGTAGGCACAAATTAACATTGTTAAAAGTTAAAAATTTTCAAAAAAACTCCCTTACTCTATAATTAATATCAAAATAAAATAAGCTAACACAAATCATCGAAGCCCTTAAAAAAATCAAAAAAAAACTAAATGCGTTTTTATATTTAGCGCCCAAATTCATCCTACAAAAGCACTAATCTACCTTATTTGTTGTAAATATTCGATAAAATATTTACTGCTTTCTAGAAAAACTAAACCCTTGCTAGTTAATGTCAATTTTTTACAAATTTGCTCCTATTTTGCAGATTCTACATTTCTTCATAGTGGTCCAGAATTTCTTTTAACCAAACAACACACACTAATGCTTGCGACACGAATATTTGTGTGCATGGGACGCGAACAAACCACGCGATGCCTCCTTTTTCTGTCTCTCATTCATACAGCGCCAGCGATCTGCAGAATACAACGTCTTTCGAGAATCGAAACGGCGCAACCTATATACTCCTATTAGCGATAATAGAAACTAAATAATATGGAACGCGTATTAAGGTGCGTACTGACTTGCAACAAATCACTCCAAACGCGCAAAACACTACGAACATTCCGATCTTTTTCCTCCGAATGCAACAAACATTCGCGCGCAAAAGATCGTCGTGTTTTCAAAGTCATTTGAAAGACCTCCTAATACGGGGTTCTATCGATTTCGTGAAATTTTGCTTGATTCTGCCCTTCAAAAGTTATCTAAATTCATATAAAATCTTCCTGGTATAATTTCAACCCTACCGACACAAAACAGCCGCGGCCCTTTTCGGGTCCGACCAAAGTATTTCTAGGCCGCGACGTCACTAAAAAGAAATGAGAACAAGATTTCCAACACTTCCCTCGCGGAAATCACATAAACTACAGGTAAATATAAATCGAACAGAAGTTCCAGGATCCTTGTATGTGGGCATATCCTCAAAAGGTGCGCTTCTGTAGAATATGAAATGATGATTTACATAAAGTTAATCTTTAATAAACTTTTTTCGATATGATTTTTGAAATTGCGTAAAATTTAAAAAAATAATTTTTCGCACTTGGATATTTTTTAATTTTTAGCTCACATGTATGGATACAGACATACAGACATACAGACATACAGACATACAGACATACAGACATACAGACATACAGACATACAGACATACGAACATACAGACATACAGACATACAGACATACAGACATACAGACATACAGACATACAGACATACAGACATACAGACATACAGACATACAGACATACAGACATACAGACATACAGACATACAGACAAACAGACATACAGACATACAGACATACAGACATACAGACATACAGACATACAGACATACAGACATACAGACATACAGACATACAGACATACAGACATACAGACATACAGACATACAGACATACAGACATACAGACATACAGACATACAGACATACAGACATACAGACATACAGACATACAGACAAACAGACATACAGACATACAGACATACAGACATACAGACATACAGACATACAGACATACAGACATACAGACATACAGACATACAGACATACAGACATACAGACATACAGACATACAGACATACAGACATACAGACATACAGACATACAGACATACAGACATACCGACATACAGACATACAGACATACAGACATACAGACATACAGACTTACAGACTTACAGACATACAGACGAACATACATATAATATATATATATATATATATATATATATATATATATATATATATATATATATATACATACATATATATACATATATATATACATATATATATATATATATATACATATATATATATATATATATATATATATATATATTATATATATATCTAAATTAAGTAAGTTTATTCAATATTTAGAGTCATTTAGAATAAAACTGTAGGTACAGACAGACGGACGGACGGACGGACAGACGGACAGTCGGACAGTCGGACAGACGGACAGATGGACAGACAGACACCATAGCTCACCCTACTTATAGTATACGTGTGAGCTAATACATTATACTTGGTATTAAACTGGTCCATTGGTCGGGTCCCCGGGTATCGCAAAGAGGTTTTTTTTTTGTGGACCAAAATTAGTTAAAATTATATTATACATACATTAATTGTGTTAGCTTAGGTGCCCAAAAATTGGGAGAGTATTTTATTTGCAAATTATTTTTGATTCTTTTTCTTTATTTACTATTTTTTAAATTCTCATTTTAATCGGATTAGTAGTTTACTTTTCTTAAATGACGTCATTTTGAATTTTGAAAAGTCGAAAAATTTGAAACTTGTGGGCAAACAATATTTCAACTTACCCACACACCGATTGATTTTTAACGCTGCACAAGTCAAATTTAGTAGAAATTAGGAATAGTTATTTACCTAACTAGTGCGGAAAGTGATACTTTTACGCACGCGACGGCAGTTGCCCGAACGACGCTTTGCGGAGTTCGGGCACGCCGTCAAGGGCGGAAAAGGCACTTTCCGCAAGAGTTAGGTACAAAATTTTTCCTAGTTGCATAAAAAGCTTGGTTTTACATTTTAATATATTTGGTATTTTTTACATTAAAACAGCAAAAAACAAATTCTGTTTTCATTTTTAATTTAATTGAGTTTATAAATGGGTCAATAAGTCTAATTAGGCCTAAAATTCACGGCGTGCGGAAAGTTCAACTTTCCGCACGCAAATGCGTGCGTAAAAGTGCACTTTTACGCACGCAAGTAGGAAAAAGTGATTATTAATCAATTCATCACTTCCCTAATAGATAGTAGGTTATCGTAGTCCACGTGGAGTGAAAATCTGCAAGGCACCAGGTGTACAGATGCAATGTGATTGGCTCATTTTTCTGAACTTACGGTTTTAATTGGTATATAGCATTTGCTCTGCGTCCTGTATTCTCGCTATTTTAAGTCAGTATCACCGTCAACCGTGATGGACGAAGACGACCCGGTAGTAGCGGCCGGCGCTCTTCTGATTATTCAAAAATAAAAAAGAGCAGCGAAAAGAATGGTCTAGACGTCTGTATTTACAAAGACAAAATTTAAGTTTACTGAGAGATATGGACTATTTCCATTTCAAAAATTTTACCAGAATATCTGCAGATGATTTTGAAAACTTAATTTGTCTAGTGGGTCCTAAAATATTCAAGAAAGATACCCAACTTCGACATGCTATACCTGTTCAAGATAGCTTAGCTATTACTCTACGTTTTTTAGCAACAGTGGACTCTTTCACTAGTCTACAATACCTATTTAAAGTATCAAAACAACGAGTTGGTTTTATATTTATAGAGACCTGCAATGCCCTTATTGAAAAATTGAAACATGAAATAAAGGTAAATATACCGGGTGGCCCAAAAAAAGGCATGAAATGATTTTTATTATCACTTTTGAACGAATTGGTCTGGGTTTTGACCAAAAATATTTTTTGTCCGCTATCAAATTCCAAGATGGCACACAGAATCAAAGGTAGGGTAGACCGGGTAGTGCCCACTTTTTATAAATGTGCTACTAAAAAATATTAAGCTGATTCAATTGTTTTCTTTTTTGTTCTGTCAATAGCTACAACTTTAGACTTACAAAAACAATATGACACAAATCCCTAAAATTAAAAAAAACTTTTGGTTGTTTGTAAACAGTACCATTAATCAACATATATACGAGGTATTTTGTCACATAATGTAGGCGTTAAGGCATACAAAATTTGCTGTAATTACTTTGTAGTCCTCCCTGGTCCTAGCTAGAGACAATCTATGTATGACATATTTTAAATATGTCATACATACAGGGTCTCTATTTAAAATATGTCATGTCCTAGCCATCTCGCCGCCTGTCATTCCCCCTCACCCTCTTCAAAAACCATATTCGCATAAATTTCCCAAATATGAAGCGATTTCAAAACTTCTTTCTGCACACGGTTTAAGAATTTTTCAACAGCATTTTACTTCTTCCCTCTCCCTCTCCCTCCCCCACCTTGACTCAATGTTTGTAGAAACGCACCTATCTCCGAGTAACGCTAAATGAATGATAAATGCATTCTTTCTATAAGGCTGAATAAGAATTAAAAAATGGATGTAAAAAATAAATTAACAGAAAACACCCAACTGCTAAATCTACTTGTAACTACTAGTCGTAGTTGGGTACAGAATTACCCAATAACCTAATTCATGAAAATACAAAACTGTATAATTTTGTAAGTGCGCTTTGGGCATCAAAACTAAAAATTGAAGCATATCGTACATTATAAGTATATCTATTACAGTTTGTGATACCTATCAATTTTATACTCAACTGCGACTATAGTAGGCACAAGTAGAACTAGCAGTTTGGTGTTTTTTTTATTTATTTTTTTTATAAATAAGTTTAATATTTATTTATTATTATTCAAACATATTAACTAAAGGTAAAGTTTTTTTTACTTAATAACTAAACTAAATGAACCGAACCGCATAAATTAATTTAAAAAAATTTCCTCAATGTCGTAGTTTACATATGTTTTGTCAGCTGAATAATCAGATGCGTATTGAAATTAAGGATATGAAGGTTCAATACTTTTTGAGCGTTGTGCGGGAGATGGATGGTCCATTCCATTTTTTAATTGCCAAGTAAAAAAAAAACCACCGCACCCACTGAACAAACAAGAAGGAATAAATCTCTTTGTGGTATTCCGATTTACCGACAAGCCTCGGAAAATGTTTTGCGCGTTCGCCGTGACGTATTGACTTGCAAAATTTGTTGCAGCGCGGTCTATGCTTTTGAAGTACACGTATTCACTCACACACACTCCGCGCATTTTCGCCGAAAATGTTTGTCCTGTTTGTAGTGTTTGATGCGCGCTGTGTTCCCAGATTGCAAAATCACATAAGCATTGCATAGACACGTACTCACTGAGCGAACATTTTCGGCGAAAATGTTTGGAGTGTTTGTAGTGTTTTGTTGCAAGTCAATACCCACTTTTAGAAAAACATTAGATGAGAAATTCGCGATAATGCAGGATATGCAATTAATATTAAAAGTATGTCTTACGCAATCTCTAAAATAAAAATTATTTAAAAAATACTTGTTATGCATATGAGTTATTAAAATGTGTTGAAATGAAAATGTTTTCGGATGTTATCAAAGATATGCAACGTCTTTCTATCTACATTATATGCACGCCAATGTATTTTACAAAGTAACATTTTCAACAAAAGGTTCATTCAGACACCGCGCACCTGCATAGATGGAAGATTTTCGAAAATTTATGTGTGGTCTTCGGTAGTTCAATGCTTAGAATGTTTGCGTACAGAGCAAGAGGTTCCGGGTTCGAGTCCCGGCCGAAGACAGAAAAAACTTTTTTCTTATTTTTCTTTATTTAATTTCACTTGTTGTTTAAAAGATAGGTAGTTAGTTACTTTTAAATTTTGTTTCTTCTGATTTTTCAATTTGCATTTGTTTTTTTTTTATTTTAGGTGGCTGGTTCCATTATCGGTAAAGGCGGTCAAAACATCACCAAGCTGAGAAGCCAGGTCAGTATTTAATATATTGTGTTTAGATTTAGACTAATTTTTAACTCTTCTAATTCTCATATAGAGAATGACGTTTCTTCATAATTCTTTTTTCACATATTCTATCCATGGTTTTTCTTCAGTGTATTTTTCTTCTTTTTTTGAGTACTTACCTACAATATTTTTCTTTTTTAACACATTTATTATGCACCAGCAATTGAATTCTATGGACAACTTGTCCTTCTATATTATAAATTTTTTTGTCCTTTTCTTTATTTTTAACTTGTGCAATTTCAATTGATTCTTCTTTAGTCGCTTCCAATATATGTTTCCTAAATTAATGTAAAATCTTATTCTATTAAAACCTATGATTTCCATAATTTCATCAAGTTGTCGCGCTCCTTGGAATCAAAATATTTTTTATAATCCATAAAACATGAAGAGTAGTCTGAAAATTTTTGAATTGGGATATTTAAGATTATTTAGAAAGCCAAACGGACAGGTGTATTAAAAAATAATTTAGTTGTCTATTTAATTTTTTTTTTATTTTTCTGTTTCTGTTTAATGTGTACCGCTACTTTGTGCTAAAACATAAATAAACACTATAGTATAACGCTTGTTTGCATTTGTTTGGCTTAAAATTGCTGCTGTGAAACAAAGTTGAGAAACAGCGTCGGACTCGCCCGCCGGGCATCCCTTCTTACATAAAATATAGGTTTCTTGTTCCGCTCCTTTTTCCTTTACAACCCCTGTAGCGCTATTCTTAAATTCCGGGAAAAAATTTGCCCTCTCTCTCTCAAACAGGGGCGTGCGGTTCATGTAAGCAAGGGAAGCATTAAGTTAATAGTTAATAGTAACTGAGACGCCATATACTTTGCGCGTACCTATGTACTGTAAAAGTGGCATCTTATTTTATCTATTTGTATTTAATAGAAGGGCGTATAAGAAAAGACAACCGTGGAAGCAGTTACCTCTTTCGTATGCGTATAAAACGAATAAGAATTTACTGTCGGTCTTGATTTGACAACAGAGCAGCGTCCCTTTCGCGACAACCGCCGGCTCCTTGCGCTCTAGGCGGCAGATACAATTGCTTCTCTCGTGGGGGTCAATGCATGCTAGCCCAATGCGAGAATTCAGTTCTCGCCCTTTAGCCTTGAAATAAGGAGTCTTTTCGATTACGTCCATACGCGTTTCACAATGGCGTAACAGCAAGAGGCTTCGGTTTCGGTAAATGATACTGCCATGGCCGTTAAAACTATACAGTTGTTGTGTGATTATATAGTGGGTTTTTTGATTAACAAAAAGTATTCTTCCCGAAGTTTTATTGAAAAGATAAATAGGTATCATAAATAATTGTAGGCTAAAGCAAAAAATTAAAGTTTACCGAAAACTAAAAAGGATAAAAAAATACAAATAAACAACTTTAAAAAAAAATTGCTTCTCTTGTTTTAAATTTTAGCGCACGTCCTTGCTCTCAAACAAAGCATCTGATTGGTTTACGCAGCTAATTTCTGTCGGCTTTGACGCGGATTACATTTACACATTTTTCGTTTTGGTCGTTTGTAAAAGAAATAATAGTAAAGAATTCTATTATAAAAAATGTCATTAGTGTCAAAATTGAGAGAAATTACATTTGAAGATGAATAAAATTTACGCAAAAGTCAAGAATAGTGCTACTGCTGGGTTTTATTTACCCTGATTCGACATTTTACATTTTTCAAACGGGAATTAATAAATTTAAAAAATATTATCAGAATTGTGACGACATTTAAAAGAACCTTTTTAGCAGAGTTCAATTTAATTCCTCTTTGTTTGAAACTCGTCGACAATGATTAGGTAGAAAAAAATTTCGGACTTCCATTGTCTTTATTTATTTTAAACACTACGTTTCGGTTAGTAAGTATCTCTAACCGTTTTCAAGTGTCAACTAAACAATCTAGTCTTCAGGCTACTACTTATACTACTTGGTGTGCAGTCAGATGTGATGGCCCGCCCCTTTTTTAATCCTAAGACGCTGGTTTTCCTTAAGGAGTGGTTTCCATATATTTGGTATGTCCGTGCTTGGTTGACTGAAAACTTCTTTATTTTGCATTATAAACGCAGCTTTAATAAATTTTCGTTTTCGCCAATGCGACTCCTTATGAAAAACTTTAGCCTCTGACCACTGATTCCTGTGATCATTTGACCATGCATGAACGGCTAAACCGGATTTTTCATTATCCCCTAATTGGGTACTTTTTAGATATTCATTTACTCTAACCTGAAGAGGGCAAGAATATTACCTTTTTTAGATGTTCTTGTCAAACGATTAGACAGAAACATTCAAACCACACATAGGAAACCTACACACACGGGACAGTACCTAAATTTTAAGTCTGATCATTCTGTTGCTACAAAACAAGAAGTTTGTATTTAAGAGCCGTAAATATTTGTAGTAATAATGAAGAATTAACCACATAAATTAACATTAAAAAGGACTTACAACAGAATGGTTATTCCGAGAAATTAATAAAAAATCAATGTAGGTGAATGAATATTGAAAAATCCGGCTTAGCGGATCATCATCATTTTGCATAAGAAGTCGCATTGGCGAAAACGAAAGTTTATTGAAGCTTCGTTTATAATGCAAAGTTTTCAGTCAACCAAGCACGGACATACCAAACATATGGACACCACTTCTTAAGGAAAACAGGCGTCTTAGGATTAAAAAGGGGGCGGGCCGTCACACTTGACTGCACACCAAGTAGTATAAGTACTAGCCTATAGACTAAATTGTTTAGTTTACACTTGATAACGGTTATAAATAATTACTAACCGAAACGTCGTGTTTAAAATAACAAAAGACAATGGAAGTCCGAAATTTTATTTCTAACTTAATTCCTATTCCGAATTAAAATGTTAAGATTGAATTTTACTTCTGGTTTGCCTTTCACCCTAGAAACAAGCCAAAATAACCAGAAAAGAGCAAAGCAAATTAAAGTTTTTCTTTTGGAGATTATTTTCTTTCTCGGTTGTATGTCGGGTCAGTCCGACGCTGTATGTCCCAAAGCTTGAGAAAATAGATGTATTCCTGCTATGCTGGCTACATTATTGTAATTTGCACTGACCACCATACTTGAAATAATATTCTGTAATTGCATAACCGCGTAGGATGCTCGTACTGCTGCTACTCTAATGTACTTAGATGAGAGGTGAGCAGACTGTGTTAAAAGCCCTCTGTGACAATCTTTCTATTTCCTGGCTTAAATGTCTTTTCTTCCACCATATAATTGTCAAACAGTGCACGACACAGTGTCATCCCTCTGCAAAGAGTGGCAACCATTTCAGGAAACTTTCATGCGAAATGAGGATCAAGTGGTACAGTAAAAGACTTTTTAAATTTCTGTGCCAGAAATTAGAACCAAAAAATAGTGTACCTAATCTGCCTGTACAGGTTTTCCCAAATTCGATGTTTTTAGGGGTTTTGGGTATTTCCAGGGGATATAGGAAAAAACTGATCCCCTTTGCGGCGCTCCAATTTTTAGAGAAGCTTAAAGGTCAAAGCCGCATCTTGATATAGCAAACTGTTTTTAAGCTACGGGGTGTTTTTGAAAAGTATGCATTTTTGAAGGGGGTCTACAACTTTTTTATTTATAAAAATTTTGTTTTCCTGTAAAAAGCTTTATTATAATTTTTTTCTTAAAGAATTGACAGATGTAAACGGTTTTTCTATATCTTTCTTAGTTGTTGAGATATTGCTTTAAAGTTGTAATTTTTCAACTAACTATTTTAAAATATTTTCAACCCAGTCATCAAATTAAATTATAAACACATTAAAAAAAACAAAAATACTTATAAAAACAATTTTAAAAAAATTAAATAAAATATTAAATGTGATTTTAAGTCTGTCAATTATTTAAGAAAAGATTTATAAGAAAGCTTTTTACACGAAAACAAAATTTTCATAAATAAAAGAGTTATAGACTCCCTCCCAAAATAAAGGCTTTTAAAAACACCCCGTAGCCTAAAAACGGCTTGCTATATCAAGATCCGGTTTTCATCTTTGGGATTCTCTTAAAATTTCAACGTCGCAAAGGGGGTTTCTTTCTATCTCCCCTAGAAATACCCGAAACCCATCAAAAACATTGAATTTGGGAAATCCTTTTCCTATATCGTCGTTGATCTTACAAACTGACGTATCTCAAAAAAATGCAGTTTTGTGTAAGACCATAATACTACCTTATTTGTGTCGTTCTTTCATGTCACAAAGTGTCGTAACGTAAAAATCCTTTAAATAGCACAAAAATCATTAGATCTAAGAACATTTTTAGTGCTATAAATCCAATATAAACTTTCCCTAAAACTTTAAATTGCTCTCTTGTAAAATACAATAAATGAGTTGCGTAAGTTTGAAAGATCAACGACGATATATTATGTATGTTTTTAAATAACAACGTTTTTCTATTATCTTTATTTGATACACCTTGAATTAAAAAAAAAGCCAGTACTGCCTTTTACATCCGCATATTTATCAAAAGTGAGAAATCTTGTCATTTGTATTAAGGATTAAAGGACTGAGCACTACCAATTATTACACAACTTGTACATAGATAGGCAACCCAACAAGCTTAATAACAGCACCGGACAGATAGCTCTTCCGTGTTATCATTGGAACTACATGAATATACGGCAGAGCCATCTGTCAGCTGCTGTTATTAAGCGTGTTGGGTTCCCTATCTGTACAAGTTGTGTACGATCCGGCATATAGCATTATATTATGTTTTTATTTAGATCACTAGCTCAAACGGTTCAAATCCTATTTAGTCTTCGAAATATAAACTTTTTATAGTCTTTGCTTCATTTTTTAGGTTCTGATAAAGGTCACTAATAAAAATATTCCTTAGTACTTTATTTTTAAATCTCTGTATATCTAGTATGTTGACTGGTTTTAGTGTTTCTCTACATTCTAAAGCAGTAACTTCTTCGGGTTAAATTGGACTTCCTTCCAATTAGCCAATCTTATTTTTTTCCTAACATGTGCTTTCCAGCATGATTTCGCCTCAAGTTTTATACTCATTCGTCTCTATCATTCGTCATTTTGCTTGATTTGAATATGGTATGAGAATGTTGTTAATTTTAATTGTGATTTGTATGTGATTCATCATTAATTATTAGAGAATTATTGAAATACACCCAGGCTATATATATTAATGGACGAAACTTGTCATAGATGGCGCTTCGGCGTCTCAGACAAGACGATGCCAGTGTGTTTAAACTTTCGAGTGCTCGAGCCAGTCCGCTAGATGGCGCAACAACTTGTAATTTACTCGCATTGCACCGCCGCGAGTATTTCATATATAGGAGTTGGTTTTGGTTAAAATTGGCTTACTTGGGTTTGCTGTTCTCTACTGATGACGTGAAACACACAGAAACGTACATCTAGAGATGCAACCTTGTTTAAGTAGGAAAACAACCAAAATCAACTCTTCCCTCTCCTTCTGACACTCGCAAGTTAGGCACACATACCTTTGTGTGAAGTATAAAATTCGTTTTGATTTATAATTGTGCCAGGCACTATTTTGACACATTCACATTGAAAACTGACAGTTGATCCTTTAAAATTGACATACCAAAGTCGAATTTAAAACTTTCGTCATTTATTTTCAATTAATAAAAGAAGGCACTATTTATTCCGGTTCATATAGTAAACAAAGGCCGTGTGTTGAAAGATCGCAGCTGATATTACAATGTGAAGGTGTCAAATTTGTGCCTGGCACTATTATAGCCTGGCTTTATTTCAATAATTCTCTATTATTGATTTGATTTCATTTAATTCATTTCATCCATTGACCAAACGTGAACTTGGTTGATTATATTTTTTTCTTCTGTGAGTAAGCCAGTATCATCTGGAAATGTTGGTTCAAAATCTGACACAGATGTTTGTTGCCATTTGCGAATTCTCGTAACCGCATTGCAATGCGAAGCCGCCTCAGTAGTTTCGGGTAGTTTGAGTTCCATTTCTCATCGTTAGAGTTAAAGTTGAAGCTGGGATTATTTTGGTTGTCTTAACACTATGCATCACGCAGACCTAGAACTTTCTCAAATTAAGTAATTAATCAAATGCCCGTGTTTCTGGGTAAATAACACGGAGTTTCCTGATTTCAGGGAATGTTATACCAATATTAATACTCGTACTATATAAATTAATCAATTCATCAGTCTTATGCTTGGCTTATACAGGATCGAAATCGAAAAATTAACTAAGTAAAATAAAGTTAGCCCTTTTCTGTCATTGACGTCACGCAAGTTAGCGGCTGTTGTCCTCATAGCACCACTTTATATTGTTTCTTATTAATTATTATAGTATTCTCAAAGTTGAGTAATTTATTTTAACAGGTTGTAGAACTCGTAAAACTAAGTAATTGTACCAAAAATCATCTATATAAAAGTTGCAGACTAAAGAAGTTATTAACAATTCTAAAAATGTAAAATTTAAAAACTGTAAGACCTGCCTTTTTATCAATGTTTTGTTTACTGGTGATACTGGGTATGCCTCATTTTTTTTGTAGAATACATATTACTCATCATTTATTCATTCATTGTACGGTTTTCAGTGGGAATTTCGATTTGACCAGTAGGAAATAATTCGCTAAAGTGCGTGATGTTTTTGTTATTTGAGCATTTTATGCGATAAAAATGGCATACGTATATGAAAACAATGAACTAGTGGACATAATATTATCTTACCGGGAGTGCCAACAAAATGCAGCCGCAGCATGCCGTTTCTACGCGGAAAGTTTTTAAATTTTACATTTTTCGAATTGTTAATAACTTCTTTATTCTGCATCTTTTATATAAATGATTTTTGGTAAAATTACTTATTTTTACGAGTTCTACAACCTGTTAAAATAAATGAATCAACTTTGAGAACACCCTGTATATGGATTTAACAATAAAATTTCGATATACTGAAAAAGTTTTAAAAATGCAATTGAGGAAAGCAACAAAATTTTAACTTTTTTTATATTTTGGTTAATTTGTTTCGATTCCGTATATCTTTTAAATGTATTGCTTTGCTTGTGGAACCGTTTTATTTATTTTTTTAATTTTATATTACTTCCGAAATTCCTAACTTTATTCAGCAATTTTCAAACAAAACAATATAAATTTTCATCCTTTGACCTTTTGATATTCCCTTTATACAATTTTCCCATGTTCATGTTTCCATACATCTATGTTTATACGCGATTTTGTATTTGAAAGAACTGCTCTTTTTATAAAATTGCACTGCATTAGTTTTTGTTTCACATACACAAGAGGCTTTTTTCGTAAAATTTTAATGCATAAAATGTTTTTGTAACTTTTTGTTTGATTGAAAAATCAATTTTTTATACCTTTGTTAACAATACCGTTTTGCGCACTGGGTTAAAAAATTGCCATAAAGTTAGGAACTTTGTGGCTCCATCTAATAATGCTGCTTGGGATTATATTTATTTTTTGCAGTATTTTATTTTATTAGTTTGTCCGGTAGTTAGTAAGTAATTACAAAAATTTTGTTTTTTTTTGTTTCACTTGTTAATGTAAAGGAATAATTATTTTAAGTTGCAACTTGTTAATTTATTATCTTTTGCTTTTTAAAAATCTCATATTATTCTTTCTCCGGTTTTTACAGATATAAGTTGTAATTTTTGTCTTTATAAATATCTCTAATATTTCTCTAATAATCTTTTTTCTTAGTTTTTTTTTTAGTTTTTAAGATCCCAAAGATTGTGCCCGCCAAAAAAAGATGCCCACTAACATGGTCTCCTAATTCATATGAAGGGTACAGTAAGCCAAATAACGGTTTCTTTAATTTAATTGAATAATTGAACTTTTTAATATCAATCTTGAATGCCGGAACTTAAAAGCAACGTTAAAAAACAAAACATTCAGCTAGGTACTAGGGTTTTGTGTATTAACCAATGGCGTTTGTACCTTTAAAATTTTTCTTGAGGGTCACCTTGATATCCTTTATCCTTGCCGGTGTGTGTACTTAACGCTACATGGCCCCGCCTCATTCCCAAGGTTATTTAACTCCTCACCATTATTGCGTGTCACGCCCCATTCCCAGAAGTAAATCTTATCCCTGGTTCGTCATGGTTTACCACACCTTCTTTGTTTGTATAATTATTGTTATTATTTTGTAAGTTAAGGCGTTCAAGATTGATTCATATGAAATCAACAAAAAAAATTGGAGATGTCGTAGACCAACTTTTTTGATAATAGATTTATTCTATTCTTGAATGGGATGAAAAAAATCCCAAATTTTTGTTTATACATCCTTTTTTTAATTTTGAAATGCGTATTGAATAAGTTATCTTATTTTCAATTTAAAAAAAATATAAAAAAATATATTTATTATTACTTTATTACTATCCTTTCAAAAATCACTTTAAAATAAACTACTATCAAAATTTTTTTTATTTGTGGTTTTTCGTTTTTATGGGTAGAATAATTTTTTTAAAAAAACATAAAAGTGGTCTGCCAAACTTTAGGCTGATTTGATATGATATAACCCTCAAGAAACTTTAAATTGTTAAACTGTACCCATCTTTAGCGAACTAGGAGACCAAAAAACCCAGACGAGGATCGAGAATATTTTAACTAATTGATATATTCTCTTGTTCCCCACATATGGCCCGCCCACCAACCGTGTTGCCACTACACCTTGTTGCCCGCCACCACTACTTCTGCCACCATCACCAATGTTGCCTTCAAATGTCACCAAACCGAAACCGACGCCCAAACCAAATACCCTGTCTTGGATGTGACCCCATAAACGGGCGGGATTACCCTGGATTACCCCGGTTGGTCGAAACAGTACAAAGCCTCGATCACTGTCCCTGATTGCCCAGGCCCCGAACGGTAAATGTCCTCTTTACTATTTTTTTATCACACTGTTTTCCATAATTAAGATAATTAATGTTGGTGATTAATTTTTTTAATGGTTTGCGATATTCGCACCGAAGAGACTGTATGCAAGTGTCGCCATACTTAGTAAGTTTTATTAACAAAACTCAAAATAATTGCTAAAAAAGGTCGCCGCCCAGCAAAAGATACTACCGCCCCCTTACAGCCACAATATTCGTTAAAAATCTTATAACCGGATAACATATTAGGGTATGATTAAGGAAAACTATAAAATGAGAGTCCGGCCCTGAGCAGGCAATGAACGCTTTACGCTAGCTCCTCCTTGTCTTATGCATTAACTGTCGCGATAGGCGTGGCGAAAAAGGCGGTCGTGGCATAAGGGGTGGTTAGTTCTTCTCAAGCAAGTATGCGTCTGCGTTGATTGTATACTTTTTTAAGCGTATCTTTATAAAGTAATATAAATGGCGTTAAACACTTGCATAGTAGTCCTTTTCTATTGTAAAAAATGGTTGTTATATAGAAAAATGGTTGCACCACACTACCAAAACTAATTTCTAATTTGTCTAATACAGCTTTTGACATTTTATGTGCTTTCTAATTATATTTTCTTTAGAAACATTTATCCGCAGCTGTCCGTTCTTCTTGGGAGCTTGAAATCAGTGTTAACCTAAAATTGGTCAATTGATCGCAAACGGATACTAACCTTGCGATCAATTGAACAAGGTTAGGTTAACACCAATTTCAACCATCCAAAATGAGGACAGGGGAGCTAATTTAAGGAAAAATAAGATAGATTACGATCCCTTATTATTTCCTTCTATAACAAGCACCAAAAAAATTACTTTTTAACAAGCACAATTGGAACACGATTCAAGGTTTGATTGATTTCAAATATCAATAACCATAGTAGCTTATAAAAGGTATCGCTAAACCTCTGTAAATAACCACTTCCGTTATGGTTATTGAAGATTTATGGGACAGGTCGCTACTACGTTCACTTAGAATGAAGGTAACCATTATGGCAGTAACAAGTGTGCGAAAAAAAAAAAACAAAAACGCCCCAATAAATGTTTTAATGGTCAATTATTTTATAATAAATACTAGTCTGTCATTGTCAAAGGTATTTGTGTATTATAAGCGTTAGAATGAGATAACACAAACCGGTCGCGATTTGTTTATTAAAACACTTATCGAATCAATTTTTAAAACAGTTTTATCGTAATCTT
The DNA here is from genome assembly GCA_963576565.1 of Aspidapion aeneum. Lineage (NCBI taxonomy): Eukaryota > Metazoa > Arthropoda > Insecta > Coleoptera > Brentidae > Aspidapion > Aspidapion aeneum. Next base: position 206,560,355 of record OY755038.1, read on the forward strand.
TTTTATCGAATGACATTTTTATCAAATTATATTTCGATTCAATATTTTTTATCGAAAACGTTTTTATTTCATTACATTTTTATCGAATAAAATTTTTGTCAAATTACATTTTTATCGAATAAAAATAAAAATTTTTTTATTGAATTTCATTTAAATCGAACCTCGTTTTATCGAATATTTTATTTTAAGGTATATTGCTGTGGTGACTAAAAAAAGGACAGGCGACTATAACTAAAAAAGATTAAAAACACACAAGTCGACTTTGCTTTTCAAGCCGAGGTGGATCAGGTGCCGAGGATAGTTGAGAGTTGACCTGCTTAGGTTATCATCCTAACCTGACCTGGTAAGGTTAATATACTAAAATAAACTATCCTGGTCTGGTCAGATAAGTTTTTATTGGGTGGCGGAATAAAGATCGAAAGACAAAAGATCGAAAGACAAAAGATCGAATACAAAAGATTGAAAAGGCAAAAGATCGAAAATACAAAAGATTGAAAATACAGAAGATCGAAAAACAAAAGATCGAAAACGCAAGAGATCGAAAATACAAACGATCGAAAAACAAAGATCGAAAATCAAAATATTAGAAGACAAAAGATCGAAAAAAAATCGCAAGTAAATAAGATCGAAATATACAAAATGACAATGAACAGTTTAGGCAAGGTCAGGTAAGGTAACTTTACCTAACCTTTAAATAAACCAATGGCTTGCCATACTTAACACAAATCAAAGAGTTCGACAAAAGGGTCTCTTTTTCAATCATATTTAAAAAAAAAACTTTCCTGATTTCTTTCCCGGGATCCTAGAGAGTGTGTAACCAAACCGAACCGAACTGAACCGAGCCGAATCAAACCGAACCGAATGGTTTTACACCCTGTAGGATCCCGGGAAACATGTCAGGAAAGTTTTTTTTTTTTGAAAAATATGTTAGAGAGAGTCCCCATTGCCGAACCGGTTTGGTTTGGTTTAGTTACACACCCTCTAGGATCCCTGAAAAGAAATCAGGAAAGTTTTGATTTGAAAAAACTATGTAATAGCGATATTTTGAAACGCGCTATTTTGATCTTTGTCTTTCGATCTTTTGTACTTTCGATATACTGTACTTTCGATCTTTTGCCTTTCGATCTTTTGTTTTTTGATCGTTTGTATTTTCGATCTTTTGCATTTTAGATCTTCTGTTTTTCGATCTTTTGTAGTTTCGATATTTTGTTTTTCGATCTTTTGTGGTTTCGATCTTTTGTCTTTTCGTTCTTTAGTTTTTCGATCTTTTGTATTCGATCTTTTGTCTGTCGATCTTCTGTCTTTCGCCACCCGTTTTTATTATATACTTACTTTACTATTGACCTGGTCAGGTTTGGATACTAACCTAGCTACGTCGTGTATCAACTATCCTCGGCCCCTGGTCTACCTCGGTTGGCAAAACAATTTTTTTTAGTTTCGAAATTTTGTGACTTCGTAAAAATAATTTTGATAAAAAGGTTTTCTATAAAATTTATTCGATAAAAGTGATTTTGATAAATAAACGCTACTTAACAAAAACAACTAACAAAGAAACACATTTTTGACAGGGACCGTTCTTAAATTACATAGCGAACAAGGGGGGTTCAGACTTGCATTACACTTAATGTTTAATTTGTTTTTTCTTGAAAATGTCTTACGTAGAAGGGGGGACGTATAAGTAATTTATGAGTGTTCCCACAGATTAAATCAAAATATTTGTTTATGGTTCTTTAAAGTTGATTTTATTATTTTATTCCTGCGTGGTGCAACCAGGCTAGTTCGTTTTTATTGAATCCTTTAGAAATTGTGTCCCTTTAAAGCTCTTAGCGTTAAAGAGGAGTTAGTCCCCTGGTTACATTTTACATCATATCCCTGTTTTTAAGAGAATTTTGACCCTTTGCCCTTTATGTTTCTCGTCTTATATTATTAAGCTCTTTTGGGGCCCTTTGAGCCTCAGGAAAATCTCTATTTTGATAAAGAATATGCTAAGCTAAACAGTTGCTTCAAGACAAGACCATAGACAAAGTATACAGGGTGTTTTTTCAAGGTAACAGAGGCTCTTTCGGGCATTTATCGTACGTTTATAAAAAAAAACCCTCGAATGCGTCGAATTTACTACCGATGGAACACTTTTTGACTATCTTAACATTTTTGTAGCACACATCTCCTTTGAGGGGTAAACATTACCGTTATATTTTGAACAGGGAAAGTAGGTCAAGTGATACCTTATTTTGAAGGCCCCCTGAATGCCTTTACAAACAAAATTTTACAAATCTATTAATTAGTTTTTGAGATATATGCGATAAGAAAACGTTTTTTTATACATTCGTGAGAATTTTTCATTGATTCACTTTTTATCGAAAAGGAATATTTTGCGGTAACTCTTCTCTTATTTTTTTATATTTTTCTTATTTCATTTTTATTTTATATCTCAAAAATTAATCGGTATATTTCCGAAATTTTTACACGGTCGTAAAAAGATACCTTGAAAAAAAAGAATTAATTCAAACTACTTTCCCGATTCAAAATATTGGGGTGACGTTTACCCCTTGAAAGGGGTGCGTGCTTCCAAAATTTCTAGATAGTTAAAATGCTCCCCTTGCAGAGAAAATTGACGTGTTCGAGGGTTTTACCAAAAACGTACGACAAAATAAATATATAAGAAGCCTTTGTGACCTGTTAAAAAAAACACCATGTATGTATTTAGGTAATAAAAACTGTGCCTAGGGAATTAACACAACGTTTTAGCCTGCAGCAAGGAGTTGGAATACTCTCACAGCGGAAATAAGTAATAAGTTTTTCTCTAAAAAAGTATTTAAAGTAAGTTTTTGGAAAAATCCTCAAACACTGATTTGGTTGTTCGGAGGAGACTTTTTTGCGATATTATAGTTGAGTAACTTTGTAGGGTATTTTAAGAAAAAGCTGCAAAAAGGGTATATTTTTTATATTTGATGATTGATATTTATTTATGATGTTACCTAACACCCAAAACTGATTTTTCATTCGAGGATCCCCGATTTTTCGGCTTCAGATGGCGGCTGTCAAAAATTAAAAAAAAAAATGAATTCCCTGTTTTATGGAAATTAAAATTAATTTTGACGGATTCACTTTAAGCGGGACCTACTCAATTTAAAACTGGAAAAAGATTTGACACCTGTCACTTCAAAACAAAATGACGGCTTTGAGGGCGGCTTTATTTTAAAAAAATAGTTTTTTTTCGATATTTTCTTTAATTTTTGTTCAATATTTATTTTTGGTATTGAAAAATATTAAAACACCGTTTTTAGAGAAGACAAAATGTTCTTTCAAACGGCGTTTCACAAAGTTGTGTTAAATCTATTATTGACACTCCAAGGGCGCCCGCATATTGAGGTTATTTTTTTTTAATTATTTTTTTTTTAAAACTTATTTGTTGTATTCAATTTTCTTAAACACTGAGCTTTCTAAAAAATCTCTTTTAACTCTATATTATTGAAAATAAAATTATCTTTAAAACGATATGCATCTAGTGAGTTTTTGTTAACGGGGAACACTCAAAGAATATACGCATATTTAGTGATTTTTTTTAATCACAAAAAATAAGTATTGTTATCATATATTTAACCCTTTTTTTTAAAACCAAGCCTTACCAGGAAAAACGTTTTACTCTTTGTTATAGACAATTAAATTTTCTTTCAAATGATGTGTTTAGTTATAACATTTAGATAACCGTTAATACAACAGGGGTGTCCAAAAATAAAGACTATACTTTTTTTTGTGATTAAAAAAAATACATTAAATATGCGTATATTCTTTCAGTGTTTCTCGTTAGCAAAAACCTACTAGATACATATCTTTTTAAAGATAATTTTATTTTTAAGAAAATAGAGTAAACAATATTTTTCAGAAAACGTTAATTTTTAAGAAAATTAAATAAAACAAATAAAAAAATTAAAAAAAAATTAATTAGAAAAAAATAACTTCAATTTGCGGACGCCCCTGGACTGTTAACAATAGCTTTAATCCAATTTGTGATACGCCGTCTAAAAGCAAATTTTATTTCTTCTTAAAAACGTATTTTAACATATTTCCTGAAAATAATTAGTTGTTTTGAAAACTGAATAAAACCTAAAAAACATAACACCAATTTACTTACTTTAATTTTCTATAATGAAGATAATTACACACTTTCTGTAAAATGCTTACTTTTTGAGAAAATGACATAAAACTGAATAATTTTGGTTTGTTTTGCATATACTATGGAAACGGGTGTACTGCTCACGGTGGATAGAATAGACCGGTGTTCCGATCTTATATATATATGTCGAATTTTTCACGTCACTGGTGGTCCAGCTGATTTTTGTAAAGAAAAGTTAGATATGATATGAACACAGGAACTACTAATATTTTTTGAATTTTTTGAAAACTAAGGCAATTTTTCCACTGTTTTCTGGTACATCCTTATAAAATATAATTTTCTAGACTTATTGTCGCTATTTTTTTTTAGCCGGCTTTATTTTTTATTAAACAATACTTAAACTACAAGTCAAACTAAATGTGATCGTTTTGTATCAAAGGTGAACCGAGGACTTGGGAAGTAAACAAAGATGTAGGTCAGCGGATTATTTTTGGAGCTGAAACGAACAAATTATTTTCTTCGAATTTTAACTTTTGTGTAAAGAGAAATGAAGCGGGCTAAAAAAAATAACGACTGGTATGTCTGAAAAATTTTATTTTATAAGATTATACTAAAACATAGTGGGAAAATTACCTTAGTTTTTAAAAAATTCAAAAAATATTAGTTGTTCATATCATATCTAAGTTTTGTTTACAAAAATCAGCTGGACCACCAGTGTCGTGACAATTCGACATATATTTCTAAGATCCGAACACCGGTCTATTCTATCCACCGTGTGTACTGCTAACACTACAGGGTTCGTATCTTAGCAAGAATACAATTCAGAGCACTCAATAATATCTCATTTTATAGGCTATTAGTTGGTCTTTATTTTATGTTATTACAGATTTTCTCAAAAAGAAGCAAAATTAGATGTTGGTCCACTAAAAATTTTTTTGTCAAAATACAAGATGACGGCGAAGTGTTTAGCGTTACAACTCGAAAACCATTCATCTCACAAAAAAACGATAAAAGGGTTTTTGTAGGAAATTTTATTGTCTTCAACTTTTGTTTGAAACTTTTTTTTTCTAGAATGTACAGAAACCAAGTAATTAAAAAAAAAAACTCTTTTTGTGCACACTAAATCTAAGATGGCGTGGGAGCCCCCCACCCACCCCCCCCCCCAAGGTCGAAAACTCAAATTTGTTTTCAGAAAATGTCAACAACATATCGCACCCCCGCTAAAAAATAGTCACAACTCAAAAAACATTGTTTTGAGAAAATCGCTGTTAAAGAATTTAGTTCATTAGAGAGATTCATTTTTCACTTACATGACAAATTACGAGTTAACATATTATTTTCTATCAACAGGAACCTATTAACTCAATGCAATTGGTGCAGTACGTTTCTCAGAAAAAATGATTTTTGTCGTTTTTAGTTTAAAAAAACACAAAATCCCGATATTGTGACACTTTTTTAGAACAAGGCATCATGACATTGTAAATCAGGATGTCACGCAGGATGGTAAATAATATAAAAAAAGAAAACAAATAAAGAAGAAACTTTGTATTTATTTTTACAGCGAGTTAGAAAATGCTGAATAACAACTGGGAATGTGATTATTTTCTAATAAATTCAAAAGACTTTTTCCTTATTCTCCTTAATTCTAAGTACACTGAACAATTCGAAAAACAGTCACAACACAAAAAAGAACAGTATTTTACTTGTTATATGCGTCAGATTTAACCAATAGTTTACACGAAAACCTTCACAACTCGAAATGTGACTCTTTTCAGGATGAAACTCCACGTTCACGCTGGTATAAAGTCAAAAGTGACACTGTAAAGGAACGCATCCTCAGCTAAACTGGACAAAATAAAAGAGTCACATCGCCATTTCGGGGTGAATTGTCGAAACATAAATGTGACGCTTTTATGGAAGAAAGTACAAGTTATTTCGATGATGGCGGCAGGTTTCTCTCAATAAGTTCGATTTTTGAGTTGTGACTCTTTTTCAGCGGGTGTGCGATATGTCAAAATCGCGACCACGCCACCTTTTGCAAGTTACATTTCTATAATGACTGGACTAATACGTTAGGGTTTATTTGAAATCCAACATGCCCGCCCGCACGTATCAGTCATTTTTAGAGACCCTTTCCCATTACAGATATTGTATGAGAAAGTGGTAACAACCCCAAGAAATCCTTCCAGATTTTTTATTAATTTCAGAGACTCAGTCATAAAAATTCTTAATTTTAATGAACGCATCGTAGCGTATTTTTCACCCTTCATAATCAAGACGACGCGGGATTCGTTTCAACCTTTTTTGAAATGCTCACTTGCTTATCGAAGCATAATTTCTTTTTACTTTATTAAAATCTTTCAATTTCAGAGATCCATCTCAACGGGGTTTCTGCCAAAAAAAAGAAAAACGCGAACGTTAAGTTTATAAACAGCTTTTTTCTCTGACAAAAACTAGAGACCCTATATGTATGACATATTTTTACTAATACCCTGTTTCCACCAATGCATGCCCACCCCGATTCAAAAAACGCATCACGTGATGGCCCATGGATTTGCACCGGTTTTAAATGCAGCGTCACCTGATGCGTTTTTTGAATCAGGGTGGGCATGCATTGGTGGAAACAGGGTATAAAGAGAGACGCGACAAACCCATCAAAGTCACTGAAATTAACATTTTTTGGTTATGTTATTTTCTTGCCAAGTTCATTGGCGTTTCTCTAAAATAATTTAAATTGTCAGCGGTGAGTGGCATCAATCATCATACACCATATAAACAAACACGTTTGTCCGCATCCCCTGTCTGAGTTTTGTTAAAAATCGTTTATTTTTATTTTCCGACGCATATGAATTGACAAGGATAGACTCTCTAAACATCGCTAGAGTATAGAGGACCGATATTTTCATCCTTTGATTTTGACTTAAATAAATTTGACTTTCAAGAGTTTGTCGCGTCTCTTTATATTTAAAATATGTCATACATACAGGGTCTCTAACAAAAACCATATAGCGGAGGATCTTAGGGACCTTTTACTTGTTCCATTTTTCTCTTATCTTTTATTTGAGGCATGCGCGGTTACCTGGTTTGAACCTTATCCTTTACTAAATGATAGTGATTCACCTTACTTGTGTTCGAATAACGCAGGCTACCAGTTCCTTTATTTAAAGACAGTGTTGCCGCACATATAACGTAATGACAAAATGTAATGTAAATTTAAAATATTTTTGATCACAGACAATTATTTCAAGAGCTGCCAATGGGGGGTAATCCGCAGATTTAATTTTATGCCAATTATTTTTCATAAAAACTGGTAGGTATGTGTTGTTTGGCAACAGTGTTCACCAACTAACCAAAAGTCATCATAATGTTCTGTAAAGTGCATAAAAAAATAAGAAGTACACAGTAAACATGGACCTAATCCTATATTTTCCTGGCAGCTTTTCACTGTTATTGCTCTGGCAGTTTTTCCCTAGTTGTTTTCTGAACTTTTTAATTAATTTTGCCTACAGAACACAAAACAGGCTTTTGACAAATAAAGGATAAAGGATAAAAGATTGTGTCTGCAAAAGGTGAAACTTGGGCTTCTAAATATCACTTGGCATCTGTCATTTAATGTTGCATTTATAAAGGATAAAGTTAACCAAGGGAGGGCGTGGAAAAAGTCCCTATTGCTTCCACTTAGCTTCCACAACATCGACTTACGTTAGAGGGAGCCGCCTCTCTCCTTTCTTGTCAATAACATCGGGCTTGAATGAATAGTGTGGCCCGTTCACCGTCGGATGGCGCTATCGTCGGTAATACAAAGTTCACAAGCTACGCCCCACAAGGCTAAGATTTTTTTAGATATTTTCCCCATATTTCGTGAATACAAAAATAAAATAACATAAAATACGGCTTTATGGGGTCTCTATCCCCCCCGCCCCCACAAGACATATTCCTGGGTGCGCCACTGACAGTATATGCACTCCGCACAATTTATATATTATGTTTTTGGGTTGCATATTTAATCGATTCAAAATTTAGTTGATGCACAGTTTTTTTTATTTTTTTTTTTATTAAAAATCCAACTGACGAACTGAATTTGTTCTATTACTTTTAGTTTATGAAATAGTCTTTAGTATGATTTTTTTTGAATTTCTGAAAGCTTACGGAAAACGTGAACAGACCCCATTCCAGAGCACGATAAGTTCATTTGAAAATTATTTGCGAACACTAATCGTAATCAGAATTAATTAGGCACGCTTCGAAAAATCGACGATCTGGAAAACGAGAGGAGCAAAAAAAAAGATTTTTTCCCGGTATGGACACGTTCCGTTTTTGTATTCATCGTTGTCGTATCGACATCTACAGGATATATCGGTTTTCTCTGCTTTTAAGTTAATTATTTATGCTAGAGCAAATCTAGACATAAATAGCAGCGCGTATTTTGGCGATTCTAAATTTTTCTTCCAGTGTATGTAAATAATTTTTAAAAAAAGTAACAAAAAATATAATTCTTGATTTTATTATGAAACTGAATGTTTATAAAATATATAAATATTATATATGTCAATTTAGATTCTGACTTTTCTCTATGCCAAAAATTTACATAAACTTATATTTTTTGACATTCCCTTGAAATATTTTAGAAAATACAAATAGGTTTTTTTTAATCCAGCAGTTTTTACTTTATTGGAAGAATTAGAAATTTTATTTTGGTTTATACTTTTTTTATGTCGAGACAAAAAGTGTCAATCTTATATTTTTTATATATATTTTCGCTATTTGTTCTTTGAGCAAATAGATAGAGATGTTTTATTTTTTCGGAGTAGTCCCTAATTTCCCTAGCTAGTCAATATTTATTTTTATGTTTTACTCCAAACGGTGCTAGAGGATACATACTGTCAAATTTAGCATTTTTTATTTATTTATTTATTTATTTATTTATTTATTTATTTATTTATTTATTTATTTATTTATTTATTTATTTATTTATTTATTTATTTATTTATTTATTTATTTATTTATTTATCATTGCCAAGATATACCCTCTCCCAGTTTTCAGTGTGAAGAGAGTCTTTAAAGCGATTTATGTTTTCTGAAAAGAACCTTTTCTTTCCAAATTTAGTTTCTTGCTTGTAGTTGATTCTTACGTCCAATTATTGTGCATAATGATCAGATAGTTTTGTAGAATCAATGACGCCAGTGACACGCTTATCATTAAAGTTGCTTGGTATGCTGTCTAATTAATTTTTTGAGTCAGGCCTTGCTACACCATCTATGTGAGATGTAAGCTCAAAGCTGGAAAAGAGCTGAATCATTGACAAAGCATTAAAGTTGTTTTTATTAAAATGAACATTAAAATCACCACAGATAACCAAAGCATTATTGCCGGTAGGGCACGTTTCCTCTAGGAGATCAGTGACTATTTAAAAATACTCATTTTCATTTCCGTTTGGTGATCTGTACAGACTAATAATTGTTGGTATCTTATCGCGAAAACTCACCGTATTTATCTTTAGGTAATGTTTTTGTATTTTTGCAAACAGAGTCAATACCATTTTTTACAAATATTGCAGTACTACTCCTCTCCATCACAATCGAGAAAATATTTTAAACCCTGGGTGTGGTACAATACAATTTACATGGGGTATATATATTTTTTATTTAACTCTGTAGTTTAATTTATAAGAGCTTTAATTTCTGAGAAATTTAGAAGCAAATAGGCTTTTTGGGATTTTATAGCACATAAATTTAAAGTTCAAAAGGTGTTGAAATTTTATAAATCCATTTTTTTAGAGCGTCATGCTTTATTCGTTATTTCAGTTTCTAATTAATTTTATGTTTTGCATCTAATTAGAGCTATTTTTAAAAATAATTTTAGTTTTTTTAGTTACAATTGTACCCCATGTATGTTAAAATTGTCCCGTTTCTAATAATTTTTGAAATTCAAAAAAAATAAATTTTTTCTTATACTGTCGTTTTGTAGTCTAAGGGATAAATTAGATGGAATTTACAAGCTTCCGAAAATGTTACATTTGTACTTCTCCTTCTCCTTTTCCCAAAAACCTCATTCCATTAAAAAAAAAGTTTTAAAGGTTGATATTTTTTTGATGAGATAATGAATGTTAACCGAAACAACAGTATTCCTAAGAGAAATGTTCAAAACGAGAAATTATCGTGAAAAACGATCGGGAAGTAATAAAAATTCCAGGCTCTGTCTGCATCAATTTTATTAAAGGGCAATTTTTTTACGCTTTACACAAATTAACGCCAGTATCTTGTCTGGTTTTTTCTAAAGTGTGCTTGCAACATTGTCGTTTATACACCTGAAATAATAGCATGACAAATGCAGAACAAATACCGAGTCAGGGCCAGAACCAGAACTAAGGGAACTCTGGGCTAACCAATACTTGGGAAAATGAAAGACTTTCATTGAATATTAGCAATTAAAATGGTTCAATCCATATACTGACTACTGAGAAAAACATCGTTAGAGATGTAACAGTCTTAAACAGCTTTACAACAAGCAGTGATCACAGGCTGGTCAGATCAAAAATCTGCATTGATAGCAATTTCGAAATGAAACGAAAAATTAATAATAACAATGAACAACTTGATACGAATAATCTTACACAAAATAAAGCTATATACAAAGAAATACTAAAGGAACAGCTAACCCAAAACGTAAGAAACGAAAATGAAAATTTTGATGAAATAAATGATACGCTGACAGGAGTTATGACCAAAGTATGAAAAGATATCGCAAAAAAGATAAAAATACAGAAAATTGTGTATCAGAAGAAATATATACACTGATGGAAAAAAGGCGGAACCTGGACAAAGATGGAAAAAGAACATCGATAGAATACACAGATATAAATAAAACTATAAGAAAAATGATAAAAGAAAGAGCCAAGAAATAAAAGTGTTATAGAAAATAATACAAATATGAAATGTCTAAAGCCGACTCTAGGTAGATATGAAATAATTAAAATAAGTGATATGAACGGCATAGAAATTAACGTTAAAGAGGAAGTTATAAATATCACACAACTATTCTATACAGAATTATAACAAACAAAAAGGGAACCATCGCGAGAAACCATGAAGAAACTTCAAACAAAATAGAGAACATAAAATCAGAACTACAACCTGAAATAAGCAAAGCGGAAATAAAGAGAGCATTAATGAAAATGAAAAATCACCTGAAAAAGAAAGAGTAACGGCAGAGATGCTCAAGTACGGTGGTAAAGCTGTAGTTAATACCCTTTATATTCTGAAGAAAATACTAAAAGAAAAAATAATGCCAACAAGCTGGAAAGAATCTATAACCATTATTCTACACAGCAAAGGCGAAAGAGCAGACCTTAAGAACTATCGACGTATAACACTCCTTAATGTAACTTATAAGCTGTTTACGAAAATATTAACAGAGACTAACAACAAAATTTGACGGATATCAATCAAAAGAACAAGCAGGCTTCAGAACAGGTTTCAGTACAGTTGAACACCTATTAACCATGAAAATCTTAATAGAACGAGCCAAGGAATACAACATTCCACTATATATATTGCGTTTATAGAATTTGAAAAAGCTTTCGATAGCATTTAGCTATGGGCAGTAAAAGCATCTTTAATGAATAGCCGAATAAATCACAGATACACAGCCTTAATAGCCAATATTTATAGCGAGCAACTACATCAATCAAAATCCACGAAGGAACCAAGCCAATCCTCAAGGAAGAGGTGATAGATAGGGTGACACAATATTACCAGGCTAATTCTAATCAAAACTCATGTTGAAATACCAAAAACTACACAAACTGGGAAATTATTCTTGCAAAGTTATTATAACTAATTCTGAAGGAATACAAAACCCTATAAAATATGGCCTCTTAAATATTTTATAAAGGATATTTTAAGACAAAAAGTTTTATTTTATTTGTCGAAGATAGTGTGTGCAGCCTTAGACACTGGAGTTTCCCGCCATAATATTTCTTATCACATGACAAGCGAAAAATGCCACTCCAACCCGACTGTTAAAAATAGCCAGGCTTATCCAGGCGCTTGGCCTTTTTAAAAGATGACCCCTTTCACAGAAAAGTTTTTCCCGTCAGGTAGTTTCATTAAAAATATATCTCATCAAAATTGCAGGCGGCCATGTCGCGAGAAAAATGATCACGTATGCTTTTATTTTGTTCTTCCTCAAAAAAAATATTTCGTTTTTTACCTTTCTTTATGGATCGTAACGCGCTGGTAACGCTACGGCTAGCGCATTGTTAAAAAAAACTTGATAAGAAGTGGTGAAATTTGGCCTTATTCAAAAATGCCATATAAAAAAACTGTAATAAAATTTGAAGTGTGAAACCCATTGTTAAAGGGTGCAGGTAGTACTTGTCGGTAGCCTCTGTTCAGCCTTACAAGAAGGGATTAGTCACGTATCTCCAGATTAGGTTCGTTCGATACTTTTACTTAAAGACATTAGAATACTATCAATTTTTTATTAAAAATGATAAATTAGAGATAAAAACAAAAAACTCTAAAGAAGGAAAAACTGCAAAAAAATTAAACAGAAAACAAGTAAAAAATTTTGTAGAAGGGAAAAAGGACAATTTTATCATGAGATTTATATGTTACCTCGTGATAAAATTGTCTTGTTTCCCGTGATGTATATATTATTAATTTTTTGGCCGCCATTTAGAAAAAAATTATGTTTCTACGATTATGGTTTTCTCATAAACAGACACGACACTAAGTACCTAATGTATAAAACGGTAACTATTATTAAATATTTTCATGCGTTTTTTTGCCTACACTTGTATTAATCCATAATTTTAAGATTAAAATCAAGTGGATTTTGGGTTTTTAATTTATATTAGGTTCTGTATAAAGCAGCGATTTTAAGTAAATTTATGCGTATTTTGTGGCCACCCTGTACATATTCTGGAAAAATCTTGAAAACAAAACAAATGTCGCAAGTATCAACAATTACACACCACATAAAAAAATGGATCCGTGATGAACCTTCCTAGTCCGTTTGCACACTCCAAGTGAACTCCACGCTATATCAGCCTTGAAAACTGTTTTTATAAATATCTTGGAAACGGAAGGTCCTACGAAGTTTTTCGTAATAATATAAATTATTAAGGAAAACGTGTTCTACTATATTCCGAAAACCGCATATTCATGCGGTGCTCCCTTAAAAAAGTTGGTATATTTTCATTTACGTTAATGGATCCTGTCCAAAATCTAATCAATATTTTACCAGAAAATTTTATGAAAATCGGTTCAGCGGCGTAGGTGCTATCGTCAGCCGGACAGACATATACACACACACGGACAGACAAGTAACACATTTTCGGCGTTATCTGAAAAAATATTTTTTCGTCAAAAATAATACTTTCTCTATCCCTTGCTGCGCGCGCTAGAAAGGTAACTAGTTAGATAGTTTTTTTGGGTAGGGAACAATTCGCCGCGGCCGATTCGCCGCAGCCGATTCGCCGCGGGGACAATTTGCCGCGAGATTTTTTATTTTATGATGTAATTGGCAATTGTTTAAACAGTTTTATTTAGCTTGACTTCATATAATATATTTATTTATTTGTTTGATCATAACTTTTTTGAAACTTTTCCAACTAGGTATTTGGGGTTAGTATACAATTCAACAATTTTTTTCTATTAGAAAAATAAATAAAATGGCGGATCCAAAATGGCGGATTTTCCCATTTATGAACCGATTTGCATCAAACTCGGACCTTTGCGATCTTTCAGGTCGCTGATTATTATTTTGAACTTAATTTTAAAAAATCAAAATGGCGGTTCCATAATGGCACACTTTCTTATTTATAAACCGATTTGCCTCAAACTTGAAGCATCGCGGCGCCTAAGGTTACTCAATATAATTTTCGATTTAAATTTTAAAACCTGAAAATGGCGGATTCCTCGGGGCCTAGCCCCCTCCCCCCAAGCCTAAGATTTTTTTAGATATTTTTCACATATTTCATGAATAAAAAGATTAAAGAGTATAAAATTCCCCATCATGAAACTTCGCCCGCCTTCCCCGCACAGAAATCAGCCCCCCCTCCCAATTTTGAGGCAAATCAGTTTATAAACAAGAAAGTGCGCCATTGTGGAACTGCCATTTTGATTTTTTTAAATTTTAGTTAAAAATAATAATCAGCGACCTGAAAGATCTCAAAGTTCCAAGTTTGATGCAAATCGGTTCAAATATGGGAAAATCCGTCATTTTAATTTTTTTTAATTTAAGTAAAAAATTGTATTAAGGTACCCTAAGCGCCGGGATGTTTCAAGTTTGAGGCAAATCGGTTCATAAATAGGAAAATCCGCCATTTTATTTATTTGTCTAACAAAAAAATGTTGAATTGTATTATACTAACCACCAAATAACTAGTTGGAAAAGTTTGAAAAAGTTAAGATCAAACAAATAAACAAATATATTATATGAAGTCAAATTGTCCCCGCGGCGAATCGGCCGGCGGCGAATTGTCCCGCAGCAAATCGGCCGCGGCGAATCGGCTGCCGCGAATCGGCCGCGGCGAATGTCCCATCCCCAGTTTTTTTGTACCAAGGGAACCACCCCCCTACAAAAATGTGGTTTTTGATAGTTTTTTGCTAATAACTCGAAATCAGTACGTTAGTACCCTCTGACGGCAGTGGTGCACGTTACATTAGCGTACGGAAAAAGGGAAATTTTTTTAAAATATTTGTTTTAAATATTTTATCTTTATCATAATTTTTTTCTCAAAAAAATATTTTTGGTTAAAAGCCGTAATGGTATACAGTTAAATACTTGAAATAAAAATAAATGTGTTTGTAGAAATCCTTAAATCAAACAAAAATGTTAAACATTCATTTTAGGTGAGTAGAAAATTATTTTTGGTTAGTAGATAGTTTAAGTTGTGCTACGTATTTTTACGTAAAACTGCACGTTAAGCGCTCTACGTTTTGTTCCAAATTTGAGTTTAAGTTGAATGTTTTTACGTTACCATAACAAGTCTACTAAATAGCAGAGAATATGGAATTCGGCACTGTGTTTTTTTGATATTACAATTTTGTTTTTTGTCTTTTCAACTATAGTAGGAATATATTTGCAAAGAATCGCTTATACTGGAAGCGGAAATTATCGTCTAGGCCTCATTTCTCGATCGGTTAATCAACCAATTCTATTCTTTGGTAAAGTTAAGGTGCCCGCAGACTGCCGTAAGCTAACGTGGCCTTGACGACGGTGTGACGAAGTGCGCTTGCGTAACTGTCAAATCTCATGCTTACGTAAAAATACGTAGCACGACTTAAACTATCTAGTAATAACTTAAAACTGACTGTTTCTAGTTAACCTTCTTTAAAGTGGGGGTGGGGGTATCCTCCCTCTCACCCCCCTCAAAAGTGCTCTCTTACAGTATTTTCCCAATTATTTGCAAACTTTTAACTTGGCAAAAAAGAACTAAGTAACAATTATTGAAGCTGATGAAAAGTACGCTCTAAAGATGTGTAACACGCCCCCCTTACATCAGCGGCGCACCGTTTATAGGCATTTAAATAAATGAGAAGTGTGGAAGAAACTATACTTTTTTAATTTTCTTAAATTTTACTGTCCCACATGTCTGGTTTTAAAATTTATTTTTAAAGCCGAAGAAATTTCCTTTTTAACGATGTACATTACTCCCCCCCTCAACGAAGCAGTAGATCTTGCATAGACGCCCCAAACATGGTCTAATTTGATATATCAAGTAATAAAAAATCTCTTAAAAAACTTTTAGGGGGGAACCACCTCCCACCCAGAGTGGGCGGATGGTTCCCCCCGAGGTTCCCCCTCGTTATATTTTCGGGGAAGTATACTGTATATTCATGCCAAGTGTGTTGCTTCTCTCATTGAACGCAGTGTGTGTATTAGTACTGTTCCAACATGGTTGTCTTAAATGAACATTCTAGTGTATACCAAATTTGACCTTTTTTGGTGCGTCTATGCTAGATCTACCGCTGCCTTGAGGGGGGAGTGATATACATCGTTGGAAAGGAAATTTCTGCAGCTTTAAAAAGTTGCCAGACATGTGGGACAATAAAATTCAAGAAAATTTAAAAAAATTGTTTTTTCCACACTTCTCATTTATTTAAATGCCTATAAAAGGTGCGCCACTGATGTAAGGGGGCGTGTTATACATCGTTAGTGAGGACTTTTGGTCAGCCTCAATAACTATTACTTAGTTGTTTTTGGCCAAGTTAAAAGTTTGCAAATAATTAGAAAAATACTGTAAAAGATCACTTTTGAGGGGGCGAGAGTGGGGATGCCCCCTCCCCCCAATTTAAATGAATTCGACTCGAAAAATTAAGTTTTAAATTAATAATAATCAAAAATATTATTTTACTCACCTTGAGTTTTATTTACTGAGTTACCAAAATAAATGTTCAAAATTTTTGATGGATTTAAGGATTTCTACAAACACATATATTTTTATTTCAAGGCGGCTACTTTAAGAAGTTATGTCTAACCTATTAAAATATATTTAAAAATACTTTTAAAAAAACAATGTGTTAAGGATACAAAAAGGAAAATAAAAAAACATATTTTCCCCTTTTTTCGTAGGCCCATGGAACGTGCACCACTGCCTTTAGAGAGTACTAACTAAGGTACATGGTTAAAAAGGAAATTTTATCTGCTTGCTTAATGATCTTAAAAAATATTTTTAGAAAAGTTGACCATTTTCAAGTTATTAGCAAAAAACGGTCAAAGACACGTTTAAGGGGGGAACCACCCCCCTGCCAGGGTTGGGGGGGTTGTTCCCTTTCGTAAAATGTTCGGGCGAGTCTTATGTCTACCCATACCAAGTGTGTTGCTTCTATCATTAAACGCAGTATCGGACCCCGTAGGGCCTGAACTACTATAAGACATTTAAATTATTGAAAAAATCACCGTATAAATATACCAACACATGTGCCGTAAGAAAACTGCGGGGCTCCTTAAAAAAAAATTTCTGCTAATATAAAGAATAAACATATCGATATGCCTATAAGAAAATTTGTTCTCATGAATTTCCGTCACATTTCAAAATATTTGTTTATTGCGTAAAAAAGAATAAAGCCCGAGTCTGCCAAAGCTTTATTAAAGTACACGTTTCAGCACTAAAAGCGTACACAGCGCCAAAAGCGAGTATTTTTAAATTAAATTGATATAAATTGAAAGAGAGAATTTGAGAGCTTTAACTTTTTGACGAATTAAGCGATATTGCGCTTTCGAAGAACTGTGTGATTGTTAATTTTGCAGCATGGTAAATATGGTGTACAGTAAAACCTCTCCTTGCGGACACCTCTGTTAAGCGGACACTCCCTTTAGGCGGACACATTTTTTGGAACCACGCTTTTCTCTATTTCTTTACATGTAAAATTCACTCCTATAACCGGACGCGGACAATTTTTTTTGGTGAAAAAATTCTGAAACCTGCCTTAACCGGACGCGAACCTCTGAAAACGGGACGGAGCGTTGCATCTCATGGCCATAAATATTATGTAGTATGTTGGCAACAACGCATTTTGCAGCCAGGGAATTACCTCTTTTTGTTTTAATGCGAAGACTAAATACTTCTCTCGTATATACATCATATTTTGTTCGGCGGGACTGTATTTTTAATTTTTATTGTTCAGTTGGGTAGTAATAGATCTCTGTGAAGTGGCGCCTAGTAAAAAACTTCTTAGTTTACGTGAAAAAATGGAAGTTGTTAACGTTTCGGAGAAGGAACATCTATCAGCACAAAAGATCGCTGAAAAATTTAATATCAGAAAAACTCAAGCCGCAGAAATTGTTAATAAATATATATTAAAATTTCGCAGTTCCCTCTCATAAGCGGACAAAATCGACGGAACCGTGAGTGTCCGCTTATGGGAGGTTTCACTGTATATAGAAATTCCATATTTTTAGGGGGGTTCAGGTATTTCTAGAAGTTATAGAAATAAACTGACCCCCCCCCCCCTTGCAAGCCTCGATTTTTAAAAGATGCATTTTGATATAGTAAGCCATTTTAAGGCTTTCCCGTAGTTTTTGAAAAGTTTGCATTTAGGAGGTAGGAGGTCTAACATTTTTTTATGTAGAAAAATTTATTTCTGTGGAAAAGTTTGCATTTAGGAGGTAGGAGGTCTAACATTTTTTTATGTAGAAAAATTTATTTCTGTGTAAATTGTTTTTTTATAGTTTATATTATAGCAAACCAACTGTAGAAGTCAAATTTTATGGTTTACTTTTAGATATTACATAAAGTTGATATTTTACTATGGAATGACATTTTTTTGTGTAAAATTTCCTTTTAAAATGACGGTCGCACTCAATATTTTTTTTATTGATGTATTGTTACCTCATTACTTTTGATAAGTTTTTTAATTCAATAATTTTAAAATATTGTGAACCTAGTTAACAAATTAAAAGTTTAAAATAAAAATAAATAATATAAAAAATACAACGAATATAAATAATTAAGGGGGTCGTTCCATACAGAAATATGTTTATGTAGTAGGGACTTATCGCAATAAATGCACGCAATAATGGCAGGCACTATTTAGACAGTTTTACATTATAAGAACAGCTGTCTTCTTTGAAAATAAGGCCTTTGTGTATTATAAGAACCGGAATTAATAGTGCCGCCTTTATTAAATGAAAATAAACGACTGGATTTATAAATTTGACTTGGGTATGTCAATTTTGAAAGATCAACTGATAGTTTTTAATGCAAAACTATCAGAATGGTGCCTGACACTATTACTGACTGGTTTATTGCAATAAGTGCCTAATATCTCCAAAATTAAAAGTGACAAATTAAATTTAAGTGGACAGTAGGATTCTTTAAAAAAAACTATTTAATAAAATAGTCATAAAAAATTAAATTTTTATAAATAAAAAAGATATAGGCCTCCTTTCTAAATGCAGACTGCAAAAAAACCGCCGTAACTTAAAAACGGCTTGCTATATCAAAATGTGATTTTTACTTTCTTTTGAAAATTAAGCCTCTTTTTTTATCTCCGTTAAACATCTGGAACCCCACCAAAAACCTTAAATTTGGGACAGCCAATACAAACGGATTCAAAAATGATGTCACAACTTAAATGGGGACAAATTTAACCCAACTTGGCAACAATGCATCTTATTCAACAAAATTAGGTAGGACGCCATCTCTTCCCTTCCTTACCTTGGGTAGGTCATATCGTACTACATTTTTTAAATCTAGAAAAATTAATGTGACATTATTTTTAAGTCCGTCTTTACAATATTCATATAAGAAAAATAGTCATGCCGGAAATAAAAATTTTTGTTCCAGGTATAAAATAAACAATCACTTATTTATCTTGTTCTTATCTTGTTCTTATCGAGTTATGTAGTTTCACAATTGGATTATAAAGTTTTTAGTATTTTTATTTACCCCTTTACCGATGAGTTTTTAAATGGATGAGTTTCTAACAAAATTTTGTATTGCCCTATAAATAGATGATAGTTAATATTGAAATAATGGTATAAGTATTAAAAATGATTTTTTTGCAGGTTGCTCAACCTGTCCTCGGACATAGATAGCGTCTGCAACATAGTGTTGGATGTCATGCCAAATTTGGAACAGGTTTGTATTTTTTTAAATTAAATTAGGCGCACTAGATTCACCCGTCGTTTTTTTACTGAGCGGGTTACATATAGCGCGGAATGTTTTAGATTGCAGCATGCAGCTACCCTGGGATGCAATGTTCCACTTATAACTTGTAAAAACACAGATACGTACGTCTGGAATAGGGTTGCAACCGTACTATATTATATACTATTGTACTATATTTCGGATCTGCGTACTATTATACTGTTGAAAATATATGGATGATTCTACCAAAAGTGGGCTATATGGATATCATTTTTGGTCATTGCCTTTAAATAACAGTACAGCACAGTAAATAATTTTGTTTTGTTAAATTTATGTAACTAATTAGGTATAAGCTAAGAAACATTTATTTTCTCGAATTTTAGGAATTATTGCATACAAATTCCAGAGGGATGAGTACCAGAGGAATGAGTTTTTTAATGGTGTTCCAATTTAAATCAAAATCTATTTAGACTACTTAACTTAAGTTTTATATAAACAAAGTTCCTATACTTATAATTTTAAAACAATCAACAACAAAATTATACTATTGATATCAGTCGAATATTTACTTACCAGCAGAATGATAATTGAAGCGTTCCTTTTTGATTTCTCCGAAAAAAAAACTAATTTTCTGCCGAAAATAAAGTTGACATTATCTGTCACAACTTGTCACCCTCACAAGTAAATTAGATATCCAGGGCGGTCTCTTTCTCTAGAAATTAACCGGGATATTCACAAATATTGTGTTATTAAAAATGGAGCACGTTTAAAATTCTAAAATTTTCCGGGAAGATGTAAATTCGGATTTTCAAAAATATGACTACAAACTTAAGTTTTATCAATTTTTTGATAAATAGTTAAGACTTGGTTAAATATTATTTATTAGGATATTTTTTTCAATCTGACTTTTTAATATTTGGTTTGGGACTACACCAGAGGAATGAGGTATTTATTTGCTTTGTAATAAAAAAAATTATAAACTTGCAATTTCTTTTATACATTAAACTCAACGGCTCCATAAAGAAAACATTTCGTTTTAAATCTTATAACTAAAACTATGCTTCATTTGCAGTCTGTGTTTGAAAAATATGCATTCCCACTCCACAGCACCATTTTTGTAGAATCATCCATATATAGTACGCAAAAATACTATATTTTACTTGAATCTTGATTAGGTCTATATTTTGCAAGGCCGAGACTAAAATGAGACAAATCCCTTAATTTCTGAACGTACCGATATGCCTATAACTGAACGCGCCTTTTGACAAATAAAATCTCTTAGATGTCTTTAATATTATGTCAACCTTAAAGTCAGCGCTAGAACAGCGCAAAAAAATACTGTTTCTTTGGTTATAAAACAAAAAAAAATTAAATCGTTAGAAGCTAAATCCGCCATAGGCCATAGACAGTGATAAAATTAACCGAAATTTTTTACTTTTCATTGAAAAATGTCTGGAATATCTTAATACCTGTGGTTTAATTTTCATAAAAGCAATTCGTTATTTAAAATCCAAAAATTAAACTTAAAACAAAAGGTTTCATTTGATGAATGTGAGACAATTATAGAAGTTCTAAATTTACGAGAAAGGATGAATATTAATATGGACGAACTTAACGCTGAAATAACAGTGTTAAACGAAATCTATGCAAAAAACAAAAGATTGCAGTGAATTCACCAATAAACATACAGGTCAAAAATGGCAGAATATTTTTAAATATTCCGGAAATAATTAACCAAATTTACTTAAAATGACTTTATTCCTGCCCTCTATTCATGCAACATCGACGTTTACAGTTTACGTTTTTTCAATTATGAATTTGAAGTGGTGGGAGGAAAAATTTGAGCAAGTATTTTATTGATAAAAAATGAGTTTTTGGTCTACGTTAATTTAAATTTTACATGTGATAAAGCATATTATGATACTTTTATCTCAAACAAAAAATTTGGGAAAAGATGGAAGATGTATCAAAAAATATAGTTTTTGCAAGAATAAATAAGTAGAAATTATGCCAAACGTAACTTTGCCTTGCCTTTTTTTCCCATAATTTTTTTTTGTTTTATATTGAAAAATACTATATTTATCTTAAAAAAAGTTGGCAACCCTAGTCTGGGTTGCTGCCTTAAGTAGGTTGGAAACCGACCTAAAAAAATCCGTTCTTTCTCTTTTCTGTCCTCGAGCATCATACAAACACATAGTATGAAATTAA
This sequence comes from Aspidapion aeneum, assembly GCA_963576565.1. Lineage (NCBI taxonomy): Eukaryota > Metazoa > Arthropoda > Insecta > Coleoptera > Brentidae > Aspidapion > Aspidapion aeneum. The sequence continues at coordinate 206,582,282 of OY755038.1, forward strand.
TGAAAACACAGAAGTGTCCAAATGAGTCTTTTTGTCCCCACAGTATTTATTTTTTGAGTAGACTATTTTCTCACTAAAACAAAAAGGCAAAAAAAAATTGCTAGCTTTGTTATTTTTAAAGATAGAAAATAGTTTAAATTGGTAAACTAGTAGAATTATGGATTTAAATCAATAAATATATTAAACATCGCGTTTTTTCAAGAAACATAAAACAAATTTTAATTGAAATCCCTTTTTTTTATATTTTTTTTCTGTTAGGTCTCTCAATTCTAAACAAAAACGGTCTTGATTTTTTTTTCCTAAAGTTAAAATTAACGAAGATATTCCAAATTTAAAATTACTTCTTTTTACCAAATAAAATTTCAATTTCATCTCGAAAACGCGATGTTTGATATTTTTTTTTTTTTGATTTAAGCGGCTTTAAAAGCGTCCAAAATTCTACTAGTAACCAATTTAAACTTTTTTTCTATCTTTAAAAATAACAAAGTGAGCAATGGTGGACACTTAACTTGGAACACTCTGTATATTTTTAAAATTAATTTTTATTTTATTTTTATTTTCGCCTTTTTGTTTTAATGCGAAACTAGTCTACTAGGAAAAAAAATCAAAAGACAGTTTTTGTTTAGAATTGAAAGACCTATCAAAAAAAATTAGAAAATATGAGTTGTTCAATTCATTTTTTTTTTGTTTTGTAAAATAACTCAAAACTCCAAAAACCGATGTACTTTTATTCGATTTAAGTATCTTAAAGAGCATCAAAAATTCTACTAGTTTGCCAATATAAACTTTTTTCTATCTTTAATAATAAACAAGTTAGCAATGGTGGACACTTCACTTGGAACACCAGATAATATTTGTGAGATATTGTTTGGTTAAGCTAAAGTATTAAGTACATCCAAAAAGAAACTTACCCTAATTTTACTTAAGCCCCGGGGGTTGACTTGAGAGTTATTCTTTAATATTTTTACCTGTATCTCAAAAACTAAAAGCTCATTGAAAACTACGCTAATGGCATGTTAGCTTTGTTTATATTCTATGTATTATACACACCAAAAAAAATATGACGAGACTGATGAAGTTTTGGAGTTTTTGATTTTTTTTATAACTCATGTCTGTCTGCCAAATCTCACCTTTCTAGCCGTTTTTGAAATGAATGTGGTTGTCCAGCTTGTTATATAATAAATTATAAATAAATACTCTCAGGGAGGAGAGTGAATTAAAATTTTGGGGTTTAATGATTTTTACAAGGGTTTTGTCATAAATTTTGGTTTTCTACCATTTTTGAAAGAACCGTAAAATTTTGATTATTTATAGACGAGTGGCAAATTTGACGTTTTTAGTAATTCCGTAACTACTTTACGACTTTAAGAAAACTTTACGGCTTTAGGAAATCTACGACTGCAAAGTTTGAGCTTTGTACTCATGTCTAGGGTATCCAAGTCGGGGGACCAAATATGTTTTCGGGACTTCGGGACCAAATGTCAGGTCCTGGTCTCGAAACTAAAATAAAAGTAATTAAATTAATTTAGCAACAGAAAAGAACACAGGTTTATTGATATTGGTAAATCGTTAACATAAAAACAAATTGACAAACGTAGCAAATAAAACGGTAACTATAGGGAAACATTACTTTTGTCCAAAGTGAGATTTAAGTGCCACGAGTGCATTTAAGGACTCATCATTTAATCTTGAACGAAGCTTGTTACAAATAGACGGCGCTGCGTCACGCTTATTATGCATGTGTCTGGTATAATTTAGCGGTTTCGGGACCAAGTTGAGGTCCCGGGACTTTCACTGAGTCCCGGGACCACTTTTTTTAGGATAATTCCCGGGACCAAGTCCCGGTACTGGATACCCTACTCATGTCCAAGTGAAGTTATAGATAGGTTAAATATGGGTGGAGTTTTTTCGAGAAAAAGTGCCCCCAGATATGGTAGGTTAATTATTAAAATATCTATGTATACTCCGGAATTAAGCTTAAAACCAATGAATAATAACTGTATATTTTTTGCCTTCAAGCAATTTCAATTAAAGTAGAAATGGGTGAGCCCTGCGAAATTCAAACACATTCAGATTGAATAAACCCGTATAAATTTGCTCTAGCTTGCCTCGGTCTGTTATTGCTAGAATGTCTGTCAGTGTAAGCATGCAGCTAGCTAGCTGAGCTAGCTAGTTGATGCTCATAGACTTAGTAACACTAGACAAATAAAGCTAAAGCCGCGGGTCCACTTGCAGTAAATTTGCTTAAACTACTTTGGCAAGTTGCTTGCAAACGCGTGTAAAGCACCACTAGACAGAAAATAGTATTACAGCCATTCCACGATTACGGACGGGACACTATTTTGTCAACTTTTCCGTTTCATTATATTTAAAGTTCTATGTTTTATATTTTGTAAATTTCTAACATCTATTACCCATTAATATGTCTTGAAACCATTGAAATCCAAGAATTTTTTTTTATTGATCCTTTAGTTTTACTGCAATACAAAATATAAAATTGATAACGGACGGGACAAAAAATATACCCTTAAAATTTTAAACTAAAAACATTTCAAAATTTTTTATATAAAAAAAATTAGCATTTCATTTTACTAAAACATGTGTTCAAATAATTAAGAAAAGAAATAAATTACTATTACACTTGAGTATGTTCAGATCGGAACATTACGGACGGGACAATTAAACGATTACGGACGGGACACTATTTTGTCAACTTTTCCGTTTCATTATATTTAAAGTTCTATGTTTTATATTTTGTAAATTTCTAACATCTATTACCCATTAATATGTCTTGAAACCATTGAAATCCAAAAATTTTTTTTTATTGATCCTTTAGTTTTACTGCAATACAAAATATAAAATTGATAACGGACGGGACAAAAAATATACCCTTAAAATTTTAAACTAAAAACATTTCAAAATTTTTTATATAAAAAAAATTAGCATTTCATTTTACTAAAACATGTGTTCAAATAATTAAGAAAAGAAATAAATTACTATTACACTTGAGTATGTTCAGATCGGAACATTACGGACGGGACAATTAATTTATTCAAATAATTCAGTATATTTTATTGCAAAAATTGATGGCGACATTTAATATTTAAACATTAAAGTTTAACATGAAGTAACAGTGACAATTAAAAAACAAAAATTACAAAAAAATGTGAACAACGCCTACTTTTTCTGGTCTACTTTTTCTGATAATGAAGTAAGTTTAACAGTTAACTTTTTCCCATCAATTTTTTTAAAGAACATTGAAACTGTATTAATTTTCTGACTTTTCACATTAGACGGATGTGTATTTCTCAGAAGATTGAGTCTTATATGGAATTAAATCCTAAATTTATTGCATTTGGATATTAAAATCACAAACTAGCAAATCTTGTTCTACTTCTGTGCTTAATTGTTTATTTTTTTTTAGTTTTCACATTATTTGTCTATGTAGTTATTTTTGTTAAAAACTTGAACAAGTGTAGTTCTTCCTCACTAGGATTAATGCCCCGAGTGCCTGTTGTCTCAACCTTGCGTAGGCCTCACATTCTGCTACGATGTGCCTTGATGATTCTTCCTGTTTACAGGCTGAGTAGGTAGGGTCGCTGTGTCCAGTTATAACTATCAAGAGTCCAACGTCTTTTCGTGTACGTCTCAGCAACCATCTGGCAAGTCTGGTCGATTTTGGTCGGTCTACGAGTTCTCTGGTCTGTCTACGAGTTCTCTGGTCTGTCTTCAATCCATTCCTATTTTCCAGGACTTTGTTAGTGTATCCTGGCCCCATTTGTTGATTCTAATTGGCACTCTGAAAATTTATCTGATCTGAAATAGACGACAAGACTAAAAAACTAAACAATTCGTAAACATGAAAAGACAGTCTTAAAAATAAATTGACAATAACTGATGATCCTGAATAAGAAATATTTACTGTTGTTGCAGAGAAAATCGTAAATTTATCTAAATACCCCGAGACACGGCGATTTTTCGTATGAATCAAAGAAAAAATATCATCACGAAAGACAGTAAAAATTATTAGGAAGAACAGGGTAGAAAAAGCCAAGGTAAATACAATATTAATATGAGTGGGCAAGATAAAATAAAAGTTTAGAAACAAGACTGAAGTGAGTTAAATACAAATTTACAAATGGCGAAGTCTAGCTCTAGACTAATCTACTTAACACGTTTGGTAGATTATTTAATTTTTTTATAGAAAATATATTTCTATTGAGTTCTATCTTGAAAAAAAAACTAAAAATTTAAGAATTCTAGTGGGATATTCGAGGACCCAGATGTGCATAATGCTTTTGGGTTGGTGTAGGCAGACACCCCCTTGACTGTCTTGCGATAGTTCGAAAGCTGTGAGATAATGTTTTATTTCCGTAAATTTTTTGGTGCTTGACTTTCTTGCATTAGTTCGAAAACTGTGGAAGAATTGTTTTGTAAATCTGACAAGCTCTATCTATTTTAATTAGTTTTATTTAAAAAACATTCTAACAATCTGAGAACTCTTAAAGGAATATCGAGCTCCAGGCCGTGCAAAAATGCGTTGGGGTGGGGTAGGGAGCATTTCCACGAGTTGTCACCAAAACTGACGCCCCCTTTTTGACATAAAGTTTTGTTTTTGTTTATGTGCTTGACGTTCTTGCGATTGTTTTGTAAATCTGGGAATGGTCCACCTATTTCGATGGTAACCATGTCAAAATTTTAATTAGTATGTGGTACATATCTTATTTTTTGTTGAAAAATCAAGTCTTTCTCTGACGAAGCTGCAGTTCAAGCTACAGCGCAAAACTTTTTTTTTGACGTAATGTTTTGTATATTGTTTTGTTTTTGTGCTTCACGTTCTTGTGAGCGTTTTAAAGCTGTGGAGGGATTGTTCTGTAGATCCAGGAATTCTCCATCTATTTTGATAATAAGAATGTCGAAATTTTAATCAGTACGTGGTACATGTCTTATTTTTTGTTGAAAAATCAAGTCTTCCTCTGACGAAGCTGAAGTTAAAGCTACAGCGCCAGATTCGCGCAGTTAATTAAGTTTAATTTGAAAATCCGAAGCGGCAAAATGGAATATAAACAGTTCTGTTGAATAGTCGGCTGTTCTGGCCACGTGACTCCACAAAATCGATACCTGTTGTTGTGTCGGAAGCAAACACTTCAAATCAGTTTCCCTATATAAAATTATTTTTCACATAATAAACAACTGTTACAAGTAAAAATATCATAAAAATAAAATAACATAAAAAGTTAAAAATTATGTATGTCAAGTTAGAAAGAGAAAGGTTAACGTATTGTTCATACTTGTTTTTGTCTTTTGTTTTTGATTAGTCTTGGTCCTTTGATTAGTCTTAGCTGTCTTAAACAAAATCGGCTGTTCATACTCGTCTTTTGTTTTTGATTAGTCTTAGTCATAACCCACTGACAACATTTTTTTATTAGTAATGACATCAACTCACCAAAATCTTTCTTAGTTCAATTGTATCTCTTCAAAAGTCATTTTCTACACGAAACACAGACACGAAATAACAAAAAAAAAACAAAAGGGAAAAAGAAAAAAAAAAGAAAATTTTAAGGTTATGTTAAGATTTTCTGTCAAAAATATGATTAATGGCGGTAAATTCAAATTTTCGATCGCGCGCTTGCGCTCTACCGACGCCCTGTAAAAAAAAACAACAAACATCAGCTGACGTCTGTCACTCGTCTTAGTCGTTGTACTAAGGATTGAAAGTTGGCAACTCTTAAGACAAAGACTAATCAAAAACAAAAGCAAAAGCATTGTATGAACACTTCCATAAGAAATAGTGGTTTTAACTTTCTTAAAACAAGACATACGACTAAACCAAGACAAAAGACTAGACAAAAGACAAGTATGAACGATCCATAAGATTAAATCGGCAACAAACCAAAATGCAGTTATTTTTGAGATTCAATCGAAGTTTCTCTTAACGAAATTATTTTTTCAATGATGTCTGGTAATGCAAACAAACACAAAGCATTGAAGAAACGTAATGAATGTAAAATGGATCAGTTGGTATCTTGTAGGAGAGAAACTCCAGGACACAGACAAATAAAATGGACCTAAGACAAACGGGGACTGCTTACCGAATACCACCTAGTCAAATATTACCTAAAGGTAATAGGTAAAGCAAACGACTTCTACTGCAGATTCTGCGGAAACGTGATAAAGACTGCTAATCATCTGCTCTGAGGAATGTCTCACCGAACTAAGGATCTTGGAGTCAAGCCAAATTATTCAAAATACCTTTTATAAATGTGCCGGAAAGGGGCTAAATCTTCAATCTAAAAAAATTCCATGTAACGAAAAACATTCAGGAGAAGGGGTGGTAATTTTTAGTTTTTAAGGAAAACAAAACTAACGTCTGGGTTACAGTGTTGGATGAATTTCTCTCTGTTTAGGAATCAGTCAACCTGTTTGCTAGCAACATATTCTGCACTTATCGCAACATTGTAGACCTATGCTTCCAACCAAAGTATTTTCTTTTAACACGAGAAGGAGGAAAGCGATGACCGATTATTTATCTGGTACCATAAAAAGCGATCGATGTGAGGACATCATGGCTGAATCATAGAATAAAAAAATATTTGATAAAGCTGCATATAGAGGTCAAGAAATAAGAAATACAAAGTGTCGAAGGACCGCTTTATTTTATCGCGTTTAGTATTGACACATTTGCTGGTTAAGAAGGTTGAAAGCTTATTTTCCATATTAGTTAAATTCTAAGTTTGCTTGATTTTTTTTTGTTTCAAGTGACTACTGGGCTATCTACTTTAATGCGAATTTTAATAGGAAGTATTACTTTTTAAGTGCACCAGTTCGTCCGTTTGTTTAGTCGAGAGGGTGTCTTTTGTTTACCGAACCCTTAATTAATTTCCAAAGGGAGGAAACGTCTGAGTTTGCTTTAAACAGTGATTTATTGGAAATTTTATTGGGGACTTCGACGCGATGGTAGCGAATTTGTGTTAGTAAAGTCGCCCCATCTGACGGCAATATGGTTTGGTTTGGTTTCTTTTCGTCTGTGATTTCGTGTGATTTTTGAGCCAAAGGGCTGCCTGTACAAAAATTTTAAGACATCTTTGAAAATATTAGGTTTAGTGTACTTAGTAAAATTTTTAAGTGTTATCTGTGTGTGCGAAAGCCGCATCGAGAGCACTATGAACCTTTCCATTTAGTTTTGTTCTCTTTAATTGTTTAGTATTTTACGCTTTTTGCATTGGGAACTTTTTTAAATTCTCTAAAATCTATTGGTAAAAACAAACAAACCAAAAACTTAAAAATGTACTCAAAAAATAATTCCAAAACACAACAACAACGGGAAATATTGGGTTTTGACATTTTTATAATCAGTGTTGTCACAGCACGGTCCCTAAAGAAACCGGTTGTCTGGTAACTCCGTGTCATGACGGCCGTGACGTCAGAGCTACGTCCCAGTTTTCCTAGGAATCAGCAATCAAACGCTGTTTATAGCGTAATTTCGTCTTTTGGGAGGAAGTTTTGTATATTTTGGGTCTTGTAAGTGTTTAAATACTTGTCTGTGCTTGCTAGAAATGTATAAAAGACTAACTAAAAGAAATTTTATCTGCCTGTTATTATTAACAAACAAACGTAAACAATTACCTTAAGCTGGATTTAGAGTTCTGTTAAAGTAAGAGAGAGAGAAGAGGTCCGTAACAATATTATAGTTCCGTGACATTTTTAAAATTTTCAGTGTTGCTAACAAAATTTATCACGCGTTGGGTGGCCTCCTTTTGACAGTGATTTCTTTGCCAAGGGACTCACTATCTGTTTTTGTAAAGACATCCGTGAGCATAATGAAAACTAGGTATTAGATGGAGTAACCCCAAAAAGCTTCTCCTTTGTTTTTTCTGTGATCAGTGTCAACGCAATGCCCGCGACTTGAATCAATGAACCTTTCAATTTAGTTTTGTCCTCTTTGATTACTTAGTATTTCACTTTTCTTTGCATTGGGAACTTTTCCAATATTCTAAAATCTGTTTTATATAAAGAAAAAATTGGTGAAAACAAACAAAACAAAAACTCGAAAAAGTACTCGAAAAATAAAACGAAAACACAACGGCAAATATTAGGTTAAGTTTCTTGACATTTCTAATAATCAGTGTTACCACACTACAATCTTCTTAATGAATTTTAGTGGTGCCAACAGAAATTGTCACGTGATGGTCTACCTCTTTTTAATTTCGTGTGTCTTTCGGCCAAATATTAGGTTAGGTACCGTGACATTTTTAACATTTTCAGTGTTGCTACCAACATTTGTCACGCTATAGTTGTTTTCTTTTATTTGCATTCGATCTTTTCATTGATCGATATTGTATAGCAGTGGTTCGCCTGCTTTTGTTTTTTGTTTCTCTCGTATCTCGGTAGATGGCGCTTCTTGCTATAGTTCTCTCACTAATTACATTTAATTAGAGACAAAACCGTCTGATTAACTTCGCAAGATTTGTCACATTGACCAGCAGTGTTCTGAGGAGTCCCATAAGGACGAAACGGTTAACTGTCAATACTTATTAGGTGTCCATTAGATCTTGGCCCCCGTGAGGTTAAGCTTTCAGGCTACGCACGGAAAAATATAAGAGAAACAAAAAACTCCTTTTTGCCCGATTAGCCACGAAACTTGTTTGATTTTTAAATTCACGGGTACGAAATTCCACGTTTGTTAGTATTATTTGGCTTAAAAATTCCGTTGATTGACGCTCACTGTCTTGATGACGGGTAAAAATGCAATATGTTGATCCGGCCTGAAAGACAAAGAGCTGTCGTAGGTCACGGACTATAGTTGTTTTCTTTTATTTGCATTCGATCTTTTCATTGATTGATATTGTATAGCAGTGGTCCGCCTGCTTTTGTTTTTGTTTCTCTCGTATCTCGGTAGTTGCGATAGTTTTCTCACTATTTACATTTGATTAGAGACAAAACCGTCTAATTAACTTCTCAAGATTTATCACATTGACCAGCAATGTTCTGAGGAGTCCCATAAGGACGAAACAGTTAACTGTCAATACTTATTAGGTGTCTATTAGATCTTGGACCCCCGTGAGGTTAAGCTTTCAGGCTACCCACGGAAAAATATGAAGGAAACAAAAACTCCTTTTTGCCCGATTAGCCACGAAACTTGTTTGATTTTTAAATTCACGGGTACGAAATTCCACGTTTGCTCTGGCCGACCTCCTTTTGGTAGTGATCTTTCTACCAATGAAATAATGAAAGCGAGGCATTAGATGCAGTAACCCCAAAAAGTTTCTGCTTTGTTTTTTCTGTGATCAGTGTCAACGGCATTCCCGCGACTTGAATCTGTCGATTGTCAAACGCCGAAACCGGGATCGAAAGCACAATGTACCTTTCAATTTAGTTTTGTTCTCTTTGATTGTTTAGTATTTTACTTCTCTTTGCATTGGGATCTTTTTTAATATTCTAAAAGCTGTTTTGGACAAAAAATTAACAAAAACATTCACAAAAAAAATATTTTTAATTTCTTGAAAATCAAGTTTAAACTATACTGGATGGGGCCCGACATACATGCATAGATAGACAAAAGTATTGAAAATATTACCTTTTTCTTCCTAATTCTGTCCAAAATGCAAGTTAAAAAAGAACCCGTAGCTCAAAAACCACTTGATCTATAAAGATACGAATTGCCAAATTTAAGAGCCGCAAAGGGCTGAAAATTAATGTACACCATCGAACATTTTGTTTTTTCTATGTGAGGGTGGGGGTTAAATATGCTATTTTTGTTTCAAAAAATATGTGATAACGTAGAGTTAAATGTGTCACTTCTTACAATTTCTACACTTTTGTTGTAGTTAGTTCAAAATGAAATTACAGTGAAAGTCGGATATAACGACGGCAAAGGGACCAACAAAGAAGGGTCGCTATAACCGGTCGTCGTTATAATAAGACTTACTTATTTTAAATAAAAATTTCTCTGTTACAACTTTTTTATTACTTACCCTAAAAATACATGAAAAGTCATATTCAATATAAAAAAGTAAACCCACTGAAACAAGTAAGACGTACCTAAATATTATTCACATATGTATTAATATCTGCAACGAAACATAGATACATTTTACTTAATCAAATAATCTGTCATTTTTGCTTGTTTTTTATAACATGAGTCAAAATAAATCGATTCGATTTGTTTTTCTATGGTACTGACTCCTTCGAGAAGCATTTTGTCACTGGAATGACTGTAAAGTACAAAGCTGTTCACAGCTCGTAAAGCTTCTACAGTAAATGGTGGTCTAAATTCATCAGATGCGTCTTCACTATTATGATGCAGGATCTCTTGATTCGCAAGCACTTCAGCTACAATTTGCTCATCGGACAAAGAACTGTTTGCCTCCAAGTAAAGATCAACATTTACAAAATCTGTCCATAATTCATCTGACAAGTTAAGGTTATCTTTAATTACAACGAGAATCATGTCTGCTTCGAAGCCATTCTTCGTTCTTCGTTCCAACTGGGCCAAAGGAATATTATCTTCTTTTGAGTCGCCTTCAAAATCGTCATTGTCAATCAGTCAGTGTGATTCCCCGATAATTCTTAAAGCCATGCATAATCAGGCAAAAATCGATTGCAGTATGTCGTTATATCCAGCCCGTCACATTCAAAATTTGCGTTATTATGGACGCTTAAAGCGACTTCGTCGCTATAACCGGCGTGGCTATTACCAGACTTTATCTGCAATACATCAAACGTAAATCCAACCAAACAACGCAGTCTCCGTCGTAATATGCGACTTGTTGTTATAAGCGACGTCGTTATTCACGACTTTTACTGTATTTGCAAATCGTTAGAAGGCTGGGTGGAAGAGTCTATTCTTGTCTCCGATAATATTGCAAATTTTCAGTACTGTAGCTTATCACATATTTTTTGAAAATAAAACTTGTTTAACTCACTACTCTCACTTTATACTGCCATGGTGATTTCTGACGGCCTGCCTCTCTCTATGTCCGTAACAGCCGAACCTGTATATTAAGAAATGTAGACTTTGCCAAGTGACCCCTGTCCATTAGTAGCCGGCTCTCCGTCCAAAAGTCACTTTTTCTTTGTCTCCCCTGGGAGTACCTTAAATTTTCCAAAAGTGGCCAATTTAAATCAACTTGTACGGTCGTCCACTTTTTTAATGTGACTTTAAAATTGAATAAAATAATCATGAAAGCCTGGAGCTTCAGCGGTTGTTAAAACCTACTAGAGATGCCTATTTTAAACCATGCGGTGTTGCTAAACAACGCACTGTTTCTTTGTATGTAAAAGAGATATTAAAAGAGTAAGCGAGTCTACGTCAAATGAACGGTACGTTCAACACTATTAGATACTAGACACTTAAAGTTGATACGCATTTCATAAAGCGTTGTCGTTTCCGTAACTGGGAAATGCTGTAATCTTGTTGGTCAGAATTTTGTTTTGACAGCTCACTACGTCGCTGCACTTCGCTAGATGAGATACGCACGGGTTGGATGTCGTAAAGCTACGTGTAGTCATCCGTACGTATTTTATCCACCCCGTAAGCAAAGTATCGATCGCTTGCCTGACCAATCAAATAAAGCGATTCCTCTCGCCACGACAACGTTAATGTGATACAAAGTGCATAATATTCACTTTAAGTGTCTACTTAAAGTGGATACACACTTCTTATCCCGTTGTCGATGTCGTGGCGAGGTAAATCGAGTAATTTGATTCGTCAGGCGGGCGGTCGATTCTGTGCTTACGGGGCTGGCTAAAATACATACGGACGACAACGCGTAGCTTTACGACACCTAACCCAACACACTTCGTATCCCGTTGTCGGTCGTGTGTGTGTCGTGGCGAGGTGAATCGAGTAATTTGATTGGTCAGGCTCGCAGTCGATACTGTGCCTACGAGGCTGGCGCTGAAATGCGCACGTACGGACGATATAGAGTAGCTTTACCTCACTCAACTCGTGTGTATGTCATGCAGCAACGTAGTGACACGGATCACCTTAAGGTGATCCGTGGTAGTGAGCTGTCAGACCTGACCAATAAGATTACAGCATTTCCCAGTTACACTAACGAGAACGCTATTGCGATATTCGTATCAACTTAGTCTCATTGTCAAAGTTAAAACTAAACATAATTTCTCTCATCTTTCTAGAATGGTGCCAAAGTGGGTAACGGCGACGAAGTCGATGTGAGAATGATGGTGCATCAAAGTCAAGCTGGCTGCATCATTGGCAAAGGCGGTACCAAAATTAAAGAAATTAGAGAGGTAAGTGCATTTTTCTTAATACTCTATAACAAATACAAAGAGTTAAAAAGAAACGAATCAAAGGGAAGAAATTATGTTATTCGCGCTCATAGTCGAAATAACTGAAGAACGAGAAGCTTCTGAGTTTTTAACTAGGTACACATTACGTATCAGAACTATCGACAACGATTTTAATGGTCCCAAATGTCGTTGTTAAGGAAAAGCAACGTAGTAAATATTAAACAATTTTACTTGAATCTAATGAAGTCGATTTATCTCAAACATGGTCTCAATTGAAGCAACATGGAGCACCTTTTTGTTGCTATTTGTTTCTTCTTGTTGCCGTAAACTTGAAACATACAGAAACAATTATAAACTATTGGTTTCCATCAAAGCAACCAAAATTGTTAGTTGTTTAGTCATGTTTTCTGTTATTTAAGCAATATTAAGCAACCTTTTGTTACGATTTGTCTCTTCTTGTTGTCATAAACATAAAAAACACAGAAACAATAATAAACACATGTCAACTTGTTTTTGTTTCGTCGTGTTGCTGATTTTCCTTTCAACTTTACCGCTCAAACTGGAAACCGGTGACAAGAGGCAACAACCGGCAATTGTTTCCCAAACGTAAAGCAATATTCAGCAACTTTGAGGTACATTTTTGGAAACAGACAACAGAAACACAAAAGCTGCTTCAGTGGAAACATAGCTTAACATCTGAAAATTAAATTAAAATTCGCAAAACAACCCTCATCATATATTTCTTTATTTTCATTTAAAACATGTCTCAATATCCTCACGTTCTCCAGAGAAAAAGTATAACAAACGGGAATTGGAAAAACGCGACTATTTTCCCGTTCTTATTTGCAAATAAAAACTCCCCGAAATAAACACAAAACAATTTCCGTAGTGATATAGAAATTGGAGATAAAAAAAGCATCTGAAACATTGTCGAAGATAGTAAGGAAATCATAAAAAATTGACTTGAATGGAATGACTTATGAAGTCGATTTATCTAATACTACGTTTCCAGTGAAGCAACATTGAGCACTTTTTTGTTGCGATTTGTTTCTTCTCGTTGCCGTAAATTAGAAACATACAGAAGCAATTATAAACTATTTGTTTCCATTACAGCAACCAAAATTGTTAGTTGTTTAGTAATGTTTCCTGTTATTTAAGCAATATTAAGCAACCGTTCGTTACGATTTGTCTCTTCTTGTTGTCATAAATATAAAAAACACAGGAACAATAATAAACACATGTCAACTTGTTTTTGTTTCGTCGTGTTGCCGATTTTCCTTTGAACTTTACCGCTCAAATTGAAAACCGCTGACAAGAAGCAACAACCGGCAATTGTTTCCCAAACGTAAAGCAATATTCCGCAACTTTGAGGTACATTTTTGGAAACAGACAACAGAAACACAAAAGCTGCTTCAGTGGAAACATAGCTTAACATCTGAAAATTAAATTAAAATTCGCAAAACAACCCTCATCATATATTTCTTTATTTTCATTTAAAACATGTCTCAATATCCGCACGTTCTCCAGAGAAAAAGTATAACAAACGGGAATTGGAAAAACGCGACCATTTTCTCGTTTTTATTTGCAAATAAAAACTCCCCGAAATAAACACAAAACGATTTCCGTAGGGATATAGAAATTGGAGATGAAAAAAGCATCTGAAACAATGTTGGAGGTATTAAGGAAATCATGAAAAATTGACTTGTTAAATTTGATTTTGCTCAGAGTGGTTTTATTAGAGAGTTATAGACTTATGTTCCATTTGGCTTTTATTTTTGAGCTTTCTGCGATACCCATAAACTTTTAATCTAGGTTCTTTTCACTTGAAAAAATTAACTTACAAACCAAAATGTTGATTGTCACAATTAAAAACATTCCCATAGTAGAAACTAAATTTCGGACTTTATTTTTAACTAGACGGTTTGGTTAGTCCTCTAGTCTAAACTAAACAATTGAACCACCCTCTTTAAGGTAGTCTTTAGGGGTACCGTTCATCAAACTTTAAAAACATAATGTCAATACCTATACTCTTCTGTGAAAGGTTTAAAGCCTTCTACGTAACAAAAAAAGAACAAATGTCAATAATATTGTAACTACAATAAAATGAGCATGGGCAGTATTTTAATTCTTTTGCGTGCGGAAATACCAATTATCTTGGTATATCTCAAAAACTACTTGATTTATCATAAAATTTGTAATAACAAAATTTATTTGCCTTTAAAAAGGGAATAAAACAAGGATTAAAAAAATTAAAATCGGATCACTCGGTCGGGAGATACGCTAAAACAAAAAATCTATCAATTTGGCGGCCATTTTGAAAGATGGCGGCCAAGCGACCATGAGTTCGACCACGTGACCAAACTTTTTTTTTACTCCTATGGGTTCTTAACAAAGCCCCGCAGTCAAACTGTGCGCACATATTAGGTCACACGTGACAGGAGCCAGCGCCTGGACCAACCAGAAAAATGGCAAAAAATTGATAAAATTTCGAAAAGAGGATCAGCTAGGATTTATATGAATATGGCTCTGAAGTCAGGAAAGAGTACATATTCAAAATGTGCAATTAGTTTTTGGAACCATTTTTATGTAACCTATACTTTATTCAGGCACACTGTGTGTAGTGCATCATTTCGAAAACTAACTTCCACAATTATATTAAGCTATGGGCAAACCGTTTTTATTAAAGAATTTAGTGCAAAAAACCCTCAGTTAGCACAATCCAAAAATAAATAGGGAAACGCACAATTGACTATAAAACATATAATTTAATATAAAACCTAAATGGGAGGAAACTTTTGCAGAACAATAATTAGAGGGCGCACCCTTATTTTCTGCGGTTGGTTACCTTCGTATTATGCATGATGTGCGTTTTATTGTCACGATTTCAGTTGTGTTATCGTGTTTTATAATATTGGGTTATAAATAAAAATAAATTTATAAAACAACTATTATTGTGATGTTTCGAAAATTTCCCTGTTTTTAATGTTTTTGGAATAGAGTTTGACAGATGTCCAATACGTGAAATTCTAATCTCAAAGGTATTATATAGGGTGTCATTTAAATGGAATGATCAAACTTTAAGGTAGTGTTGCCGCGAGACAAGACGAGACGTCTTGTCTCGTTATGCGAGATCAAATGAGTCTCTCGTCTCGACGATAGGACTCTTCTTTCGCTCGAGAGAGCCTTTCTCTTGTCTCGTCTCGTCTCTCATGTCTCGTGGTTTATATCAGCTATACAAAGTTTTTGAGACACCCTGTGTAAAAGTGTGTTTTCAAGGTGAATGTTAATATTTATGGTATTTACTTTTTTCGAAAATAAAGTGTTAAGTCCAGTCTGGGATATACTCATTTCGTTTGCTTAAAATGTGGTATTAAAAAAATTTTTGTGGTCTTTATAGAGATACATGAGTCTGAGAACCAAGAATTTGGGTTTTCTTTGGAAAATTTTGTAAAATAAAGACAACAAATCTATTATTTACAATACTTGGGTCTTGAAAATCTCTATGGAATATCCAGATTATGGAAATCAAAGATTTCTAGAAAACTAACCAAAACGTTTTTTTAAAATAACTTTCTCTTAAACTTAATTTCTCGTAATTTTTCCGTGAAAAACATGTTTTTGCAAAATGTTTTTTTGAAATAAACACACAATTTAGATACCTTTAAGCTTTTGTTAACTATAGTTGATATTGTATTAAAATGACACCGCGTCATCAAAACTTTGATGGGCGGGAAGGGAGTAGAAGGGTACATACAGTAGCACGCACTTCGTTTAATTTTTTTATTGATATTAATTCCCAAAATGAGGCACTGCACTAATTAGTCGTTGGCTTACTATTTTACTTGCTTTTTATTGATGTCTTCTAAACGATTTCATTAGAAAGGAACATATATATAATATACTCTTATCTGGTTGTTACGAACATATTGATTTAGCCGGGCTTTGACGTTTTCTATTCGTTGTTGTTTTGACTGTTTATGTCAAACAAATTACGACGGAGCTTTTTACAGAGAAAATTACCGTTTTTGCAACTAAATCAATATTTGCGCACATTTTAATATAATTTTGGATCCTCTTTTATGTTTCGGATCTTTATTTATTAGGTAAGTACCTATTTGATCTCTCCTTTTAAAGGTCTTGTGTTTTATCCTTGAACATTAAACCCCGAGCGGCACTCTGCATGTACAAAGTGAAACACTAATTTTTTAAGGCTTCTTTACTTACTTTAAATTCACGGGTATGAAATTTAACGTTTGTTAGTATTATTTGGCTTAAAAATTCCGTTGATTGACGCTCACTGTCTTGATGACGGGTAAAAATGCAAAATGCGTTGATCCGGCCTGAAAAGACAAAGAGCTGTCGTAGGTCACGGACTATAGTTGTTTTCTTTTATTTGCATTCGATCTTTTGGTTTTTTGTTTCTCTCGTATCTCGGTAGATGGCGCCTCTTGCTATAGTTCGCTCACTAATTACATTTAATTAGAGACAAAACCGTCTGATTAACTTCGCAAGATTTGTCACTTGACCAGCAGTGTTTTGAGGAGTCCCATAAGGACGAAACGGTTAACTGTCAACACTTATTAGGTGTCCATAAGATCTTGGACCCCCGTGAGGTTAAGCTTTCAAGCTACCCACGGAAAAATATAAGGGAAACAAAAAACTCATTTTTGCCCGATTAGCCATGAAACTTGTTTGATTTTTAAATTCACGGGTATGAAATTTCACGTTTGTTAGATTATTTGGCTTAAAAATTCCGTTGGTTGACGCTCACTGTCTTGATGACGGGTAAAAATGCAAAATGCGTTGATCCGGCCTGAAAAGACAAAGAGCTGTCGTAGGTCACGGAATATAGTTGTTTTCTTTTATTTGCATTCGATCTTTTCATTGATCGTCATTGTATAGCAGTGTTTTTCCCTGCTTTTGGTTTTTTGTTTCTCTCGTATCTCGGTAGATGGCGCCTCTTGCTATAGTTCGCTCACTAATTACATTTAATTAGAGACAAAACCGTCTGATTAACTTCGCAAGATTTGTCACTTGACCAGCAGTGTTTTGAGGAGTCCCATAAGGACGAAACGGTTAACTGTCAACACTTATTAGGTGTCCATTAGATCTTGGACCCCCGTGAGGTTAAGCTTTCAAGCTACCCACGGAAAAATATAAGGGAAACAAAAAACTCCTTTTTGCCCGATTAGCCATTAAACTTGTTTGATTTTTAAATTCACGGGTATGAAATTTCACGTTTGTTTACTTAGATGTTGCCGCAAAATTTGGTTTACCATAGTTATGACGCGGTGCCACTTTAATACAATATCAACTATAGCAGATTTTTACATGAATTTTCTATATTTTTTAACTACTAGAATAAATTCCGCAGGAAAATTATTTGATTTTCAGAATTTTAGCTCTCCAAAGAATCGTCCAAAAACATTTTTTTTAAATTAACACATTTCTAAATAACAAAAAATCACGCCAAAAGCTAGAAAGGAAAACTAAAATTTTCCGCTTATGAATAATTTCCAAAAAAAAAATGTTCAGTACGTTAATAAGCATTTTCTCCATCTGATTTCAAGTAAACGAAAGGTTAAGCCACAGGACATGTTCTCAAGGAAGGAATATATGACAATTTTTGCATATCTTTTATTTAGAAAAAAAGTACATAAATATCAGCTTAACTCTATAATAGGTCAATACGAACAGATGGTAAATCATAAAAATTTATAAAACCTCGAGAAAGGACGAGACGAGAGGCGAGAATCTCTCGTCTCGGCGGCAACACTACTTTAAGGGGTGGTAGCAAAGGTAAAAACGATTTTTCTCCCATTACGTTTTACATCAGACTGACTTGTTTTTAGATACACAGTGGCAAAATTAACTTCCTTATAAATTACAACATACAATCGAAATTTTTTGTTATAAGTGTTAAAATCATTTAAGAAAAAAACAAAATACTTAAAAAGAGTGCATTTCAATCGGCAAGACACAGATTGCTCAATAACATTATTAAACAGGTTCTCATTTCAGCTGGAATTCCGGCTGTTATGGAATCTCCAAATATGTCACAGTGACGGGAAACGGGCGACAGACGGATTATCTTTGGTTCCCTCGAAGAATGGTAGAGCTTTATTGTGGGATGCAACATGCAAAGACATAATATGGTCATTACATAAACCTAACAATTATTTCTGTAAAATTATTATCTATCCTGCACCTGAAAAGTAGTAACTCGCAAGCAGCAATACGGTAGTTTCATCGACATATAAACCGGGGTAGTTTATGCCGTTTGTCATGCAGATGGGGATAAATTATAAAGCAGTGAGCATATTAAGGGTACATATACACCTATGTGTGTGTTGTCGAGCGAACCCGCACACACAATGTCAGTTGATTAAGTTGTTATTAAACGCACGCAATAATTGGCGGTTAGGTCTGTGCGGTTCTATGTTGTCCACTATATATTTTTAGCTATACGTATTGCAACGGTAAGAGGCGTATTGATAAAACTAAAATAATAGTGGTTTTTTGACAATTTTTTTCCCTATTCTGTCTACTTTAAGCCAAGTTGTGAAGTTACGTTATGTCCTATGCGGCAGGGAAGTGTCGTGGTATGTTCGTCGGCTTCACATGCAGAAGGTATCAGGTTCGCGAACAACGATACAAAAACAAAACTTTTTTAAAAAAATTGTTTTAAATTAAGCACACCACTGGAGCGGTAAATATAAAATATTTTTTACCATGTTACACATCGTTTAAAAGGAAATTTTATTATCTACAATGAAGTAAAAAACAATTTTTTTTGATAAAGGGTATGGTTTTCAGAAAATCAAATAAAACCTGTGCAAAACTTAATTTTAAAAAAATTAATTAAATGTCTCCCATTTACGGACGTCGCTGGCGGGTTCGTTGTAAGTCAAACCCCATCGAGTTACAGACCGTTGAAAAGAGAATTTTACTGTCAATAAAGTGCATCATAGCATTTTTTTAAATTAGGCTTAGTTTTTGAAAGAATTAGATAAAACTTGTAACAAAAATATTTTAATTTGTGATTTTTTAAAATTGGTTAAATTTACGGGCGCCTCTGAATTTATAACCATGAAACCAATCCGACTTTCTTGTACAGCATTTTAAAGGAAATTTTATTTGCTACAATAATGTATAACACATTTTGTTCTATAAACCTTGGTTTAAAAAAAAATCGAATAAATCATGGAAAAAACATGGATATTTTTTTACTACTACGGACGCCGCTGAAGAGTTTATAAATAGTTGACCCCCATCGAGTTGTACCTTTTTCAAAAGGAAATTTCATTGTCTATAATAAAGTATATTACACATTTTTCTCTTAGAAGCGTATTTTTTGAGAAAATTTAAGAAAACCTAAATATGTTAGATTTTGGGGGGTCTGGGGGGGTTTTTGAAGAGGTGGTTAGTTTAAGGATGTGTTTGACCCCTAAGCTCTCCTACCGTTTTGTACGTCACTAAATTTACACAAAAAAATAAAAATAAATTAAAAAACGTGCCGTTTAAAGCACTAAATTTTAAAAAATGATTATTTTCTAACTTAGTTACTTTAAGTTAAAAGTTACTCCCACTCCATTACAATATTTAAAAATACATTTA
Source organism: Aspidapion aeneum (assembly GCA_963576565.1). Lineage (NCBI taxonomy): Eukaryota > Metazoa > Arthropoda > Insecta > Coleoptera > Brentidae > Aspidapion > Aspidapion aeneum. Next base: position 206,602,154 of record OY755038.1, read on the forward strand.
AAGAATGGATTTTGTAGCTGATAAAATTCTCTACAAGATATGTTGTTAGAACTTTTACCCTAGAACAAAGTATTTCGGAGCTTATGCCGTCTAAGTAGAAAAAATCTGAAAATTTGCGCAAGCACGTGATTTTAGTCATGTTTGGAAATTACCTAGCTCCGTTACTACTGCTCGCAGAACAACCATGGTACCACCCAATTGTAGATAATTATATCCTCTAAAAAATTTCATATAACTATTTTTGCGATTTAGTGTACTGGAACGAAATTAAAGGCAAAAAACTAAAAAAAGTGCCAATTTTTGATGGTTTTTTCAAGATGGCGGAGGGAGCACAGGGGTGGGGGTGCCGAAAACTCAGATTTTTAACTACCCTCCTGAGCTTAAAAACATATCCAAAATTCAGAACTACCGGACCTTTTGTAGGGTAACCCCCCTATTTTGGCCTCTATTCATTGAACTAGCAGGTGTAGTCCGGGAGCCGGCACGCAGACAACCGAGGAATCAGGAATAACCACCTAGGAGCCTGCTATAAGTGCTATATAGTCGGTACCAGGATGGCGCCAGCATAAATTTCCTGCAGTCAACTCACGACGACCACGATTGTTGCTCTGAAAAGGAAAGAAGTCTATCGTCTATAACCAAGTTCTGCTGCAAGATGCAAGTCAACATGTACCAGCATTACCTTTCGGAAGGGGTGTAAAAGCGTGGGTCCACTGTGCATACTTGCTACGCAGTATAAAGATTCCTGTCTTCCACAAAGAGGTGCCAGGCAAAATTAAGTTATCTTAGAGAAAGAAAACTTGCATCAGTGCATCAGTATGATATATGATGAACGGACAAATCGGGGTCTGCGAAAAGGGCGCGCCATAAATGGTCTTCCCACCACTACTACTACGTTATGCCCTAGAAGCAAGCCTGGCAACCCATGCGGACACCTCATAGGTAGTGTAGCTACCCATCATTAACAAATCAACGGACCATGTGACATTCTCGTTAGACACAGACATTCAATTCAAAGTGGTAATAAAGGACCGCCAATCGTGGACCATAAGAGAACTACCGCAAGCAAAGAATGCGTCGATCTAAAATACAGGCGAATCCAAGCTAGCGGAAGGAGCTGGTTTGGGCATAACAAGTCCAAATTTTAAACTCCTTATCAGTGGGTAACACACCTACGATATTCCAAACAGAAGTGCTTGCGATTAACATATGCGGACAAGAGTGCCTCAACATGGGTCTCAATGGAAAGAATATCTTTACTCTTTCGGACAGCCAAGCAGTCATAAGGGCCATAAAGGCTTATAAGTCAATGCTAGTCTAAGAGTGTAAACAGAACTTAAAACGACTGGCTCAAAACAACAAAATAACAATAATGTGGGTAGGACATCAGGGCATTGAAGGAAATAAGAAAGCAGACAGCCTCGCAAAGAAAGGAGCGGCAACATCCTATTGCGGACTAGAGCCCTTTTGTGGACTAATAAAATGCCACTACATAAAAGAACCGAATGCATGGAAAATGTATCACTAGAGACAAACGGTTCATAACCATATTAGCCAAGAAGTCCAAACAGCTTCTAGAAATAAACAGGAACGAGTTAAAACTAGTAGTCGGTTCCGAACCGAACCGGACACTGCCCAGTGATATATCACCTAAAGGCAATAGGTAAAGCCGACGATGACAACAGCAGATTCTGCAGTAACGCTTCAGACAGCTGAACATCTACTTGTAAAAGGTGCCAGTACCTTAAAGGAGGTACTCTATGTATTACCTCAAGAAGTGAGCCAACTAACTCCCAAGAAAATAGACTCCTTCGGCAGAATCTTGCAAATCTTGGAGACATGAGATGAGATGAGATGCAGAGTCATGCACAAAATATCTTTGAGGTATTTTGACGTTACGGACATTCATCGAAGATTGCTCACCAAGAGTCGGTGAGCATGGATGCAATGAATCTCAATGGAATTCCGACAAATTCCACTGATTAATTTAATTTAGCTCGAGTGTTGTCTTGGATGAGCGCATTGGTGTTTCTTTTAGACACATGCGTTTTCGAATAAAATAAAATATTTATAGGTTGGTTGGCCAACTTCTATTTGTATTTTTTCTGTATTAAACAGTATAAGAGTTTTTAATATGGTTTTTTTTCATTTTGTTTTATTTTATTTTCAAGCGGTATAAACTCGGCATATATCATTCAAAGCAACAGTAGGCAGCAGTCAGCTACACTAATATTTCGAAAGTTTTTCCAACCCATATATTATATTTTCAAAATCACTTCTGATAAAAAGTCAGGAGAAACTTTTTTCCTTTAAATCTATAAACCCCTGTCCATGGAATGGATTACCGTTCACGGATTGCTTTCAATCTAATGTAAAACTTTCTTGTTTCTCGGCGAGATTTACCTGCAATCGTTGACTGAGGGCACAAAGATTGAAGGCCAGGTGCACACTTGCGAATTTCTGCTGCACGATTGAAATGAATCGTATGGACAGGCATGGACCAAATAATGAACGCGAAATATGTCGCGACTAAAGCTCAAACTGGAGAGATAAATTGGATACTATTACTGAAGTTTGGAGTATTTTATTTTAACTTCCAAAAACACGATAGATCTTTAAAAAGAACACCTGAACAACGACTGACAGGCTAGGATGTCTTGAGCATCTTGAGTAGTCCCAGTTGTCATAATTATTTTGTAGCCGATAGGGTGGTTTGGTTTGGTTACATGTGCGGGAAACAGCCCGACTGATGATTAAAGGTCTTAAAACACCAGTGGTCCTAATTTTATGTTTTTCTCCAAAACGTGGAGGTAAAAAAAACTGTAAAAATGATGACTTCGGCAAACGTAGCGTAGTGACTCAAACGCAAGTAATTCCATTAACGGACAGAATCAAATGACTTGCTTAAGAAAAAAAAAACTGACGTACACGTGTCAGGCAAACAGCGCGCGCGAAATTTAAAATAAAGTTTTTATACTTATCGAGAAGGCGGTGGTAAATAGGGACTTATTGGAATAAAACCTGACTTTATTTTAGAGTCGACTTTATTCACATACATTTACAAAGAAAACTAACAGCTGACCTCTCAAAATTGACATATCAATTTAAAAATAAAGTCGCTAACTTTCATTTAATAAATACCGACACTAATAAATCATCCGGTTCTTAGATACACAACGGCCGAATTTTGAAGGAAAGCAGCTGCTTTTTATATGTAAATATGTCACAATACGGTCGATTTTAAAATAAGGTCAGGTTTTATTCCAATAAGTGTCTAATGTCGCAGTCGTTCCAACCCAAGTTAAAACGAATACCTAACATTCTCCCGGAGGAAAATGCAAAAAGCAAGCATTTTATTAAAATAAAAAATAAATAATAAGAAAAATTTTAACATGCATTTTCACAAAACATACCTGCACTGCAAAGCCCTGAATGTGACGTAGCAGCTTGAGAACGGCACCCTGACCCAGAATATTATTCCTGAACGTACCACCCCAAAGCCCTCTTTTTATTACCCAAAAATTAACAAAGCTAATCGTTGCATTAAGCGAACTTACACATTATTATCAGATTATTTACCATCTCTTTTTAAACTAATGTATTAGTAAGGGCGCCTAATAATCCTAAACACAAATGACATCAATACCTAAACAGTGGTCTGCACGTTTTATTAATTAAACTCACACATTATCATCCTGCCACTTACTCTCTCTTTTTAACTCAATGTAGTGGGACGGGCGCACACCAATCTAAAACAGCCATGGGATTATTTTGCAAAGAGATTTGTTTTTCAGATGTCATTTTGACAATCAATGCCAATAACTTTCTTCCATCAGCCGCAGCGCTATGAGTTGGACAACAATATAAAATTAGCTGTGCATTAAAAAGAGATGCAAATGAGTCCATAATTATAATTTGAATCGGGGCGCAGTCAGCAACATACTGCGTATGCGTTTTTCCCACCTAGGCATCTCTCTCACATTTACCTTAGTTCTTATTACGAATTTCGTCTTAAGCGACTCGTTCAGTCACTGCAAACACAAGTTGAACTTCAATTCGATTTTTATGCGAAAATCGGTCGACCGGGTCCGTGCAAACTTCTTGAGATATTCTTTTATTTTTCTTGAGATTTTTCAAGAGGGTCGTTGTAAGCCATTGCTTCAGAAGAATTATTATTAAACATTCACCTTTCTCAAAGCCGTTTTGTGAATAGAAACATCCACTTATTTTTCTGAGTTGGATTGCTGCACGTGTCAGTAATTGCACGAATTACGCTATGCGGAGTTTTTTCCAACTTCCGTGCGTATGTCTGAAAAAACTTGAATTTTCCACACTCCACACAGTGAGTTAAAATTAAGAAATTTTGTTTAGTAACAATTTGTTTTGTTAAAGAAGGAAACAATTATTTTTACCTTCCTTGTCTACCCAGCAATGGCTAGAGAAGGTATTATTTTCGACAAATTTTTTTTTTTTGAGATAACGCCGAAGGTATGTTGTTTGTGTGTATTTCGACCTATCTTAGCAATATCGTCGTCATGTCTGTGTGTGTGTGTGTGTGTATATCTGCACGATATAACACGATAGCTCCTAAACTGCTGAACCGATTTTTATAAAATTTTGAGGTAAAATTTTGTTTATTAGATTTTGGTCAAAATCCATTAATGCTAAGTGCATTTTTTTGACAATTAAAAAATTAAACAACTTCTAAATTTCTAACAGAGCACCGCATGAATATGCGATTTTCGGAATATAATAGATTGCATTTTGCTCAATAATTTGTGTAATAACCAAAAACTTCGTAGGAGCAGTTTCTGAGATATTTACAAAAAACTGTTTCAAGGCTGATATATCATGGATTCACTTGAAGTGTGCTAATAGGCTAACTAGGAAGGTATCAGATCCGTCGTGGATCCATTTATTTTTGCGTATTTTAAAAAAAAATTATTAACAAAAATGTATTTTATTAGTTTCTTAAAATTATTTTTTAATCTTCACTAAAATAAAATTACATAAGAGGTGTTTTCTCCCATGCCGTACCCCATAGTTTATCTTTAAGGACAAATAATAAATCGTCAAAGATCATAAAGGAAAATGGTGTAACAGTCCAATGTCAAAAATGAAATTATTAATAACCGGACACTATGAAAAACGTCATTCATCAAAACAGGACTAAGAGTAAAATCGAAATTTTGTATAACGTCTTTTGTCAAAACCATACAAAATCCTAAAAAGCTTGTCGTACACCCAAAAAAGAGCGGTTCTGATATTGCTATGCAAATGGAGCGTCCTTCACTGCAGTCTCTTTACTGCCATGCTTAAAAACGACGTATAAAGATATGGATTGCTATAGCAGATACGGCATTTTTAATAAACAAGGCCCATCTTTAAAGAAAGTCCAAAGTTGGACTCTAGGTCAGTATCCGTTTGCAATTAATTGAACAAGAGGTTAGGTGGTTAGCACCGATTTCGACCACTCAAAAGAAGGACAGAGGAGCTAATTAAAGAAAAAAAAACATTTTTATGTGTGTGTATTTTTGGGTTTAAAATAACAATAAACTTCCATGATACCTATTTGTTTGAAAGGAAAAGAGACGGACCCAGTATACATAAAGAAATGAGAGAGTTGCGCATGCTAGGCCTGGCCCGTTTTTATGATTTCTCCCTTTTTGATTTTGTCCGCTTTTAATAAAAGACGTTATACTAAACTTTGATTTTTATCTTGTCTTGTTTTGATGAATTACGTTTTCGATAATGTCCGGTTATTAATAATTCCGTTTTTGGCATTGGACTGTTATACCATTTTCCTCTATGATCTTGGACGATTTTTTTTTGTCATTTATGACGATTGATATGTTTTTTATTTAATAAAATATTTTTTTAACGCACCTTCACGAATTGTTTTTAATATTTATTTTTTACATTTCTTAATTAATTAACTTAATTTTCCAGAGAGCAAAAAATGAATTTTAATTACCTACTTATCGAAAAGGTAAGGAATAATGACAAAAAACAAAAACGAGATAAATTTTTTTTAATGTTCAATCTAAACAAATTCTGTAGTTGTTCTCTGCGACCTCACTAAAATAATTAAGGTAAAATATTTATCAAATACCTTTTGTTATTACAAACAAATAATCCGCCAAGTTTGACAAGAAATAAGCGTTTTTTGAATAAAATCTGAAATTTCCTTTATATCTATACAGGGCGTACCTAAAGTGAAGCACTAAACTTATATTTTTATATAGCACGTTGTCTATACCAACCAGAGTTGCCAGATTTTTCAAATTAAAAAGCGGGACAAATTAAGTAAATGCGTAAACACAAAAATTTTAAATAGATACTAAAAATTTACATCGATTCTAACAAAGCTGGAGTGTTTTAGGAACTAGATGGTGGTACTTATTCAAAAGTGAGTTTTTTTTGTAGGTAATTGAGGAGGTGAAAAACTTTTAAATTAAGTTGTGTTTTTAAACTTCTATTGTCTTCATTATATTTCGATGATCACAATTTCATGCATAATAAAATATTTGCTCTGTGATTTCTTTTGAAGTGATTTGTGAATTTTATTTTAACATAACAAATTAAAAGTTAAAGTTTTATACAGGTAAAAAAATATGACAGAAATGAAAAAAAGCTGGAAAATCATTGTCCCCTGCATAAAACGCGGGACTTTAATGGGATTAAAAAAAAACAGGACAGACCAACAAAAAGCGGAACCATCCCGCCGTAGGCGGGACGTCTGGCAACCCTGATACCAACATATAAGTTAATTGTCTACACTAAAACTTATGTATTTGTTGATTATATTTTGGTTAAAGTAAAAAAATGTCTGCATTTAATTCTACCCAAAATTGGCAAAAAAACTAAAAAAGTTGCCCCCACCTTTTCTTTTCCAAATTTTTGTCGCAACTCAATTAAACCTAATTGGTTTCTTATGTAAGCTTTTCGCCAAAAACTTCGACCAGACATTGACTCAAGAAACGGAGTAAAAGTAAAATAAAACTTGGTCCCTAACCATCTGAAAAACTTCGCCAATTTTCTCTGGAATATGACAAAGTAGAGTCACTGCATCATTTCGAAAAAGCGTTTTGGTATAAATTAATATTTACGAGTTATTTATACAACTACACCAAACACTCATAATCAGCGACCTTAAACACCCGAAAGTTCCAAATTTGATAAGTAATATAGGTTCGTAAATGGAAAAATATATTATCAATCAATGCATAAACGGACATCCAGTACCTGATGATTGAAAAATTGCATTAATTGCATTCATATCCTCAATACATAAAGAAGGAAACAAGCTGGATTGCAACAATTACAGAGGAATTTCAGTAGCCGATACTTAAAGTAGATTGTAAGGTAGGATTTTTAGAAATCTAATAAAGCATGATTTTCATGAACAAGAAGAGAAGAGCAAAGTGGGTTTCGTGCAGGCAGATCTTGTAGTGATAATGTTTTTGTCTTAAACAAGTAATTGAGAAAAGGAGTGCCAGAAATATAGAGACATGTTACCTTTGTGAACCTACAAAACGCCTATGATACCGTTCCAGTAAAAAAATTATGGACAGTGTTAAAGCAAACTAATATTAATCATACATACATAAAGCGATAACAGAACTATACAAAGGGTCAAAATCTAAAATTAAAATTGGAAATCAACTTTCAAAAGAACTTCTGGTAACAATAGGCTTACGACAGGGAGTATATGATGAGAAAGTTAATGGATGTGAAAGTGTCGAAATGGATGCAATAAGAACAGATCATATAAGAAATCGACAGAAGCATAACAGATGACATAACTAAAAGGCAACTAATATGGTACGTCCATGTACAATGGATGAACGACGAAAGATTACCAAAGTACGTCCTAGAATGGCAACCAATAGGGCGCAGAAAAAGTGGGTGTTCTAAACTGGAATGGCAACAGTCAATCCAAAGATGAATGAGTAAGAAAAAACAGAAACAGCAGATGGATTGTCAGGATCGCAGGAGGTGGAGAATAGGCGTCGGACAACGTAGAAAAACGTTGTTGGATTTTAACATCCAATCAGAGAAACAAGATGTCAAGAAGCGGAAAGGAAAGAGGAAATCGACATCAAATTTCATCACATTAACCAAAGTTTTAATCAAGGATCTATGATATGAGTCATTGGAGAACCGTAGGCCAGAAGCAACCCGCAAACCGGTTAGACTAAAGCACAATTAAATTTTGGTATTTCGCTTCTTTGTTTTGCGGCCGGGACATAAACTAAGGTAAAACGTTTCTCTGTATTTATTCTACCGGTCGCAGGGACTCCAAACAAAAGAAAAGAGGGAAAAATGTGGAGCAATATCGAGAATTGGCAGATATCGGGTAACATAATACGAAAGTAATGAACACCGGCGTTATAGGAGAAGTTTGGTACAAATCTAGTTAGCGAAATATTAGTTGTTTTTTCGCGTCCGCCTGTGTAATGCTACAGGCAACTACCGTATTGCGCTGAGGTTAGATAAAGTACGGTTATGTCGACATTCTTGAAAAATTCCTTGAATATTATTGAACCTTGGCTTAGGATATCTGCTACGACTCACATTAGCTATCTCAGTGGTAATGTTGAATTTTTGCCTCAGACCCGAGGCTACCCTAGTAGATTTAGGTAACCATAGCACATTTCATTTTTCCTTTTCATTTTTCATCATCTTTATTTTTTCTTCTTTTTATTGCATTTTGGTTGTATCGTACTGATGAACTATTATAAGACGACAACATCGATGTCTGTGAATGTTCTGAGAATTCTTTTGATATTTCATATTAAACCTGGGCTTAGGATACCCTACTACGATTGACTTGAACTTTCTCCGTAGTGATGTTAGATTTTTGCATCAGATCCTAGGCTACCCTAGCTTATACTGCACTTATACTGGTTTTCTAAACTGGGTATACACATCTCATTTTTCCTTTTCAGTTTTCCTACTACTATGTCGGTTTAGAACGTTTTTCTACGTTGTCCGACGCCAATTCTCCACCTCCTTCGATCCTGACAATCATCTTCCGTCAGGTTTTTTGACTCATTGATCTTTGGATTGACTATTGCCATTCCAGTTTAGGACGCCCTCTTTTTCTGCGCCCTATTGGTTGCCATTCTAGAACCCGCTTTGGTAAGCTTTCGTCGTTCATCAGTTGTACATGGCCGTACCGTATCAGTTGTCTTTTAGTGATGTCATCCGTTATGCTTCCCTCGATTCCCATTCTTTCTTTTATGATCACATTTCTTATATGATCTGTTCTAGATATTCTCGTTGATCTTATTGCATCCATTTCGACACTTTCCATTTTTGCTTTGTATTTTTCTGTTACGCGACAAGTCTCTATTCCATACAGCAGCGTGCTTTTCACCATTGTTTCATATATGTTAAATTTTACATTCTTTTTTATATCTCTGCTCCATAAAATACTGTTAAGACAACCAATTACCTTTTTTGCTTTTACTATTCTTTTTTCTAGATCTTTACAGTCTGTTCCTGTCTTATCAAATGTGACACCCAAGTATACATACTCACTGCATGGAGATTTTGTTTGTCCATTCTCTAGTTCTAACTCACTTGATTCGTTTCCAATACATAAGTACTGTGTCTTGTCCACGTTCACTGTTAACCCCCACTTTTGATATTCTTTCGTTAACTTTCTCATCATATACTCCATGTCTTCTTTATCATTAGCTACAATTACTTGGTCGTCAGCAAACTGTAGTATGTATATGGTAAATCGGTCGTTAAGATGTATTCCCATGCCGTGTACTTTACGTTTCCAGTTTTTTAAAGCTACTGCGATATATATTTTAAAAAGAGTTGGAGAGATACGACATCCCTGTCTTAAGCCTTTCGTTACCTGGAATTCTTTTGAAAGTCGATTTCCAATTTTAATTTTTATTAAATTATTTTTTTCAGTTTTCATCACCTTTATTCATCCCCTTTCCATCCCTTTTGGATATCCCATACTGACGCAGTGTAATAAGACGGTAACATCGATATCCGAGAGTACCACCACCCCGTTCTCAGGACGAGCCCGAAAATTAATTTATTTAGTCTGGAATAATAATTTTTTAAAACGAATTTACTGTAACTGGTTTAAAATTGTCATATCATCCAATTATTTTTGCAGCCCATTATTTATTATGAAGTGGCATAATTTGTCTGGTTTAAATTATGCAAAGGTATTAATTAACATTTTGGCGATGCGCCCACCATTGTACCACTTACGCTTAATAATGTATCAAACTATCCAGTAGCGTATCCAGGTGGTTCTACCCAAAAAGTAAAAATATTTTTAACAAACTCAAATTTTTAGACTTAAATGTAAAATAGATTGAAACTAGTTTAATATTTAAAGATGAACTCAAATTTGTATTGTTCGTACCCAAGTATACATAATCATTGCATGGAGATATTTTTTGACCATTGTCTATTTCTAACTCACTTGATTCGTTTCCAATACATAAGTACTGTGTCTTGTCCATGTTCACTGTTAACCCCCACTTTTGGTATTTTTCCTTTAACTTTCTTATCATTTACTCTTATCATTTACTCCATCGGTAAATTGGTCATTAAGTTGTGTTCCCATACGGTGTATTTTACGTTTCCAGTTTTTTAGAGCTACTGCGATATATATTTTAAAAAGAGTTGAAGAGATACAACATCCCTGTCTTAAGCTTTTCGTTACCAGGAATTCTTTTGAAAGTCGATTTCCAATTTTAATTTTAGATTTTGGCCCTTTGTATAGTTCTTTTATCGCTTTTATGTATGTATGATTGATATTAGTTAGCCCTAGCACTATCCATAATTTTTCTACTGGAACGGTATCATATGCTTTGTGAAGGTCCACAAAGGTAACATAAGTTCCTATATTTCTAGAACTCTTTTCTCAATTACTTGTTTAAGACAAAGAACATTATCACAGATCTGCCTGCACGAAACCCACTTTGCTCTTCTTCTCGCTGTTCATAAAAATCATTCTCTATTAGATCTCTAAGATTCCTACCGTACAATCTACTTAGGGTACTGGTTACTGAAATCCCTCTTCAATTGTTGTAATCCAGCTTGTTTCCTTTGCAATGCATAAAAAAAGGAAACAATTATATATAGTTACTCTTTAAAATCGATGTTGAGATCAATTAAAAATATTTTGTTTGACAATTAATTTTGTTATCAAATACCAAATTGCAAATAATGCAAGGACCTAAAACTATAAACAATAAGTAAAATTAAAGAAAGAAAAATAAGAAAAAAGTTTTCTGCTTCGGCCGGGGATCGAACCCGGGAGGTTATCATACCTTTGACAGTGGGAAAGAAGAATTTAGAGAGATCAGTTGGATGACTTGGTCGAGTGTATACCCTGAGAATTTCTCGTTCTTGTATTGAGACACCGCAGCCTGCATAGATGGAAGTTTTCCGAAAATTTATGTATGGCTTCGGTAGTTCAATGGTTAGAATGTTTGCCTAGATAGCAAGAGATCCCGGGTTCGATCCCCGGCCAAAGCAGAAAACTTTTTTCTTATTTTTCTTTCTTTAATTTCACTTGTTGTTTATAATTAATGTTGTATTGTGGATTACGTTTTCTGCACTAAAAATGGCTGGGCACGAATTTTAGTTTTTAAATATTCTTCACTGTATATACCTGCAGGCAAAACTTTTTTCATTAACGGCTAAGGACCCTTAGGTACGCCTCTGTAATCTAAATATGTACGTATGCATTGCATTGTTATAAAATATGTCTATGTGAATGATATGAATATGAATTAACCTAGTTCACCTTATATCTACAGGGTGATATTTAACTCAATAGCACAGTCGTGAAATTTAGTACCCGTGAATTTAATCGGGTAAAAAGAAGTTTTTGTTTCTCTCATATTTTTCCGTGGGTAGCCTGAAAGCTTAATCTCACGGGGGTCGAAGATCTAATGGACACCTAGTAAGTGTTGACAGTTAACTGTTTCGTCCTTATGGGACTCGTCAGAACACTGCTTGGTTAATGTGACACTCTTGCGATGTTAATTAGACGGTTTTGTCTCTAATCCTATGTAAATAGTGAGAAAACTCTCGCAAGAAGCGCCATCTACCGAGATACGAGAGAAACCAGAACAAGAGCAGGTGAAAATGAACTGCTATACAGATCGATTACAAATAAAAAGGAACAAACTAATCCGTGACCTACGACAGCTCTTCTACCTTTCCTAAGGTATTTTTAATGCATATTTTCGAAATTTAATTAAATATTATTTTGTTATATTTAACGTCGATATATTATACAAACTCAACAACGTATATTTTGGGATATCTTATTCGACCCACCTTGTACATTACAAACACCTAATAAAATTATTAAAAAATAAATGAGCAAAAAGCTTAAAGCTTTTTAAAATTCAATAAAATCCCCTTTCAAGACGTTTAATTAACATCTTTTGAAAAACTGCAAAAAAAAATTGTTTGAAAATATTAAAAGTTGCAAGTTTTCGCTTTGATGCTTAAATCCCTTTTAAAAGTCTTAAAAATTTGTTTGAAAACTAAAAAAAAAAGAGTTTTTAAAACTGTAAAGAATAGGCGTGCCAAAAAGTCGATAAAATATAATCCTATTTAAATTTTATAATGGCACTGTCAAAAGATTCATTTTTTTGATACTTTCCCATTTGTACAACTACTTGTATCAATCATGTAATATTGTGATCAACAACTAACCTCTCCACAGAGTATCTATTTTTAAAAGTAGGGAAAAAGAGAAATATCCCTCGAATACCCACACCTGATTAATCCCCCCCCTCCCGTTCTTATGGCCGCCACTGTCTGTATATAACATTAAGACTTTTCAAACTCTTGTTTTAAAATTCCAAAGACTCCATTTTATTAATAAAAGTATGTTTCGTAAAAGTTTACTTTTATCCGATAAAAATTTAACAAAGAAAACAAAAAAAATACAAAAAGAAAACTTTTACGTTTATTTAGGTAAAAGAAAGCGCCTGAAAAATTGAAGTTGATTCACGAACATTTTTCATAAGAGCATTAATAATAAAATGTATATACGAATTTTTTATGACGATTCCCACATGAGAAAACGCAAAACACAGCATTCAGTCCAATTCAGAAGTGGAATACAATAATTGTACTAGCTTATTGTGGCTACTGTAACATGTGGCTGCTTTGACGGAATGTTTTGTGCTACTAATTTGTCTAACAATTTAAATTGAATGATAAAAGAACTAAAACATGATTTATAATTAATTTAATCTCGAAATGGAAATTGGCGGTTCTTGGAGGAAGCACTACTATAAGTAATTTTCCTCTTTGGAACTTTAATAATAATGAAAGTAAAAAACAAAAGAAAGTTTAATAATAATGAAAGTAAACTTTTTTTATTATCTCCATCATGTTCAAACTCTTTCGTTGTTTTGTTGTAAATATATTTCTTTGACAACTTTTAAACGTTGATTGAAAACTGTAATTGAAAACAACTCTACTTTGCATCTCCCGCCTTGAGTCAGAGATGCGTCGACATCGAAATCCGTTTCAAGTAAAAATTACACAAAATGTTTTTAAAAAATTGGAAATATTTTGTCAAATTTGTTTCCCGTTTCAAACTTTAAATTTATAAGATGTTTTAGATACGATTAGATTAGCCAAATACAATTTTTATAAAAATATAGGCAATCCTGAAAATCTTTCTAAAAACAAGTTGCTAGTTGCCATATAGGTAAATGATGCTTGTTGATTTTGAAAACAATATCAAAATAAAAAAATATAAAATCTTATAAATGGTTAAAGGTTTTCAGAGCAATCTCGGGAGTTTCTTCATTTTTCTCACTTTTTTTTTAAGTCAAAGCTACAATCTAAACTTTGTCCATCAACAGTCCCTTAATTTAGGATGCCAGCTGTATGTATCTGTAATTATCTTTGTTTTTCCTAAAGCGATAATTTATACTGCATTAATGCATTTTAATTTTTCTCAAGCTCAGCCGGGGCCTTAGTTTGTAAGTTATTACTATCCTTAATGGATGTATTTTTTAATTTATTTTTTTTGTAAATTCTGTGCTTATCCATCTAATATGAGACGCGGTTTTCTTTTCACGTTTTTTCGGGTATTTCTGACAAAGCGATTGCTCATTTGATATTAGGGAAGAAGTTTAATATTTGTTTTAATAAAAGCTCTTTCCGTAAAGATGAAAACCTAAGCAAAAGTAAGAAAAATAAAGGAGAACGTTAATTTTAAATTTTTAAATTAGAAATAAATCCTTAGTTGTAAAAAAGTAATTTTTTAACAAACGTGAAATTTAGTACCCGTGAATTTAAAAATCAAACAAGTTTCGTAGCTATGGGTAAAAAGGAGTTTTCGTTTCTCTCATAATTTCTAAAAAAAAAATAATACTAACAAACGTGAAATTTAGTACCCGTGAATTTAAAAATCAAACGTTTTGTGGCTAATTGGGTGAAAAGGAGTTTTTGTTTCTCTCATATGTTTTTTTTTTAGAAAAATAAAGTAAAACTCCTTTTCACCCAATTAGCCACGAAACTTGTTTGATTTTTAAATTCACGGGTACTAAATTTCACGTTTGTTAGTATTATTTGGCTTAAAAATTCCGCTGATTGAGGCTCACGTGTCTGATGGCGGGTAAAAACGCTAATCAGCGTTGATCTGGCCTGAATGACAGAAGAGCTGTCGTAGGTCACGGATGGTTTGTTTCTTTTTATTTGCAATCGATCTCTTCATTGATCGATATGTATAGCAGTTTATTTTCGCCTGCTCTTGTTCTAGTTTCTCTCGTATCTCGGTAGATGGCGCTTCTTGCGAGAGTTTTCTCACTATTTACATAGGATTAGAGACAAAACCATCTAATTAACTTCGCAAGGGTGTCACATTGACCAAGCGGTGTTCTGAGGAGTCCCATAAGGACGAAACAGTTAATTGTCAACACTTATTAGGTGTCCATTAAGGTTAAGCTTTCAAGCTACCCACGGAAAAATATGAGAGAAACAAAAACTCCTTTTTAACCAATTAGCTACAAAACTTGTATAATTGTTATTTTTTAGATAAATTTTAATTATGAAAATACAGCATAAAGCCAATTTTTTACTGTTCGACAATGACTAAGGTCTCTAAAACTCTTAAGATCGAGATTTCGACTAAAAGTCATAAAAAGTTGTTATAAGATAAGATATATAATAGAAAAATAAAATAAAATTTGAACTATCGTGGTTTATAGAACAAAAATTGAATTGTGAAGGTCACTTTACCTTGTCATTTTTCTATAACTTTTGAAACACCCTCTATAATTTGTTTTAGCATTTTTTGTTTTCTAATTTTAGCTTTTTACATTTTTTTGTTCTAAAAATTATTCGGTATTTATTTTTTTGGAAATTCTGTGCCTATCCATCTAATATGAGACGCGTTTTTCTTTTCACGTTTTTTCGGGTATTTCTGACAAAGCGATTGCTCATTTGATATTAGGGATGAAGTTTAATATTTGTTTTAATAAAAGCTCTTTCCGTAAAGATGAAAATCTAAGCAAAAGTAAGAAAAATAAAAGAGAACGCTAATTTTAAATTTTTTAATTAGAAATAAATCCTCAGTTGTAAAAAAGTTATTTTTTAACAAACGTCAAATTTAGTACCCGTGAATTTAAAAATCTAAGAAGTTTCGTGGCTAATTGGGTAAAAAGGAGTTTTTGTTTCTCTCATATTTTTCTAAAAAAAATAATACTAACAAACGTGAAATTTTCTAATATATTTTTTTTAGAAAAATAAAGTAAAACTCCTTTTTACCCAATTAGCCACGAAACTTGTTTGATTTTTAAATTCATGGGTATTAAATTTCACGTTTGTTAGTATTATTTGGCTTAAAAGTTCCGCTGATTGAGGCTCACGTGTCTGATGGCGGGTAAAAACGCTAATCAGCGTTGATCTGGCCTGAATGACAGAAGACCTGTCGTAGGTCACGGATGGTTTGTTTCTTTTTATTTGCAATCGATCTTTTCATTGATCGATATGTATAGCAGTCTATTTTCGCTTGTTTTTGTTCTAGTTTCTCTGGTATCTCGGTAGATGGCGCTTCTTGCGAGAGTTTTCTCACTATTTACATAGCATTAGAGACAAAACCGTCTAGTTAACTTCGCAAGGGGGTCACATTGACCAAGCAGTGTTCTGAGGAGTCCCATAAGGACGAAACAGTTAACTGTCAACACTTATTAGGTGTCCATTAGATCTTGGACCCCCGTGAGGTTAAGCTTTCAAGCTACCCACGGAAAAATATGAGAGAAACAAAAACTCCTTTTTACCCAATTAGCCACGAAACTTGTTTAATTGTTATTTTAAAGATAAATTTTGTTTATGAAAATACAGCAAAAAAACAAAACAATTTTTTACTGTTCGACAGTGACTAAAGTCTCTAAAACCCTTAAGATCGAGATTTCGACTAAAAGTCATCAAAAGTTGTTAGAAGATAAGATATATAATAGAAAAATAAAATAAAATTTGAACTATCGTGGTTTATAGAACAAAAATTGAATTGTGAAGGTCACTTTACTTTGGCATTTTTCTATAACTTTTGAAACACTCTCTATAATTTGTTTTTACATTTTTTGTTTTTTAATTTTAGCTTTTTACATTGTTTTGTTCTAAAAATTATTCGGTATGTATTTTTTTTGTAAATTCTGTGACTATCCATCTAATATGAGACGCGTTTTTCTTTTTACGTCTTTTTGGGTATTTCTGACAAAACGATTGCTCATTTGATATTAGGGATGAAGTTTAATATTTGTTTTAATAAAAGCTCTTTCCGTAAAGATGAAAACCTAAGCAAAAGTATGAGAAATAAAAGAAAACGCTAATTTTACATTTTTAAATTAGAAATAAATCCTCAGTTGTAAAAAAGTTGTTTAAGATAAATATAGATTATGAAGATACAGCAAAAAACCAATTTTTCACTGTTCGACAGTCACGAAAGTCTCTAAAAGTCATATAAAGTTTACTTAAATAAGATCAAACTGAAATAGAAAAGTAAAATAAAATTTGAAAAGTCATGGTTTATAGAACAAAAATTGAGGCACTATACTTTGGCATTTTTCTGTAACTTTTGAAACACCCTTTATAATTTGTTTTTGCATTTTTGTTTTTTAATTTTAGCTTTTTACATTGTGTTCCAGTTGATGTTTTAAATTTTTTTCGGTATTTTTTGGAATATTCTCTCCTTGTTGAAAAAATCAATGTTAAAAAATGTAGAGTCATGTCATGGCGATAGCGAGAACACGAATGACAAATTTAATTTTTGTCGTATGAACTTGATAAGGTTTCCATAAGGTTAAACTTTTTAATTTAATTTTATTTTACATTATTTCGAACACATACCCCCTCAAGATCAAGTTAATGTTATTTTTTTGGTAGGCTTTAAACATTAAAAAGATTTTCAAATTTTCGTTTATTTGTGTTAAGAAAATTAAATTAAATAATTTCTTTTATTATGAAATAAATATTTTGCCGTGTTTTTATGCATCAACTTTTGGAGTGCCTCATTCCTGTTTATTTTTACTGAAACTTCGAATAACTCGATAAAATGGTCATTATTTAAATTGAATTCATATTCAGAGCTTTTAGGGCTAACCCTTCAATTATTATTTTATATTGTGTCACGCACCTTTTGTCTTTTGGTTTTGTTTTTTCTTTTTCGTTTGTTTTTTACCCCAATAACCAATAAATATATAGAATCAAAAAAGTAACGGGGTATTGTGTAACCCATTGACTATCGTGTTTCGTATTTTAAAGACTGTCCATTAATTTCAATATCTTACCATGTATTTGTTTGAAACTAGACAATGATTGAGTAGTACGTATCTCTAACCGTTTTCAAGTGTAAACTAAACAATCCAGGCTACTACATATACTACTTGGTGTGCAGTCAGGTGTGACGGCCCGCCCCCTTTTTTTTTTAATCCCAAGACGCTTGTTTTCCTTAAGGAGTCGTTTCGATATGTTTGGTATGTCCCTGCTTGGTTGACTGAAAACTTATTTATTCTGCATTATCAACGCAGCTTCAATAAACTTTCGTTTTCGCTAATGCGACTCCTTATGCTTCAGACCATTGAATCCTGTGATCATTTGACCATGCATGATCCGCTAAACCGGATTTTTCAATATCCCCTAATTGGGTACTTTTTAGATGTTCATTTACTCTAACCTGAAGAGGGCGTTTCGTTTCACCTACATGTGATTTACCACACTCACACGGGATTTGGTAAATACATTCCTTATTATTTGAGGGATTTTCTGGTTTTGTTTTAGTTACAAAACTCTTTATCGTATTTCCCGATAAAAATACTGTTTTTATTTTATAGTGTTTGGTTATTCGTCTTATATTTTTTAAAATCCCTTGAACATATGGAATATTAACACCCAACGTAGTAATGTTTTGAGAATTTGCAACATTTGGTTTGTTTTTAATTTTAGAGATCGTTGAGTTTAATAATTTCTCGGAATAACCATTTTATCTTTTTTAATGTTATAGATTTCTGTGGTTAATTCTTCATTATTACTACAAATATTTACGGCTCTTAAATACAAACTTCTTATAACTCCTTGTGTTGTAGCAACAAATTGATTAGACTTAAAATTTAGGTACTGTCCCGTCTGTGTTCCCTATATACACTGGTTTGAATGTTTCTGTCTATTCGTTTAACAAGAACATCCAAAAAAGTTAGGGCCGAATCCTTTTCAATTTCCATTGTGCATTTGATTGTTGGTCAAACACCGTTCAGATGGGGTAGAATAGGGGGGGAATAGGGCCACATAGTAAATGTGTCATCCATGTATCATAGCCATAGTTTTGGCTTGACTCTTGCTGTGTTGATCGCATGGTCCTCGAACCACTCTATGTAGATGTTTGCTAGCACTGGCGAAAGAGACGAACCCATTGGAAGTCCATCATTTTGCACTTAAAATTTATGTTTCACTTAAAAGTAAGAGTTACGAAGACAAAGCTCCAATAGATCCATCACCCCCTCCACCGATAGCGTTCTTCTCTCGTGAAGTGTATCGTCTGTTTATAATTTGTTTTTAATGATACTGAGTGACTCATTTGGTGTAAAGGCTTTCTACATCAAAACTTACAAATCTATCGTCGGGATCTAATTCGATCCGACGTGTTCCACAATGGAGAGCCAAGTTCTTTTTGTATAAAAATTTAAAAAAGATGGAAATTCTCAATTACCGCTGAAAATGCAAACATGCGTTTGCGAAACATGTGGGTTGCTTTAAAAAAATCCAAGGAACTATAGATTAAAATAAAAATTTGTGGAGAAAGACCCTAGAGTGTCATTTTGACTGAACCTATTAGTAACTTAGTATTTTTTATTTCGACCCTCTCTAGTTTGGAATGAATATCTATTGTTGTGATTAAAACCTTGATAAAAACCTGCATAATTGCCCTTTGGTATTTCTAGAATTGAATAACTACTATTTTGCTGCATTTCAAAGAATTTCAAATTATTTTTCCACTGTTATTACATTATACATATTATTATATGTATTTATTTAAATTTTATTCCGAAATTTGTTTAATGAATTACTTGGAATTTTTCACCCATTTATTTTGGTTCATTTGAAAATGCTTCAATGTATTTAAACTTATTTAAAAATAGCCGACTTATCAAAGTTATGTTAAGGCGATCCGGGTTCGATTCCTGGAAAAGTCCCAGTATAAAAGAAAATGTACTTTTATCTACTAACCCCCAAAGTGTATCAATGTATTTTATTACATTTTATTTTAAAATGTTAGGTAATAAAATTACTTTTGCCTACTTGTGTATGTAAAAGAAAGTTTTACCGCACCCATACGCAAGCAAAAAAGTAAAATGTTCGCATATTGTAAAAAAAATTGAGCCTAACCCGTGCGAAAAGCACCTCTTTACAAAACCTCGTGTGTCGTTCTGGCTACTTCCGTCCGTCGCTTGTGGGAAAGTACTACGTTTCGCACCTGTTAAGTAAATATTAAGTTACTGACTTTCTGATAGTCTTAAGTCAGGACATGCCAAAATTATTATTTTGACGAAAAGCTTATATTTAAGTGTATTTAAAAGTATTTTTTTAAATTATATATTAGAACATTTAAAAATGCTTTCTGTGCTAAACAATATTAAACTTACCCCCAAATTAATTTTTCCAACTTTATATACTCTTTCTATTTCAACAGTAGCTATCATTTTCATATTAATTATTAATTCAGAGCTTTGGAAACTAACCCTTAAATTATAATATTTTGCGTCACGCACAAGCTTTTTCCTCTTCGAGCTCTGCGTTTGTCTGTTTCTCGTTTTCGATACCCTATAATTAATAACAATTATTTGAAACCCACAAATATAGAGTACAAAAAAACAGCTTTTTATGTAACCCTAATGTTACCCAACATGTCGCACGTTACCAAAGTTACCTGTGAGTTGCCCACCAACCCTTGCGTAACTCCTACACTCACTGACGCACAACGAGCGGCACATCCGTTTGCTTCTTGCACACACTCTTGTGACCTAAAGGAAAGTTAACAGAATTTGTAGACCCAGAAAAATTATGAAGTTGAATAAACGCAGAACAATCAGGGTTGTAACTCAATGCAGAGCAGGTTCCACCAGACGTTGTAGTTGGATGACTTTGGCCAGTTCTTAAAATATGTCGCTAGTGCGATTTCAAACTGAAGAAAAGGAAAACCCATGAACTGAGGAAATAAGAAAATCACCTCAAATAAATCTCCGTAGCCCGACATCCATAGAAGTTTTACATTTTTTGACTCAATCAATTCTTAAATTCACAAATTGGTCTCAAACAATTCATTAAAAAGGTTTACCCGTACATTTCTAAATTTAAGAAAAAGCAAAATTAAAACCAATGGAATCTCGGTAGCCTGGAATCCGTAGAAGCTGTGACTTTTTTTGTTTCAATAAATTCCTAAAGAGTGTACATTTCTAAACTGAAGAAAATGGCTGATCACCACAAATTGTAAATCTCTGTAGCCTGAACTCCATAGACGTTGGACTTCTTTGGTCTCAAATGTATCTTAAAAATCTTCGTCTGTGTATTTCTGAAATGGAGAAACAAGAAAGTCAATACTAATGGTTTATCACTACTAATCGGGGATTCCTGTAGTCTAGCCTTCCATAGAAGTTGGGGACGTCTTTTATCAAATCAATTATTAAAGAGTGTCGTCTGTGTATCTCTTAATTGAATAAAAAAGGAATACTAAGGGCTGATCACCACAAATCGGAGATCCCTGAAGCATAGAATCTAACGACCTAATCGTGTTTCGTCTTGGCAGGTCGTGTCTGAACTAAAGGAAAATAACGAATGGCTGATTACCAAAAATCGACGGTCGTTATAGTCTGGAATCCATAGGAGGGTTTGTTCTCAACAAGTTCTTGAAGTGTGGTGTCGTCAGTGCTTATCTGAACTGAAGAAAAAGAATGCCAATACGATTGGATGATCAACGTAAGTCATGTATACCTGTAGCCTTGTTTCGTTAGAAGTTTGGCCTTAACCAGTCCCCGCAGTATGTGGGTATGTTGTGTTTAAAATAAAGATGATAACCAGTGCGAATTGTTGATCACCGCAAGGTAGAGATTAGTTTGTAATCTGAAATTTAGAGGATCTAGTCTTTTGTCTTTACAAGTTCTTAAATTGTGTATTCTGTACCTTTCTGAGCTGAAGACAAAAGTAACCTAATACAAATGGCTGACGACCAAAAATCGAAGATAGTTGTAGTCTGGAATCTATAGGAATTACACCTATGATGCCATCTTTTTCTTAAAGTGTGTCGTTAGTGTATTTCTAAATTGAAGAACTGTATTTCTAAATCTCTGACCTTTTTTACCTCAACCAGTTCCCGAAGTATATTTCCAATATATTTTTAAAATAAATAAAAAGGAAACCATTACGAATAGTTCACAAGACCTATTCTGTATTTGATCTTTGAACCAATTTTTAAAATCCGGCTTTTGTACCTTTCTGGACTGAAAAAAAAGTACCATCATAGAACTGACTGATTACCACGAGTTTGGGATCTCTGTAGTCTGGATTCCATAGGAGTTATGTCATCTTTGATGTCAACCCATTTTTAAAGTGTGCAGTATATTTCTGAACTGAAGAAAGCTAAAACCAAATCGATGACTCATTACTGGTTGGGGATTACTGTAACCTGCAATACATAGGAGCTAGATGTCTTGTCTCAACCACTATACACTAAGGTCTGTCTCAACCAGCTTTTAAGGCGTGTCACCATCGCTGTACTTTTTTGTACTGAAGAACAGGGAAACCAGCAGTTTTCAAAGCGTGTCGCCATCGCTGTACTCTTTTGTACTGTAGAACAGGGAAACCAGTACGAATGGCTGATCACCACAATCTGTCAACATTTGAAAACAATTCAATTTTAGGGCAACAGGGCTCTTTCTATCCTGCCTTCCCCTCATTGGAGTGCGCACACAACCCGCGTTTCAGTTATCCGCGGACCGTCACAGAGAATAGAAACTCCCCCATTTCGCCCGCGAGTTTCCCTCCGTATGAACGGAGTTTCTATACCGATTTCGTCGATCAGACTTTTTCCGTAATGAGTCCTTTTTTAGTCGATTCAAATGTTTTGTATTGGTAATACATTTCGAATTAAAAGTTCGGGTTGAGTTCATTTAATAAAATGGTTGTCCCCTGCAGTGGATTAGTTGGGTATGATAAATTGTTTATTTAACTTTTTTTTATTTCAAAAACTGAATTTGATTTTTAATTTTTTTGAGATAATATAATTGAAACTGACTGTCGATAACGTGATGTTTTAGGTATTAAAGATACCTAAAAAAAAAATGCGCCAAGAACCCTATATTAATATTTAATTGATTTTGTTTGACTAACTTTATTTAAATTATGTAAGAAAACGCCACATAAAATGCATACAGCAGAAGTTAGCCGCAGATAATATGGGTTTTTGAAAACTTGCCGCTTGCAGAGCTTATTGTAACTGACAGATTTTTGCAAAAAATGTTAATTTTTTTTTTATAAATTAATAAACTAATAAGGAGACTTCCTATAATTATCTAACTACTAATAAAAAATGTGTCTAACTACTGATAAAAAATTTGAGAAAGTAAAAATAATTTTTATCTTTTTATTACAACAAAATAAAAAAAAAATTGGTCATATTATTAGCAAATTAAAGATATATAGAAAAAAAACAATATTTAATATGTCACTGCACTATCGGCCTGCATAATACTTGCTAGTCTACTAGGCATTGAATTTGCAAAGTTTTGAAACAAATTTGGGTTTGCCTGAATGAAGTCTTCATTTGCTTGTATAATAAGTTTCATAAGGTGGTTCGAGTTTCTAGGAGTAATATTAATTTTTGTTAATTTTCTTGAAATAAGTGCCCACTAGTTTCGGGAGTATCGGCTGGCCATATAAACAACATCGACATTGTTCTCTTGAAACCACTGTCGTGATATTTGGGCTGTTTGGACAGAGCAGTTTAGGTAATCCGTGGAGCAGTTGTCTTGCTGGTATACAAAACCATCTAAGTAAAGAATCCTGACTTGAGGAAGCATAACTTCTCTCATGATGGTAACATAAGCCTGAGCATTAAACCTACCAAGGATTCTATACAGAGCCCCATGGAATCCATCCTCAAACATTCACAGAATATCTTCCGGCTAGGTCTTCATTTCTCGAAATTTATGTTTCTTCGTAGGGCGTTCTTGGTGGCCGATAAACTAAAATTTGTTTTTGATCACTGTGTGAAATATGTTTTCATCTGTGAACACGTTGCCCAAAAATCTTCATTTTCCAGAGAATAAGTTAAACTAAAAATTAGACAGGCTTGTTTTTTTTCTGCATTTGAAAGATTTTTTTTGCTGCCATAGGACTTCTTAATCTGCAATGCCTTATTTGCCTTTGACTCGCTGTAAGTGAACCTGGAAAATTAGAGGCAATTCTTGCTTTACAGGCGTTCAGAAAAAGGATGTTCTTCTAAAAATTCTATTAGTTGTTTATCTTCTTGGAGCTTGCCTTTTTTTTGGTCAAGCCACCTTGCTTTCGCCGAATATTTACCTCTTCTTCATATTTTCTTTTCATTCGCACAATCGTCGAAGTGTTTCGTCCATAGTGAGCGGCTACTCGCCTTACCGACCAACTGACATCTAATTTGGCCAAAATTTGAGCTTTATTAAATTCGGAAATTTGTGGAGGCATTTTGGAAAACTTGGACAAACCAAAGATTATCGATAATAATATAGGACAAACAACAAGAACCGACAATGTCATGTTTTTGGCAAATAATATAATCTTTGATTAATAAGGGTACAGTTCATTTCATTATTTTTGAGACAACTTTTGGCAACTTTTTTTCCTTGGCCTATGCTATTTGCTATTTTTGTGTTGGCCTTGCTATTTGTTGTGGTAAACGTTAGTTATCTCAAAAATTATGATATGGAGTATAATGAAATGTAAAGCCTAAATTTTATCACGTTTAATCGGCGTATGCATTTGTGTAGTTGGCACAAACCTTGATTTGACAAATAATTCAATTGAAATATTTATTACAGCATGCATAGAAATACAGAGGGATTCAACAAAAGCTTAACTTTTTGGGTATTTCTTGATGGAATTTGAAAAAACCCACGGACACGTCAATTTTGTTTGCGAGGTGGACATTTTTTGAATATCTTGAAATTTTTGTAGGGCTAAACTTTCCCTCTATATTTTGAAAGGGAAAGAGTGATATTTTATTTTGAAGGTCCTTTAAATAACTTACTACCGTGTAAAAATAAAAATTTCGGAAATCTCTTGTCCGATCTTTAAGACACATTCTGATTTTTAGATATTGGCCTCCAAAATGACTATGGAGTAATAAAAAAAACCTTTTTATGTACATTTCCGAAAAAAATATAAAAAATCTCGAAATATTTCGTTTTATTTCTTATCAAAGGATTATTTTGCAGTGCCTCCTATTGCTTATTTTTTTTTCGCTTCATGTTTGAAGGCAAATATATTAAAAACGAATCTTTAGATTTTCAAAATTTTTATACGGTTGCAAAGAAATTCAAGAGACTCTTAAAACAAGGTATCACTCGGCCCACTCTCCTTATTCAAAATATAGAAAGAAAATTTACCCCTCGAGGGGGGGTCGCGTTACAAAAATTCTAAGATAAAAAGTGTCCTGTTCAAGGGTTTTTTCAAAAAGGTACGATAAATACTCAAAAAAGTCTCTTAGCCTTAAAAAAAATAACACCCTGTATAAAACTTTTATTTGAGAGGTTGTACAATCCTGTTTAAGTTACATCTGGTTTAAAGAAATTAAAAATAATAAAATTGAAAAATATACTACGAGGAATTTATAGCTTTTTTATTCACGGACACGAATAATCATATAAATTTTTACAATAACTTAAAAACTTCTCCAACTTTCCAAGGTAGTTTGACATACGGTCCAAAAAGTCGAGCAATTCATTCAAAAGTTGTAGAAATCGACCCCGTTTTTTTTAACAGGGCCAGATCTCTTGTGTTTTTTTTTATTTAATGATTTTAAACGTTTCTTATTTTGGGAAAAAAAGTTTTTTGTTCCAAAGTGTAGAAAAATATAAAAAGTTTAAAAAAGAAATACAAATTTAAAACAAGAGATAAAAAGTTTAAAAATGCTTAAAAGGAAAATAAATATTATATTTATTTTTATGTAACAGGCATATTAAAAGAGAAAAAATGGTAAGAGACGTTGTACAATCCTGGTTGAGTTATATCTGGTTGAAAGAAATTTAAAATAATAAAGTTTTAAAATGTTCTACAACGAATTGAAACAATTTATAGCTTTTTTATTCTATGGACTAGAATAATCATATAAATTTTTACAATAACTTAAAAGCTTCCTCCAACTTTCCAAGATAGTTTGACATAAGGTCCAAAAAGTCGAGCAATTCATTCAAAAGTCGTAAAAATCGACCCCGTCTTTTTCCACAGCGCCAGATCGAGCATTTAAGACGTGTGTTTTATTTCATTCATTGATTTTAAATGTTTCTACTCTTTAAAAAAATGATACGCTTTTTGTTTCACAGTGCGGAAAAATATAAAAAGTAAAAAAAATTAAGAGATAAAAAGTAAAAGAAGGTTTAAAAAGCGAAAAAAGAAACAGCATATTTAATAAATTATTAAATAGTTTATTAAATATAAAATTTAAATTAAAACACAAAATAACAGATATTTTACATTTATTGGAATCTTAAAGGTAGCTTAGTAATTTTCTATTTTACCATCAGTACTGTTCTATTAGGAGTGTCTTATCATGTTTTAAAACATTCATTTATCAAAAATATTTCTTTGCTAAAATTGATTTTGTCAATCTCTCAGTTACGCGAAAATTGATTAAATTTTGACAATTTACACTTTTGTATTGTAATAGCTGTGTGTGGGTATTCGCTAGTGCATATATGTCTTCAGATCCGTCGCTGGTTTTGAGCTCGCCCAAGAAATCAACTTTATGTCTTTCGAGGGACTCCTGGATAACTTTATAGAAATAAAGCGCCTTCGCACTGCATACGTGCCCTAGAATTTTTACAGCAGCATTACTCTGGGTTATTATTCTATTTTCTCGTAAATTTCTAAATAGATCCATTGGTAATAGCCTACGTCTTCTGCGTTTGTTTATTTGGTTCTAGTTTTTCAATTATTGTATTCTCCTTCCTTCTTTTTTTTTCGTTCTCTCTTTAATTTTTCGGCTGTTTCTAAAAGAGCTTGAGTTGCCTGTTTTTTGTTTATAACATTTTTTATACAGGTGACTTTTGAATTAACATTAGGAACTAATTACAATAAAGCCAGGCCCTAATAGTGTAGGGTAGTATTCTGACAGTTTTTCATTGAAAACTGACGGTTGATCTTTCAAAATTGACATAAAAAGTCAAATTTTTAAATCCAGTTGTTTATTTTCCATTATTAAAGGCGGCACTATTCGTATTTTTATAATACACAAAGGCCTAATTTAAAAAAAAAAGACAGCAGAGACAAGGCCTCGTGTTATCATATTTAATGCTATTTTATTATTTTATTCTTTTAATCATGAAATATGTGGAAGATACTTTAAAAAAGTCTTGGGTTTGGGGGGGGGGGTACCCGAACCCCCCCTGGATGCGCTCATGGCAATAAGTCCCTATTACCTAGCTAGGGCATATACATCAACCTGGTCAAATGCCATTGCGAATGTCAAATGTTAACAGGCATTGTCTAGCATTACAAGAAAATGAGCAGTTGGAAAGTGATCTGGAAAACTAACGTTAGTTCTGCAGTCTATTAATATACATGTCAAACGTGTTTTATTCCAGGATCGTATCCTCACTCTTTTTCGACGAGAATCTTGATGAGATTCAAATCTGGAGTCGTCTGTGAATATAAAACTGTAACCCAACTTTTTTTAAGATGAATTATTCAAATCGAAACTACCATATAATGATAAAGATTTATCTTTTTGCTTGGATTTTAAATCAACACGACTATTAAGTTTGACACTGGTAAAGCTACGTTTCTACCACATACCTTATAGCATAAATACCACTGTCTTTATTTATTTTAAACACGACGTTTCGGTTAGAAAGTATCTCTAACCGTTATCAAGTGTAAACTAAACAATTTAGTCTCTAGGCTACTACTTATACTACTTGGTGTGCAGTCAGGTGTAACAGCCTGCACCCTTTTTAATCCTAAGACGCCTGTTTTCCTTAAGGAGTGGTTTCCATATGTTTCGTATGTTCGTGCTTGGTTGACTGAAACTTTCTTTATTCTGTATTATAAACGCAGCTTCAATAAACTTTCGTTATCGCCAATGCAAAACTTCTGACCACTGAACCCTGTGATCATTTGTCCATGCATGATCCGCTAAACCGGATTTTTTAATATCCCCTAATTGGGTACTTTTTAGATGTTCATTTACTCTAACCTGAAGAAGGCGTTTCGTTTCACCTACATATAATTTACCACACTCACACGGAATTTGATTAATACATTCCCTACTATTTGAGGGATTTACTGGTTTTGTTTTAGTTACAAAACTCCTTATCGTATTTCCCGATAAAAATACTGTTTTTACATTATAGTGCTTAATTACTATTCGTCTTATGTTTTCTGAAATCCCTTGGAATGTTAATAACACCCAACGGATTATTATTACTTTGAAAATTTGCTACATTTGGTTTGTTTTTAATTTTAGAGATTGTTGAGTTTATTAATTTCTCGGAATGACCATTCTGTTGTAAGTCATTTTTAATGTTGTTAATTTCTGTGGTTAATTCTTCATTATTACTACAAATATTTACTCTTAAATACAAACTTCTTATAACTCCTTGTTTTGTAGTAACAGAATGATTAGACTTAACATTTAGGTACTGTCCCGTGTGTGTAGGTTTCCTATATACAGTGGTTTAAATGTTTCTGTCTAATCGTTTGACAAGAACGTCCAAAAAAGGAAAGGCCAAATCTTTCAATTTCCATGGTGCATTTGATCGTTGGTCGAATACTTTTCAGATGATGTAGAAAATTCTGTAGTTTGTCATCATTTTCCGGTCATATAATAAATGTGTCATCCGTGTATCGTAGCCATAGTTTTGGTTTGACTCATGTTGGCAATGGCGAAAGAGACGAACTCATTAAAAGTCCATCATTTTGCGCGTAAAACTTATCTTTCACTTGAAAGTAAGAGTTCCGGAGACAGAGCTCCAACAAATCCATCACCCCCTCCACCGATAGCGTTGTTCTCTTGTGAAGTTTATCATCAGTTTGTAATTTGTTTTTAATGATACTGAGTGACTCATTTATTGGCACGTTGGTGTACAGACTTTCTACATCAAAACTTACAAATCTATCGTCGTTTTAAATAAAAATATTTAAATACCTACTTATAAAACTTTTAATATTTTTTAAATATTCCTAGACCTTTAGATGTGCATTTGACACAATTTTCCTCCAATTTCTTCATTAAGTTTTACGTTCTCATAAAAACAGTCCTTACCTCTTGTTGTAGAAAAGTACTATGCCAGCCTTATTAACTTTCTCCTCTAGAGGGGAAACATGAGAATTACTAACGAGTTCACCATATACCTAATAGCCAAAAATAAAACAGGCCTTTTCTATACACGGAACGAAAAAAGTCCATAATATCGTTGTTTGATAGACATAATATCAATGAATTTGTTCATTGATTTTATTGACTTTTAGCCAATTAACAGAATATAATGAACTTGTTTATTGTGTTAATATTTTGTACATTGAATCAATGTTTTATCGTTCATCGGCTACCGTAAATTTTAATTTTTTCTGTGTATGGATTATCCAGTTACTGCGCATGCGGCAAATTCAAAAAATTGTGATTTTGTTTATAACTTTTTTGTAACCTTTAGAAGCTGAAAATTTATCAAATTACAGATTGAATTTGCAGTCTTTCTGAAAATAATTATGCATGTGGCAGGGTGTTTACGTATATTTCAACCAAGATCTACTGCGCTTATTAAAAGAACTAGAAAAAGAGTTCAAACATGCGCACTTTAGTTATTGTTGGGGCAAAATAACTAAACTTCACTTTTTCATTTCTTTTCGCCAGTTTTTTAGCCCATTATGTATATGGAGTACACATGAAACATAAGACGTATTACAAAGTTGCAAAGTTGAAGGAGTTCTGGTTTTTGCCCGAGAGCGGGACCTCATAACGGGAATAGAATACTGCCGGGCTTCATGAAAACGCCGTATCTACATAAAAAGTATTTTTTGAGGAATCGATATTTGAGTATACTAATTCGATCCTTATTTTTAAAGATTGTTAAGATTGTTTGTTGGTTTTTGGTGTTGTACATCCAGTAAGCCTGACACATTAGTCACTTCTCGCAATAAAGGCAGGCAGTAATTGTGCTTGGCTATATTTTGACAGTTTTACATTGTAGACTGACAGCTGATCTTTCAAAATTGACATAAAAAAGTCCAATTTATTAATAAGGCTGTATTTGTTTTGATTCTTGTAATACAAAAAGGCCTAATATTGACAGAACAGCGGTTATATTATAATTTGAAACTGTCAAAATACTACCTGGCACTAATTACTGCCTGACTTAATTGCAATAAGTCCCTTTTATGAATATAACTGCTCTATAGTCCCAACATTCAGAGAATTTTAAAATTCCCGTAAGAAATTTTAGATGAAAATGACGTATATACGTTACCTATTTTGTTATATTTTGTACTAATAAAGCCTAATTACAAGGCAGATTTAAAACTTAATTATAAAAACAGTAAAACATAATTAAATGCGTCAAAGTTTTAAACTAAATTGCAAAGTGAATACACAGAAAAAACAAAATGTACGGTGTACTGTATTTTTTAGCCGATAAACAAAAATACATTGATTTAATGTACACAAACATTAATACAACAAACATGAATACAATAAATTTCATTTGTTAAAAGTCCATCTGCCAGGGTAGCTATTCTGAGTCTTGAACGATGTGACCATCCACATCACACGCTTTGGCCAATAGCAAACTCTGAGCACTCGCGTGTTGTGCGAAATGACTTGTCTCGACCAATGGCATAGTCGCCCGCTCTTCAGAGTTAGTGAATTTTACGCGTTTGAAGTGAAATCTGTTCTCCTGCCCCATACCGACTGAACGTTTATTGCTTGCGCAATGGAGGTCTTTTCGCATAGCACGTGACGGCTCGGAGCTAATTTAAAGCTTGTCATTGGCCAAAGCATGTGATGGGAACTATCACATCGTTCAAGACCCAGAATAGTTACCCAGGGGAGATACCTTTTTGAGTTGCAAGAAATATTCTTCTATTAATTTTCTATAGAAAAGGCCATAAACTGAAAAACGCAAAATTGTTGGTTACGGCGTTTTCATTAAGCACGGCAGAATAAGTAAATTCAAAGTTGGAATAAGTTCAGGTAATGCGAGACTTATTATTAAAGTTGTTATGGAGGGAAATCTAGCTATGGTAGTTTAAGTATAATGAAATGGAGAAAATCACTTCGAGTAAAATTTCAATTGGTTTGAGAACTCTAATTGGGCCATCGACGTCGTTTTGTCACAGGGTTGTCAATTTTAATATTATTGTTGTCCTGACACAGAAAAAACAAAATGCAAATCACGTATTGTAGGACATAAACACCATTTTACTAAGATCTTTAAATTTAGCTTAGCACTTAGACCAAGGTCTAGTACTAAAGTCTATAAATTTGATACCGACTGGTTTAAGTGTATTTTTTTAATACTTACAGGACAAATTACTGCAAAGATTTGGTTTACGCTAACGTGCAATAGCACAATTCTTAGTGAGTTTTAACAAAAATTCAAATTAACTTTAAAAATAAAGAAAAACTTAAACACAACACAACACAAAAAATTTGTTACGAAATATTTGGAAACTTAGTCCGTGCAGTCGTAGGATTCTGGTTAGAAATACTCTCAAATTGTAGTACCAGCCCTGAGGGGTGATTCGAAAAATAGTAGAAATAATCCATGACTGATAAAAAACATTATATCAAAAAATTTTCAAAGCTAAATAATACATAAGTAATTTAAACCTATATCTAAATGCATTACCGTATTAAATACGTATCAATATTTAAATACTGTAAAAAGCACAAAATATATATTAGAATCCGTTTTTAATTACACATCCACCAAAACAATCGAACATCGGTTTATTCATCGGTAACTGGTCTAAAAAATTAACATGTAAAATATAGCGGACAGCTGACACTGACTACACCGTTTTTATTCGACATATCCTAGTGACGTTCGGAGGTTTAAATATGGCTACCATTTTTAAACCAAAATATTATATTATTTTTATTTATTTCTAACCATTGTGAGGAAATAATGTCTTTGTTACAACGAAAAAAGATGACCCATATCGCAAGGTATTTATGAACAATTTATATAAATATTAAAAACTATTACATTCACTGCGAAAATAAGTTAAACCTTCAACCAAAATGTAGACTTGGGATTGTAGGACTTAGCACTGTAGACCCTTTAGTAAATACTGGTGTAGAAGTCTTACTACTTACACCGTTTTTATTTGACATCTACTAGTAATGTTTAGGGGTTTAAATATGGCTACCACTGTTAAACGAAATATTCTATTATTTTTATTTATTTTAAAGTTTTGTGCGGATATAATGACATTGTAACAATGAAAAAAGGTGGCCTATAATATGGTAAAATATTTATGAACAATTTTAAAGACTCTAGTACTTTAGCATTTTAGACCCTTTAGTAAATGCTGATGTAAAAGTTTCCTTCTTTGTTGTTTTCATGCTGTTTGCATGCATAATTGTTTTTATAGCACATATCTGTACTGGCCTATAAAGCACCACGTGTAAAAAAAACTTTTTTAAACACTAGTATTTTTTAATCAGAAAATTCAATAGAGGAATTCCTTCAATAAGTTTTCTTAGTCTATCAATTCTAATATAAAACTAAGAAAAACGAAGAAACTTTCTAAACAAAGTTTGCACAAGAAAGTTAAAAGTACCTGCGTATTATTCAAACTCAAAGATAGACGACCGTGCATAGCGTTAGGGGATGAAACCTAAATGTAATTTAAAGTAGGAATGGAAAAGGAAAATTGCTTTTCTCTCACCAAAACACGTTAAAGCCATTTCAAACAATTTAGCAACTTTTATAAAAGTCGAATAAGTGGTTTAGGAATTATGAAGAAGAAGTACTCTTAGAATGGATAAATGAATAGTATGAACTTTTGCCAGATTTGATTTATTTATTCGTCTCATTTTTGGATTTAAAATAGTGAAATTTAATACATTTGATACATAAAAGAACTAGAGTAAAACCAAGGCCAACAAAAAAATACAGGCGACGAAAAAATCAGCTGTTCTCAGGGGGCTGACTTTTACATTGGGTCTTATGGGAGGTCAGACGTTTTTTTATGATATTTTCAAAATGGCACTACAGATTTCCGCGAAATTTCAGTGAAATATTCTCAGACACCATCCCGATATTCCACCAAACTTTTGTAAGGATGCAATATGATTAAAATGATCTTCAAGATTTAGCATTCCTTATTTTTAATTCGAATTACCCGCCATGTACCGCATGTCAACTATTATATTTGACTTTGTCATCTGTGTTTGTCACATTCGCTTCTGCTTTAAATTTAATTTAAGTGTGAGCTAATGAAGCGGCTCTGAAAAATTAAGGATTACTATACATAACAAAATTGTTCTGCAAGAATATAGTAAAAACAATCTCAAAACCGGCTTTATTTAAAAAAAAATCAAATGTTCATAAACCGTCCGTCATTCCAACTTCAATATTTTAAAGACAATCAGCATTGTCGTGAAGTGACCATCAAAAAAAAAGCTCCCGATGTGACGTCAACAAAGCGGAGGATCGTGGCCCGGCCGTTTTGATAGCCCTGGTAAAACAGTCAGACAAAATACTAAAAACTTTTCGTCAGTCTGTCTCTATGTAAACCTATGAAAAATAAGTTTCTCTTACTTAAACTTCTTCATTCTGTCTACAAATTACAATGGAAATTAAATTAAATTTAAATATCCGACTAGACCGAAAGTTTCCATTATTAAGCAGTCAATTTTGTCGTATAATTTTGGGGAAGGTTCGAATTTCATTTTAATTTAAAACAACCTAAAATCTCTTTTATCAATACATCTCTTGAAACCTTACATCCGTGTGCTATACAGGGTCGCCAATTAAAAAAGTCTCACTTCCAAAATCTTCTCAATGTGTCATCAAATTTTCTTTCTTGGTGACTATTTCTCATTAGATATTTTTTCGTCATCGTCGTCGTTTTTTGACAAAGTGCAATAATTATTTTTCGTTCTTTAATTTTACCCCTGGTTTGGAATCTTTTGCCTTTTAGTTAAAACTGAAAATGGTGGAGATTACCACTTTTGGTACTGGACCCCTCATATTGGCAACAATTTCTCTCTTTGTGTAGCCCAAATACGTTATAGCATAAATACATTGTCAAAGAATCGAAAAGTGAAGCACTCATAGCTGGCTTTGGAAACAATTACAAATTTAAATTCGCTTACGCGAATTTTCAAGTGCGCATGCGTGTTTTGTCATGTAGACACACAGCTGCTGTACGGGTGGAGGCCATATTGACATTTTGCGGCGTTTTGCGTTTGTCGTGTAAAATTATGTTTTTTTTCCGTGAAAATGGGAAATAATGCACGTAAAACATGTGCGGTTTGTCGAAAAATGTCCGGGAGAAGTAAGGGAGTGCGATTCCATAGGTAACTACTTGTATTTCTCTTTATAATTTGTTAATAAAGTTAAGAGTGGTTTATAGATGCCATTAAACACTCTTCATGGTGTCCCCAATAAATATGCACAATTAGTTTTAAAAAAACTACAATTTTAATCCACAATTTGATAAGTTTTCACCCAATCAACTAGTTTGTATAAAAAAATAATAGACATAACCCTAAACATTTGACAATTGTCAAATAATGCAGTGACGTAACGGAGTATGTTCCAAAATCACCAAAACTGACGCATGCGCAGTAACCAAAATCCTGTCTTCCCAAAAAAGGAATATTAACAATTAAATAGGGGTCCTGGCTTCAAGCATCGCGTGTGAGAATGCATGGGTATGCCCCATATTTATGCAACATATTTGGTGTAGCCAAAAAATTGAAAATATCAAATCTAAACACACGTAAGTAATACTTTGTAGACAACTGAGCCCTGAAGGGGAGAAAACTAGAGATATCCCAAAAAATACTCTGCCAATCTATGGGCACCTAAGCTCACACTAGGTACTATAGTTATAGTGTGAGCTAATATAATCAAAAACTAAAATATATTTTATTCAACTCCAGACTCAACGAAAGGTAGTTTGATACCACACAAGCCATGTTTTGACTTAAACTCAAATTTTTTTAATCTACCCCCCACCCTTTAAAAAAAACTAAAATGTATTTTGTTTAACTCCAGACTCAATTACCTTTCGTTTGATATCACACACGCCATATTTTCACTTAAACTCTAATTTTTGACATCTACCCCCACCCTTTTTTTAAAAATAAACTAAAATTCATTTTTTTTAACTCCAGACTTAATTACCTTTCGTTTGATATCACACACGCCATATTTTCACATAAACTCTAATTTTTGGAATCTACCCCCACCCTTTTATTTGGCTTGCGTTCGGTGGATTTTGTTCATTTTTAAATGGGACCATCACGGCCCAAGACCCAACTTAGGTACCAAATTTCATTAAAATCGGACAAGCGGTTTTTGAGTTATGCGGGTTGGTCGTTACAGACAGACATACAGACAGACATACAGACAGACAGACAGCAAAACAAAAAAGTTTCAAAATCATCTGAAACGCAAAGATATATAAAAATTTTTGAAATCGGAGCAACTTTTTTTTTCTCGAAAAAATTAGGATCACCATAGCTCACACTACTTATAGTAGTAGTGTGAGCTAAAATAACCCCAAAGTTAAATTCGCCCCGTCTGGGGAAAAGTATATTAAACTAAAAACAAAGGAAAAAAATCGGCAACACGCCAGAAGCTTACCTTCTTTCATTTAACAACAGTTCCAAAATTTCACTGGCGGCCGCGGCCTTTTCTTGTGGCTGGAATTTCGGTCTTCAACACAAAAACACGTGTGACTTCTTTCAGTTTTTTTGTCGGAAGTGATTTCTTCATTCCCCTGTCAAACACAGGGTGGCGCTTCAAAATGATCAGATGATCAAAAAGAAAATTTTCAACACAGAGAGAAATTATCACCTGATCGGAATTTTTCCCAAACAAGGGACTTTCTTTTTTAAAGTTTTTGCTGAAAGCCCAAAAATATCAAAACAAACTTTAAGGTTAGGTTTTCGAAAAAATTCAAAATAAAACAAAAAAACAAAAAAAACTGGCAGCATTAAACACTTTGTGTTAGAACATGTTTAATGTTCGAAAGTGTTATGTATGCAGATATAATGTTTCTAAGAGAATTTTGTGACATTTAATAAAATTTTGAAAGCTTGGTAAAAAATAAAAATATATATTTTGAAAATATTTAAAAATTTACTCAAAAATTTAAGAATTTTTAAATTTTTTAAAATTTTTTGAAGAAATATTGGAATTTTTGAAAAATATTTGGAATTTTACGAATTTAAAAAAAACTTTCAGAACTTTTTGATATTTCACATTTTTTCGTCAAGTTTTATCGCATGGCGCGTCCTCTCATGTTGTCCTAAGCTTTATTGTTCTAGGGACGTCAATCGGCTATTACACTTGTGTTAAGACGCTCGCTACTATCATGGGTTGATCGTGGGTAAATAAATTAACAGTGTGTTTTGGAACGCCACTGAAAGCATCGGCAAACCATGAAACTCAATTCGTATGTGAATTTGCATGAATTGAAAAGTTTTAAGCTGATTTCATTCCCATCTATTTCATGCCACTCCAACTTATATCGTATTGAAAACTCGTAAGAAGCTTTTGAGTGGGTTTTCCAAAGGTACTTATACAGGATGTCCCACAAAGAAGTAAGAGAGAACAATAATGATTAAATTTGTTAACCAAAAGTTTTCGTGGCTAAGCGGTAAAAAATAACGGTTTTTTGATTCTCTTATATTTTTCCGTGGGTAGCTTGAAAGCTTAACCTTCAGAACACTGCTTGGTCAATGTGACACCCTTGCTCTAAATTAGGTATACGGTTTTGTCTCTCACCTTACGTTTCTAGTGAGAAAACTAAATCATGTACTTCGCAAGAAGCGCCAACTGTCGAAACACGAGAGAAACTAAAACAGCAACAGGCGAGTAAATCTGCAATATCATCGATCGATGAAAGAGAGAATCCATCACGCGACCTACGACACATTGTCTTCGAGCTACCCACGGAAAAATGCGAGAGAAACAAAAAACTTATTTTTACCATATACGTAATATTCCAATACTCCGTGTTACCCATTTACACAATGGTTGGCGTTTGATGCAAACATTCAGAAATAAAGATACGAAAAATGCACAGATCCCAAATTTACATAGATAGAGTTTTTGTCAACTTTACGCCGATGTGTGAAACCAACAGAAACAACTACTCCGAGGGAAAATACCCCTACTGGCATTGAATTATACTGATGGTTTGATTTTGAATCTCTCTTTTAGTCGATATTTTCATCGATCGATAACATAGCAGTTTCACTCGCCTGCTGCTGTTTGAGTTTCTCTCGTATTTCGTCAGAGAGCGCTTCTTGCGGAGTGCATGATTTGGTTTTCTCACTAGAAAGACATTACGCTTTCGAGCTACCCACAGAAAAATACGAGAGAAACAAAAGACTTTTACATAAATTTGTCGTCGCTAATGCAAAACTGCTAAATTTCATTAAATTTGGATACAAGATGGTGACCGTAGATATTTTGAATTTTGATTCAGCATCTGATAAGAGCTTGTAATAGCGCAACTTTTTTCTCATTTAACCCTTTCGATACTGTGGGGGCCTTTCGGCCCCGCAGAACAATTCTTGCTTACTGATAGGTTTTAAAAGCCCCGAAATAGCTCGTATATGACTACTATCAGTAGCTTACAGCTCACATTGATGCACCATTTTATGCGCATGGAAACAGGTGGTTAAACATAACCTCAAAGTGTGTTTATTGCCGCGATTACAGGTGATTGCATGTGTTTATCGTGTATCTTGGTGTAAATTTAAAATTTGATAGAGTGTAACGTTCCAAAGCTGACCTCTGATTGTGTACAAAGACCGTGTAAGTAAAATTATAAATTATTGTTTGAGGTAAACAAAGATAATTAGCAGTGATTTTTTGTGGGGCCTTTTTGTCCCATTAGTACTTTTCGTCGGGTACAAAATGTCCCTTCAGTAATATAAGTCTATTTTGTTACAGAGCCATGATTCGTCGGCGTGGCATCCTTTCACAGGCAGAACTTGAAGAGGAAGCTCTGAGAGCGCTGAGTGATTTGGAAAATGACCCGTTTGAGGGCTCTGATGAGTCAGATTATGATCCCGATTCAGACAGCGGTGAAAGTAGTGACTCTGGAGAAAAATAAATATCCAAGTGTAAATACCAAGCCGACGGAAGTAGACAGCGGTGAAAGTAGTGACTCTGGAGAAAAATAAATATCCAAATGTTTACTTAGCTCACGGATATGGCTGTACGTTGGTGATGTCTAACAACAGAGTACCATCTTTATCAAATTATTGGTCTAATAATGAATCTCTTTGCAACCGAGTTATAAAAGAAGCAATTGGACGAGACAGGTGCATATTTCTTTTGTCAAAGCTGTATTTTGCTTACCCTGAAAAACCTGCCAATTGTTCCAAGACTTACTATATTGATGACGTTGTCCAATGTCTAAAAATGAGATTCCAAAAATCAATAGATGAAACAATGGTCAAGTTCAAAGGCCGTTCCTCTTTGAAACAATATATGCCGTTGAAACCGATGAAAAGAGGAATCAAAATATGGCAAAGATGCGATTCGATGACAGGATACATATACAACTTCATTCCAGCTTTCTTGTCATCAAGAGCTCAGGTACGATGGCAGTAAAGTGAAAAAATACTAAAGACGTTTTGGTGATGTCAAATGAACCACTGTGGGAGTCACAAAAAGACGACTAAAGAATGGAGAAAAAAATGAAATTTCCTGTTCTGATGCAGTAACATTCTACAATAAATACA
Organism: Aspidapion aeneum; assembly: GCA_963576565.1. Taxonomy (NCBI): domain Eukaryota; kingdom Metazoa; phylum Arthropoda; class Insecta; order Coleoptera; family Brentidae; genus Aspidapion; species Aspidapion aeneum. The sequence continues at coordinate 206,640,858 of OY755038.1, forward strand.
TGGGAGGTGTTGATCTAGCTGATCAAAAAATATCCATATACTATTTGGATAGACAATATGCAAAGTGGTGGAGAAAGGTATTCTTCAAATTACTCATGGCTGCAGTAATAAATTCATGGATAATGTTTTCCGAAATAAAGAATAAAAAAACTTCCCTACTGCACATCCTTGTTCCGTTAGCTAAACAGCTGATTTCTTTAGGAAAGTCACGTGCTACAGTCAAACGCCGTGTTAGTGGACGATCTGGAAGAGACACAAAAAGAAGAAAAATGATGGTGAATGTTGGAGATCATCTTCCGACTCAAATGCCAAAAAGACGAAGATGTCGCAATTGTTCAGATCAGAAAAAGGAAAGCCGCCCGATGACCATGTGCATTACTTGCCAGTTGCCCTTATGCAAAAAATGTTTCGTTCCGTTTCATTCCTAATTTAGTATGTTTCTTTTATTTTGTAAAGTTTGAATAAAAATTAAAATTTTTCTGACTATTGGTTTTTAGTACTGATGGGACATTTTTGTCCCTTCAAAAAACACTAATGGGACTAAAAAGCCCCATGTCCTCCAAAGTTCTCCAGGACGACATAAGATACTTTAGTGTCAAAATTTTTACGAAATGGTCTCAAGTAATCTACTCTTAATGCAAATATATCATTAGATATTTGAAATCTCGCCAAAACCTATTCCGTATCGAAAGGGTTAACCAAAATTCTATCTCTTACTGTTTTCAAAATCCCCATGTAGTTAGTTTTATCTGGAACACCCTGTATAAACAGGGTTATGGAAAAAGATAGATTTTTAGGCAATGCCAAGTTTCGGTAAACTTTAAGCCTTTTATTAAGCCGTACTTTAGGTAACCGGATATTTATACACCCCATGGAACATTTGCTTTTTTGCCAATTTGTTTACTTTAAACTCTATTTTAGTTTTAATAAATTAAATACTCTGCCAATATATGGGCCCCTAAGCTCACACTAGGTACTATAGTTATAGTGTACGTGTGAGCTAATATAACTAAAAACTGAAATATATTTTATTTAACTCCAGACTAAATTACCTTTTGTTTGATACCACACAAGCCATGTTTTGACTTAAACTCAAATTTTTGAAATCTACCCCCACCCTTAAAAAAAACAAAAAACTAAAATGTATTTTGTTAAACTCCGGACTCAATTACCTTTCGTTTGATATCACACACGCCATATTTTCACTTAAACTCTAATTTTTAAAATATACCCCCACCCTTTTTTTTTAAATAAATTAAAATGTATTTTGTTTAACTACAGACTCAATTACCTTTCGTTTGATATTACACACGCCATATTTTCACATAAACTCTAATTTTTGAAATCTACCCCCACCCTTTTATTTGGTTTCTGTTCGGTGGATTTTGTTCATTTTTAAATGGGACCATCTCGACCCAAGACATAGCCTAGGTACCAAATTTCATTAAAATCGGCCAAGCGGTTTTTGAGTTATGCGCGTTGGTCGTTACAGACAGACAGACAGACAGACGGCGCAACAAAAAAGTTTCAAAATCATCTGAAACGCAAAGATATATAAAATTTTTTGAAATCGGAGCAACTTTTTTTTTCTCGAAAAAATTAGGATCACCATAGCTCACACTACTATAGTATAGTATATGTGTGAGCTAAAAATTATATTATCATTCGACATGTTAAATTCAATAAATGTATGCAACACTGCTTAATTTAATATTTGAATACATGTATGTACATAATATGTATGTGTTATGATTTTGAATTTAATCAAAATTTTAAAACGAGAAATTCTGTTTTAAAATTATTAATAATGTTCCGGTTGAAAAACGATTAAAGCACTTCAATTAATCTGTAATATTGTTTGCAAATTTTGCGATGCTTCACTAGCTCAAACTGCTTCAGTATTTTTAGTTTTTGCTTCCACATTCACATCTTGATCTATCTTCATGGGTTCTTGTAGAACTTTTTCTAGTCTCTGCTACAATTTCTATTTTTAGGTACATATATTCGAACGAACCAATTCACAATGTGTCTTTTAAACTGGACTTATTCCGTCGAATTAGCCAATTTCGTTTTTCTATACCTTATCTCAAGTTCTTTTTTCTCGAAATATGTGCTTTCCAGTGCATGAAGTGTCATACCGATATATTTTGCCTAAATTGAATATTGTATGGGAATGTTGTTAATTGTGATTTTTATGACTCACATTATTGTTTCTAAACCCAACATCGCATGAATTGATTTGGATTCAATTAATTTTAATCGCCATTTTGTGGTCAAATTCTATTGATTCTTTATTGCATTTTTCTACCGTTAATAAACCAGTATCAAGTGCAAATGTTGCTAAGTAGTAATTTTCTTGCTTTGAGACATCGCCAGTGAATATTACCTCGGGTATGACTTTTGTCAAAATCTAAAATTTTGTGGAGTTATTCCGCCTTCTTAAATGCAACTCCCGCCTTTGCCAGACAGGCAAGATTTCGAAAAGTCATTGTATAGTCAATAGGCAAGGCAACATTAAGGCGCTCGTGTATCGGGAATTCTCAATGAGTTTGGGATGGGAAGTCGCGATTTAGAATGTCATTAAACACAAACTGTGTGGTTCAAATCCTATTATTCAAATTGGTATATTGCGAAATTGCCGCGAGATATTTGGTTTAAAACATACAGTGAGGTCGCATGCTGAGCATTTTGCTCACCGGTTTTTAAATAAACAGCCGACGACAAACGCAATTTGACACTGTTGACATTTGAACGTCACATTGAACGCCGCAAACTCACCGACGGTTAACAAAAGAATTTTGACGTACATAGAACGTGCGCGATTGTGTTTTAGCGAGCTTCTATTACATTCCGCGCCATTGGCTGGCGCTGGCTGCACAGGTCACACCAATGTTGAGCGGAACTCATTTATTTGATATAGGGGAAGATGGGGGAATACTCTTGCATTTTGTCATTTACGATATCTGAAAAAATCCTTTGAAATTCTTCTACTACAATATTAATAAAGTTTTAGCACTTTTTTGCTCTTTTTAAAACATATTTTTCACAAGCAAACCATTTCAGATAATATTTTTTTTTGTCTGAAGGAAACACCTTATTTTCAGTTTTAATACTTAAGTTTGTGGTCAGATGTAAGACTTTCTATTTATTGTTTTAAATTTTTCTTGTCATAAGCAAGTAGTTCAGAATGGAAATGTTTCTTATTACCCTTTCGTTTTGACTATTGTGGGGTAATAAAAAACATCGTAATGGGGCAATGAAAACTATATTCGTTTTTGTTGCAGACTGATTTGAGTACTAAGTGAAGTTGCCTTCAAATTTGACAGAAGTGACCTATGTAAAGCTTTAAAAATGGCAAGTTGAAAAAATATTAAATGGCATCTAAGTAACGCAAATAGTCCACAGTACACCGGTCTATTTTTTAAGTGATTACTAACGGGCTAAATTTTCGTACAGATTATTTGGCCGAGACGCCTAACTAACCCACGAAACATTTCCATCCTAAACTACTTTCTTAACACAAGGAAAATTTTAAAACAGTACATAGAAAGACACACATTTGACCAAAAACATTTAAAGTATTAAATCTGCAAATAAAGTCGCCTTCAGAGAAAAAAAATATTCCCCTATCTTACCATACGCCTCTCTCTCACCATGTTCTGATTTTAATAGTCTTGCACACCAGCCACACCCCGTCGGTCGGGGTCGACTAAAACCGGTACCAAAAAGGCTATTTCCAGCTGTCAAATATCGTTAAAGTTATTGTTGTCGGCGAAGTTATCGGGCCTAAATTTGGCACGACCAAAAACTATCTATAACCCGGTTCCCATCTACTACTTTCTCGTGCGTGCCCGCGCACTCCTCTCATCATGTGACGCGTGAGCGAGCACTCACGAAAAAGTCGTAGGTGGAAACCGGGTGTTTGTCGCGGAAGACTCGCCTATCCCCACTTCTAGCTTACTTTGTAAAGTAAATGTTAAAGATATGGCAACGCGGCATTTAAATAGTTCGCCGTGTCTCGTGTTACAAGACATTTTGTTGACTGGACTCAAGGAAGGTGAGTACTTTGCTCATTACGCGAGGTTCGTGTACCATTTATTGCTCTGGAGTAAGGGTTTTCGTTAGAGCAAAAAATTTGAAAATAGAATAGAAATAGTCTTTATTTTCATATGCAATAATATAAATAGAAATTGAGTCAGGTTCTTACAAAAATAAAAAAACTTAAGCTATCTAAAGTTAAATACGGACCTAGACTTTTTTTTTAAATTTTTTGGCTTCACATTGGGTCTCCAATTAACCCCTAGCTCAACTTTTAAATTTTCCCTCGTAGCTTCAAAACTATAAGGGCTAAAAAAATACGTTGGACATATTTTTTCTTATCTCAAAATTTGAGGACTAATGTAAATTCTCCAAGTCCCTATCTTTTATAATAAGTGAGTTTTCGATCTAATAGCATGTTTGATGATTTTAAGTGTAATTAGTTACTGAAAATCCAGCTAAGATGTCAATTTTTTAAATGTCATTTGGTACACACTATAAACTTAGGTAACAACAAAATATAAGTAACCTATTACAAGTTTCTGTGTACGGGATTTTTATGAGCGCGAGTAGGTTTTGCAAAGTCACTTGAATAACTCCTAATACGGGGTTCTATCGATTTCATAATATTTTGCTTCATTCTGCCCTTCAAAAGTTATCCAAATTCATATAAAATCTTCCTGGTATAATTTCAACCCTACCAACATAGAAGATGCGCGGCTCTTTGCGGTCCGACCACAAAGTATTTGTTTTCCGACCTACCGAGCCCAGGTGGATGAACGGCACCTGATTGGCAGATTTTTTTGAGATGCGCTTTTAATTGCTTTCAGGTGTTCTTATCGTTCGGGACCCCTTTAGTCGGCATTATGCAGAGTTAGAAAATAAATCAGTGTCGTTTCTGTAGGTTTAGGAATAGAAAGTTTTATTATCTATTTTTATTTCTTTAGTTTACGCCATAATTAAATGAAATAATTTTCATGAGTATATCTACCGCCGCCCATGTCATTTTCTTTAAAGGATATGCCGATGGTCGGCTTTTATCTTTGTTCAACTGACTTTGCAAAAACTATACAAGTTTCCGTGTACCAGATTTTTATGAGCGCGAGTGTACCTACCACTAGTTTCTAAAAAATCCTGTATAAAATAAAATATCTAAACCAAGAAAAATTGGCAATCTTATTTTAATCTTAAGTAATAGTATTGATCATCATCCCCGTCATTTCGTATCGGCCCCAATTTAAAAATGCAAGTCTCGCTTCCTGAAATCAGTCCCGAAATTTCCAATTTCACACCACGTTTGCTGCTAAATTTTAACGACGAAGAAAATTTTCAATATACAGGTAGCTTTATCCTGTTTATATGCAGGACCTTTATAATATACAGAGACAAAATGTCAAAAAGTGTCTCTCTCTTTGAGGGTTTTTTCAAAAACGTACGTCAAATACCCAAAAACGACGGAAGGGCAAAAAAATATCAAAATATGCAAAACATCGAAAATTCAAAATATCAAATCAGAAAATATTGAAAATACAAAAATCGAAAACAAAACATATCGAAATTTCAAAAATAGAAAATTTCAAAAATTAAAAAAAACCTAACCTGACCCTGACATAACCTAAACAATCCAACCCTAACCTTATCTGACCTAACCGAAAGAAAATAGAAAGTTTCAAAACCCTAACCTAACGAAACCTAACATAATTAAACTTAACCGAACCGAACCAAACCTGAGGTTTGATTCGGTTCTGTTAGGTTTTCAATATTTTCTTTTTTCGATATTTTATGTTTGCGACATTTTGTATTTATGATATTTTTTAATTCGATATTTTGTATTTTTAATATTTTGTATTTTCGATATTTTGTGCTTTCGATTATTTGTATTTTCGATATTTTGTTGTTTCGATATTTTGTAGTTTCGAAATTTTGTTTTGTCGATATTTTGTTATTCGATATTTTGTAATTTCGATATTTTGTAGTTTCGATATTATGCACTTTCGATATTTTAATTCAGTAATTTGTTTTTCGATATTTTGTGTTTCGATATACTATTTTTCGCCCCACTGTTACCTTTAAACAAAAAATCCCTATATAGTTTAGGTATGGCTGCTAATGTGCTGTGTGCCTTATAGATCAGATACCTGTAAAAAATAATAAAATAACAGCTTGAAAACTATTTAAAATGAAAGCCAACAAGATAAATAAATTAGACTCGATCCGCGTAGCAATAAAATAGTCTACAATATTTTTTTGTTTTGTAGTTAACCTAAAATTTTTCGAAAGAATTCGATAAAAAGAAATTTAATGAAACTATATCTTTTTATCAAACAAGTTTCGTGGCTAATGGGGTAAAAAGGAGTTTTTGTTTCTCTCATATTTTTCCGTGGGTAGCTTGAAAGCTTTACCTCTCGGGAGTCCAAGATTTAATGGACACCTAATAAGTGTTGACAGTTAACTGTTTCGTCCTTACTCCTCAGAACACTGCTTGGTCAATCACACTCTTGCGAAGTTAATTAGACGGTTTTGTCTTTAATCCTATTTAAATAGTGAGAAAACTCTCGCAGAAGCGCCATCTGCCGATAGCTTTTTATGTCCTTAACACGTCATTTTTTAAATCAATATATTTTTATTTTTTTTATTTTAAACCTAAAAAAGTTTTAGCAAAAAAAATTGCTTCCAGAAATTTTTTGATAAAAATAATAAATCAAAATAAAATGTAAAAATAAATATTATGATTTAAAATAATTATGTGTTTAAAAACAAAAAAATGTGGAAGATAAAAATTGAAAAGGAAAATGTTTCTAGGAAACTTTTAGGTTATATTTTTTTAAAATTTGTATACTATACCATCTATAGCTAGGATCAATCGCCCAGTCTTTTTAGCCAAATTTTTGTCGAGATATGCCTTGTTAGGACATTAAAAAAACAACCATACGCCGAGGTGGGACTCGAACCCACAAGATAGGCAGCGCGCCCAGCCTACGCACGGTCGGTCCAGGCATATAGCAAGTACTGCAGCCATATGCACGAACCAACGCGCTAAGCCGGTCGGCCACGGTTCCCATATTTTAGGTTATGTAAAAATGTTGTACATGCAGAAGTTGTAGAACATGTTGCCTAAAATTGTTTAAATATTTTTTATCGCCCTGAAAAACCATAGTATTCCTAAAAGTTCACCCCATTTCACCGTAATAACTTGTATCGAGCCTAATTAATTTTTTTCTGTGGGCTGCGATATATTTTGTTTAATTTTCTAATAGTTTTTATGCTGTTATTAATTTTTTCCTTCGAAAAGCGACTTGTACTGGTCTATTATGGTGGTATAATCGAGCCATTGACCACAGGCTTCAAAAAAGTTTTTTTGAACAAATCATTTTTGTTGTAATTTATACAGTTTTTCTGTGTATAATGTGGAAAAAATACCGAAAGAAATGATCGAATAAAATCTGATAAAAATGGACAAAAGAACGCACCAGAATAGAAAAATACACAAAATAAAACAAATTATTTCTCTAGGACAACCGTTGAACTCTGTACTAATATTTTCTTTCTTTTTGTTACAGAAACTTGGGACCCGCATCAAGATCTTCAGTAATGTGGCACCTCAGAGCACTGATCGTGTCATCCAGATCATCGGAGAGCCGACCAAGTGCGTCGACACCATTCGAGAAATTTTGACTTTGGTCAAGAATGTAAGTTTTCCAAACTTAATATCAAAGGGTAATAACTATTACTGGGTCGCGGTTCGTTTGTCGAAAACACATTTATCGAAAACATCTTTATCGAAGACATTTTGATCGAAAATCTTAATTTTGAATGACATTTTGATGGAAAATCTGAATTTCGAATGACATTTTGATCGAAAATCTTAATTTCGAATGGCACTTTTATCGAATAGCAATTTAATCGAAATTTTTTTATTCGGTTCGGTTCGGTTCGGTTACATCCCCTCAAGGATCCCGGGAAAGAAGTCAGGAAAGTTTTTTTTTGGAAAAAAATATGATTGAAAAGAGACCCCTTTATCGAATTATATATATAACTTCATTCTCAGATTGTGTTTTCGATTAAAAAGCGATTCGCCAAAAATGTTTTCGATTAAAAAGTCATTCAAAAAAGTTGTATTCGATAAAAAAGTTTTCGATTAAAGCATTATTCGATCAAAATGTCATTCGAAATTAAGATTTTCGATCAAAATGTCTTCGATAAAGATGTTTTCGATAAACGTGTTTTCGACAAACGAACCGCGACCCTATTACTAAACCAATGGTTTTTAAACTAAATAAATGGCTCTAGTCCACAATCATGCACAGTACTAGTCCGACCAGAATAAAATGAGGCGCAAAAGAGATGGCTCAACTCAATATATCTCCCTCTGTTTACAGCACTTTTGTCTTACTGGGTGGTTTTCATTTTTAGCAAATTTACCTTGAACAAAATTTTAATATTACGGAGAAAAAACGGTACTCGTCTGGTACGTTTAACCAAATCTGCTCCAGCCCGTTCATAATTCACAACCTTTTATTGGGTTTCTATTGTTACCGCTGGCTCAACTCGAATCCGTCCCGTTCACAATTCACACCCTTTTATTGGGTTTGCAAAAAAAGGCTTAGGAAGAGTAAAATATAAAATTGATATCGCTTCTTAAAAGTGCAAAAAATATTTTTTCAAAATTTGTAAAACTGCCCAAAAAAGTTTTGTTTCAAAACCCTTACAATTAGATTTTTGCCTACAATATTTAATATTTTTATCCGATATAACTCTGCACCGCCCCCACAGACTTAACGGCTTCAGGAAAATTTAATTATTTCCCCTTTATATTAAATAATTTTCCCATAAAAGAGTTATTTCAAAACCCTTAACTACATCTGATTACTCCATTTTTGTTCAAAACCAAAGATCCCTATCTTTTCCATTTATAACCCACTAAACACAAAAACGTTTTAATAATGTCAAAATAATGTATAATTTAAAAACATAACGTTAGGTTGGATGTTAGTTCTAACGTCACGTGAAAAAGAAGCTTAATAACCCGTTTTCTGACGTTAGAAAAATAATCTTATGTTTTTATAACGTTTTTTTAAGTGTTTTTCGAACGTTAAAAAAATATTGATTTTTAACAGTGGAAAAGAAATGTTTTTCTAACATTGAAAAATAAATATTTTTTTAACAATGAAAAAATATATTTTTTCGAAATATCTCTAACGATAAGGTAACATAAATAACGTAAATAAAATTCTTCTATTTTGGAAACGCAGGGCAGCAACAGTCTGTTGAGGTTTTCGTGAACTCCACACTTAGCAAAGGAAATTACGGATCCGAATTCTGAAAATAAAATTTAAAATTCTATGTAAACAATAATTTTGTGGTAAGTGCCTCGCTACGAGGCCAAACAAGTCATGCTCAAGTGAATACAAGGCAAACAATTTCAAGGCGCCTATTCAATTTAGCATGAATGCAAACGAAGCATTCGTTTGGTCCCACTGCGAGGCTTGCGAATTCTGCCTCAAATGAATACGCTGCTTAAGGTCCGGCGGCTAATCATTCGCGATGAATTGTCGCATTCCCTGTCTGATTACCTATAACGTTAGGTATGCGATATTTCATACAAAACCATTTTTTTTTCTTTTGTTTACTTTCTTACCTTAGGTTGGGTGCTTCATTTAGATCACTGCATACACATGTGTTGCTCTTTAACTTTAACAACTGAAGTAATATTCCTATCCAAATATGAATTCACTATCATTATTAATAATTGTGCTTTTAATTTGCCATGTTTGTTTCTACAAAAGGTAAAAATTGTAACCAAAAATGCACAAAGCGTATCTGCTATCGACTCGTATGAACTCGCAGCGAAATGCAACTATACATGGCGATGGCCCGTTCTGGTAGTGGAACTATGCGGCAGCGCCCTCTAAGTATCATTTTTTTTTAATGTTTAAAAAACAAAACATTTATTAGCTTCATATATCTTACATTCAAGGTTAGAAATGAGATCTAGGAAAAACATTATAAAAATAACCATATATTGATGGTATTATTTTTAATGTTAGTGAAATTATGCTGTGTATATTTGTGGTAATGCTTTTACATGAAATTTTCGTTAGGATTTTCTACATGTTTTTTTAATGTCAAAAGTTGACTTGATTTTAACACAAATTTGTGTTAGAAAAAAAAACATTTTTTTTTAACATTTATCTAACGTTTTTTACGATTTTGTGCTTAGTGGGAATTCAAAATTTTCCTTTCAATCTCATTAAAAATCAGTCACGCTGTACAGAAACCTACGACGATAAATAATCTTACAGACAAATTCAAAGAGAAAATGACTTGAAAAGTCTATTTCTTTATGCAAAAATTCCACATAGACCAATTCAATATGTGAATTTTCTGAGTAACACAATATTTTGTTGCTTTTTCCTTTAGACGCTTGACGAACTCTAGACCTTTGTGAATTTAAGGCCTAAGGTAAAAAATTGCAAAGCAAAAATGTGAACACATAAATGGCTGGACCAAATGTCATATTATATGACAAAAAAAATTTCATGGCTAAGCGGGTATAAAAAGATTTTGTTTCTCTTGTATTTTTCCGTGGGCAGCTCGAAAGCTGTACACCCACGGGGGTCCAAGACCTCATGGACACCTATCAAGTATTGACAGTTAACTGTTTCGTCCTTATGGGAACCTTCAAAATACTGCATGGTCAATGTCAAACTCTATTATTATTAAATAGATATTTAGACTGTGTTAAAACCACATTTTTAAAATAAGAACGAGCCGCAAATGCAAAACCGAGGAAAACATTTTAAAAGTTGTAACCAAAAAATAGAAAATCAATATCAGGCTTCGCTACCTATAAAGCTTGCTTTACGATGAGTGACCTTAGTGCTAATAGGCTAGGAACTAGAAAGGTATCAGATCCGTTATGGATCCATTTATTTCTGTAAAAAATAATAATCACAAAAAAACGATGCATAAAATAAAAAAAAATTGTAATAAGACACCTCCTCAATGAAAAACAAACCTGGCATGCACAATGGTCAGTTAAAAAAGTGACAGTTTAACTGACAAATTTTAACAAACCGTCAGAATAAAGCCAAGTTACATACATACTGCATGACTTTATTTGTGCACTAATACCCAAGTAACACAAAGTGGACAATATAGTTTAAAAGCAAAAACTTTCCTGTGAAAGTGTTGTCAGAGCTTAGTTTTTGCTGTAAAACAGCTAGTTGTGGTTTAGAAATTATTTTAGCTATAGAGCCTCTCTGATAGCAGGTGTTTATGGGTGAAATGGCTTTTGATGTAATATTATACAGGACTTGCTCTTTTAAAGTTAAATAATTGCTTATAAGCATGCTAAAATTTAGCTAGCTAAATAACATAAATTTTAAGCTCTTATTCCTATTATTTAGCTAGAAAAAGCAACAATTTAGCAATTTTGTATTTCAAGCTGTTTATTACAAAACTTTTGAACAGCCCCCAAAAATGCTTGGCCAAAAGAGCAGTGCGATTATGACTCTTGAAAAAAGGAGATTTATTGTCATGCCTGATCCAAGGTTCGTAAAGAAACCGGTTGTGTGGTAACTCCCAGCCAATGACGCGGCATTTTGCCTGTTCCACGGTCAATAAAGAAAGACCTATACGTTACATTATGAGAGATAGAGAGATAGGTCTATTTAAAAGCCGAAAAAATACCAAAATTTATTACAAAATTAAATCATTTAAAATTTTATGATAAAAATTCCAATAGTTTTATAAATATCAGATTCAGGACACGATTATAAATATATATAAAAACTCTAAAGCAAACTAGCCACATATTATTGGTTTTTTTTGGTGGGTAGGAAATAACTAAAACTAGATTTTTTTGTGTAAAATTTATACAAAAAAATTTAAAAAAAAGGAAGTTAAAATGACTAAAAGTCAATAATGCAGTAAGGGATTTTTTTTGATCACCCCTACAAAACGCATTTTCAAGAAATATCATAAAAAATACATCGACTGTAACGCAAGGCTAATATGCCTTACCTGCTGCTTGAGCGTTATACAGAGTGTTCCAAGTTAAGTGTCCACCATTGCTAACTTTTTTATTATAAAGATAGAAAAAAGTTTAAATTGGCAAACTAGTAGAATTTTTAATGCTGTTTAAGATACTTAAATTTTTAAAAAATAGAGCATCGGTTTTTGGTTTTTTTCAAAAAACATTTAAAAAAATTTATATATCCTGTATTTTATATTTTTTTCTGATAGGCCTTTTAATTCTAAACAATTTTATAAAAAAAAAATTTGCCTAAAGTTTAAAATAATAACGAAGAAATTTTAAATTCAAAATTACGTAAGTATTTTAATTTTAGTTGGTAGCAAGTAGTCTAAACGTAATTTTTAATTTGGAATATTTTCGTTATTTTTAACTTTGAGAAAATAAATCAAATATTTAAAATAAATTAACAGCAATATTATTTTCCTCAATTTTTACGAAATTTTTAAATTATTTTTTTTTTTAAGTTTAATTTTTTTCATGAAGAGGTAGGTATGCTGTGTGTTCACGCAGCGGGTAGGAAGAGTGGACTGTATGGAAGGAATTACCTGCGTAACATTGATCGGAAAGGAAGGGTGAAAGTTATGCCATAGGTTCGTTTAAGGAAATCTACAACTGCTTATTGCTAGGGCACTTACCGAGTCGATTTTCTTGTTATTCTTCTGCAGGGCCCTGCTTACAGCATCATCATTACCAAGTTGATTGAAGGTAGCACTAAATAGTCATTAGCTTTAGTTTAAAACCCGGAAAATGTTGTCACTTCGTTGAAAAGTAAGGAAGAACGGAAAATATGTCCTTTTTAGAGAGCGGACATGTTGGAATCTCTCTTGATCCTGCGCATTGCGTTCAATGTGCCCAAATATATTTAGACAGTTGCGGGTAAAAAGGAAATACGCGGGAGGGAACAAAATAGGTATAAAACTTAAAATTAATGGAAAACGCTTGTGCGTGAACACTGTGTAATAGGTACATCATTTAAGAACTATTTTTAGCATCAGGCGCCTAAAAAACAGCCAACAACATTGAGTATTTTTTAAACTATTAGTAATTTTCTATGTGTATATAAAGTTCATTTCATAACCTTTGTCCTGGCCTATACTGATTGTGATGATAACTATCAAAAAGTTATCTTAAAAATTATGTGTTGGTTGCAGATATCAGATGCAGTATAGAGAGAAAACCCATACCCCCAAGGTCTATGTCCCAGCTCCCCTTGTAACCTTGTATGACCCACATTGTATGGGTAGAAAACAACCGACACAGGAAAATTTGTGTTTGTTAAAATTTTTAATTATATTTAAAAACTCACCAGTTCTTTTAGTTAGTTTTTAATATATTTATAGTAAGAACGTAATAGGTATTTAAACACTTACACGACGAAAAGACCCAAAATGTACAAAATTTCCTCGCAAAAGACGAAATTTCGATATAAACAGCGTTTGACTGCTGATTTCTAGCAAAACTGTGACGTAGCCCTGACGTCACGGCCCGCAACCGGTTTCTTTACGGACCGTGTCTTCTGTTTGTTGTTTTCTTTTCTAACCTAATCTCTGGTTGTGTGTTGTGTTTTTTATTTAAACAAGCAATTAGATGTTTGTTTAAACAAATGTCCACTCACAGCCATAAAAGATAGTTATTTGCCCATCTTTTAGAGTATCCCTTTATCTTTGACAGGGAACTAAAGTTGGGTAAACAGTGACTGGTTCCTTGAAACCCTGGTGCGATGCCTTGTCAGGGGGCACACAATGAAGCCATTACAAGGGGTTCCTGCCTGGTACTTATCAGTCCTGAGTAAACCTTAAAAGTGCTGTCAAAATTTTTTCATCAGTCTGTCTGTTTTTTGTTGTAACTCAAGGGCTGGTGTATATAACAACATAATGCACCATGGACAAACATAATGCTTGATTTTGGTACATTGGTCCTCCATTTTTCTGCCTGCTTAGCATTAATAGATGATATATAATTAAGCACTAACTTTGTCATCATTATGCACTATGTGAGCTGCCGACAGCAAGTGTACAAATTTTTTAGTAAGTACTGTAGAATTGGTTTAACTTAGCACATAATCAGGCCAGGCTCTCAAAAAGGTATGGACCCACTTGTGTAACCCATTGTATTGGGCCCTCTAAGGTGCTGCACCCTGGGCATTAAGAAGCCAGTTTATTAGTTGAATAACTAAATAAATAAATTTCTTGTTTTTATTTACCTAGTTACCTTAATAACAAAAATTTCCTCTACCTATTCCTACTAAGGCCTGCCTTACCAGTGGTGATCCCAGAGAGGATGGAGGCGATCACCTCTCCCCCTTTTTCTAGAGAACTTTAAATACAAAGGGCACATTCTAGTGTATTACATAACTAAGTAAAAAACTATTTTGGTAATTGTGTAATAAATATGGTTTCTCAAGAATTTCCATTTATTTTAAAGAATGTATTTCGAAAAATCCTTAGAGGTACAAAAAACTTTTATTTTGGCATGTTAGAAAAAAAAAACATTTTTTTGTAAAAGAAAACCATATACTGCCTAATTAATTTTTTAAGTCTATACAATGTATGTTCAAAAAATCTAAATTGTCCTCCTTTTTGTTGTATCTCTGGAACCCTTCTGTTGGACCACTCACCAATGTAATACACATTTGATACAATGGTGTATTGAATTGAATTGAATAAATCTTTATTAGCCAATCATGCTATTTCAAATTACAAACATTAATATAAAAACATAGATTTAAATGTTAATGTTAATACATTCACCGCTATTTCTATAACAATAATTCCAAACTTATTATTTTACATTCATGGGGGTTGGGGAGGCAAGAGGGGCCCCTTTCTTATTAGATTTTTTTAGATTATGAATATGCATAATAGCACCAAGGTAACCCCCAGGCCTGTCGTAAGAGCTAACTAAAGAAACCTTGACCCATGGGTAGTCTGGTAACGGACAAGCTTTGACCAGTAGGTAAAAAAATATAGAACAGCTAGTGCAGGCACATTGTGGCTCTCCGTACCCTGTTGATTGTCAAAAGGTATGGTATATGGAGTGCCTATTTTGAACTAACAGCTAGTGCAGGCACATTGTGGCTCTCTGTACCCTGTTGATTATGTCAAAAGGTACACCAGTGCTCTAAGGCTATAATTATGGCATTATGTGGTATATCATGACTAAGTTTCTGGCCTAAAATATATTTTGAAGTCTACTGGGTTCTATTTACTAGATAGAATTTAAACTGTTATCCGAGTCATACACAGTAAGTACACAGCACAACATACCCAGAAAGGCATGCCTACGTGCCAGGTTAGATCCTTTAAGGGTGCTAACCGCCACTACCGTACATTCATGGTAATAAAGCAAAGATGTTTAATTCCCTGTACATTATATAATTTAATTTTAATAATTATAAAAAAAAAATGTGTAAAATGAGTAGGAGTCAATTGCAAGCAGACCCCCTTTTTGGCTTCCTTGCTGACATTCCCAAGGGCTGGGCAAATGGGCCCCATTCTGGTTTGCTTTCTGGACTTTGTACTTCATTTCTTTTAACTGCTTCTAAAATTAAAAAATGTAAATAAAACTTTTTTACCTAAAAATTAAAAAAAACAAGGCAATCAGTGTGCCATGCTTTTTTCATTTTTTCTTACTTGGGACAAGTGAAAATTAGTAGTCAAGAGTGTGTTTAGCGAGGGGTGAACAGCTAACCCAAAATGTGTACACCGATTGTGAAAATCCACAATCTTTTGCTAAGATTGTGAGGGATTGTGGCAAGATTGTGAGGGGATTGGGGACGGCGTAGGGGGGCCGTCCCATCAAAATTCTTGTGACCAAAAAAAAAAAAAACAAAAAGGTCATCATGTCTATAGCACAGATCACCTTGATCCGTGTCTATAGTTTCCTTTGCCGCCCTCTTAATTTACTGTTACCGGCCCTGCTACTTAATAACCGAGGGGTGACCAGCTAACCCCAAAATGTGTACACCGATTGTGAAAATCCACAATCTTTTGCTAAGATTGTGAGGGATTGTGTACAGATTGTGAGGGATTGTGGTGAGATTGTGAGGGATTGTGACTGATTGGGAGGGATTGTGTAAAGATTGTGAACAGATTGTGAGAAATGTGTACACCGATTGTGAGAGCTGTTCACCCCTTGGTGTTTAGTAAAAAACAGTCAAATCAGAATGTTCAAAAAAAAAAATAGTGTTTCTTAATGACAAATTATGTCATGACACAATGTTTGAATCCATCAGATCAAAAAATATTTTTTTAATCTCATTGGTTTGACTGACACTCTGTTTTTTTTACTTCAAGTCAAGCGGCTTTAGTAGTCTGTTTATTTAGACTTACCTGATTCGAAGCAGAGTGCACCAGAGTCAATTGCCAGTACCAAGCACTGTGGGAATTCTCCCCTTGCAATTACCAATTACTGAGAGTGTGTGGGGCCTCATTTAAAGAACTTGGACCAAGCTTGTATGTTGTCATGTTATTATATTTTTTGTATAAACAGCCTTACAGTTTCTATGCTATGTTTCTGTATAAACCCAGCTTAAGGGTTTCTGATGGCGATGGCCAATATAATGTTTTTTGCTTCCCACTGGTGGGGTACTGTGGTAGGGCACGTAATAACTTTATCTTCTAACGTTCGCACTATTTTTAATTGAAATATTTGTTTATTTTGTTGTTGTGACACCGCCCAAGATGAAAGATAACATCTGTGACTCTTCTTTTTTTTTCGTATTACCTATTGGGCCAATTGTTAGAAGGCAAGTTAGCTAGAAATCAACATTATTTAGGCTTAAATATTAAAAAATAGTTTGTCTAGAGGTAAACTGCTGAAACCAATGAGACGGCCGAGGCGGCCATGATGGTTTTCCAATTTATTTTTCTTTAAATTTATGGACTAAAAAATATTAATTTGCAGGGGATCCCGGGCCTAAATAAATTCTAGAAAGTGCTAAATTCAATAAAATATGACTAAGAATTGATTTATCAGGTATTTAGAGGATAATTGTAATAAAATAATTTCTAACCTAAAAACAAACACCGAAAAAAAAACGTTTATTATTCTGAATTTTCGAGGCGCTTGCGTTTTGACGAGCCATCTTGACCTGTTTCATCAGAAAAGTTAACCTGGCAAACATTTTGACGATGAAAACCGCCTTTTTTGCGCGATTATATCACAGTAGTGTAGAACATAAGAAGTTTTTCTTCAGCCATTTTAGTAAAGTCTCTGTCCATTACAGGAAATAGTTATTTTGCAATAGATGCCATTGTTTCTTGTTTATTTCTAGACAAAATTACTTTAATGTTAACGTGCTATATTTTGGAGCTCTTATGGACACCTTGAGAGCTAAACAAAGATTGCCTAATCAGCAACGACAACACTTTAGAAGCTGCTTAGCTGTGAAACGCCATACAGCTGTAATAGCTATTTTACATTCAGTTTTGCTCTTAAAGGGTTTTGGTAGCTGTTTTTCAGCAATTTGTGTTACTTGGGTAAAGCCTAGCACAATTCTTATTAAAGTCTGCCGTATTTTACGGCGCAAGTGCGCAAGCGTAGATGTCAATATTACTGCTAAACCAGTGGCGGATGCTACAGGGAGGGCAGGCAGTGCCGTCTCAAAACTAGACAACAAACAGTATTTTTAATTGATTTAATTAAAAAATGTTAAATCTTCCTGTACGACATGTCTAGTTTTTTTTTAGTCTGTGGTTAACAAAAGGCGATTAATTGGGTAAACTTTTTAGCGTCAATAATTACAAGCCGGCAGCACCGGGCGGGACAAAATTTCAATTTCACCCGTTTTTCAGCGGTGTATGGGTGGCTGTTCTCACGCGGGGGCGGGAGGACTGTTTGTTTTTGTTCACGTCGGCCATATTCATCGTGCGAAAACGTTCGTTGCCCTTCCTACGTGTTGCCGGTTCTATCCTTAGTGAAGACGTATGAGTTTGTTTTGATTTGGGGTAGGTCAGTAGTTAAAAGCCTTGCCGGTCGCGTGCCCATTGATTGTTTTTGTTTTTGCTTCTTTTCAAAATGGAAATAAATACTGTCGATTATATAATTAACTGTGCAAATTTAAATACGTTGACATATGAACTCCGATTACAAATAAAATTATTAGGGCTACGTAGACCGGACCTAAAAATTCTAAAAATGTGCAAGTAATAAAAAATTATAGATGCTGAAAACTGGTTGTGCGGTTGTGAAAAACGAAATGCTTTTTTTTGCTTTATTTGTCTTATCATGAACAATCGACGAAGTGATCCTGCGTGGGTGGCAAAGGAAATGTGTAATAGTTAACTGTACAAATTTAAATACGTTGAATTTTAGTGCAAGTAATAAAAAATTATACGATGCCGAAAACTGGTTGTGCGGTTGCGTGGGTGGCAAAAGGAATGTGTGATCTCAGCACTTTAGTGAAAAGTTAAAGACACAAAGTAAGTGCTACTTATTTAAATAACCACATAGAATTTTCTATGCTAGGCAAGACTGATCTTGGGTGCCAATTGAATAGTGCCTATAGGCAAAACATTACCGAACATAATGAAAATGTGGCAAAAATAGACAGATACTTAGTAGGTTAATACACTGTTTAAAATTCTGTGGGATTTTTGAGGTTGCTCTACGGGGCCATAATGATTCTGAAACTGGTGCTAATCCGAGCACTTTGCGCATGTAAAAGAAGGGCGAATAGATTTTATCTATAAACAAATAAACGAAAAACTACACCAAGTAGCTGCTTGTTTGTAAAATGCTAAAATAAAATTGTTTAGGTAATTTTTTTTATCTCCTTTTCCATGCAATATAAATTTCTGCCCCCCCCCCCAATTTATAACGTCACCAACCGTCACTGTGCTAGACCTTATATGAGGGCACGGCAGTGCCTCGCCAAGTTCGCGCGCCGTAACCATCTTCTTAAAGCATTTCAGCCGATATTTGACCTACCTAAAACTCTACTTCGGAATGAGCTACGAATTTCTTTGCACAGTTGTAGATCTCCATGGAGTTAACAACCCCTTCAAGTTTCATGGAATTTCATAAAGTAGTAAAGTAGTTACGAAATTTCCAAAAACGTCGAAAGTGCCACTCACTCATGTATAGATCATCAATATTCTACTGTACTTCCAGACATGCTACAAAACTGAAATTTGGCAGACTGATAGAAATTATGACCAAACCCCTGGAAAAAATCAAAAAACCCCAAAATTTTAATTTACTCCCCTCCCCTAGACATTTAAAGTTATGTAAAAGTAGCATCGCCCACATCCAGAAATGCTAGAGAGTTGAGCTTTGGCAGACTGATAGGAACTATGATAAAACTATAGGAAAAAATCAAAAAACCCCAAAATTTTTATTTACTCCCCTCCCCTATACATTTAAAGTTATGTAAAAGTAGCATTGCCCACTTCCAGAAATGCTAGAGAGCTGAGCTTTGGCAGATAGGAACTATGATAAAACTATAGGAAAAATTAAAACACCCCAAAATTCTAATTTACTTCCCTCCCCTATAAATGTAAAGTTAAGTAAAAGTAACAATGCCCACTTCAAGAAACGCTAGAGAGCTGAACTTTTAAAAGACTGCCAGCATTGCACACTTCCAGAAACGCTAGAGAGCTGAGCATTGGAATGCTGATAGAAATTGTGATAAAACCATGGGAAAAAATTTAAAAAGTCCACTATTTTCATTTACTCTCCTCCCCTGTAAATGTAAAGTTATGTAAAAGTAACATTACCCACTTCCAGAAACGCTAGAGAGCTGCGCATTGGAAGACCGATAGGAACTATGATAAAACTATAGGACAAAATTTAAAAACACGACAATTTTAATTTATTTCCCTCCCCTATACATGTAAAGTTATGTAAAAGTAACATTGTGCACTTTCAGAAACGCTAGAGAGCTGAGCTTTGGAAGGCTAATAGGAACTACGATGAAACCATGGAAAAAAATTAAAAAACCTCAAAAATTTAAGTAAGGCATTGCAAAAGTTTTGAACAACGGCTGTAAATGAACTCTTAGACACAGTGCTAAATTGAACATAAAGAAGTTTGGCTGTAATAGCAAAGTTAAAAAAAACATTTCTAAACTAGTAAGAACCTTTCATTTTGAAATTTGTATTGGAGAACTTGGCTTTACTTTTATCTCAATTCTTTTTACGGAATGCCATTTTCGCGTACTTGGCTTTTTTTTACATGAAATGTTTTTGTTATGATTACACTTTCAATAAGTCTCTATTGTATGGTAGCTATGCATTTTAGTAGGTTATAATATCCGGGCAGAGACGCCATGTAATAAAGGTGACAGCTGCTTTTGTATCGTTAAAACGTGCTTTGGTTCGAAACAAACAGGGTTTACGTTTTTTATTTGAATTCGCTCGACGGCTCTGAAAAAGCGTGAATTTTCCCAGCAAACTGCATTTTGTTGAAAGAATCGAATAGACACTCATTTTTTACTGTCCTACCCCACGAAGCTCTGGCAAAAAAAATTGTTTTGGCGGAAAATAAATGCAAACAATTTTTTGTATAAATAATGTTTTTGGACGATTCTTTAGAATGCTAAAATTCTGAAAATCAAATAGTTTTATTGCGGAAATTAGTTTATTTTTTATTTTGAAAAATATGGAAAATTCAGATGAAAAATCTGCTAGTTAAAAAAAGTTTAAAGGTATCTGAATTGTGCGATTATTTCAAAAAAACATAGAAATTTCTCGTTGTTGTTGTTTTTTCCTGAAAAATTACAAAAATTTAAGATTAAAAGAAAGTTATTTTTAAAAAACATTTTGGTTAGTTTTGAGAAAAACACATGTCCGTCCGCAAGGAAAATCTTTGATTTCCAGAATCTGAAATCTTTAAATTCAAAAACCCAAGTATTTTAAATAATAGATTTGTTGTCGTTATTTTCGAAAATTTTCCAAAGAAAACTCAAATCCTTGGTTGTCAGAGTCATGGATTTCTATAAAGACCACATATATTTTTTTAATAGCACATTTTAAGTAAACAAAATTTTACCCGGTACTTATTATATTGTAAACTCTAAATATTTCCGTTAGAAGTAACATCTCACCTATAATCAGAAATTTATAAAAATGTAGTATACGATACATCGTTTAAAATTAATACCGGTGGTTTTACATAAACAAAATATATGTTTATTTTCAGAAGTTAGTATATCCCAGAATGCACTTAACACTTTATTTTGGAAAACACTTTTACACAGAGTGCCGCAATAAACTTTTTATAGCTGATATAAATCACGAGAGACGAGACGAGAAGAGTCCTATCGTCGAGACGAGAGACTCATTTTATCTCGCATAACAAGAAGAGAGAAGGCCTTTTCTCGTCTCGTTTCGTCTCATCTCGCGGCAACACTAACCATGGACAGACTTGTAATTTAAAAAATTAATTCATTAAATTTTTTCAGAGTCCCGTCAAGGGCGCGGTCAACACCTACGACCCTCATAACTTCGACGATGTCTACCCCGATGAATATGGCGGCTGGGCCGGTCAGGCTTACGAGGACGGACCACGTGGAGGTGGCGGAGGCGGTGGTGGAGGAGGCGGCTTCGGCGGTGGACGTGGAGGTGGCCGAGGCGGGATGAGAGATGGTCCTCCAAGAGGTATGTCCGATGAACCGAACCGAACCCAAAAAAAATTTTGATATGTCATTTCGACGTGCAGGTTTAATATGTATTTTGTTTTCAGGAATGCGAGATGGACCTCCAATGAGAGGCGGCGGACGTTTTGGCGGTGGTGGTGGACGCGGTGGAGGTGGCGGCGGCGGTGGCTTCGGAGGAAGGTGAGTCTTAAAATGCCCTCTACAAACAACAAACACATTTTTTTCTAAAAAAGTTGTTATATTAATAGAACCTGGACATACATACAGTGATGGCGAAAAATCTAGAGCACCCAAAATTATAAACAATTACAGCCGAAAATAAAATGTACGGTTTTTTATGAACCTTAAAAATCTGTCTTAAGCCTGCCTAGGTTCAACTTCTGGCCTTGCTACTGGGTGTTGTATGCGTTTTATATAGGAGCAATATATGCTTCAATAAGATGGAATTGCCGGTCTTATATTTAACACTAACTTATTCATAGTTGGCGCACTTACTGAAGCAGTATCAATTTCGTACAATGTTAGGATGTGAAATTTCAGCTCACACTACTACTATACTATAAGTAGTGTGAGCTATGCTGCCGTCCTTAAGCTAGAATGCCGTTAACTACCTAAAATATTTTCCTAGTTTTGATCAAAAAACCCGGAAAATAATAAACAAACGTTGCTCCTTGATAACTGGAAGTTATTAGTTTCTTGAAAACCACAAAAGCTAGAGAAGATTTGCTTATAAAAATTTATGTAGAATAATGTGGTGATTAAGACGGCACCAAAACATAAAAATTGTCCAAATGTTGGTTAACGGCATTATAGCTTCTGTCTGTCTGGCTGTCTGTCTGTCTGTCTGTCTGTCTATCTGTCTGTCTGTCTGTCTGTCTGTCTGTCTGTCTGTCTGTCTGTCGTCTGTAACGACCAACGCGCATAAATGAAAAACCGCTTGCCCGATTTAAATTAAATTTGGTACCTAGGCTGGGTCTTGGGTCGAGATGGTCCCATTTAAAAATTAACAAAATCCACCGAACGCAAGCCAGACAAAAGCGAGGGGGTGGATTTCAAAAATTAGAGTTTATGTAAAAATATGGCGTGTGTGATATCAAACGAAAGGTAATTGAGTTTGGAGTTAACCAAAATACATCTTAGTTTATTTTTTTTTTAAATGTGTGGTTAGATTTAAAAAATTAGATTTTAAGTCAAAACATGGCTTGTGTAGTAATTTTAGTTACATAAGGTCACACATACACATAACTATAGTACCTAGTATGAGATTAGGTGCCCACATATTGGCAAGGTATTATTTATGCTGTATAAACAAAAAGAATTAAGTTTATTTTATTCTATTTTGTTTTATTTATTGCTGTATAAATGTACTCCGGTATAAATAAATATGAATATTTTGTAATTTTTGTCTGTTTTTAGAGGTGACGATTTTGGCAGGGGTGGTGGAGGAGGAGGAGGACGTTTCGGAGGTCGCGATGACGGACCACCTCCATTTGGAGGACCTCGCGGAGGAATGGGCAGACCCCCACCGTTTGGTGACAGGAAAGGTAGTAAGTATTTATTATGTGTATCGCGCTAAAACAAATCAAGTTAATGTTTTTCAGAGACTAAAATTTAAAAAATAAATCGATCTAGCTAATACTTTCCTGGCCTATTAGCACACTGCAAGTGAATTCCACGCTATAAACAGCCTTAAACACAGTTTTTGTAAATATCTCAAAAATAAAAGCTCCTCCAAATGTTTAGTAATATTTTTGACCAAAATCTTATCAGCTCTTTTCAGTATTGTACACCATTTTGTAAAATTTGTTCAGCGGTTTAGGAGCTATCGTGGGACGCACAGACATACATACACACAGACGGACGACACAACGATATTGCTAAGATAGGTCAAAATACAGCCCAATAACACATTTTCGACGTTATCTAAAAAAAAAAAGATTTCGTCGAAAACAATACCTTCTTTAGCTATTGCTGCGCGGGCTAGGAAGGTAAAAATACAATTCTTTAAATTAAAATATAGAGTCTGTTTCAAATTAGGTGTTTACAGATGCTAACTTCCTTATTATTAAAGATACATATTTCAAATTAGCAAACTAGTAGCATTTTAAACGACTTGTAATATGGTGATATTTAAAGATCCGTTTTCGATCCATTTTGAATTTTATTTTTTATACATTTCTAAATTCAAAACAAAAAGGCTTCTGTTTTAATTTTATCATCTTAAAGTCGATATTGCTACTAGTTTATTAATTTAAATTATTCCGTATCTCTAATACTGCCAAAGTTAGCAATAGTGAAAACTTAATTGGAACAGCCTTTATATCAAAATTTCCATGAAAATCTCGGAAAAACCACCCGGCAAACAGAGAAACATTGTCTGTTCTCTGTTTGCAAGGTGGTTTTTCCGAGATTTTCATGAAAATTCATAAAATGCACAGCTTTGACGGATCTACTACGTTTTACCTCGATGCTTGAAAATGCATGTTTATTTTTGTAATGATAAGTTTAGGTCGTTTTATACTGTTTCCAAGAAACAAAAAATTCGGATTTTTCGCATTTTTTTTAGAAATTTCAAAATTAAAAAATTCGTAAAAATTCATACAAATTGCTATGGAGAGAATTCATTTAACGTTTGTTACGTCAAGATAGAGAGGGACGGCTCACAACCGATTGAGCCTTAAATAAATGGTCATTTAGCCAAAAATAAGGTGACCAACTGTCTGGCAAGAGGCCATAAAAAATTAGGGTTTTTTAGAAATGTATATACGCATAGAAAAATAGGTACACCATATTTTTGAAATCTAACTTTCTACCTGACATCTTGCTCCAACATTTTAATTTGTCGCGCAATTTTGACTCCGTAAAATCGTCCAAAATCGTCTATTGAGCATTTATAATGAAAAAAATTATGCAGAAAAATTTATGATAGTGATGATTTAAAGTCCAGCAAAGCCAAATATTCTTATCCGTCTAACCTCGCTTTAGGCAGAAATTCAGCAGTTTGGTTTGGTTCGGTTTCGAATTCGAATCGAACCAAACGGAACCGAACCATACCGCACAAGCAATCAGCAATATTTCCAAATAAATAATTTCCTGTAATCTGCGCCTTTAACCCTCAAATGCACCGTAACAAGGCTTTGCTAATCCATTCTCCCTCTTTGTTGTTTTGTATGTGAGCAACAAGGACTTAATCGCGATTAAACCCATGACCGCGCTTAAGTGCTTACGGTGCATCTGAGGGTAAGTCAGTACGTAAGCAAATCGAATTGGGAATTACGATATGTAATAATGTGTCAAAATATATGTGGGAAGGTCAACTGTACAAATTTTCAAAATTATGTGAAAAAAGCGCTAAAAAACACGAAAAACTAGGTATGTAATTAAATTAAAAATGTAAGTAATTAATCCTAAGCTAATTTACAAATTTATGTCGAAAAACCAAACTTTTTTTTTTAATTTCCCTTATCTAAATCGACTAAAAATAGTCCAAGGAATCATTTACAAAAAAATCGTTATATACTGCGTTTTGACGAGCGAGGTAAAACGTAGTAGAACCGCTTTGACTTTTAAGATATAAAGATCAGAGGAGAAAAAACTTCCATATTTTAAAATAAAATGATTTCTACCAGAAAGGCGCGGCTTAGTCCGCTGAGACTACAGCAAGGGAAATGTAATTCTCAAAATAATTTTGAAAACCGCATTTCGCTGAATGCTGTGTAGTTTTCATTGTGATTTTTTTATAATTCAACCTGTTGGTACGAGAGCTGTCTTTTATATTTTGCATATAGGAACGTAGAGGGCGACACTGATCGACTGTCGTTACTAAAACTTAACCTTACTCATTATCTAACCTAAATTTAAAATGTCAGTGCAATACATATACAGTAGAGTCCCGATTATCCGAAATAATATGGACCAAAGTGATTTCGGATAATCGAAATTTCGGCTAATCCGATTTTTTTTTGGAAAATAGGAGTTTAGAATGTGTATATCATTAGATCGACCTAAAAACATTTGTAACACTCTGTCGGCTAACTAAAACAATTCGCATTTAAGACCGTCGTATTCTCGTGAATCCCGAGGGGAACCACCTAGCAGTATAGGTTTCGTATAATGCGAATTTTTTCGGTTAATCGGGATTTTTGTTTTTAAATGTAGTTTTATAGCTACGGTGAATTTTTTAAGTTAACAAATCATTCGAAAAATGGAATTAAACGAAGGAAATTGTCTTAACAATAATGCTTTGCCGAGTTAATTTCTTTTTTCGTTAATGAAGCACCACATCAGTCGACAGTTTCTCGTTGGTATGGAGAATTCAAGCGTGGACGGATTAGGCTTAGCAACGATACAAAGCTAGGTGCACCCAACACAGCTGTCACCCAGAACATCGATGCTGGGCGCATGCTCATCAAGGAAGATCGACATGTGTCATATCGCGAGGTGAATGAAAAATTAGGGGTAAGAAAATTAGTTGCCCGCTAACCGAAGAACAGAAAGAAGCTAGGCTCAATTGGTGTCGGAAAACCCTAGACCGCTTTGAGGCAGGAAACTCGAAAAATGTGTACATCATTCTCAGTGGTGATGAATCGAGGATTTACTCATGAACTTGAAAATATACGTCAGTCGTCTGTTTGGGTGTTCCAAGATGAAGAAAAGCCAACAAAAATCATCCGTTCTCGAAGTGTATCCAAAAAGATCGTCGCGAAATTTATCTCAAAAGCAGGTCATGTAGCAACAGTTGCTCTGGAAGATCAAAGGGCTGTTACTGCCGATTAGTACATCATCATTTGTTTAACCCAACAAAACTTCGGATTGTTGGACCATCCTCCATACAGTTCCGCCTTAAGTCCCAACGATTTCTATACTTTTCCGAAAACCAAGAATGGACTACGTGGTCAAAGATTTCAGTCGCCAGACGAAGCCGTCGACGACTTCAAGAATGCAATTTTAACAGTACCAACAAACGAGTGGAATTGCAGCTTTGACAACTGGTTTGAAACAATAAAGTTTTTAAAAGTTATCTACTGTTTTATTTCAGCTGTATATGCAAAAGTTAAAAGACACTCCTCGTTTTGGACAGCTAAATAAATACTTTAAAAAGCAACAACTTACTGTCGAAAATAAAATAACATTTTTACTTAGTAAAATATTTTTAAAATTAATTTCTGTTTGCCAAGAACTTAATTTACAATTTAAATAGCAAATTACCTAATTTGATTATTTTATTTTTACTATTTTTAAATAATTTATATTTTTTATTTTATAATGACATTTTATCTTAAACCTTCCTAGCCCGCGCAGCAATGGCTAGAGAAGGCATTATTTTCAACGATTTTTTTTTTAGATAACGCCAAAAATGTGTTATTTAAGTGTATTTTGAACTATCTTAGAACCGAACCAATTTTCAAAAAATGTTCGGGTAAAATAGGGCTCGACACTAACGAGCTAATTAAATTTTAGCCAAAATCCATTAATGCTTATGAGTTTTTTGACAAGTAAAATTTTTTAATATGCGGTTTTTGGAATACCGTAGACTACATTTTGCTCAATAATTTTTGTTATAACCAAAAATTTCGTAGGAGCATTAGTTTCTAAGATATTAAAAAAAACTGTTTTTAAGGTTGATATTATTATATTATATCATGGCTTCACTTGAAGTGTGCTAATAGGCCAGCTAGGAAGGTACCAGATTCGTCATGGATCCATTTATTAGTTTTTTTCCCTGTAATAAACTGTAAATTTTAGGTGGTTCGGAATAAACGATTTAATTTTTTTTAAAAGAGAAATAAAACAAGAAATAATCGTTATTTGATATAAAACAATTTTTTTCCCCGTTTTTTAATTGCATTGTTTTTTAATTGCAATTTCCAGTTCTCGGTTTATATTATAATTTACTTTTTGTAGCATTCGGTCTTTTTCCCCTGTGGTGAGTACATTTAATAAAATTTGGGAAAGTATTCAATCCACCAGTTTTTATTTATTTAAATAATTAACTAACCTAAAATAAATGTTTCATATTTATTTTCTATATTGGGGTAGAGCTAGTACGATTATAACACGGTACAATTGTAATATCGACTTTAAAAAACTAAGTGACAATCTAACTTGAATGGACTACACCGTGTGACGTAAAATTGTGTATTTTTGGATAATTTTAGAATGGCTGTGTTTTCTAGTCATTAGGTCTTCTTTTTCTTCTTCTTACGCCCTCTTCCTTTTGAAGGTTGGCGATTCATCTGGCAGTCAATTCTAAAAGCCGCTGGTCTGAAAATAGCAGTAAACGTGCAGCCGAATCATCTTTTCAAGTCTTTTAACAATAGTTTTGTGGTCTTCCAACTGATCTGCCTTCCATCTTTCACTCAATTATCAGCCTAAGCAGCTTATATTTCTCACCTCTCATTACATGCCCAATGTATCTGGTCTCTCTTTGTTTCTTTGATTGTAACGAGAAGTTCAAGTGGTTTGCACATTCGGTCAAGTAGAGCTTCATTGGTTATTATTTGTACCCACGATATCTTCAGCATGCGTCTGTACAAGTACATTTCAAACGCCTCAAGTCTCTTCTCTGTAAATGGGTCGAGAGTTCATCCTTCACACCCGTACAAGAAAATCGAAAACACAAAGCATCTGCCCATCCGCATTCGGAGGTCCAGGTTGATGTCACCGGATGTCAAAAATGGGTCGCGGAAATTTCTTCGAAAATTTTTATTTTCTTCAAACGGAAAATTGTTCGAAAAAATTTTCTTCGAAAGTCATTTTGTTCGAACGGAAATTTGTTCAGAAACATTTTCTTCGAACGGAAATTTGTTCGAAAACAGTTTCTTCGAACGATAAATTGGTTCGAAAACATTTTCTTCGAACGGAAATTTGTTCGAAAACATGTTGTTTGAACGGAAATTTGTTCGAAAACATATTGTTCGAACGGAAATTTGTTCAAAAACATTTTGTTCAAACGAAAATTTGTTGGAAAACATTTTGTTCGAACGAAAATTTGTTCGAAAGGACATTTGTTCGAAAAAATTCTGTTCGAATGGAAATTTGTTGGATAAAAATTTGTTTAAACGGAAATTTGTTCGAAAACGTTTTCTTCGAACGGAAATTCGTTTGAAAACATTTTGTTCATTAAAAACATCAACTGTTTGACTAAGGGGTCTCTTTCTAACATATTAAAAAAAAAACTTTCCTGACTTCTTTCGCGTGATCTTAGCGGGTGTGAAACAAAACTGAACCGAACCGAACTGAACCGAATCGAAGTATCGGTTTAGTTCGGTTTGGTTTCACAACCTCTAGGATGGCACTGGCAATTGACGTTTGTACCTAAATATTTGAACGTTTTAACTTGTTCTAAGATGCGCCCATTTACTGTTAAGTTGGCAACAGTATTTGTATTTGTCTTTGTTGGGTTAATGTATAAACCATGTTCATCGCTGTATTTATATACGGTCCAACGTAAACCGTCCAACGTAAACTGTATTAGGTATTTCAGTTTTTTGTCAAAGGTTTAGAATTTAGGTGATTTTTTCAATATTTTTCTACAATCGAGAAAATATTTTAAACTATGTGGGTGTGTGGTGCAAAAGTAACATTTACAGAGGATACATATTTTTCTCTAGTTTAATTTATGAGAGCCTTAATTTCTAAGATATTTAGAATGATTTTATAGCACATAGAATAATTCTTACATGTAAGGTGGGAAGGTTTTTTTACAACTCCACCACAATAGCTTAGCCTTGTTTATAGAACGCAACTTTGATTAAGTTACAATTGTACCCCAAAAATGACGAGCTTCCAAAAATTTCTTACTATGAAAATTTTGTCTTTTTTAAAAATTGTTCTGTTTATACTACATGTAAATTATTTAAATTATTTCAGACTGGAACGGACCAAGTTCCCCGTTTAGCTCACCTCCACCATCAATGGGATCAGGCTCTTCACCTTCCGGTGGTCCCATCGGATTAGGCAGCAGCAGTGTGGGCCCGGGCGGAAAGACCTCCACTCAGGTTACCATTCCCAAAGATGTAAGTGTAAAACCGCTTATACAGGGTGTCACTAAACTTAGGGGCCATAGGCAAACAGGTGATAGAGGAGGCCAGGTCTAATAAAAAAAGTTCCTACAATGCATGGGTCAAAACTCTTTCTTTGTCAAGATACAGAGCATCAAAGTTGGCAATTTTTTTAACTTTTTTGATAATAACTTTTTTAAAAAATGCAGTAAAAATATGAAATTTGGTACAGTCAATTATCGGAACAAAAGCTCAAAATTGAAATAAAAATTATTTAGAAAAAAATTAGTCTGTCAATTTTCTTTAGAAAAAACTATTTTTTTGGTATAAACTTTTATAAATCCCATATTAAACGCAATGTTTTTTTTTAAATATTCTTTGTTAATAAAAACAAGTCTCTAGCAAGACATAATAATAAAATATTATTAATATTTTTTAAAAGCATAAGTAAGCAAAATTTTTTTTTTTTTAATTATTATTTTTTATAAGTTTTTGGAGGTTATTTTGACAGCCTGTATCTCCTTAACTTGTAATTTTATCTATAATAAGCTGAGTATTCAGCTGGCTGTGACAGATTTCCTTTTTTTGTAAAACCCTTTTCCCCCATAACTTTACACTTCATCATATTTCATAAAAACAGATGTGTGTTGACCCCCATGTTATATAAACTTTTTTCTCGGAAATATGGGACACCCTGTATTTATTTTATTGTACAGCAAGAAATAACTTAAATACAATCTGGTCACAGTAGACTAATTTTCTTTTATGCTAAATTAGTATTAATGCTGTTAGTTCTTTACGTCGGTTGCATTTAAAATAATGTCATCAGTTTGGTAGTAAAGTTGTTTGTACTGCTATCACCATCTTTGCGCTAAGACGCCAAGCTAAGCTAAACTAATTAATACTACAATAATTTGACGCAAAGGCCTGTAAAGCCAATTGTGAGAAATGACCCGCTGCGTTTCTCCCTTGGCTGTTTTGTAGCGAACTGACTCGGAATTGGAGAGTATTTATTAGTATTAGGTAAAAATTTTTTGGAAAACTATTTTTTTCATCAAAACAATCTTGACGTAAAACGTGTCCAAAATCAAAACAAGAAAGAATTTAGATTGTGTTATATTCATTTAATAATCTTTTAAATAACTTTTTGACAGCTCTAACAACAACCAGCATACAGGGCTTTTAGTTTACACAGGGCTATCAAAACGGACGGGCCACGATCCTCCACTTTGTTGACGTCACATCCGGGGCTGATTTTTTTTTGATGGTCACGTTACGACACAGCTGATTGTCTTTAAAATATTGAAGTTAGAATGACGGTTCATGAATATTTAATTTTTTTTAAAATAACGCCGTTTTTGAGATTGTTTTTACTTTATTCTTGCAGAACAATTTTTTTTTAATGTATAGTAATCCTTAATTTTTCATAGCCGCTTCATTAGCTCACACAATAATTCAGTTTAAAGCAGAAGCAAATGTGACAATCACAGATGACAAAGTCAAATACATGTCAAATATAACAGTTGGCATGTGGTAGATGGCGGGTAATTTGAATTCAAAATAAGAAATGCTAAATCTTGAAGATTTTAACCTTTTAATCATGTTGCTTCCTTACAAACCTTTGGTGGAATATCGGAATGGTGTCTGAGAATATTTCACTGAAATTTTGCGAAAATCTGTAGTGCCATTTTGAAAATATCATAAAAAAACGTCTGACCTCCCATAAGACCCAATGTAAAATTCAGCCCCGGGAGAACAGCTGATTTTTTCAGGGTCGTGGCCTCTATTTTTGTGTTGGCCTTGGTTTACATAAAGTCTTTTTTTTTTCGAAGCTCCCTTGGTCTCTTTTTTTGGTATTAAGTTTCTTTTTTGGAGCTATTAAGAGCATTTTGACATAGTTTTTCCCTAATGATGGAAAGTCTGAGAGGGTTTTAGGCTTCTTCAAAAAGCTTGGTTATATTTAACTAATTATTTTAGCGCTTATTGAATGACCTAATTGCTAGTTAATTTAATTAGTTTTAAAAAACCTAACTGCATACAGTGGTGGCCAAAATGCCATAACTGTAAAAAACTAGAGCTATATTTGAAAAACTTAATACATTTGTCAGTTTGAGAGATGTGGCAGGTTTAAAAAATGCAAATAAAAAAATTCTAACAAACGTGTTTAGTGTTTGTTAGTATTATTTGGCTTAAAAATTCCGTTGATTGACGCTCACTGTCTTGAAGACGGGTAAAAATGCAATCTGTGTTGATCCGGCCTAAAAGACAAAGAGCTGTCGTAGGTCACGGACTATAGTTGTTTTCTTTTATTTGCATTCGATCTTTTCATTGATCCATATTGTATAGCAGTGTTTTCGCCTGCTTTTGGTTTTTTGTTTCTCTCGTATCTCGGTAGATGGCGCTTCTTGCTATAGTTCTCTCACTAATTACATTTAATTAGAGACAAAACCGTCTGATTAACTTCGCTTAAGATTTGTCACATTGACCAGCAGTGTTCTGAGGAGTCCCATAAGGACGAAACGGTTAACTGTCAACACTTATTAGGTGTCCATTAGATCTTGGACCCCCGTGAGGTTAAGCTTTCAGGCTACCCACGGAAAAATATAAGGGAAACAAAAAACTCCTTTTTGCCCGATTAGCCACGAAACTTGTTTGATTTTTAAAAAAATTCTGTTTAGTTTTAGGCACAAGGATAATTCAAAAAAGGCGTAAAAGTCACCTCATGAAATTTTCATAATGATGAAACGAAATATATACATTTTTTTAGTTGATGATTAAAATTAGCTGAAATCGTAAAAAAATTGGTTATGTTTAGCAATTTTTTTGCAAGTTCCAAAAACAGAATGTTTCTTTTTTGTTCTGCTTCATTTAATAACATTAATATGTAGGTAAAGTTTGTATCTTGTAGCATTGAGTAAATAACCCATATAGAGGAGCCACCGGCGAGCTTTACCATATTGACGGGCAGATGGCGCTGAAATAAATTCGTCTGATACGCAATATTCAGGGACTTCTAGTACGATTTAGTTGCATGTGCGAGTTCCGAGGTTCATGCCTATCATACAAATGCCATTAGATCATAATAGTTATCTCTGAATATTGTGTACTAGATGAATTTATTTCAGCGCCCTCTGCCCCTCAATATGGTAAAGCTCGTCGGTTGCACCTCTATAGGGGTCATATACTCAAAGCTTGTAGTCAGTTTGTTTACTGTAGTCAGGCAAGCCACGCTGAGGATGAAAATGCCTTTTTCCGAAACACCGGTGTTGGTGGATGACTTTACCTCTTTGAAGTTGCCTTTTATACTTTTTCAGCTCATTTTTTTTGGTTTCGAACCGACGCACAGTGGGCCAGAATTTCGGAAAACATTGAAAAATATCCAACTAGCTAAATGTATCAAATTTTATCGTGCATTCATTAAAAACAGAACAAAGTAAGTCAGTTTTACTATATAAACAGCTGGAAGGACCCCGCACAAAAACATTAGATTATACACAGTGAAATGTAACTATATTTTCCTATTTCGAGTCCGTTACTTCCTACAACATTTTATCTATTAAAAAAATATCACAAATCCAACTTGAGGGCCTATATCCTAAAAACTAATCGATCCTTTCGACTAATGAACAAATTTTTTCGACGGTGTTTAAAGAAATAGTTTTAAAATATATACTATTGATCTATACAAACAAAACGAAATTCGAAGGTGATTTATTGAAACTTTGAAAAAGCTGAGTTTAATTTCAACTAACACAACAAACAAAAACATAGGTAGCTTTTACTGCACATTCTTTTTTATTCCGAATCACTAAATCAACGGTGTCAAAAACATTCATTTATTACACAGCTGGCTAGAGTAACGTTATTTTTATTCTTTATATGTCCATGGGCAAAAAAAAATTATTGTTTTTTTTTTAATCAGTTTTTTTTGTGTGTATGTGTGTGTGTGCTCTCTATCTCTCTTAAATTCCTTGTTGTATGTCTTAGCATTGTTAATTGCTTATAAAGGCATGTGTTAGCATTTGGTACATACCAAGGTTAGTTTAATACAAAATATTTGCCATTTCCATTGCTTATAATATGAACCAAATTAATTTTTTATATTTATTTTACTCGCAAGTAAAAAAAAGGGTTGTCCAGCCAGTTCATTGAAATGTAAAAGGCCATTTAACCTTTGCCAATTTATAAGCAAGTAAAACAGCGTAAAAAGTAAAATAAAAATCTACTAAAACCACCAAAACTACTAATCAACTGCCATTAATTATGAAATTTTAAAATATATTTCATGGCATGACAGGTTAAACTTTCTTTCCAATCTAGGACCAGTTGCCACTCAAAAGATACTTCACAATCTATAGTTTGCATCATTTCAGAAATTATGTCAAAACTGTCAACATGACAGCTGACGTGTTGAAAAAACCTTTTTATAATCTAGGCCTAATTTATTTTTTACTAATACCGCCAAAAAATGTATCATAAAGCTTAGTAACTAGACAGTAAAACAGCATCAACAAAAACGTGTAGCAAGATGTACCACTTGACATATCTCTTGTAGAATATCAAAGTGATATTTGGATTTTTCCTTTTACATGCATTCATTAAATAATTAGATTTTCCTGTGAATGCGCCAAAAAATCTAATTTATTTTAATTGTATATAAGCTTGAAATGACGCTGTACATGACCCAATTATAGCTTATTTAAAAAAGTAAATCCACCCTAAGCTATATCATCTGAAACTTGATAAATTTGTTGAACCAAAATACACCGCACAATAACAATTAAATTTATCGACATTTGTCAACCCAGCGTGTGTCAACGTCATACTTGACAGAAATCATTTTGTTATTTTTATAACAATCATAGTCTTCTTGATTGATTTTAGCATGAGAAAAATTCATGCACGATCATTTTTGAAAATTTAGTTATTCAATGTTTAGGAGATCTCTGGCCCACAGTGCGACGCCGTGGAAACGATGATAGCATGGTCTGGTTGAACTGTGACGAAATATGTTTCTTCCTTATGGATCAGTGGACGTTTTCGTCCCGCCATGGACTTGGTTCGCTCTCGTTTCACTCGTTGAATGAATAAATACGTTGTTTTTTTTCTCATTCTTTTAGATTTTTTTTTCTATTTTGTTTGATACTATTTTGCAACCATTTTGTTTTTACAATTATTTTATTTCTTTCAGCTTGCTGGAGCCATCATCGGTAAGGGAGGTGGCAGAATTCGCAAGATCCGTCAAGATTCCGGTGCAGGCATCACCATCGATGAACCTCTGCCAGGTTCCGAAGACCGCATCATTACCATCAGCGGTACTTCCAATCAGATCCAGATGGCACAGTATTTGCTGCAACAGAGGTAGGTGGACTTATTATTTTTATACGTACTATACTACACTGCTATTTTATTAATTATCTTTAATTTTATCTACATGTCTAAAAAGGTTATGGTCTACATATGTTTACTTTGTAACTGCTATATATTAGTTTTATGGGTTAACTCATTTTTTCTGGTAAGGTTGCTTTTTATAATCGTTTTAAAGTTCAAATTCATTGTTATTTTTGACGATACTATCAAATATGACGTCAATAGCTTAAATTTTTGCTTTTGTAAGTGTATATACAGTATCGGCTAATAAAATTGTGTATAAATCTAATTCTGTACTATTAAAGAAATATTCGTGCATTTGAGAATTTTAATCCAGTTCTCAGTTCACGTATTTTGACAGGGACTGCAAAAGAAGCAAAATAAGTGTTATTTCGTCGGTATACTGGCGATATCCACTCCCAAGTTATTTTTTTCGTTTTTAAGATATATACGTATTTATAAATACCATATCTTTATGTTCATAAAATCAGCCATGATCAAGCCTTGGCGATAAAACCAAATTTTGAATGATACATTAAATCATCAACTTGACAAAATTTATAAAATTGAACAAAATTTTTGAAAATACATTTACATGTTTTTTTTACATACTTACATATCGTCGACCTAATTCTGAAACGTCGTAACCCAACTCAACAAAATTTTACAGGAATAAGAAAAGTTTGAAGCAAATTACATTTAAGGTAAGCATAATGATGCAAAAATATGAATTTTCATTTTTTTGTTAGTTACGGGGTTTCAGAATTAGGGTGACGATATGTTATCTAATATTAAATGCATCAATCATGTAAAATTGAGGAATTTCTTAATCAATGTCTCAAAATTTTTTGCCTAATTTCAGAATTTTTTGAAATGCGATTTTCTCAAAACCAAAGAACTTTTTTGACTTGTGTATATTGCCAGTATACCGACGATTTATACTCACCGCTTAATATAAACTTTATATTTATTTAACACAAGTGATGCCAACAGTAAAATAAAAATAACGATTTTTACTAGTTTATCAAAGATATTTCCGTACAGGGTAAATTTTAGGTTAATGCATTAACTGTAAGGGATGATAGAGGAAGTTAACAATTCTATAAAATTGACGCAAGCCCTCCGCTTTCAAAAATTAAAATTTTCCATCAATCTGAACTTTTTCACAAAGTTATTATAACGAATCCCTATCCATCGTTATAAATAACAAAATAAAATCGTCGAAGATCCTAAAGGAAAATATTATAACAGTCCAATGACAAAAACGGAATTATTAATAACCGGACATTATCAAAAACGTCATTCATAAAAACAAGAGAAGACCAAAATTGAAGTTTAGTATAACGTCTTTGATCAAAACCGGATAAAATCATAAATAGGAGCCGGACAATGGCATGCGTAACTCTTTTTTTTTTCTTTTCATGTATACTGGTTCTGTCTCTCTTCCTTTCATACAAATCGGTATCATGGAAGTTTGGCGGCAAATTTAAATCGGGAATAAATAATATTAGCTGCGTTCGGTATTTGCATCTCACACGCGACGGAATTTTGGTTACCAAACGATCCGGATCAAATCGATCAAATTTTTATAAATGGTTGTAACCCTAAATATAACCAAAAATATTATGTACATATTGCAACTTACGCCCAGCTATAATTTTGACAAAATTGTCCTGTGATGTCGGAAATTTATATAATTTGTTGTCTTCAACATCAAATAATTCAATTTCAATCTTTTTACATAAAAAATATTTTTGTAAACAAAACAAATACCCAACATGACGTCACAATCTCGGATCAATCTGTTTCGTCGGTCAAAATCCACGGAGCAACCAGATTTACGTCCGACTAGTCTGAGCAGAATTACCGAACGATACAGATCTACCTCCCCTAGATCTAGATGAAATAAACGAACGATTTCGATCAAAACGATTATTCCGGCGTAAATACCGAACGCAACTATTGTTGTTTTTTAACCCAAACATACATAAAAATATAAACATGTCTTTTTCCTTTTATTTTTGAGAGGTCGAAATCTGTGTTAACCCTCTTGGTCAATGAATTGCGGACAAATCCTAACCTAGGATCCAACACACCCGTCTGACCTTTTTTAAGGAGGGGCCTTGC
Organism: Aspidapion aeneum; assembly: GCA_963576565.1. Taxonomy (NCBI): domain Eukaryota; kingdom Metazoa; phylum Arthropoda; class Insecta; order Coleoptera; family Brentidae; genus Aspidapion; species Aspidapion aeneum. Next base: position 206,678,032 of record OY755038.1, read on the forward strand.
TTAATGAAAATGCCGTATATGCTTTAGCAATCCCTATGTAGATACAGCGTTTTCATTAAGCATGACAGTAACGAGGTTACAGTGAAGGACACTTCAATTGCATAGCAATATCAGAACCGGTCTTCTTTAGGGGAACGACATACAAGCTAGGCCCAACCCCTTTTTATAATTTTGTCCTTTTTGGTTTTATCCGGTTTTAATAAAAGACGTTGATAGACAAAACTTCGTTTTTGCTCTTGTTTTGTTTTCATGAATGACGTTCTTGATAATGTCGGGTTATTAATGATTCCGTTTCCACCATTGGACTGTTATATCATTTTCATTTATGATCTTGGACGATTTTTTATTTGTCCTTTATGATAAAATGTGGGGGCCCATTAAACCCGTTTTTTTTTTCGTTCGACCTCCTCTATCATCCATTTTAATTGTTTTGCTTCTCTTTTTGTACTAATTTAATTTTATAACAAATAACCATTTAAAAATTATTTTTTTTACTAACAAGGCTGCCACCACATATTTATATTGTAATAAAAGCTAACTGTTTGTGAAATGTTTTTGGCAAATAGAGCATGTTCAAGTGAACCATTAAATGTGTGATATAACATGAAAATCAACTAACAAACTTTGAAAATTATGTATTCAAATTTTAATTTTCGCATGCCCTCTATGCCAGATAATATTCTGCTCTAAATCGCTTTCGGATGCCAAATTATCGTTCATTAAATTACAATCTTGTTTAGTCTTTTATACAGGGTGGCTCACTGAAAACGTACCAGAGGCCATTTCGAGAATTTAAAATAAATTTTAGAAAAACCCTTACACATATGGATTTTGTTTTTTGTGATATTAAGATATTTTAATCTATCAACCTCTAACTGCTTTGTGCTCTTGATTTTAAATAGGGAAACTGGGTTAATCTTGTTCGAAGGGCTTTTAAATTCCTTAACAACACACACACGGACCGGACGACGATATCGCTAAGATATGTCAAAATAACTTATACATAATATTCCAATACCCACGCTAACTGCCCATTCATGATGCCAACATGAGGGCCTTGGGGTCCTTAAGCAAAAAAGACCTGATTGGTTGCTTTCTAGGACATATGCATATTTTTTATTTTTTTTTATTTGTCAAACACACTGTGTTTATTGTATTACAGTCTAGTCAGTAAGACTAATTAGCAATTTTGTTTTAACTTAATTTAGTAGAAAAGCCAAATTTAAACTTAGGGTTCACTCAACAGTTCATCCCGCTTTGTTTAGTCTGTAACTCACAATTGGGTTGTGTTTATACCATTATTTTGTTTTATGTAATTCACTTAGTTTACTAGCTCAAACGACTTCACTCTTTTTAGTCTTCGAACTAGCATAGTATAGTCTAGAAGCTGAATTGCTTCCACATTCACATGCCGATGGAGTCTATCTTCATGGCTTTTTGCGTACTTTTTTATAGTCTCTGCTACAGTTTCGATTTTTAGATCTCGATGAAGGTCACTATTTCGAACGTACCAAGGTGCATTCACAATGTTTCTTAATACTTTATTTTGAAATCTCTGTCAAACTAGAATGTTACTCTCTTTAGCGCAACCCCATAGTTGAATACCATATGTCCATACTGGTTTCAGTATTTGTCTATAAAGCAGTAACTTATTATGAATTGTTAAGTTGGATTTCCTTCCAATTAGCCAGTTCATTTTTCTATACCTTATCTCGAGTTCTTTTTTTTTCTTAACATGTGCTTTCCAGCGCAATTTGGCATCAAGTGTTATACCGAGATATTTTTCCTGATTTGAATATGGTACCGGAATGTTGTTAATTGTTATTTATATGTGATTTATATTTTTGTTTGCAAAATCAACATGAATTGATTTGGTTTCATTTAATTTTATTCGCCACTTTGTGGTCCAACTGTGAACTTCGGTGACTGCATCCTGAAGTTTTTCTATGCATTTTACAATAGATTCTAGATTTCTATATAGTACGTATTATTGCAATACCTACGGTACCGTCGTTGCGGCTTACTTTAGCCCAATCTGGGAAAAAGTTCAAGATTACTGCAACATCGCAACCGCACGCCGAACTAAAATGATGGATGGTTATATAGGCTACATCGCACTGGTAGTTGGTTAGTTCTCTTACGTGTTTGCTACTGTGAGGCCCATGCTTAATAATATACTTTGCAAATTTCCGTTTTTGAGCTATTATATAGGATACTTTGGCCCACGCTTGTTAGGATACGATTTATTCACGGGAAACGCCATCATTGGCCCAAAGTTTACAAAAAAAATATTCTGCCTAAATATAACCTGGCGTCAACTTGCGTATTGTAACTTGTTAAATACACCTCTGAGCTAATATTAAAATCATTGTAACGCTGATATGCCAATAGTAAAATAAATTACACAAAGAGTCCTGAGGAATGTTCACATTGTGGGCTAAAGTAACCCGCAGCGACGGTACCTTACGATGCAGAATGCAAACATATTTGAAATAGCAATATCCTTTTTGTGGTCCTTAAGATAAAATGTCCTGATTGGTTATACTTTTACGCATGAATATTATTTTATTCTTGTCTTCGTTACGTCAAATCATCGGCGTACAGTTGACAAAAACTCTATCTATGTAAATTTGGTATCCGCATTTTTCGTATCTTTATTTCTGAATGTTTGCATCAAACGCCAACCATTGTGTAAATAGGTAACAGGGAGTATTGGAATATTACGTATATGCAAAATAACACATTTTCGGCATTATCTGAAAAAAAATCGTCGAAAACAGCCCCTTCTCTAGCCATTGCTGCTTGGGCTAGGAACGTAAAAATGTAAATAATGGTTTTAAATGCAAGTATCTTTAAGACAAATGAATCACAAATTAAAAAAAGAGTGTCCTTCTTGCAAAAATAATCAAGGTGGCCAAGGGTTTTTTCAAAACTTACCTTAAATGCTGGAAATCCCCTGCAGCAAGTTTTCGGTGCGTCACCTGGTATATGCGTAGATATTTTCGCATATCGTCGTTGATCTTACAAACTGACGTAACTCATTTATTAATTTTACAAGAGTATCTCGAATAACGTCTATTTGTGAGAGCGAAAATATGAATGTTTTGAGATATGACAAAGGGATAACATCGTACTGCATTAAAACCTATAGCATTTAAGTTACGACACTTTGTGAGATGAAAGAACGACACAAATAAGGTAGTATTATGGTCTTATCTCAAAACTGCATTTTTTTGAGATACGTCAGTTTGTAAGATCAACGACGATATGTCCAGGCCATTTAGGGTAATCAATTACTAAATTAAGATTAAAAAAATGTGCAAAACTTTTTAATGATGATGCATTGAGTTGATAGTGCTTTAAAATAAAACAAAATAAAACTAATTAAAAAAATTCGCTTTTATACAAAAAAAAAATTCAAAGTTAGCCAACCTTTCATTTGTGGTCTCTTGATATGGGTCTGCGGCGGGCATCCATATAAAATAACTTTTTTAATAAAATTAAGTTATTTTACAGAAAAGATAAAATACATACAAATAAAATAGAAATATCAAAAACGAGAATAAATAGCTAAAACTGAGAATACACAAAAATAAACATATTTTACGAAACAAATTGAGAAATTCTAAGACAAGTGACAAATTTCTTTTGCAATTTCATTTCAGCTGTATAAAACAAATTTAATTTTTTTAACTTTTAATATAACCTATACAACTGATGTAGCTATCAGATACATTGTATGGAGGGTTCGACTTCTTAGTAATTGATAACTCAAATGGCCTATGGAAATATCTGGTAATCTACAAATTGTGAAAGACTTTCGCGGCCATGGTCCAATGGTGGGTGTGCTTTCCGTGTCGAACGACGGCCGAACAGCCCAAAAGCACACCCACCACTATCTGGTAGTCTGTTGTGCGACTTGTAGGATGTTATAGATCATTTCAAGGGAATGAAAGAGCTTCTGCCAATAGCTAGCTCTAAACGTGTCTTGCAAAGACTCTCCGGCCATGCCTTTTTTTCTTGTTAAACGTTCAAGGCGATATCTATCTACTGGTGAAAGGCAAAAATTTGAAATTCTCTGTTTTTAAACACCGCGCGATTCCCAGCTTTTCGCAGATCGTTTATCTCGTAAGATGTAATCTATCACAAACCCTACAAAATCCTAGAACAATTGTTTGTCTGTGTGACAAAAATCAAAATCCCATTTAATGTTTCTACTAATAGCATGCAAATTAAAACTTGAGAAGTTTCGGTCTACTTTTTAGAATATACAGGGTGTCCCAGATAAAAGTGAATACATGGGGATTTCGGAAACGGTAAAAGATACGATTTTGGTTAAATGAGAAAAAGTTGCGCTATTCCAATCAGATGCGGTGTCGAAATAAAAAATATCAGCAGGAGTTTTCAATATATCGAGTCAAACTGAAGTATCTCGTCGCCATCTTGTATATAAATTTAATAAAATTTGGATGTTGGATGTACAGTGTACTCCGGTTATAACATACCTGGGTTATAACGTACTTTCGGTTATTACCACAAAGTATATAGCATAATTTGTGTTATTACGTACATATTTCATTGGTCCGGTTAAAATACTCTTCTCTTTTCACCGGATATTACGTACCTTTTATACCTTCTACTTCGGTGTAACGTACCATATTTTGACTAATTCCGTTATAATATTCCGGTTGTAATGTTAGAGGGTACGTTAAAAACGGAATATCACCGGTGATTTCCCGAAAAATTCGAGGATTTTTAAGTAATCGATTCCGCTATTTTCTCATACGAAACAGTCAGTTTCAACTTTATTCTTATATAGAACGATGATCTAGTACGATTTTGTGTGTTTGTGGTTAAAATGGAGAATTGTCGGCGCAAATCTATAACTGTAAAAGAAAAGAAAGAGATTATTAAAAGTATTGAGAGACATCAGTAAAGCGGAAGTTGGTAGGCAAAGAACTTGTCAAAAACAACCATTTTATTCCAAATAAAAAATGTACGTTCTAACATAACTTGTTAATTGTGTTTTTTTATAACGTACGTCCGCTTATAAAGTATACATTTTCTGGTCCCTTGAGGGTGCGTTATAACCCGATTACACTGTATATATAACAAGCCTACTTTAGATCACAAAAAATTTGAATTTATTAAAACACAGTTTTCTGTTGAGTTGGCTGTGAAATGTCGTAATTATCTTTGTTGTCATACCATCATGCGTTACTATCTGTCAAAACTTGCTAATTACTTTACTTTTTTACCTTTGACGAAAAAAATGCATTTTCCTAAAAAATGTCTTTTATTTATGATACTAAAGTTAAAAACCAAAACATTATTTATGACTAAACTCAAAACAAGACCAAAAACTAAAAACCAATGATAAAGCGTTGAATAAAATTAAATTGTTCCCATTTTGATTAAAATTATTTTAAAACCGCTTCATATAGGGTCAACTAGAGCTCTCAAAAAATTACTCCTTCCATTAAAGTAGGAAAAGCCCAAGATTTACTTTATTTTTCGACAAAAATAACAACATACCTTCGCAATACTTTGATAGCAAAGGCTGTCAGTTAATGTCAATGGCATGGTGTACTCAAGCCTGATCCGCAGTTTCACTTCTTGTCGCTCACGGTGTTCGGATCTTTTATATATATGTCGAATTTTCACGTCACTGGTGGTCCAGCTGATTTTTATAAACAAAAGTTAACAACTAATATTTTTTGAAAACTAAGGCAATTTTCCTACTGTTTTTTTAGTACATTCTTATAAAATAACATTTGTCAGACATACCAGTCGTTATTTTTTTTAGCCCGCTTAATTTCTCTTTACACAAAAATTAAAATTCGAAGAAAATAATGTGTTCGTTTCAGCTTCAAAAATCATCCACTGACCTACATCTTTGTTTACTAACCAATAGTCCTCGGTTCACCTTTGATACTAAACGATCACATTCAGTTTGACTTGTAGTTTAAGTTTTGTGTAATAAAAAATAAAGCGGGCTAAAAAAAAATAACGAAAATACGTGTAGAAAATTACATTTTATAAGGATGTATTAGAAAACAGTACGAAAATTGACTTAGTTTTCAAAAAATTCAAAAAATATTAGTTGTTCCGTTGTTTATATCAGATCTAACTTTTGTTTACAAAAATCAGCTGGACCACCAGTGACGTGGAAAATTCGAAATATATATATATATATATATAATATAAGATCCGAACACCGGTCTATTCTATCCACTGTGCTTGTCGCTCACTTCTATTTCCCTCTTTCTCTAATAGAAAAAGATGGAGAGATAAATTGTCACGGTCCCTAAAATTAGACCGGTCTTCGGATCTTATATATGTCGAATTTTTCACGTCACTGGTGGTCCAGCTGATTTTCGTAAACAAAAGTTAAATATGATATGAACCACTAAAATTTTTTGAATTGTTTG